>CP136057.1:363329351-364579351 GCA_032464435.1 Aegilops umbellulata
TCTTGACAACGTTTTTCTTCAGCAGTTTCTCTTTTCTGTACTGCGATTTCTTGATCTCTCTGGCCCTATCATATTTCCACTTCTCCTCTTGGATGAAGTGAGTCAGCATGTGACTTTGGCCAGGTGTCAGCTTGAAGTCAGGCATAGGTGTGTTGGGAGCAAATCTCTTCATGTACTTTGGAGTGACATGACTGTACTCCCTCCATTCACGTGCCCATCTCCGTTCAATCCTCTGAATGCGCACCTTTCGCTGATTTTTATCTTCTTTGCCAAACTTGGCTTCATCAGGCGTGCAATAATCTTTATAGATGTCCTCAGGGATTTCAAAAGCAGTCATGACCTCAGGCTTCTTTCCTCCTTTCTGTGTCCTTTTACCGTCAGCCCTTTTCATCAGTTGAGGAATTTGACCAATCGAATTCTCTGAAGAAGTGTGCAACTTTTCTTCGAGGAACACTGCAAACGAGTTAAGTTGATGACAACCTAATGATTCAGAAGCGGACATGTGTACCTGTGAACAGAGTATAGTTGCGAGGAATTTGGAGAGGTCATATGCGTTCTCAGAGGGGTTTTCAAAAAGAACAAGTTTGAGGAATTTGACCAGATTCGTCTTGAAGAATTTCACTAAGCGCGCTATATCTCAGGTTCCAGAGTTGTATAGATCGAAGATCCACACAATTGAGGAATCTTGAAGAAAATGATGCTTAGGGAAATGAATCAAGAACAGATAACATGTGAGGTGTTTTGTGTGTGAGGATTTGAAGAATAAAACACCTTTGAAGATTTTGTAGAAAAAATTCAAATCAAGGAGGGCAGTAAAAGTAACTTTTAATTACCCTGAACGAAGAACACGACGAACAGTGAGATGAAACAGTTAGGTTCGTCGATGTAGATCTTCCACGCCCTAACTTGGCGGAGGAAGACATCTACGGCGGCGCCGGAGGTGAAGATTTCCACGGTCGGCGCGAGTATGACGGCGACGAGGTCGAGGCAGTGAAGCTCTTCCTCACCGGCGATGATGGAGTAGCGGCGGCGCTAGGGTTTGAGAAGCTCGAGTGGGAGAGAGAGAGATCGAGCAGAGTAAAAGAAGTGAGGAAGGGGAGAGGAGTATTTATAGAGGCAGTGAAAAACTATACGCCCGAAGATTTAGGACGAACGTGCCCCTGACCATTCTCCTTCTCACGACATGTGTCACCCACGTACTGTGTAGTGGAGATCGTGTAGGATCGTGGGTGAGTAAAATAATGCATCGTGGGATGCGGAACGGTTTGAGCGGCAACACCGAAAGTTTGGATAAAATCTGTTTTAATGTTCCGTTCGCAATTTCTTCAGCTGACAAGGACACAATGAAGATTTTGAAAGAGTTTCAAATAGAACGCACATGAAGAATTTGTGAACAGATTAGATTGAGTATAGCATAGAGGGGGAAGGGTCCGATCACATTCACTTAGCAGAAAGATCAACTTGAAGAAATAGCTATAAGTGAATGCTGTAGAGGACATAAATTCATATATATATATATATCCAAATGAAGAAAAACGACGGCACAAGTGAAGATTTTGCAAGTTGAAGAATTTGAACAACCGAGGAATTTCAAAAGTTGAGGAAAAACTCAAATTGAAGATTTTCAACTTTTGTGGTGGCGTGACCCACCGTATAAGAATGATGATTTCAGACACGGCGTACAATTGTCGTAGGGTTTTGAGAATCAAATTCTTCATTAATTTCTTCACACTTAGAGTGTTATTCTTCATTGATTGAAGAAAAACGTTTCTTCATGTATTGCACATCTAAGTCATCAATTTTGCGTAAGTGTTAGGATGAGTGCCTTTTCAAAGTACATTCGAAGACTCTAAGATATTTAGCTCACACCGCAACTAGCTAAATCTTTTCTCATCCAAGGGCTTAGTGAAGATATCAGCTAGCTGTTCTTCAGTCTTCACATGCTCAATAGAAATGTCGCCCTTCAACACATGATCACGAAGAAAACGATGACGAATCTGAATGTGCTTTGTCTTCGAGTGCTGAACTGGGTTGTGAGCAATCTTGATGGCACTCTCATTGTCACAGAGGAGAGGCACATTCTTCACGTTGACGCTGTAGTCCTTGAGTGTTTGCTTCATCCATAGCAGTTGAGCACAGCAAGAACCAGCGGCAATGTACTCAGCTTCAGCAGTAGGCAGTGATATCCAGTTCTTTTTCTTCGAGGACCAACAGACCAAGGATCGTCTGAGGAAATGACAACTACCAGATGTTGACTTGCGGTCCACACGGTCACCAGCATAGTCAGAGTCAGAATATCCAATGAGATCAAAATTCGAGCCCTTGGGATACCATAATCCAAGTGTTGGTGTGTGAGCTAGATATTGAAGAATATGCTTCACAGCCTTATGGTGTGATTCCTTCAGTGCAGCTTGAAATTGTGCACACATGCAAACACTAAGCATTATATCTGGCCTAGATGCACATAAGTACAATAAAGAGCCAATCATGGAGCGGTATACCTTATGATCGAAGTCAGTACCATTTTCATCAGTGCATAAATGACCATTCGTGGGCATAGGAATTCTGATGCCTTTGCAGTCTTGCATGCCGAATTTCTTCAGGACATCCTTGAGGTATTTCTCCTGAGATATGAATATGCCATTGCGCTGTTGACGAATTTGAAGACCTAAGAAGAATTTCAACTCTCCCATCATAGCCATTTGATATTCTTCACTCATCATATAGGCAAATTCATCACTATAACATTGGTCAGTACAGCCAAAGGTGATATCATCAACATATATTTGGCACACAAACAGTTCACCATCATAAGATTTAGTAAAGAGAGTGGGAACGAGTGAACCGGGTGTGAAGCCTTTCTTCATGAAGAATTCCTTCAATGTATCATACCACGCCCGTGGGGCCTGCTTGAGGCCATAGAGGGCCTTATTAAGTCTGAAGACTTTGTCAGGATGTTTTGGATCTTCAAAACCTGGGGGTTGAGCAACATATACTTCTTCCTCAATATTACCATTGAGGAATGCACTTTTTACATCCATTTGATATAAGATGATATCATGATGGTTAGCATAAGCAAGCAATATGCGAATAGCCTCAAGTCTAGCAACAGGTGCAAAAGTTTCATCGAAATCAACTCCTTCAACCTGTGTGTAGCCTTGAGCTACTAGTCATGCCTTATTCCTCACCACAACACCATTTTCATCTTGCTTGTTGCGGTAGATCCACTTTGTGCCAATGATGTTATGCTTGCGAGGATCGGGACGATTGACTAGTTCCCAGACGTTGTTGAGCTTGAACTGATGTAATTCTTCTTGCATGGCCTGAATCCACTCAGGCTCCAGAAATGCTTCATCTACCTTAGCGGGCTCTGCGATAGAGACAAAAGCAAAGTGCCCACAAAAGTTAGATAGATGTGAAGCTTTTGAGCGTGTCAGAGGACCTGGTGCTCTAATGTCATCGATGATCTTCTCCACTTGCACTTCTTTTGCAACACGAGGATGAGCTGGTTGTCGTTGAGGAATTTGGTCAGCATTTTCTTCAGCATCAATTTCCTCAGCATTTTCTTCAGGTGCATTAGCTCGACGTTCTTCACGTTCTGGAATGAATTCTTTAGTAGATTATTCAGTAGGAATGACATCTTCGGTAGGACAGATAAAACAGAGGGAGGACGTGTGAAATGAAAGTTCATTTCATCATGGTTAGCCTGCGTCCTTTCAGGCAATTTGTTAGGTCCCCAGCAAATTCTTCAGACGTTACAGTACGTCTAGAGACCTGACCCTGCATAAGAGATTAGTTCTTTTTCTTCAGCACCCACATCTGAAGGGGTGGGAAAGAGTTCATCAGTCTGCGAGCTCCATATGAGAATGGTGGCATAGCGGCCAAACCATTTCGTTTCACATAAGAGCGGTTAGGGTAAGCATATGAATAAGCAGAGAAATTCTTCGAGGACTTATGAACATAATAATTTGAAGAATAATGCTCATATTCATAGCCCTTGGCTCTTCCCTGCGAAACAGAGTTGTTAGCACGATGATGTTCATATGAGGACTTTGATCCATGTGAGGAATTTGATCCCCTTGGGGAATTTGATCTGTATGAGGAATTTGATCTGGGGTTCCTATTCTTCACAGGTGGTGTCATCAGGACATTCACCTGAAGACTTTCAAGGCACGTTTTGGGAACCCAGATTTTCTTCATAGGGGAACCATTCCTGCAGTCAGTGCCAACATATCTAGCAAATACTTCACCATTCTGATTTTTGAACAGTTTGTAGCTGGAGTCAAATGACTCATCAGAAGAATGAGAAGATTCACATGTATAGCCAGATAAATTAGATGGGTCAACTGGAGGTCCCTTTGCAGCAACCCATGAGGTTTTGGGGTACTGCTCAGGCTTCCAATATGTACCATCAGCATTGAGTTTCCCCTCAAAGGCAATCCCTCTTTCCTAGGGTTCCTGTTGAGGATCTGCTTTTTAAGCACATCACAAAGAGTCTGATGCCCTTTGAGGCTTTTGTACATGCCTATCATGTACAATTCCTTCAGCCCTGCATCGTCAGTGATACTAGCAATGTCCTCAGATGAGGAATTAGTGATAGCAGAGACAGGTGAAGAATTTGTAACATTAGAAGCATTTGAACATTCAGGTGAGGAATTAGCAGATTCTCATTCAATGCATTTTAAACATGGAGGAATAAATTCTTCCTGAGCAGCGCTGATTTGTTGAGCAAGTAATGAATCGCGCTCGTTCTGAAGATCTTCATAACTCACTCTTAGCTTCTCAAGATCTTGCTTCTTTTGAAGATATTCATAAGAAAGCTTCTCATGATCAGATAAGAGAGTGTTATGATGACCTTGAAGGTTATCAAACCTGGTCTGAAGTCTCTGAAGATTTCTAGTTAAGGCCTTAGTGCGATCCATTTCTTCACCCAACATATCATCACTTTTGTCTAGCATGTTTTGAACCTTTTCAAAAGCCTTTTGTTGTTGCACAGCAATCTTAGCAAGTTTAGAGTAGCTAGGCTTAAGATTTTCATTAGATTCATCCTCACTAGATTCAGAGGAGGCGTATTTGAGTACCTTGGCACCCTTTGCCATTAAGCAATAGGTGGGAGCGTAGTCATCACTGCCTTCATCAGCCTTGTTGGTGAGATCACTTTCTTCAGTGTTGAAGATGGATTTGCTGACAAATGCGGTAGCGAGGGCTAGGCTCGCCACACCAGACTCGGAGTCTTCAGATTCAGCCTCAGAGTCCATTTCCTTGCCAATAAATGCCCGAGCCTTCTTGGAGCTGCTCTTCTTGTGAGACGAAGACTTCGAGGATTTTGATGATGAAGATTTTGAGGACTTCTTCTTTTTCTTCGCATCATCAGAACTGTAATCCTTGTATTTCTTATTCTTTGATTCCTTTTCCCACTGAGGACAAACTTGAATGTAATGTCCTGGTTTCTTGCACTTGTGACAAAGCCTCTTCTTATAGTCACTGGATGAGGAATCATTGCTCCTTGAGGGTTTTCCAAAGCGACCACGTCTTGAGAACTTCTGGAATTTCTTCACAAGCAGTGCTAGATCATGACTCAGTTCTTCAGGATCACCAAGGCTGCTACCAGAGTCTTCATCTTCAGACTCGGATACTACCTTGGCCTTTAATGCATGTGATCTGCCATAGCTCGAACCATAGAGATCTCTCTTTTCAGCAAGCTGGAACTCATGAGTGTTTAGCCTCTCGAGGATATCAGCGAGGTCAAGTGACTTGTAATCAGCACGCTCTTGTATCATCAGTGCTAGAGTATCAAATGAGGAGTCAAGCGATCTCAGCAATTTCTTCACCACCTCATGGTCGGTGATGTCAGTGGCACCAAGTGCTTGAAGCTCATTTGAGATGTCAGTGAGGCGATCGAAGGTTTGCTGAACATTTTCATTGTCGAGTCTTTTGAAGCGGTTGAAGAGATTGCGAAGAACGTCAACTCGAGAGTAACGCTAAGTTGAAACTTGTCAGGACCCCGATCCTAAGCCACATCGATCCAGCATGTAACACATCATATCACTTTGCGGCCTCACGCACGGAACTCCCACGGGTGCCACCTTACCTGGCCCGGGACCGTTTGCGCCTTTTGGCTCACGTATATGATAGTGTCGCTAGCATCCATATGACAGAGAACCCGGGCCGACATGGCTAGTCGTGAACCCAAAGCGACGCTAACCTATGAGGACAGGCATACATGAATCACATCGAGCATGTCGGTCATGAACGTGTGAATCCGGGCTGTAGCACTGGGCTAACAGGACTCCGGATGTCACCGCGTGACATTTCCCCGAAGGGACAGACACAGGAACGAAGTGAATCACATGCCGGCCAGTCAAGTGTTCCGAGCAGTAGTGCTGGGCTAGCAGGACTCCGGTGAACCGGGCTGTAGCGGACTACTATCGCTCCGAAGCACTAGACTACATTTCCCCATATGATAGGCTGCCAAGGATAAACAACTAGATAGTCGGATCCCACCCATACCAGGCATTTCAATCATACACACAATATGCCCGATATGAGTAGATACAACATGGCATCACAACAAGACTCTATGACTCAAGTATTTATTCATTAGACTCTGAAGAGCGAAATATTACAAACATGGGTCTCATGACCCAACATTCGGAGCATACAAGCAACAAGCACAAGCGGAAACTTAACATGTCTGAGTACAGACATCTACAAATGAAAAAGGCTGAGAAGCCTGACTATCTACCAGATCCTGCCGAGGGCACAAGATCGTAGCTGAGGTATCAAGCTAAACGTCGAAGTCCAAGCGGTACTACTAGCGAGACTGACGTCTCTCTGCAAAAACATAAAATAGGCAAACGTGAGTACAATCGTACTCAGCAAGACTTACATCAGAACTAGCTACATATGCATCAGTATCAATAAAGGGGGTGGTGGAGTTTGACTGCAGCAAGCCAGCTTTGACTCAGTGGCTAACCTGAACTACGACTGCAAGTAACTCTTTTGAGGTGGCGCACACGAGTCCACATATTCACCATCCAATACACCACTATGGATCCACTTCCGTCTCCCTACGAGAAGACCATCCATAGCACTCACGCTTATCTTGCGTATTTTAGAGTATCCACTTTCACTTGTCTATGAACTGATATAGGCAACCCAGAAGTCCATAACCGCGGACACGGCTATTCGAATAGATGATGTTAACCCTGCAGGGGTGTACTTCTTCATACATGTTTCCACCACTTAGCGTCTGCACACGACATGTGCTCGGCAGACTTCAAGCGAAAGCCGACGTGGGTGTAGACCACGACCTACCTAAACACTCAAGTCTCTAGTCCAGGTTTATCGCCTATTCGGGTTCCATCCGCAGGGAGTCCGGCCGAGGTTTCCACTAACGGCCCCGAACGATGTGTACAGGGTCCGAGACACCAAACGGGCGCCCGGCTGCCCGGCCACGTGCCTACCGCAACACAGCCCACCCCTACGGTCAGCGCTGCGTGCGGCCCCCAGCATACTACAAACACCAGAAACTACTTGCAACTCCTGGACAGAGGACAAGGGTGATTAAGAAGTCGAGCGGGGTAATATTTCAGGGCCTAATGCATGGTAGTAGCTGTTTCATGGATCACAAACACAGAACTCAGTTCCTGAGGACGGCTTCAATGAGACAACCCACCATGTACTCCTACATGGCCTCTCACCAATACCTTTACCAAATCGTATTCACACACTTAGCTCACTCACAGTAGGACATGTTCATCACCATTCCAATTCATTCCCGATGAATCAGACTCGACTCAACTCTAAGCAGTAGCAGGCATGACAAACAAAAATGAATGAGTAGGCACATCAGGGCTCAAACAACTCCTACTCATGCTAGTGGGTTTCATCTATTTACTGTGGAATGACAGGTCATGCAAAGGATAAGGGGTTCAGCTACCGCAGCAAGTAACACATGAATCGTTGTTGTCCTAATGCAGTAAAAGAGAGCAGGAGCGAGAGAGTGGGATTGTATCGGAATGAACAAGGGGGTTTTGCTTGCCTGGCACTTCTGAAGATAATATAGCTCTTCATCGGTGTCATCGAACTCATCGTCGGAACATCGTCTATCGAGAGGGGACAGTTACCGGCAAACAAGAAGGAAACGCAATTAATGCAATGCAACAGTATGATGCATGATCATGACATGGCAATATGATGTGTTTTGATTAATGCATACTAGGACAGGTTGATTTGAACCCATTTGAATCAAAGATTCAAATGTAAGCTCATTTATAAGTCATAATGGTGCATTATCTTGTTTCACCTAAACAGCAAGGTTGCAGTGTTCTTACATACATGAAAATGGTACAGATGGATAGATTGGATTTTTCTGATAATTTTTCATTTATAACTTATTTCATTTGGAGTTACGGTTGATTTTATATGATTTTTAGAAGTTTGCATCATTTTCTGAAATTTCCTGAATATTAAAAAAATCCAGAAAATGGTTAATTGCGTCAGCATGACGTCGTGGTGACGTCAGCAGGTCAACAACGCTAGTCCAGGTCAAACCTGACGGCTGGGACCCATACGTCAGCGTCTCAGGCCGGTGTGGGTGGATGACAGGTGGGGCCAGTCAACGTTGACTTGACCAAGTCAAAGCTGACACGTGGGGTCCAGCCGGGTTGGATTAGTTCTAACTAATTTCGTTAGCTGACTAATTAAATCGGTGGGGCCCGTGTGTAAGTGGGTCAGTGGGGGTTAATTAGTGGGCGATTAGTGCTAACTAGGTGGCCACGTCGGCTCTCGCCGGAGTCTCGCCGGCGGTGACCAAAACAACGGCGGAGGCTCGCCGGACTTGCGCTAGAGGCGTCGGGTTAGCGCGCTGAGGGCACCAGGAGGTAGGCCGCGCTCTTGCGCATCCAGAGAGCCAAGGGGGAGGGGCTGGGGTGGAACGAGCTCGCCGGAGTCGAGCTCGTGGCGGCGCCGGAGTTCGGTGATTGCGGGGTTGGTGCTACGGTGCCCGTTAGAGCGAGTGAGTGTGTGCGTTAGGTTCCTGGGGACTCCCTGAGCACAGTGACGTGCTCCGACACGAGCGGCGGGGGCTGTGGCCACGGCGGCGCCATGGCCGGCGGAGCCGAGCTCGCGGGCTCGACGGAGACGGGTGCTACGATGAGCTAGTGGGCATGGGAGTATGGGGAATCGGTAGAGGAGCTCACCGCGAGTCGTACGAGGGTCTCAGAGAGCTCGGGGAAGGTCTGGAGTCGTCGGTGCGGCGGAAGGGATCTCCGGCGACCGGAGGTTGAAGAAGACGATGGCGACGGCGATTCAGGCCGTCCGGGCTCACGTGGCTCGGTCGTGAAGATGAGAGGGACGGGGCGGAGCTTCTTAGCGCGACGGCAAGGTGTGGGGTGGCAGGTGGCCGCGGTGGTGGCGAGCGGCGTCGACAGCGGCACTCTGGCCGCTCGGGGAAGAGAGGGAGAGGGAGCCAGAGGAAGGGAGAGGCACGGGAGAGAGAGAAGAGCATCAAGGGGGCCGCGTGGCGTCTCCAGGGGGTCGGCGAAGCGAGCAGGGAGGCAGGAGGAGGTGGAAGCAGGAGGTGGCCTCAGGTGCGCGCGCAGGCGACACGCCGGCGTCCTTCTGGCGTGAGGAGGAGGGCGACTGGCAAGTCGCCAGGTGGGCTGGGCCGGCTACAGTGCAGGTAAGCTGGGCCAGGTAAGTCCCTTTCCTTTTATTTCTGTTTTCTATTTATTCTGTAACTTGAGGGCTTTAATTAAAATACTAGGGCATTTCCAAAAAAATCATGAAACTAAACATGGCTACTGTTTATAATATATCCAACAGTAAACATTTTAGTTTATGATTATTTGAGCATTTAAAATATTTTATAGCATTTAAATGCCCAAATGCAAATACTATATGATTTAATCTAGTGACCAAATATGTCATGGAAAAATGTGCAACACTTCTGGTTATGGTTTTAGCATTTTCCAGAAATGATGAACATTTTTAAAAGCCATTTGGAATACTGAAAATATTTTAGGTGAACCTAGTTGAATTTCATTTGGTGCCAGGGTTTCAACAATCCCCGTTTCAAGTTTCTTTGGAATTAAAACATGATGCAAGATGATGATGCAATGACAAGCAAGGCCAAGGCTAGGGCTGTGACAACTCACCCCCACTAAACAAGAATCTCGTCCCGAGATTCAAGCGTAGGGTAGGATGAAGGGGGAACGCAAACTAACATAATCTTCACGATCTAGGTGGCACTTCATAAGAACGTTGACACGATCACCATCTTGATCTTGACATCTTTGCCTTCGAGACCTTCATCTGGTTATGACAATGGAAGAGAGGAAAACTCTATAGGATTTGATCTTCACAAGATCGAGCGAGTCATGACCAACTCATGGAATGAGATGTTGGAGCATCTCTTGAGCCGGGACACAACACATACATCCAAGTGATGGAGGGGATTAGAAGACGAGGGTTTCAATTTGGCAGGCAACAAAACCACGCTTGAGTAAGATGGCGCATAGGTTTCAAAGTAGCGAGGAGTGAATTGCCATGATTCCATAACGGGGCACCTCAGGGAAGGTGACTCGAAGAACTATTCCCTTAAGTGGCAAAAAGAATTACTTTTGATACAAGATCATTCGAACTCTTTATGTCAGCATAAGGCAATCACAAACGATCGTTCGAGGAAGTTCGGAAGAATGGCATACTCAGACTAGGATGGACAATGTGGACTACCTTGTTGAAGACAATGCAATGGATGACTTTTGCTTATCACCGGAAATGGATGGGACCCATGACAAGTTCACTTTTGAATATGATCCTGGACAACAACTATTGAGGTGCAAGCTGGGAACAAAATGCAAATGCTGGGAATGATTCTGGTAACTGGGAGATAGCTCAACAGTCGAGAGCAATTCCACTGTTGGAATGGTTATAGCATAATCGAGGAATACTAATAGCACAAGGATCCCTAAGGAACAACTTCTAAAATAAGTCGCACGAGATCCTCATGGAGAAGATGGTCAACTAGTTCAATCAAGATACTACCATGATAGCTCTTCCGGCTAGGTGTGTCGGCCAGACATCAACCTTGTCGGGACCTACATAACAGATCTTGGAAAAGTTCCAACCATCACATCTGCCTGAAATTCAGATTTGGTTGGTAACAGGATATTCAGACAGCATGTCCGGAAAAGGAAGTTTGCAACACAAACCAACGAGATGACGTTGCGAGATTCTCAGGAAATGAACTACGATAGCAAGCTCCAAAACATGAGCTGGTTCTGCTATATACATGTGAACATGTTGTCCAAGACAAGCATGACCACAGAGTAGTCTTACAATAAAACACTACCGAGTTCAGGTGGAAAACCATCATTGCAGATACGAAGTCCTTGATTAAGCCCGGGTTAGCTCTTAAAAAGGAACTTCCTCTCCTTGAACAAATCAATCAGTGGCTTGGTGTGCTAGGGACACATATAGAATGAAGGTTGCAAGTCTCCAAACCACAGAATACTTCGCACGTATGCATGACTGATTTGGGATGATTCCAGAGGAGGCAAAACAAACTTTCTCAAATCCACGGCAGCAACTTACATCAAATGCACGTGAATTAGAGGAAGTCACTCCTTTCATCCAAGCATAAGCTTCATGAACGGAACACGAAGGCATTGCTTACAAAGTTTCCAATACTAGTATAATGTTCAACATGAATCATGGGGGAGACAAAGTGCTGCTAATGGGCTCAACAACAACTCATCAGAATTTCCATATCACTGGACTTCCACCAACATGTGAACACGGTGATAGCATTGGTCAGACCAAAAGATGTAATGGTGTATGCTCGAGGGATCAACCACGAGTAAGACAACATTACGAACATCGTTGGTTCTGATTTGACTTGACGATAGCCCATACTCAAGTCAAAGTTTTGACAAGACAATACATCCAACAACTGATCACGAGGACCAATTGGTGAGGATATCATCTTTCTTCAACACACACCACAAAAGGATATCCCTTAGAAATGAACTAAGTCGGACAAGCTTTTATCTTCCAACTCTCCAAGTTGTTGTTTAGCTCAACCAACTAGCTCAGGGGTATCCAACACAGATTCTTGGGGAAGGGGTGGTTTATAGGAAACCAACTTGATCACAAACTCAACATAGCGGTCAAGTGACAACCTGGTAACACTTCCAAGAAGATATTCGGAACATCACGAACCACCGATATGATACTAAGCTCGAGAACAATCTTGCTTTTCAGGGCAAGACGATATGATCAAAAGAGCAAGGGATTGAATAATCCTTACTCATTGATCGAAGAGTGCACCAGAAATAAGGACTAGATAGCACAATCAATCTTAGGATGATGATTTAATAACCAACAAGCTAAGAATAAGAATATTGTCCATTTACTACCAAGCAACGAGTTGCTCGGAGTATTGATTTCACACATCACGAATCACTTGTCGGCATTCCGGTTGCAACAACACGAAACCGAGGAATGAACAATGATGGCAAGAAGTATTACTGCGTCAAGAATTCATAAGAGGTGGTGCAATTCTCATGACATTCTTGACATAAAGATGGTAACACTCCAAGGTAGAACAGAACAAGAGCTGGATTGGCATTTTGATCTGTGGAATACAATTACTTTGACCCAATCCTCGAAATGGACAAGGTACTGGAGTTTGTTTCTCCTAGTCATTCCCGGATAGAATGGCTTGACGGACCACAAGAGTAATAGGCATAGATAAACGAATGCACGACTACTCCTGACTATCAATTAACAGACGAGGGCCAGGGAATAGCTAAAGAGGGACAACTCAAAGGAACATATAACTTTCTGAGTTGTGGATGCATGGATTAGTATGTCGAACCAAGTTCAACATATTTCTTCCAGATAACCCATGCAGAAAGGTAGAGCTGGCAGAATCACAATATGAATGGAGTACTCCTCAAGAACACCCTGGTTGTGATCTTTTGATTCAAACGAACTTCTGCCATAAGCGGTTCATAGTATTTGGAAGAAGGAACTACCACGAACCTCGAGGACTATCGCAAAGGTTACTAATATCCTAAAGGAACTAGCAACACTATCAACATGAGGTAGGGTGAATCTCGGGTTCGAAAACCCAGGAGTAGAATACCTACATACTAATGGCATCACGGGATGCTTTCGAGAATGGTGGCCAGATTCATCACACTGAGGACACGAAACATGGCTAAGTTACTAGGTGACTCCCTAAGACACCTAGGGTCATAATAATAGCTCCAACATATATGTCAAGGCAAGGGGGTACCTCAACAGACCGATTAGTGTGCTTATTCCGACCAAAAGGACATCGGGAATGGAAGGAAAGGATTTGCAAATGCATCAGACTAGTTGGAAACCTGGGATGACTCGGACAGCATAACGGCTGTAAATGCTCAAAATGATTTGAGACATCCTGCAAAAATTGGTGGCATAACCACTCAACATCACAATATTGAAGTTCTGAGACCAACTAAGAACACATGGAAGTAGCAGAAACAGAACTGGGGCTTGAATCCATCAATCCTATAAGTCTATGGATTAGTAACACGTCATCCTGATAGATAGATGAGAAGGCCTAGTTCTTAATCCCCGTAGAAGAGAAGAGGTTGACTCAGATCAGAAGGCCATGAGGTATAAGGAGTAAAAAGAGCCTTACGTTCCCTTCCACAATCAATTCCCCTACATAACTAAAGCATTTCTAGACACAACTTCGACCAGTTTGGCTTGGTAATCCTACAGGCAGTCAGGCTCTGATACCAACGCTGTCAGGACCCCGATCCTAAGCCACATCGATCCAGCATGTAACACATCATATCACTTTGCGGCCTCACGCACGGAACTCCCACGGGTGCCACCTTACCTGGCCCGGGACCGTTTGCGCCTTTTGGCTCACGTATATGATAGTGTCGCTAGCATCCATATGACAGAGAACCCGGGCCGACATGGCTAGTCGTGAACCCAAAGCGACGCTAACCTATGAGGACAGGCATACATGAATCACATCGAGCATGTCGGTCATGAACGTGTGAATCCGGGCTGTAGCACTGGGCTAACAGGACTCCGGATGTCACCGCGTGACATTTCCCCGAAGGGACAGACACAGGAACGAAGTGAATCACATGCCGGCCAGTCAAGTGTTCCGAGCAGTAGTGCTGGGCTAGCAGGACTCCGGTGAACCGGGCTGTAGCGGACTACTATCGCTCCGAAGCACTAGACTACATTTCCCCATATGATAGGCTGCCAAGGATAAACAACTAGATAGTCGGATCCCACCCATACCAGGCATTTCAATCATACACACAATATGCCCGATATGAGTAGATACAACATGGCATCACAACAAGACTCTATGACTCAAGTATTTATTCATTAGACTCTGAAGAGCGAAATATTACAAACATGGGTCTCATGACCCAACATTCGGAGCATACAAGCAACAAGCACAAGCGGAAACTTAACATGTCTGAGTACAGACATCTACAAATGAAAAAGGCTGAGAAGCCTGACTATCTACCAGATCCTGCCGAGGGCACAAGATCGTAGCTGAGGTATCAAGCTAAACGTCGAAGTCCAAGCGGTACTACTAGCGAGACTGACGTCTCTCTGCAAAAACATAAAATAGGCAAACGTGAGTACAATCGTACTCAGCAAGACTTACATCAGAACTAGCTACATATGCATCAGTATCAATAAAGGGGGTGGTGGAGTTTGACTGCAGCAAGCCAGCTTTGACTCAGTGGCTAACCTGAACTACGACTGCAAGTAACTCTTTTGAGGTGGCGCACACGAGTCCACATATTCACCATCCAATACACCACTATGGATCCACTTCCGTCTCCCTACGAGAAGACCATCCATAGCACTCACGCTTATCTTGCGTATTTTAGAGTATCCACTTTCACTTGTCTATGAACTGATATAGGCAACCCAGAAGTCCATAACCGCGGACACGGCTATTCGAATAGATGATGTTAACCCTGCAGGGGTGTACTTCTTCATACATGTTTCCACCACTTAGCGTCTGCACACGACATGTGCTCGGCAGACTTCAAGCGAAAGCCGACGTGGGTGTAGACCACGACCTACCTAAACACTCAAGTCTCTAGTCCAGGTTTATCGCCTATTCGGGTTCCATCCGCAGGGAGTCCGGCCGAGGTTTCCACTAACGGCCCCGAACGATGTGTACAGGGTCCGAGACACCAAACGGGCGCCCGGCTGCCCGGCCACGTGCCTACCGCAACACAGCCCACCCCTACGGTCAGCGCTGCGTGCGGCCCCCAGCATACTACAAACACCAGAAAGTACTTGCAACTCCTGGACAGAGGACAAGGGTGATTAAGAAGTCGAGCGGGGTAATATTTCAGGGCCCAATGCATGGTAGTAGCTGTTTCATGGATCACAAACACAGAACTCAGTTCCTGAGGACGGCTTCAATGAGACAACCCACCATGTACTCCTACATGGCCTCTCACCAATACCTTTACCAAATCGTATTCACACACTTAGCTCACTCACAGTAGGACATGTTCATCACCATTCCAATTCATTCCCGATGAATCAGACTCGACTCAACTCTAAGCAGTAGCAGGCATGACAAACAAACATGAATGAGTAGGCACATCAGGGCTCAAACAACTCCTACTCATGCTAGTGGGTTTCATCTATTTACTGTGGAATGACAGGTCATGCAAAGGATAAGGGGTTCAGCTACCGCAGCAAGTAACACATGAATCGTTGTTGTCCTAATGCAGTAAAAGAGAGCAGGAGCGAGAGAGTGGGATTGTATCGGAATGAACAAGGGGGTTTTGCTTGCCTGGCACTTCTGAAGATAATATAGCTCTTCATCGGTGTCATCGAACTCATCGTCGGAACATCGTCTATCGAGAGGGGACAGTTACCGGCAAACAAGAAGGAAACGCAATTAATGCAATGCAACAGTATGATGCATGATCATGACATGGCAATATGATGTGTTTTGATTAATGCATACTAGGACAGGTTGATTTGAACCCATTTGAATCAAAGATTCAAATGTAAGCTCATTTATAAGTCATAATGGTGCATTATCTTGTTTCACCTAAACAGCAAGGTTGCAGTGTTCTTACATGCATGAAAATGGTACAGATGGATAGATTGGATTTTTCTGATAATTTTTCATTTATAACTTATTTCATTTGGAGTTACGGTTGATTTTATATGATTTTTAGAAGTTTGCATCATTTTCTGAAATTTCCTGAATATTAAAAAAATCCAGAAAATGGTTAATTGCGTCAGCATGACATCGTGGTGACGTCAGCAGGTCAACAACGCTAGTCCAGGTCAAACCTGACGGCTGGGACCCATACGTCAGCGTCTCAGGCCGGTGTGGGTGGATGACAGGTGGGGCCAGTCAACGTTGACTTGACCAAGTCAAAGCTGACACGTGGGGTCCAGCCGGGTTGGATTAGTTCTAACTAATTTCGTTAGCTGACTAATTAAATCGGTGGGGCCCGTGTGTAAGTGGGTCAGTGGGGGTTAATTAGTGGGCGATTAGTGCTAACTAGGTGGCCACGTCGGCTCTCGCCGGAGTCTCGCCGGCGGTGACCAAAACAACGGCGGAGGCTCGCCGGACTTGCGCTAGAGGCGTCGGGTTAGCGCGCTGAGGGCACCAGGAGGTAGGCCGCGCTCTTGCGCATCCAGAGAGCCAAGGGGGAGGGGCTGGGGTGGAACGAGCTCGCCGGAGTCGAGCTCGTGGCGGCGCCGGAGTTCGGTGATTGCGGGGTTGGTGCTACGGTGCCCGTTAGAGCGAGTGAGTGTGTGCGTTAGGTTCCTGGGGACTCCCTGAGCACAGTGACGTGCTCCGACACGAGCGGCGGGGGCTGTGGCCACGGCGGCGCCATGGCCGGCGGAGCCGAGCTCGCGGGCTCGACGGAGACGGGTGCTACGATGAGCTAGTGGGCATGGGAGTATGGGGAATCGGTAGAGGAGCTCACCGCGAGTCGTACGAGGGTCTCAGAGAGCTCGGGGAAGGTCTGGAGTCGTCGGTGCGGCGGAAGGGATCTCCGGCGACCGGAGGTTGAAGAAGACGATGGCGACGGCGATTCAGGCCGTCCGGGCTCACGTGGCTCGGTCGTGAAGATGAGAGGGACGGGGCGGAGCTTCTTAGCGCGACGGCAAGGTGTGGGGTGGCAGGTGGCCGCGGTGGTGGCGAGCGGCGTCGACAGCGGCACTCTGGCCGCTCGGGGAAGAGAGGGAGAGGGAGCCAGAGGAAGGGAGAGGCACGGGAGAGAGAGAAGAGCATCAAGGGGGCCGCGTGGCGTCTCCAGGGGGTCGGCGAAGCGAGCAGGGAGGCAGGAGGAGGTGGAAGCAGGAGGTGGCCTCAGGTGCGCGCGCAGGCGACACGCCGGCGTCCTTCTGGCGTGAGGAGGAGGGCGACTGGCAAGTCGCCAGGTGGGCTGGGCCGGCTACAGTGCAGGTAAGCTGGGCCAGGTAAGTCCCTTTCCTTTTATTTCTGTTTTCTATTTATTCTGTAACTTGAGGGCTTTAATTAAAATACTAGGGCATTTCCAAAAAAATCATGAAACTAAACATGGCTACTGTTTATAATATATCCAACAGTAAACATTTTAGTTTATGATTATTTGAGCATTTAAAATATTTTATAGCATTTAAATGCCCAAATGCAAATACTATATGATTTAATCTAGTGACCAAATATGTCATGGAAAAATGTGCAACACTTCTGGTTATGGTTTTAGCATTTTCCAGAAATGATGAACATTTTTAAAAGCCATTTGGAATACTGAAAATATTTTAGGTGAACCTAGTTGAATTTCATTTGGTGCCAGGGTTTCAACAATCCCCGTTTCAAGTTTCTTTGGAATTAAAACATGATGCAAGATGATGATGCAATGACAAGCAAGGCCAAGGCTAGGGCTGTGACAACTCACCCCCACTAAACAAGAATCTCGTCCCGAGATTCAAGCGTAGGGTAGGATGAAGGGGGAACGCAAACTAACATAATCTTCACGATCTAGGTGGCACTTCATAAGAATGTTGACACGATCACCATCTTGATCTTGACATCTTTGCCTTCGAGACCTTCATCTGGTTATGACAATGGAAGAGAGGAAAACTCTATAGGATTTGATCTTCACAAGATCGAGCGAGTCATGACCAACTCATGGAATGAGATGTTGGAGCATCTCTTGAGCCGGGATTTGATAGACCAGTTCCAACTGTTGTCTCAGTTGTACATCTGGTTCCAACTGTTGTCTCAGTTGTACATCTGGTTGGAGTGGCTGAGTAATTAAACTCGAGGACACACAGTCCCGGACACCCAGTCCTGAGCACGCATCTCCGGACACCCAGTCCTCACCGTATTCTCCTTGAACTAAGGACACATAGTCCTCGTCCAAACACTCGTGGTAAGTCTTCAGGTGACTTCCAAACCTTCACAGACTTGGTCACTCGGCGATCCGCAATTCCTCTTGGATGCTCTAAACCTTGACGCCTAACCGTCTGGAAGAAGCACAGTCTTCAAAGGTAACAAGCATCGGATCCACGCAGGATCAATCTCTTTAGTGATGCTCAATCACTTTGGGTTTGTAGGTGTTTGGGTTTGGGTTTTGAATTTTCCTCACTTGATGATTTTCGCTCAAAGTCCTCGGAGGATGGGTTGCTCTCAAATGACAAGTGTCAATTTCTCTCAGAGCAGCCAACCAGCTAGTGGTTGTAGGGGGTGGCTATTTATAGCCTAGGGGGCAGCCCGACATGATAAGACATAAATGCCCTTCAATGATATGACCGTTAGGTGGACAAGATATTTTAGGACAGCTGGCGCGTAGCACAGCAATGGTCGGAAATTTGAGGTTCAAATTCCTCAGGGCTATCATGTTCCTCACTGTGTAGGCAATCCGCACTGGTGAATTCCTAACTCCTCAGTCAGAACAAAGTCCTCAGTGACCAGAAGAACTGCGTCTCTGTCACTGAAGAAATTGACTGAACTGTATGAGATTTCCAATGGCTTCACTCAAAGGGATTGGTAGGTGTAGGATTTGAGTTGGGCATCACATGGAAATTTTCTCCTTAGTATTTCCTCGACCCCCCTTTTAACAGTACGTTGTTTCCTAAGACTCAAGAAAGAGAAAATGAAACTACGAAAACAAAAGTCTTCACGCTTCATGTTCCTCGAATGAATACCATGTCTTCAAGGTCACACCAATTTCTTCACTTTCAAAGTCTTCAGAAAGTCTTCAGAGTATCAAAGTCTTCAGTCGAAGAACTTCATTTTTAGGGGTCGACTTTCTCTATAAATATTAAACTCCTCATAGACTTATAGACCTGTGTACACTCAAAAACACATTAGATACTTAACCTATAAGTCTTCAATACACCAAAATCACTAAGGGGCACTAGATGCACTTACAGGTGATAATGTGAGGTGGGCCATACGGGAGTCTGCACCACTTCCAAGCCCGCTTCTTACCGCCCTGGCCCACCAGAACCCCTCCCCCACCCCACTACCTCCCCGCGTGCGCTCCCCCCTCAGAGGCCAGCTGCCCGCATTCATAGCAAGTAGTACCAGTAAAATTCTGGGCTATAAAGGGCATGTACAATGGTTGATAATATAGTCTTATCATAAGTCTTGCATGTAATTTAGAGATGACAAAAAATCATGTGTACAATGGATCATCTCTTAGCCTATTCTTCAAGAGTAAAATGCAAGCGCGGTCCTAATTCTTTCCTAAAAATGTCGATTGGGTCGCAATTCTTTCAAAATGCACATCTGGATCCTAATTCTTTCTAAGTTGTTCACCCAAGGTCCTATTTTCATCCGACCGCCACTGACAGCTCACATGGCGCTTTGACCGCCGCCACGTCGACACTCGGGCCTAGGCGGGAGATTTCCCGCGGCTGGCAGTTGGTCTTTTTTGCAATTCGGCCCCTGTAGCTTCTGGTTTTCTCATTCCCCGTCCCTAGGTCTATTATTCGCTCTCTCCTCTCCCTCTCTGTGACCGCCGCCGTTGCCGCCATGTCCGCCGCCGCTAGCTCTTCAGTGTGAAGTGCCGCAAGAAGAAGGTTGTCCAAGCATCGCCCTTGGAGAGCGTCGGAGTGTGCCCGAAATATCCCGCGGTGGGTGTGCCGGTGCCAGAAAAGAGGAGGTTGTTGGCATAGTCGACGGGGAAGCCCAGGCCGATGTATGGCGGGGAGTGGAGGGGCTGCGATAGATCGATTCGCTCATAAGGACAGTGAGATTGGCTAGGGCGAGGCCGCCGGGTGAGGAGGAACAGGAGGTGGAGTTGCCAGTGTTGGTGGCAGAGTGGGTGGAGGATGTCGATTTGCCAGTGTTTGTGGTAGAGTCGGAGCAGGAGGAGGTCGATCTGCCGGTGGCAGAGTCAGAGGAGAAGGTGGATCTGGCGACAGCGGTGTTGGTGGAGTTGTCGGTGGATGGGGTGGTGTTGGAGTCAAAGATGACCTGGGCAAACCGGTGCTGCGCTGAGAGGATGGTGGGGTGGTCAGGGTACTGGTAGAAGAACTTGTCGTCGATGTCCTCCTCCATGAGCATGCACCTGATGAAGTCGAGGTCGAGGTCGTCGGGGGGGATGCTCTAACGGAGGTGGAAGAGAGGCTTGGAGCGCTTCACGACTGAAGAGCTAGCGGCGGCGGACATGGTGGCAACGGCGACGGTCGTTGAGAGGGAGAGGAGAGAGCGAGCAATAGACGTAGAGACGGAGGAATGAGAAAACCAGAAGCTCCAGGGGCCGAATTGCGAAAAAGACCAATTGCCAGCCGTTGGAAATCTCCCGCCTGGGCCCGGGAGTCAACGTGACGGTGGTCAAAGCGCCACGCGAGCTGGTCAGCGGCGGTCAGACGAAAATAGGACCTCGGATGAACAACTTAGAAAGAATTAGGACCCAGATATGCATTTTGAAAGAATTGGGACCCAATCGACATTTTTGGAAAAGAATCAGGACCGCGCTTGCATTTTACTCTATCTTCAATAACTGGTTATTCCTAAAAACATGGTGAAACATATTGTGCTAAGAGATCATCTCTTGTCTTCTCGACAAGCCCGCTTATGTGGAGGAGAGAGAGGCATTGACAAAGTCAAAGAGTGGGATCTGCAGGAGCCTGTCTCTACACGTGCTCCTAGGTATAAAAAAACTAATTCTAAAAAAAGAGGCATAAAAACAATTGTTTCTAAAATAAGAAAGGTAAAAAACATTTGAGAGGAAATATATAGAGAGAGAGTGAGAAAAAGTTGTAACCTTATAGTCAACACTATGGTAGTATTGCATGAGGAAGGAGGGAGTGGTGCACATGCCAAGTTCACTCGGCTGTCGTGTTTCACACTCCTCCGTCGTAACAGTGGAGACAATAGGTTTCATCAAAAATAAACAATGAATACTCGTTGCTCGTCCACTATATCGGAAAGAATACTTCGATTCGCCGACATGTGGGACGTCGACCATCCTGGTCCACCTGCCATGCACAAAACTATCATGGTCCACCTGCCATGCACAAAGTTAGTCGGACGAAGGAACCATCATGACTTCGTCAAATTCTGCTTTTTCATGAAAACTTACTCTACCCGCAGTACTGCTACCACACGCGAAGACTGGACGGCACTGTACCACGTCATATCACTAAAACCCACTAGGCCAAACTAGCCCGCCTAGGATTTGTACTCCCTCCATTTCAAAGTTAGTAGTACAAAGTTGACTCATCTATTTTGGAACGGAGGGATGTCTCTGTACTGCTATGATTTTGTGTTGTACGTCTCTGTAATTTTGCTACGACTTTCCTACCCTATGAACCAAATGAGGCCTGAATGTATCCGTGTCCACTATTGTCTAATCGATCGCTAAGCCTACAATTTTAGGAGCTTGGGCTATTGGCCGATCGACGACGGATCAGTATAAGCGTACCGCAAGCTCATCCGCCCCAACATTTCTCTTAAGTGAGTGTTTTGCAAGTACTATAGCTCGCACAGTAGCTAGCCTACTAACACCAAGAATCATCAAATAAGCCCTGCTGATATGATAAATAGTTCAAACTTACATCTAAGCATGCCATAGATTACATCAAAAGCTGGTGTGGATACATCTGTTTCCATAACTCGGAGAGGGTTCGCATGATTCACTATCAAACAAAAGTAGCAAGTACCGCCCACACAAGACAGTGCACTAGCCCTAAGATGGTTTGATAACACGAATCGTTCTGGTAATTAAACATAGGGCAATGCAAACTACCCTGAAGGATTAGCACAACCAACTATTTCTTGTCATCGATCTGTCGGCGTTCTGGGAACGGGGGTCCCCAGACTTGCCTGCCTGCGGCCTGCGGCTGGGCTCAAATGGGGGCCCAGCCTGGCCCATCTTCATCAACACAAGGCTCAAGACCCTCGCGAGGGGCCAAGCCTCACGAGGCGGACGACACGGCACTTCCTCAAGCACGGCCTCCTTAGGCTGGCTCGCGAGGAGGCGGGGAGATCAAGGCGGGTACCTCACGAGGTGCTCATGACGCAAGACATGACGACCAAGGGTGCCAGGAGGGCGCTAGCCCGCGCAGCGTCTCCCTTTCCTCTTTGGTGCAAAGGGGGCAAGCGCAGGCGAGAGGATCAAGCAAAGGCACCCATTTTGGTGTAACGAGACCAAGACCAGTCCAACGGTGGGAAGGAGGTCACCATGGAGCCCAGGACGACGTCACCACAGAGCCTTTGGTAGGCGAAGACCAACTTTAGTCAGGATAAGTGTACCAAATGTTCCCCTTCAAATTGTCCAATTGTTGGCGCCCTCCCCGCTCAATATTTGGGAAGAGGCCCAGGGCCTTTGCCTATAAATAGGACTAGCCACCCCGAGGGTAGAGACACCGGGTTCAGTATCTAGAGGCATTTAATCCGACATCTAGAGAGAGAGAGAGAAGGGCGATCGAACTCCCCTAGCAGTTCATCCCCTAGCCAAGAACTGACCCTCGCGAGGCTGTTCTTCCTTGTACTGTTCTTCATCATCAGCCCAAGAGTCAATCCATCCACCACAAACTAAAGTAGGGTATTACACCACAATGGTGGCCCGAACTAGTATAACCCTGTGTCTCTTGTGTTGTTCTTCTCGTAGTTAGTTCTTTGCGAGACAGAGAGGTAGAGGGCACGATCTCCGCGCGCACCCCAGAGTTCGAACCTTAAGGGTCTGCCGGAACCCGTGATCCGACATTTGGCGCGCTAGGTAGGGGTGTGCCGGAATCTGCCTTCCCATCACTCCGTCTCCCGTTGCATGGTCGTCACCATGTCCGGCGACCAGGCGGGCAACCAAGGCCCATGGGCGGCATGGCCCATCTGCGCGGAGCTCCCCGCTCCGGGCGACCCCGTGCCATAGGCAGCTCGCGGTCCACAGGGCGCTGCGGGCCGCGGGCGGCGCGGGCAAGCTTATGCGACCCTCACACCGCGACAGGCGCGGTCGGTAGCGAGGGCCTCCAATCACGCCGCAACTACGACACCGTACACCCGCCGGGAACAGGCGAACTCGAGGGCGGCGCTCACAGTAGCACGGGAGCTGCTGCAGTGCAGGCTACTGGAGGGCGGCCGCGACGTGCTGCTGGAGCGGGTCGCCGAGCTCCTGGGCTTCGCCGCTTCGGGGGCTCACCCCTTCTGCACTCGGCTTCCGCCTCCAGCTCAGGGCAACGCACGAGGAGGCCCCGCGCGCCCCCGTGGGCCTCAGGACTACCCCGGCACCAGCGAATCCGTCGGCGCTGGACTGGCGGTGGCGCTACCCCCGCCCCCGGTGCGAGAAGGAGAAGGGCTTGGCGCGGCCCACGGCGCGTGCGGGCAACCGCGCTACCACCCCACGGTGGGCACGGCAAGCAACGCCGCATGGCGCATGGAGCACTACAACACGACATTCGGGGTGGCGGCGCCAGAGGAATACGTGCCCCACATGATGGACCAAGGGCACGCTCACGAGGGCGAACAGGGCTCACTCTTCAGCCCCAGCTGGGGGGACGAGACGCCAGAGGCCGAGCCCTTCCAGGAACCCCAGGACGGCTCCGTCGGTCACACTGGAGGCAATGACTATCGGGTACTGTTAATTCCTCAAGAGCAGGCATACGCTAATCATGGGTCACAGGAGGTGCAGGTCGCCGCAGCAAGCAGCTGCCCTGCTCCCGCGGCCTCCTACCCCTCGGGAGGAGGACGCAGGGGGCTGCAGGAGAGGGGTAGAGATCCTACATCACCACCGCGGCGTTCGGAGCAAGGCGTTCTTAGAAGGTAGGACCTCCGCTGGGGAGGCGCCTAAGGGCCTGCCCCTGGCGGAGGACCCGTGGTCGTCGGGGGAACCGCTGGCGACCGCTCTACCCCACCGGCGGCGTCCTGGTTTCCGGTCGTCATTGGTGGCACTAGAGTGTGGCGCAAGGCGGGGCCCTCGTCTGGCGATATGAAGCAAGGCCAGTTCCTGTGAAGAAGGCCCAATGCCTGTGAAGACGTCCCGCTCGGGAGAAGGCCCGGAGCCTGTGAAGAAGGAAAATGCCTGTGAAGACGTCCCGCTCGGGAGAAGGCCCTGAGCCTATGAAGAAGGAAAATGCCTGTGAAGACGTCCCGCTCGGGAGAAGGCCCGGAGCCTGTGAAGAAGGCAAATGCCTGTGAAGACGTCCCGCTCGGGAGAAGGCCCTGAGCCTGTGAAGAAGGCAAACGCCTGTGAAGCCGTCCCGCTCGGAAAAAGGCCCTGAGCCTGTGAAAAAGGTGAATGCCTGTGAAGACGTCTTGCTCGAGGAAAAGGCCCAGAGCCTGTGAAGAGGGCGAACGCCTGTGAAGACGTCTCGTTTGAGAAAAGGCCCGGAGCCTGTGAAGAGGGCGAACGCCTGTGAAGACGTCTCGTTCGAGAAAAGGCCCGGAGCCTGTGAAGAGGGCGAACGCCTGTGAAGACGTCTCACTCAGGAGAAGGCTCGGAGCCTGCGAAAACGGCCCACGCCTGTGGGGTTTCCTGTCAGCAACGACCCCGCCTCCCGAGGTTTCAACTGGAAGGCACCCGAGGCGCGGCGCCATCCAGCAGGCGGCTTTGGAGCCAAGAAGGAACAAGGGTGAACCAGCCTACCGTTGGACGCGCGTACGATTTAATCACTGCAGATATATTAGATACGAGTTCATACATGAGGGGCTTCCCCTCCCAAAATGCTCTCACAACCGTCGGGCCAAACGCCTGAGTTCTATCTATGCAGGGTAAAAAGACAAGGATAGTACATGGTCAATCTGAAAAATCCCCCAATGCATCCTCGGGGGCGCCTCCCGAGCTATCGCTGGCGTCGCTGGACTCGCCTTCGTCGTCTGCGCCACCATCAACGGCATTGGGGTCATCCACCACGCCACCTTCGTCGGCGGCCACGACCACATCGTCATCATCCGAAGTGAAGGCCCGGACGAGAGCATCTACGTTGCTCTCCACCCATTCAGCCAGGTCACCTCGAACGGCTTGGGGAACTGGGGCGATGGCGGCGTCAAAGTCGAAGTGGGGATCCATGTTTCGAAGATGGCTGAAGACGCGGGAAAAGGCGCGCCCGAGCAGGGCGCGGATCCTCTCCTCCACCAACCTATCGGCTTTGACCGACCGTGCCTCCAGCTGTGTCACCACGGTAGTGAAGAACTGCAGGTTGCCGGCATAGTTAATCGTGTGCGGCTCGCCCACGACAGCCTCACAGATGTTGCCCAGGGCAATGTTAGCCCTCTCCCTGAGCTTGGTGAGCATGGGGCCGTGCACATGCTCCAGGACTTGCCGCTGGCGTATCTCGTCGACATTCTGACGCTCGACGGCCACAACCTATTCCACACGTTGGCGAAGGCGGAGCACCTCAGCCTGGGAGGTGGCCAGCTCCTTCTGCGCTGCCTCAAGGGCGACCCGGGAGGAGTCCGCTCGTCGCGTCGCCTCATCCCGTTGGGCCCTCAAGGCGGTGGTTCTACCCTCAGCTTCGACTCGGATCATCCCCAGCTTCCCCTCGAACTCACGCTCGAGGCCTTGGCGCGCTGTAGCCACCCGACGGCGAACCTTCTCCAGGACACGCGTTTCCCGCGCGGTGACATCATCTTCCGCCTGCGTCACTAGGCGCTCCCTCGTCTCCAGTTGCTCGTGCTCGCGAGCGCGTTCGGCGGCCTCCAGCACCAACGCTTCCTCGCACTTCCAAAGCTCAGCCGGGTCGCCAGAAGCCACCTCCATCGATGCAAGGGCTGCCTCGCGCAGCTCCGCTTGCTCCTCCAACGAGCGACACCGGGCCAAGAGCTCACGAGCCCGTTCTTCTGATGCTTCTTGCCGTCGGTCTGCTCCTCGGGCCTCCTCAACGGCCTGAGACCGAGCCGCCAGGGAAGCCTCCAGCGACGCCTTCGCTCCTTCGTCATCAAGGTCGCGTGACGACGCGCGAGGGCAGCGGCAGCCTCCAGCTCGCGCCGCTCTGCGGCCAGGCGCAGGCCCTCGGCTTCCAGGCGCGCGTCTTCCTCAGCGAGCTCCTGCCCAAGCAGGTCTACGGTGCCACTCGCCCTTCGGAGGAACTCATGGCGACGGGCACGACGCCCCCGAGCACGCTCAAGCACATCTGCCACGCCATCATCCTCCCCAAGCAGGCGTCGAGGACCTTGGACCATTGCTCCAACCCCAGGCAGGGGGCTGGGGGCTGGCGCCCGCACGACGGCTGGTCGCGCCGCATCAGAAGCCCGGCCTGAGTCCGGCCTGCCCTCAGGAGGAGGGCTCGAGGGGAGCCTCTGCCAGTCGCAGCCCGCGACCAAACGGGAAGCCCATGCCAGGCCCGCGGAAGGAGATCGCGGGAACAGAAGAGTCACCACGCGCTGTGTGACGGTCCGCGCCGTCGCTCGCCCAAACCACAAGGGCAGTGCAGCTCGAGGCACCAAGGGGTGGCGGAGGAGACGAAGTCAAGGAAGGCGTTGACTCGGCGGCTTCATTGAGCTCAGTAGGGAGAGGCCTCCAGAGCAAGGATCAGCGGACGCGGCAAGCAGGATAGGGAACAGAAAAGGAGAAGACTTACTCATCGACAGCAAAGTACTTCCGGCGCTTCAGCAAGAGGCAAGGGAAGTCGTCGCCCAGGGCCTCCCTTTTTCTCCGGAGGGCCTCAAAGTCCACACGGAAACGGCCCAAGAGAGATGCACAGGAATCAGCCTGCGAAGAGGACGGAGTACCAGGGCCACTTGCGTCGAGGACACATGCCTGACGCGCACGGGCAGTTACCTCGCCAGAGATCACGGCCGGGGGCTTAGGAGCCTCGGCCTCAAGCGTCGGAAGCAGCAGCGCCTCACCCATAGCCTCGGCAGCACGGGCCTCATGAGCTGCCCCATCAAGAGCATCGCCAGATGCGGCCACATCATCAGCGGCCCTTTCGGCCCTCGCTGTCTCCCGCCTCCCTGCACCATCACTCGAGGAGGATTCGCCTGGGCCGACCGGAGGGGTAATCACCGCCGCAGGGTTCTCGCGAGGCCCTTGGAAGCCAGCAGGGCGCAACCCCCACTCATCGAAGGGGGGCATCTGCTTCACAAAGTCATCCCTGTTCAGGCAGAGGTACAACAGAGCTCCACCCTGCCGGATGCCGCCAGGGTTGGGACCGCCTGTCAGGACCAAGAGCACCTTCCTCAGCGCCTCGGGCGTCAAGTCTTCTTCCTGAAGCCTCATGCGGTCGCCACAGCCGCTGAAGGCCCACATTAGACAAGAATGGCGCTGGAGAGGGGCAATGCGGCGCAATAGGAACTCCTTCACCACCTTGGGCGCCGTTACACCAAGCTTTTTCAAGGACATAAAGCGCTGCCAGACGAAGGCGAGCCGGGGGCTCACGAGCGTCTCCTGACCCCAGCCCGAGTTGGGCACAGTAGGCAATGTCGGCTTCACGAGCCGGGGGATGGGCACCCCGACATCAACGTACAACCACCGCTCACGGAACCCGGCTGAAGGCAGAGAGAGGTTGAAGTCGATACCAGAGGCCGCGGTCTCGGGCGAAGCTACAAAGCTCACGCATGCCGTGCATTGCGTGGGGTCGGTAAGATGCAAGGAGAAGAAGTGGCGCAGCAAGGCAACAGAAGGAGGGATGCCTACCATCGCCTCACAAACAAAAGCGAAGACTGGAAGGAGGGCAATGGACTCAGGACCCAGATGCATCATGTGGATCTGATAATGATTGAGGATGGCGTTGAAGAAATCGGAGAAGGGAGGCACCAAACCCACCCACAAGGCGTCGGCGAAGTAATGAACCTCGGTGATTATCCTATCGGTGGGGAAGTGATACGTAGGCCAAGCCGCCGTCCTCCCACACTCGTTGAAGGCGGTGGCCAGAGCCGGACTGAGCTTGCCCAGGCACTCCAGGTTGAGTATGATCGAGCGGCCGACAGCAGGCGCCACCGGCGGCGGCGGGCGAGATGGAGCCACAGGCTTCTTCCCCTTCCCTTTCTTTGGAGCCATGGCGGCGGGCGGAAGAGAGGAGATGCGAGATGGGATTGGAAGCAAGGGTCAGAGTTCGGGGGGAGGAAGAGCAGGAGACGGTCAAGCAACAGGAAAAGGGGCGGTTGTGTACAACTGTGGGGCAACCTAGCGCGGCGCAGAATAAGGGAGTGTGGGTAAACAGTGCCGCCCACGTCCAATCAACCGCCACGCGGCGCCCGAGGCCGCAGGCTATTAGGGCCCGCGGCGCTTTGCCCTTTCCCTTTCACCTCTCGGCACGGCCAAGTCCATGCGCGCCTTGGGCCCGGGGGCTACTGTCGGTGTTCTAGGAACGGGGTTCCCCAGACTTGCCTGCCTGCGGCTTGCGGCGTGGCTCAAATGGGGGCCCAGCATGGCCCATCTTCATCAACACAAGGCTCAAGACCCTCGCGAGGGGCCAAGCCTCGCGAGGAGGACGACACGGCGCTTCCTCAAGAACGGCCTCCTTAGGCTGGCTCGCGAGGAGGCGGAGAGATCAAGGCGGGTACCTCACGAGGTGCTCATGACGCAAGCCATGACGACCAAGGGTGCCAGGCGGGCGCCAGCCCGCGCAGCGTCTCCCTTTCCTCTTTGGTGCAAAGGGGGCAAGCGCAGGCGAGAGGATCAAGAGGCACCCATTTCGGTGCAACGAGACCAAGACCAGTCCAACGGTGGGAAGGAGGTCACCATGGAGCCCAGGACGGCGTCACCACAGGGCCTTTAGTAGGCGAAGACCAACTTTAGTCAGGATAAGTGTACCAGATGTTCCCCTTCAAATTGGCCAATTGTTGGCGCCCTCCCCACTCAATATTTGGGAAGAGGCCCATGGCCTTTGCCTATAAATAGGACTAGACACCCCCAGGGTAGAGACACCGGATTCAGTATCTAGAGGCATCTAATCCGGCATCTAGAGAGAGAGAGAAGGGCGATCGAACTCCCCTAGCAGTTCATCCCCTAGCCAAGAACTGACCCTCGCGAGGCTGTTCTTCCTTGTACTGTTCTTCATCATCAGCCCAAGAGGCAATCCACCCACCACAAACTAGAGTAGGGTATTACACCACAATGGTGGCCCGAACTAGTATAACCCTGTGTCTCTTGTGTTGTTCTTCTCGTAGTTAGTTCTTTGCGAGACGAAGAGGTAGAGGGCACGATCTCCGCGCGCCCCCCAGAGTTCGAACCTTAAGGGTCTGCCGGAACCCGTGATCCGACACGATCTCTCGCATAATGGCCACAACATGGATAGCGGCACGGGAATCGATCTCTGGGGCGATGTCCACAAGACTGACCACGACATCGGAATCGATCTCTAGGGCGATGTCCACAAGATGGACAGCGGCATCGGGATCGATCTCCGGGGCGATGCCAACAGGACAGACCGCGGCATCAAAAATGATCTCTGGGGCGTTGTCCACAAAACGGGCCGCGACATCGGAATCATCAAGGACGTCCACCGGCACCTGCGTAGCGTACAGCTTGCACACTTCCGAGTGAACCTGCGCAGCGTACAGCTTGCACACTTTCCAGTGAGCCTGCACACTCGAGGACAGCTTGCACGCCTCTGGTCAGCCTGCGCACCGGACGGCGCTCGCACGCCTCCCATTAAGTCAAGGTCAAGAAGCTGTCCGCACGGCACCTCCTAGAGCCACTAAAACTAAGACACATGGCGTCACGTGAATGGTTAATAGAATTTTGGATTTACTAGAATTTAAAAACCAGGCATCTCAATGTTTTGCCGGCAATCAACGGTGCCCTGGTGTTTGAAATTCATTCCCATTTATTGCATGGGACCTAAGCATGCGCCCAAGGACACAGATTTGATTTTTTAACCGATTTATATGCACTGGAGCAGGAGTATGTAGTTCAAATTTGAATTATGCACATAAATGCATTGAAAACGCAGTTAATGCATAAAAATGTCCAAACAAACCCTCAAAAATCACAAGAATTCACACAACACTCCTGTTGTTCTATGTTGACACGAGAAAAAAATTGAAAGCAATAAGAGACAATGGATATCGTTTCGTCCCCAATGGTGGGACATTCCCTACCGAAAACCATCATGCTTGTTGTGAGAAGCTCCGGTTTGTGAGAAGCATATACCCAAACCTGCCCCAAATGGGACAAAATTTGTACCACGGCATGTTGATGCCGCTCCATGATAGCATGCCAAGTTTCATGAATTTCAGACGAGTTTTGAATTTACTAGAATTTAAAAACCAGACATCTCAGTGTTTTGCCGGCAATCAACGGTGCCTTGGTGTTTGAAATTCATTCCCATTTCTTGCATGGGACCTAAGCATGCACCCAAGGACACATATTTCATTTTTTGATCAATTTATATGCACTGGAGCATGTGCATGTACTTCAAATTTGAATTATGCACATAAATGCATGGAAAACGCAGTTAATGCATAAAAACGTCCAAACGAACCCCGAAAAATCACAAAAATTCACACAACACTCCTGTTGTTCTATGTGGACATGAGAAAAAAATTGAAAGCAATAAGAGGCAATGGATATCATTTCGTCCCCAAAGGTGGGAAGTTCCCTACCGAAAACCATCATGCTTGTTGTGAGAAGCTACGGTTTGTGAGAAGCATATACCCAAACCTGCCCCAAATGGGACAAAATTTGTACCACGGCATGTTGATGCCGCTCCAATGATAGCATGCCAAGTTTCATGAATTTCAGACGAGTTTTTGATTTACTAGAATTTAAAAACCAGACATCTCAATGTTTTGCCGGTAATCAATGGTGCCTTGGTGTTTGAAATTCATTCCCATTTCTTGCATGGGACCTAAGCATGCACCCAAGGACACATATTTGATTTTTCGACCAATTTATATGCACTGGAGCATGTGCATGTAGTTCAAATTTAAATTATGCACATAAATGCATTGAAAACTCAATTAATGCATAAAAATGTCCAAACGGACCCCAAAAAATCACAAAAATTCACACAACACTCCTGTTGTTCTATGTGGACATGAGAAAAAAAATTGAAAGCAATAAGAGGCAATGGATATCATTTCGTCCCCAAAGGTGGGACGTTCCCTACCGAAAACCATCATGCTTGTTGTGAGAAGCTCCGGTTTGTGAGAAGCATATACCCAAACCTGCCCCAAATGGGACAAAATTTGTACCACGGCATGTTGATGCCGCTCCAATGATAGCATGCCAAGTTTCATGAATTTCAGACGAGTTTTGGATTTGCTAGAATATAAAAACCAAGCATCGCAATGTTTTGTCGGCAATCAACGGTACCCTGGTGTTTGAAATTCATTCCCATTTCTTGCATGGGACCTAAGCATGCACCCAAGGACACATATTTGATTTTTCGACCAATTTATATGCACTCGAGCATGTGCATGTAGTTCAAATTTGAATTATGCACATAAATGCATTGAAAACTCAGTTAATGTATAAAAATGTCCAAACGAACCCCGAAAATTCACAAAAATTCACACAACACTCCTGTTGTTCTATGTGGACATGAGAAAAAAAATTGAAAGCAATAAGAGGCAATGGATATCATTTCGTCCCCAAAGGTGGGACGTTCCCTACCAAAAACCATCATGCTTGTTGTGAGAAGCTCCGGTTTGTGAGAAGCATATACCCAAACCTGCCCCAAATGGGACAAAATTTGTACCACGGCATGTTGATGCCGCTCCAATGATAGCATGCCAAGTTTCATGATTTTCAGAGGAGTTTTGGATTTGCTAGAATATAAAAACCAAGAATCGCAATGTTTTGCCGGCAATCAACGGTACCCTGTTGTTTGAAATTCATTCCCATTTCTTGCATGGGACCTAAGCATGCACCCAAGGACACATATTTGATTTTTAGAACAATTTATATGCACGGGAGCATGTGCATGTAGTTCAAATTTGAATTATGCACATAAATGCATTGAAAACTCAGATAATGTATAAAAATGTCCAAACAAACCCCAAAAAATCACAAAAATTCACACAACACTCCTGTTTTTCTATGTTGACACGAGGAAAAAAATTGAAAGCAATAAGAGGCAATGGAAATCATTTCATCCCCAAAGGTGGGACGTTCCCTACCGAAAACCATCATGCTTGTTGTGCGAAGCTCCGGTTTGTGAGAGGCATATACCCAAACCTGCCCCAAATGGGACAAAATTTGTACCACGGCATGTTGATGCCGCTCCATGATAGCATGCCAAGTTTCATGAATTTCAGACGAGTTTTGGATCTACTAGAATTTAAAAACCAGGCATCTCAATGTTTTGCTGGAAATCAACAGTGCCTTGGTGTTTGAAATTCATTCCCATTTCTTGCATGGTACGTAAGCATGCACCCAAGGACACATATTTGATTTTTCGACCAATTTATATGCACTGGAGCATGTGCATGTAGTTCAAATTTGAATTATGCACATAAATGCATTGAAAACTTAGTTAATGCATAAAAATATCCAAATGAACCCGGCAAATCACAAAAATTCACACAACACTCCTGTTGTTCTATGTTGACACGAGAAAAAATTTGAAAGCCATAATAGGCAATGGACATTGTTTCGTCCCCAAAGGTGTGACGTTCCCTACCGAAAACCATCATGCTTGTTGTGAGAAGCTCCGGTTTGTGAGAAGCATATACCCAAACCTGCCCCATATGGGACAAAATTTTTACCACGACATGTTGATGCCGCTCCATGATAGCATGCCAAGTTTCATGAATTTCAGACGACTTTTGGATTTACTAGAATTTAAAAACCAGGCATCTCAATGTTTTGCCGGCAATCAACGGTGCCCTGGTGTTTGAAATTCATTCCCATTTCTTGCATGGGACCTAAGCATGCACCCAAGGACACAGATTTAATTTTTCAACCAATTTATTTGCACTGGAGCATGTGCATATAGTTCAACTTTGAATTATGCACATAAATGCATTGAAAACTCAGTTAATGTCCAAACGAACTCCAGAAAAATCACAAAAATTCACACAACACTCCTGCTGTTCTATGTTGACACGAGAAATTTTTTGAAAGCAATAAGAGGCAATGGATATCGTTTCGTCCCCAAAGGTGGGACGTTCCCTACCGAAAACCATCATGCTTGTTGTGAAAGGCTCCGGTTTGTGAGAAGCATATACCCAAACCTGCCCCAAATGGGACAAAATTTGTACCACGGCATGTTGATGCCGCTCCATGATAGCATGCCAAGTTTCATGAATTTCAGACGAGTTTTTGATTTACTAGAATTTAAAAACCAGGCATCTCAATGTTTTACCGGCAATCAATGGTGCCCTGGTGTTTGAAATTCATTCCCATTTCTTGCATGGGACCTAAGCATGCACCCAAGGACACAGATTTGATTTTTCAACCAATTTATATGCACAGGAGCATGTGCATGTAGTTAAAATTTGAATTGTTCACCTGAAATGGCTAGAAAATCAATTTAATGTATAAAATGTTCAAATGAACCCTGAATAATTCCAATTCTTTTACGACACACATATAGTTGCATGTTCACTCCAGATAAAAGGTCTAGCAATTCAAACACCGTCCATTTTCGCTATGACCCTATTATGTAATTCAAATCAAGATGAAATATCAAGTAGATCGCACATAGTTTATTATCAGCAACCTTGTGAAATGCAGCACAAAATATCCTGGAGCACTGTCGGTGTATAGTACACCTATGGCTTACGCGAGAAGGTGCATCGGCTACAGTCCATAGCCGGCGTCTCAAGCACACTAGCTCGCTACCCTAATATCATTTCACTATTCAATGTGAAAGATGGGCACGTGGACCCGCGTCGTGAGGGCAACTTTGGTGGCCCACTCCAGCAAGAGCGCGGCCGCAGCCACCATGCACGTGCTAACAAGGTGCATGAGCGCGGCCACAATCTGCGACCGGGCGGCAAAGGCAGCCCAAACGGCCATTGTTGCTTCTCAGGTGGCGGCAGCAACATCTTCCTCGAGGATAGAAACTGGCGAGAGCGGCACAGCAGCTGTCCGTTCTGCAGCGGCAGCCTTAGCCCTGATGGAGGCCGCCCACGACCATGTCGAGGCCGCCCACGCCCAGCTCCTGGCGGTCACCGCACAAATCAAACGAAGCTTCTCCGACAACGGTCGGAAACCCACGGCCGGAGAGCTGGAAATCGCCGAGAGCGTTCGAACAGCCGTCCGTTCCTCCACCGCATACGTTGCAACGATGGAGCCTGTCCAAGCCCAGATCGCGTCCGCCCACGCCCAGCTCGTGGCGTCCTTTTCCAAAGAGATGGCGGACGTGGATGGCGAGATGCGTGTCAAATATGGTGTGATGGATGCCATGGAGCCCCTTCCCCAGGAGACCGTTGGGCGCGAGCTGGACATGGAGGCGGCGGCGGAGATCGACGAGCACCAGCCGTAGTGGTACTCTTTGTTTTGTTTAATTAAGAGCGCCGATCTTTAATTTGTTAGAGTAATGTTTAGGTCAGCTAGCTCTGTTTAGTTGCTGAACTTGCTCGATTCAGAAGTGTGGGTGTGCTATAGTCTCCTTTGTGTACCCAAATTATGCAATGACATGGATGACCACTGTAACCATGGAAATTCGAACCAAAACTTTTGATGTTCAAACTCATCACATACGGGTTAAGCTATCTGAATCGTTTGTGATGTCCACATAACCTACACAGTTCTGAATAAGGGACCGTGTCTGATGACACTTTACCCGCCAGTTTTTTCGCTGAAGCGATTCCAAATTTTCGGCTTCCACGGAAATATCTACCTCCCCGCCCCCTCCCCCATACCAAAAGCCATATTTCCCCTCTTTCCTCCTTCCTTTCCAAGTTGAAACCTTCACTCCTTCCTTGCAGCGCCGCCTCCTCGTCGGCGACCCTCCTTCACGCTGCTCGGCCTCCTCTATCCAGGCAGGTAATCCACACCCAACCCCCATCCTCTTCCTGCTTCCACATCCCACATGCCCCGACCGCCGGCGCGAGCGAGACACCTTCCACCCAAATCACCGACCCCTCCACCAAATAAGCACCAGCCTAAGCCATGGTGCACGCAGTATAGCCAGGACCTCAAGGAGCATTCGTGGTCGCACGCGCGGATGAGTTAGCGATGGCTTCCATTCGTGCCGGCCCCTAGATCTTGAAGGAGCACCTTGCCATTTGCTACCTATGCCGGTTAAGCATGCTCGATTTACCCGTTGAGTGTGCTGCTCCTGCCTTACCTTCACAAATTCTAGTGAACTGTGCTATCTAATTTTACCATGCAATCTATTGCTCTAGTGTATATGTTATATATGTCGTGCAGTGTGGTGCTCACGTTTTGACTATTTTGTTAATTAGTTGTCTCCTAACTATTTGGTTCAATTCTGCAAATGTGATGTCCAATTCTTCAGGCTGCAATTTTGTATCGAGGTTAGCACGTGCATGGTCCGTTGTCTAATAGCACATCATTGTGCAATTGCAGGAACCATTCTAATATTCAGGTTTTTAACAATTTGGTCTTGCACATGTAGGTCCTGCTATCAGAGGTTTTCACCCATTGTTTGACCCTTTTTGCATATGGGGAAATAAGTTGTCCATTGTAGGATCGAGAAGAGGTGTCTAGAGGGGGGTGATTAGACACTAAGTGCCGAAAGTTGCACTTTTTAAAGTTCTTAAGTTTAGGTGGAGTTTAGGCACATGTTTAACAAACACAATACATATCAAGCAAGTGTGCAATGAGTATATGAGAAGCGGAAAGTAAAGCATGCAACTTGCAAGAATGTAAAGGGAAGGGTTTGGAGGATTCAAACGCAATTGGAGACACGGATGTTTTTGTCGTGGTTTCGATAGGTGGTGCTATCGTACATCCACGTTGATGGAGACTTCAACCCACGGAGGGTAACGGTCGCGCAAGTCCATGGAGGGCTCCACCCACGAAGGGTCCACGAAGAAGCAACATTGTCTATTCCATCATGGTCATCGCCCACGAAGGACTTGCCTCACTAGCGGTAGATCTTCACGAAGTAGGCGATCTCCTTGCCCTTACAAACTCCTTGGTTCAACTCCACAATCTTGTTGGAGGCTCCCAAGTGACACCTAGCCAATCTAGGAGACACCACTCTCCAAGAAGTAACAAATGGTGTGTTGATGATGAACTCCTTGCTCTTGTGCTTCAAATGATAGTCTCCCCAACACTCAACTCTCTCTTACATGATTTGGATTTGGTGGAAAGAATATTTGAGTGGAAAGCAACTTGGGGAAGGATAGAGATCAAGATTCATATGGTAGGAATGGAATATCTTGAGCTCAACACAAGTCTAGGTGGTTCTCTCTCAGAACATGTGTATTGGAAGTGTAGATGTGTTCTGATGGCTTTCTCCACGAATGAAGAGTGGGTGGAGGGGTATATATAGCCTCCACACAAAATCTAACCGTTACACACAGTTTGCTAAACTCGGTGGGACCAAATCGTTAAACTCGGTCGGACCGATTCAACAAACCTAGTGACCGTTAGGATTTTCGGTGGGACTAAGATGCAACCCGGTAGGACCGATATGGTTAGGGTTAGGGCATAACGTAATCTCGGTGTGACCGATTACACAAACTCGATGGGACCGATTTTGGTAATAAGCTAACCAGAGAGTTGGTGAGGCAAACTCGGTGACACCGATTACACAAACTCGGTGGGACCGATTTTGGTAATAGGCTAACCAGAGGATTTGCATTGTAATCTCGGTAGTACCGATTGCGCAAACTCGGTGAGACCGATTTTGGCAATGAACATACACAGTGAGATTGCAATCCCATCTCGGTGATACCGAGATCCCTATCGGTGAAACCGATTTGCTAGGGTTTGTGGCAGTGGCTATGACATGTGAAACTCGGTTGCTCCGGATAGGAAGAATCGGTGGGGCCGAGTTTGACTTTAGGTTTGGGTCATATGTGGATATGGAAAGGTAGTTGAGGATTTTGGAGCATATCACTAAGCACATGAAGCAAGAGGCTCATTAAGCCACACCTCATCCCTCCTTAATAGTATTGGCTTTTCCTATGGACTCAATGTGATCTTGGATCACTAAAATAGAAAATGTAGAGTCTTGTTCTTGAAGCTTGAGCCAATCCTTTGTCCTTAGCATCTTGAAGGGGTTCCACATCCTTTAGTCCATGCCACTCCATTGTTGAACTTATCTGAAACATACTAGATAAAAGTGTTAGTCCAACAAGAGATATGTTGACATTAATTACCAAAACCACCCAGGGAGCACTTGTGCTTTCAATCTCCCCCTTTTTGGTAATTGATGACAACATACATCAAAGCTTTAGATAAAGATATAGAGAATAGCAAGTAAAGCTTTGGAAGGACATGTAACATGCATAGGCTCCCCCAACACGTATGCAATCATGTGATTATGGAATATAGGAGCATGTGAATGCATAAACATGACAAAGTAAGCAATGTGTTACATGTATATTGGCTATATGCATCAGAGCAAATGATGTGAATATGAGAAATGTACCTTCATGCTCATGAGTCCTTCTTGCAAATAGCATGTACATCAGCAAGAACTTCTCATTCACATGACTGTGATGCATATACTTACCTTGTGGTCTTGAGTTGGCTTAGGATGGGATGAACCTGCGCAAACAAGGTTAGATAGCACAGATACACCTACCAATCAGAGCAAACAAAAAGAAACCACAAGAGAACCAAGAGGGATGACATGTAGAGTGAGTACTAAGTACTACATTTTATATAGACATGTCCCCAAAGGTAAGGTATGCAATACAATCAGAGATTTCCTTTCCTTAGATGTCTTGCTCCCCCTGAATCTAACATGAGATATTGGGAGAAGATAGGAAACGGAAAATCGGAGCAATAGAAAATATAATCAACAAAGCTTGAGCTAAAGCAAGCAAACATGTCTTTCCCCTCTTAAAGACATGTGACATCTCTCCTCTTGAACACCAAGCATCTGGGGTCATTGATGATATTACTTTCTCTCCCCCTGAATATTCTCCTTTTTCTCCCCCTATAGGAAAGATTAAGCTTTGATGTGATCTCTCTCTCCCCCTTTGACATCAATTTCCAAGAAGGGTCTTCTAGATATGTGATACAAATGGGTTGGTCCTTGAGTCACAGAGCAAAGCAACATGTTTAACATGATGCTGGTAGAGGATAAGACTCATTGAGTGGAGCTGGAGCAAAACAGAAATCAGGAATGAGTGGCAAGTTGGTCTTCCTGTGATGAAATCGGTGACTCTGAGTTGTATGATTCGGTTGCACCGAAAGATATCGGTTAGACCGAAGAAATCAAACCGGTGTGACCAAGTTCATCAGAGTGGAACCACTTGTCACCTCAGCTCACTAGACAGGTAGAATTTCACCAAGATTTGCAAGGAATTGACTGAAAGATTTGCAATGAATTGGATGCAGAAAATGCAGAATAAAAAAGAAAGAGAAGAAAAAAAGATCTAGATGAAGTTTTTTGTTGTTGAAGCAAATATGCAAGGAACATATGAAATAACACAGAAAAGAACACATGAAAGAACTTCATCTAGAGTTGGGCGGTGACAAAGTCACCTATGTTAGAGTATGTTGACTTAGGAGTCAAGTGAGAGCACTTGATCATAGGTCATACTCATCGTTTAAGCTCAAAATGGGGTTACCATTTTTCGTTTAAGCATCTTGATGTATTCACATCTTGTTGAGTTGCTTTGACTCATATCTTGGAGTAAAGCTTCTCTAAGATGGAATAACATACCTTGGGTGGTGGTGTGGGTCTTGCTCATGTAGTTGAACTTGTGTGGGTTGCTCAAGGTTGATGTAGTTCATCAAGAGTTGGGAGCACCACTTGGAGTTTGAGTTCATCTACCTACATGGGTTAGTCTTGCAAGGAAGAGCACTTGTGTATCCAAAATGACAATTATAGGATTTAACATACAATTTGTCAAAGGATATATTTGAATGGCTTCGTGCTTCCTTGTCTTCAACCACCATTGTGTAGAGACTTGGTGATGTAGAGATTGCTCAAGATGTGAGTGAGTTGCAATCTCATAGAATTGGATTCAACCAAGTACCTACACGGGTTAGATAACATGCAAGGTGCAAATATATCCAAGAGATATGAATAGCATCATAAGAGAAATATCAAGGATTAGTCATAGGCTCATGCCTCGCATGTATCAAATGGAGTTCCTACTCCAAGTTTGAAGCATCAATGATGTTCAATTCACCTCTTAACCTGCAAAACACTTTATCATCAAGTGGTTTAGTGAATATATCCGCCAATTGCTTATCGGTGCGAACATGCTTAAGGTTAATGTCCCCTTTGGCAACATGATCTCGAATGAAGTGATGACGAACTTCAATATGCTTAGTTCGAGAATGTTGCACGGGATTGTGAGCAATCTTAATAGCACTTTCATTGTCACATAGCAACGGAACATGTTTCACATATATCCCATAATCTTTAAGAGTTTGAGTCATCCAAAGTAATTGAGCACAACATGAACCAGTGGCAATGTATTCCGCTTCGGCGGTGGATAAGGATACCGAGTTTTGTTTCTTGGAAGACCAAGACACAAGAGATCTACCAAGGAATTGACAAGTACCCGAAGTGGACTTTCTATCAACCTTGTCTCCGGCATAGTCCGAGTCGGAATAGCCAACAAGATCAAAAGAGGACCTCTTAGGATACCAAATGCCAAAATTTGGTGTATGGATTAAGTATCTCACTATCCTTTTCACAGCCTTAAGATGACATTCTTTAGGAGCAGCTTGATATCGTGCACACATGCACACACTTAGCATAATATCGGGACGTGAGGCACATAGATATAACAATGAACCGATCATAGAGCGATAAACCTTTTGATCAACCAGTTCACCATCTTTGGTCAAATCAAGATGTCCACTAGTAGGCATGGGTGTAGGCATACCTTTGCATTCTTGCATATTGAACTTCTTGAATAAGTCTTTGGTGTACTTCGTTTGAGAGACAAATGTACCTTCCTTAGTTTGCTTGATTTGCAAACCGAGAAAGAATTTGAGTTCACTCATCATAGACATCTCAAACTTCTCCGACATTAGCTTTCCAAACTTTTCACTAAAATGAGGGTTAGTAGAACCAAATATGATATCATCAACATAAATTTGGCACACAAATAGTTCTCCATCAACCCTTTTAGTAAAAAGAGTAGAATCAATTTTACCAATTTCAAAGCCTTTTTCGGTAAGGAACTTGGTCAAGCATTTATACCATGCTCTAGGAGCTTGTTTAAGACCATAAAGGGCTTTGTGAAGTTTGTAAACATGATTAGGTTTCTTAGGATTAACAAAGCTGGGAGGTTGCTTAACATAAACTTCCTCCTCAATTTTGCCATTTAGAAACGCACTTTTAATGTCCATTTGGTATAGGGTGGTATCATGATGATTAGCATAGGCAAGTAAGATGCGAATGGACTCAAGTCTAGCAAGGGGAGCATATGTCTCACCATGGTCCATACCTCCAACTTGTGTATAGCCTTGGGCGACGAGACGTGCTTTGTTGCGAACCACTTGTCCATCTTCATCTTGCTTGTTGCGAAACACCCATTTGGTACCAATGATGTTGTGGTTGTTGTCGGGCTTCTCGACTAATGTCCACACTTGATTTCTCTCAAAGTTGTGTAGCTCTTCATGCATAGCATTTATCCAATCCGGATCCTTCAATGCTTCTTCAACCTTCATAGGTTCAATTTTAGAAATGAATGAGTAATGTTCACAAAAGTTAGCTAAACGAGTTTTAGAGCGAGTGATTCTCCCGGTTTGGATATCTTTGTAGATTTGCTTGACGGGATGATCTTTGGCAATTCTTGCTCGAACTCGTGTAAGCTTTTGCTTGGGTCGGGGTGGAACATCCTCTTCATCTTGTTCTTCTTCTTCTTGGCCTTCTTCTTCTTGGCCTTCTTCATTGTTGACGTTGTTGTTCTCTTGTCGTGGTGGAGAAGGAGGTTGTTGATGTTCATCTTGGTGTACTTCCTCGTTTACTTCATCTTGATGTGTCCCACTTGTGGATGCTTCCGTATCAACTCTTGGTTCACCTTGCCGTGATGTAGAAGCTTCCACTTGGACGGACGAGGTACTCTCCTTCATTTCCGTTGGACGAATTTTGCCAATGGACAAGTCTTGAATTGCTTCTGAAGGGTCTTTGTCTCCTACATCAATTGGCAATTGCTCTACTTGCGAGCCGTTAGATTCATCAAACTTCACATCCACCGTCTCGTCAACCTTTTGGGTGAAATTATTGTAGACACGGTAAGTGTGAGAGTTTGAGCCATAACCAAGTAGAAAACCTTCATGAGACTTAGGAGCAAATTTAGAACGACGATGCTTATCAAGAATGTAGCACTTTGAGCTGAATACTTGAAAGTATCCAACTTGGGGTTTGTTACCGGTGAGGAGCTCGTATGTCGTCTTGCCGAGTAGCTTGTGAAGATACAAGCGATTTGTTGCATGACAAGCTGTCTCAACTGCTTCCGCCCAAAAGTGCTTTGGCGTCTTGTACTCATCAAGCATCGTTCTTGCCATCTCGATAAGAGTCCGGCTCTTCCTCTCAACAACTCCATTTTTTTAAGGTGTGTACGTAGCCGAGAACTCGTGTGAAATCCCTTCTTCGTCAAGAAAGGTGTCCACATTTGCGTTCTTGAACTCCGTTTCGTTGTCACTCTGAACCTTCTTGATCTTCACGTCAAACTGATTTTGGGCCTTCCTAGCGAAGTTTTTGAAGATCTTTTGGACCTGCGACTTTTCATCAAGAAAGAACACCCACGTGAATCTTGAAAAATCATCAACTATGACTAGACCAAATGAGTTACCACCGAGACTCTTGTATGCATTTGGACCAAAGAGATCCATGTGAAGTAGCTCCAGTGGTCTTCTTGTGGTCATGATGTTCTTCGCGCGGTGACTTCCTCCAACTTGTTTCCCTGCTTGACAAGCACTACAAAGTCTATCCTTGTCAAATACGACATCTTTTATTCCAAGGATATGATCACCTTTAATAAGCTTATCAAGATTTCACATTCCAACATGACCTAGTCTTCTATGACACAACCAGCCTTTAGAAGATTTAGCGATTAAGCAAGTTTTAGGTTGAGCCTTTTTAGTGAAATCAACAATGTAAAGATCTCCTCTACGTATACCGGTAAAGATCGTTTTATGATTGTCTCTATGAAACACTTGGCAATCTACTTCAGTGAATAAGACATTGAAACCGAAATCCGCAAGTCTAGAAACTGAAAGTAAATTGTATCCAAGGGATTCAACGAGCATGACATTTTGTATGGAGCTATCATGTGATATGGCCACCTTACCAAGGCCAACCACCTTACCCTTTGAATTATCACCTAAGGTGACATATTTTCGAGGGCCATCATTTTCAGCAAGCTCACGGAACATCTCTTCATCTCCGGTCATATGATCAGTACATCCACTATCAAGGACCCATTCCTTTCCTCCAGCCATGTAGCCACGAAGATTCGCCATAAGACCAAAATGTCTCATTGCATCATCAAGATCATAGTCACTATCATCATCTTAATCATAGTATCCATGTTCAACATCATCTTGTGATTGATCAAATCCTAGAGAGGGTAATTCATTAGGTACATGATCATCAAAGTGGTTACCTTTATGAATTCTTATAGCTTCGGATACGATATCACTAATGATTCCAACATTTCCTTTAGCATGCATGAGATTTGTAAGCTCAAATAGGCAATCACCAAAACTAGGATCACTAGAGTTCATCTTACTCAAGGCAATAGATTTATGGAGAATTTCATCTAAATTTTTCAAGGAATAATCGGAAAATCGTTCCTCAAGAAATTTCCATATAGTATAGGCACACTTAAGAGTAGGCAAACTAGCAATCAGATTTTTGGGCAATGCTCTAATGATGAGCTCAACAGTTCTAAGATTGCGAATCATGTCAATATCTTCATCTAGGGTAGGGTGCAAAGGATCAATATGAGGTGCACAAGGACTAGCAATGTACTTGTTCAAATGATATTCATTGAAAATCTCAAGCATTTCATTTTCCCACTCATGAAAATACTCTCCATCAAGAATGGACACTCTATGTCTAAGACTCCCTAAAGTAGACACATCCATCTTCCTCCAAAGGTGTTTAAACCAAGGCAATGGATACCAAAGCTCTGATACCAATTGTAGGATCGAGAAGAGGTGTCTAGAGGGGGGGTGATTAGACACTAAGTGCCGAAAGTTGCAGTTTTTAAAGTTCTTAAGTTTAGGTGGAGTTTAGGCACATGTTTAACAAACACAATACATATCAAGCAAGTGTGCAATGAGTATATGAGCAGCGGAAAGTAAAGCATGCAACTTGCAAGAATGTAAAGGGAAGGGTTTGGAGGATTCAAACGCAATTGGAGACATGGATGTTTTTGTCGTGGTTCCGATAGGTGGTGCTATCGTACATCCACGTTGATGGAGACATCAACCCACGGAGGGTAACGGTCGTGCGAGTCCACGGAGGGCTCCACCCACGAAGGGTCCATGAAGAAGCAACCTTGTCTATTCCATCATGGTCGTCGCCCACGAAGGACTTGCCTCACTAGCGGTAGATCTTCATGAAGTAGGCGATCTCCTTGCCCTTACAAACTCCTTGGTTCAACTCCACAATCTTGTCGGAGGCTCCCAAGTGACACCTAGCCAATCTAGGAGACACCACTCTCCAAGAAGTAACAAATGGTGTGTTGATGATGAACTCCTTGCTCTTGTGCTTCAAATGATAGTCTCCCCAACACTCAACTCTCTCTCACAGGATTTGGATTTGGTGGAAAGAAGATTTGAGTGGAAATCAACTTGGGGAAGGCTAGAGATCAAGATTCATATGGTAGGAATGGAATATCTTGAGCTCAACACAAGTGTAGGTGGTTCTCTCTTAGATCATGTGTATTGGAAGTGTAGATGTGTTCTGATGGCTTTCTCCATGAATGAAGAGCGGGTGGAGGGGTATATATAGCCTCCACACAAAATATAACCGTTACACACAGTTTGCTAAACTCGGTGGGACCGAATCGTTAAACTCGGTCGGACCGATTCAGCAAACCTAGTGACAGTTAGGATTTTCGGTGGGACTGAGATGCAACTCGGTAGGACCGATATGTTGTGGAACGTAGTAATTTCAAAAAAAAAAATCCTATGCACACGCAAGATCATGGTGATGCATAGCAACGAGAGGGGAGAGTGTTGTCTACGTACCCTCATAGACCGAAGCGGAAGCGTTGACACAACGTAGAGGAAGTAGTCGTACGTTCTCCTCGCGATCAACCGATCACAGCACCGTTACTCCGGCACCTCCGAGTTCTTGGCACACGTTCAGCTCGATGACGATCCCCGGGCTCCGATCCAGCAAAGCGTCGGGGAAGAGTTCCGTCAGCACGATGGCGTGGTGACGATCTTGATGTGTTACCGGCGCAGGGCTTCGCCTAAGCACTGCAACGATATGACCGAGGTGGAATTTGGTGGAAGGGGGCACCGCACACGGCTAAGGAACGATCCGTAGATCAACTTGTGTGTCTATGGGGTGCCCCCTGCCCCTGTATATAAAGGATGGAGGAGGAGGAGGCCGGCCAAGGCAATGGTGCGGCCAGGATATGGATTCCTACTAGGACTCCAAGTCCTAGTAGGAGTCCACCAAAAGGGGAGGAAGGGAGAAGGAATAGGAGGAGAAGGAGAGGTGGCCGGCCCCCTTTTCCCTAGTCCAATTCGGACTAGAGGGGAGGGGGCGCAGCAGCCTTTTTCCTCTTCCCACTAAAGCCCATCAAGGCCCATTACTTCTCCCGTAATCCCGTAACTCCCCGGTACCTCCGAAAATACCCGAACCACTCAGAACCCTTCCGATGTCCGAATATAGTCGTCCAATATATCGATCTTTACGTCTCGACCATTTCGAGACTCCTCGTCATGTCCCCGATCTCATCCGGGACTCCGAACTCCTTCGGTACATCAAAACTCATAAACTCATAATATAACTGTCATCGAAACCTTAAGCGTGCGGACCCTACGGTTCGAGAACAATGTAGACATGACCGAGACACGTCTCCGGTCAATAACCAATAGCGGGACCTGGATGCCCATATTGGCTCCTACATATTCTACGAAGATCTTTATCGGTCAGACCGCATAACAACATACGGTGTTCCCTTTGTCATCGGTATGTTACTTACCCGAGATTCGATCGTCGGTATCCAATACCTAGTTCAATCTCGTTACCGGCAAGTCTCTTTACTCGTTCCATAATACATCATCTCGCAACTAACTCATTAGTTGCAATGCTTGCAAGGCTTGAGTGATGTGCATTACCGATAGGGCCCAGAGATACCTCTCCGACAATCGGAGTGACAAATCCTAATCTCGAAATACGCCAACCCAACATCTACCTTTGGTGACACCTGAAGTACTCCTTTATAATCACCCAGTTACGTAATGACGTTTGGTAGCACCCAAAGTGTTCCTCCGGCAAACGGGAGTTGCATAATCTCATAGTCATAGGAACATGTATAAGTCATGGATAAAAGCAATAGCAACATACTAAACGATCGGGTGCTATGCTAATGGAATGGGTCATGTCAATCAGATCATTCAATTAATGATGTGATCTCGTTAATCAAATAACAACTCTTTGTTCATGATTAGGAAACATAACCATCTTTGATTAATGAGCTAGTCAAGTAGAGGCATACTAGTGACACTCTGTTTGTCTATGTATTCACACATGTATTATGTTTCCGGTTAATACAATTCTAGCATGAATAATAAACATTTATCATGATATGTAAGGAAATATATAATCACTTTATTATTGCCTCTAGGGCATATTTTCTTCAGTCTCCCACTTGCACTAGAGTCAATAATCTAGTTCACATCGCCATGTGATTTACCAGCAATAGTTCACATCACCATGTGATTAACACCCATAGTTCACATCGATATGTGACCAACACCCAAAGGGTTTACAAGATTCAGTAATCTAGTTCACATCGCTATGTGATTAACACCCAAAGAGTACTAAGGTGTGATCATGTTTTGCTTGTGAGAGAAGTTTAGTCAACGGGTCTGCCACATTCAGATCCGTTATGTATTTTGCAATTTTCTATGTCTACAATGCTCTGCACGGAGCTACTTTAGCTAATTGCTCCCACTTTCAATATGTATCTAGATTGAGACTTAGAGTCATCTAGATTAGTGTCAAAACTTGCATCGACGTAACCTTTTACGACGAACCTTTTTGTCACATCCATAATCGAGAAACATATCCTTATTTTACTAAGGATAATTTTGACCGATGTCCAGTGATCTACTTCCTAGATCACTATTGTACTCCCTTGCTTAACACAGTGTAGGGTATACAATAGATCTGGTACATAGCATGGCATACTTTATAGAATCTATGGCTGAGGCATAGGAAATGACTTTCATTCTCTTTCTATCATCTGCCGTGGTCGGGCTTTGAGTCTTACTCAATTTCACACCTTGTAATACAGGCAAGAACTCTTTCTTTGACTGTTCCATTTTGAACTACTTCAAAATCTTTTCAAGGTATGTACTTATTGAAAAACTTATAAAGCGTCTTGATCTATCTCTATAGATCTTGATGCTCAATATGTAAGCAGCTTCACCGAGGTCCTTCTTCGAAAAACTCCTTTCAAATACTCCTTTATGCTTCACAGAATAATTCTACATTATTTCCGATCAATAATATGTCATTTACATATACTTATCAGAAATGCTGTAGTGCTCCCACTCACTTTCTTGTAAATACAGGCTTCACAGCAAGTCTGTATAAAACTATATGTTTTGATCAACTTATCAAAGCGTGTATTCCAACTCTGAGATGCTTGCACCAGTCCATAGATGGATCGCTGGAGCTTGCATTTTTTGTTAACACCTTCAGGATCGACAAAACCTTCTAGTTGCATCGTATACAACTCTTCTTTAATAAATCCATTAAGGAATGTAGTTTTGTTTATCCATTTGCCGGATTTCATAAAATGCGGCAATTGCTAACATGATTCGGACAGACTTAAGCATAGATACGAGTGAGAAACTCTCATCGTAGTCAACACCTTGAACTTGTCGAAAACCTTTTGCGACAATTCTAGCTTTGTAGATAGTAACACTACTATCAGTGTCCGTCTTCCTCTTCAAGATCCATTTATTTTCTTTGGCTTGCCGATCATCGGGCAAATCCATCAAAGTCCATACTTTGTTCTCATACATGGATCATATCTCATAATTCATGGCCTCTAACCATTTCGCGGAATCTGGGCTCATCATCGCTTCCTCATAGTTCGCAAGTTCGTCATGGTCTAGTAACATGACTTCCAGAACAGGATTACCGTACCACTCTGGTGCGGATCTCACTCTAGTTTACTTACGAGATTCGGTAGTAACTTGATCTTGAAGTTACATGATCATCATCATTAGCTTCCTTACAAATTGGTGTAGTAGTCACAAGAACAGATTTCTGTGATGAACTACTTTCCAATAAGGGAGAAGGTACAGTTACCTTATCAAGTTTTCTACTTTCCTCCCACTCACTTCTTTCGAGAGAATCTCCTTCTCTAGAAAGGATCCATTCTCAGCAACGAATATCTTGCCTTCGGATCTGTGATAGAAGGTGTACCCAACAGTCTCCTTTGGGTACCTATGAAGACACATTTCTCCGATTTGGGTTTGAGCTTATCAGGATGAAACTTTTTCACATAAGCATCGTAACCCCAAACTTTAAGAAACGACAACTTTGGTTTCTTGCCAAACCACAGTTTATTTTTTGTCGTCTCAACGAACTTTAGATGGTGCCCCTTTTAACGTGAATGCAGCTGTCTCTAATGCATGATCCCAAAACGATATTCGTAAATCGGTAAGAAACATCACAGATTGTACTATATCCAATAAAGTACGGTTATGACGTTTGGACACACCATTATGCTGTGGTGTTCCAGGTGGCATGAATTTGTGAAACTATTCCACATTGTTTTAATTGAAGACCAAACTCGTAACTCAAATATTTGTCTCCGCGATCAGATCGTAGAAATCTTATTTTCTTGTCACGATGATTTTCCACTTCACTCTAAAATTCTTTGAACTTTTCAAATGTTTTAGACTTATGTTTCATCAAGTAGATATACCCATATCTGCTCAAATCATCTGTGAAGGTTAGAAAATAATGATACTTGTCGCGAGCCTTAATATTCATCGGACCATATACATCAGTATGTATGATTTCCAACAAATCTGTTGCTTGCTCTATTGTTCCGGAGAACGGCGTTTTAGTCATCTTGCCCAAGAGGCATGGTTTGCAAGCATCAAGTGATTCATAATCAAGTGATTCCAAAATCCCATCAGCATGGAGTTTCTTCATGCGCTTTACACCAATATGACCTAAACGGCAGTGCCACAAATAGGTTGCACTATCATTATTAACTTCGCATCTTTTGGTTTCAATATTATGAATATGTGTATCACTACGATCGAGATCCAATGAACTATTTTCATTGGTGTGTATGACCATAGAAGGTTTTATTCATGTAAACAGAACAACAATTGTTCTCTAACTTAAATGAATAACTGTATTGCAATTAACATGATCAAATCATATTCATGCTCAACGCAAACACCAAATAACACTTATTTAGTTTCAACACTAATCCCGAAAGTATAGGGAGTGTGTGATGATGATCATATCAATCTTGGAACCACTTTCAACACACATCATCACCTTGCCCTTTAACTAGTCTTTGTTCATTCTGCAGCTCTCGTTTCGAGTTACTAATCTTAGCAACTTGAACTAGTATCAAATACCGAGGGGTTGCTATGAACACTAGTAAAGTACACATCAATAACATGTATATCAAATATACTTATGTTTACTTTGCCATCCTTCTTATCCGCCAATCACTTGGGGTAGTTCCGCTTCCAGTGACCAGTCCTTTTGCAGTATAAGCACTTAGTCTCAGGCTTAGGTCCAGACTTGGGTTTCTTCACTTGATCAGCAACTTGCTTGCCGTTCTTCTTGAAGTTCCCCTTCTTTCCTTTTGCCCTTTTCTTGAAACTAGTGATCTTGTCAACCATCAACACTTGATGTTTTTCTTTGATTTCTACCTTCGTCGATTTCAGCATCACGAAGAGCTTGGGAATTACTTTCGTCATCCCTTGCATATTATAGTTCATCACGAAGTTCTACTAACTTGGTGATGGTGACTAGAGAATTCTGTCAATCACTATCTTATCTGGAAGATTAACTCCCACTTGATTCAAGCGATTGTAGTACCCAGACAATCTGAGCACATGCTCACTAGTTGAGCGATTCTCCTCCATCTTTTAGCTATAGAACTTGTTGGAGACTTCATATCTCTCAACTCGGGTATTTGCTTGAAATATTAACTTCAACTCCTGGAACATCTTGTATGGTCCATGACGTTCAAAACGTCTTTGAAGTCCCGATTCTAAGCCATTTAAGCATGGTGCACTAAACTATTAAGTAGTCATCATATTGAGCTAGCAAAACATTCATAACGCCTGCATCTGCTCCTGCAATAGGTCCGTCACCTAGCGGTGCATCAAGGACATAATTCTTCTGTGCAGCAATGAGGATAAACCTCAGATCACGGATCCAATCCGCATCATTGCTACTAACATTTTTCAACACAATTTTCTCTAGGAACATATCAAAATAAACACAGGGAAGCAACAATGCGAGCTATTGATCTACAACATAGATATGCTAATACTACCAGGACTAAGTTCATGATAAATTAAAGTTCAATTAATCATATTACTTAAGAACTCCCACTTAGATAGACATCCCTCTAATCTTCTAAGTGATCACGTGATCCAAATCAACTAAACCATGTCCGATCATCACGTGAGATGGAGTAGTTTCAATGGTGAACATCACTATGTTGATCATATCTACTATATGATTCACGCTCGACCTTTCGGTCTCCGTGTTCCGAGGTCATATCTTATATGCATAGCTCGTCAAGTATAACCTGAGTATTCCGCGTGTGCAACTGTTTTGCACCCGTTGTATTTGAACGTAGAGCCTATCACACCCGATCATCACGTGGTGTCTCAGCACGAAGAACTTTTGCAACGGTGCATACTCAGGGAGAACACTTCTTGATAATTTAGTGAGAGATCATCTTATAATGCTACCGTCAATCAAAGCAAGATAAGATGCATAAAAAGATAAACATCACATGCAATCAATATAAGTGATATGATATGGTCATCATCATCTTGTGCTTGTGATCTCCATCTCCGAAGCACCGTCATGATCACCATCGTCACCGGCGCGACACCTTGATCTCCATCGTAGCATCGTTGTCGTCTCGCCAATCTAATGCTTCCACGACTATCACTACCGCTTAGTAATAAAGTAAAGCATTACATCGCGATTGCATTGCATACAATAAAGCGACAACCATATGGCTCCTGCCAGTTGCCGATAACTCGGTTACAAAACATGATCATCTCATACAATAAAATTTAGCATCATGTCTTGACCATATCACATCACAACATGCCCTGCAAAAACAAGTTAGACGTCCTCTACTTTGTTGTTGCAAGTTTTACGTGGCTGCTACGGGCTTAAGCAAGAACTCATCTTACCTACGCATCAAAACCACAACGAGAGTTTGTCAAATAGACTCCGTTTTAACCTTCTCAAGGACCGGGCGTAGCCACACTCGGTTCAACTAAAGTTGGAGAGACAGTCTTCCGCAAGCCATCTATGTGCAAAGCACGTCGAGGGAACCGGTCTCGCGTAAGAGTACGCGTAAGGTTGGTCCGGATCGTCTCGTCCAACAATACCGCTGAACCAAAGTATGACATGCTGGTAGGCAGTATGACTTATATCGTCCACAACTCACTTGTGTTCTACTCGTGCAAATAACATCATACCATAAAAACCTAGGCTCGGATGCCACTGTTGTGGAACGTAGTAATTTCAAAAAAAAAATCCTACGCACACGCAAGATCATGGTGATGCATAGCAACGAGAGGGGAGAGTGTTGTCTACGTACCCTCATAGACCGAAGCGGAAGCGTTGACACAACGTAGAGGAAGTAGTCGTACGTTCTCCTCGCGATCAACCGATCACAGCACCGTTACTCCGGCACCTCCGAGTTCTTGGCACACGTTCAGCTCGATGACGATCCCCGGGCTCCGATCCAGCAAAGCGTCGGGGAAGAGTTCCGTCAGCATGATGGCGTGGTGACGATCTTGATGTGTTACCGGCGCAGGGCTTCGCCTAAGCACTGCAACGATATGACCGAGGTGGAATTTGGTGGAAGGGGGCACCGCACACGGCTAAGGAACGATCCGTAGATCAACTTGTGTGTCTATGGGGTGCCCCCTGCCCCTATATATAAAGGATGGAGGAGGAGGAGGCCGGCCAAGGCAATGGTGCGGCCAGGATATGGATTCCTACTAGGACTCCAAGTCCTAGTAGGAGTCCACCAAAAGGGGAGGAAGGGAGAAGGAATAGGAGGAGAAGGAGAGGTGGCCGGCCCCCTTTTCCCTAGTCCAATTCGGACTAGAGGGGAGGGGGGGCGCAGCAGCCTTTTTCCTCTTCCCACTAAAGCCCATCAAGGCCCATTACTTCTCCCGTAATCCCGTAACTCCCCGGTACCTCCGAAAATACCCGAACCACTCAGAACCCTTCCGATGTCCGAATATAGTCGTCCAATATATCGATCTTTACGTCTCAACCATTTCGAGACTCCTCGTCATGTCCCCGATCTCATCCGGGACTCCGAACTCCTTCGGTACATCAAAACTCATAAACTCATAATATAACTGTCATCGAAACCTTAAGCGTGCGGACCCTACGGTTCGAGAACAATGTAGACATGACCGAGACACGTCTCCGGTCAATAACCAATAGCGGGACCTGGATGCCCATATTGGCTCCTACATATTCTACGAAGATCTTTATCGGTCAGACCGCATAACAGCATACGTTGTTCCCTTTGTCATCGGTATGTTACTTACCCGAGATTCGATCGTCGGTATCCAATACCTAGTTCAATCTCGTTACCGGCAAGTCTCTTTACTCGTTCCATAATACATCATCTCGCAACTAACTCATTAGTTGCAATGCTTGCAAGGCTTGAGTGATGTGCATTACCGAGAGGGCCCAGAGATACCTCTCCGACAATCGGAGTGACAAATCCTAATCTCGAAATACGCCAACCCAACATCTACCTTTGGTGACACCTGAAGTACTCCTTTATAATCACCCAGTTACGTAATGACGTTTGGTAGCACCCAAAGTGTTCCTCCGGCAAACGGGAGTTGCATAATCTCATAGTCATAGGAACATGTATAAGTCATGGATAAAAGCAATAGCAACATACTAAACGATCGGGTGCTATGCTAATGGAATGGGTCATGTCAATCAGATCATTCAATTAATGATGTGATCTCGTTAATCAAATAACAACTCTTTGTTCATGATTAGGAAACATAACCATCTTCAATTAATGATGTGATCTCGTTAATCAAATAACCATCTGTCTATATACCGTCTATGATGCTAATTTGGAAAGGTTCTAGATGTTGCACGTGGAACTTGTTGCTGGTGCAGTTGTGTAATGGGGTAGTTGAGTGCTGAAGCTATATCATGTTGTAATCTGATGTATTTCAATTATGAAATTATGCTTCCTTAATATGGAAATGAAATATATCGTGTTCTTAATATGAAATGTCCATTAGATTAATAAATGGATTATGAATAATCGGATAATTAGCTTGCTAATGGCGAATTTGCCTGGTAATTGGGTTTTGCTATTGCAAACGGTTGTTGAAAAAATACCGTGGGCGATGACCTCAGGCCACACACACAATTTCTAGGAATAAACCGTGTTGGATCAAAGAACAATCACACGTGACTTTCTCTTGAAAACTATTTGCGTTAGGCCACCTTACACAAACGTTTACCACATAAAAATTGTGTGTGATGGACAGCCTTTGCCTCACAGTGTCTTCTATGGACCGTGTGTGATACATTCAATAACACAAACGATTTAACAGAAAAAATGTGTGTGATGTACCTGTGAATGGAAACGTTTTCCTGGGAGCGACTGTGTGGGATGTGCATAAAACTTTTAGTGGGGACTGACTGTGTCGGATGTACTTGCGACTGGAAACAATTTTGCCGTATAATTGTATTTTTTAGCTCTACTGTACGTATTTCCATATTTGAGCGCTCGCCGGTCGCACATGACCTCATTTTGCCGAACGTGTGTGCTAGGAGGGCATATCCCTGACGGTTTCTGGGTCGTGTGGGAAGGAAGCCCCTATCGCCCACACTCACTTGGCGACGGTTCAAAATGCCATCGCGGAAAGGGGTTAAAAACCGTTTGTTTAGGACCGACGCGTACCAGTGACACTCAATATATCCTTTGACAACTTCTTTATGATGAATTTCACTCTTGTCAATTTGGATGAATGGATGCTATTCCTTGCAAGACTAACCCATGTAGGAAGATGAGATTCAAATAGATAATAGATGCTCCCAACTCAATTCATATGAGCATCCACTACAAGTTCAACTACGTGATCAAGTTCAACAACAAGCCCAAGGTATGTCCTCACATCTTAGAAAAGTTTTGCTCCAAGTCATGAGCCAAAGCTACTCAAGAAGATGTGAATACATTGAAATGCTTAAATGAAAATTGGTAACCCCATTATGAGCTTAACGATGAGTATGACCTATGATCAAGTGATCTCACTTGACTCCTAAGTCACTATACTCTAACATAGGTGACTATGTTGTCGACCCCCTCTAGATGAAGTTCTCTAGTGTTTCCTTTCGTTAGTTGCATTTTTTGCTAGAGTGCCTTCTCTTTTAAATTAAAAAAAGTTTATATAGATTTCATGTCATTATTTTCTTGTGTTTTTAGTTATACCCTGGTAAATTCATTACAAATCCTATTCGACTTCCCTGAAAATCTTTGTGAGAATTCTATTGCAAGTGAGCTAGGTTGAAAAAAATCCTAATGTGCTGACTCAGTCTCTCTGATCTGAATCCATTGGCCACACCGAAGTGCAATTAAACCATGCACATAGTTCACCAGTTCCACCGAAAAGGACTAATTCGGTTCCACCAATGTGCTCTATCTGTGATTCCGCAATCCCGGTGTCACCGATCAAAATCAATTGGAGTCACTGATTTCACTAGTAAGAAAATGTTTTGCCAAACCTACTTATTCTTTCCTTCCAGCTGTCGGTGTCAAAACCGGCGGATCTCGGGTAGGGGGTCCCGAACTGTGCGTCTAGGCGGATGGTAACAGGAGACAAGGGACACGAAGTTTTACCCAGGTTCGGGCCCTCTCGATGGAGGTAAAACCCTACGTCTTGCTTGATTAATATTGATGATATGGGTAGTACAAGAGTAGATCTACCACGAGATCAAGGAGGCTAAACCCTAGAAGCTAGCCTATGGTATGATTGTTACATGTCGTCCTACGGACTAAAACCCTCCGGTTTATATAGACACCGGAGAGGGTTAGGGTTACACAGAGTCGGTTACAATGGTAGGAGATCTACATATCCGTATCGCCAAGCTTGCCTTCCACGCCAAGGAAAGTCCCTTCCGGACACGGGACGAAGTCTTCAATCTTGTATCTTCATAGTCCAGGAGTCCGGCTGAAGGTATAGTCCGGCTATCCGAACACCCCCTAATCCAGGACTCCCTCAGTAGCCCCTGAACCAGGCTTCAATGACGACGAGTCCGGCGCGCAGATTGTCTTCGGCATTGCAAGGCGGGTTCCTCCTCCAAATACTTCATAGAAGATTTTGAACACTAAGGATAGTGTCCGGCTCTGCAAAATAAGTTTCCACATATTGCCACAGAGAGAATAATATTTACACAAATCTAATCTGTTGACGTATTCCGTAGCGTGACACCACGCCACGGCCAAGTCTCTATTTGAATCGTTTTTACTCCCCCACCTCAACGCATTTTGCGAGGCGGTTTCCTTGGCACGTCTTGTCAAAGCAGAGATCGTGTCCCCTTATTTACGGGATTCTCATCAATACGGACGTGGGTAACCCAACCGCGCCATTGATTACGGCGCTTGGGAGATAAACGAGTTTTATCAGGATGGTGGGGATGCATAGCCGCGTCCGCCCATATAAGGGGATAAGGATCCACCTTTTTACCTACGCCTTCTTCCTCCTTTGCCTATCCATCTTCCGTGCACTCGAGCTCCAGCGCCCAAGTCCGCACTTCCCACCTCGACCTTCTCCAGCCATGTCCGGAGCGGGAGGCAAGTGGATGGTCTCCTCCATCACGGAGGGACACGTCAAAAAACTGAGGAAAGCCGGATACTTGTCTAACGACATCGCGCACCGGCTTCCCGAAGAAGGGCAGCTCCTCCCCACCCCAAGGCCCCATGAGAGGGTAGTGTTTCTCCCCCACTTCCTCCGTGGACTGGGCTTTCCTCTCCACCCATTCGTCCGGGGGCTCATGTTCTACTATGGCCTAGATTTCCATGATCTGGCCCCGAACTTTGTCCTCAACATCTCGGCGTTTATCGTCGTGTGTGAGGCTTTCCTCTGCATCCGCCCCCATTTCGGCCTATGGCTCAAGACTTTCAACATCAAGCCTAAGGTGGTGCGCGGCAACCAGGCAGAGTGCGGAGGCGCCATGGCGGGCAAGATAGCCAACGTCCTATGGCTCGAGGGCTCCTTTGTGGAGACCCTGAAGGGGTGGCAATTGGGGTGGTTTTACATCACCGAGCCGCGCGACCCCGAATGGGTCGCAGCCCCCGAGTTCCGGTCCGGACCCCCTATGCGGCTCACGTCTTGGAAAGAGACGGGCTTGTCATGGGGCAATAAAGGAGAGGTAACCGGACTGCAAAAATGCATCCAAACCCTGGTGAACAAGCAGCTCAAGCTTGTCAATGTAGTCCAGGTTATGCTCGTCCGCCGGATCCTCCCGTGTCAACAACGGGATTTCAATCTGTGGGAGTTCGACCCGGCGTAGCACCAAACCCTGAGCAGGCTCTTCGACACGACGTATGAAGACGCCTGGAAGGTGCTATTCAAAGGTGCCGAGGCTCCCGCATCCGCTTCCGAGGACCGCAGATTCAGCACGGAGCGTCACGCTAGTGCGGTAAGCTATTTTTACCTTTTACAGGATGTTAATTTCCATAGTTTGACTCTATGCGGGATCTAATCTCCCTTTCCTTTGACAGGATTGGCAGGCGAAGTCCGGACAGATCGACTGTCCGGCCCCTTTGCCCGAAGACCCAGCCGATGCTCACTTAGCGAAGTTGCTGGCTCCGGCACCTTATGTGGTGTCGGAGAAGAAGGCCAAGAAGAAGGCCACAGGGGCTCGAAAGAGTTCCCGGTGCCCGGAGGTGTCAGATTCCTCATCTGACGAATCCGAGACGCGCTCCTCCCGCGAAAACGAGGAGGAAGAAGAAACCTCTCCCCCTCCAGCGGGGGGAGGAAAGAAGAGAAAGGCCGCCCCAACAGGGGTGGCCGAGGGGTCCAGGGAGAGAAGGACCCCTCCTCCGGACTACTCCACCAACGCTGCCGACGGCAAAGAGGAGTGGCCACACAGGGCCAAGCGCCCGGCTAGACCGTAAGTTATTCGGATGCCGGAATAATGTATAATACTCCTTTATGGCACAGCCTTTCCTTATGTCGGATATGATTATGCAGTCCACCCAAGGCCGGGCTCGACGAGTCGTCGAGCGGCTCCGTGGATTCGTCGGATGTGAATTCACTTTCGACGGCTACCTCTCCCCGCCCTACGGACGATGCCGAAGTGTTGTCCCAACAAGTTCCAAGCCAGGAGGAGGTGGTCCTGGAGGCGCCACAAGGAGACCTCCCGGACTCTAGGAATGAAGGGGATAAAACCTCCCGGGGCTTCAAGTCCGGCTTAGAGCCGGACACCGCACCGGAATCATCAACGGTTCCGGACCGCGGTAGGCGAACTCCTTCCAAGAGGAGCAAGACTACTGAGCCGGCATCCCCCGTCCAACCGGAGGCGCCGGACAATCTGCTGGAGGTGCTTAACGGTGCCTCCATCGACGAGGAGCACCGCACTATTATGAGTGCGGTGATCCAGAAGGTTCAGTCCGCGAAGAGCGGACTGACTGAAGCTTGTGCCAGCCTTCTAACAGGCTTCGAGGTAAGTACAAAATATGTAAAAATATTACCGCATAGACAGTAGCCCCTGATGCTCTGTTTGGCGTTCGGAAAGAAAAGCCGAATAGAGGATCTAATAAAATTTGCAGGAGTCTAACAGAAAAAGAGTCAATATGCGTATGCAGGTGTCGGGGGATATCGGCCTCCACGAGCACCTATGGGGACGGAGCCCCTTGTCGGTTCGGCGGGGGCGGAGGATGCACAAAGAGCAGATCGAGGCGACACACACACACAACGATTTTACCCAGCTTCGGGCCGCATGGATGCGTAAAACCCTACTGCTGCATGTCTGGTTGATTCGGGTTCTTGCTCTGGAGCGCAAGGAGCTACAATAAGTTGGATCTGGACGTAGGCGAGGGCCTATTGGGTCCGATCCCCTCTCTACGTGCGCATGGGCCTCCTTTTATATGCCAAGGGGTTTCCCACAGGGAGCGACGCAGGTGAGGGTAAAAATGGCAAGGGATTGTGTGAATAGTGGCCGCACAGTGCTATCGCACCTAACTCTGACGGCGGGGGACAAAGGCATTAAATGCCCGTCTGGATCGCCTGAACAGTGCCGAGGCGGACCGTTAGGAGCGCCTCCGCTCGCCACGGGGGCGACTCTGCCAACGTCGCATGCCACCGCGTATCTCAGGTTGCGCGGCGCCCCGCCACGTGTCTCCGGGGAAGCCCCAGAGCGACGCGTGGGCAGGTGAGCTGGAGCGCGGGCCTGATGTGGTGGTTTGCCGCGGCAAGTGGCTTGCCGCGGTAGTTGCCTTGCCGCACCTGGGAGCTTGCCGCTCGCCAGGCCTTGCCGGGGCGCGCGGCACGCCGCGGCGGGCTCCTCTTGGGGTGCCTTGGCTTGGCCGTCCTGGCGAGCTCCTCCCGCCGGGGCCTTGGTGCTTCGGCTTAGTCGTCCCGGCAAGCTCCTCTTGCCGGGGCCTTGTCGTCTTGGCCCGGCAAGCTCCTCTTGCCGGACCTTGCCTTCTCGACCCGGCAAGCTCCTCTTGCCGGGGCTTGGTCTTCTAGGCTCGATCACTTGGCCTTCGTCCGGCCCGGAAAGGGCCATGGAGACTCTTGTCGCTCCCCTGGCAGGCCTTGCCGCGGGAGGCTACTACTGCCCGTGCACAAGTTCGGGGTACTAAGGTACCCCTACTTTAGTACACCGACAGGAGCCCCCGGGTCTGGGCCATACACGGTGTCGAGCGTTGTTGGGCCAGGCCCTAACAGTGCACGGGCACGCGTGGCCTGGGTTGCGCTGCTCCTTAACTCCGTGCTCGTCGCGCCCTCCCCAAGTGGCGCGTGCTTATCGCGGCGTCGTGGGGGGGGCGAGGCGTGCGAGGCGTGCGTGACGTGGGTGGCGTGCGCGGGGCTTGAGGCCCGCAGGCATGCGTCACGTCGGGCACGATCTCTTTTATTTGGAGAAGCGAAACGCCCGCCCCCACTTTCGAGTGGGGGGGGGAGAGAGGTCGCCTCATCAGTCGCCTCAGCCCTGCGCGCCCGCCACGCGTCCTCCATGCGCTTGGGGTTGCGGTGGTGGAGGCAGGAAGCCGGGCCGACGCGGGTCGAAGTAGAGGGTCGGCCCCGTCGCCTGCCCTTCCTCTGCTTTGATTGGTTGGGCGGGGCGGCCGAGCCTCCACTCCGCCCCTTTATAAGAAGCGGAAGGGGATGACGAGGGTCCACACTCCTTCCTTCTTCCTTCTCTTAGATCCCTGGTCCCCTCTCCCCAGCTGTCATGGAGGAAGGAACCCTGGTCCTTCTTTGGTGGCGGCAAGGGTTGCCGCCAGGCAGCGAGCCCCTCCTCCCCTTGCACCCGCGGCGGCGGAGCCGACCGTAAGGGGAAGGGGGAGGGGGCGAGGTCGCGGACGAGGCTGTGGACGGGGCCGAGGCGCTCGAGGCGGGCAGGACGGCGCGCCGGCCTCGCCTCCGCCGGTGGCTCCGTTTCCCCCGGCGGTTCATCTCGGGGACGACCCCTGCGAGTTCATCATCAGGCTGCGTCGGGCGCCTCGCCGTCGCCTCCGCCTCCCGGCCCCCTTCGCGGACGTCTTGGAGGCGGAACAACACGAGACGTTGAGGCTGCGCATGAGGGGCTGCGGGATCAGTGGTACGCGAGTCCACGTCGAATCCCGAGCCCCCGGCGTGATGTGTCTGGGCCGAGGGTGGAAGTCGTTCGCCCGGATCCACAGCTTGACGGCGGGGTTCACCCTCCATTTCAAGCTGATGGAGGGCGATCTGCTCTCCGTCAAGGTCTTCGGGGACCTCGGCACCCGGGCCCGATGCTGCGTGGATAGCTCCTCCGACAGCGAAGGCTCCTCCTCGAGCGAGAGTGACGAGGAGGGGAGCGACAGCGACGACGAGGGTGGGCGGTCGCCGGGGTGACGGGCACGACTAGGCGCTAGTCGCAGCTCCGCGTGGCACCGGCGGCCCCCATCGTCCGCGTCGCTGGCGCCGTGAACTCCCCGGGGTTGTCTCCTTGGGCGGCTGGCGTAGGGAGGATGCGGAAGAGGAAGAGGACGGGCGGCAAGGCCGCTGCCTCGTCTTCCAACCTCGCCCCAGACGCCGTCACCACCCCTGCTCGCGGCGACGACCACCGGGGTCTTCTCTCCGGCCCGGCAAGCTCCTCTTGCCGGGGCTTCGTCTTCTCGGCCGGAGTGGCGAGGCTGCGGAAGAGGCTGGCGGCAAGGCCGTCAACTCGGAGTACGAGGGCTAGATGCCCTCGACAGCGTGTTGACGTCTCGTCGCCTCCTTCTCGAGCTCCGCTTCCGGCGTCGCCGTCTTCTTCCGGCCTCCGGAGCTCCGGGGTGGGGCCTCGGACGCTCTCTTGGCGTCTTCTGCCACCCGTAGCTCGTTTAGGCGCCCCTTTTGCCCTTCTCGCCTCCTTGCCGTACCTCCTGAGGAGAGAGACAAGAAAGGGATTACGGGCACCTTATCTCTTTTTATCTTGTAAGCCCTCGGGCCTTTGTTGCATTAAAACCTTGTAATCCCATCTTTCATGTTTTTCATTCTCTCTGAACTGTACCTGAGTGGAATGTTTTTAATGAAAAGGGGTTGTTGTCCGGATCATTTGTCTCGCGGGTACATCCCGCGGCAAGGGGCGGACCCTTTGCACCGTTAAGATAGACACTTCCCCGCCCGGCAACGGACCCTGCCGTCCCCCGCGCCCCTTGGCCCTCCTCCCGCTCTAGGCGGAGGCAGGGAGAAGGCGGGTTCTGGCCCCTCGCTTCCTCCCCTTGCCGTCGCGGCTACTATCCGAAGTGGGCCCCGGGAACGCGCTCCGGGGTTTGCCGCTTAAGAGAGCACGGCAGCTTTTTAGGAGGAAGCAAGGTTTTCACATTCCGCAGCTCACGAGAGAATGCATGATAAGGGATGTAAAGACTTATCTGAGGTTGCAGCCCCCGGCAACTCTGGCTTGTCGGGAGGCAGGTGCTGGCTCGTCCTTCTCCCTTTCTTCGTCCTTGAGCGGCTCGGCAAGGGTAGGCAGCTCCCGCGAGCCAAAGGGAAAGGACGGGAAAAAGACGCGGACTCGACCTCTAAGTTAGGGGTTAGCGACTGTTAGGCACTATCAACCCTAACCTAGGACGAGACTCGACTCAGCATGCATGCTAAAACTTGGGGGGCCCAGCGCGTAATTACGGCCAGGGTCTGCGCCTGGCTTTGTACAAAGGATTACATGCGTCTGCGGCAAGACTTTTGTACAAAGAGTTGGTTGCCGGACGGGGTCCGACAACCGCGCCTTACGGGTAAAACTTGCAAAGATGCTCAATGTTCCAGGAATTGCTCACCGGAGTACCATCTTCGGTCTCGAGGCGGACGGCGCCGGGCCTCGTGACTCGTTTCACCCGGTAAGGGCCTTCCCACTTCGGCGTCAACTTGTTGTGTATCTTGGCCGACTGAACGCGTCGAAGAACAAGGTCGCCTTCCTCGAGGCTCCTGGCCTTAACTTTGCGGCTATGATAGCGACGCAGTGCTTGCTGGTAGCAAGCGGATCGCACAGCGGCCTGGAGACGATCTTCCTCGAGGAGCAGTGCGTCATCTTCACGCGACCGCTCTTGCTCAAGCTCATCATAAGCGAGCACTCGAGGTGACCCGTATACGAGTTCCGTGGGGGTAACTGCTTCTGCTCCATAGATTAGAGCAAATGGTGTCTGGCCGGTGGCTCGATTTGGCGTCGTTCTGACCGACCAAAGAACCGTCGGCAGCTCCTCGATCCAGTTCCGTCCGCGCTTGAGCAGCTTGTCAAAACTTCTGGTCTTGAGCCCGCGCAGTACCTCGGCGTTGGCCCTTTCCGCTTGACCGTTGCTCCGGGGATGAGCAACAGAAGCGAAGCAGACCTTGGTGCCGAGATCTTGGGTGTACTGCATGAAGGTGTGGCTTGTGAACTGCGTACCGTTGTCGGTGATGATCCTGTTGGGGATCCCGAAGCGGCAAACAATCGACCTGAAGAATTTGATCGCGGACTGGGCGGTCACCTTCCTTACTGGTTCCACTTCTGGCCACTTTGTGAACTTGTCGATGGCAACGAACAAGTACTCAAAGCCCCCGACGGATCGAGGGAAGGGGCCGAGGATATCGAGCCCCCAGACCGAGAAGGGCCAGGATAAAGGGATCGTCTGGAGAGCTTGAGCTGGCTGGTGTATCTTCTTGGAATGGAACTGGCACGCTTCACACTTGGTTACTTGTGCAGTTGCATCCTGGAGGGCTGTGGGCCAGAAGAAGCCCTGCCGGAACGCCTTTCCGGCAAGTGCTCTGGCGCCAATGTGGTGCCCACATATGCCTCCGTGTATCTCCGCCAACAGCTTCTGTCCGTCTTCCCGGTGGATGCACTTCAATTTCACCCCATTGCGTCCTCTTCTGTACAGTGCGCTGTCGACGAACTGGTACATACTGGACTGCCGGGCTACTCTTTCAGCTTCTTCTTGTTGTTTGGGAAGCTCTCCTGTCTGGAGGAAACAGACGATCTGCTGTGCCCACGTCGGAGCCTGTGGCTCGACGACGAGGACTAGAGGCATGTCGGCGGCTGCGGGAACATCAGCTTCCATGGCGAGGTCTTGGGGCTCAGCCGGAGCTTGACGTTCCCCGGCAGGCTTGCCGGGGCGTGGCTTGCCGGGAGCGCCTGCTTCGTCGGGACAAACCCTGGGGCTTGCCGGAGCGGGCAGCTCCTCAGCACTCTTGGCGTCGATCCCGGGGACTCCCTTAGCGGCGGCTTCAGGAAGCTCTGCCGGAAGGTAGTCGCTGGAGACCGATTTTCTCTTCTTGCTTGGCCTAGTCGATGGTGTCACGGATGGTTGAGTCAGCTTGAGCACAAAAGTCCCTGGTTCCACAGGTAGCTTTAGTGCGGCGCGTTTGGACAGGCCGTCGGCGATGTCGTTCTCTGCTCTTGGATCGTATTCCATTTGCAGGCCGTCAAAGCGCTCTTCCAGCTTCCTCACTCCATCAACGTAAGCTTCCATCAACGGGCACTGGTAATCCTTGTTCACTTGGCGGACGACGAGCTGCGAGTCACCCCTGACAATGAGCTTCTTGATCCCAAGTTCCGCCGCGATCCTGAGACCGGCGAGCAAACCTTCATACTCTGCCGTATTGTTGGTTGCTTGCTCATTGGGAAAGTGCATCTGGACGATGTACTTGAGGTGCTCTTCGGTGGGCGCGATGAGCAGCACGCCGGCACCGGCGCCTTCCAGCGAAAAGGCACCATCAAAGTACATCAGCCACTCTTTGGTTGCTTCCTTGCCGGGGATGCTCGTCTCGGGAATTTCTTCGTCCGGTGTCGGCGTCCACTCTACTATGAACTCTGCCAATGCTCTGCTCTGGATGGTCGATGTGCTCTCGAATTCGAGGCCAAAGCTTGACAGTTCTAGTGCCCACTCGACAATCCTGCCTGTTGCTTCGGGATTCTGCAGTATCCTCTTAAGCGGAAAGCGAGTGACCACGGTGATCTCGTGTGCTTGGAAGTAATGGCGCAGCTTCCTCGAGGCCATGAGGAGGCCGAAGAGCAATTTCTGCACACCAGAGTACCTCGACCTAGCCCCCTGTAAGAGGGAACTGACGAAGTAAACTGGGCGCTGCACCATCCTCTTCCTCTGCACTTCCCCTTGCGCTTGCGCGGATCCGCCTTTGCCGGGGCCAGAGCTTGTCGGGGAAGCCCCCTGCTTGCTGTCGGACGCGCTTGCCATGGCTGCTGGCTCGTCATCAGCTTCCCTCTCCGCAACTAACGCAGCACTAGCCACTTGATTGGTTGCCGCTAGGTAGAGCAGCAACTTCTCTTGTGGTCTAGGCGCGACAAGTATAGGGGCGGAGGACAGGTATTTCTTCAAGTCTTGCAGCGCAGCCTCCGCTTCCGGAGTCCATTTTACTGGACCTGCCTTTTTCAAGATTTTGAAAAACGGCAGGGCGCGTTCCGCGGACCTGGAAATAAATCTGCTGAGAGCCGCCACGCAGCCGGCAAGTCTTCGCACGTCCTTGACATGCGTTGGTGCTTCAATCTGCTCGATGGCCTTGATCTTGTCGGGGTTGGCTTTGATCCCACGCTGAGACACGAAGAACCCGAGAAGCTTGCCGGAGGGAACTCCGAACACGCACTTCTCGGGGTTGAGCTTGAGGCTGATCTTGCGCAAGTTTGCAAAGGTCTCTTCCAAGTCTTGTACCAAGGTTGCCTTGTTTCTGCTCTTGACCACAATGTCGTCCATGTAGGCCTCCACATTTCTGTGGATCTGTGGCTCAAAAGCAGTGTGGACAACCCTCGCAAATGTCGAGCCCGCGTTCTTCAGTCCAAAAGGCGTCCGCACAAAACAGTACGTGCCGCATGGAGTGATGAACGCAGTCTTCTCTTCGTCTTCTTCGGCCATGAAGACCTGGTGGTACCCGGAGTAGGCGTCAAGGAATGAAAGCAGGTCGCATCCGGCCGTGGAGTCAACAATCTGGTCAATGCGCGGCAAGGGAAATGGATCTTTAGGGCAAGCTCTATTGACATCGGTGAAATCGATGCAAAGCCTCCACTTCCCGTTTGCCTTGCGCACGACGACAGGATTGGCCAACCACGTCGGATGGAGCACGCCTCTGACGAGGCCTGCCGCTTCCAACTTCTTGATTTCCTCCGCGATAAACTCTTGGCGCTCCACCGCTTGTTTCCTGACCTTTTGCTTGACGGGCCGCGCATGAGGACAGACGGCAAGGTGGTGCTCAATCACTCCCCTGGGAACGCCGGGGATGTCAGATGGTTGCCAGGCAAACACATCGACATTCGCCCGCAGGAAAGCAACGAGCGCGCCTTCCTATTTGGGGCCGAGGGTGGCACTGATGGTGAAGGTACCACCAGTGACGTCCTCCTTAGCAGGCACCTTCTTGGTCGCGGGTGGAGCAGCCGTCGTCTTCTCGTGTTCGCCGGCGGGGCTCGATGGCGCGTCCTCGACGGCAACGCAGCACTCCGAAGAGGCGCGCTTGCCGGAGTGGGCACCAGAGCGTTCACCGGGCTTGGCCTTCTTGCCGGCGAGGCTCGATGGCACGTCCTCGACGGCACTGCAGCACTCCGAAGAGACGCGCTTGCCGGAGTGGGCGCCAGAGCGTTCGCCGGGCTTGGTCTTCTTGCCGGCGGGGCTCAATGGCACGTCCTCGACGGCAGCGCAGCACTCCGAAGAGGCGTGCTTGCCGGAGTGGGCACCAGAGCACTTGCCGGACTTGGTCTTCTTGCCGGCGGGGCTCGATGGCACGTCCTCGACGGCAGCGCAGCACTCCGAAGAGGCGCGCTTGCCGGAGTGGGCGCCAGAGCACTTGCCGGACTTCTTCTTTCCCCCGGAAGCTCCAGCGGCGAGCGGACCGCGGGCCGTTGCCGCTGTTGCATCCCGGTATAATTGGTCGGCGCAGATAAGGGCATCCTTCTTGTCGCCGGGGACAGAAATGACGCTTATCGGGCCGGGCATCTTGAGCATGTTATATGCATAGTGAGAGGCCGCCATGAACTTGGCGAGTGCTGGTCGGCCGAGGATCCCGTTGTAAGGCAACGGAAAGTTGGCGACGTCAAAGGTGACCTTAGTTCTGAAATTCAGCTCACTGCCAAATGTTACCGGCAACGTGATCTTTCCCTTCGGCTTGCTCCTTCCCGGGTTGATTCCTTGGAATGTGCCGGTTTCTTCGAGCTCGCTGTCGGGAACTTGGAGTCTCCGGAGAACAGCAGAGGAGATCAGATTCAAGCCGGCCCCGCCGTCAACTAGCATCTTAGTGACCTTGAGGTTGCGGATCGTTGGGGAAACCAACATCGGCAAGCACCCGACCGCGGTTGTGCGATCAGGGTGGTCCTCAATGTCGAAGATGATAGGCGTGCTGGACCATCTCAGGGGTCTGCGTGACTCGACGGGTGGCTCCACTGCATTGACCTCCCACACCCACCGTTTAAGCTGGTGGTGGGAAGCGTGCAGGGAGGCACCGCCGTCCACACACAAGACCTCAGTGGCTTTCTGAAACTCCTGCTCGCTGGTCTCGGGGTCTTCCATGTCTTCGTCGTCGTCTTCGTCTTCGCTCTTGTCGCGGCCCCGGGGAGGTCTGTCTGCTTGCCGCTGCTTGTCCTTGCCGCGGCGCTCCCCCGGGCCGGGACGCTTCGTGCCGGATCCCCCGCCACCTGCTTGGGCCCTCTCCTTGTCGCGTCGTGCGTACTCGGCCTTTTGCAGGTCGACGAGTCGCTCGACTTGCTTGCAACTCTGGAGGTCGTGGCCCCTGGTGCGGTGGATCTTGCAGTACTTCTTGTCGGTACCGTCCCGCTTATCGGCAGCCGCCACCGCCCGGCAGTTGGCGCACCCGGCAACCTCCTTGTCGGGGCCTCCCGCCTAGGCTTTCTTGGCGGAGCCCTCGCCGCCGGACTTCTCGACAACCAGTACCTCTGGGTTTTTCTTCTTCTTGCCGTTCCGCCGCCGGCCTCTCCTTGCCGGGGCGGTACCTTCACTGTCGGAGTCTCCTTCTCCAACAACTTTCTCCGGGGAGCCGCCTCCCCTCCTCAGCGCGTGCATACTTGTCGGCCAGGGCGTAAAGCTCGCTGACCTCCTTGATTTTGCACATCGCCATCTCCTCCCGCATCCTGCGGTTACGCACGTTCTGGTGGAACGCGCTGATCACCGCGGCGGGGTGGACGTCTGGGATGTTGTAGTGCACACGGCTGAACCTCTGGATGAACTTGCGCAAAGGCTCCCCCTCCTTCTGGACAAGCAGATGAAGGTCGCTCGCCTGGCCATGGGGTTTGTGGCCGCCCGTGAAGGCGCCCACGAACTGATGGCATAGATCTGGCCAGGAGGAGATGGAGCCGTCCGGCAAGTGCATGAGCCAGGATCTGAAGTTGGGCTTGAGTACCAGCGGGAAGTAGTTGGCAAGGATCTTATCGTCCCGTCCCCCGGCAGCCTGCACCGCAATGGTGTAGATGCTGAGGAACTCGGACGGATGCGACTTGCCGTCGTACTTCTCGGGCACGTCGGGCTTCAAGTTCTTTGTGCTGGGCCACTGGACTTGCCGCAGCTCGCGGGTGAACGCAGGGCAACCTACCGAATACGGCAGTTCGCCTGGTTCCCCCGGCGCGTGCATGTCTCCAGTGGGTCCAGCGCGCTGGTCTGATTGACGCCGCGCCTCTCTTCTGCGCTCGATGCGGGTTCGAGCGTCTTCTTCCCTTCGTTCGTGAAGGACTTGGCGTTGGTCACGGCGAGTTCGCGGGTTCGACGACGCGGTAGAATCGTCGTAGAGGTGAGCCCGGCGAGTCGGCGACCGTGGCTTCTGGGGCGGGGAGTGCACGGTGGACGCACCCCCGCCATGCTTGGCGCCATCGGTTCTCGCCTGGGTGACTGGCCGCGGCTGCAACGCGCTGTGCTGCCGCAGAGTGTCACCGTTGGCGAAACCGATGAGGCTCTGGATGGTTGCCCTCCAGCCGTCGATCTTGTCCGCCGTTGGAGGGTAGTCTAGGAGCAGCTGAGCTCGCGCGAGAGCTTCCGCTGGGGTGGCGGGCAGAGGCGGCGAGCGGCGCGAGGAGCGGGATGTGCTCGAACTCCTAACCACGTTAGAAGGAGCAGCACCCGGTCCAGGCAGCCGCGCAACGCTCGTCCCGGCACGCTGGATCGCATGCCCGTCCTGAGCGCCCTGGGATCCACCAGCGTGGCCCGGGTCCAGCGAGCGTATGGTACCATGGGTACCATGACGCTGCTGGTTTCGCGCCTCCTGAGCGGGGCGCGGGGCGAGCTCGGACGCCGCGGGAGCAAGAACTGGCTCGGTGCCCATTCCTCCGCCGGCGTCCTCCCCACCACCCGTCTGCTCCATGGGCGGCGGGTTCGACGCTGACGGGCCGATCACCTCCGGAGCTTTCTTCTTCGGCGCCATGCCGGCACAAATGATGAGAGTCTGGCTCGCGCGGACGCCGGATCTGATTCACACAACCTCGACGCACCCCCTACCTGGCGCGCCAAAGATGTCGGGGGATATCGGCCTCCACGAGCACCTATGGGGACGGAGCCCCTTGTCGGTTCGGCGGGGGCGGAGGATGCACAAAGAGCAGATCGAGGCGACACACACACAACGATTTTACCCAGCTTCGGGCCGCATGGATGCGTAAAACCCTACTGCTGCATGTCTAGTTGATTCGGGTTCTTGCTCTGGAGCGCAAGGAGCTACAGTAAGTTGGAGCTGGACGTAGGCGAGGGCCTATTGGGTCCAATCCCCTCTCTACGTGCGCATGGGCCTCCTTTTATATGCCAAGGGGTTTCCCACAGGGAGCGACGCAGGTGAGGGTAAAAATGGCAAGGGATTGTGTGAATAGTGGCCGCACAGTGCTATCGCACCTAACTCTGACGGCGGGGGACAAAGGCATTAAATGCCCGTCTGGATCGCCTGAACAGTGCCGAGGTGGACCGTTAGGAGCGCCTCCGCTCGCCACGGGGGCGACTCTGCCAACGTCGCATGCCACCGCGTATCTCAGGTTGCGCGGCGCCCCGCCACGTGTCTCCGGGGAAGCCCCAGAGCGACGCGTGGGCAGGTGAGCTGGAGCGCGGGCCTGATGTGGTGGTTTGCCGCGGCAAGTGGCTTGCCGCGGTAGTTGCCTTGCCGCACCTGGGAGCTTGCCGCTCGCCAGGCCTTGCCGGGGCGCGCGGCGCGCCGCGGCGGGCTCCTCTTGGGGTGCCTTGGCTTGGCCGTCCCGGCGAGCTCCTCCCGCCGGGGCCTTGGTGCTTCGGCTTAGTCGTCCCGGCAAGCTCCTCTTGCCAGGGCCTTGTCGTCTTGGCCCGGCAAGCTCCTCTTGCCGGACCTTGCCTTCTCGACCCGGCAAGCTCCTCTTGCCGGGGCTTGGTCTTCTAGGCTCGATCACTTGGCCTTCGTCCGGCCCGAAAAGGGCCGTGGAGACCCTTGTCGCTCCCCTGGAAGGCCTTGCTGCGGGAGGCTACTACTGCCCGTGCACAAGTTCGGGGTACTAAGGTACCCCTACTTTAGTACACCGACAGCAGGCTTCGCTGCTGGCGACCGCCGCACTGACTGCGGAGGTGGGCACACTGAAGCAGGGCCTCGAGCGGTCCGGGCAAGAGCTCGTCCTTGCCAAGCGACAGCTCGAGGAGAAAGAAGGTACGAGATACCTTATAGAAAAAACAAAAATATAAAAGCGCAATTGCAAAAATATGACAGGATTACCATGGCTATTGTAGGGGCCACAACTGAGTGGCGACCCTCAAGCAAGCGTTGGCCGAGGCCGATAAGAGAGCGGCCACGGAGCGCTCCGAGCGGGAGAGGTATGAAGCCCAGGTTGGCGAGGTGCGGCAAGATCTCCAGGCTCTCATGAAAAAACATGAGAGTTTGGAGCTTGACTCAAAGACGCGAGCATCCGAGCTCGCGGTAGCTATTGAAAATGCCAAGTCTGCTAAGGCTGAATCCCAGAAGGCCCTCCGGAAGTTGGATGCGGTGAAAAAGATAGCGGCGGGTAAGGCATTCTTTATGCAAAGCAAACATGTAAAAGTGAGCTTCTTGTTACTTACCCGAATCCGGAGCTCTCTAGGAGCATCCGCAGATCTTCCCCGTAGCGTGTCCGATGCCGCCACATTCTACTGAGCCGAAGAGGGCAGCTCGACGGAGAAGGTGTTCTGGTCTCAGTATGCTGAGGCCGGACACCCTGTGCCCCTGAGCGACCAGCTGAAGCAGCTGGTCGAGCTCCACAAGGTAGCCGAACAGGCCATGAAGGGCCTCATAGTTCGGCTGTGGCCTGGAGAGGCTCTGCCTAGGAGCTACTTCGGGCTGGTGCGGCGGCTGGTGGAGGCCTGTCCAAGGCTCGAGGTCATCAAGCGCTCCGTTTGCATCGAAGGTGCCCATAGGGCCCTTGCCCGCGCTAAGGTGCACTGGGGCAAGCTGGATGGTGAGAAGCTTGTGAAGGACGGGCCACCGCCGGGGAAAGAGCATCGCAAGCCCGAGAACTATTATAAGGACGTTCTAAAGGGTGCCCGCCTTATGGCGGATGAATGTTCCATGGATGTAATTTTTGAGTAAACTCGCTCGTATTGTCCTATGCGCTGAAAACTTGTTCATATGTGCTAAGCAATGCTTTTTGAATTTAAAATATTACTTTCTGTGCGGCTGTTTATCAAAATTGAGAGATGGCCAGTCGTCGGCTTCTGCCCCCGTGCCACTAGTGCTGGGGTGTTCGGGATAAACCTGAGCGCTCTTTTTCCCATGTTTGGGTCCTTCGAGGGAGGCGCTCAGCATAACGAACAAGGCAATCGGACTATAATGCTTGAGCACTCTCACTTAGCCATATAATTCTATAAAAATTTAAATTTCGGCGAAGCCCCTAGTATTCGGAAGACCAAGTTCGGGGCGCTATCCACGCCTTTGGCTGGACAAAGCCGACTCCTCGCTCTAAGCGGCATAAGTCTTTAGGGACTCGAAAAACCTCTCGAACAGCGACCAGTCTCTCGCTTCATCATGACAGTCAGTTTTAGCTTTCTCTACTGAGGTGCTCCACCCAGCTCAACTGGGGCACAATCGCAGTAGTTCTCCTAGTGCTACCTTAGCCGATACAACGGAACGTAAGGCACCAAAACATAGGAGCCGGGCAAACCCAACTATTGACCCAAGACATGATTCGGAGCCGATGCATATAATGCTATAAGTACGGGGTGCCGTACTTGTTAAAGTGTTCGGACTTCTCACACCATATTGGGGGGGGGGGTACTAAAGCCCTTGGCGTATTGACCGTACCAAAGTGTACGGGTGCAACATGTCGTTAATGAACATATATTTGTAAAAAACAGTAATGCAAAAGTACACAAAAGCTATGCATTGTCTATAGAAAGGCTGCGATCGAAGCAGAACGATACAAATAGTGCGATAAGCAAAAGCGGGACTATTTAACATGTCCTTTCCAGGGGCAGGCTGCGGAATAGTATGCAAAACAGGTATACTGCTCGTGATAGAGACCACCTGGGAGTTCTATAATGCGGCGTAGCTTATCTGCTTCCCTGGTTCTTGCATCGTTTGTGCGGCAGTTGGATTGCCGAACAGGTCTTCCGAAGTATGGAGTCCTAAAAGTAAGAGAAAATAAAGAAATCGGCAGCCCCTAGTCCAGTTTAAGCCGTGTTTCGGGCGTGCCGTGATGGTGCCCCTCCCCCTGTGCCCATGGTATTTCGAGAGCGTAGTTATGTACGCGAAGCACTGGTTTCGCTATTTCGCGAGGGCTGGGGTTGGGGCCGCGTTGCTACGCCTGCTCGGAACGTGCCAGTCGGTCTTGTTGTAGATTACTCTGGGCGCGCTTGACGGTGTCCGGACGTTTAACGGCCGGACTGGAGAGCTGCCTTGAGAGGCAGCTTTGTACTTCCGCTGCGAGGGCCGCCATGTGCTCCGGAACGTTCGGTGTTTCCATTGACCGTGATTACTCCTTGAGGGCCTGGCATCTTGAGCTTAAGGTATGTGTAGTGCGGCACCGCATTGAACTTTGCAAATGCAGTTCGCCCGAGCAGTGCGTGATAGCAACTGCGGAACGGGACTATGTCGAAGATTAACTCCTTGCTTCGGAAATTATCGGGAGATCCGAAGACCACTTCAAGTGTGACTGAGCCTGTATAGTTGGCCTCTACACTTGGTATGACGCCTTTAAAGGTCGTTTTGGTGGGCTTAATCCTCGAGTAACTATGCCCATTTTCCGCACTGTATCCTGGTAAAGCAGGTTCAGGCTGCTGCCGCCGTCCATAAGGACTTTTGTGAGATGAAATCCGTCAATAATTGGGTCTAGAACCAATGCGGCGAATCCGCCATGACGGATGCTAGTGGGGTGGTCCCTTCGATCGAAGGTGATCGGGCAGGAGGACCATGGGTTGAACTTTGGGGCGACTGGCTCCATCGCATATACGTCCTGTAACGCACGCTTCCGCTCCCTCTTGGGGATGTGGGTTGCGTATATCATGTTCACCGTCCGCACTTGTGAGGGAAAACCCTTCTGTCCACTGTTGTTCGGCGGCCGGGGCTCCTCCTCGTCATCGCTACGCAGCCCCTTGTCTCTATTTTTGGCACTGAACTTGCCTGCCTGCTTGAACACGCAACAATCCCTGTTGGTGTGATTGGCTGGCTTTTCAGGGGTGCCATGTATCTGGCACAAGCGGTCGAGTATTCGGTCCAAACTGGACGGGCCCTGAGTATTTCTTTTGAATGGTTTTTTCCGCTGACCGGATTTATAGCCTGTCAATCCGGCATTGACTGTCGTATCCTCGTTGTTGTCGCTGTTAACGCGGCGCTTTTGCTTGTTCCGACGCGACCTGCCACTATTGTCCTTGGTGCTCGAATTACCAAGGTTCTTGGTCAAGTTATTGCTACGAGCTAGCCAGCTATCTTCTCCCGTGCAAAAGCGGGTCATGAGCGTCGTGAGTGCTGCCATGGATTTCGGCTTTTCCTGTCCAAGGTGCCGGGCAAGCCACTCGTCGCGGATATTATGCTTGAAGGCTGCTAGGGCCTCAGCGTCCGGACAGTCGACTATTTGGTTTTTCTTTGTTAGGAACCGTGTCCAGAATTGCCTGGCCGATTCCTCTGGCTGCTGAATTATGTGGCTTAGGTCATCGGCGTCTGGTGGTCGCACATAGGTGCCCTGGAAATTGTCGAGGAATGTAGCTTCCAGGTCCTCCCAACACCCGATTGATTCTGCTGGCAAGCTGTTAAGCCAACGCCGAGCTGGTCCCTTGAGTTTGAGTGGGAGGTATTTGATGACGTGTAGATCGTCGCCGTGGGCCATGTGGATATGAAGGAGAAAATCCTCGATCCATACCGCGGGATCTGATGTGCCATCGTATGATTCAATGTTCACAGGTTTGAAACCCTCAGGGATTTGATGATCCATTACTTCATCTATGAAGCATAGGGGGTGTGCGGCGCCTTTGTATTGGGCTACATCACGACGCAGCTCAAATGAGCTTTGTCTATTGTGTTCGGCCCAGCCGGATTTATTATATCCGGAGTGACGATCACCGTCACGTGTCGTGGGGCGCCCGCGCGATCCATAGATCGATCTTGTTTGTTTTGCCTGTCCTCCAATATGTCTCGCAGGTCTGGCGCATTTTCTCGTGCCTTAGAATGTTTTGAGCGGTGCTAGGGTGTGGCTTGAGCGGAGGGCCGAGAGGCCTCTCTGTCGCGGCCGCGAGGTGGCCGATCGGCCGTATCATGCGCTGGTGATGTAGGTTTAGGTGCTTCCTCGTCTAATCGGGGTAGCAGCTTGCGCTTTGGGTAGCTCTTGGAGGGGCATTCGAGTTCATACTCTTCGGCCATAAGGACTTCAGTCCATCTGTCGGCTAGCAAATCTTAATCAGCTCTAAGTTGTTGCTGTTTTTTCTTGAGGCTGCTTGCCGTGGCCATAAGCCCGCGTTTGAAACGCTCTTGTTCGACGGGATCCTCTGGCACGACGAATTCGTCGTCGTCGAGGCTTGCCTCGTCTTCGGAGGGAGGCATATAATTATCATCCTCGACCTCTCTGTCTGCCGCTCTCTCGTGGGGGCTGGCTTCTCCATCCTCCTGCGCTGAATCTTGCTAGAGGGGGTGTTCTTCGCCGCTATCCGGAGTATTATTATCTCCTGTGCTGGAATCACCGTTTTTGCTTTGGCGGGATTTAGGGCGGCGCCGCTGACACCGGCGCTTAGGCTGTTTCTTGGAGGGGTCATCCCCCGATGTTCCATCGCCATCTCCTTCTTTTGGGGTATCCACCATGTATATGTCATACGACAAGGTGGCTTTCTAGTGCCCTATAGGTGCTGGTTCTTGGTCGTCTCCTACATCGGCGTCCATACCGTCGATGTCTTCGGAGTCGAAGTCGAGCATGTCGGTTAAATCATCGACAGTGGCTACAAAGTGGGTGGTGGGTGGGCTTTGAATTTCTTCGTCATCCGTATCCCAACCTTGCTGACCGCAGTTCGGCCAGGGCTCTCCTGATAAAGAGAGAGACTTTAATGACTTCAGAATATCGCCAAAGGGCGAGTGCTGAAAGATGTCCGCGGCGGTAAACTCCAGGATCGGCGCCCAATCGGATTCGATTGGCAGGGGCGCAGAGGGCTTGGAGTCCGGAGAGGAGTACGGCCCCATGGAGTCACGGGCCTTGCGGAGCGCGGGGCTGGTGTTCGGCTCGATCGCCGTTGGGATCGCAGCCCCCGAGGTGGCGTCCAACCACTCGTCCTCGATCGGCGCAGTTGGTTCCGAATCGAGGGTCGGAATCGATGCGCGTGCGGCCTCCAGGGCACTATTCGGCGGCAGATCTAGATCATGCCCATCGTGACAGTGCAGCGCGCTCGGCCGTGGCTCGAATCCGTCGAAGATCAAGTCCCCGCGGACGTCAGCCGTGTAGTTTAAACTTCCAAATCTGACCTGATGGCCAGGGGCGTAGCTTTCGATCTGCTCTAGATGGCCAAGCGAATTGGCCCGCAGTGCGAAGCCGCCGAAGACGAAGATCTATCCGGGGAGAAAAGTCTCACCCTGGACTGCATCGCTATTGATGATCGGAGGAGCCATCGGGCCTAAAAGCGACGACACAGAGGAACTCTCGATGAAAGCACCAATGTCAGTGTCAAAACCGGCGGATCTCGGGTAGGGGGTCCCGAACTGTGCGTCTAGGCGGATGGTAACAGGAGACAAGGGACACGAAGTTTTACCCAGGTTCGGGCCCTCTCGATGGAGGTAAAACCCTACGTCCTGCTTGATTAATATTGATGATATGGGTAGTACAAGAGTAGATCTACCACGAGATCAATGAGGCTAAACCCTAGAAGATAGCATATGGTATGATTGTTACATGTCGTCCTACGGACTAAAACCCTCCGGTTTATATAGACACCAGAGAGGGTTAGGGTTACACAGAGTCGGTTACAATGGTAGGAGATCTACATATCCGTATTGCCAAGCTTTCCTTCCACGCCAAGGAAAGTCCCTTCCGGACACGGGACGAAGTCTTCAATCTTGTATCTTCATAGTCCAGGAGTCCGGCTGAAGGTATAGTCCGGCTATCCGGACACCCCCTGATCCAGGACTCCCTCACCAGCTATACTCAATGATTCTTTTTCCTCTATCTGCATCCAAAGCTACACTATGTCGAGTTGTGTTTCTCTAGGATCATACTCACTTGATTCACACCCTTGAAGGTTACCCTTCTTGGAAATTTATGTCAAGGGAGGAGAGAGATGCACATCAAAGCTTATTCACAAACCTCTTCTAAGAAAGGAAGAGAGATATGAACTATCATAAGAGGAGAGAAAATTTACATGTCTCTAAGAGGGGAGAGATATGTTGTCAGTTTATGTTTGTTATGAGTTAGTTTGCTCTGATTTTGTCTCGCCCTACCTACTCCCATTATCCTATGCTATATTCAGGTGGAGAGGAAGTTCAACCTTAGGGGAGAAAAATCTTTGGAAGTCTACTGCAAATCTCTTTTGGGGACATGTCTATATTTAAAGGAGTACTCACCTAGTGGTACTTATCTAACACATGTCATCCCAGTCTTGGTACTCTTGTGGATCATGTGGCTTATCTCTTGCTGAAATTTCCTTGTGTTGCCTAACCTTGTTTTCTCAAGGTCATTTCTTCAAGAACTAGTTCATGGACCACGAGGTAAGTATATGCATCTCACTCATGTACATGATGATCTCTTTTTCTGCAGATATTGTTTGCAAGAGTGAATCATAAACATGAAGGTACATTTCTCATCATTGTTGCTCTGATGCATATAGCCAAGATACATGTAACTCATTACTCATTCTATCATGTTGTGCATTCACATGTCTTCAACTCTTATCATAAACATGATTGCACACAGGGGGAGCTTATGCGTGTTACATGTTCCTTCAAAGCTTAAATGATCTACTCATCACATCTTTACTTGAAGATTTGATGTATGTTGTTGTCAATTACTAAAAAGGGGGACATTGAAAGCACATTTGCTCCCTTGGTGGTTTTGGTAATCAATGACAACATGCATATTGTTGGACTAATATTTTTACCTAGAATATTTCAAATAAGTCCAACACTCACATGGAAAGGACAAGATGATGTGGACCCTTCAAAGTGCTAAGGACATGGATTAGCAAAAGCTCAAAACTCTACTTTTTTGGTTAAGTGATCCAAGATCACATTGAGTCCATAGGAAAGCCAAAACTATTAAAATGGGGTGAGGTTTTGATGATGATCTGGTTGCTCAAGTGCTTAGTGATATTTCTCCAAAACCCTCATCCACTTTCTTTATCCAAATATGTCCAAAACCCTTCAAGCCAACTTGGTCTCACCGAATCCTACCTATCTGGACCCACCGAGTTCATCTGGACACTGCCACAACCAAACCCTAACAAATCGGATCCATCGATATGGATCTCGGTTCCACCTAGATGGCCTTGCAACTCTCTATCATCTGTTGCAATTACTTTGGTCTACCGAGTTTTGCAATCTGTTACACCAAGATAGCTTGACAACCTTCTGTTGCCTTATTGATTTATTTTGGTCTTACCGAGATGATGCAATCGGTGCCACCGAAGCGAGGTTTGCCCTACCATTGCACATCGGTCGCTATGAGATGTTTCCATTTGGTCCCACCGAGACCTCCAACGTTCATATACTTTACATAGGTCGGTGCCACCAAGATTTTTGATCGGTGCCACCGAGTTGGGTCAAATGTGTGGAACGGTTGGATTTCGTGTGGAGGCTATATATACCCCTCCACCCCCTCTTACTTAGTGAGAGAGCCAACAGAACGTGACTACACTTCCACCATTCACTTTCTGAGAGAGAACCACCTGCTCATGTGTTGAGATCAAGAGATTCCATTCCTACCATTTGAATCTTGATTTCTAGCCTTCTCCAAGTTGCTTGTCACTTAAATCCTTCTTCCACTATAGCCAAATCTCTGAGATAGAATTGAGTGTTGGGGAGACTATCATTTGAAGCACAAGAGCAAGAATTCATCATCTACACACCATCTATTACCTTTTGGAGAGTGGTTTCTCCTAGATTGGTTAGGTGTCGCTTGGGAGCCTCGGACATGATGTGGAGTTGAACCAAGAAGTTTGTAAGGGCAAGGAGATCGCTAACTTCATGAAGATCTACCCGAGTGAGGCTAGTCCTTCGTGGAGGCTAGCCATGGTGGAATAGACAAGGTTGCTTCTTCATGGACCCTTCATGTGTGGAGCCCTCCATGGACTCGCGCAACCGTTACCCTCCGTGGGTTGAAGTCGCTATCAACATGGACGTATGATAGCACCACCTATTAGAACCACACAAAAAATCTTCGTGTCTCCATTATGTTTGCTCATTCCAATTCCCATCCCTTTTACATTCTTGCCCTTGCATGCTTTGCTCTTTCCATTGCCTATACTCATGCCATGCTTGTGTAAAATGTATTGTGTGCCCTTTAACATGTGCTAAACTCAAACTTAACTTGAAGAATTGTAAAAACTATTACTTTTACTTGTTAAGGGTCTAATCACCCCCCGTTAGACCCCTCTTCTCGATCTTTTAGTACCTTACTCACAACTAATTTGGAGTATTGGACATATCTGGTTGTTTTACATAACATGGAATACATAATTAATCCAAACACAAAAGTGTGTGGAATGTTAGTCATGTACTACCTTGCGCATCAGTGTTTTAGGACACATAGTCTTGCTAAAAACTCTTTCCATGTGACTTCAACAAGAAACTCTTCTTCGCGTTCCCATGCTAAACCGTTTTAGCATATTGTCAATATGTATTTTGGCTTATCCCTACAAGGCAATTCTATCTCCATAGATCATTATTCCTAATATCGAGGCTACCTAGCCCAAGTACTTCATCGAAAACCTATTTTCAATGAATTCCTAACTTGTGTCAAGAAATTTATACTATTTCTAATCAACAATGTGTCATGCACACAAATTTCTAGAAATATTATTATGCTCCCACTTACTTTTTTGTAAACACAGGCATCTTCGCTATCATTTGATGAAGTCAAACTCTTGATTATTTCATCAAAACAAAGATTCCAACTCCATTATGCTTGCTTCTGTCCATTACTGGGTCTTTGAAGTTTGCACACTCATAGCATCCTCTGGGTTGAAAAAATACTTTGGACTGTATTACATACATGTCCTTGATTGTATTTCCATCTCATGGAAATCCTTTGCTATTCATTTGTCATATCTCATAACTACAGTGAGACAATCTCGTCGTAATCAACTCCTTGAATTTCTTATAGCAATAAGTTGAGCTTTATGGATAGAACCATTTTTATTCATATCAGTTCATAGTTCCATTCATATTTGTTAGACTCTGAGTCTTCCGGAGGGTTTATCAAGATCTAATCTTCAATCATTTATATGGATCCTATCACAGATTATTTTGGCATTTAGCCACTTCCGAAGTCCGGGCCCATCAATGCTTCCTTGTGTATCATAGGTATGAGGCCCTTGGATTTAATGTGTCTCAAGAGGGTGGCCTCCCCCCCATATATATATAGGGATTGACTATTCGTCACCCTGGGTGAGGAATAATTATTCTTCACCCCCCTCTATTTTACCACCTATGCACTGTAATTTTACGTTCCGTAAGTTTTGTCTTATTTCTGACATAAAAAGAGACCGTAAGAAAATATATAATCGCCGTGAAAAATATTTTATGTTATGTAAAATTACAAACGTAAAAATATAGTGTAAAATATACATAAACTCCAAATTTTCTTGTCTTATGACTTTTTTTTCTTATACCAAAATTTACGTAGTGAATCATAGAAATGTAACTATTTGAATTCCAAATGTAATTTAATTATGAAGTGATCGTAAGATTACCTCGGGTGAAGAATAACTTATTCTGCACCCTAGGTGATGTGTATATATATATATATATATATATATATATATATATATATATATATATATATATATATATATATATATATATATATAGATTGACTATTTTTTTCATCCCCCTCTATTTTACCATCAATGCGTCGTAATTTTACGTACTGTAAGTTTAGACTTATTTGCGACGTAAAAAGAGACTGTTAGAAAAAATATAATTATCGTAAAAAATATTTTATGTTATGTAAAATTATAAACGTACAAATATAGTGTAAAATACACATAAACTGCGAATTTTCTTGTCTTATGACCTATATTTTTATTTTCTTATGCAAAATTTTACGTAGTGAATCAATACAAATGTAATTATTTGAATTCCAAACACAATTTAATTATGAAATGATCGTAAGATTACCTCAGATGAACAATAACTTATTCTGCACCCTTGATGATGAATAACATCACTATATATATATATATATATATATATATATATATATATATATATATATATATATATATATGGCTGGACTATTCTGTTACTAGTAACAGAATATTATTTTGTTACCCCTCGCCTCTATAAGGGCCCGATCCATTTTGCAAAACCCGGTGCTGCAACCCCACCCGAACACACAAAGAAAGCCCACCCCACTTCCCAGCATCTTCTTGAACCACCTCTCCCCGACGGCTCCGCCCCTGCTCCCACGCGCCGTCGGCGGCCGCCCCCTGCTCCAACGCGCCGTCGGCGGCCGCCCCCTGCTCCAACGCGCCATCGGCCGCCGCCCCCTGCTCCCACGCGCCGCCGCCCACCACCCCCTGCTCCCACGCGCCGCCTCCCTGCTCCCACGCGCCGCCGCCTCCCTGCTCCCACGTGCCACCGCCGCCGGCCGCCTGCCCTTCCCTACCCACGCGCTGCCCCCGCCGAGCCAGCCTCCTCCTTCCGCTCCTCCGCCCCCGTCGCCTCGCCAGCCATCTCTTACCCCGCCGTCGCGCGCCTCCTAGCCGGTGCTCCTCACGGCACCGCTCGCCGCTCCTTCTCCTACCTGTAGCTCTGTCGCCGTGCTGTCCTCATCGGCCTTGGCTACGTACCTCAGTCCAATCCCGCTGTCCCAGGCCGTTCACTTTGGCCACCGGCACACGGCGTCTCTCCAGCAACTGCGGCCGGGAACATGCGGCCCTACTCCCTGCTCGATTCTCTCCTACCCAACTCCTGACGGTGAAAATCTCCAGCCCCATGTTGGAACTTCCATTTTATTTCAAACTGATCTGATGGTGCTCTTTATTCAGGCCCGTGGAGAAGGCAGAGACGTCAGTGTGTGTTCTTTGTAAATTCTCTTTCCCCTATCTCATTTCATTTATGTTCTGGGTACGATGTTTATGATGGAAATTTTGTGTATGGTGTTGTCCTTGTGTAGATGTCGGGCAAGTTCAAAACAATAGAACTTGAGAAATTCGAAAACCTGAATTACTGGGGAGTTTGCTGGAAACAAATCATGTGTAAGTTCACCGGACATATGCTGGTCCGTTCATGATAAAGATATTCTATGGAACATTTGCAAACAATAAGGATTTGTGGTTTTGGTTGTTTTACAAGCCATGCTATGGCATGTACCCTGTACGTTTGTAGGTCTATGTTTTTTTTCTTGTAAAGCTAGCTAGCATCATAAGACCAACTATGGGGATATATATGTCCATTATGAGGAATAGTTTTAAATTCAAACAATGAATTGTATCGATGTAGTACTAATGATCTAAGTCGGCATCGTGTTACCGAGAGGTTTGCGCCGTGTAGTCAAAGTCTCAGTTAGTGATATATATTGTAGATCTTTCTTTTACATGTATGTGCATTGTTTAGAGGATAAAGTAAGAGATGGGTGCTTACTTTCCTTGTTCTTTATCTTAAACCTTGATACATCTTGGCACGAACTTGTTGGTAGGAAGATGCTCAAATAAGGTTGCGTCTGGTTGTACCAAATGCTTGCACTCCTCTGAACTGAAAGTACGCTTGAGTTTCCTATTCCTTCTAATCTTAATAAATTGAATTTTTTGGAGCTGGACTGAACCAGGTTATCTTGATAGGAGTCCAGTGTTAGTTACTAAATTCTAGTCGGAGTAGTGTAATCAAAGGAATGTAGATAACTTGTGTCCTGGTATCACTTGTACAATTGCGTTGTTGTGCTGCACACTTGTCCAATAATTATTTTAGATTGTGATAGGCGTGCATTTGAATTTTGGTAAACAAGTGTGCTCTGCTGCCCATAACCTCTTTGTTGTTATGTTTCTGAGAATTGGACAATCTTTTTAGTTTTAATTTCACAATAACTAGCCCTAGATGAGTGTATATTGATGCATCCAGAGGTACTAACATATTAAATCTTGCAAATTAGGATTTTAACTCCTTTGATAATGGTGTTGAAATTAGGATTGAGCATGAACACTAAAATGGCAGAGGATTCGCTATTGGCGCTGCAATTTATTTCCCTTAATATTTTACTGAACTTTGAGTGAATATTTTTAGCTTTTCCTTAAAACATTTCATGCAAAATAACTGAGCTGTATTACAGCTAGCTTTGAAATATTTTTAGCTTTTCCTTAAAAAAGTTCATGCAAAAAGTAATGCATATGTGTTTCTTTTGTGGTGAAGATTTCGGCAGTAAACTATGCAAAAAAGAAAGAGCCTTTGTGTTATGAACTTATGAACCAACCGTCATTCACCTGCTATACTTTGAACGTTTGTGGTTGATGTGCTCGTGAACTTATGATCCTACAGACAAAAATTCGTATTGTGAGCTTGTGTACTGATCGGTCCTAAGTGTTACTTTGAAGCTGGACTGAGAAATTTGGCATTAAAATGGATCATCTACAAGCTGGAAGATGGAGCTTGCTGCTTATGTTTGTAGTTTGAACTTAGGCTCGTCTCTCTCTCTCGTACTTCAGTTGTTCTTTACAATGATGTAGAATCAAGAAAACTGCACATGCACTGCTGCAGTAATGTCTAATTGGTTTAGTTTCAAAGCTAACTTTATTTTTTTTGGTTTGTGGCACTTAGATGGTTTAAAAAATGTTTTGTACATGATGTGCTGTATTGAGTTCCTCCCTAAAAAAGCACTAAAGGTGGTACAAAAGAAAACACGGTTGTGCTTGCTTAGCTCGTTTTTCCCTTCAATGACAGAAAAGATAGTTCAACTACAAGGATATAGCATCAGTTCAATGACAGAAAAAACATCAGTTCAAAAATTTATATACAGGAGGTTGGGAGCCAAAAAAGCTAATTTTTTGTCGTGTTTATTTTTTCAGCAGAAAAGAGAAAACAATTTCTCTTTGTCTATGTTGCTACTTAAGAAGATTGGGTAGTCTGTCGCTCCTTCTAGAATGTCAAAGTCTTTGTCTAGCCTGACTTGGGACAGCTTCTGGGCAACTGCAGGTTAGAAAGTTCAACATCTGATAGGAATTCAGTGCAGAAAAATGTACTTTAGAAATTGTATTGATTCCGTATCTACATTCCATAAGAGAAGATGCATCATGCTAAAAGCTTGGTTCGGTGTGTGCCTAGAGTAGCATGAGACTAATGTTCTCTGAACATATTCAGAGTTTAACTAATTCAGTGCATGTTTTGCTTATGAAAAACTGATATTTTTCAGCATGTACTAATCCATTTCAACTGTGGGTGTGTTTAAAAAAATGGTTTAACATGTACTGAAAAATGCCTTAAAAAACGAAGAGTAAATAGCATCAGTGAGTTCTAGTACCAAATTACAAATGTTCACTAACAAAAAAAATATCAGTACAATATAGTGCTTCAACTAGAAGATCACTCATGCTATTCGCTTCATGGTTTCTCTGTCGTTTCAACTTTTATTTTAATCTTTTCGTTTGTGAATTCTGCATCTTTTTATGTTTACAAATTATAGGCATGATACTTGTACTGGGACTAGAGTACAAGTATTACTTCCAGGCAAGTTCAAAATAAAACCCGCAACAAGTTCTTTGTTCATTTGGGCACCCTCCGCTGCTGTTCTTTGCTTCACCATGTGGCAAATAACTTGTTGCTGTTCAACAATCAGTTTGCCTATAAGCAGAGCAACGGAGTGGCATCCTCGCTGCGTGCCTCTGCCCTGGAGGATGTAGCAGTGGGGCTGAACTACCCGTTCGTGTCTCAACAATCATATGTATTGAGAACCAAATTTTCTTTTTATAATGAGCTTAACTTTCATACTAACATTTCATTTATGTTCTTTTACAGTAGAACAAGTACTAATTTTTATGCCAAGTAAGTTCAACCAGAACAGAAGGGGAGCTTCATTTGCAAGAATAGAAAAAGAACACATGCTTCATTTATGTTTTTGATGAATCCAGCCTGAACTGAAGCCTGTCGGTGAGCCGGGCGCTGGGCCAACCACAAGGCAATGCCGCTGGGCAGGGCGCTCAATGGTCGCCGAGCGCGGCGCGAGCCTTTTCGACCCCATTTCCAGGTTGAACTCCAAGGATCACGCCATGGGGTGCACGAAGGTGCTAGCTAGCCTCTGCTTCCAGTTTTCTTCAAAAGCTTTTCTAACCCATTAGCCACTCATAAGATGACTTTGCTTCCAATTAGCCACTGAAAGTTGTGGCCATTTAATGAAAAATCTTTTCTATAGAACCAGTTTCTAAAGTTGTCGCCGTGTGGACGCGTCCCTCTCCAACGGCGTGGTTTATGCTTCAATGGCAAACAGTGGAGCCTGCTGGAGGAGTCACGGGGTTGAGGACCTCCTTCTCAACAGTACAACTTCTTGTTTTGTGGCCGGTCGTTCAAGGAGCTGAGTGCAGGCCGCAGTAAGTACATGAGTACTAATATTAGGATATGTGTGGTCCCAGTAAGTACATGATTACTAATTAGCAAGTTTGATTGCTTCTGAAAAATGAAAATGTGCATTCCAAAAATTGTATGGGAAATGTTCTATGTATCTAATATGCCAATTTGTTCCTCGCGCCGGAGTACACCAATGCAATGGTGTGGAGGCCGTACAAATTTCTTATCTCTATTGCTACAAGTCCGAGTGATAAATTATTGTAAGCTCACATATTATTGTCCAATTAGTTCAAATGATTATTATTTTCTTCATTGAACAAAACAAAAAAGAAGTACAAAATATTCAAAGTAAAAATCATGAAAATTGTTCAAGTTGCAAACAAAAAGAAGTACATACCTTCATTGCAAAAAAAATGTTCGAGTTTGTATAGAACAAAAAGAAAACACCCGTCAGTTTAACTAGTAAAACCATGGAAATTCGGAGCTGATGGTGTCATTAGTTTAGATCAGAAAAAAATTCTAAAATTGTAACCCCAAAAAAGGTCCAGTTCTATAAGTCCATGTCTCAATGGGAGGTCGTTCAAAACATCCGGTCGTATAAGTTTAGATGAGAAAACAAATCTAAAATATTAACCCCAAAAAAGGTTCAGTTCTATAAGTACATGTCTCAATGGGGGGTTGTTCAAACCATCCGGTCATACAAGTCCACTATTTTATTATGGGAGTTAAAAACATCCGGTCGTATAAGTTTAGATGAGAAAACAAATCTAAAATATTAACCCCAAAAAAGGTTCAGTTCTATAAGTACATGTCTCAATGGGGGGTTGTTCAAAACATCCGGTCATACAAGTCCACTATTTTATTATGGGAGTTAAAAAATGATGTCTCGTCTGTGTAAACATGCTCAGTACAAAACCATAAGAACATCAGTTCAAGTGCTCTTTTTTGGAAACTTTCAAAATTACTCTCTGAAAAATACATCAGTTCAAACGCACACGTAGATCAGTACAAGTACTCTGTTTTTTCTGACGAAAAAACAGCATGATGGGTCTCATCGTAATCCAAATTACTTTTTAGCGGTTGCGAATTTGAGAAAAGGTTCAACATGACTAAGTTTCGTATTTTCGATATCTTTCTAACCGTATATTATTTGCCTTATTTCGACAAACTTTTATAAAAAATCGCGCTCAAAATCAAATTTGATCGTATTCGAATTCGTTTTTAAACCGTAAGGAATTAGAAAAACATTTCCATACGAAAAAGTTGCGCATTTTTCATAGCTTTCCAACGCCGTATCATTTGCATTAAAGCGTTTGCAAATAATCGCGAAAATACATTTCTCCCAGAATTTCACCGTTTTCGAAATTACTTTTAAATCGTATAGAATTAGGAAAAACAATAGATATATGGAAGATGCGGATTTTTACCAGCTTTTCAACGCCATCTTATTTGCTCAATTCCGACAAACCGTTTGAAAATTGAGTCCAAAATACGATTCGCGTTTTCTGTTTTGAAAAAAACGGTTTTTTAAACTGCTCTTAAACCATAAAGATTTTGCAAAAAAATCTTATATATTTGTAATGTAGATGTCAAGAGCTTTCTAACGATATATTACACGCCCCATTCTGACGAAAAGACGATCAGTTCGACGAGATGAAAATCATCAGTACAATCGTCTGAAACCATCAATTCAATAGGGTAACAGAATAATATTCAGTTACGCATAACAGAATAGCCCAGATGTGTGTGTGTGTCTATATATATATATATATGTATGTATGTATATATATATATATATAAGCACTATTATGATCACATATTCTGATCACGTTCGGCTCTATATAGGCGCGACGCCATGCTCCTGAACCGGTGCGCCCCGATAAAAAAATAGCGCACCCACCACCCGCAGCCCACGATCCTCTCCCTCACCACCGGGGCATCCATCCGCGCTCGATCCCCACCCGTCGCCGCCGCCCTGATCCCCCCGCGCCGCCGCAGACCACCACATCCAGCGCCAGATCAAGATGCAGCTCTCCCTCCTCCCAGATCCAGGCGTTGAACCCAACCCCTTGGGCCACCGGATCCTGGGGTCATCGGTCGACCATGGCGCCGTCACTGGCCATCCAAGCCTGCGTCAGGAGCCAAGCTCCTTCCCTCAGGGTCGGGGTGGCTCATGGGTCGCATCCTCCACCACCCTCGAACATGCCGCTTCGGCCTTCTTCCACAAAGTCGGTGGCAGCTCCGCCTTCCACCAGCTGCCCAATGCTCCTCTAGCTCATCGTGGTCATCCATTGCACCGCCATCCTCCTTCATCGACGCCTACATACTCCACTACGAAAAAAATACACTTCCGTGATGATACGTGTTTGTCACAGTAGGTCACGTTTTCTGTCATGCATGTACATCCATGACGATTTTATGACAGAATCAAGATAGTCATACATGTGCTATCATAGAAGTGTTCCATGACATTACCAAAATTATCATCACGGAAGTGTCCACTTCCATGATGATAAATGGCGCATCATGGAAGTGCTTTCGTCAAGGGTGACCGACACGTGACATCCATCGTAACGAGTCGCTGTTAAGCTATTGGGTCCGGTTTTGGATCCGATAACCCGTTAACAGCCCAAACCAATGAGCATTTTCCACGTGTAAAATTGTCATTGGCCGGAGGAAACATGTGTTGGATCACCGTTGGGACAGATGTCATCCATTCATTGAACAGGAGGCGTCTATGATACGTCGACACGTGGCACGGCCAAATAGAGGCCCATTCCGATGAAAAGGCCGGCCCGTTTGACTTGGTCAAAAGGTAACGGGCTGGCCCATGGAAAGCCTGTTAACGTCATGTTCGTATATAGCCCATTTACGGCCCGCTAACTCACGGCCCGTTACGGCCTATCGGAAGTAAGACCAGTAGCTTCATCTGGGCCATCCAATATGATTCGAGCCCGTTGTAACTTCTGGCCCATGTATGGCCCATGAAGTCTTTCGGCCCATACGAGGCCATTTTTAACTCTTGGCCCATTAACGGCCCGTGGTGAATCTGGCCCGCAATGAACGGTGTACCGCTTTATACCCATTAACGGTCCATTATTCCATTGGGCCGTTTCCAATCTGTGTTATCTTTCAGCCTTCTTAGGGCCCATTTATTCTTGGGCTCATTTCCAGCATTTGGTTACTTACGGCCTGTTACTGGCCTTTTCTTCTTGTGGGACAAATTCAGCCCGTGGTTACGATCGGCCCGTTTGCGGCTCGTTAATCCGTTGGGCCGTTTTCATGCGTCATCAAATACGGCCGACTAACTACGGCCCATTCTGGTCGGCCCATGAATGGACGATTCCAAATCTAGCCCATTTACGGCCCATCACGCGGTCTGTTATTGGCCCATGTTTGGCCGATCGATCATATGGCCCATAGAAGGCCCATTGATGCTACGGCCCATAGAAGGCCCATTGTTTCTATGGCCTTTAGAAGGCCCATTGTTTCTACGGCCCGTAGGAGGCCCATGGTAACTGCAGTAAATATGTAGCCTATGGTTATTGTGGCCTAGTTTTAAAAAATAGGTTATTGCGGCCACTAGCAAACCGCCGAAAAAGAACTGCACTGACTACAAGCAAACAAATAAAAAAGACAACAAGAAAATAAATAAGCAAGTAACTTATGCTAGGCTATCACGACTATTACACATATTACATCCACTGGGCATCAAAGTTCGCCACCAGTGCAAATATAGAGAACAAAGCAGCATATCACATGCACTGGTTGTCAAAGTTGGCGACCAGTGCAAATAAACGCTGCAGCAAAACAAGTCCAGAACTAAAACCACTTCAGAAGAGCTCAAGAAACATTATCCTGGGTACCCATAATGCTGACAAGATGCTTAGCAAGCTTATTAACTTTCTCTTGTTTGGCACTTAAATCCTCCAGCACTTGCTATTGCACCAGAAAGTATGCATCTGAATTCTGCAGGGACTTCCTCAGTCCTTCGGCTTCCTGTCGCGTAACATCTGATTGATGTCTTTCAACTTGAAGTTGAGACTCAAGAAGCCGAACTGATTCAGGCAGCGAGTTCGAAGAGCTGGTGCCAGCAGTAGTAGCCAGTAACTCGAACACTACATCAAGACATGACTTTGGGGTTGTCTAAGTGTCTTCATTTTAGTTTTATCAGCTTTCTTGGAGACCAACAGGGATGTCTCACTATCTTACACCTTATTTGCATTACTTCATTTACCATTGCATAACGGGGTACTCTTCTCCAGTATTTTATCCGCGTTCGAAAAGAGAAACAAACAAACGCATCATAGTTTTACCATGTTGTATATGAAACTCATTTTGGTAAACCAGTTCAGTAGTAAGGTGGATAGTATAATAGAGACATTTCAAATCATATCTATTTAAGACAAAGCAGCACAGACATAATATAAGTGTGGGAAACCACACAACAATAACAACACTTGTAATGTGCATGGCATGAGAACATAACTGTTTATTCAATTGAAACTTAAACCAACATAGAGCAAGTTACAATAGCAAACACGTTAAAGAAATAGGTTTAAAACATACCTGTTGCGCCATTGGAGTTTCAATTGCATCCTTCAAATTTGAAATTATTTGGTATGAGTAAATACAGTGATGCAAGAGCAAAGTAGTATGAACAATAGCTACGGAACCTAACCTGAGAACAATTCTTCTTCTGCTTTAAGCATTGACTTAGGGTTCGGAGTGGTGGTCCTCGTGCTTTGGGCACCGCGGTTGCCTCACTAACTGCTCGTGTTTGGGTGCTCTGTGGTGGAGAAGGTGTTGTGTCAACTGGAACTGGGTTACTATCTGCTGGGGTTGGGGTTAGAAGGGGTGTAGTTGGTTCTCTGTCCAACTGGGTAGGGGTACAATCTATGTGAGTCTGGGTTATGTGTGATGGGGATGGTTCTTGAGCAAGTACAACCGTGGTTCTATCTGTATTGACAGGTAGCACAATCTTTTCTGAAGACCGTGTTTTTACTCCAACAGATACTACTATCGCCCCCTCCAATTGAAATGGTTGATAAACAAGAAAAGTAATTGAATGTACAGACATTGTAAGATAGATAGGTGCAACGGATAGTAGGGAAGAAAACAAGGCATGGAATAATTCACATTTATGTTGTCTAACCAAACAGAATAGCAGGACATAATTTCACATATATGATGGCTAATTAGACATGATAGCATGACACAATTTCACATGTATGATGGCTAACTAAACAGGATAGAATAACATACTTCAAAATATGATGACTATGTAAACAGGATGACATGATATAACTATACGATGTGTCTATTAAAGTGGTTGGCATGCCATAAATCACAAACATGTCGTCAATGGAAACATGATGGCATGATATAATTCACAGATACAATGACATAATTCAAAATATGATGACTATGTAAGCAGGATGAGATGATATAACTATATTATGTATTTAGAAAACGGGTTGGCATGCCATAATTTAGATACATGCTGTTTATGTAAACATCATGGCATGATATAATTGAAATATATGATTTATATACTAAGCAAGTGAGCAGAGGGCAATCACATATATGATGTGTCAACTAAGGAGATGGCATTCAATATTGTGTATATGATGTAAAAACTAAACATTTTCAATACAACATATGCATGATATGAGTATTATAACCCTGCCAAGTTTGAGCATACACCTCAGGGGGATAATAGGACTGGTCATCTGCCTCTGAATCCTCCTCTGAAGAGCTATCTGTAACCAGCAAGATATCTGCTTCAGCAGATAGCATTGTCTGCTCTGAAGACCTTGTTTTCACTCCAGATTTCTCCATCACCAATTCAAATAGCTGATGCACAGGAAGAGCAGTTGAATATACAAACATTGTTAAGAAATGCAATGAGAAATACAAAAAAAAAGACGGCATGATATAATTCACATATATGACGCTTGGCTAAACAACATGGCGTTGCATAATTCACATATATAATGCCTTGCAACAAGATAGCATTGCATAATTCACATATATAATGTCTTGCAACAAGATGAGATTGCATAATTCACATATATGGTAATTAGACACTAAACAGGTGGCATTCACACAAAGCATGTATAAACTAAGCAAATGACATAGTAATGCAAGATACCATATGCACGATATGAGCAACATAACCCTGCCAAGTTAGAGCATGCACCTCGAGGGGGAAAGAGGACTGGTCATCTGTCTCTGAATCCTCCTTTGAGGAGCTATCCATAACCAAGAAGACATGCGCTTCGTCAGATAGCATTGTCTGCTCTGAAGACCTTGTTTCACTCCAGATTTTTCCATGACCATGCCAAATGGCTGACGCACAGGAAGAGTAATTGAATGCACTAAAATTGTTGACAAATTTAATATGTAATAAAAAATGATGGCATGATATAATTCACATATAAGATGACTGGCTAACCAGGGTGGCATTACAAAATTCACATATATGATGCCTGGCTAAACAAGATGGCATTGCATGATTCACATATACGATAAAGAAACTAAACTAATGGCATTCACACAAAGCATGTCTAAACTAAGCAGATGACATATTTGATGTATAAAGTAAGCAATGCAAAGCACCATATGCATGATATTACCAACATCAGCATGCCAAGTTAGAGCGAAGACCTCAGGGGGTAAATAGGAGTGGTCTTCTCCTTCTGAATCCCCCTCGGAACAGTTATCTTCCTCTTGATTACAATCAGAAATGGGTGGAGGGGGGCTGCCTTTGCGCCCACCATGGAGCGACCTTTGCATGAAATTGTATTGCCACGCTAGGCTCGTCTCTTTTGCTCTACATGTTCAGTTCCATTGTGTACAATAACTGACATGCATAGGAATAAAACATAGTGAGATTATGTAAGGAGTGCATGCACAAATACAGAGTGATGGTAGCAAACTGTGGATAGACCCAAAACCAATGATAGCAGGCAGATAACGGCTTTAGTTAAAAAATACAGATAATGGCTCCTTTAATGTTTGTTTGCACCCAACATGAAACTCATAGTAGACACCCGAGATTAACCAGATAGTAGACAGATAGTACTGATTGCTGCCCCAATATGTACCCCACAACCATTTAAAAACTCAAGTTTCAACATTAGTTTGGACCTGACTCAGAGTCTAATTGGTGAACACGATGATAAAGTAGCATGTCATCATATTAAGCGATGCATAAAGTAAGCAGACACGGAAGAGTGCGACCTCTCTTTCGGACCCGTATAGTCCTCAAGGTCATCTTCTCAGTTGATGATCGTAATGCAGTTGTAATGGCTGCCGGCGGCGGGGAAGAAGATCTGAGGCGGCAAATGACAATCTAGAGAACGGATCCCTGCTGTGGTGAACCCTTCCATCGTTGGAGCAGTTGAGCTGGGGTGGAACACAGCAAAGCAGGAGCGGGACAAACCACACAAGGTTTTCTTTGACACATATCTGTAACATAAGTAATTGTGTACGGGCTTGTTCGAATTTGAGGATTCTAACAATGCAGGGATAGGAAATACACAGGAATATGATAGGAATGCACATGCTAAACAAAGAATTTAAAAACACAGGATTTCTGCCAATCTGGGTGTTTGGTTCACAAGAATTGGAAGATCACAAGATGCAAAGAAGAATGGTGAGATTAAGTCAAACATAAGAAAATGTACGGTTATAATGCTATTATGCTACTATCTCTTAGTCTTGAGCTTGGTGAATAGGAATTTGAAAAGGAGGACAAGTGGATATTAAAATTCCTATGGTTTTTCTTTCAAGGAGATACTAAAGGAACAAATCACAGTTTTCCTTTGCACCATTCCTTTGAACCAAATGCATGAATAGTAGTACCATAGGAAACTTTCCAATTCCTATGTTTTTCCTTCACTTTTCCTTTCAAGCACTGGCGATTCTAGTAGGCAGGCTTGAGCAAGGAAAAGCCTACACTAATTTTTTTTGTGCTACTTCTACTACTTTGGACCCAGGCCACTGCCCTATTAGCTCAACTCCCAGGCCCATCAACAAATGCACAGCTCAAACGTGCAAAGATAAATAATGATGGCGTTTAAGAGAGTCCATCACGGATATCTAAGTTGCCTGGTACCTCACTGCTTGTCATATAGTAGGAGAAACTAATTGTATTTCACATTACTACGTGTGCTCAGTGGAAAATATATATAACATGTAGAGTAAAAAAGAGATGCAACAAGGGTACAACCTCTTTGGCGAAGCCATGTCGATCTCAATGTGATTGCGTTGGTCGATGAGGATGCTCCGGCTGACTTGGTTGTCGGAGGAGGGGAAGAAGATCTTAAGCGTCTGGAGATGGAGCCTGAGGTACTGCTCTGCTGTAATGGAGGGTTACGTCGTTGGAGCAGCTTCCGTGAGTTGTACGACGCCGAGGCTGAAGCAGGACAAGAGAGAAATGTTAACCTAAGTGGAATTCTAATAGCATCTCCAATAGATGACGTAAAATACATAACCACAAAGTGCTAGATGTAAAATACATCAGCCGCCATCTCTGAACTTAATTGTCGAAACTAAATTTAACTTTCGAAACTAAACTTAACTGTCGAAACTGAATTTTCCTATCGAAACTGAATTTTACTGTCAAAACTGAACGCACTAGTAGCAGAAAAGCAGTAGTAGCAACAGCGCCTGGAGCAACATCACGTGTGAGAGCTGGGACAGCTGGTCGTGTAGCAGCATCAGGGTGAGGCTACACGTCAGTCGATTTTCCAGCCATTGGATACGAAATCAAGGGCCTGCGGTTCATCTTCAACCTCCAGCCCCCTGAGCCGCCAGCCACCACCGGCCAAACCGCCGCCCCGCCGCCCCGCCGGCCCCAAAACCACTCCCCACCGCCGGTCCACCGCCGCCCCGGCCTTCCCTCTAGCCCCCCCGTGCCGAGATTTTTCTCCGGCGATCCCGACGCCACCGCCCCACCACCGCCCCCACCCTGAATCCTAAGATAGATAGTGGGGTACGTCTCCGGCGAGCCCCCTCCCTGCTGCGGCTGGTTCTTCCTTAACTCCGGCGAGCCCCCCCACCCCTGAATATCGACTGACCCAAAAGTCGATTTAGTCGACTGAAGTGTAGCCAAATCGGAGCAGCATCGCAAGCAAGAGCAAGAGAGAGAGAGAGAGAGAAGCAGCGCGAGCAAGAGAAGACCAGGCAGGGGATCGAGAGCAAGAGCAGAGCAACAGCGCGCGAGAGAGAGCTAAAGCAGCAGCAACTCCTACTGGTGTGGACGTCGCCGCCGAGGGAGCGACGCTGTGGAGGAAGTTGCCGGCAATGCCCCCGTGGATGGAGCCGCGCCATGTCGGCTCGGGACCGAGCGTCGGTAGCACCGTGAGATCGAATCAAGAAGAAAATGCGGCGATTAGTGTACAACCTCTTTGCTGGTGCTGATTAGGCCTCAGCTTCATCCGAGGAAACAGTGATGATGCTGCTCTTCTGGTGGTGCAGGTGAAGACGGTGGTGTGGGAATGGAGGTGGCATGAAAGACGAGGGGAACGTTAGGGCAACTCCTTGGAGGTGGAGGACGGGGTGGCTGAACCGGCGGGACGACGAGATCGATGATGGATCCTCATCCGGTACAGTGGATGAGGGACATCAAGGTGTTGCTGTGGACGACGTCGTCGGGGAAGAGGCTCCGGCTGGGTGGCTGATGGAGGAGGGTGTGGGGCTTCTCGGGTTTTCGCGGCCTCGGTGTACGAATTGGTGGGCGGATGGGATGGGAGTGGGGAACCATGGCTTAGGGATACGCTTGTCCGAAATGTGGGGTAAGTTACAAAAGTACCCCCACCGATTTGAGCTAGGCGGTTCTTTCGGTTCAGGGGTATCACGGGCATTCCACGTGTCGGGATTTCACAGGAGGTGGGAGTTTCCGCACGCATTGTAATTTTGGGATAGCAAGGCGCGGGTTGAGATGGAGGGAGTTTTCGGAGCACAATGAGACAAAGATATATCTTAAATATTTCGGGGTAACAAGGCACGGGTTGAAGAGGCGGGAGTTTCGCAGCACGATAGACAGAGATGCTAGCTTGAAATTTTGGCATAACAAGGCGCGGCTTGAAATTTCGGGAGAACAAGCTTAACGTGTACCAAAAAAAAAGACAATTCGCACCTCATCACTAGAGAGAGCCATATCCCATTTTACTATATTACTAGAAATGCATTCAAATACAACAATAACAAAAATTAAATAAATCGGGACAACAAACATAACGTGTACAATACAAAAACAATTTGCACTTCCTTCAACAATAAAAAAACAATGTGTGTTATCTAGCATATGGACTAAATTTGAGTACATTTTCCCTGTTTGAATGGGATTGTACTCGGGTTAGTTATACAACCATCTAAATATTATCTTCACAACACATGACATGAATATAGGAGAATTAAACTCCTATATAAATATGAACTACATGTACATACAATCTCAAATTCAAATATATGTATCCATTTTATGTTGAATTCAAATCATAGTACATGTATGCTCTAGCTAGATGTGAGAAATCTAAACCATGTATGATACTACGTACAATGCGTTTAACACGCACAACACACACAAACACTATTTAGACTAGTAAGGTACACGTGCATTGCACGCATGAGATTTGGCAACCAAATTATGAATAAATGCCACATTATAGCATGTAAGCTTTGAGTCATATATGCATAATGTAGATGTTCGTTTAATTCTTAAAGTTCATTTCATTCAAAATCATCTAGTTTTTATAATAAAGCCAATCTATTTTAAGATTCATGGAATTGTGCGTTGTAAAGCATAAAGTAAAAACAAATAATGACAAATCATGTAGAAAAAAATTTGGGCAATTCTGATACGGAAGATTCTAGAACAAAGAAGAAGTGCTTGTGTTTGAGGTTTGTGCATTATGCTTAAGTTCAACCATGGAGTCTTCTAGATTGTACATGTGGCAAAATCTCGTGGAACTAGATGATATCCAACGGCCAGTAGTGCTCGAATTTTCCATCTCTGCACCATCGGATTGGCTTCATCCAGCGACCATCTTTCAAAGTTAAAGTTATCCGCACACTATATAAAAAATATAAAATATAATATATAGGGGCATAGATATAGATATGTGATGCAAAAGCCACACATCATCTCCAATTAGAATAGTGTGTCCATGCACAGATGCAATGTGGCCAAACGATGACTGCCATCAGTATCTCAAATTCAAATTAGTCTGACCTCGTTTGATGTGTATACAGTACAACATGCTCGTTTCCAAACCACACCGCGCATATCTTAGTTATATTCATGCATGCAGGGGTTTCAAACATCATGATCTCTTATTCAAATATTTGAATTCAACTTTACATTGATTATGACCTCACCTAGTCTTTTACTCCCACACAGTCGTCTTCTCTTTATAATTCTACCACTAACTTTTTCTCGTGCATGCATGCACACACACTACCACTCGGCATTATCCATCGCACACATGCAATCTTTTTCTTCAGGTCGGTCTCCCATGCATCACACACACACGCCTCCCCCTCTTCATCATATCGGGCATTCTTTATCTCTCACGTGCATGCGCAAAGATCGATGTTCCTCTATGTGTGTGTGTGTATATAGCTAGGTCTTTCCTAGTTTTCCACACAAACCGATCAACCTATATATCAAGTGAGTTCTCACCCTCATTCCCACGTACACATCGATCAATCTATAACTCCCAATATGGAATTACATAGCTAATACAACCACATTATATATCCAACATCCCCCTCTCATCAACCATGCCTTTCGCTTCATCTCTCATACGCGCGCACAGTGGCGAAGACAGGGGCAGCAAGGGCCCTGCCCCCCTAACACCACTATATATTGAGGCGAATATGAATACGATCATTAGATCAATGGCCGGTAAAATGTATTAAGTTGATGAATTGGACCTCCTCGTAAAGGATTAGCAATGCTTGGCCCCCTAGCTTATTTATTTTTCATGGCTCCGCCACTGTGCGCACCAGCGCACGGTCTCGCCCCCTCTCTTTAAATATCGATCTCGCACTTGTGCACTCCTTCATAGTCTCCCTCCACTTGGCCCCTCGCACCATCTTCTAGCCCCCACCGGATTTTGCCACATGTACAATCTATTAGACTCCATGGTTGAACTTAAGCATAATGCACAAACCTCGAACACACAAGTGCTTCTCCTTTGTTCTAGAATCTTCCATATCATAACTGCCCAAACTTTTTTTCTAGTTGAATTGCCACTATTTGTTTTACTTTATGCTTTACAACGCAGAATTCCATGAATCATAAAATAGATTAAGGGCTTCTTTGATTCAAAGGATTCTCAAAGGAATTTTGGAGGATTCTAATCCTTAGGAAATTTTCCTATCTTCGTTGTTTGTTTCGTAGGATTGTAAACCATAGGAATTTTTCCATAGGAGTCATTTGCACTAGATTTCATAGGAAACACTCCATCCACTCAAACCTCTTTGAAAGAATCCTACGTTTTTTCTATGCACAATCAAACACTCGTACAATCCTGTAGGATTCAAGATGACATTCCACACTAATCTCATGTTTTTCCTATTCCCGCGTTTTGGAAATCCTATGATGAAAGAGGCCCTAGATTTTTTATAAAAACTAATTGATTTTGAATGAGATGAACTATAAGAATTAAACGAACGTCTACTCATGCATATATGACTCAAAGCTTACATGATATAGCGTGGTATTTATTCATCATTTGGTTGCCAAATTTGATGCGTGCAATGCACGTGTACCTTACTAGTACTTCGAGTATGTGCAAAACACGTAAATTAGAATCCCAATGGCACGCTACACAGTGTCTCTCTTTCAGTTCATGATGCCACGTGGCACATCTGGAGGTGTTGTTGCGACCTCCTTGTGTGGATTGCCCACAGTGACATGCTGCTGGTTCCAGAAGAATGTACTCATCCTCTCTGACGCACACTGGCAGTACGTGCACGAAATGAAGATGTACACGCACACTACGCACGCACTCATTCCCTCACACGCACACGCGGGTACACAGGGGACGCATTTTTGTACGAAGATCCACCCCATGTGATAATTTGACGCATGTAAAGTCCTTCACTTTATTTATGGTCAATTAATACAAAGCATGCAAATTGAGTGGACGTGAGGGAGGAAGTAGTTGAGAAAGACATTACTACTCCACTGCATGCATGCGAGTAGTTAAAACATGGGTTGCTACTTCCATTGGTCTCCTTCATATTTTGTGCCAATTTTTGACCATATTTTTAAGTAACATAATATTTATGCATGTCATAAAAAGTGGCACACAAAAAAAGGGGGCCAATAAACCAGGACGCATGCAGCATGATCAATTTTTGCTAGGGCTACTGTTGGTGGCCTTTGTATTTAAATATGGACAGAGTGGAGTAGTATTATCTTTATCTTAGCCTCGCAGGGCTCTCCCAGCGCCTAGGATCACCTCCCCGCCTCGCCCACCGGATCCCTCCATGGAGGATCCCGCCATGGATAATCCCTTAGATCCCAGGATCCCGCGGGCTGCCCTCTCGATGTGGCACACAACACTGCCACCTTTGAGCGAAACCCACATGTGTTTTAGAGGGGATCCATTGCCGTGGAATCACAGATCGGTGATGTCGCTTGAAGCTACGTCGATATTTCACCAAAGAGGAAGGGATGATGTAGCACATCGGCGGTAGGTATTTCCCTCAGATATGAAACCAAGGTTATCGTACCAGTAGGAGAACCAAGCAACACAACATAAAAAGCCCCTGCACACAAATAAAAAATACTCGCAACCCGACGTGTTAAAGGGGTTGTCAATCCGTTTCGGGGTACGACGCCTCAAGGGGCAAACGGACGTGAGATAAATTTGTAGTAATTTGATAGATCGAATGCCAAGTAAAATAAATAAGGAAAAATTGCAGCAAGGTATTTTTGGTTTAATAGATCTGAAAATAAATGCAAGGAAAAAGTAGATCGCAAAGGCAAATATATGAGAAAGAAGACCCGGGGGCCGTAGGTTTCACTAGTGGCTTCTCTCGAGAAAAATAGCAAACGGTGGGTAAACACATTACTGTTGGGCAATTGATAGAAATTCAAATAATTATGACGATATCCAAGCAATGATCAATATATAGGCATCACGTCCAAGATTAGTAGACCGACACCTACCTGCATCTACTACTACTACTCCACACATCGACCGCTATCCAGCATGCATCTAGTGTATTAAGTTCATGGAGAAACGGAAAAATGCAATAAGAACGATGACATGATGTAGACAAGATCTATCTATGTAGAGGTAGACCTCATCGTTTTATCCTTAGTAGCAACGATACATACATGTCGCTTCCCTTTCTGTCACTTGGATCAAGCACCGTAAGATCGAACCCACTACAAAGCATCTCTTCCCATTGCAAGATAAATAGATCAAGTTGTACAAACAAAACTCAAATATCAGAGAAAAAAATTTGAGGCTATAAGCAATCATGCACATAAGAGATCAAAGAAACTCAAATAACTTTCATGGATAACCTCTTTACATCGGGAATGGCTCTCTCCTCCTCCCCTCTCCACCAGCCCTCCCACCCCAACAATGGAGATCTATAGCTTTGTACCATCATGGAGGACCTCCTACACTGGGAATTCAAGCCTGGGCTCTCCATTGCTGATCAGGTGCATCGAAGGTTTGGTTCTACAGTCCATTTCTCACCTTCTTTGGGTACCAAGGAATTTTTCTTTGTGGTTCACTTCTCCTCGGCTTCATTCCCTTTATCCGAAGAATCTGTGGGTATTGCTTTGCAATGTTGCATTGGAGGTCTACCATCGGGACTCAATGTCAAATCCATTGGTGATAGAAGTTTTCGGTTCTCTTTAGCCTCCAACAAGGTTGGGCATTTCATATATCATCTCAAAGATCAGATTTGGCCGGACTTCGTTTGCTATTTTCAACTTTTTAGATCTTCTATGGCCCCTACTCCTTGGAATGATCATCATTTTGGCACTCAGATAAGGTTATCCATGCGGTTTCCACCCGATCTCCCATGGCCATCAGAACAAATTTGAATTTTTTGACGTCCAAGGGATACTGGTGATGGTAATAACTTGATAATCCCTACTTTGCAATCTTCTGAGATGTCACCGCCGACGTGCATTCCGGCGAGTGACGCCGGCGAGACCATTCCGAGTAACCAGATTCCTAACATTAATTGTATTAATGGCATTCATGACAATAATTCGGTGGTCGGCCGTCAATTTGGGAGTTTCCATCATGTCAATACTCCCCCGAGCAATAATAGCAATCAGGACAATCAGCATTCATTACCTCAGGATTTATGTCTTGGTGCTTTCAATTTTGAATTATCCACCAACTCTGAGGATCCACGACATGTTTTTGAAGGTCAGTCTTTTCAGCGGCTTTATTGGGATACTATACCAACTTTTATGGTGTTCTATATACTTGATCAAATGAAGTTTGGTTATTCCCGAAGTCACATTGCCACGATATGGTCACTGTTATCCATACCAACATTGGATTACATTTACAAAAGGCTTAATATCTGCTCTCAGTGCACACTTTTGGGCCATCTTGCTGAATCCTGCCTGGGTATTGCTTGTGCCTCCTACTTAGACACATCTTGCCAATGTGAGCCGCATGAGCATAATGACATCTCCAACCATGCTAATGCATCTGTATCACCAATGATTGGACCTTCTTCATGTAACACTTGTGGATCCTGTGAACATTATTTTTATAACTGTCCTGCTCTGGTCCTCTGCCATCGTTGTGGTTGGTTGGGCCACAATAAATGTTAGTGTGGGTTCACCACTGCACTTTATATGTTTTGGAAGCCCAAGTCTCGGCCCACTGCTCATAAAATTTCCTGGATCCCAGATACCCATGATGGCCCAACTGGTGCGGTTTTGTTGCATACTCGGAATGACCAAGAATCGAGGGATACTTTACTAAATAATTCCGCAGATAGTTTTTCTACGAATCCTCACAGCATCCGTAATAATTCTCCTTCTATTCTTGCACCGTCCTTGGCACAATCGCAACAGCAAGAAATCATCTTGATAGATAATAATGATACACTTCCCGCAAGTTGACGCACTGACACCCGTGGAAGAGTGACCGTCCGCTGTGAATCATGTGGTGCTCCTGGACAAGTGGTGACCTCCCGCTGGGCTACTCGGCAGTCCGCACAGGGAATTTGGGTCCCAAAGACTAGAATCAGCCCCACAGATACGCCTTCCTCCTCTGCTATTCCCACCTTCGCTGCTCCTCTAGTTCCTCGCCCGCCCTCGCCCATGCTGAACTACCCTGTCAATGTCGTTCCTTACCTGCCGCAAGGGATGACAATCGAGCTGGGCCCTGAGGATCGTGTCGTGCGGGATGAGATGGTTGTCAGTCCCACTCCGCCGCTGCGCCATGACTTCCTGGCGGTGGCGGAAGTCAATCGCTTCATCCCGTTCCACCAGAAAGCTGCGTTGCACCACACCATCGAAGGTTTGCTTCATGAGTCTCACTTCTTTCCCACTGTGGTGGATGATTACCCGCTAGGCATTGCGATCTTTGGATTTCCGGATTCAGTCATTAGAGATGCTGTGGTGGGCACTACTTTTGAGCTTGATGAAGATGAGGAAAATCTGAATACTGTTGTCTCTTTTGTTCCTCATGATGCTGCTCTTAACATGAGGTTGACTACTTATGGTCCTCAAGTGTGTGGCTCTTATACATTGGTTTACCTCACGATTATCAGACTTTGCATTACATTCACAAATCAGTAGATAAGTTTGGTGAGCTGATTACTTGGAATAACCCTAGAGGGGATAGGAAGGTTGTGTTGATCAAAGCCAGAGTACTCAGTCTTAGTAGGGTGGCTAAAAGTTTCTTCATGCACCAACTTTGTGGAGCACGGCACTGCTGGACTGTTTGTGTCACGATCTTGAGAAGTAGTGACTGGAATGCTCATATCCCTGATGTCCCTCCGGTGGTCATTGATCCTCCACCCGCTGATGGAATCCCGCATCCTTTGTTTGGAGAGGGTCTGACGGCAGAGCAAATGTATCAAGCGCAGCTGCATAATTGGCTGGCACAGAATGCAGCCCCTAACTAGAACAATGAGGAGGTTCAGCAAGGTAATGAGATTCATTTCCAGCCCAATTGGGGAGTCTGGCCGCCTTCACCACCACCTGCTGTCTATAACTACCAGGCTTGGCTTGCCGCTGAGGGGTTACAAGAATACAAGTGCAAGATGGAATTCTTCGAGTTTACAACCTGTAGGACAGCCCAGGCATGGCCTGGAATGACTCTATCTCCTTTGGATCTTCAAACTCTAGTGCCATAGTCTCTAACACCTATGTCCTAGTACCTTGCAACATTTTCAACAGCATTGCAGCTCATTATGAAGAAGGGGAGAGCTCAGCTGTCAGGGCACCTCAGCCTAACTCACTGGATGTGCAAATCTCAATCTCTGCTGCTGGGTTACATTTTGAGATGACAACTAATGGTTACATCATGTCTTCTATGCTGATTAACCAAGGTATTCCTGTAAGAAATCTCAATACCTTCCTCTCTACTGCAATTATGCCTATCATTGCTGCCTATGGACCTTGGAGTATTGGTTATGGATTCAGATATGAAAGAGTGGATATGAGGCTGACCATTGTTGAGCAAGATGGTGTTCTGCAACTGTCTGAAGCTACTCAGATTGTCTCTGATTTTGGCAGTGTCTTACCTCATACACTGTCTGCTCCTCCCACCCTAAGCTTAATTGAAATATCTGAGCCACTGTCTGACATGTCAGTATCAAGTGAAGCTGTGTTGCAGGACAACTCTGCCATTGTTGTCCTTGATAACCCTAGTATTCATCTTGGTGTGGATGTGGCTGCTGTTCAGCATATGGAATATTCTCATATGGAGGACTCTACTCTGGATATGGATATGCAAATCAATATGCCCACAACTGATCCACATGCGTCTGTTGTCACTTCTCTGCAAGTCGGTGTGGAAAAGCACCTGCACCTGAGTCTGTCATTCCTCTTCGCCGAAGCAGCAGATCCAATAAATATGATGGATTCAAAGTTCCACCTCTCTCGGACACCAAGATCAAGGTCTCAAAGGTAAAACCTAGGGTGATTCCCTCTGCTGCTTCCACCACTGTTGCTTTTGATCCATCTGCAGCCTCTGAGATACGACCACCCACGGCGATACCAGTTATTCAGCACATTGGTACTGTCATGTGTGTAATCCCAGCTGAAGAGCTCACTGATGAGCAGCTCCAGGCATCTCCTGATGATGGCCCACCTTCGGCCCAGGCTTAAGCCCTCTGTCCGGGGCTCATCCTTTTGGATGTTATCTGCTCGTACTTTCATATTATCCTATCTTTATTATGTTCCTTCATGTTAATTGGAACGTACTTTGCTGGAACGTCCGAGGTTTGAATTCTGATGCAAAAAAATAGCACTTTCAAATGCAATCAACTCGTGTGGTTGTGCAGTTATATGTTTGCAAGAGACCAAAAAATCATCTTTTGATCACACTTTCATTAAGTCTTGCTGCCCTAAACGTTTTGATTAATTGGATTTTGTGCCCTCCCGGGGGGCCTCGGGAGGCCTGGCCACGATCTGGAATAGTGCCATTTTCACAGCCACCACCATAGCTCACGAAGACTTCGCCCTGGTTACACGTTTTCAATCAACCCAATCGGCTCATTTTTGGACCGTGGTTAATGTATATGGACCATGTCAAGGGGTCAACCGAGTTAACTTCATTAATTATCTCATGGCACTAAATATCCCCACTCATGAAGATTGGCTCTTGGTCCGAGACTTTAACTTCATTAGAAGCCCTGATAATAGAAACAAGCCTGGTGGGAGTTATAGTTACATGATTACTTTCAATGACTTTATTCGAACACAAGCCTTAATTGAACTTCCCATTAAAGGCCGCGAGTATACCTGGAGTAACATGCAACTTGATCCGTTACTTGAACAAATTGATTGGTTCTTCACAAGCAATAATTGGACAAGCACTTACCCTCACACAATGGTTAAGCCCCTCGGACGACCAGTATCTGACCACATCCCATGCGTCGTTAACATTGAAACTTCCATCCCTCGCTCCAAGCTATTCAGGATTGAATCTTTTTGGTTACAACATCCAGGCTTCATGCAAACAGTTCAAAATGCTTGGTCAAATCCTGTGTCTTCTCAAAATATGGCAACAGTGCTCTGCAGAAAGTTCAAAACTCTAATACATGATCTCAAATACAAGAGCAAAAGCATTTCAAAGCTCTCCATTGCCATAGAAAATTCGAACAGGGCTTTATTGGAAATTGATGGGCTACAAAACAAAAGACAATTATCCACACCTGAAGTAAATTTCAGGAGAATTCTCAAGGCCCACCTCATCAGACTGCTTAACTACCAAAAATTATATTGGAAGAAACGGTGCACCATTCGATGGGTGCAATTCGGAGACGAAAAGTCCATGTTTTTTCAGGCCATGGCATCCGAGCGGTACAGAAGAAATAATATTGCAACACTATCCACAGATGGTATTTGCATGGAGGATCACACGGGGAAAGAAGCTTTACTGTTCCACTCCTTTAAACAGAGACTTGGCACTTCCTCTCATAATGCTATGAAATTTGACTTTCAAAGAATTATCAAAAGGATTGAAGGTCTCGATGAGTTAACAGTCCCATTCACCCAAGCTGAGATCGATCATGTTATTAAAACAATGCCTGCTAATTGTGCACCTGGCCCGGATGGATTCAATGGAGCATTTCTTAAAGCTTGTTGGCTGATAATAAAATAGGATTTCTATAAACTTTGCAACCAATTCTTTGACGACAATCTCAATCTTGAAAGCATTAATGATGGTTTTATCACGCTGACCAAAAAAAACAATGCTACCAGCACTGTGAACGATTTTAGACCGATTACTCTTCTAAACTGTTGTCTAAAAGTGATCACAAAATTTTTGGCTAACCATTTGCAGAAGTTCATTCTCAAAATTATTCACCGCAACCAGTACGGATTTCTCAAAGGTCGCACCATACAAGACTGCCTTGCATGGGCTTTTGCATATATTTATCAATGCCAAAGCTCCAAGAAAGAAATTGTGCTTCTCAAACTTGATTTTGCTAAGGCATTTGATACAATCGATCATGAGGCAATGCTGGTCATCATGAAGAATATGGGATTTAATGACAAATGGCTCGGATGGATCCAATGAATCTTCTCATCAGGAAAATCTGCAGTCCTGCTCAGCGGTGTACCTGGTAGGCAATTCCATTGCAAATGTGGAGTACGCCAAGGTGACCCTCTGTCTCCATTAATTTTTGTACTTTTGGCTGACCTTTTGCAAGCGACGATCAATGATGCATTTTCACGTGGTGAGATCAGCTTGCCTTTTCCTTGCAATAGCCAGAAAGACTATCCAGTGATCCAATACGCGGATGATACTATACTTGCTATGCCCGCATGCTCTGCCCAACACACAACCATCAAGAACATACTCTCTGACTATGCTACTTCAATTGGCTTGAAGATAAATTTCCACAAATCTACTCTCATACCACTGAACTGTGATCCAGAGACTACGACCGCATTGGCAGATATCTTTGGTTGTGTCATTGGCAAGCTACCATTCACCTATCTCGGGCTCCCAATGGGCGCTACTAAACCTACCATTCTGGATCTCATGCCCCTTGTTTGCCGTGTGGAGAGAAGACTGTCTCCCACCCTCAATATGATTTCTTACGGAGGGAAATTCACACTTCTGAACTCAGTCATAACATATCTAATAATTTTCGCTCTTTGCACTCTCAAACTCCCGACTGGAATTATTGAGCTTATAGACAAAATCCGAAAAAAATGCTTATGGACAAAGAAAACAGACCAAGGTGACAAGTGCAACTCTTTGGCTTCATGGGACATGATTTGCAAACCTAAAGAGTGTGGAGGGCTTGGCATTCTTAATCTTCAAGTGAAAAGTAACGCATTACTCCTCAAATTCCTCCACAAATTCTATAACCACTGGGACCTGCCTTGGGTGGAGTTAATTTGGAACACATATTACACCACTAAAATCCCACATGCAACAGATCCGTGCGGCTCTTTCTGGTGGCGAGACGTCTCAAAACTCATGCCAGTATATAGAGGAATCACCAATGTGACTGTTTGCAATGGATCTTCGGCTCTATTCTGGAAGGATGTCTGGATTGGAGACGTTTTGGCTGAGACCCACCCCAGAGCCTTCTCATTCACACAATAGGAGGATATATCTGTGAGAGATTTCTTGTGCAGCATGTCTCTTAGTGAAACATTCCATCTGCCACTCTCCATTCAAGCTCTTGAGGAGACACAAGATTTACAGCAGAAAACCATGCATGTTGAACTCCTAAACCTCCTGAATAATGATGAATGGACATGTGTTTGGGGGACCACCTACTATTGAGCCAACAGGTTCTACACCTTCTACTTCAAAGATATCCATGCACATCGAGCATACAGATGGATCTGGAAATCTAAAGCAACAATGAAGATCAAAGTATTTGGCTGGTTGCTACTCTCGGATAGACTTAACACCCGAGACATGCTCAAAAGGAGACACTATAACATTGGCAATGACTTTGGATGCCTCCTTTGCACAAATTGCAACAATGAGACAGTGGAGCACCTCTTCTTGGAATGCACCTTTAGCCTTGAATGCTGGGACAAACTTCAGATCATGGACCATGCAACGCCTATACGTCTAGATTGGGTGGAACAAGCTAAAATCTCTTAGAATAAACCACTGTTCATGGAAATCTTCATGCTTGCTGCATGGAGCATCTAGAAGGAACGCAATAATAAGCACTTCAGAGGAGTGCTCCCATCTCAAGCCTCCTGGCTTGCTAGGCTCAAGGAAGATCTTTTTCTCCTTACTTATAGAGTAGGAGATAAACATAAACCCTTTCTCTCATCCATCCTCAACTCCCTGTAAAAAGTCTCCCCCCACCCTCATTCCCAAAGGGGATGATTTGTAAATGATCTCATGTAACATACTTGCATTCTTTAATTAAATTTGCAGTAGGAGACTCTCCTACTGTTTGAGGTGTAAAAAAAACTTTCATGGATAAAAAAATAAAACTGATCATAAACTAAAAGTTCATCAGATCCCAACAAACACACCGCAAAAAGAGTTACATCATATGGATCTCCAAGAGGCCATTGTATTGAGAATTCAGCGAGAGAGAGAAAGCCATCTAGTTACTAACTACAGACCCGAAGGTCTACAAAGAACTACTCACGCATCATCGGGGAGGCACCAATGGAAGTGGTGAACCCCATCCGAGATGGTTTCTAGATTGGATCTGGTGGTTCTAGACTCTGCGGCGGCTGGATGAATATTTCGTTGATTTCTTTAGGGTTTCTGGAATATTGGGGTATTTATAGAGCAAAGAGGCGGTCCGGGGGCACCCGTGGTGGGCACAACCCACCAGGGCACGCCTGGGCCTCCTAGCGCGCCCTGGTGGGTTGTGCCCCCTTCTGGCCCATCAAAATTCTCCGTAAAGTTTCGGGGCACTTGGATTCTATCTGATATTTATTTTCTGTGATGTAAAAAACTTGGAAAAAACAGCAACTGCACTTGGCACTATGCCAATAGGTTAGTACCAAAAAATGATATAAAATGACTATAAATGATTCTAAAACATCCAAGATTGATAATATTACAGCATGGAACAATCAAAAGTTATAGATACGTTGGAGACGTATTAATGTCCCCAAGCTTAACTCCTACTCGTCCTCGAGTAGGTAAGTTGTCGGCGTTCTGGGAACGGGGGTCCCCAGACTTTCCTGCCCGCGGCCTGCGGCGTGGCTCAAAAGGGGCCCAGCGCGGCCCATCTTCATTAACACCAGACCCAAGAACCTCGCGAGGGGCCAAGCCTCGCGGGCGGACGACACGGCGCTTCCTCAGGCGCTGCCTCATCAGGCTGGCTCACGAGGAGGCGGAGAGATCAAGGCGGGGTACCTCACGAGGTGCCCATGACACAAGCCATGACGACCAAGGGCGCCAAGCGGGCGCCAGCCCGCGCAGTGTCCTCCCTTTCCTCTTTGGTGCAAAGGGGCAAGCGCAGGCGAGAGGATCAAGCAAAGGCATCCATTTCGGTGCAACGAGACCAAGACCAGTCCAACGGTGAGAAGGAGGTCATCGTGGAGCCCAGAGCGGTGTCACCACAGGGCCTTTGGCAGGCGAGGACCAACTTTAGTCAGGATAAGTGTACTGGATGTTCCCCTTCGAATTGGCCAATTGTTGGCGCCCTTCCCGCTCAATATTTGGGAAGAGGCCTAGGGCCTTTGCCTATAAATAGGACTAGCCACCCCCAAGGTAGGGGGGGGGGGGACGAACACACAGAGAGGGAGAGAAGGGTGGCTGAACTCCCCTAGCAGTTCATCATCCCAGCTAGAACAGGCCCTCGCGAGGCCGTTCTTCCTTGTATTGTTCATCATCATCAGCCCAAGAGGCAATCCACCCACCACACTGGAGTAAGGTATTACACCACATCGGTGGCCCGAACCAGTATAAACCATGTGTCTCTTGTGTTGTTCTTTCAGTAGTTAGATCTTAGCGAGACGGAGAGGTAGAGGGCACAATCTCCACGCGCACCCCAGAGTTCGAACCTCAAGGGTCTGCCGGAACCCGAAATCCGACATTTGGCGCGCCAGGTAGGGGTGCGCCGGAATTTGTCTTCCACCGCTTCGTTCTCCTCCGACCGCCGCGTCCATGTCCGACGCCCGTCGAGCCCGCGTCGCCCAGGCGGCCCCCGTCGGTGGGCGTCCTCGTCGTTCCCCGTCGCCCGCCACCAACGCCGCCACCGGCCCGGCGGGGAACGAGCATCAAGCGCCATCCGAGCATCTGCCTGTGCGACAAGGTGACCTCACCGCTACATCAACACCTCCGGTCATCGCGGCCCTCCTGGGCGGCTCGCAGGCGCCGTCCACAAGTCACCACGTCAAGCCGTTTGTCCGCCAGGTCAGCGCCGTTCCCGCATGGCAGGGGGCTCCCACGGACCAGGTGGCGGGCGAGGTCGGTCTGACCTTCAGCTCGGAGGACCACCCCGCCAACTTGGCTGGCTCGGGCGCGCTCCCCATGTTGTGCACCCCCACCATCTGCCAGGTGGTTGTCACCAGAACCCTTGTTGATGGCAGCGCCGGCCTCAGTGTGCTTTCGGTTGAGACCTTCAATCTCCTCTGCATACCCCTGAAGCGGCTGCAACCCAGTCGGTCATTCTTGGGCGTTGGGGGCGGGTCATCCAGCTCCTTGGGGCAGATCCGGCTCCCAGTAACCTTCGGCACCTACGACAACTTCCGCACGGAGATGGTCGACTTCGACATCGCCCCCATCGGCCTTCCTTACAACGCCATCCTCGGCCACCCAGCGCTGGCCCAGTTCATGGCCGCCACGCACCCAGTGTATAACCTCATGAAGATGCCCGGGAGCGGCGGTGTCCTCACCGTGCACGGGGACACCGAGGACACCATGTGGGTACTCAAGCTCGCCTTCAAGACAGCGGCCTCGGCATAGCCCGCCGACATGGGGACCCCCGAGCCCAAGGGGGCTGCGCCAGCCAGGAAGAAGCAGTTGTTCACCCAGGACAAGGCAGAAACCAAGCAGATACCTGTCGAGGAAGACGGGTCCTCTAGTGCCACTTTCACCATAGGCGCCAACCTCGAGCCTGAGCAGGAGGAAGCTCTGATCAGGTTCCTGCGCGCAAATAAGAAGGTATTCGCTTGGGAGCCTGATCAATTGGCAGGGATCCCCCAGAGCGTCATCGAGCATCACCTCAACGTGTGCCCAAACATGCGCCCCGTGAAGCAGAAAGCCAGGCAGCAGTCCGCGGAGAAGCAGGCCTTCATTGTCTAAGAAACCCGCAAGTTAGAGGCCGCTGGGGTCATTCGCGAGGTCCGATACCCGGATTGGTTGGCCAACCATGTCGTTGTGCCCAAGAAGGGGGGAAAGGAACACATGTATGTCGACTTCACCAACCTCAACAAGGCATGCCCGCAAGATCCGTTCCCGCTCCCCCGCATCGATCAGATCATAAATTCCACCGCGGAGTGCGACCTGCTCTGCTTCCTGGACGCCTTCTCTGGGTATCACCAGATCAAGATGGCGGTAGAAGACGTCGAGAAGACCGCCTTCTTAACCCCATGCGGGGTGTACTGCTATACATGCATGCCATTTGGGCTGCGTAACGCAGGGGCGACCTTTCAGCGGCTGATGCACATCACCTTGGGCCCGCAGCTCGGGAAGAATGTCGAAGCTTACGTTGACGACATTGTGGTGAAATCTCGGGAGGCCAAGACCCTGATACAAGACCTGGAGGAGACCTTCACGAGCCTCGATGCAGTGAACCTGCGGCTCAACCCAGAGAAGTGTGTGTTCGAAGTCCCCTCAGGCAAGCTCTTGGGCTTTCTCGTGTCCCATCGAGGCATCGAGGCTAACCCGGAGAAGGTCAAGGCGGTCGAGGACATGAGCCCGCCGAAAACCCTCAGAGAAATGCAGAAGCTCGCCGGACGCGTGACCGCGCTAGGGCGCTTCATCTCCAAACTGGGGGAGCAAGCACTGCCTTTCTTCCAGCTGATGAAGAAGAAGGGGCCCTTTGAATGGACTGAAGAGGCAGATAAGGCGTTTCAAGATCTCAAGAGGTACCTAACCAGTCCCCCAGTCATGGTGGCTCCGCTCCCTCGAGAGCCCCTGCTGCTCTACCTCGCTGCCACTCCCTACTCTGCCAGCGCAGCTCTGGTGGCGGTTAGGGAAGAGCGCCAAATCAGAGCCACATCAGCTGCCCGAGACAAGGCAAGGCAGGAACAAGGAAGACCCACAGGAGACGTAACTACGGCTGAGGAAGATCAGCCGTCGAAGAGTGCACCGGAAGCAGGAGAGGCCACTCACCTGGACGGACGACCTCCCGAGGCCACGTCACCTCGCGAAGCGCCCTTGCCTCCGGAGGGCGCCGCGAACACTGATGCTCTCGGCCTTGTTGAGCACCCAGTCTACTTTGTCAGCACGGTGTTACGGGACGCGAGGGCACGGTACCCCATGCCTCAGAAGCTCCTCCTCGCACTACTGGTGGCCTCGCGCAAGCTGCGTCACTACTTCCAAGGTCATCCCATCAAGGTCGTCTCGTCATACCCCTTGGAGAGGGTGCTCAGGAGCCCTAACTCAGCCGGACGGGTCGCCGAGTGGAACATAGAACTGCAGGCGTTCCAGCTCGAGTTTAGCATGACCAGGGTTATCAAAGGAGCAGCGTTAGCGGATTTCGTGGCAGAATGGACGGAGGCACCAGGCCTCGAGAACAACGAGGATCGGTCCCTCTCCCTAGGGAGTGAGGCGCCGGAAGGCTGGGTCGTGTACTTCGATGGGGCGTTCTCCAGGCACGGCGCTGGGGCAGGTGCGGTGCTGATATCGCCCACTCAGGACAAGCTCTACTACGCCGTACAACTCTGTTGCCAGCAAGGCGAAAAGGTCTCCAACAACATAGCGGAATATGAGGGTCTGACAGCGGGGTTGAAGGCCGCAGCAGCTCTGGGGGTGAAGCGCCTCACCGTCAAGGGCGATTCGCAGCTCCTTGTCAACTTCTCCAACAAGGTGTATGAGCCAAGGGATGAGCACATGGAGGCCTATCTAGCGGAGGTCCGCAGGATGGAGAAGCAGTTCTGGGGGTTGGAATTGAGGCATGTGCCCCGTGGCACCAATTAGGAAGCCGATGACATCGCCAGACGGGCGTCCAGGCGGTTGCCTCAGGAGCCTGGCGTCTTTGAAGAACGGCTCTTCAAGCCCTCAGCCCAGCCGTCGTTATCAAACACTGCTCAGCCTCGGGAGGAACTCCCCCAGCCACCTGCCTCAGGAGCCCTGGCCTGCGGCCCTGGCTCAGGGGCACGCCTGCTCCTGACTATGGAACCTCAGGAGGAATGCTGGATGACGGAACTCCGGAGTTATTTAACACAAGGGGCCCTGCCGGAGAAGGAGGAAGAAGCGGAGCGTGTGGTGCGGCAAGCCACGGCATACTGCATCAGGGACGGAGAGCTCTACTGGAAGCTGCCGAACGACGTATCCCTGCGCTGCATTTCCAGGGAGCAAGGGAAGGAACTGTTGGAGGACATACACGGCGGGGACTGTGGGCATCACTCGTGATCACTGACCCTCGTTGGCAAGGCATTCCGCAACGGGTTCTATTGGCCCACCGCACTCAACGACGCTTTCGAGCTGGTGAAGGCTTGTGAGGCCTGCCAATTTCACGCCAAACAGATCCATCAGCCGGCGGGAGGCTTGCAGACTATACCCCTTTCGTGGCCATTCGCAGTTTGGGGGCTGGACATTCTGGGCCCGTTCCCTCGGGCGCCAGGGGGCTACCGCTACCTCTACGTCGCCATTGACAAATTCACCAAGTGGGCAGAAGTGGAGGCTGTCTGCACCATCCCCGCGGGTTCCGCGGTCAGGTTCATCAGGGGCATCGTGAGCCGGTTCGGGGTGCCGAACCGCGTCATCACAGACAACGGTTCGCAGTTCACTAGTTACCTCTTCAAAACATACTGTGCTAACCTTGGAACGCAGATATGCTACGCTTCGGTGGTGCACCCGCGAAGCAACGGCCAGGCCGAACGAGCCAATGCGGAGGTCCCGAGGGGCCTCAAGACAAGGACATTCAAGAAGAAGCTGGAGGCCTGCGGCAGAGGTTGGTATGATGAGCTCCAGTCCGTGTTGTGGTCCATCCGCACGACCGCGACCAAGCCAACCAGAGAGACCCCGTTCTTCCTGGTCTACGGAGCCGAAGCAGTCCTCCCTCACGAGGTCAGACATCACTCCGCGCGGGTCCTAGCGTTCGATGAGGCGCAACAGGACGCCATGCGGGGGATGGACCTCGTGCTGGGGGAGGAACACCGCCGAGAAGCCGCGCTGCAAGCGGCGAGGTGCCAACAGGCGCTGCGACGATATCACTGCCGCAGCATCCGCCCCAGGACCCTCGAGGTAGGAGATCTCGTGCTCAGACGGGTTCTCTCCAGGGAAGGACTACACAAGCTCTCTCCCATGTGGGAGGGCCCGTTCAAGGTTGTTCATGTTTCCAGGGCAGGCTCCATGCGCTTGGAGACTCAGGAAGGGGAGCCGATCCAGAACGCGTGGAACATCCAGCACCTCCGGAGGTTCTACCACTAAAAGGCCCGGAGCCTGTGAAGAAGGCAAACGCCTGTGAAGATTATCCCTTTTTGGAAAAGGCCCGGAGCCTGTGAAGAAGGCGAACGCCTGTGAAGATTATCCCGTTTTGGGAAGGGCCCGGAGCCTGTGAAGAAGGCGAACGCCTGTGAAGATTATCCCTTTTTGGAAAGGGCCCGGAGCCTGTGAAGAAGGCAAATGCCTGTGAAGCTCATTACCCCTAAGAAGAAAGGCCCAGAGCCTGTGAAGAAGGCAAGTGCCTGTGAAGCTCATTACCCCTAAGAAAAAAGGCCCAGAGCCTGTGAAGAAGGCAAGTGCCTGTGAAGCTCATTACCCCTAAGAAGAAAGGCCCAGAGCCTGTGAAGAAGGCAAGTGCCTGTGAAGCTCATTACCCCTAAGAAGAAAGGCCCAGAGCCTGTGAAGAAGGCAAGTGCCTGTGAAGCTCATTACCCCTAAGAAGAAAGGCCCAGAGCCTGTGAAGAAGGCAAGTGCCTGTGAAGCTCATTACCCCTAAGAAGAAAGGCCCAGAGCCTGTGAAGAAGGCAAGTGCCTGTGAAGCTCATTACCCCTAAGAAGAAAGGCCCAGAGCCTGTGAAGAAGGCAAGTGCCTGTGAAGCTCGTTACCCCAAGAAGAAAGGCCCGGAGCCTGTGAAGAAGGCCAATGCCTGTGAAGCTCACCGCCCGTGACACTCTCACGTAATAATGAGTGGGGCTGTACATGCCCCGGAGTCTTAGGAGCGCCGGCCTCAGGCCCTGGGGCTCCCTCCCACGCCCAGTGGCAGCACTTAGCTCCGCGCTGGTGAGAAGACGTCGAAGACTAGATTAGGTGCCGGACGCGGCTTTTTCATTTGCTTTCCGCAGTTGGCTTGCTTTGTTCGCAGTTGAAAACTTATTGAAGTTGTTGCCATCGTTGGTTTATGTTTCGTCGGTTTTTTTTACTCCCCCATTTTGATTCTTCTTACGCAAGGCCTCGCGAGGGAGGGCAGCCAAGCACCCTCGCGAGGGCCCTTGTTCTAATCGTTCTAAAGTTTCGCGACCTGGGTCCGTTGCGGGAGCACCCCTCCCGTCCGTGCCCCTCGGGCATAGCGACACACACACTGGGCCTGGGTCGGTCGCCCCCCCCGCGGCTGGGGCCGGGAACTATCTACGTGCAGACACATAGCTTTAAAGCGCGAAAACGAAATCAAGGTAATTGCCGACAGCAATAACCTCCAACACGCCCCCACGGGGCTCCATGCAGCTGTTCTCTTTTACGCAAGAAACAAAAGGAAAAGAAAGGACGAGCCCGGCGCGGCTCGCCTCGCTCCGGCCAGCGGAGGCGACCCGGGATGCCTGCAGGGCTCAGGCGGACTCCCTCTCGCGCTTCACCGGGGCGCGGTGACGGGCGGACGAATTGCGCCTCCCAAGCAAGCGCGACGGCGTGGGGGCTGACTGCGGCCACCGCAGGAGGAGTCGCCTGAAGAAGAGTTGGTGAAGCTTGGGGAGCACCGGGCGCCGCCATCCGCGCGGGCGCTGTCTCCTCCATCGTCGTCGGGGCGGGGCCCCCGGCCGCGGTCGTCGTCCTCGGGGCAGCATCCAGCGCGGCGACCATCTTCCCCAAACACCCTCACATAGAGGGTGGCATCGCCGTCGAACTTGAAGTGCAGGGTGCACCGCTGACTCAGGCCGCGCGCGCGGGCAAACATTTGCCAGCCATGAGTCAGCGCCCCGTTTCCAGAAGGGGAGACCTCAAGTGAAACCCAGGAGGCCCTGCTGCAACAACCATCAGCCTGGAGCCAGAAGCCGCACCGGGCGCTGGCCGGTAGCTCGCCAATGAAGAAGCGGGGGAGCTAGAGCCAGGTGTTGGTCGGGTCCGCCGACCACACGACGAACTCCGGCAGCACCTCCGCCGAGCGAAAGCGCGGCCTGCCTCCCCTTGGCAGCCGAGCGCTCACCACCACGCGGGGAACCACCCCTGTGGCCACGGGAAGCCGCAACGGGGACCGCAGGATGCTTGCGAGGACGACCCCGGCCGCGCTTGGCCGGGGAGGAGTCGGGCCCTGCCCGGCAGGCCTTTCCCTTCTCTGCGGCTGAGAACCTCTTCGGAGCCATGAGAGCGGCGAGTGGCTAAGGGGAAGAAGAAGAGGACCAGGAAGGGGCAGACTGGCGGAGCTCACGCGGCCCCGTACTTATAGCCGGAGAAGACCAACCGCCGAGCACCACAATCGTAGGTAATCATGACCCATATCTATGCATGCAGGGACTAGTCAAGTTGCGCAGTTGCCAATGCGTCGTGGGGAAGCGCAGGCGCCCACGTCCAATCAACCGCCACGCGGCGCCCAAGGCCGCAGGCTGTTAGGGCCCGCGGCGCTTCGCCCCTGCCCTTTCGCCTCTCGGCACGGCCAAGACCATGCGCGCCTTGGGCCTAGGGGCTACTGTCGGCGTTCTGGGAATGGGGGTCCCCAGACTTGCCTGCCTGCGGCCTGCGGCGTGGCTCAAAAGGGGCCCAGCACGGCCCATCTTCATCAACACCATACCCAAGACCCTCGCGAGGGGCCAAGCCTCGCGGGGCGGACGACACGGCGCTTCCTCAGGCGCGGCCTCATCAGGCTGGCTCACGAGGAGGAGGAGAGATCAAGGCGGGGTACCTCACGAGGTGCCCATGACGCAAGCCATGACGACCAAGGGCGCCAGGCGGGCGCCAGCCCGCACAGTGTCCTCCCTTTCCTCTTTGGTGCAAAGGGGGCAAGCGCAGGCGAGAGGATCAAGTAAAGGCATCCATTTCGGTGCAACGAGACCAAGACCAGTCCAACGGTGGGAAGGAGGTCATCGTGGAGCACAGAGCGGCGTCACCACAGGGCCTTTGGCAGGCGAGGACCAACTTTAGTCAGGATAAGTGTACTGGATGTTCCCCTTCGAATTGGCCAATTGTTGGCGCCCTTCCCGCTCAATATTTGGGAAGAGGCCCACTGCCTTTGCCTATAAATAGGACTAGCCACCCCCAAGGTAGGGGGGGGGGACGAACACACACACAGAGAGAGAAGGGCGGCTGAAGTCCCCTAGCAGCTCATCGTCCCAGCTAGAACAGGCCCTCGCGAGGCCGTTCTTCCTTGTACTGTTCATCATCATCAGCCCAAGAGGTAATCCACCCACCACACTGGAGTAAGGTATTACACCATATCGGTGGCCCGAACCAGTATAAACCCTGGGTCTCTTGTGTTGTTCTTTCAGTAGTTAGATCTTAGCGAGACGGAGAGGTAGAGGGCACAATCTCCACGCGCACCCCAGAGTTCGAACCTCAAGGGTCTGCCGGAACCCGAAATCCGACATAAGTTATAAAAACAGAATTTTTGATGTGGAATGCTGCTTAACATGTCATATCATATTCTTTTCTTTATAGCATGGACATTTGGACTTTTAGTTGTTCAAAGCAATAGTCTAGTTTTGACATGATAATTGAAACACTCAAGCATATCAACAAGCAACCATGTCTTTCAAAATATCAACGCTAAAATAAGTTATCCCTAGCCCATCATGCTCAAACATTGATCCATTCATGAAACACACTCGAATATTAGCTACACCCAATACTTAAGTACGATTATATTGCCTCCTAGTTGGTGCTTTTGTAAGAGAAGATGGAGACTCAAAATGAAAATTGCATAAAGTAAAAGAAAGGCCCTTCGCAGAGGGAAGTAGGGATTTGTAGAGGTGCGAGAGCTCAAAGGGAAAAACTTAGAGATAAAAACATTTTGGGAGGTGTATCCATCCCACCAACGAAAACGACTTAGAGGTTCCAACACTTTCCATGCTAGATATATCAGAGGCGGTTCCCAAACAGAAAATAAAGTTTATTCCTTTTTCCATCATACTTTCACTTTCCATGGCTAGCCGTATCCACGGTTGCCCTCCATACCAACACTTTCCAAGGAATTTATTATTTGACAACATAAAGTAAATTCATTTTTTTGCATTTCGGGACTGGGCATCCCTAATACCTTTGCCTTACTGTCGTGCAATGACAAGTGAATGAAAACTCATCGTGAGAATAGCACATCTAGCATGGAAAACATTACCCACCCCTCACCGCTCCGCGAGCGAAACAAACACACAAAAAAGAAGTTTATTTTGAAAATTAGAGATGGCACATACAAATTTGCTTAGAACACGGCAAAATAATACCGCATATAGGTAGATATAGTGGACTCATGTGGCAAAACTGGTTTAAGGGTTTTGGATGCACAAGTAGAGATCATACTTAGTGCAAAATGAAGGCTAGCAAAAGATTGAGAAGCGACCAACCAAGAAACGAATAATCTCATAAGCAAGCATTAAGCATAAATAACACCGAATAATGCACCACAAGTAGGATATAATTTCATTGCATAACTATTGACTTGCGTACTTGCATAGGGAATCACAAACCTTAACACCAACATTCTTACAAAAGCATAATTACTCACCAACATAACTCACATATCACATCATCTTATCTCAAAACTATTACTAAGAATCAAGTTTATTTTGTCCAATGATCTTCATGAAAGTTTTTATTATATCCTTCTTGGATAGCTATCACTTTGGGACTAATTTCATGTGTTGCTTTTGACAAGCTCCAACAAATATAAGTGAAGATCACGAGCATAATTTTTTCTTTCTCTCAAATTAATTTGAGTGAAGCAAGAGAGAATTTATTGAAAATTTTACTAACTCTCCAATAAATATAAGTTAAGCAAGAGAGAATTTCTTCAAAAACACTAAAGCTCTCCGTGCTCAAAAACATAAAGGTGAAGCACTAGAGCAAGTCCATTGCTCATAAAAATTTAAGTGAAGCATAGAGAGAAATTCTAACAAGTCATGACATAATTTTGGATCTCTCAAATAGGTGTGTACAGCAAGGATTGATGACTTAAAACACAAAATAAAACAAGCAAAGATTCATATCATACAAGACGCTCCAAGCAAAACACATATCATGTGACGAATAAAAATATAGTTTTGAGTAGAATACCGATGTTCGTTAGAAGGAAGAGGGGATGCCACTCGTGGGCATCCCCAAGGTTAGTTGGTTGCTCATTTTTGGATAATAGCTTGGGATGCCGGGGCATCCCCATGCTTAGACTCTTCTATCCTTCCTTCATCCATCGTAAGATAACCCAAAACTTGAAAACTTCAATCACACAAAACTCAACAAAACCTCCGTGAGATCTGTTAGTGTAAGAAAGCAAACCACTACTATAAGTATTGTATCAAACCAATTCATATTTTATTTTTGTATTATATCTACTATATTCCAACTTTTCTATGGCAAAAACTCATCAAAGAAAACCATAGAGCCATCAAAATAAGCACACAACACAAAGAAAACAGAATATGTCAAAACAGAACAGTCTGTAGCAATCTGACTTAGACGAAAACTTCTGGAACTCCAAAAATTCTTAAAAAATAGGATGACCTGAGAAATTTGTATATTAATCTTCTTAAAAAAGAATCAGGGCAAAAGCACTTTCTGATAAAAAATGAGAATTATTTTTGCGAGCGCAAAGTTTCTGTCTTTTTCAGCAAGATCAAACAACTATCACCCAAGAAGATCCTAACTTGGCACAAACACTAACTAAAACAATAAAAATACAATCATAACAGTAGCATAATTGTTCTAACACTCAAGAATAGAAAGCAAAAAGCAAAAATAAAATTTATTCATTGGGTTGCCTCCCAACAAGCGATATAGTTTTACGCCCTTAGCTAGGCATAAAGCAACATCTTTGGTTCGAGATCCATAAGATGCCCTCATGATTGATTCATAAGGTGGATTAATTCTAGTTATAGGAAAGTGTTCATACCCAACCTCAAAGGAAACTGGAACTTAATATTGCCTTCTTTCATATTAATCACGACACCATATTGCTTAAAAATGGTCTACCAAGAATAATTGGACAAGACGGATTACAATCAATATCAAGAACAATAAAATCTATGGGCACATAATTCCTATTTGCAAGAATAAGAACATAATTAATTCTTCCCATAGACTTTTTAATAGTTGAGTCTGCCAAGTGCAAATTCAAAGAACATTCTTCAAGATTAGTAAGACCAAGCACATCACATAAAGATTTCAGAATTGTAGAAACACTAGCACGCAAGTCGCACAAAGCAAAACACTCATAATTTTTAATCTTGACTTTGATAGTAGGTTCCCATTCATCATGCAATTTTCTAGGAATTGAAACTTCTAATTCCAATTTTTCTTCAAGAGCTTTCATCATAGCATCAACAATATATTTAGTAAAAAAAATCTTGCGTGCCACATCACTCGGAGAGGCCTTTCACCTTCCCTTGTCCCCACAGGCCAATGCAGAAATACATGACCTCCAAGTTATGACCATGAAATTTCAACCCTCGACGGCTACTTCAGATGTGTGGCACTACACATGGGGGAAAACGATCTTCAAGTCAACTGATTACTATAAGTTCTACTTTCGGGAGGTCCAAACGCACCCTGTCTTCACATGGCTGTGGTAATCCAAATGCACAATGAAAAATAAAGTCTTTGGTTGGCTTCTATTTAACGACAGACTCAACATCCGCAACATGCTCAAAAGGAGACACTATAACATTGGAGATGACCATAACTGCCTCCTATGTGTACTCAATATCGAGGAAACAGTCGACCACATGATCTTCACGTGCTCTTTCAGTCAGCAATGCTGGGCCCGACTGGATCTAGAGTGGGAAGCTTTCTACGACCATTTCCAAGCCATCCAACACAAGAAGGACAGCCGAATCATGCTGATGTTAATGGAGAAATTCCTTGTCGCTGCTTGGAGCCTCTGGAAGGAGAGAAACAACCACCATTCCAGAGCGGTGACGCCCACTCTGCAATCCTGGCTCTCCAGATTTATTAAAGATTTTGAGCTTCTTCAGCACAAAGTCAAGGAGGCAAATAGGCCTCTGGTGCTGACTTTTGTAAACTCTCTTAGTTTATAGTTTTTTTCGTAGCTCCTCCCCCTACTCCAAAGGGGTAGACTCCTAACCCTCCTCTTGTACAAATGTAACCTGTACAGTGTGACTATTCTACTTAATATATTTACACAGTAGGAGCCTTTCCTACTATTTATGGTAAAAAATATGTTTAGTAAAAGCCTTATTTTGTTCATAAGCATGGGGTGAATTTATCATGGATTGCAATAAATAAATACAATCAATCAAAGAGCAACTATCATAATTAATGTCTTTGTAATCCAAAAGAATGGGCACATCGCTAGTTAAAGTTTTGACGTCTCCAAACCCACTTTCATCAATTTTCTCAACAAGATTTCCACCCTCCGAAATATTGGGATGCCTTCTACCTAAAGTTGACTCTTCTCCAGTCCCTTTTTCATCAATCTTAACTTTACTAAACAAGGAATCAATAGAAGAAACACCAATCATTTTAGGATCTTCATCACTTTTGCGAAAGAAATCACTAGTAAATGCTTTTTCTAAAAATTCTCTTTTGGCTCTAAGCATAGCGGTTCTTTTCTTACTTTCATCTATATAAATATAAAGAGCTTTAATTGATTAATCTACTTTAGGGACAGAAATTTTCATCTTGAGATTTTCCACATCATGAGCAATTCTATCAACACTTCTAGACAAATCGTCAATCTTACTCAACTTTTCTTTTATGGAAGTGTTGAAAACTTTTTGTGTGTTGATAAATTTGTTGGATTCTGGGTTCCGGCAAACCCTTGAGGTTCGAACTCTGGGGTGCGCACGAAGAACTGTCTTTCCCTAGTACGCTCGCACGATGATCTCAAGGCCTAGCTCATCGAACCCAAGGAACAAGAGACACGAGGGTTTATAATGGTTCGGGCCACCGTTGCGGTGTAATACCCTACTCCAGTGTGGTGTGGTGGGTTGCCTTATAGGCCGAGGATGAACAAGTATAAGGTATGAACAGCCTCCTCAGGAGGGGTGTTCTTGAGCTCATTGAGCAGGGGATGTGGCCTTGGTGGAATGGATCCAATCCAAGATGAGTTCGATTTCTATGGTGGTGGCCAGTCCTATTTATAGAGGCTCTGGTTCTCTTCCCAAATCTAGGTGGGAAGGGATCCCACAAAAACCAATTTTTAAGGGAGGCAACTAGTACAAGCTAGCCTGATAAAAGGTGCTCTTCTCCTGCCAAAGGCTCTGGTGGTGATGCTGCGGTGGGCTTCGCGGTGGCCTCCGTCCCGCCATCCTGCTGGTCTTGATCTCATTGCACAAATATGGAAACCTTTTCCTGATGCCTCGGGACTCCTCGCCTGAGCCTGCCTCTCTAGCACCAAAGAGGAAATTGGTACCCTGCACCCGCTGGCGCTCGCCTGGCCTTGGTCGTCATGGCTCACGTCACGTGAACCTCGCGTGGTGCCCCTTGCATAGATATCTCCGCTCCTTGGAGCCAGCCTGGTGAGGCTGTCCCTAGAGGAGGTCTTGATGTCGTCCGCCTCACAAGGGTCTTCATTGGTTACTGCTGAAGATGGCCCATACCAGGCCATTGGTGGAGCCACGCTACGGGCCGCAGACAGGCAAGTCTGGGCACCCCCGTTCCCAGGACGCCAACGGTAGCCCCCGGGCCCAAGGCACACTCGGACTTGGCTTCGAGGCGAAGCCAAAGGGCAAGTGCGGAGCGCCACGGGCCCCAACCGCCTGTGGCCTTGATTGATGCATGGCGATTGATGGGACATGGGCGTCTCCGCTTCCCCACGCTGCCTTGGCAACCGTTCGACTTGACGAGTCCCTGTTGCATGCAGAAGAAAGCCATCATTACCCGCGATCGTGGAGGCCGGCGGTTGGCCTCCTTCTGGCTATAAATGAGGAGAGGGGCGGAGCCCCTGTCGCTCATCTCCATCCTTCTGTTGCCCGCTCCTTCTTCTCCCTCTTGCCTCGCCGCGACACCCATGGCGCCGACGAAGAGGTTCTCGACCGTGGAGAAAGGGAAGGCTCGCCAGGAGGGGCCAACCTCGCCACTGCCTAAGAGGGGGCGTGGTCGCCCCCGGAAGCACACCGCGACCCCTGCTGTGGCCCCTCCCAGGTGCAGACGTACTCCTTCGAGGTCCGGCGTCACCCCTGGTGGCCGTGGTGGTGCCTCCTCCTGCAGCGGGGGCCGATCCAGGCGGAGTAGCCCTTGCACCGAGGGGAGGCGCGCTGTGGTCGCCTGGCCTCCTCGGTCGCGCTTCCATTCGATGGAGGTGCTCCCGGAGTTTGTCGTGTCGTCAGAACAGCTGGCCAGCACTTGGCTCCAGCTCCCGTGCTCCTTCGCCAGCGAGCTGTCGGCCGCAGGTCTCGACGGCCTCTGGCTGCAGGCTGACGGCTGCTGTAGCAAGGCCTCGTGGGCTGCGGTGGAGGTTTTCGCCGCGGACAACGCGATCCTGGACCGCGGCTGGCAGATGTTTGCCTGCGCGCGCAGCCTGGGCAGGAGGTGCACCCTCCACTTCAAGTACGATGGCGTGGCGACCCTCTACGTGAGGGTTTTTGGGGAATATGGCCACCGTGCAAGGTGCTGCCCCGAGGACAGTGGTGGTGACGACGAGCTGGGTCTTGGCGATGGCCGGGTGGATGCCGAGGGCGGGCTCGCCCTTGGCGACGGCCGTGGCCTGTCCGGCGGTGGCTCCTTCTCTGGCGAGAGCTCCAGCAGTGGTGGCTACAAGCAACCGCCACATCACCGGGCTCGCTACGAGGATGATGGCGGGTCATCCCGCCACCACGCCCCGATGAAGCACGAGGAGGACTCCAGCTGAGTCCGAGGGGAGGTGCTGGGAGCCAACCCTCATGAGCTGCTACGGGCGTCGGCGTCGCTTTTGCTTGTTCTTTCTTTTCTTCCTGTATTCCAAGAAACAAGTATGGGACCCCGCGAGGGCGTGTAATGAACTGTAATTTTTATGTCGCCCGTGTTATGTTCGTCGTTTCTGTGTTGTGTTGTGGCATCTGTGCTTTATGTAGACGTAGAGGGATAACTTAGCTTGATATATGCCAGGTAGTTTCCACCTCGTGAGGGCGCACCTCCTGGCATCTGGTGAGACATCCCCACTGCCAACTCGGGAGCCGATGACCTCGGGAGACATCACTGTCGGTGTCAAAACCAGCGGATCCCGGGTAGGGGGTTCCAAGCTATGCATCTAAGGTCGATGGTAATAGGAGACAGGGGACACGATGTTTACCCAGGTTCGGGCCCTCTCTATGGAGGTAATACCCTACTTCCTGCTTGATTGATCTTGATGAATAAGAGTACTACAAGAGTTGATCTACCATGAGATCGTAATGGCTAAAATCCTAGAGGCCTAGCCTGTATGACTATTGTAATGAGTCTCTCCCCCTCCGGACTAAGTCCTCCGGTTAATATAGACACCGGGAGGATCTAGGGTTACACAAGGTCGGTTAAAAAGAAGGGAATCTACATATGTGGTCGCCAAGCTTGCCTTCCATGCCAAGGAGAGTCCCATCCGAAAACGGGTGCAGTCTTCGGTCTTCGTATCTTTACAGCCCATCAGTCCGGCCCATGGCTAATAGGCCGGACGCCCGAGGACCCCTTAGTCGAGGACTCCCTCAATAGCCCCTGAACCTGGCTTCAATGACAAGGTATCCAGCACATAGATCTGTCTTCGGCATTGCAAGGCGGGTTCCTCCTTCCGAACTCCAAGATAGTCTTCGGACGTATTGAACGTGTCCGGGCATGTAACACACGCACCACACACAACCACAGATGAAATATAATATTCCACGAGTCCCATCTGCTGACAACTTTTTCGCAAGACGACATCACATCTGTTCGGTCACTATATCGACCTGTTTTTGTGTGTCGTTCCGCGCTTCGAGATGTGGCTTCCCTTGGGACATCTTGTCAAAGTAGAGATCGTGTCCCCTTATTGCGGGATTTTCGTCAATGCTTGCGTGGTTAACCCAACCGTGCCATTTACACAGCCCTTAGGAATAGGCGAGTTTTAGGGCGAGTGGGGAGGCATTTGATATTCACTGCCTTTATAAGGGGATAAGGATCCCCCTTCCTCTCCCATGCCTTCTCTCTTCCTCTGCCCTTCCACTCTTGAGCACCAGCGCCCAAGTTCTCATCTTCTTACAACTCAAGCTAGCACTCAACCATGTCCGGATTTGGAGGCCAAGGCAAGTGGATGGTCTCCTCCGTCAAGGAGAAGGGCATTACTGAGCTTCAGGCGGCCGGGTACTTGGCGAAGGAAATCGCCCACCGTCTTCCGGCCCAGGGACAATTCGTCCCCACGCCGAAGCCCAACGAGACGGTGGTATTCATCCTCATTTCCTCCGCGGGCTAGGGTTTCCACTCCACCCTTTCGTCCGTGGGCTGATGTACTATTACGGGATAGACTTCCATGATCTATCCCCGAACTCCTTCCTCAACATCTTGGCGTTCATCGTCGTGTGTGAGGCCTTCCTCCGCATCAAACCCCACTTCGGGCTGTGGCTCAAAGTCTTCAACATGAAGCCGAAGGTGGTGGATGGCCAGCACGCGGAGTGCGGAGGAGCCATGGTGAGTAAGCTGACCAATGTCTCCTGGCCGAAAGGCACTTTCGTCGAGACTGTCAAGGAATGGCAGAAACAATGGTTCTACATCATAGAACCCCACGGCACAAACTGGGCCGCGGCTGTCGAATTTAACTCCGGCGCCCCCATGCGACTCACCTCCTGGGTCGAGAAGAGCCCGAAGTTGTGTTCGCCAGATGAGCTGATAGCATTGCAGACGCACGTTCAAAGCATGGTGGATAAGGACGTCAAGCTCGTGGACGTAATCCAAGTGATGCTAGTTCGCCGGATCCTCCCCTGCGAAAGCCGAAAATGCCCCCTTTGGGAGTTCAATCCGAAGAGGCACCAAACCCTAGAGAGGCTCTTCGAAACAACTCACGAAGATGCCTGGAAGTTGCTCTTCAAGGGCAACGAGATACCGCCAGCCATGGATTCAGACCGTGGGCACGACACTAACCACCCCACCAGCGAGGTAAGTTTTTAACACGTCCTCTACTTGTTTGTTTCAAGGAGGATATCTGAACTTTTACTGTCATTGCTTCTTCAGGAATGGATCGAGAGGGCGAAGCAGATCCAGTGTCCGGCTCTGCTACCAGAAGAACCAGTCATTCCGCGTTTATCGAAGATGCTGGTGCCGGCGCCCTATACGGCGCCGGCGAAGAAGGCCACAGGGAAGGCCAAGGGGGTCCAGAGTGGCCCCCGCCGCAAGGGCGCTTCGGACGCGACGTCCGAAGACAAGACCCGTTCCTCCGTCGCCAAATACGACAATGATGATGATGATGAGGAGAGCGACTCTCCCCTTGAAGGCAGAGGCGCCCAAGATGGGGAAAGGCCCGCTCGCGGGCAGCTCCGCATGGGACGTCGACAGCAGTCCGGAGCGATGCCCCCGCACTAAGCCTCGGGCGCATTGTAAGTGCTAAGACTCGTACATGCCCATAAATCATACCTCTCCTCTTTGTCGTATTGACATGATTAATTACGCTATTGCAGTCCGGCCCACGATAGCTCCCAGTGATCCTCATCAAGAGGCTCGCTGGACTCAAGGAGATGGCCAGTGAGACAACGACGGACACTTACTCTCCCAAGGCCAAGGGAGACGATGAGGTGCTCTCCCGACGGACCTTCCCAGGCCAGGGGGAGGTTCAAGAGGCCATCAAGGCGGCACCAGAGGGCGATACCTTGGCCGCCGGACACATGGGGGAGCAAGCCCCCATGGAGACTGACGATGGGGGCCGAGCTCAATTCAGCCCCCATATGAGCATGAATCCGGAGACCCATACGGCCCCGGAATCCAACAAGTAGCTTCCTTCAAGAGAAGGAGTCGTGCCTGTCTCGCCAGCGACCTCTGTCCAACCAGAGGCGCCGGACAATCTATTGGAAGCGCTGCGAGGTGCTTCCATTGTGGACGAACACCGTATCCTTATGGGTACGGTGATTGAGAAGGTTCAATCCGTTAAAAGCGGACTGACCGAAGCCTGCAGCAGCCTGCTCACAGGTCTTGAGGTAAGCGGCGTTTTAACCAAGAAATCTCCACATAGACAGTAATCCCTGAGACACTGTCCAGTGTTCGAAAGAAAAGCCGGACAGAGGATCAATTAAATTTCGCAGGAAACTAACCAAACTATGTTTGATGTGAATAAGCAAGCGTCGCTGCTAGCCGCGACTTCTCACACTGTCGAAGTCGCCGGAGTAAAGCAAAAACTAGAGCGGGCTGAAGAAGAGCTCGGCCAGGCGAGGAAGCAGCTGGAAGACCAACAAGGTATGCAATGGCTCGCTATATATTCGGAAAGAGTAAATGACGTATACTAACCGTAGTGTCATTATATGTGTAGGGCGACTACCGAGGTCGCAGCCCTGAAAGAGGCCCTGGCCAAAGCCGAGGGGAAAGCTATCAAGGAGCAGGCCGCTCGCAAGAAGCCGAAGGCCCGGCTGAACGAGGGCCATCAAGAGCTCCAGGACACGGTGAAGAAGTACGAGACCCTCGATGGCGATGTTTCGGCTCAAGAGACCGAACTCTCCAAGGCTTGTCAAAGCACGGAAGTGGCCTAGGTTGAAGCCCAGGGTGCTCTCCAGGAGATCCAAGAGGCCAGGAAGATCGCGGCGGGTAGGGCGTTTAGTATGCAAAGCAAATATATAAAGAAGAAGTATATCTTACTAACCCGGATTCGGAGTTCTCCAGGAGCTTTCGCAGATCTGCCGCGCAGTGTGTCTGACGCCACGGAGTTCTTCCGAGCCGAAGAAGGGAGCTCCACGGAGAAATTGTTCTCGTCGCAGCATCTTGTGCCAGAGCATTCCGTGCCCTTCACCGATCAGCTGAAACAGCTGGTGGAGCTGCATAGGGTGGCTGGACTGTCCATGAAGGATTTGATAATCCAGCTGTGGCCAGCCGAAGCTATGCCCGACAGCTACTTCAGACTCGTGAAGCGGCTGGTGAACGCCTGTCCTCGGCTGGACGTCGTTAAACAACTGGTCTGCATTGAAGGTGCGCGCATGGCCTTCGCCCACTGCAAGATGTGGTGGGCGAAGATGGACGCCGTCGAATTGACCAAGGGGCCGCCGGAGGGCAAGGAGCACCGCACACCCGAGCGCTATTTTGTAGATGTCCTAGAGGGGTCTCACATTGTAGCAATGTAGTGTTCGCAGGATGTTATCTTTGAATGAATGTATTCGAGTTCCTTCTGCCTTGTATGATAGAACAAAGTGGGTTTGTAATATAATGCTTGTTATGTTTTTAAATTTTTCCTCCTCTGCCGCCGTGTTGTATGAAATCTGAGGGTTGACCAGCCGTCTGCTTCTGCCCCCACATAGGTAGTACGGAGGTGTTCGGGATGGTATCTAAACAATCTTGATCCAATTATATGGTCCTTGAAGGAGTTGTTTAGCGCAACGAACCAGGTAATCAGACTATGCGGCTTTAACGCCCTCACTTAGCCATAGGAGTTTGACAATAAAAACATGGGCGCAGCCCCTAGTATCCGAACCAGAGTGCCATAAGCGTCTGATCGGGAAGTACCAATCCTTCGCGTAATGTGGAAGATATCTCGAATGATTTGCAACCTCCGAACAGCTGGCCGACTCTCGCCACATCATGACAGTCAGTTTTTGGCTTTCTCTACTGAGGTTCTCCTTTGGATAAACCAATGCACAATCACAGTAGTTCTCCCTTTACTAGCTTAGCCGATATAGCGGAACGTAAGGTAGCAAGAACAGGAGCCGGGCAACCCAACTATTGACCAAAGACATGATTTGGAGCCAATGCATATAGTGCTAAATTCGGGGTGCCGAACTATACTTATAAAAAGTGTTTGGACTTTTGTTGACGTAGTGTGGGGTGCTATGAAGCCCCTGGCAAACATCAAACGTACCAAATTGTACGGGTGCTACCTAATGGCGTTACCCACAGGGAAGAAGAAGAGAAAAAAGAAAAAAAGAAGGAAAACAGAAAGGGTGCAAAAGGTGATAAGTTGGGGCTTTAAAGCTCCAGTTGCGAACTGTTTTCATTGTAATTTGATAAATACGTCGAGGCACATTGATACAAGTAGTGCAATAAGCAACAGGCTTTTTAATATGCCAAAAACCACGGGAGAGCTGCATGCGGGTCCTGAAAAATAGGTAGAGTGATTGTTAACGAAACCATCTTGAAAATCCCCCGTACATTTGTGTTTCTCGCCGTCTTGGTGTGTTTATCCTTCAAGAGGACTGGTGATCAGGCCATCTGATGGGGCCTGCGGGATTGAAACCTGAAAAGGAAATGAATAAAAGTGAAAGTATGTGTGTATCCGGTGTCGGTTGAGCCATGTTGTGGGTCACGAACTAGCTATGCCTCCGTCGATGCCCATGGAATTTTAAGTATGTAGTTATGTACGCGTGGTACGAATGCCGCTACTTGACTAGGACTGCAACGGAGGCCGAATTGCTAGTCTAGCTCGTGACGAGCTGAGTTGTCCTGCTGCAGGGTAGTTCGGACCTTCTTGACGATGTCCGTGGGCTCGGCAGCCGAATTAAGGTTCTGCTTGAGAAGGCCGCTCTGTACTTCTGCTGCTAAGGCAGCTGTGTGCTCTTCTGTACAGAGGGAGCGTTCCGTATTTCCATTGACTGTTATGACGCCACATGGACCGGGCATCTTGAGCTTGAGATAAGCATAGTGTGGCACTACATAGAATCGGGCGAGTGCGGTCCGTCCGAGCAGTGTGTGATAGCCGCTGCGAAAGGGGACTATGTTGAAGATTAACTCCTCGTTTCAGAAACTGTTCGGAGATCCAAAGACAACCTCGAGCATGATTGAGCCCGTACAGCGGGCCTCTACACCTGGTATGACTCCTTTGAAGGTAGTCTTTGTGGGCTTGATCCGTGATGGATTGATGCCCATTTTTCGCACTGTATCCTGATAGAGCATGTTGAGGCTGCTACCTCCGTCCATAAGGACGCGCGTCAGGTGAAATCAATCAATGATTGGGTCGAGGACTAGTGCGGCTGAACCGCCATGACGGATACTAGTGGGATGATCTCGACGATCAAAGGTGATCAGGAATGGCGACCATGGATTGAATTTTGGGGCGACTGGCTCTATCACGTAGACGTCCCTTAGTGCACGCTTGCGCTCCCTTTTGGGGATGTGTGTAGCATATATCATGTTCACTGTTTTGACTTGAGGGGGAAACTTCTTCTGTCCCCCTATGTTCGGTTGTCGGGGCTCCTCGTCATCGTCCTTGCTTTGCGATCCTTTTTCCTGTTACCATCAATGAAAGCACCAATGTCAGTGTCAAAACCGGCGGATCTCGGGTAGGGGGTCCCGAACTGTGCGTCTAAGGTCGATGGTAACAGGAGACAGGGGACATGACGTTTACCCAGGTTCGGGCCCTCTCTATGGAGGTAATACCCTACTTCCTGCTTGATTGATCTTGATGAATATGAGTATTACAAGAGTTGATCTACCACGAGATCGTAATGGCTAAAACCCTAGAGGCCTAGCTTGTATGACTATGGTAATGAGTCTCCCCCCTTCGGACTAAGTCCTCCAGTTTATATAGACACCGGGAGGATCTAGGGTTACACAAGGTCGGTTACAATGAAGGGAATCTACATATGGGGTCGCCAAGCTTGCCTTCCACGCCAAGGAGAGTCCCATCCGGACACGGGTGCAGTCTTTGGTCTTCGTATATTTACAACCCATCAGTCCGACCCATGGCTAACAGGCCGGACGCCCGAGGACCCCTTAGTCCAGGACTCCCTCAATCGCGAAGCTGTGAAAATTCATTAGGAAATCCTAATCCTTCCTGCGCGAGGCCACAGGCATGGGCTGATCATGGCCTAGAGCACCACGTCGCGGTACCCGTGGGGCACGGACTTAGAAGGGTGCACTTATCACGAGCTCAACCGAGGGCGCCTCGCGAAGGCCAGGGGAGCCGAAGCTCTGGAGCGATAGGGCTTTGGCGAGGTGTGCCCGTGACCGGGTTAGCCCAACGCACGCACACACCTGCCCAGCTCCCGAGCGAGGCGTGCGAGGGAGAGTGTCGGGCAACTGCCGTCCTCCCCAGCACTAAACAAAGAACCGAGCGAAGAAGCAGAGAGAAGAAGGGATTCAACCAAGCAATCGGGAAACGCTAGAACTTCAAATTCCATTAAAAAAGGTTGCAAGCGAACTACGGAAAGCAAACGAACAGCCGCGTCCGGCACCTAGTCTAGTCTCTCACCAGCGCAGAGCTAAGTGTTGCCACTAGGACATTGGAGGGAGCCCCCGAGGCCCGAGGGCGGCTCTCCGGGGACCCCAGGCATGTACAACCCCACTCATTATTACGTGAGAGTGTCATGAGCGAAGACCTTCATAGGCACTGTGCCTTGCTTCATTGGTAGAATTTCCGGAGGTGTTGGATGTTCCTGGCGCGCGGCGCCAGGCCTGGAGACACAGGCAATCCTAAACGGGCCCTCCCACATGGGTGAGAGCTTATGCAGCACTTCCCTGGAGAGCACCCGCCTCAGGACGAGATCGCCCACCTCGAGCGTCCTAGAGTGGACGCTACGGAAGTGATACCGCCGGAGCGCCTGCTGGTATCTTGCCGCCCGGAGTGAGGCATGGCGGCGGTGTTCCTGCATGCCTCGTCAAATGCCAGGACCCACATAGAGCGATGCCTGACCTTTTGAGGGAGAACCGCTTCGGCTCCATAGACGAGGAAGAACGGGGTATCGCCTATTGGCTTGGTGGTGGTGGTGCGGATGGACCACAACATATACTGGAGCTCGTGGTGTCGGCCCCTACCACAGGCCTCGAGCTTCTTCTTGAAGGCCCTGGTCTTGAGGCCCCTCAAGACCTCCGCGTTGGCGCACTTGGCTTGGCCATTTCTCCTGTCGTGCGCCACTGAGGCGTAGCATATCTGCGTTCCAAGGTTAGCACAATATGTCTTGAAGAGATTGCTAGTGAACTGCGAGCCATTGTCGGTGATGATGCGGTTAGGGACCCCAAACCGGCTCACGAGGCCCTTGACGAACTTGACTGCAGGCCCGGCTGGGATGGTGCGGATGGCTTCCACCTCCGCCCATTTGGTGAACTTGTCGATGGCGACATAGAGGTAGCAGTAGCCCCCGGGAGCTCGAGGGAATGGACCCAGGATATCCAGCCCCCAAACCGGGAATGGCCAGGAGAGTGGGATAGTCTGGAGGCCCTGAGCTGGCTGGTGGATTTTCTTGGCATGGAACTGGCAAGTCTTGCAGGATCTCACCAGCTCGGTTGCGTCGTTGAGTGCTGTGGGCCAGTAGAACCCGCTCCGAAACGCCTTGCCCACCAGGGTGCGCGACGACGAGTGATGCCCGCAATCTCCGCCGTGTATGTCAGCTAGCAGCTCGCACCCCTGCTTCCTGGAGATGCATCGCAAGGAAACATCATTTGGTCATTTTCTGTATAGCTCACCATCCTGGATGCAGTACGTCGTAGCCTGCCGGGCCACGCGCTCCGTGTCCTCCTCCTTCTCCGGTAGTGTTCCTTGCCCCAGGTATGCCCTGAACTCTTCGGTCCAACACCCCTCCTGAGGCTTGAGCGTGAGGAGTAGGCGCACTCCTAAGGTCGGGCCGCAGGCGGGGGCTCCTGAGGCTGGTGGCGGGGGAAGCTCCTCTCGAGGCGGTGTCGGCTCCACAACCGGAGGGGCCGCGGTAGGCTTGAAAAGCCGCTCCTCGAAGATGCCGGTTTCCTGTGGCTGACGCTTGGATGCCCTCTTGGCGATGTCGTCGGCTTCCTTGTTTGTGTCGCGAGGCACATGCTGCAGCTCCAGGCCCAGAAATTGCTTCTCCATCTTGTGCTCCTCCACGAGGTATGCCTCCATGTGCTCGTCCTTTGGCTCATACACCTTGTTGGAAAAGTTGACGAGGAGCTGAGAGTCTCCCTTGACGGTGAGGCGTTTCACCCCGAAGGCTGCCACAGCCTTGAGGCCGGCGATAATCCCTCGTATTCCGCGATGTTGTTGGAGACCTTCTTGCCCCGCTGGAAGCAGAGCTGCATGGCATAATAGAGCTTGTCTTCGGTGGGCGAAATGAGCTCAGCGCCAGCCCCCGCGCCCTGGCGTGCGAAAGCACCGTCAAAGTACATGACCCAGCCGTCTGGTGCTTCGCTTCCTGGTGAGAGAGACCGGTCCTCACCCTCTTTGGGCCTTGGGGCGTCGGCCCATTCTGACACGAAGTCGGCGAGTGCGGCTCCCTTGATGATCCTGGTGTCGGTGTCAAAACCGGCGGATATCGGGTAGGGGGTCCCAAACTGTGCGTCTAAAGCGGATGGTACCAAGAGGCGGGGGACACGATGTTTACCCAGGTCCGGGCCCTCTCGATGGAGGTAATACCCTACTTCCTGCTTGATTGATCTTGATGATAGGAGTATTACAAGAGTTGATCTACCACGAGATCGTAGAGGCTAAACCCTAGAAGCTAGCCTATGGTATGATTGTTGTTGTCCTACGGACTAAGCCCTCCAGTTTATATAGACACCGGAGGGGGCTAAGGTTACACAGAGTCGGTTACAAGGGAGGAGATCTATATATCCATATTGCCAAGCTTGCCTTCCACGCCAAAGAGAGTCCCATACGGACACGGGACGAAGTCTTCAATCTTGTATCTTCATAGTCGAATAGTATGGCTAAAGGATATAGTCCGGCTTTCCAAGGACCCCCTAATCCAGGACTCCCTCCGTAGCCCCCGAACCAGGCTTCAATGACGATGAGTCCGGCGCGCAGATTGTCTTCGGCATTGCAAGGCGGGTTATTCTCCAAATTCTGAGTACCTGTTGAGTAGTGTCCGGCTTCCCATAAATGTTGCACTCCTTGGCTTCCACGCCTAATAATGGATATCTTCCATGTGTCGAGCGAATGCGAGAAGCCAGGGCATTTTTACATTTTCCACCCTAGCCATGCGAGTAAATCGTCTATTAAAGAGACGGGGATTCTCAGATCCAGATCACACCATCCTCCCACAGCAAGTATCCATCAGAGCACGCCTGGAAAAATCCATTCCAACATGGCCGGCCATCGCAGCTCCTCCTCTCGCTCCCTTATCCCTAAGCCTGGCAATTGGAAGAAGTGTTCCGTCCCCCACAACCAATTAGTAGAGTTACAGACCCAGGGATTTCTCCCTCCAGTGTATATGGTCCCCGTTCGAGCCGGACTCGCCACCTACAATGGCGGGGAGCAAGCGGAGAGCTTTCCCGACCCATCCATGGGGGAGCGGGTATGCCTCATCCCTTACTTATTAAGAGGGCTTGGATTTCCAATCCATCTGTTCCTCCGTGGGCTCCTGGAGTTCTACGGCCTGCAGCTGCATAATTTTACTCTCGCCTCCATATTACACATCGCTGGCTATGTCGCCCTCTGCGAGCTGTTTCTGGGCTGCGAAGCTCATTTCGAGCTATGGAAGAGGCTATTCTGCCTCGTACCCCGTACACAGGAGGGGTCAATATACATGGTGGGCGGAGCCGAAATATGGCGCATCGCCGGGACTGGATACCTGTCCGGTACTCCAAAGAAGACGTCTGAGGACTGGCCTTCGGAGTGGTTTTATATGGGGGACGTCCCTTTTCCGGACCCTATTTGGATGGGCCTTCCTGAGTTCGACAAGGCTCCCTTGAAGAAACGCCGCAGCTGGCGCCCTCGGAGCCCTCAGGAGGAAGATAACGGGGAAGTCCTTTACCTGATGAGTCGGATACAGACGCTGGCCCAGTCAGGATTGATAGTGATCGAGGTTATGTCAATATGTATAATGCGGGGGGTGCAGCCACTTCAATATCGGGGGCAACCCATGTGGCACTTCAACGGAGAAGACGATGCCACCCGCTGCGGTCGTAAGGGACTGGACTCAGTCGCCGCTCTAGCAAAAATTATGTCTGATTTGTACAAAGGTGTGGGACCTTGAAGAGGTGTGTCTAGAGGGGGGTGATTAGACACTTGGTGCTATAGTTGCAGTTTTTAAGCTTTTTCAGTTTAAGTGGAGTTATAGGCACAATTTCAACATACACAATACATATCAAGCAAGCATGCAAAGAGTAAATGAGCAGTGGAAAGTAAAGCATGCAACTTGCAAGAATGTAAAGGGAAGGGTTTGGAGAATTCAAACGCAATAGGAGACAAGGATGTTTTTGTCGTGGTTCGGATAGGTGGTGCTATCCTACATCCACGTTGATGGAGACTTCAACCCATGGAGGGTAACGGTTGCGCGAGTCCACGGAGGGCTCCACCCACTAAGGGTCCACGAAGAAGCAACCTTGTCTATTCCATCATGGCCATCACCCACGAAGGACTTGCCTCACTAGCGGTAGATCTTAATGAAGTAGGCGATCTCCTTGCCCTTACAAACTCCTTGGTTCAACTCCACAATCTTGTCGGAGGCTCCCAAGTGACACCTGGCCAATCTAGGAGACACCACTCTCCAAGAAGTAACAAATGGTGTGTTGATGATGAACTCCTTGCTCTTGTGCTTAAAATGATAGTCTCCCCAACACTCAACTCTCTCTCACAGGATTTGGATTTGGTAGAAAGAAGATTTGAGTGGAAAGAAACTTGGGGAAGGCTAGAGATCAAGATCCATATGGTAGGAATGGAATATCTTGGCCTCAACACAAGGGTAGGTGGTTCTCTCTCAGAACATATGAGTTGGAAGTGTAGATGTGTTCTGATGGCTCTCTCCACGAGTGAAGAGGAGGTGGAGGGGTATATATAGCCTCCACACAAAATCCAACCGTTACACACAATTTACCAATCTCGATGGGACCGAATCAACAAACTCGGTCAGACCGAAATAGTAAACCTAGTGATTGTTAGATATTTTCGGTGGGACTGATATGCAACTCGGTAGGACCGATATGGTTAGGTTTAGGGCATAACGTAATCTCGGTGAGACCGATTACACAAACTCGGTGAGACCAATTTTTGTAATTAGCTAACCAGAGAGTTGGTCAGGCAAACTCGGTGGGACCGATTACTAAACTCGGTTGGACCGATTTTGGTAATAAGTTAACCAGAGAGTTTGCATTGTAATCTCGGTAGTACCGATTACCTTAACTCGGTGAGACCGATTTCGGTAATGGACATACACAGTAAGATTACAATCCCATCTCGGTGAGACCGAGATCCCTATCGGTGAAACCGATTTGCTTAGGGTTTGGCAGTGGCTATGACAAGTGAAACTCGGTGGCGCCGGGTAGAGAGAATCAGTAGATCCGAGTTTGGCTTTGGGTTTAGGTCATATGTGGAAGTGGGAAAGTAGCTGAGGATTTTGGAGCATATCATTAAGCACACCAAGCAAAAGGCTCATTAAGCAACACCTCATCCCTCCTTGATAGTATTTGTTGGATTTCGGATTCCGGCGGACCCTTAAGGTTCGAACTCTGGGGTGCGCGCGGAGATTGTGCCCTCTACCTCCCCGTCTCGCAAAGATCTAACTACCGAAAGAACAACACAAAAGAGACAGGGTTTATACTGGTTCGGGCCACCGTTGTGGTGTAATACCCTACTCCAGTGTGGTGGGTGGATTGCCTCTTGGGCTGATGATGATGAATAGTACAAGGGAGAACGGCCTCGCGAGGGCCTGTTCTAGCTAGGACGATGAACTGCTAGGGGAGTTCAGCCGCCCTTCTCTCTCTCTCTCTCTCTCTGATTGTCCCCTGCTTGCTCGGACTCTCGGTACCAGATGCCTCTACCCTGGGGGTGGCTAGTCCTATTTATAGGCAAAGGCCCTGGGCCTCTTCCCAAATATTGAGCGGGAAGGGCGCCAACAATTGGCCAATTTGAAGGGGAACATCCAGTACACGTATCCTGACTAAAGTTGGTCCTCGCCTGCCAAAGGCCCTGTGGTGACGCCGTTCTTGGCTCCACGGTGACCTCCTTCCCACCGTTGGACTAGTCTTGGTCTTGTTGCACCGAAATGGATGCCTTTGCTTGATCCTCTCGCCTGCGCTTGCCCCCTTTGCACCAAAGAGGAAAGGGAGGACACTGCGCGGGCTGGCGCCCGCCTGGCGCCCTTGGTCGTCATGGCTTGCATCATGGGCACCTCGTGAGGTACCCTGCCTTGATCTCTCCGCCTCCTCATGAGCCAGCCTGATGAGGCCGCGCCTGAGGAAGCACCGTGTCGTCTGCCCCGCGAGGCTTGGGCCCTCGCGAGGGTCTTGGGTCTTGTGTTGATGAAGATGGGCCGTGCTGGGCCCCCTTTGAGCCACGCCGCAGGCCGCAGGCAGGCAAGTCTGGGGACCCCCGTTCCCAGAACGCCGACAGTAGCCCCCGGGCCCAAGGCGTGCCCGGACTTGGCCGTGCTGAGAGGCGAAAGGGCAAGGGCGAAGCGTCGCGGGCCCTAACAGCCTACGGCCTTGGGCGCCGCGTGGCGGTTGATTGGATGTGAGCGCTTCCGCAATCGCGCAGGTTAAAGGCGCAGCGTCTGCCCAAGCTTTGCTCTTTTCTTTCTCCTGTCGCTGCTCAGATCCCCTTTCTTGCGCCTCTCCTTCCTTCCTCCAAACTCCTAGATCTGCTCCCCTTTGTGACCTAGGAAGGCATGGCGCCGCATCAGCCTCCTGCCGAAGCTTGGTTCTCGCCGGCTCTGGACTTGCCCAATGTGTCGGAGGCGAGCCTTGCCCGGCTGCGCCGGATGGCGGCGGCGCAGGGCATCGACGGGGCGCAGGTGTTCCAGGTCGGCTCCGCCACCCCCGAGGGCCGAGGGAGCACCTTCTACCCTCTCTTCATAAGCTCCATTACTACGGGCCTGGTGCCTCCTTTCTCCGAGTTCTTCCTCTCTGTCCTCCGCCATTACAACCTTCAAGCTCTACATCTCCACCCCAACTCCATCCTTCTGCTGGCGATCTTCGCCTACTACTGCGAGGCTCATGTGGGGGTGCAACCCTCAGTGGCCTTGCTGCGCCACTACTTTTCCCTCTGGGTCACCCGTGGTTCTCCTTCCGCATGCGCAAGCTTCGTCGCGTATGGCGGCGCCATTGCCATTTCGAATCCCGGGAAGAGGATTGAGGGCTTCAGGAGCAAGTGGGTCTTGGTAGATGCCGAGCGTATCCACCCTCGACTGATCCTGCCCGCGGAGAAGCCCGCGAGCTCCAGCGACTGGTGCCGAGCGGAGCTCACGGACCCTCGCGCGAAGCTGGTACTAGAGAAGATGGACGCGGACCTGAAGCCGGCCAGTGTGGCGGCGGCGAAGCTGTGAGGCGCGTCGGTGCTGAGGGAGTTCCTGGAGCACCAACTGGCTCCGCTTCGGCAGTACTCACCTCCGATGTGGAGGCCTCATCCGAGCCCCGCGGCCTTGGGCGACGAGGATTTGACCGCGGTTCTCCAATCTCTTGTTGGGGGCGAGGTGGCAAGGTTGGAGGGCGTGCCTGCGCCCTTGTTCCTTCGCGACGACTGGAAGAAGGTGGTGGAGTCCATGCCCGTCTTCAAAAGGGACGGGCCCGTGCCCATGGTGGCTCCCAAGGGACTGGTGGACGTGTCCTCCGGCGACTCCAGCGGAGAGGAGGGTGAAGAGGAGCGGGAGGAGGGCCCTGACTCTGAGGCAACTGACGAAGAGTCGAAGGCTCCCCTTCCCCGGCGCAGACCCCGTTCCCTCCGCCTTTCGTCAAGCGATGATGATGAGGTCGACGACATTCTGGGTAGCGGGAGCTCTCCCCCGATCCCGAAGAAGGGCAGAACCGGGCTGATCCCCCGCGGGTCCGCCTTGGCTCCGGGGCGGTCCGCAGACACGCCTTCTGCTCCTGAGGTTCATCCCTCCACCCGGTTTTCTCGCTTCAAGTATGGCCGGAGGCTGCTCGAGTTCTCCAGCGACGACCCGTAAGTGCTTGATCCTTCGTCTTTTGTTTCTTGTTCCGCCGCTGAGGCTTGATGTTCACTTCTCTTGGATAGGCTGGCGCCCGCGGCGAAGAAGCCGAAGGGGGCTCCCGAGGCCCCATCCGCGGCAACGCCTCCGCCTGCAGGGGAAAGCGACCGTGACGCACGAGCTTCTCCTGCCCGGTCATCCTTGCATGGCCTGGCTGAGCTGGCTGGGGCGAGCCCAGCCCCCATGGCCCAAGTGACTCCCGAGGTGCCCCTGCCTGCTGCTGGCACCACGATCGTCAGGGCGCAGCAGACTCCGCCTCAGGATGCTGTGGTCTCGTCGCCGCTACCTTCTCCTCCCATTCCACCGATCGCTGCTTCCCCAACTCCTCCTGCTGCCTTGGAGCGTGCCGATGTTTCTCCGTCTTCTTCTGCCGTCCTGGAGCGTGCCGTTGCTGAACTAGACCGGCTGCGGCAGGATCTTCTTGGCGCCGACCCTCGCCTGGTGGCCGGGCGCCTGGAGCTGGCTTCGGGGTGGATCCGCTCCGACGCCTCGATTCGGGCGGCGCTGGTTCAGGCCTCGACGGCTTGTGATGGAGAGAGGGAGGCCACCCTCGAGGCGAAGGCTGCCCGAGACACGGCCCTGGGAGAGGTGGTTGATGTCCGTGGTCGCTGCAAGGTGCTGGAGGACGAGCTGCAAGGCCTGCGAGACCAGCTTGCGAAGGAGGTCCGCCTTGGCCAAGAGCAGGAAGAAGGCACGAAGGCTCGCGAGGCGGCCATCAAGGACCGGGAGGCCAAGCTCAAGAAGCGCCGCGACCGCCTAGGCGCGCTGAAGAAGGAGCTGGAGGTGACGAAGGCCGAGCTGGACCGCAAGGCCCGGGTCCTTGCCGAGGATCGCGTGGCCTTCGCGGACATGGAGAAGGAGGCCCGTGCTTCGCTGAAGACGCTCTACGAGAGTGGCCTGGAGAGCCCGCTGACCGGTGCCGAGGACGGCCCCGCCAAGCTGCTTCCCTTCCTGGTTCGTGCCCTTGGGGATGTCGCCCTTGGCCTTGGCCCGAGGCGCGAGTCTTGTCCTCTGCTGCGCTGACGCGGGTCTTCGCCCACATCTACCTTCGCGATCCCAGCGCAGACCTCGATGGCCTGTTGGAGCCGGTGAGTGGCGAGGGTGCTGCCGCTGCTGTCGAAGCCGTGAAGGGGCACGCGGAGGCGCTGCTGGGGAAGTTCCGGGCCTTCAGCACCAAGCCGAAGCAAGGCGCTGCCGGCCCTACTGCTCCACCAAGCGAGGCCACTCCGCGCTGCCCCACCACCGACGAGTGACTCCGCTGCCGCTCCTGTTCTTCTTTTAATTTCTGCACATGCATCACGCCTCGGGGAGGCATTTAAACTTGCGTTTGGTACTGAGACGACAGTATGGACTGTAATATTTGCTTTTAAATTCTTTGAGTTTTATGCTTTTCCTTCCCTACTTGTTTGTGTTCTACGCCAGCAGAGCCTGGCCCCGCGCGTACCTCACCCAGCATTAGCCCTGACCGGAAACCAGGACGGGACCAAAGGAGTGAGGGGCTACATGACAAGTTAGGCTCCTGAGTCGCGATGCTCAGGAGTCCCCCTTGGCGCACGAACGACAAGTAGGGAAGCGTGATGTAGGTGTATCTTCCGTTCTACGTCTGCAGAGCCCGACTCCGCGCGTACCTCACCCAGCATAGCCTTTCGGAACTAAGGAGTGAGGGGCTACGGAGCCAGTTAGGCCCCTGAGTCGCGATGCTCAGGGGTCCCCCTTGACGCGCAAACAGTGGGCGATGAGGTCAGATGCGAGTGAGACCACCGTTCTACGTCTGCGGAGCCCGGCCCCGCGCGTACCTCACACAGCATAGCCTTTCGGAGCTAAGGAGTGAGGGGCTACGGGACCAGTTAGGCCCCTGAGTCGTGATGCTCAGGGGTCCCCCTTGATGCTCAAACGGCCTTCATACCTTGGCTCCGCTCGGGGAGAGACGCGTGACGGACCAGGCCTGAGGGGCCTTGTTGGGTGGCGTACGTCCGGGCGTGACCCAGGCGTAGCCCCAAGGCCTAGCCCCCTCGCGCGGCGCTCCCGAGGGGAGGCGTTACGATGAGGCTAGACGTTGAGCTCTGTGCTCCCTGAGGTTGATGCGGCCCGGAGGCCACCCTCAGTTGTTTATCACTAGCGTGGAGCATAGCGCTTCCGTATGTGTACGGGCATAGCCGCTCCTCGGCTGTGTCATCAGCCAGCGCGGAGCATGGTGCTTCCACTGGTACGTGGGAGGGGGATCCCCTTCGGGAGGAGCCCCCGGGGCGTGTACAGCCCCGCCCTGACACGTGGCCGGCACGGTAGGGCTAGGTGAGGTGTATCTGGGCACCCGTGAGCCAGCGCGGGACTCACGGGGCCCTACCTCTAGGCGGGTTGCGCCTGGCACTGGGCCGTATCTTGAGATGTGTTCCTGCAAATTTGGTTAGATGCCGGCACTCTACGTCCTCGGGTCCTGACCCTCGAGCTTGTCTCAGCCGTCGCTGGTATGCCAGGTCGCGATGCCATGGACAAGGCCAGAGGGTGAGGGCTGGAGAGCCAGTAAGAGCCCTGAGTCGCGATGCTCAGGTACCCCCCCTTTAACGTGCAAGTGGTCGACATGGAAAAGAAGAGGTGCCGTAGACAGGCATCAAGTAATCAAGCATGATAGGCGAATGCATAGTTGGAAATAAACGCAAGGAAGATACACGCCACTGGGCCTGGCCCGAGCGGCTTGGGGATGATGCAGCCCGAGGGGCGCCCCCAACAAAGCAAGCTAATGACCGAAAGATAAAAAGGGATACATGTCACAGGGACGGACCCACGCGGCCTGGGAATGAAGCAGCCCTGGGAGGGCGTTCCCAGCCGAAAATGAAGCTTGAAAGACGTCACCTGAAGATGTCGAAGATGAGGTGGTGTTGGTGCAGCAGACTTGGTGGGCTGCGGGAGCCGATCCTCACGAGCCCCCAGGCCCAGGGGCCTAAGGAGGCTCCGAAGGTGCTGGTGGCTCCTCGCGAATCATCTCCATCTCCGCCAGGACTGCGGAACGCCTGTCTTCCTGAGTCCACATGATGCCCCTCATGAGGCACTGATACACAGCAGCCACGCTTGACAAGCCATAAGGCATGCGAACATAGCTGTGGGGTGGACCTCCACAACGCCCTACTTGCGAGGGCCAGAGGCGCTCTATCGTGGCGGCCTGATTGAGCCCTGGTACGTCGATGCAGACACGCAGCCCACCATCCTCGCCTGGATGAGGAGCCATAGCCGGTAGGTGGCGGAAACCTCTCATGATTCTTGACTCCTGTAGTTCTTGAACGGCCTGGTTAACGAACTCTTGCTGGTCTGACTCTCCTTGCCTCGCTCCTTCTTGAGGGAAACATGCTTTGAAGCACGCCTCCACGTGGTGCCCAAGCGCCTCCCTCGTGACCCTGGACAGGTCGGTGGCCCTCCAGGTGAGAGCCCCCGAGCCCTTCCTGAGGAGGGCGCCGGGCGCGCTTTCCTATGCGATGGAAGGAGGGTCCCCTTGGGCAGACGCGGGCCCTGAGGGGCCTGCTTCCTGAGGGGCCGGTCCGGATGACGCCTTCTTCTTCTTGGGGGTGGTTTTCGGGAAGCCTCCTGCCTCCGCGATCTGGGTCTTCTAGTGATGCGGCCTGAAAGGCTCGCTCCAGGGAACACACTGCATCCCTCTCTTCACACGGCACCGTGATGACTCCGCCACTTCCTGGCATCTTGAGGACGTTGTAGCCATGATGAGTTACGGCCATGAACTTGGCCAGCGCTGGGTACCCGAGGATGGCGTTGTACGGCAGGCGGATGTGAGCGATGTCGAAGTCGATGAGCTCGGTGCGGTAGTTGCTGCGGGCCCCGAAGGTGACAGGGAGGTGGACTTGCCTGATCGGATCGTGGAACCGTCGGTGACTCCGGAGAAAAGCTTGGTTGGCTGAAGCTGGTCATAGGGCACTTGGAGGTTGTTGAATGTTTCCACAGACAGGACGTTGAGCCCTGCTCCACCATCGATGAGGGTCCTGGTGACCAGTACGTTGCTGATGACTTGGGAGCAGAGCATCAGGAGGACCCCGGCTGTGGCCGCGCACTTGAGCTGATCCGCTGAGCTGAACGTGATGGTGCACGCCGACCACCTGAGAGGGCGCGTTGCTTCGAGCCTGGGGAGGACTGCATTCACTTCATGGGCAAACTTCTTGAAGATGCGTTGGGAGGCTGGGGCTTGAGCTCCGCCCAGGATGCAGGCGATTGCGCGCGGCTCCTGGAAGCCCCCAGCCCCCTCGTCCTGATGGCGGTCCTCGTTCCTCATTGGCTGAGGCGGCAGTGGAGGGAGGCCTGCGTTGCCCTGCAGGCGATCCTCACGAGGCTGATCCCGCCAATCCCCCTTGTGAGGCAGGTCTCGACAGCGGTCCTCGCGAGGTTGATCACGCCACCCTTGGCGTGGGCCGCGGTCTTCCCAGTGTCCTGGGTTTCTTCCTCCTCCTAGGCCGTAGCCCCGGTCAGCGCGGTCGGGACGACGGCCGATCCTTCCTTCTCGCACGGCGCGGAGCTCTTGGCATTCATTGGTGTTGTGGGTGTGGAGGTCGTGGTACACGCAGTATCGGCTGCCCCTGGAGGATTCGGGCAGGTCCTTGCCCCGCTTGGTGTCTGGCTCTGCCGCGAGCACGGCAGCCCCCTTGCGCTTCACTTCCTTGGCCTTGGGTTTCTTCTCTTGTGGGTCTGCGGCAGGCAGCTCGAGGAGGGAGAGACGCCCCTCCTCAGCCCTGGCGCACTTGGTCGCCAAGTTGAACAGCTCCAGGGAGGTGCACAGGTCTTCATGCATCGCTAGATCCTCCTTCATCTTGACGTCGCGCACACCATCGGAGAAGGCCGAGATGATGGCTTCCTCGGACACCTTGGGGATCTTGAGGCGCGCGCTGTTGAAGCGTTGGATGTACTTTTGCAGGGTCTCTCCGGGTTGTTGCTTGATGCGGCGCATGTCGCTCACGGCAGGTGGCCGGTCGCGAGTACCTTGGAAGTTGGCGATGAAGCGGGTGCGCATCTGGTCCCAGGAAGAGATCATGCCCGGGGCCAGGTTCAGGAGCCAGGTACGAGCTCCTTCCTTGAGCGCCATGGGCAACCAGTTCGCCATGACCTTCTCGTCCCCGCTGGCAGCTTCGATGCCCAGCTCGTAGAGCTGGAGGAACTCGGTGGGGTCAGTCGTGCCGTCGTAGCGAGGAGGCAGGTATGGCTTGAACTTGCCGGGCCACGCAACGCTGCGCAGCTCGGTGGTGTAGGCGCGGCAGCCTGCAGTGGCCACGGGAGGCTTCGGTCGAGGGAGAGCTTGGCCTTGAGGGTCCCCATGCGCTGCAGCTGGGAGCAGCGCGGGGTCTTGACGTGCCGGAGCTGGAGCAGGGTCACGACGAACCGAAGCAGGAAGCCCCGGGTAGCCTCTTGCGGTCGAGGGACTTCTTGGCAGCTCCGTTCTTGCTGGGCTGGCGCCTGACGAAGCGGGTTCCGCCCAGGGGCCACGCGCCTTGGAGCCACGGCGTCTTCTTGGAGTGGAGGTGGCTGGTATGCCCTTGGAGCTTCATTGTCCGCGCGGGGCGGGGTGCGGCGCAGCAGAGCGGACGGTGCAGGAGAGCCCCCTGCGGCGCGGACGAGCTCGGCGACGCGGTCGAGCCACTCTTCGTAGACGTCGTCGACGGGACGGTAGCGCAGGAGCTCGTTTGCCGCGATGAGTGCAGCTCGAGCCTCCAAGGGTGCGCGGAGCGTGCGGGAAGAAGAGCCAGCTAGCGTGAGCGATGGAGTAGCGGTGCGTCCGTCTTGCCGCACGGACGGGTGCTGAGACGACGCTTGCTGCTCATTCCCCGCCGGGCCGCTAGCAGCGTTGACGGCGGGCGACGGGGAACGACGAGGACGCCCACCGACAGGAGCCGTCTGGGCGACGCGGGAGGCGATGGCGGCCCGGCGCTCGGCGCGGGCCCGACGATCGTCAGACATGGACGCGACGGTCGGAGGAGAACGAAGCGGTGGAAGACAAATTCCGGCGCACCCCTACCTGGCGCGCCAAATGTCGGATTTCGGGTTCCGGCAGACCCTTAAGGTTTGAACTCTGGGGTGCGCGCGGAGATTGTGCCCTCTACCTCTCCGTTTCGCAAAGATCTAACTACTGAAAGAACAACACAAAAGACACAGGGTTTATACTGGTTCGGGCCACCGTTGTGGTGTAATACCCTACTCCAGTGTGGTGGGTGGATTGCCTCTTGGGCTGATGATGATGAACAGTACAAGGGGGAACGGCCTCGCGAGGGCCTGTTCTAGCTGGGACGATGAACTGCTAGGGGAGTTCAGCCGCCCTTTTCTCTCTCTCTCTCTCTCTTTCTCTATCTGATCGTCCCCTGCTTGCTCGGACTCTCGGTACCAGATGCCTCTACCCTGGGGGTGGCTAGTCCTATTTATAGGCAAAGGCCCTAGGCCTCTTCCCAAATATTGAGCGGGAAGGGCGCCAACAATTGGCCAATTTGAAGGGGAACATCTAGTACACTTATCCTGACTAAAGTTGGTCCTCGCCTGCCAAAGGCCCTGTGGTGACGCCGTTCTGGGCTCCACGGTGACCTCCTTCCCACCGTTGGACTGGTCTTGGTCTCGTTGCACCGAAATGGATGCCTTTGCTTGATCCTATCGCCTGCGCTTGCCCCCTTTGCACCAAAGAGGAAAGGGAGGACACTGCGCGGGCTGGCGCCTGCCTGGTGCCCTTGGTCGTCATGGCTTGCGTCATGGGCACCTCGTGAGGTACCCTGCCTTGATCTCTCCGCCTCCTCATGAGCCAGCCTGATGAGGCCGCGCCTGAGGAAGCACCGTGTCGTCCGCCCCGCGAGGCTTGGCCCCTCGCGAGGGTCTTGGATCTTGTGTTGATGAAGATGGGCCGTGCTGGGCCCCTTTGAGCCACGCCGCAGGCAGGCAAGTCTGGGGACCCCCGTTCCTAGAACGCCGACAAATCCAATGTGGTACCCAAGAGTAAAGATATGGAATGACTTTGAATGATTTCTTTCCCTTAGATGTCTTGCTCCCCCTGAATCTGACATGGGATGTTGGGAGAAGATAGGGAACATAAAATCAGAGCTGAAAGATATAAATGGATAGAATTTAATGTAAATAAGCACATATGAACATGTCTTTCCCCCAAAAAGACATGTGGCATCTCTCTCCTCTTGAACATCAAGCAACTGGGATCCTTGAGTACTCTTTCTCCCCCTTAATACTCTCTCCCTTGTAGGTGATAAGCTTTGATGTGATCTCTCTCTCCCCCTTTGACATCAATTTCCAAGAAGGGCTTTCTGGAATCTGTCGAATGGGTTTGGTCCTTGAGACTCAGCACAAAGCAATGGATAAAACTGTGATGCTTGTAGAGGACAAGATTCATTGAGTGGAGCTGGATCAGAAGAAATATGGAACAAGTAGCAAACTATTTTTCCTGTTGTGAAATCGGTGGCACCGAGTGGCATGTTTCGGTGGTACCGAAAGGATTGGGTTGGACCGAAAACTACAACTTGGTGAAGCCGAGTTCATCACAGAGAAAAACACTTGTCAACTCAGCTCACTAGTCAAATAAGATCTCACAAAGATTTGCAATGAATTAACTGAAGGATTTGCAAGGAATTAGATGCAGAAATATGCAGAACAAGAAGAAAAAAGAAAAGAATGAAGGTTCTAGATGAACTTTTTTTGTGAAAAAGAGGGAATCAAATATGCAAGGGACAAATGCAATAACACAGAAAAGAACACAAGAGAACACTTGACCATAGGTCATACTAATCGTTTAAGCTCAGAATGGGGTTACCATTTTTCGTTTAAGCATCTTGATATATTCACATCTTGTGGAGTTGCTTTGACTCATGACTTGGAGTAAAGCTTCTCTAAGATGGAATAACATACCTTGGGTGGTGGTGTGGATCTTGCTCATGTAGTTGACCTTGTGTGGGTGCTCAAGGTTGATGTAGCTTATCAAGAATTTGAGCACCACTTGGAACTTAAGTCCATTCTACCTACATGGGTTAGTTCTTGTAAGGAAGAGCACTTGTGTATCCAAGAATGACAATCATGAAGCTAAATATAGAATTTGTCAAAGGATATGTTTGAATGGTTTTGTGCTTCCTTGTCGTCAACCACCATTGTGTAGAGACTTGGTGATGTAGAGATTGCACAAGATGTGAGTTAGTTGCAATCTCATAGAATTAGATCCAACCAAGTACCTACACGAGTTAGATAACATGCAAGGTACAAATATATCCAAGACATAAGATAGTCATCATAAGAGATATATCATGGATTAGTCATAAGCTCATGTCTTGCATGTATCAAATGGAGTTCCTACTCCAAGTTTGAAGCATCAATGATGTTCAATTCTCCTCTCAATCTGCAAAACACTTTCTCATCAAGTGGTTTAGTGAATATATCCGCTAATTGCTTATCGGTGCGAACATGGTTAAGATCAATGTCACCCTTAGCAACATGATCTCGAATGAAATGATGATGAACTTCAATGTGCTTAGTTCGAGAATGTTTTACAGAATTATGACCAATTTTGATAGCACTTTCATTGTCATAAGCAATGGAACATGTTTCACATAGATCCCATAATCTTTAAGAGTTTGGGTCATCCAAAGTAATTGAGCACAACATGAACCAGCGGCAATGTACTCCGCTTCGGCGGTGGATAAGGATACCGAGTTTTGTTTCTTGGAAGACCAAGACACAAGAGATCTACCAAGAAATTGACAAGTACCCGAAGTGGACTTTCTATCAACCTTGTCTCCGGCATAATCCGAGTCGGAATAGCCAACAAGATCAAAAGAGGACCTCTTAGGGTACCAAATGCCAAAATTTGGTGTGTGGATTAAGTATGTCACTATCCTTTTCACGGCCTTAATATGACATTCTTTAGGAGCAACTTGATATCGTGCACACATGCACACATTGAGCATAATATCGGGAAGTGAAGCACATAGGTATAACAATGAACCAATCATAGAGCGATAAACCTTTTGATCAACCAGTTCACCATGTTTGGTCAAATCATTATGTCCACTAGTAGGCATGGGTGTAGGCATACCTTTGCATTCTTGCATATTGAACTTCTTGAATAAGTCTTTGGTGTAATTCATTTGAGAGACAAATGTACCTTCCTTAGTTTGCTTGATTTGCAAATCGAGAAAGAATTTGAGTTCACTCATCATAGACATCTCAAACTTCTTTGACATTAGCTTTCCAAACTTTTCACTAAAAAAGGGTTAGTTGAACCAAATATGATATCATCAACATAAATTTGGCACACAAATAGTTCTCCATTAACTCTTTTAGTAAAAAGTGTGGAATCAATTTTTCCAATTTCAAAACCACTTGCAATAAGGAACTTGGTCAAGCATTTATACCATGCTCTAGGAGCTTGTGTAAGACCATAAAGGGCTTTATGAAGTTTGTAAACATGATTTGGTTTCTTAGGATTGACAAAGCCGGGAGGTTGTTTGACATAAACTTCCTCCTCTATTTCACCATTTAGAAAAGCACTTTTAATGTTTATTTGGTACAAGGTGATATTATGGTGATTAGCATAGGCAAGTAAGATGCGAATGGACTCAAGTCTAGCAACGGGAGCATATGTCTCACCATAGTCCATACCTTCGACTTGTGTGTACCCTTGGGTGACGAGACGTGCTTTGTTGTGAACCACTTGTCCATCTTCATCTTGCTTGTTGCGAAACACCCATTTGGTACCAATGATGTTGTGGTTGTTGTCGGGCTTCTCAACCAATGTCCAAACTTGATTGCTCTCAAAGTTGTGTAGCTCTTCATGGATAGCGTTTAACCAATCCGGATCTTCCAATGCTTCTTCAACCTTCATAGGTTCAATGCTAGAGATGAATGAATAGTTTTCACAAAAGTTAGCTAAATGAGTTTTTGAGCGAGTGATTCTACCGGTTTGAATATCATCGTAGATTTCCTCGACGGGATGATCTTTGGCAATTCTTGATCGAACTCGTGAGAGCTTTTCCTTGGGTCTTCGTTGAACATCTTCTTCATCTTGTTCTTCTTCTTGGGCTTCCTCATTGTTGACGTTGTCGTTCTCTTGTCGTGGTGGAGAAGGAGGTTGTTGATGTTCGTCTTGATGCATTTCCTCGTATTCTTCTTGGTGTGTCCCACTTGTGGATGCTTCCGTATCAATTCTTGGTTCACCTTGTCATGAAGTAGAAGCTTCCGCTTGGACGGACGGAGTACTCTCCTTCACCTCCGTTGGACGAACTTTGCCAATGGACAAGTCTTGGATTGCTTCTGAAGGGTCTTTGTCTCCTACATCAATTGGCAATTTCTCTACTTGCGAGCCGTTAGATTCATCAAACTTCACATCTACCGTCTCTTCAACCTTTCGGGTGAAGTTGTTGTAGAAACGGTAAGTGTGAGAGTTTGAGCCATAACCAAGTAGGAAACCTTCATGAGATTTAGGCGCAAACTTTGAACGACGATGCTTATCAAGAATGTAGCACTTTGAGCCAAATACTCGAAAGTATCCAACTTGGGGTTTGTTACCGGTGAGGAGCTCGTATGCCGTCTTGCTGAGTAGCTTGTGAAGATACAAGCGATTTGTTGCATGACAAGCTGTCTCAACCGCTTCTGCCCAAAAGTGCTTCAGCGTTTTGTACTCATCAAGCATCGTTCTCGCCATTTCTATGAGTGTCCGGTTCTTCCTCTCAACAACTCCATTTTGTTGAGGTGTGTACGTAGCCGAGAACTCGTGTGAGATCCCATCTTCGTCAAGAAAGGTGTCCACATTTGCATTCTTGAACTCCATTCCGTTGTCACTCCGAAACTTCTTGATCTTCACGTCAAACTGATTCTGGGCCTTCCTAGCGAAGTTTTTGAAGATCTTTTGGACCTGCGATTTTTCATCAAGAAAGAACACCCACATAAATCTTGAAAAATCATCAACTATAACTAGACCAAAAGAATTTCCACCGAGACTCTTGTAGGCGTTGGGACCAAAAAGATCCATATGAAGTAGCTCGAGTGGCCTCCTTGTGGTCATGATGTTCTTCACGGGATGCCTTCCTCCAACCTGTTTACCTGCTTGAGAAGCACTGCAAAGTCTATCCTTATCAAATATGACATCGTTAACTCCAAGGATATGATTTCCTTTAATAAGCTTGTCAAGGTTTCTCATGCCAACATGACCTAGTCGTCTATGCCACAACCAACCTTTTGAGGATTTAGCGACAAAGCAAGTTTTAGGTTGAGCCTTTTTAGAGAAATCGACAATGTAAAGATCACCTCTACGTATACCGGTAAATACCATTTTATGATTGTCTCGACGAAACACTTGGCAATCTACCTCAGTAAATAGGACATTCAAACCGAAATAAGAAAGTCTAGATACTAAAAGTAAGTTGTAGCCGAGAGATTCAACGAGCATGATATTTTGAATGGAGCTATCGTGTGATATGGCCACCTTACCAAGGCCAACCACCTTACCCTTTGAGTTATCACCAAAGGTGACATATTTTCGAGGGCCGTCATTTTCAGAAAGCTCACGGAACATCTCTTCATCTCCGGTCATATGATCAGTACATCCACTGTTAAGAACCCATTCTTTTCCTCCTGACACGTATCCCCGAAGATTTGCCATGAGACCAAATTGTCTCATTGCATCATCAAGATCGAAGTCACTATTATCATCCTCATCATAGTATCCATGTTCAACATGATCTTGTGACTCATCATTTCCTAGAGAGAGTGATTCATTAGATAAATGATCATCAAAGTGGTCACTTTTATGAATTCTTATAGCTTCGGATATAATATCACTAATGATTCCAACATTTCCTTTAGCGTGCATGAGATTAGTAAGCTCAAATAGACAATCACCAAAACTAGGATCACTAGAGTTCATCTTACTCAAGGCAATAGATTTATGGAGAATTTCATCTAGATTTTTCAAGGAATAATCAGGAAATCGTTCCTCAAGAAGTTTCCATATAGTATAGGCACAATTAAGAGTAGGTAAACTAGCAATCAAGTTTTTGGGCAATCCTCTAATGATGAGCTCAACGGTTGTAAGATTGCGAATCATGTCAATATCTTTGGGATGCATAGGATCAACATGAGGTGCACAAGGACTAGCAATATACTTGTTCAAATGATATTTATTGAAAATTACAAGCATCTCATTTTTCCACTCATGAAAATACTCTCCATCAAGAATAGGCACTCTATGTCTAAGACTCCCTAAAGTAGACACATCCATCTTCCTCCAATGGTGATTAAACCAAGGCAATGGAGACCAAAGCTCTGATACCACTTGTGGGACCTTGAAGAGGTGTGTCTAGAGGGGGGTGATTAGACACTTAGTGCTAAAGTTGCAGTTTTTAAGCTTTTTCAGTTTAAGTGGAGTTTTAGGCACAATTTCAACATACACAATACATATCAAGCAAGCATGCAAAGAGTAAATGAGCAGCGGAAAGTAAAGCATGCAACTTGCAAGAATGTAAAGGGAAGGGTTTGGAGAATTCAAATGCAATTGGAGACAAGGATGTTTTTGTTGTGGTTCGGATAGGTGGTGCTATCCTACATCCACGTTGATGGAGACTTCAACCCACGGAGGGTAACGGTTGCGCGAGTCCACGGAGGGCTCCACCCACGAAGGGTCCACGAAGAAGCAACCTTGTCTATTCCATCATGGCCATCGCCCACGAAGGACTTGCCTCACTAGCGGTAGATCTTCATGAAGTAGGCGATCTCCTTGCCCTTACAAACTCCTTGGTTCAACTCCACAATCTTGTCGGAGGCTCCCAAGTGACACCTAGCCAATCTAGGAGACACCACTCTCCAAGAAGTAACAAATGGTGTGTTGATGATGAACTCCTTGCTCTTGTGCTTCAAATGATAGTCTCCCCAACACTCAACTCTCTCTCACAGGATTTGGATTCGGTAGAAAGAAGATTTGAGTGGAAAGCAACTTGGGGAAGGCTAGAGATCAAGATTCATATGGTAGGAATGGAATATCTTGGCCTCAACACAAGGGTAGGTGGTTCTCTCTCAGAACATATGAGTTGGAAGTGTAGATGTGTTCTGATGGCTCTCTCCGCGAGTGAAGAGGAGGTGGAGGGGTATATATAGCCTCCACATAAAATCCAACCATTACACACAATTTACCAATCTCGGTGGGACCGAATCAACAAACTCAGTCGGACCGAAATAGTAAACCTAGTGACCGTTAGAGATTTTCGGTGGGACTGATATGCAACTTGGTAGGACCGATATGGTTAGGGTTAGGGCATAATGTAATCTCGGTGAGACCGATTACACAAACTCGGTGAGACCGATTTTGGTAATTAGCTAACCATAGAGTTGGTCAGGCAAACTCGGTGGGACCGATTACTAAACTCGGTTGGATCGATTTTGGTAATAAGTTAACCAGAGAGTTTGCATTGTAATCTCCGTAGTACCGATTACCTAAACTCGGTGAGACCGATTTCGGTAATGGACATACACAGTAAGATTACAATCCCATCTCGGTGAGACCGAGATCCCTATCGGTGAAACCGATTTGCTTAGGGTTTGGCAGTGGCTATGACAAGTGAAACTCAGTGGCGCCGGGTAGAAAGAATCGGTAGATCCGAGTTTGGCTTTGGGTTTAGGTCATATGTGGAAGTGGGAAAGTAGCTGAGGGTTTTGGAGCATATCATTAAGCACACCAAGCAAAAGGCTCATTAAGCAACACCTCATCCCTCCTTGATAGTATTGGCTTTTCCTATGGACTCAATGTGATCTTGGATCACTAAAATTTAAAATAAAGAGTCTTGAGCTTGAAGCTTTAGCCAATCCTTTGTCCTTAACATCTTGAAGGAGTTCCCACATCCTTTAGTCCATGCCACTCCATTGTTGAACTTATCTGAAACATGCTAGATAGAAACGTTAGTCCAACAAGAGATATGTTGTCATTAATTACCAAAACCACCTGGGGAGCACTTGTGCTTTCAAAAGGAGAGGAAGAGGAGTTCATCCGCATTAAGCCACAGGATGGATTCTCCATGTACAACCCTCCAAGCTAGGTGAGCTGCCACTTTTTACTCCCAACCTTCCCGCATTCTTCGTCATAAGTATTTACCTTGACATTTCATAGCAGGAACTGCGAAAAGCTGTAAGGGAGGTCCACAGCCCGCCTCCACAACCGGAGGACCCTGACCGGGCCCTCGACCCCAGACTTGAAGAAGATCCGGACACATTTGTGGAGCTTATTGACAGGGAGTTCTATCAACTAAGCTGCGATGATGCCATGGTGGCCATCATAGCCGATTATCTGGGACTACTCCCTGCATCGCATGTAAGTAAAACCGGAGTCCTAACTTCCAAGAAGGATCCCTTTTTCTGCACTTCACCTATCGAACACATATGGTGTTTTACAGGGAAGGCCCTCGGGATGCCATGCCGAACCCGCAGTGACTCACCAACAAGGGGCACCGAAGCCGGGTAGGCTTAAAAGGAAGGCGGTCAGGACTGAGACGCCGTCGCAGAGGTATGAAAGAGAACCCCGCTCCATGGTGGTCGTCTTTTAAAACATAATAGCGTCCATGTTTCCTAGTAGGAAACACGCTCGCCGGACTATATCCGGAGAGGTTGCCGGTCACGCTTCCACCAGTCGGGCTCCAGAGCCGGACATAGAAGCGAACGCTAACATGGGGCCAACGCCGGATGTTCCTCCTACAGAGGATGCAGATAGGCTATCCGCTACAAATTCTGAAGTGGAGAGTGCCATCAATCACAGGCGTCGCCGGGCCGTACTCTGTGACGCTTGTTTCTCCCAAGAGGCGTTCGATGCCTTCAACTCAGGAGACGCGTATATCCGAGCTGCTCAAAGTGGTCTTGCCAGAACCACGGACCAGTATGTAAAGGATATACGGGTAAGGAAATCTAATAATTATGTATATCAGTAGCCCCTGAGACTTGAAATAGTTGACACAACTGGTTTAAGGATCATTGTATGCATAGGTTCTTATGGAGAAGAATACCCAGTTGTCTCTAGAGCTGGAGGAGTGCAAAGCCTAGCTTCAGGCCGCAGTTGCCGCAGCGAAGGAGTCCGAGAAGGCCCCATCAGGTAACACTTGTTTTCATTGCAAAGAATGTCGTGTATCAGGTAGTATGCGACATGCGTGCAAATCTAACAATAGATTCTACAGGTGACTCTGGAGTGAATCCGGAGGTCGTGCGAGGGGATGAGCAACATGCCAACCGACAGCTAAAGGCTGGCGAGCGTGTGCTTACATGGGTTAGGTGGGAGAAAAACGATCTCCAAGACGCCAATACCCGGCTGGGCGTTGAACTTAAAGATGTTCGAGCCCAGCTTGCTGATTCCGTAAAGGAGAATAAGAGGCTTCGACGCGGCATTTTCAGTAAGTGCTTGAACAAACTTTTAAAGAGTTCGGCATAGAAACTGGCTGACAGAGTTATATATGTAGGTATGCTGACGGGTCGTCCCGCGGAGGAGATGTCTGGGTCTACAGGCGATCTTCTGCCAGAGCTCTCACAACTACACGAACAAGTGCGGCAGGTGACGCAGGGCGTTGCCCAAGCCTTGTGGCCATCCGCCTCCCTGCCAGGAGGCATGAGAGAGCTTGTAGAAAAGCTCAAGGGAGCGCAGCGGCGCTTCCGATTATGGAAGATATCAGCCTGCCGACAAGGTGCAAGGGAAGCCTGGGCTATAGTGAAGACGCGATATACCAAGGCTGACCCAAACCACATGGCCGAGGTCGGACCTATGGGGCCTGACGGGAAAGAGATCCCTGTCAGTTTGGTTTATGACGAGGTAGAATTAGCCGCAAAGTATTCTCAACAGGACTGTAGGCTAGACAGCCTGTTGGATGGTATAGAAGAAGAATTTAGTCAGTCTATGTGACTATGTACTTCAAGTGACATATATTGTCCCTAGACGGATTGTAAATCATTTCTCATGGCAGACCCTTTCGCTTCAACCTCCGGACCCGACAGTCCGGAGTGTATCCGGATACCTGCTCAGTTATGTAAAAACTGGGATATGCATGGAAACCAGGCGTATGGGTCATAAGTGCTTGAACAGACAAGTACCCAACTAGCTATGTTATATTACATGGATAGTAAGAAACATCTTCAAGGGAGAATAGTTCCGTTAAGGGTCCTTTCCCTGGGTACGCATGCATTAATGTGCATGTCCGGACTGCGAAAAGAGACGCAGGATATAAACTTCTGGGGGCATGTAGTACAACAAATAGATATCGTCTTTTGTTCACCGACCGAATATTCCCTTAAGAACGCTAGCTTTTGGTTTCACCCAGTCTGAGGTACACATCCGGCTGACCCGGCAGTAACAATCGCAGAGGTGCTCCCCTTATGCCCTAGCCGAATTAACGGGAACGTAGGGCATAAACACAAGAGCCAGGCAACCCAGCTTGGCCAAAACTTAAGTCATATCGATGCATATAATGGCAAAAAAAGGTATATGTGAAAAGTGACACATGTGTGGGGCCTAGAGCCCGGAACGTAGCTATATTAACCTTCTGTATACGAAGCCCCCAAGTATCATGAGCGCAGCGCGTCAAGATTGTGTAGTCAAGACCATTTTAGCCTTTTAAGGCCTTGAAGAAAAAAGGGGAAGAAAGAAAGAAATAAAAGACAGATAATGCATATATAAAAAATTGACAGAGGTAAGGAGACGAACACCGAGTCCAGCACTAGGCGTAGAACCTTTGGAGTCTGGCTGCGTTCCATGGGTTTGGCTCGAGTCGATTGTCCGATGCATCCCACAGACAGTACGCTCCACCGGTTAGAACTTGGTCGATAACGAAGGGACCTTCCCATTTGGGCTTGAGCTTGTTCCTTTTCTTCTCCTGTAGGCGTGGAACGAGTTCAGCAATGTTATAAGTTTTGGCCCGTACTTCTCTGCTTTGATACCTTCGAGCCTGTTGCTGATAGAATGCGGAACGGCCTTTTGCCATGTCACGCTCCTCTTCCAGGGTGTCCAAACTGTCCTGCCAATCAAGCTCGGCTTCTTTCTGTTCATACATGCGCACTCGAGGCGAGTCATGAATTATGTCGCAGGGCAGTACCGCCTCTGCGCCGTACACCATAGAAAATGGTGTGTATCCGGTATTGCGATTCGGCGTGGTCCACAGCCCCCATAGTACGGAGTTGAGCTCCTCTAACCAGTGCGTATCGGATTCCTACAAGGATCGCACTAATCTGGGTTTAATGCCGCTCATGATAAGACCATTTTCTCGCTCGACTTGACCGTTAGTTTGTGGGTGATAGGCAGAAGCATAATCGAGCTTGATGCCCATGTTGCTGCACCAAAGTTTCACCTCGTAGCTGTAAAGTTCGAGCCGTTATCGATGATGATGCAGTGGGGGATGCCATAATGGTGTACAACCCCGGATATGAAGTCTATCACTGGCCCGGATTCAGCCCTTTTAACTGGTTTGGCTTCTATCCATTTGGTGAATTTTTCCACCATGACCAATAGGTATTTTTTCTTATGGCTTCCCCCTTTAAGGGGTCCGACCATATCAAGCCCCCAGACTGCAAAGGGCCAAGTGATGGGGATTGTTTGGAGAGCGGTAGGCGGCATATGGCTTTGGTTTGCAAAAAGCTGGCAACCGATGCAACGTTGAACAAGGTCCTGTGCGTCTGCTCGGGCCGTCGGCCAGTAGAAACCTGTACGAAAGGCCTTGCTTACAAGGGCCTGGGTTGCGGCGTGGTGGCCGCCGAGTCCAGCATGAATTTCTGCCAAAATTTTCCGTCCTTACTCTTCGGAGATGCACCTTTGAAGGACTCTAGTGGCGCTTTTCTTATAAAGCTCTCCCTCGTGGATCTTGTAGGCTTTAGACCGCCGCACAATGCAGTGCGCCTCCTTTGGGTCCTCGAGTAGTTCCTGCCTAGTTAGGTAGGCCAGGAATGGTTCGGTCCACGGGGCGATGACATCCATTATCACGTGGGCGGAAGGTGTTATTTTGGTGGCAGAGCCTCCGATTATGTCAGTGTGTTCGGTATCTAGTGTTGTGGTCGGGTCCGGACTATTGTTACCGGTCTCTCCTTGCCATACCACGGATGGCTTAAACAGCCTTTCCAAGAAGATATTAGGTGGGACAGGGTCGCGCTTAGCGCCGATGCGGGCGAGGATATCCGCCGCCTGATTGTTTTCCAGGGCCACATGGTGGAACTCAAGCCCCTCGAACCGAGCTGACATTTTGAGGACGGCGTTGCGATAAGCCGCCACTTTTGGATCCTTGGCATCGAAGTCTCCATTTATTTGAGATATTGCGAGGTTCGAGTCCTCGCGCACCTCCAGGAGTTGAATGCCCATGGAGACTGCCATCCGGAGACCATGTAACAGGGCCTTGTATTCTGCTGCGTTGTTGGAGTCTGTGTATAGTGTTTGGAGTACGTATTGGATTGTATCTCCGGTGGGGGATGTCAGGACGACGCCAGCCCCCAGACCAGCCAGCATTTTGGAGCCGTCAAAGTGCATAATCCAATTGGAGTATGCGCCGTACTCTATAGGGAGTTCGACTTCTGTCCATTCGGCGACGAAATCAGCCAGTACTTGTGACTTAATGGCTCGCCGTGGTTTGTATATTATGTCGAACGGGAGGAGCTCAGTAGCCCATTTAGCAATCCGGCCCGTGGCCTCGCGGTTGTTTATTATGTCGTTGAGTGGTACTTCAGAGGCCACCGTAATTGAACACTCTTGAAAGTAGTGTCGTAGTTTCCAGGATGCCATGAAGACCGCGTATGCTATCTTTTGATAATGTGGGTACCGTGATTTGCATGGAGTGAGGACAGTGGATACATAGTATACGGGCTTTTGAAGTGGGAACTTATGTCCTTCCATCTCTCGTTCTACGACGAGCACTGCGCTTACAACTTGGTGTGTTGCCGCTATATATAAGAGCATTTGTTCGCGATCTTAGGTGCGGCCAAGATTGGGTTTGTGGCCAAAACGGCTTTTATTTCTTCTAATCCGGCCGTGGCCGCATCCGTCCACTCAAGTGTTCGGTGCGTCGAAGAAGGCGATAAAGAGGCAGTGCCTTTTCTCCTAATCGGGAGATGAAGCGGCTTAAGGTAGCCACACATCCAGTTAGTTTCTGGATCTGCTTGAGGTCTGTTGGGATGGCCAACTGTGACAGAGCTCGATTTTTAGCCGGATTTGCTTCGATTCCTCTGTTGGAGACGATGAAGCCTAAGAGCTTTCCGGCGGGTATGTTGAAGACGCATTTTTCCGGATTGAGCTTTATGTCGTATGTTCAGAGGTTGTCGAACGTGAGCCTCAAGTCGTGTATTAAGGATTCGACGTGTCTGGTTTTAATGACCACATCGTCTAGGTATGCCTCCACTGTTTTGCCAATCTGTGTCTCCAAGCATGTCTGAATCATGCGTTGATAGGTTGCACCGGCGTTCTTGAGCCCGAAAGGCATGGTGTTAAAACAGAAGGGGCCGTATGGAGTGATAAATGCCGTTGCGGCTTGATCGGACTCCGCCATCTTAATTTGATGGCATCCGGAGTATGCGTCGAGGAAACACAATGAGTCGTGTCCTGCAGTAGCGTCGATAATTTGGTCGATGCGAGGGAGGGGGAAGGGATCCTTTAGGCAAGCCTTGTTAAGGTCCTTGAAGTCGATGCATAGGCGCCATGGTTTGTCCTTCTTTGGTACCGTCACCAGGTTGCTAGACAGTCCGGATGTTTTATTTCTCGAATGAATTCAGCCTCCAGTAATTTGGCTAGCTCCTCTCCCATGGCTTGTCGCTTAGGCTCAGAGAAGCGCCGAAGAGTTTGCTTGACCGGCTTGAATCCCTTCAGGATGTTAAGGCTATGCTCGGCCAGCCTGCGTGGGATTCCTGGCATGTCTGAAGGATGCCAGGCGAAGATGTCCCAATTCGCGCGCAAGAACTCCTGTAGCGCAGCGTCTACTGTGGGGTTTAACTGTGCCCCGATGCATGCTGTTTTTGTAGGGTCCATTGGATGGACTTGGAATTTGACTATTTCATCCGCTAGTTTAAAAGAGGTGAACTTGGATCTTTTGTCAAGTATCATGTCGTCCATGTCCACTGTGGAGCGCAGCGCAGTTAATTCCTCGGCCGCAAGGGCTTCAGATAACGCCTCGAGGGCCAGTGCGGCTGTTTTATTTTTGGTGCGGAGTGCTATGTCTGGATCACTAGCTAGAGTGATGATTCCATTGGGCCCGGGCATTTTGAGCTTCATGTACCCGTAATGGGGTATAGCTTGGAAGATCGTGAATGCCTCCCGCCCTAGAAGGGTGTGGTATCCGCTATTGAACGGGGCCACTTGGAATGTGATTTCTTCGAACATATAATTCTCCGGCGTGCCGGATACCACATCTAGTTTGATTTTGCCAGCACATCGTGCCTCCCGACTAGGGATGATTCCTCTGAAGGTCGTGCTGCTTTGCTCAATGTGGCTTCTGTCTATTTTCATTTTTTGAAGAGTCTCCTCATAGATGAGGTTTAATCCGCTGCCGCCGTCCATGAGTACTTTAGTAAGCCGGAACCCGTCCACAATTGGACTAGGGACCAAGGCGGCTGGTGCTCGGGCTATTCGAAATTTAGGTTCGTCACTGGCATTGAAGGTGATAGCCGTATCGCTCCATGGATTTATTGCTACTACGTGGCAGACTTTGGCAAGGCTGCGGAGTTCTTGCTTATGCCTATTATTTGAGGCAAAGGTCTCGAATACTGTCAATACTGTATTGTTGTTCTCCACGGGATGGTGCTCTGCGGTATTGTTGATGAGGAGATCCTCACCGCTCTTGGCCACCTGCCGGAGTACCCAACATGCTCTAAGGCTGTGTGTTGGCATGGTATCCGTTGTACTGTGAATTTTGCATGGCCCATTAAGCCATCCCTCCAATATGGTTCCACGCCCTATAGTGGGCTTTTGCTTCTTTGTAATTGGATCGGGTGACTTACGAGAGTACACCCTTTTAGTTCGGACTGGGGTTTTTGTCAGAGCCGGAGGATCCCAAAATTTTGTTTGGGTTTTCTAGGCGATTTCCATCGCACAGTACTTCCATCCTATGGCCACCAAGTCAGCGAAGTGTGCTATGTCACGGTGACTTATGGCGTTGAGGATTCCCCTGTCCGTGCAATTTATGCAATAGAAAGAAATTGCGTGTTCCTCGCGACAGTCCTTAACCTTGCTCATACAAGGAGGAATCTGGCCCAATAGTGGTGTACTGTCTCTTGGGGATCTTGTCTAATGTGGGAAAGATCACTTATATCTGGGTGGGTGGGTAGATTTAGGTCCGAACCCTGACCCGACCTGAGACCCAGGGGCGGAGGAGTTTCCGATCTTGGAAGTTCGGGCTCAGGGATGTTGCCCGCTAGGTCTGGCCCGTTGTCTGATTCTAGGTTCAAGGCATGGGCCATGTCCTCCCGTAGACGGGTATCCGGCTGAGAGAGCTCAGGAATCTGGACATAGTTTGTCCTCAAGATGGAGGAAGAATTCCTGACTTGCTCCTCCACCACCGCTATCTGATGGGTGACCGGCGGAGAGTTAATCTCCCTTTGGTCGGGTTTAAGCCCAATCCGATCATAGTCCATAGCGACTCCCAAAGCGGCGATGCGATCCAAGAGCTCGTTCAAGGAGGAGAGCTCCATTGGATCCATCTGCTCGGCGAACCCGGAGCCGATGCGGAGGCGGTTTTTGCTGACCCGAGAGGTCATCGTCGGCGTAGCGGCCGAACAGGCGGTCATGATGAAGTCGCCTAATCGAAGAGTTTGGCCTACAGCCAGGGCTCCCCCGGAAGTGATGTTGTCCTTGACAACAAGATGAGCCATCAAGCCTTATGATGACGACACAGTGGAACTCTCAATGAAAGCACCAATGTCAGTGTCAAAACCGGCGGATCCCGGGTAGGGGGTCCCAAACTGTGCGTCTAAGGTGGATGGTAACAGGAGGCGGGGGACACGATGTTTACCCAGGTTCGGGCCCTCTCGATGGAGGTAATGCCCTACTTCCTGCTTGATTGATCTTGATGATAGGAGTATTACAAGAGTTGATCTACCCGGAGATCGTAGAGGCTAAACCCTAGGAGCTAGCCTATGGTATGATTGTAGTTGTCCTACGGACTAAGCCCTCCGATTTCTATAGACACCGGAGGGGGCTAGGGTTACACAGAGTCGGTTACAAGGGAGGAGATCTATATATCCGTATTGCCAAGCTTGCCTTCCATGCCAAAGAGAGTCCCATCCGGACACGGGACGAAGTCTTCAATCTTGTATCTTCATAGTCCAATAGTCCTTCTAAAGGATATAGTCTGGCTGTCCGAGGACCCCCTAATCCAGGACTCCCTCACCTGGTGGTGCTGAACTCCAGCTGAAACGCCTGCAACTCGATGTTCCATTCCGCGACCCTTCCTACAGCATTGGGCTCCGGAGTATCCTCTCTAGTGGGTACGCCGAGACGACCTTGATGGGTTGGCCTTGAAAGTAGTGGCGCAGCTTGCGTGAGGCCACAAGGAGCACGAGTAGAAGCTTCTGCGGCATGGGATAGCGTGCCCTTGCATCCCATAACACCGTACTGACGAAGTACACCGGGTGCTCGATGAGGGTGGGAGCTTCGATGGGACCCGAGGTCTCCGGAGCTAGGGACGCCTCCGGAGGCCGAGGAACCTCAGGAGCTTGGCTGCCCGTTGAGGCTACTGCGGTCTCGGGGGCGCCGTGTTGTGGAGCCTGGTCGTCTGCTGACGTTGTTGTGGCTCCAGGGGTGCCGTCGTGGTGCCGCTCCTTCCCAGCTGAAGGTGAGGTGTTGTGTGGTTGGCCCTTGGCCTGACGCTCCTCGCGGACGGCCACCAGCGCAGAGTGAGGCGTGGCGGCTAAGTAAAGCACCAGGGCTCGAGGGGACGAGGCGCTACCATCACTGGTGGGCTGGTCAGGTATCTCTTGAGGTCTTGGAATGCTAGGTCGGCCACCGGGGTCCACTCGAACAGGCCTTTCTTCTTCATTAGCTTGAAGAACGGTAGGGCGCGCTCCCCCGGCTTGGAGATAAAGCGCCCCAGCGAGGTCACACAACCTACGAGCTTCTACATTTCTTTGAGGGTCTGAGGCGGGCTCATGTCTTCTATTGCCTTGACCTTCTTCAGATTCGCCTCGATCCTGCTGTGCGATACGAGGAAACCCAACAGCTTGCCGGATGGGACGCCGAACACGCACTTCTCTGGATTGAGCCGCGGATCTACCTGGCGCAGGCTAGCGAACATCTCCTCCAGGTCCTGAATGAGGGTCCTTGCCTCCTTAGACTTCACCACAATGTCGTCGACGTAGGCCTCTGCGTTCCTCCCGAGATGCTAGCCCAGGGTGATGTGCATCAATCGCTGGAAGGTCGTCCCAGCGTTGCGCAGCCCGAACAGCATGCAGGTGTAGCTGTACACCCGCACGGGGTCAGGAAGGCCGTCTTTTCTATGTCTTCCACTGCCATCTTGATCTGGTGGTAGCCCGAGAAAGCATCCAGGAAGCATAACAGGTCGCACTCGGTGGTGGATTCGACGATCTGATCAATGCGCGGAAGCGGGAAGGGGTCCTGAGGGCAAGCCTTTATGAGGTTGGTGAAGTCGACACACATGCGCTCCTTCCCGCCTTTCTTGGGCACCACAATGGGGTTTGCCAACCACTCCGGGTACCGGACTTCGCGGATGACACCCGCCGCCTCTAGCTTGCGGGTTTCCTGGATGATGAAGGACTACTTCTCCATGGACTGCTGATGCAACTTTTGCTTCACCGGGCGCACATTGGGGCACACCCTCAAGTGGTGCTCGATTACTCCCCTCGGGACCCCCACCAGCTGCTTGGGCTCCCAGGAGAATACCTCCTTGTTTGCTCGCAAGAACTTCACCAGTGCCTCTTCTTGGCCGGGCTCGAGGTTGGCGCCTATGGTGAAGGTGGCTCCTGAGGCCCCGTCATGGTCGACCGATACTTGCTTCGTCTTGGCCCGGTTTTGCGAAAATAACTGCTTCTTCTTTGCCGGCGCAGCCCCCTGGGCCTGGATACCACTTTGTCAGTGGGTCGGGCTGCCGCTCCTGCCCTGAGGGCAAGCCTGAGGACCGTCAGGGCTTCCTTGGTGTCCCCTGCCACGGTTAGGATACCGTTGCTCCCCGGCATCTTCATGAGGTTGTAGGCGGGATGAGTTTCCGCTATGAACTGAGCCAGTGCAGGGTACCCAAGGATGGCATTATACATGAAGCCGATGCATGTGATGTCGAAGTAGATAAGCTCGGTGCGGTAGTTGTCGTGGGTGCCGAAGGTGACAGGGAGGCGAATGTACCCCAAGGGGCTGGTGGATCCACCACCAACTCCAGAGAAGGGCTTGGTGTGGCGGATCCGGCCAAGTGGCACGTCGAGCAAGCTGAAGGCCTCCATGGAGAGCACATTAAGGATGGCTCCTCCGTCGATGAGGGTCTTGGTAATTGCCACATTGCAGATGATGGGTGTACAGAGCATCGGGAGCGCCCCCAAACCCGCAGTGGTCGCCGGGTGGTCCTCTAAGTCGAAGGTGAGGTCGGCCTTGGGTGCTGCCCATCCTGGAGGAGCCTCTTGCTGCAGACGTGCAGCGCCCACCTGGCGGACGAACTTCTTGACGTGACCACTCGAGGGCAGCGCCTGCGAACCTCCTAGGAGGGCCGCGCCGGCGGGGGCGCTGGCGCCGCGAAGAGCGCGATGAAGAGGTAGCGTAGCTCCTCCCAGGAGGCCACAGAGGACTCCGGCAGGTTGAACAGCCAGGCGCGCGGCACGCCGGCGAGGGCCATGGGGAGCCAGTTGGACATGACCTTGTCATCGCCTCCGGCTTCCAAAACAGCCTTCTCGTATGCCAGTAGGAAGGCAGTCGGATTTGCCGCGCCGTCGTAGCGAGGCGGCATCTCTGGCTTGAACTTGTGCGGCCACTGCACTTGCCGTAAGGCGGGGGTGAAGGCCAGGAGACCCCTGGCACCTCCATGCGCGCCCGTCGACCTAGTTGGAGGGGTAGCGCCTGCCATGGGAGACGGTCGGAGAAATGAAGCAACCAGGGAGGCGAAGTTTCAGTGCACCCCTACTTGGCACGCCAAATGTCGGATTTTGGGTTCAGGAAAACCCTTGAGGTTCGAACTCTGGGGCGCGCACGAAGAACTCTCTCTCCCTAGTACGCTCGCACGACGATCTCAAGGCCTAGCTTGTCGAACCCAAGGAACAAGAGACACGAGGGTTTATACTGGTTCGGGCACCGTTGCGGTGTAATACCCTACTCTAGTGTGGTGTGGTGGGTTGCCTTGTAGGCCGAGGATGAACAAGTACAAGGTATGAATAGCCTCCTCAGGAGGGGTGTTCTTGAGCTCGGTGAGCTGGGGAGGTGGCCTTGGTGGAATGGATCCAATCCAAGATGAGTTCGGTTTCTATGGTGGTGGCTAGTCCTATTTATAGAGGCCCTGGTCCTCTTCCCAAAAGTAGGCGGGAAGGGATCCCACAACGGCCAATTTTGAAGGGAGACAACTAGTACAAGCTATCCTGACAAAAGGTGGTCTTCGCCTGCCAAAGGCTCTGGTGGTGATGCTGCGGTGGGCTCCACGGTGACCTCCGTCCTGGCATCCTGCTGGTCTTGATCTCATTGCACTGATATGGAAACATTTGCCTGATGCCTCGGGACTCCTCGCCTGAGCCTGCCTCTTTAGCACCAAAGAGGAAACTGGTACCCTGCGCCCGCTGGCACCAGCCTGGCCTTGGTCGTCACGGCTCATGTCACGTGAACCTCGCGAGGTGCCCCTTGCATAGATATCTCCGCTCCTCGGGAGCCAGCCTGGCGAGGCCGTCCCTGAGGAGGTCTTGATGTCGTCCGCCTCGCAAGGCTTGGCCCCTCGCGAGGGTCTTGAGTAGTTGCTGCTGAAAATGGGTCGTACCAGGCCGTTGGTGGAGCCACGCCATGGGCCGCAGGCAGGCAAGTCTGGGCACCCCCGTTCCTAGGACGCCGAGAAAATTCTTTAATATTATTCTCAAGATCAGTGGTGTTCCTATTATTATTATAAGATTGATTTCCACACAAATTACCATAATTATTAGAGGAATTACTAGAAAAAGGCCTAGGATTAAAATTACCTCTCTAAGCATTGTTATTGAAATTATTTCGAGAGATAAAATTCACATATATGGCATCACTATTCTGCTCAATCAAAGTAGACAAAGGCGTGTCATTTAAACCAATAGGAGCACTTTTACTAGCAACCAATTTCATAAGAGTATCAACTTTTTCACTCAAAGAAGAAATTTCATCAACGAATTAACTTTTTTACTAGTAGGAGCCCTTTTGGTATGCCATTGTGAATAATTTTCAATAATATTACCAAGCAATTTGGTGGCTTCACCCAAAGTAATTTCCATAAGAGTCCCACCTACGGCGGAATCTAAAAGATTACGAGAAACAAAATTCAATCCCGCATAAATTTTTTGTATGATCATCCAAAGATTTAACCCATGAGTTGGGCAATTACTTAGCACCATTTTCATCCTTTCCCAAGATTATGCAACATGCTCATGTTCAAGTTGCTTGAAATTCATGATCTGGGTTCTAAGGGAAATAATTTTTGCGGGAAGAAAATACTTAGTGATAAAAGCATCTTTGCACTTATTCCAAGAACCGATACTTAGATGAGGTGCATTTTCCAAGGAGTGACCTCTTCCAATGAAATTGTGCTTAGGTGAGGTGCTAAGGGCATTAAATGGCTTAGCAAATCAAGTCCCCAATGCATAGGTGCTTAGTTTTTTGTTGCTAAGTTTGCTTCATTTAGTTAGCTATAGACTCAAAATTATCTATTCACCTAGGTACATGCGCTTTGCACCGTTTCTTCCTGGGGTGACCACACTAGTCTCTCTCTTCTTAATTAACTTGCCACATCCAACCTTATGCCTATGTGGCAGGCTTAGCACCTGTACGAGCAAGTACAATAGTGGGCTATAAGCCCGCTTACATGGTATTTTTGCATATGTGGAGGAAAGAGACAAGGAAAAAGTGGAGGAGTGGGCTCTCATGCAAGAGTCAGCCTCTACATGGTGGAGCATTGGGAGAGGCACCTATATACCATGGAGGTGTTCAGGAATCAGGAGACTCACACCGGTCGTAGCGCCGCAGTTAAAATGGTATTGGCAAGTCAAATCATGGGGCCCCACCTGTCCAGCAGTAACTCGTTGTCAAATCACACAGCCCTGCGTTTGTAGCAGCCTACTCCCTCATCTTCTCGCGTCTCTGCCAAACCGACTAGGCAGAACTGCCCCTCCTACCGCGCGGGAAAAGCCCCGCCCTCGACTTTTAAATAGTACAATATACTAATTTTGTATCCATGGATTGCGCCATGGAGCAAAGCCTCAAGAAAATGGCGGTACACATGTACGGAGTATACAACACGCCCATCGCGTTTGCATCGCACCCCAGACGATCAGTCGGCCTGGCACGTGGTCATATTGCGTTTGCACACACATGTGGGACCACAATTGAGAACCGACCATAGGCACACTCCCCGTCCCCACAAGTCAGGTGAGTTAATAGGAGAGAGAGATGAGTGATAGTACTAGAGAAGTGTTGTACATAAGTTGGTGCCTGGACGATCCCTGCATGACACGGAAGATCAGTTCTTCCATGCATGTGAACAGACTCCAACAGACACGGCTGGATTGGCTATCGTCTATATATCGTGTAGGTTGTGTTGTGCAGGGTTGTAGTTCTGATGAGAAATCTAAAAAAAGGTTTCTTGTCATCTCGCAATATTAGGTGTCATGTGCTTCGGATCATTACGAGGGTTAGACAGCAACAACTGAGTTCCTCCAAGGTGCTGGTCATTGGGGGCACATGCATGAAGACTACTCGGCTGCCATCTAGGTCAAGCCGGCTATGTTAATTACGATACTTTTGATGTAGAAACCATCTTTCCTACAACAATAAATACATAACATCGTACTAGTTTTCAACGATCATATACTAGCTTGATCGATGCCCTCAATATTATGAAAGGAACATCTGAATTCTCAACTCAGTTCCCTGAAAAACACACATCATTTGTCACTGTTTCTTGCTCTTTTTATGAAGTTTAAGCATTGACTGAAATTCCAAATTCAGTGGTGGAGCTATGCAATGACATGCACCAAAAAACATGCACACAAATTCAGAGAGTTCAGAAGCTATGAAGTACAAGTATACGAGTACATGTGTATCCGTGTATCTGCGGTTGATTGTGTGGAAGAGGTTGTAAGTGCATTTAGTGCCCCTTAGTGATTTTGGTGTATTGAAGACTTATAGGTTAAGGGACTAATGTGTTTGTGAGTGTACACAGGTCTATAAGTCTATGAGGAGTTCGATATTTATAGTGAAACTCGACCCCTAAAAATGAATGTCTTTAACTGAAGACTTTGGCTTTCTGAAGACTTTGAAAGTGAAGAAATTGGTGTAACCTTCAAGACTTGATATTCGTGCGAGGAACATGAAGCGTGAAGACTTTTGTTTTCGTAGTTTCGTTTTCTCTTTCTTGAGTCATAGGAAACACCGTACTGTTAAAGGGGGTCGAGGTAAAACTAAGGAAAAGTTTCCAAGTGATGCTCATCTCAAAATCCTACACCTACCAATCCCTTCGAGTGAAGCCATTAGAAATCTCATATAGTACAGTCAATTTCTTCAGTGACAGAGACGAAGATCTTCTGTTCTTTGAGGAATTTGTTTTGACTAAGGAGTTAGGAATTTGCCAGTGTGGATTGCCTACCAGTGAGGAACATGATAGCCCTGAGGAATTTGATAGATCAAATATCCGACCGTTGTTGTGCTATGAGCCAGCTGTCCCAAAATACCTACCCACCTAACTCTCACATCATTGAAGGGCATTTACGTCTTATCATGTCGGGCTGCTCCCTAGGCTATAAATAGCCGCCCCCTACAACCACTAGCTGGTCGGCTGCTCCGAGAGAAACCGACACTTGTCATTGAGAGCATCCCATCCTCCGAGGACTTTGAGCGAAAATCATCAAGTGAGGAAAACCCAAACCCAAACACCTACAAACCCAAACTGATTGAGCATCACTGAAGAGATTGTTCCTGTGTGGAACCGACGCTTGTTACCTTTGAAGACTGTGCATCTTCCAGATGGTTAGGCATCACGGTCTAGAGCATCCAAGAGGAAATTGTGGATCGCCGAGTGACCGAGTTTGTGAAGGTTTGGAAGTCACCTGAAGACTTACCACGAGTGAGTAGGCGAGGTTTGTGTGACCTTAGCTCAAGGAGAATACGGTGAGGACTGTGTGTCCTCAGGTTTAAATACCTAGCCGCTCCAACCAAACGTACAACGGTCACAGCAGTTGGAACTGGTCTACCAAATCACTGTCTTCACCGAGCTAACTGGTTCCATTTCCTCAACCCTTCCATTTCCTCATTACTGTGTTGTTGTTCTTGATCATTACTGTTTGAAGATTTTGATTGAAGACTCTCTCTATTTCCTCAGTTCAATTTGTTCAGTCAGTTTGTCTTCAGCCTGCTTATCCTGTGTTTACACTACTTGTACTCTGTGCTTGTTTTCATTTCATCATGATGTTTACGCTACTGTTCTGTTATGCTTGCATCTGAGTACTTATTCCACTGCTAAGTTGTTCGTGATTTAGGAATTTCCTCACTGTGAAATTCCTCAGTGACGAATTTGTAAAAATCTCCTATTCACCCCCCTCTAGTCGACTTAGCGCACTTTCAGAGGTTCTCAAGGACGAACGAAGTCGACTGACGCATGGCCGACACAGTTCTGACGGAGGCAGAATGGATACAGATCTGGTCCGGGCAACCTTCCTCATGCGCCTTGTGCCCTTCTGATGACCTTCAATAGGAAATAACAGAGAACTTGACCCGTGGTGTATCAAACATCACGTGTTTGATTTTTAGAGCATCCTTGCTTGCAATGTGGAGTACTAATCAAATATCAAATGGAACTTAATACTTGGAAATATAATTCGAAGTATCCGTAGGGAGAAATCAACTAGAACTGCTCATCCAGCCATACCATTCCTTCCTTTTCATAATTTTTCATACAGAAAAAATAAGAAATAGATGCCATGACCTCTGCTCAGTGTGGACCGAAAGAAATTACTCTAGCAACTGCAAGAACAAGTAACTGAACTACCCTCTGCTACTGATGGACCATCAGGAGGATTTGTTTTAGTGCACACCACTATTTTTTCATCTCCATCCAGCCGCAATTGATGTCGCGACAACCAGCGATGGAAAGTTTGAGCGGCCGTGTCAGGCGGGTTGCAGGCATCGGTCGTGCGCAGGCATAAACATGTCCGTACATTTATAATGAAAATTCAATCATTTTATGAACAACATTCTTCTGAATTTAGATGCACGAACTATCTGAAGTTTTCTTCCTCTCTTCTATTTGAACATCAATTCCAAAAAAAATTGGAAGGTGGTCGCCGGTGAGTAAAGGGTGGTGAATGATCTTGCCGGATCTGGTGACCCCCGACGTGCTCCGGGAGGTGGTGCGGTGATTTCTCCTCCCGATCTGTTGGAGGAGGGGTGTGGTGTGTTGCCGGTTGGGGTTGGGGCTGCAGCACGTCTGCGGCTGGGGCCGAGGCGGAGGCGGAGGCGTGATGGTAGCTGCAACTACGTCGGTATTTCCTCGGAGAGGGAGCGATGATGTAGCACAGCGACGGTAGGTATTTTCCTCAATTATGAAACCAAGGTATCGAACTAGTAGGAGAACCAAGCAATACAACGTAAACAACACCTGCACACAAACAACAACACCTCGCAACCCGACGTGTTAAAGGTTGTCAATCCCTTCCGGGGTACGACACCTCAAGATAGGTAAGCGAATGTGAGGTAAATTGTAGTAGATTGATAGATCGAACACCGAATAAAATAAATAAAGATAAAACACATCAAGTTATTTTTGTATTTTTTGTTTAATATATCTGAATAAAAATGCAAAGGAAAAGTAGATCGCAAGGCAAATATATGAGAAAGAAGACCTAGGGGCCGTAGGTTTCATTAGTGGCTTCTCTCGAGAAAAATAGCAAACGGTGGGTAAACAAATTACTGTTGGGCAATTGATAGAACTTTAAATAATTATGACGATATCTAGGCAATGATAATTACATATGCATCACGTCCAAGATTAGTAGACTGACTCCTGCCTGCATCTACTACTATTACTCCACACATCGACTGCCTCCACCATGCATCTAGTGTATTAAGTTCATGGAAAATCGGAGTAATGCAATAAGAACGATGACATGATGTAAACAAGATCTGTTTATCTATATGGCGGTAGATATAGATCTCGTCTTTTTATCCTTAGTAGCAACGATACATACGTGTCAGTTCCCTTTTTGTCAATGGGATCAAGCACCGTAAGATCGAACCCACTACCGGGCACCTCTTCCCATTGCAAGATAAATATACCAAGTTGGCCAAACAAAACCCAAATATCGGAGAAGAAATACGTGGATATAAGAGATCGTGCATATAAGAGATCAAAGAAACTCAAATAACTTTCATGGATATAAAAAGATATAACTGATCATAAACTCGAAGTTCATCAAATCCCAAAAAACACAACGCAAAAGAGTTACATCATATGGATCTTCAAGAGACCATTGTATCGAGAATTTAGCGAGAGAGAGAGAGAGAGAGAGAGAGAGAGAGAGAGAGAGAGAGAGAGAAAGCCATCTAGCTACTAACTACAAACTCAAAGGTCTGCAAAGAACTACTCACGCATCATCGGAGAGGCACCAATGGAAGTGGTGAAGCCCTCCGTGATGGTGTCTAGATTGGATCTGGTGGTTCTGGACTCTGCGGCGGCTGGATGAATATTTCGTCGATGCTTCTAGGGTTTTTGGAATATTGTGTATTTATAGAGCAAAGAGGCGGTCCGGGGGGGGCACCCGAGGTTGTCACAACCCACCAGGGCGCGCCCGGGCCTCCTGGCGCGCCCTGGTGGGTTGTCCCCTCCTTGAGACTCCCCCCGGGTGCAACCAGGGACCATCTGCTTCCTTTTGGCCCGTAAAAAATCATCGTGAAGTGTCGTGGCATATGGACTCTGTTTGATATTGATTTCCTGCATTGTAAAAAACATGGAAAAAACAACAACTGGCACTTGGCACTATGTCAATAGGTTAGTACCAAAAAGTGGTATAAAATGATTATAAAACATCCAAGATTGATAATAAAACAGCATGGAACAATAAAAAATTATAGATACGGTGGAGACGTATTAGCATCCCCAAGCTTAACTCCTACTGGTCCTCGAGTAGGTAAGTGATAAAAAATAGAATTTTTGATGTGGAGTGTTGTTCATCATGTCATATTATATTGTTTTCTTTATATCATGGACATTTGGACTTTTATGTGATTCAAAGCAATAGACTATTTTTGACATAATAATTTAGATACTCAAGCATATCAACAAGCAACCATGTCTTTCAAAATATCAATGCTAAAACAAGTTATCCCTAGCCCATCATGCTCAGACATTGATCCATTCATGAAACACACTCGAATATTAACTACAACCAATACTTGAGCACGATCATATTGCCTCCTAGTTGGTGCTTTTGTAAGAGAAGATTGAGACTCAAATTTTGTCGGTGTACTAAAGTAGGGGTACCTTGGTATCCCGAACTTGTGCACGGGCAGTCGTAGCACCCCGCAGCAAGGCTTGCTAGGTGATCGCCAAGACTCTCCGTGGTCCCTTTTTGGGCCATCCAAGAACAAAGTATTTGAGCCAAGTCCCCGGCAGGAGGAGCCTGCCGGGAAGGCCACCCGAAGAGAGCCAGGCCCCGGCAAGAGGAGCTTGCCGGGACGACCGCTCGAAGCACAAGACCCCGGCAGGAGGAGCTTGCCGTGAATGCCAACCACGACACGACAAGGACCTTGCCACGGCGCGTCCCACGCTCCGGCAAGGCCCGGTGAGCGACAAGCTCCCGGGCGCGACAAGGCATCCACCGCGGCAAGGCGTTTGCCGCGGCAAGTTACCACCCCGTGCCTGCGCTCCAGCTCACCCACCAACGTGTCGCTCTGGGGGCATTCCAGGCGCACGTGGCGGGAGGTTGTGCAGCCAGGGGCATGCGGTGGCGAAGCGAAGCTGACAGAGTAGCCATCGTGGCAAATGGTGGCGCTCCTGACGGTCCACTTCCCTGCACCGTCTGGGCGACGCGGACGGGCATTTAATGCCCTTGTCCCCCGCCGTCAGAGTTAGGTATGATAGCACTGTACAGCCACTGTGCAGGCAGCTGTACCCACTACAGCACTCTCCCATTTTTGCCCCCCCACCTGCGCTGCCACCTGTGGGTAACCCCTTGAGCATATAAAAGGAGGCCCCATGCGCACGTAGGAGGAAGGAGGACACCCATCGCCACGCTCGGTCTCGCCAGCGGCTCGTGTGTGCTGTAGCACCACGCGCTCCCGAGCAAGAACACAATACAATCCACAAAGCAGCAGTAGGGTTTTACGCATCCTTGCGGCCCGAAGCTGGGTAAAATCCCCTTGTGTGCAGCGCCTCGATCCGCTCTTTGCGCAACCTCCGCCCCCCGCCGAACCAGTAAGGGGCTCGGTCCCCATAGGTGTTCGAGGAAGCCGATTCCCCCCGACATCTTTGGCGCGCCAGGTAAGGGGCGTCGAAGTTGTGCGAACCTAATCCGGCGTCTGCACCAGCTAGATCTCCATCATCTTCGTCGACATGCCACCGAAGAAGAAGGCTCCAGAGGTGGCCAGTCCGTCCGCGTCGAACCCGCCGCCCTTGGAGCAAACAGGCGGTGGGGACGGCACAGACGGCAGGACGGGCGTCGTCGAGCCAGCTCATGGCGCCACGGCGTCCGAACATGCACCGCGCCCCTCTCAGGAGGCACGGGACCAGCAGCGTCTTGGCGCCCACGGTACCATACGCTTGCTGGACCCAAATCGAGCCGGCGGATCCCAGGGCGCTCAGGGCCAGCACTCACACCAACGTGCTGGCGCGAGCGTGGCGCGGCTGCCTGGTCCGAGTGTTGCTCCTTCTAACGTAGTTAGAAGTTCGAGCACATCCCGCTCCACGCGCCGTTCGCCACCACTGCCCACCACTCCAGCAGAAGCTCTGGCGCGAGCTCAACTGCTCCTAGACTACCCTCCAGCGGCGGACAAGCTCGACGACTGGAGGGCCACGATACAGAGCCTCATCGGTTTCGCCAATGGCGACACCCCGCGGCAGCACAACGCGTCGCAGCCACGGCGGGACAGCCAGGCGAGAACCGATGGCGCTAGGACCGGCGGGGGTGCGACCACTGTGCACTCCCCGCCCCAGAGGCCAAGGTCGCCGACTCGCCGGAATCATCACGAGAACGACTCCACCGCGTCATCGAATCCGCGGACTCGTCGCGATCAACGCCAAGTTCTTCACGAGCGAGAGCAAGAAGACGCTCGTACTCGGATCGAGCGTCGGAGAGAAGCGCGACGTCAATCAGACCACCGCGCTGGGCCCTCTGTCGACATGCATGCACCAGGGGAGCCAGGCGACATGCCGTACGCGGTGGGCTGCCCTGCGTTCACCCGTGAGCTGCGGCAAGTCCAGTGGCCCAGCACGAAGAATTTCAAGCCAGACGTACCAGAGAAGTACGACGGCAAGTCGCATCCGTCGGAGTTCCTCAGCATCTACACCATCGCGGTGCAGGCTGCTGGAGGGCGAGATGACAAGATCCTTGCCAACTACTTCCCGCTGGTACTCAAATCCAACGTCAGATCCTGGCTCATGCACTTGCCGGATAACTCCATAACCTCCTGGACAGACTTGTGCCATCAGTTTGTTGGCGCCTTTACGGGCGGCCACAAACCCCATGGCCAAGCGAGCGACCTTCATCTGCTCATCCAGAAGGAAGGGGAACCCCTGCGCAAGTTCATCCAGAGATTCAGCCGTGTACACTACAACATCCCAGACGTCCACCCCGCCGCAGTCATCAGCGCGTTCCATCAGAACGTGCGTAACCGTGGGATGCGGGAGGAGATGGCGATGTGCAAGATCAAAGACGTCAGTGAGCTATATGCCCTGGCCGACAAGTGTGCCCGCGCTGAGGAAGGGAGGAAACTCCCCGGAGAGAACACTGGCGCAGGAGAATCTGACAGTGAGGATACCGCCCCGGCAAGGAAGGGCCGGCGGCGGAGCAACAGGAAGAAGAAGAGCCAAGAAGTACTGGTTGTTGAGCAGTCCGGCGATGAAGGCGCCGCCAAGAAGGCCCAGGCTGGTAGCTCTGGCAAGGAGATTGCCGGATGCGCCCACTGCCAGGCTGTGGCGGTCGCCGACAAGCGGGACGGCACCAACAAGCAGTACTGCAAGATCCACAGCACCAAGGGCCATGACCTCCAGAGCTGCAAGCAGGTCGAGTGGCTCGTCGAGCTGCAAAAGGCCGAGTACGAGCGGCGCGACAAGGAGAGATCCCGGGGAGGTGGCGGAGGATCAGGCACGAAGCGCCCCGGCCAGGGAGGACGCCGCGACAAGGACAAGCAGTGGCAAGCGGACCGACCTCCCCGCGGCCGCGACAAGAACGAAGACGACGACGAAGACGAAGACATGGATGACGTCAAGACCAGTGAGCAGGAGTTTCAGAAAGCCACAGAGGTCTTGTGCGTAGACGGCGGTGCCTCCCTGCATACTTCTCACCGCCAGCTCAAGCAGTGGGCGCGGGAAGTCAATGCAGCTGAGCCACCCGTCGAGTCGCGCAAGCCTCTGAAATGGTCCAGCACGCCTATCATCTTTGATATTGAGGACCACCCTGATCGCACAATGGCGATCGGGTGCTTGCCGATGTTGGTCTCACCAACAGTCCGCAACCTCAAGGTCACTAAAATGCTAGTTGACGGCGGGGCTGGCTTGAACCTGATCTCCTCCGCTGTGCTCCGGAAACTCCAAGTCCCCGACAGCGAGCTCGAAGAGACCGGCACGTTCCAAGGAATCAACCCGGGAAGGAGCAAGCCGAAGGGGAAGATAACATTGCCAGTGACATTTGGCAGCGAGCTGAACTTCAGGACAGAGAGGATCACTTTTGACGTTGCCGATTTTCCTTTGCCTTACAATGGAATTCTCGGCCGTCCAGCGCTCGCCAAGTTCATGGCGTCCTCTCACTACGCCTACAACATGCTCAAGATGCCAGGCCCAATAAGCGTCATCTCTGTCCCCGGCGACAAGAAGGATGCCCTTATCTGTGCCGACAAGATCTACCGGGAAGCAGCAACCGCAGCGGATCACAAGCCGCTTGCCGCTGAAGCTCCCGGAGGGAAGAAGAGGACCAAGCCCGGCAAGTGCTCTGGCGCCCACTCCGGCAAGCGCACCTCTTCGGAGTGCTGCGCTACCGTCGAGGACGCGCCATCGAGCTCCACCAGCAAGAGTAAGAAGACAATGGCAGCTCCGCCAACGACCAAGAAGGTGCCCGCCAAGGAGGACGACACTGGTGGTACCTTCACCATCAGTGCCATGCTCGACCCCAAATAGGTAAGCGCGCTCGTTGCTTTCCTGCGGGAGAATGTCGATGTGTTTGCCTGGAAACCATCTGACATCCCCGGAGTTCCCAGGAAAGTGATTGAGCACCACCTCGCCGTCTGTCCTCACGCGCGACCCGTCAAGCAGAGAGTCAGGAAGCAAGCAGTGGAGCGCCAAGAGTTCATCGCAGAAGAGATCAAGAAGTTGGAAGCGGCAGGCCTCGTCAGAGGAGTGCTCCATCCGACGTGGTTGGCCAATCCTGTTGTCATGCACAAAGCAAATGGTAAATGGAGACTTTGCATCGACTTCACTGATGTTAACAGAGCTTGTCCCAAAGATCCCTTTCCCATGCCGCGCATTGACCAGATTGTTGACTCCACGGCCGGATGTGACCTGCTTTCATTTCTTGACGCTTACTCAGGATATCATCAGATCTTCATGGCTGAAGAAGATGAAGAGAAGACCGCGTTCATCACTCCATGTGGCACGTACTGTTTCGTACGGATGCCTTTCGGACTGAAGAACGCCGGTTCAACATTTGCGAGGGTTGTCCACACCGCTTTTGAGCCACAAATCCACAGAAATGTGGAGGCCTACATGGATGACATAGTGGTCAAGAGCAGAGACAGGGCAACCCTGATTCAAGACTTAGAAGAGACCTTTGCGAACCTGCGCAGGATCAGCCTCAAGCTCAACCCCGAGAAGTGCGTGTTCGGAGTCCCTTCCGGCAAGCTTCTCGGGTTCTTCGTGTCTCAGCGAGTAATAGAAGCCAACCCAGACAAGATCAAGGCCATCGAGCAGATTGAAGCACCAACACGTGTCAAGGACGTACGAAGGCTTGCCGGCTGCGTCGCGGCTCTCAGCAGGTTTATTTCCAAGTCTGCAGAACGCGCCCTGCCGTTTTTCAAAATTTTGAAAAAGGTGGGTCCAGTAAAATGGACTCCGGAAGCGGAGGCTGCGCTGCAGGACCTGAAGAAATACCTGTCCTCCGCTCCAATACTTGTCGCGCCTAAACCACAAGAGAAGTTGCTGCTATACCTGGCGGCAACCAATCAAGTGGTTAGTGCTGCGTTAGTAGCGGAGAGGGAGGCAGATGATGAGCCAGCAACCACGGCAAGCACGTCCAACGACAAGCAGGGGGCTTCCCCGACAAGCTCTGGCCTCGACAAGGATGAATCTGCGCAGGAGCAAGTGGAGGTGCAGAAGAAGAAAATGGTGCAGCGCCCAGTTTACTTTGTCAGCTCCCTTTTGCAGGGGGCTAGGTCAAGGTACTCTGGTGTGCAGAAATTGCTTTTCGGCCTCCTCATGGCCTCGAGAAAGCTGCGCCATTACTTCCAAGCACACGAGATTACAGTTGTCACCCGCTTTCCGCTGAAGAGGATACTGCAGAATCCAGAAGCAACAGGCAGGATTGTCGAGTGGGCACTAGAGGTGTCGAGCTTCGGTCTCCAGTTCGAGAGCACCTCGACTATCCAAAGCAGGGCATTGGCGGAGTTCATAGCGGAGTGGACACCGACACCGGACGAAGATATCCCAGAGACGAGCATCCCCGCCAAAGAAGCAAGCAAAGAGTGGCTGATGTACTTTGATGGTGCTTTCTCGCTGCAAGGCGCCGGTGCTGGCGCGTTACTCGTCGCGCCCACCGGAGAGCACCTCAAGTACGTGGTCCAGATGCATTTCCCCAAGGAGCAAGCAACCAATAATACTACAGAGTATGAAGGTCTGCTCGCCGGTCTCAGGATCGCGGCAGAACTTGGGATCAAGAAGCTCATTGTCAGGGGTGACTCGCAGCTTGTCGTCCGCCAAGTGAACAAGGATTACCAGAGTCCGTTGATGGAAGCGTACGTTGATGAAGTGAGGAAGCTGGAAGAGCACTTTGACGGCCTGCAAATGGAACACATTCCAAGAGCTGAGAATGACATCGCTGATGGCCTGTCGAAGTGCGCAACATTTAAGTTACCTGTGGAACCAGGAACCTTTGTGCTCAAGCTAACTCAACCATCCGTAACGCCATCAACCAGACAGAGCAAGAAGAGGAAGTTGGTCTCCGGCGACTATCTTCCGGCAGAGCTTCCTGGAGCCGCCACCAAGAAGGTCCCCAAGATCGACGCCAAGAGCGCTGAGGAGTCGTCTGCTCCGGAAAACCCCAGGGTTTGTTCCGTAGAAGCAGGCGATCCCAACAAGTTTTGCTCCGGCAAGCTTGCCGGGGAACGTCAAGCTCCGGCTGAGCCCCAGATCCTCGCCGTAGAAGCGGACGTTCCCGCAGCAGCAGAAGTGCCTTCAGTCCTTGTTGTCGAGCCGCAGGCTCCAGCATGGGCGCAGCAGACTGTCCATTTCCTCCAGCACGGAGAACTTCCCGATGAGCAAGAAGAAGCGGAAAGAGTAGCCCGGCGCTCGAGTATGTACCAGTTCGTCGACAACACATTGTACAGAAGAGGGCGCAACGGTGTGAAATTGAAGTGCATTTCCCGGGAAGCCAGACAGCAGCTGTTGGCCGAGATACATGGAGGCATATGTGGTCACCACATCGGCGCAAGAGCACTCGCCGACAAAGCGTTCCGGCAAGGTTTCTTCTGGCCGACAGCCCTCCAGGATGCAACTGCACAAGTAACCAAGTGTGAAGCGTGCCAGTTCCATTCCAAGCAGATAAACCAGCCAGCTCAAGCTCTCCAGACGATCCCTTTATCCTGGCCATTTTCGGTCTGGGGGCTCGACATCCTCGGCCCCTTCCCCCGAGCTGTCGGGGGCTTTGAGTACTTGTACGTCGCAATTGACAAGTTCACAAAGTGGCCGGAAGTGGAACCAGTGAGGAAGGTGACAGCACAGTCAGCCATCAAGTTCTTCAGGTCGATTGTCTGCCGCTTCGGGATCCCCAACAGGATCATCACCGACAACGGTACACAATTCACGAGTCGTGCCTTCATGCAATACGTCCAAGATCTCGGCACCAAGGTCTGCTTCGCTTCTGTTGCTCATCCCAGGAGCAACGGTCAAGCTGAAAGGGCCAACGCCGAAGTACTGCGCGGGCTCAAATTAGATAGAAAAAGTAAATAAAATAGGGGCTTATGTTGGATTGGCACGATATAATATAAATCCAAATAGGATTAAAAAAGAGGTAAATTGTGTCTAAATAATTAGACAACTAGGAATACTAATAATCTTCTCCTATCCTACTTTTTGATTCATTTAGTTCTTCAATTAACTCAAAGTTCTTTCTTTTTCTTTAAAGAATTCCGCCTTCCTTAAAATATCATAAACAGTTCTTGTTGGTTGAGCACCCTTTTCAAGGAAATAGAGAATAGCTGGAACATTTAAACAAGTTTGATTCTTTATCGGATCATAAAAACCTACTTTTTGAAGATCTCTTCCTTCTCTTCGACCAGAACTTTCGACAGGCTGCACAAGTGCGGAAGAAACTGGATCGAGGAGCTGCCGGTGGCTCTTTGGTCAATCAGAACGACGCCAAATCGAGCCACTGGCCAGACACCATTTTCTCTAGTCTATGGAGCAGAAGCAGTTACCCCCACGGAACTCGTATACGGGTCACCTCGAGTGCTCGCTTATGATGAGCTTGAGCAAGAGCGGCTGCGTGAAGATGACGCGCTGCTCCTTGAGGAAGATCGTCTTCAGGCTGCTGTGCGAGCCTCTCGCTACCAGCAAGCTTTGCGTCGCTACCATAGCCGCAAAGTTAAAGCCAGAAGCTTCGAGGAAGGCAACCTTGTTCTTCGGCGCGCCCCGTCCGCCAAGAATCATAACAAGTTGACGCCGAAGTGGGAAGGCCCTTACCGGGTGAGACGAGTCACGAGGCCCGGCGCTGTCCGCCTCGAGACCGAAGATGGCACTCCGGTGAGCAACTCCTGGAATATTGAGCATCTTTGTAAGTTTTACCCGTAAGGCGCAGTTGTCGGGCCCCGCCCGGCAACCAACCTTTTGTACAAGTTTTGCCGCAGTTGCATGTAATCCTTTGTACAAAGCCAGGCGCAGACCCTGAGCAGCAGAAATGAAGCGCTGGCGCCCTAAGTTTTAGCATGCATGCTGAGTCGAGTCTCGGCCTTGGTTAGGGTTGATAGTGCCTAACAGTTGCTAACCCCTAGCTTAGAGGTCGACTCTGCGTCCTTTTTCCGGTTCCTTCGTTTCCTTTGGTTCGCAGGGTTTTGCATATCCTGTCCAGGCCGCTTAAGGACGAAGAAGAGAAGAAGGGCGGACCAGCATCTGGTCCCCGGCAAGCCAGTATTGCCGGAGGCTGCAAGTACGAAGATTCGCTCGCGGCAAGCCAAAGTTGCCGGGGGCTGCAATCCCAGATAAGTTTTTGCATCCCTTGTCATGCATTCTCTTATGAACTGTGGAATACGAAAACCTTGTTTCCCCCTAGAAGCTACCATGCTCCCTTAACGACAGGCCCCAGAGCGCATTCCTGGGGCCCGTTTTGGTAGTAGTCGCGGCGGCAAAGGGGCGGAATGAGGGGCCCGAACCCGCTTCATCCCTTCCTCTGCCAAAGGCGTGAGAGAGGTCGAGTGGTGCGGGAAGACGACAGGGCCTGTTGCCGGGCAAAGAAGTGCCTATCTTGACGATATAAAGGACTCGTTCCTTGGCGTTGGTTTTACCCACAGGACAAATGGCCCAGCAAACATCCCCCTTTTTCATTAAAAACATTCCGCTCAGGTACAGTTCAGAGAGAATGAAAAACATGAAAAGATGGGATTACAAGTTTTAAACACGGCTAAGGCCCGAGGGCTTACAGATTGAAAAAAGATAAGATTCCCGTAATCCCTTTCTTGTCTCTCTCCTCAGGAGGTAGGACAAGGAGGCGAAAAGGGGCAAAGGAGCACCTAGGCGAGCTACGGGTGGCAGAAGACACCAACAGAACGCCCAGAGGGCCGCCGGGGGGCTCCGGAGGCTGGATGGTGGCGGCGGCGCCGGAGATGGAGTTCGAAGATGAGGCAGCGGGACGTCAACACGCTGTCGGGGGCACCTAGCCCTCGTACTCCGAGTTGACGGCCTTGCCGCTAGTCCTCCTCCTCTTCCGCAGCCTCGCCACTCCAGCCGCCCGGGAAGACAACCCCGAGAAGCTCAAGGAGCCGGCGACGCGGATGATGGGGTCGCCGGTGCCACACGGAGCTGCGACCGGCGCCTAGTCGGACCCGTCATCCTGACGACCGCTGCCCTCGTCGTCGCTGTCGCTCCCCTCCTCGTCACTCTCGCTCGAGGAGGAGCTTTCGCCGTCGGAGGAGCTATCCACGCAGCACCGGGCCCGGGTCCCGAAGTCCCCGAAGGCCTTGACGGAGAGGAGATCGCCCTCCATCAACTTAAAATGGAGGGTGAACCCCTCCGTCAAGGTGTGGATGCGGGCAAATGTCTTCCACCCTCGGCCAAGATACACTACGCCGGGGGCTGGGAACTCGACGTGGACCCGTGTGCCGCTGATCCCGCAACCCTTCATGCGCATCCTTAGCGTCTTGGGTTGCTCCATATCCATCACGCTTGCGAAGGGAGCCGGGAGGCGGAGGCGGCGGCGAGGCGCCCGGCGCAGCCTGACGAAGAACTCGCAAGGATCGTCCCCGAGGTGGACCGCCATGGGAAGAGGGGCCGCTGGCGGAGGCGAGGCCGGCGCGTCGCCCCGCCCACCTCTTCCTTGAGCGCCGCGGCCTTGTCCACGCCCTCGTCCACGACCTCGCCCCCTCCCCCTTCCCCTTACGGCTGGCTCCGCCACCACGGGTGCAAGGGGAGGAGGGGCGCGCTGCCTGGCGGCAACCCTCGCCGCCACCGATGAAGGACCCGGATTCCCTTTCTCCATGGCGAATGGAGAGAGGGGGTCAGAAGATGAAGAGGGGGAGAGATGGAGGAGTGTGGGTTCCCGTCGCCCCCTCTTGCTCTTTATAAAGGAGCAGGGTGGGGGCTCGACCGCCCCGCTCAGCCAATCAAGACGAAGGAAGGCCAGGCGACTGGGGCCGACCTGCTGCCCCGACCCGCGACGGCCCGGTCTCCTGACTCCACCGTCCGCAACCCCGGGTGCATGGAAGCCGCTTGGCTGACGCGCAGGACCGAGGCGACGGATGAGGCGACCTCTCCCCACCCCATGATCGTGGGGAACGGGCGCCTCGGAAACCGTGCCTCGGCCCCGTCCAGCGAACAAGCCACGCCTCCGCGCCTCCCTCCACTTATGGGGCTAGAGCGAACCGTCACCCCCTTTATGGCGACGTGACGCATGCCTGCGGGGTTCGGCCCCGCGCACACCGCCCACGTCACGCATGCCTCTCCCCACGATGCCGCGTTCGATGCATGCCGTTCGGGGAGGACGTGGTGGGCGCAAAAGCAGATGCAGCATGACCCAGGCCGCGCGTGCCCGTGCACTGTTTTGGCCCTGGCTCAACAGCGCTCGGCACCGTGTATGGCCCAGGCCCGGGAGCTCCTGTCGGTGTACTAAAGTAGGGGTACCTTAGTATCCCGAACTTGTGCACGGGTAGTCGTAGCACCCCGCGGCAAGGCTTGCCAGGCGATCGCCAAGACTCTCCGTGGTCCCTTTTTGGGCCATCCAAGAACAAAGTATTTGAGCCAAGGCCCCGGCAGGAGGAGCCTGCCGGGAAGGCCACCCGAAGAGAGCCAGGCCCCGGCAAGAGGAGCTTGCCGGGACGACCGCTCGAAGCACAAGACCCCGACAGGAGGAGCTTGCCGGGAAGGCCAACCACGGCACGACAAGGACCTTGCCACTGCGCGTCCCGCGCTCCGGCAAGGCCCGGTGAGCGACAAGCTCCCGGGCGCGACAAGGCATCCACCGCGGCAAGGCGTTTGCCGCGGCAAGTTACCACCCCATGCCTGCGCTCCAGCTCACCCACCAACGTGTCGCTCTGGGGGCATTCCAGGCGCACGTGGCGGGAGGTTGTGCAGCCAGGGGCATGCGGTGGCGAAGCGAAGCTGACAGAGTAGCCATCGTGGCAAACGGTGGCGCTCCTGACGGTCCACTTCCCTGCACCGTCTGGGCGACGCGGACGGGCATTTAATGCCCTTGTCCCCCGCCGTCAGAGTTAGGTATGATAGCACTGTACAGCCACTGTGCAGGCAGCTGTACCCACTACAGCACTCTCCCATTTTTGCACCCCCACCTGCGCTGCCACCTGTGGGTAACCCCTTGAGCATATAAAAGGAGGCCCCATGCGCACGTAGGAGGAAGGAGGACACCCATCGCCACGCTCGGTCTCGCCAGTGGCTCGTGTGTACTGTAGCACCACGCGCTCCCGAGCAAGAACACAATACAATCCACAAAGCAGCAGTAGGGTTTTACGCATCCTTGCGGCCCGAAGCTGGGTAAAATCCCCTGGTGTGCAGCGCCTCGATCCGCTCTTTGTGCAACCTCCGCCCCCCGCCGAACCAGTAAGGGGCTCGGTCCCCATAGGTGTTCAAGGAAGCCGATTCCCCCCGACAAATTTCAAAAAATAAGAATTGCATAAAGTAAAAGAAAGGCCCTTCACAGAGGGAAGTAGGGAGTTGTAGAGGTGCCAGAGCTCAAAGCAAAAAATTTGAGATAAAAACATTTTGGGAGGTGTATCCATCCCACCAACACAAATGACCCAGAGCTACGAACACTTTCCATGCTAGATATGCCATATGCGGTTCCCAAACAGAAAATAAAGTTTATTCCTTTTTCCACCATTCTTTCACTTTCCATGGCTAGTCGTATCCACGGGTGCCCTCCATACCAACACTTTCCAAGGAATTTATTATTTGACAACATAAAGTAAAAAAATTTGCATTTCGGGACTGGGCATCCCTAAAACCTTTGCCTTACTCTCGGGCAATGACAAGTGAATAAACACTCATCTTGAGAATAACACATCTAGCATGGAAAATATTAGCCACCTGTTACCGTTCCGCGAGCGAAACAAACAGACAAAAGAGAAGTTTATTTTGAAAATTAGTGATGGCACATGAAAATTTGCTTAGAACCACAAAATAATACCGCATATAGGTAGATATAGTGGACTCATGTGGCAAAACTGGTTTAAAGGATTTTGGATGCACCGGTAGAGGTCATACTTAGTGCAAAATGAAGGCTAGCAAAAAGATTGAGAAGCGACCAACCAAGAAACGAATAATCTCATAAGCAAGCATTAAGCATAATTAACACCGAATAATGCACCACAAGTAGGATATAATTTTCATTGCATGATTATTGACTTTCGTGCATGCATAGGGAATCACAAACCTTAAGACCAATATTCTTACTAGAGCACAATTACTCGTCAACATAACTCACATATCACATCATCATATGTCAAAACTATTACTAAGAATCAAGTTTATTTTGTCCAATGATCTTCATGACATTTTATTTTTCTTTACCCTTCTTGGATATCTGTCACTTTGGGACTAACTTTTATGTGTTGCTTTTCATAAGCTCAAACAAATATAAGTGACGATCATGAGCATAACAAATTTTCTTTCTCTCAAAATAATTTAAGTGAAGCAAGAGAGAATTTCTTCAAAATTTTACTAACTCTCAAATAAATCTAAGTGAAGCAAGATAGCATTTCTTCAAAAATAAAAAATCACACCGTGCTCAAAAAGATATAAGTGAAGCACTAGAGCAAATCCTAGCTCATAAAAGATTTAAGTGATGCATAGAGAGCAATTCTAACAAGTCATGATATAATTTTAGCTCTATCAAATAGGTGTGTCCAGAAAGGATTAATGACTTAAAACACAAAATAAAACAAGAAAATACACATATCATACAATACTCTCCAAGCAAAACACATATCATGTGACGAATAAAAATATACCATCGAGTAAAATACCGATAGTTGTTGGAAGAAAGCGGTGATGCCACTCGGGGGGCATCCCCAAGCTTAGTTGGTTGCTCATACTTTGATAATAGCTTGGGATGACGGGACACACCCAAGCTTAGGCTCTTACATCCTTCCTTCATCCATCGTAAGATAACTCAAAACTTGAAAACTTCAATCACACAAAACTCAACAAAAGCTTCGTGAGATCCGTTAGTGTAAGAAAAATAAATCACTACTATAAGTGTTGTATCAAAACAATTCATATTTTGTTTTTGTATTATTTCTACTATATTCCAACTTTTTTCTGGCAAAAACTCATCAAAGAAAACCATAGGGCCATCAAAATAAGCACACAACACAAAGAATACACAATCTGTCAAAACAGAAGAGTCTGTAGTAAACGGATTTGTTCGAATACTTCTGGAACTCCAAAATTTCTACCAAAATAGGACGACCAGGGTAATTTGTATATTCATATTATGAAAAAATAATCAGGGAAAAAATCTCTTTTCTGTGATTTATGAAAATTATTTTCTTGAGCGCAAAGTTTCTGTCTTTTTCAGCAAGATTAAACAACTATCACCCAAGAAGATCCTATAAACTTTACTTGGCACAAACACTAAATAAAACATAACAAACACACTCATACCAGAGGCATAATTGTTCTAACACACAAGAACAGAAAAAAAAGTAAAAATAAATTTTATTCATTGAGTTGCCTCCCAACAAGCGCTATAGTTTTACACCCTTAGCTAGGCGTAAGGCAAGGATCTAAGCTTTCTCATCTTTGGTTCGAGATCCATAAGATGCCCTCATGATTGATTCATAAGGTGTCCTGATTTTTGTTCAAGGAAAGTGTTCCTTACCTTTCCTCAAGGGGAATTGGAACTCAATATTGCCTTCTTTCATATCAGTCACGGCACCGATAGTGCGTAAAAATGGTCTGCCAAGAATAATTGGACAAGACGGATTGCAATCAATATCACGAACAATAAAATCTATGGGCACATAGTTCCTATTTGCAAGAATAGGAACATCATTATTTCTTCCCATAGGCCTTTTAATAGTAGAATCCGCCAAGTGCAAATTCAAGGAACATTCTTCAAGATTAGTAAGACCAAGCACATCACATAAAGATTTCGGAATCGTAGAAACACTAGCACCCAAGTCACACAAAGCAAAGCACTCATAATTTTTAATCTTGACTTTGATAGTAGGTTCCCACTCATCATGCAATTTTCTAGGAATTGAAACTTCAAATTCCAACTTTTCTTCTAAAGCTTTCATCATAGCATCAACAATATGTTTAGTAAAAGCTTTATTTTGTCCATAAGCATGGGGTGAATTTAACATGGATTGCAACAAAGAAATAAAATCAATCAAAGAGCAACTAACATAATTAAAGTCTTTGTAATCCAAAATAGTGGGTGCATCACTAGCTAAAGTTTTGACCTCTCCAAACCCACTTTTACCAATTTTCTCAGCAAGATTTTCACCCTCCGAAATATTGTGATGCCTTCTACCTAAAGTTGACTCTTCTCTAGTCCCTTTTTCCTCATTCTTAACTTTAATAAACAAGGAATCAATAGAAGAAACACCAATCATTTTAAGATCTTCATCACTTTTGCAAGAATAATTACTAGAAAAAGATATCTCTAAAAATTCTCTTTTAGCTCTAAGCATAGCAGTTCTTTTCTTACTTTCATCCATAGAAATATAAAGAGATTTAATTGATTCATCCACTTTAGGCACAAAAAAATCATCTTGAGATTTTCCACATCATGAGCAATTCTATCAACACTTCTAGACAGATCATCAATCTTATTCATCTTTTCTTCTATGGAAGTGTTGAAAACTTTTTGTGTGTTGATAAATTCTTTAATATTATTCTCAAGATCACAGGTGTTCCTATTATTATTGTATGATTGATTTCCATAGGAATTACCATAATTATTAGAGGAATTACTAGGAAAATGCCTAGGATTAAAATTACCTCTATAAGCATTGTTGTTGAAATTATTTCTAGAGATAAAATTCACATCAATGGCATCACTATTTGCTCAATCAAAGTAGACAAAGGAATATTATTAAAATCAATAGGAGCACTTTTACTAGCAACCAATTTCATAAGAGTATCAACTTTATCACTCAAAGAAGAAATTTCTTGAACCGAATTAACTTTTTTACTAGTAGGAGCTCTTTCGGTATGCCATTGTGAATAATTTGCCATGATATTATCAAGAAATTTGGTGGCTTCACCCAAAGTAATTTCCATAAAAGTACCACCTGTGGCAGAATCTAAAAGATTACGAGAAACAAAACTCAACCCCGAATAAATTTTTTGTATGATCATCCAAAGATTTAACCCATGAGTTGGGCAATTGCATAGCATCATTTTCATCCTTTCCCAAGATTGTGCAACATGCTCATGTTCAAGTTGCTTGAAATTCATGATCTGGGTTCTAAGGGAAATAATTTTTGCGGGCGGAAAATACTTAGTGATAAAAGCATCTTTGCACTTATTCCAAGAATCGATACTATTACGAGGCAAAGAAGAGAACCAAATTTTTGCAGAATCACGCAAAGAAAACGGAAATAATTTCATTTTCACCACATCATTATCCACATCTTTTTTCTTTTGCATATCGCATAATTCCACAAAGGTATTATGATGGGACGCGGCATCCTCATTAGGAGTACCAGAAAATTGATCTTTCATAACAAGTTTCAGCAAAGCAGAATTAATATCACAAGTCTCCGCACTAGTGGTGGGAGGAGCAAGCAGAGTGCCAATAAAATCATCGTTGTTGGTATTTGAGAAATCACATAATTTGGGTTTTTCTTGAGTCATGATGACTACACAATAAGATTGCACTCAAAAACAGATCCGGCAAGAAAACGACGAACAGAAAAAGAGAGGCGAACAAAACGACAAATTTTTGTGAAGTGGGGGAGAGGAAAACGAGATTCAAATGGCAAATAATATAAATTGCAAGGAGATGAGATTTGTGATCAGGAACCTGGTTATGTTGAAGATCCTCCCCGGCAACGCCGCCAAAAATTCTCCTTGATGGTAGCTGCAACTACATCGGTATTTCCCCGAAGAGGGAGGGATGACGTACCACAACGACGGTAGGTATTTCCCTCAGTTATGAAACCAAGGTAACGAACTAGTAGGAGAACCAAGAAACACAATGTAAGCAGCTACTGCACACAAACAACAACACCTCGCAACCCGACGTGTTAAAGGGGTTGTCAATCCCTTCCGGGGTACGACGCCTCAAGATAGGCAAGCGGACGTGAGGTAAATTGTAGTAGATTGATAGATCGAACGCCAAATAAAATAAATAAAGATAAAACACAGCAAGGTATTTTTGTATTTTTTGGTTTTATAGATCTGAATAAAAATGCAAAGGAAAAGTAGATCGTAAGGAAAATATATGAGAAAGAAGACCCGGGGGCCGTAGGTTTCACTAGTGGCCTTTCTCGAGAAAAATAGCAAACGGTGGGTAAACAAACAACTGTTGGGCAATTGATAGAACTTCAAATAACTATGAAGATATCCAGGCAATGATCATTACATAGGCACCACGTCCAAGATTAGTAGACCGACTCCTGCCTGCATCTACTACTATTACTCCACACATCGACCGCTATCCAGCATGCATCTAGTGTATTAAGTTCATGGAAAAATGGAGTAATGCAATGAGAACGATGACATGATGTAGACAAGATCTGTTTATCTATATGGCGGTAGATATAGATCTCGTCTTTTTATCCTTAGTAGCAACGATGCATACGTGTCGGTTCCCTTCCTGTCACTAGGATCAAGCACCGTAAGATGGAACCCACTACTGGGCACCTCTTCCCATTGCAAGATAAATAGATCAAGTTGGCCAAACAAATCCCAAATATCGGAGAAGAAATAAGAGGCTATAAGAGATCATGCATATAAGAGATCAAAGAAACTCAAATAACTTTCATGGATATAAAAAGATATAACTGATCATAAACTCGACGTTCATCAGATCCTAACAAACACACCGCAAAAGAGTTACATCATATGTGTCGGCGTTCTGGGAACGGGGGTCCCCAGACTTGCCTGCCTGCGGCGTGCGGCGTGGCTCAAGTGGGGGCCCATCGCGACCCATCTTCATCAACACAAGCTCAGGACCCTCTCAAGGGGCCAAGCCTCGCAGAGCGGACGCCATGAAGCTTCCTCAGGAGCGGCCTCACCAGGCAGGCTCGCGAGGAGGCGGAGAGATCAATGCAAGGGTACCTCGCGAGGATCCAGTGACGCAAGCCATGACGATCAAGACCAGGTGGGCGCCGGCCTGTGCAGAGTCCTTGTTTCCCCTTTGGTGCAAAAGAGGCAAGCACAGGCCGAGGCATCAGGCAAAGGTTACCATTCCAGTGCAACGAGGTCAAGACCAGTCGGACGGCCGGACGGAGGTCATCATGGAGCCCAAGACGGCGTCACCGCCAGAGCTTTTGGCAGCCGAAGACCACCTTTGGTCAGGATAACTTGTACTAGATGTTCCCCATCAAAACGGCCAATTGTTGGCGCCCTTCCCGCTCAATTATTTCGGGGAGAGGCCCAGGGCCTCTATAAATAGAGCTAGCCACCACAGAATAGAGGCATCTAGAGACCAAGTAGAACTCACCACACCAGCTCAAGAACACCTCTCGCGAGGATGTTCTTCCTCTGTACTGTTCATCATCAGCCAACGAGGCAATCCACCACACCACACACTGGAGTAGGGTATTACACCACAACGGTGGCCCGAACCAGTATAAATCTTGTGTCCCTTGTGTTGTTCATCGTTTTCATTTTAGTTCGCACGAGGGAATCGGACGTAGAATGGTAGGGGAGAGATCTCCGCACGCACCCCAGTGTTCGAACCTCAAGGGTCTGCTGGAACCCGAAATCCGACATTTGGCGTGCCAGGTAGGGGTGCGCTAGAATCCTACCTTCCTTCCAACGACCCTCTCTCCGTCAACACCGTGCCCCGCACCCATGGCAGACGACGCGCTGCCGGCCTCGGCAGCGTACGCGAGCGCAGGGGCCATGGGGCTCCCGGCCTTGGCCCGCACCCTGCGGCTGGTGCAATGGCCGAGCAAGTTCAAGCCCGAGATGCCGCCGCGCTACGACGGCGCGACAGACCCGCTGGTCTTCCTGCTGGCGTACGAGGAGGCCGTCCTCAGATCCGGGGTGATGACCGGGTAATGGCCAACTGGCTACCCATGGCCCTCACCGGTGTCCCGCGCATGTGGCTCTTCCACCTACCGACGGCTTCCGTGACCTCTTGGGAAGAGCTGCGCGGCCTCTTCCTCGCCCGTTTCGCCGCGCCAGCGCCACCCGTTGTCGCGGCCCTCCTGGGAGGCTCCCAAGCGCCACCCTCGAGCCACCACGTCAAGCCGTTCACCCGCTAGATCAGCGCGGCCTCCAAGCGTCAAGAAGCTCCCCCGAGCTGGGCGGCGCCCGAGGCTGACCTAATTTTCGACCTGGGTGACCTCCCCTTCAACCCTTCCGGCTCGGGCTCGCTCCCAATGTTGTGCACCCCCACCATCTGCCAAGTGGCCGTCACCAGAACCCTCATCGATGGTGGCGCCGGCTCAACGTGCTCTCGATGGAGGCCTTCAGTCTCCTGCAAGTACCACCGGAGCGGCTCCAACCCAGCAGGCCCTTCACAGGCGTCGGAGCCGGCTTCACCGCCTCCTTGGGGCAGATTCGCCTCCCGGTGACCTTCGGCACCTACGACAACTTCCGCACGGAGCTGATCGACTTCAACAACGCCCCCATCGGCCTCCCGTACAACGCCATCCTCGGCTACCCGGCCTTGGCCCGGTTCATGGCGGCGACTCACCCGACGTACAACCTCATGAAGATGCCCGGGAGCAGTGGCGTCCTCACCGTGTCGGGGGATACAAAGGACGCGCTGCAGGTGCCCCGACTTGCCTTCAGGGCTACCACGGCGGCACGGCCCGCCGGCACCGACACCCTCGAGCCCAAGGGGGTGCACCAGCTAAAAAGAAGCAGCTATTCACCCAGGACAAGGCGGAAACCAAGCAACTACCGGTCGACAAGGACGGGTCCACCGGCGCCACCTTCACCATAGGGGCCAATCTCGAGCCCGAGCAGGAGAAGGCCTTGATCGGATTCCTATGCGTGAACAAGAAGGTGTTCGCATGGGAACCTGATCAGTTAGCAAGAGTTCTGAGAGATGTGATCGAGCATCACCTCAACGTGTGCCCCAACGTATGCCCCGTGAAGCAAAAGGCAAGGAGGCAGTCCACAGAGAAACAGGCTTTCATCGTTCAAGAGACCCAGAAACTGGAAGCGAAAGGGGTTATCCGCGAGGTCCGCTACCCCGATTGGCTGGCTAATCCTATTGTCGTGCCAAAGAAGGGGGGAAAGGAGCGCATGTGTGTCGACTTCACCAACCTCAACAAAGCTTGCCCGCAGGACCCATTTCCGCTCCCCCGCATTGACCAGATCATCAACTCCACCGTAGGATGTGACCTGTTGTTCTTCCTGGATGCCTTCTTAGGCTATCATCAGATCAAGATGGCAGTGGAAGACATAGAGAAGATGGCCTTCCTAACCCCGTGCGGGTTATATTGCTACACGTGCATGCCATTTGGGTTGTGCAAGGCGGGCGCAACCTTTCAGCGACTGATGCACGTCGCCTTAGGCCGGCAGCTCGGGAGGAACGCCGAGGCTTACGTCGATGACATCATGGTGAAATCTCGGGAAGCAAAAACCCTGATTCAGGGCCTGGAGGAAACCTTTGCGAGCCTCAATGAAGTGGATCTATGACTCCACCCGGAGAAGTGCGTGTTCGGAATCCCCTCCGGCAAGCTCCTGGATTTCCACGTGTCCCATAGGGGCATCGAGGCCAACCCAGAGAAGATCAAGGCGGTCGAGGACATGAGCCCGCCAACGACCCTCAGGGAAATGCAGAAGCTCACTGGGCGCATGACTGCGTTGGGGCGCTTCATCTCCAAGCTAGGGGAACGAGCGCTGCCCTTCTTCAAGATGATGAAGAAGAAGGGCCCCTTCGAATGGACTGAAGAGGCCGGCAGGGCGTTCCAGGATCTCAAGAGGTACCTCACCAGCCCACCAATGATGGTGGCACCACGCCCTCAGGAGCCCCTGGTGCTCTACCTTGCGGCCACCCCTTACTCCGCTAGCGCAGCCTTGGTGGCGGTCAGGGAAGAGCGCCGAGCAGGAGCCACATCAACCGCCCAGACCGAGGCAGAGCAAGGCCATGAGGGCCTCGTGAGAACCACAACCGCAGTCGCAGAGGAACGGCCGTGCCAAGGGGACGCACCTGGGGTGAAGAGCCCTCTGCAGACGACCAAGCGCTGGGGGCTCCATCGCCTCAGGAGGCGCCCCGACCACTGGAGAACGCACGCTGCGCAGACACCCTCAATCTTGTCGAGCATCCCGTGTACTTCGTCAGCACGGTGCTGCAGGACGCAAGGGCGCGGTACCCCAAGCCTCAAAAGCTCCTCCTTGCGCTATTGGTGGCCTCGCGCAAATTGCGGCACTACTTCCAGGGCCACCCCATCAAGGTCGTCTCCGCCTACCCCTTGGAAAGGGTACTCAGGAGCCCCAACTCAGCTGGAAGGGTCGCAGAGTGGAACATCAAACTACAAGCATTTCAGCTGGAATTCAGTACGACCAGAGTCATCAAGGGAGACGCACTGGCAGATTTCGTGGCAAAATGGACAGAAGCGCCGGGTCCCGAGGCAGGTGAAGACCGATCACTCTCCCCAGGAAGCAAAGCGCCACACGGCTGGGTCATGTACTTCGATGGGGCATTCTCCGGGCACGGCGCGGGAGCTGGCGTAGTGCTCGTATCCCCCACCCAGGACAAACTCTACTATGTTGTGCGACTCTATTTCCAGCACAGAGAGAAGGTTTCCAACAACATAGCAGAGTACGAAGGCTTGATAGCGGGCTTGAAAGATGCGATCGCCCTAGGGGTAAAGCGCCTCACCATCAAGGGAGATTCACAGCTCCTCGTCAACTTCTCCAACAAGGTATACGAGCCGAAGGACAAGCACATGGAGGCTTACCTCGCTGAAGTCTGCATGATGGAGAAACAGTTCTGGGGACTGGAATTGCAGCATGTGCCTCGTGGCACCAATCAGGAAGCTGACGACATTGCCAAAAGGGCATCTAGGCGGCTGCCGCAGGAGCCTGGCGTCTTCGAGGAGCGGCTCTTCAAGCCCTCAGCGGTGCCGTTGCTGGCAGGAACGGCGCAACCAAGAGAGGAGCCTCCTCAGCCGCCTGCCTCCGGAGCTCCGGTTTGCGGCCCGGCCTCGGGAGCACACCTGCTCCTGGCGTTGGAGCCTCAGGAGGGATGTTGGATCCCGGAGCTCAAGGACTACCTGATGCAAGGGATTCTGCCGGAGAAAGAGGAGGAGGCGGAGCGTGTAGCATGGCGGGCCATGGCTTATTGCATTCAGGACGGCGAGCTCTATAGGAAGCGGCCAAACGACGTGTCCCTGTGTTGCATCTCCAGGGAGCAAGGAAAGGAACTGCTGGCGGACATACACGGCGGAGACTGTGGGCACCACTCGTCGTCACGAACCCTTGTCGGCAAGGCGTTTCGGAGAGGGTTCTACTGGCCCACAGCACTCAATGACGCCGTTGAGCTGGTAAAAGCTTGCGAGGCCTGCCAGTTTCATGCTAAACATATCCATTAGCCTGCGGGAGGTCTGCAGACCATACCCCTCTCATGGCCGTTCGCAGTTTGGGGGTTGGACATTCTGGGCCCGTTCCCTCGGGCGCCAGGGGGCTATCGCTACCTCTACGTCGTTGTGGACAAGTTCACCAAGTGGGCCGAAGTGGAAGCTGTACGCACAATCCCGGCAGGCTCGGCAGTCAAGTTCATCAAGGGCCTCGTGAGTCGGTTTGGGGTGCCTAACCGCATCATCACGGACAACGGTTCGCAATTCACCAGTAATCTCTTCAAAATGTACTGTGCTAACCTTGGAACGCAGATATGCTACGCTTCGGTAGCACACCCCCGTAGCAATGGTCAGGCTGAACGAGCCAACGCGGAGGTCCTGACGGGCCTCAAAGCCAGGACCTTCAAGAAGAAGCTGGAGGCCTGTGGCAGGGGCTGGTACGACGAACTCCAGTCCGTGTTGTGGTCCATCCGCACGACAGTGACCAAGCCGACTGGCGAGACCCCGTTCTTCCTCGTCTACGGAGCAGAGGCAGTTCTCCCTCACGAGGTCAGGCGTCGCTCCACACGGGTCCTGGCGTTCGACGAGGCTCGGCAGGACGCCATGCGGGGGACGGATCTCGTGCTGGGGGAGGAACGCCATCGAGAAGCTGCTCTGCGAGCGGCAAGGTATCAACAGGCGCTACGACGATACCACTGCCGCAACATCCGCCCCAGGACCCTCGAGGTAGGGGATCTCGTGCTCAGGCGGGTTCTCTCCAGGGAGGGGCTGCACAAGCTCTCTCCCATGTGGGAGGGCCCGTTCAAGGTTGTTCATGTTTCCAGGCCTAGCTCCGCGCGCTTGGAGACTCCGGAGGGAGCACCCATCCAGAACACGTGGAACATTCAACATCTCTGGAAGTTCTACCCCTGAGCGAGGCCAAGCGCCTAGGAAAGGCCCGGTGCCCGTGAAGAAGGCCAATGCCTGTGAAGATATCGCGTTTTGGGAAAGGCCCGGTGCCTGTGAAGAAGGCCAATGCCTGTGAAGATATCGCGTTTTGGGAAAGGCCCGGTGCCTGTGAAGAAGACAATGCCTGTGAAGCTATCGCATTTTGGAAAAGGCCTGGTGCCTGTGAAGAAGGCGAACGCCTGTGAAGCTCGCCGCCTGTGACACTCTCACGTAATAATGAGTGGGGCTGTACACGCCCCGGAGTCTCCGGAGTGCCGCCCTTGGGCCTCGGGGGCTCCCGCCCATGCCCAGTGGCAGCACTTAGCTCCGCGCTGGTGAGAAGACGTCGAAGACTAGAATAGGTGCCGGACGCGGCTTTTCATTTGCTTTCTGCAGTTGGCGTGTTTATTCCCGTTTAAAGTCTTATTGGAGTTGTTGGCATTCCTAGCTTGTGGCTCTCTGTCCTTTTCATCTACTCGCCTCGTTTTCTCTCGCACAAGTCTCGCGAGGGATATTCGGGGGCGCCCTCGCGAGCGTCTTCCGCCCCAATCGTCTGGAGCTTTCCTGTCTGAGTCCTCTGCGTGAGTACCCCTCCCAGTCCATGCCTCACGGGCATCGCGACACGAACGCAGGACATAGGCTGATCACCCCCCGCTGCCGGGGTCAAGGGTTGCCCCTCTAACTAATCCTTGCAGGGCATGAAGCTCATGGCGAGGCCTCAACCTCGGGAGTCAAGGGCCGCGTCAAGCTCCACCAAGCTTAAATGACTCCCACACGCGGGCACGCATTACGGAAATATAGTGCGGAAATGGCAAAAGCGACGCGACGGTTGACAGCAACAGTTCTAACACGCCCTCATGGGGCCCTGTACAACCTTATTCTTACGCAGGAAAGGAAGGAAACGAAATAGGACACGACCTGCCCTACACCAACCTACAGCAAAAGCTCGAGCTGCTCTTGGGGCTCAGGCGGACGCCTCCTCTCGCTTCACCGGGGCGCGGCGACGGGTGGACCCGCTGCCTTCACCCAGGCGGGTGCGACGACGTGGGGACTGGTCGCGGCCACCGCTGGAGGAGCTGCTACCTGAGGGAGAATCGCCGAGACTTGGCGAGCCCCGAGCACCGCCGCCGGCATGCCTGGCGCCGTCTTCATCCGGGTCGGTACCGGGGCTGGGCAGGCGGCCGCGGTCACCATCTTCGGGGCAGCACCCAGCGCGGCGACCATCTTCCCCAAACACCCTCACGTAGAGGGTGGCGTTGGCATCGAACTTGAAGTGCAGGGTGCACCGCTGACTCAGGCCACGCGCGTGGGCAAAAGTTTGCCAGCCGCGAGTCAGGGCCCCATTTCCGGAAGGCGAGACCTCCAGCGAAGCCCAGGAGGCCCTGCTGCAACAACCATCCGCTTGGAGCCAGAAGCCACACCGGGCGCTGGCCGGCAGATCACCAACGAAGAAGCGGGGGAGCTGGAGCAAGGTGTTGGCCGGGTCCGCCGACCATACTACAAACTCCGGCAGCACCTCCGTCGAGGGGAAGCACGGCTTGGGGGCCGCGCGGTCACGACATGCCTCCCCTCAGCAGCTGGGCGCTCACCACCGCGCAGGGAACCGCCCCCGTGGCCGCGGGAAGCCGCTACGGGGACCGCGGGATGCTTGTGAGGGCGACCTCGGCCGCTCTTGATCGGGGAGAAGCCAGGCCCTGCCTCGCAAGCCTTTCCCTTCTCTGCAGCTGAGAATCTCTTCGGGGCCATGAGGACGGCGAGTGGCCGAGGAGGAGAAGAGGAGAAGCAGAAAGGGGCGAACTGGCGGAGCTCATGCAGCCCCGTTGTCGGCGTTCTATGAACGGGGGTCCCCAGACTTGCCTGCCTGCAGCCTGGGGCGTGGCTCAAGTAGGGGCCCAGCACGGCCCATCTTCACCAACACAAGCTCAAGACCCTCGCGAGGGGACAAGCCTCGCGGGGCGGACGACAGGAAGCTTCCCCAGGAGCAGCCTCATCAGGCAGACTCGCGAGGAGGCGGAGAGATCAATGCAAGGGTACCTCGCGAGGATCCAGTGACGCAAGCCATGATGATCAAGACCAGGCGGGCGCCGGCCTATGCAGAGTCCTTGTTTCCCCTTTGGTGCAAAGGAGGCAAGAACAGGCCGAGGCATCAGGAAAAGGTTACCATTCCAGTGCAACGAGACCAAGACCAGCGTCACCACCAGAGCTTTTGGCAGCCGAAGACCACCTTTGGTCAGGATAACTTGTACTAGATGTTCCGCATCAGAATGGCCAATTGTTGGCGCCCTTCCCGCTCACTTATTTCGGGGAGAGGCCGAGGGCCTCTATAGATAGAGCTAGCCACCACAGAGTAGAGGCATCTAGAGACCAAGTAGAACTCACCGCACCAGCTCAAGAACACCTCTCGCGAGGCTGTTCTTCTTCTGTACTGTTCATCATCAGCCCCCGAGGCAATCCACCACACCACACACTGGAGTAGGGTATTACACCACAACGGTGGCCCGAACCAATATAAATCTCGTGTCCCTTGTGTTGTTCATCGTTTTCATCTTAGTTCGCACGAGGGGATCGGACGTAGAACGGTAGGGGAGAGATCTCCGCGTGCACCCCAGTGTTCGAACCTCAAGGGTCTGCCGGAACCCGAAATCCAACAATATGGATCTCCAAGAGACCATTGTATTGAGAATTCAGTGAGAGAGAAAGCCATCTAGCTAGTAACGACGGACCCGATCGTCTACAAAGAACTACTCACACATCATCGGAGAGGCACTAATGGAAGTGGTGAACCCCTACGTGATGGTGTCTAGATTGGATCTGGTGGTTCTGGACTTTGCGGCGGCTTGATGAATATTTCACCGATGCTTCTAGGGTTTCTATAATTTTGGGGTATTCATAGAGCAAAGAGGCGGTCGGGGGCCACCCGAGGTGGGCACAACCTACCAGGGCATGCTAGGGCCTTCTGGCGCGCCCTGGTGGGTTGTCCCCTCCTCGGGACACCCCCTAGGTGCAACCAGGGCCCATCTGCTTCCTTTTGGCCCATAAAAAATCATCATGGAGTTTCGTGGCATTTGGACTCTGTTTGATATTGATTTGCTGCGATGTAAAAAAACATGGAAAAAACAGCAACTGGCACTTGGCACTATGTCAATAGGTTAGTACCAAAAAATGATATAAATGACTATAAAATGATTATAAAACATCCAAGATTGATAATAAAACATCATGGAACAATAAAAAATTATAGATACATTGGAGACGTGTCAAGGCGCCTGCTTGGGGATGGGCGGTGGCAGTGTCGCTGGCTGAGGGAGGAGCGGCGGTGGGGTGGCCTGGTGGTGGTGGGTGCCGCGTTTGGCTCGGGGAGGCTGGGGGCACGATGGAGGGAGGCCGGCGGCACAGTGGAGGAAGCCCGGTAGCATAGTGGAGGGAGGTCGGAGGTGCGATGGAGGGGAGGGAGTCAGGGGGAAGGGGATGGATCGAGGGGGGCAGGAGATGCATCCGGGTCGATGTCGGGGAGTGATGGACGGGCTAAGGGGGCGGCTTGCGCGGTTGGCGGGTGTCGTGGTTCTAAGTCTGACAGTAGAATAGGGGGTACGTAGGAGGAGGCAAGATCCTAGCTACAATGAGGTTGTGCACGAAAGATTTACAAGTTCAGGCCCTTCTCGGAGGAAGTAAAAGCCCAACGTCTCGGTGCCCTGAGGCGGTTGACTAGATTATGCGTGAAGTTACAAGGGGTGCGAACCATTGTGCCAGCGGAGGGGGTGGCTTATATAGAGTGTGCCAAGACCCCAGCCAGCCCACGTTACAAGGGGTTCAATGTACATTAAGACAGGGCGTTACTGGTAACGCCTCCTGTAAAGGGCTATAAATGATCTTTAAGACTACAGAGTGAACGCCTAACCGTTTCCCTCCTAAGTGACTTTAGGTCTTCTGTACTCCGAGTGGTGCTTTCTTGTATAGTCGAGTGACTTTAATGGTCGAATGGAATTGGGGTATCCGAGTGAAATTCTTCTGGTCGAGTGGGTTGCACTCTGACGTGATTATAGTCGGTAGATGCTGATGTGCCTTGAATGTCTTTTACTTTAGGGCAGTGTCCTTGGGAAGGGTGTCTAGGTCAGGCCCATTACCCTACCCTAGGTACATGTCATCATCATTATCCCCTGAATGGATCGGGGTCCGAGTGGAGAAGGGGTTGAAGATGATTCCGACCCGAATTTGATACTTTCAGGGGCACTTTACCTGGGTTGATGAACCATGCTAGAACTTTTGACTCTATCTTCACTTGCCTTGATCCATTTAGAGTTTGTCGAGTGAACTTTATGCAGATATGCTTCGAGCGTTGGAGCGGCATGAAATCTTGAGCGCAATCGGTTGCACTGCTGTTCCCAGATCTCACGGGATTCAAAATTTGGGGAAGCGCGCGGGACGGAAGGCACCACAGTAAACGGGACGGATTAGGCAGGGACGCCTCGATCTTCACGCCGCCTTTTTCACCACGTACTAAGCGCGCAACTGTTGCGGGATTTGACGGGATCACCTCAGCCCAGGCGTCAGCCACTCAGAAATGAGCCCATAAAAGGCGTTGGGGCCGATGCGATTGCACAGTGTCTCTTATTCCCCTTCTTCCTCCTCTGCTTCTCCACCATTCTCCTCTCTGCTCTTGACACCGCCGCCCCGCCTGTGAGCAATCCGTGGCGATGGGGAAGGACAAGACGGCGGCCTTGGAGCGCGCCAAGAAGGCAACAGCGACGGCGAAGTCGAAGGGCAAGAATATGAGTCGGGGGTCGTCGTCAAGGTCTGGATTGCCGCCCGGCTGGATTCAGGGGGACTGGATCCGGTCTGCAATCTGGCAAGAAGATCTGGATGATCTGGAAGCGGGGGGCTTGATTGCCCCTGTATCTGGGAGGCTGTCGTGGAACGAACTCGAGCTGCAGCCGTAGGAGGGTGAGTGCGTCCTCCTAGCCACTCATGTCGACCGCAGCTTCTCTTTGCCCCCTCATCCTTTTTTTCGAGGTTTCTTGAAATTTTTTAGAGCCCAACTTCATCATTTTTCTCCCAACACAATCACATATCTTGCCGCGTATGTCTCTTTGTGTGAAAACTTCTTGGGCTGTCGCCCGCACTGGGGTCTTTTCAAGCACATTTTCACCTGCCGCTCTCAGTCTATGAAGAAGGCCAGTTCGACTGATGATAAGACCCAAGTGATCCAGATGTGTGGGGGTTTAGGGATCCAGATGAGAGGTAGGAGTGCTTTCCCTGCAATGACCCTTCCTGACTTGGTTAGGGGATGGCAGTCGAGTTGGTTTTATTGCAAGGATGTTCCGACTCCCGGCCAGTCGACCGGTCTTCCTCCCTTCACCATGGACCGAGTCCACGAACCCTCTTCGTTGCTCGACACCCCGGAGGAGAAAGCTGAAGTGTTGATGCTAGTAGACCGGGTAGTTCAGCTGGTCTGTGACGGCGTGACTGTATGGATTTATTGGAGGTGTTCCTCAGTCGGTGCATCCAGCCTCTCCAGGCACGCGACCATTCGATGTGGATGTACTCGGGCATGAACGACACTGCCCGGATCCATCCTGACGATGTTGACGAGAAGATAGTGGCGCAGTGGTTGCAGAGCATCACTGGAAACAAGGACAACCCAGGGGGTCTAGAAGAGTTTCACCATTCGACTCTGAGCATGAACCAGAAAAGGTCCATCATTTGTTACCGAGTGTCTTCTAATTCTGACTTGCAATCATCTTCACATTTGATTGACGTGTTGTTTGACCTTTTGTCTTGTAGATATACACTGAAATGTACTCAATGCCTACCGGGGATCTGGCCCAGGAAGGCGAGGCGAGTGCGGATGAAAGCACTCAGTGGCAATCCGGCGACTCAGACGACGTTGAGAGCGATGACTCAAGCAGTGGTGAAGAGTCGCCACTGTCGGCGTTCTGGAAACGGGGGTCCCCAGACTTGCCTGCCTGCGGCCCACGGCGTGGCTATGCTAGCGGGCCTGCACGACCCATCTTCATCGACAAGGTATCCAAGACCCTCGCGAGGGGCCAAGCCTCGTGAGGCGGACGACGCAAGACCTCCTCAAGAGTGGCCTCACCAGGCTGCCTCGCGAGGAGCGGGGTTATCAACGCGGGGCCAACCTCGCGAGGTTCTCGTGACGTGAGCCATGACGATCGACACCTGGCGAGCGCCAGGCGGGTGCAGCATCCTTGCTTCCTCTTTGGTGCTAAGGAAGCAGGCGCAGACGCGGAGTACCGAGGCATCAGGCAAAGGTTTCCATATCAGTGCAATGAGACCAAAGACCAGCAGGACGGAGGTCACCATGGAGCCCAAGACGGTGTCACCACCACAGCCTTTTGCAGGCGAAGACCACTTTTGTCAGGATAGCTTGTACTAGCTGTCCCCTTTCAAATTGCCCGCCGTTATTGGCTCCCTTCCCGCTCAATATTTGGGGAGAGGGCCAGGGCCTATATAAGTAGAAGTAGCCACCACAGTAGGGGAATCTCATCTAGATCTGAGATAGCCTCGGGCCAATCCATAGCCACACACCGAACACAAGAACACCTCAACCTCAGGAGGCTGTTCTTCCCCCTGTACTGTTCATCATCAGCCCAAGAGGCAATCCACCACCACACACTTGAGTAGGGTATTACACCATAACGGTGGCCCGAACCAGTATAAATCTCGTGTCTTTCTATGTTGCTAGTTCATCGAGTCCGTCTGCGAGATCCTAGCGAGCTAGGGCGTTGATCGGTCGGAGGGCAAGAACTTCGCGCGCACCCCAGAGTTCGAACCTTAAGGTTTTTGCCGAAACCCCACATCCGACATTTGGCGCGCCAGGTAGGAGTGCGCCGGAGCCTCTTCCCCGCCGATCAATCCACCGGTGCCCCGCGCCCCGATGTCCAGCAATCCAAGGCCAGGCTCCGATCGCTAGGCAGCTTGGCCAGCACGAGCGGTGCCACCTGCCCATGAAGACCTCGACCCCGCGCTCCAAGTGGCGCGAGCGCCGCCAAACGCTACAGGGCGCGGGCGGCGCGACCAGGCGTCGTCCACCCTCACTCCATGGCAAGTGCGGGCCGCTGCAAGGGCAGCAAGCCATGCCACGGCAACGGCGCCACACACACGACGGGAGCAGGCGAACATGCGGGCAACGCTCACGGTGCCGCGAGAGCTGCTGCGATGCCGACTGATGGACAGCGGCCGCGACGCACTACTGGAACGCGTCGCTGAGCTACTAGATGCGGCGGCTTCGGGAGCGCCACCCTTCTGCTATCAGCTTCCTCCTCAGGTCACTACGGGGTCCCACGGCGGGTCTCTCCGCAACCACACTCCGCTAGGTGCGCCTGGGGGCTTTGTCAACACCAGCACGGCCGGCGGCGCTGGGGGATCCACCGCCCCCATGCCACCCGCGACAAGCATGGGCACAAGCGTCCCCTCCCATGGTCCCAGTGGGATGCCACGCTACCATCCTCAGGATGCTGCGCTGGGCCAGGCCACATGGAGTGTGGGGCACTACGGCGAGGTGTTCGGGGTAACGGCCCCGGAAGCTTACGTGCCCCGCATGATGGACCAGGAGTGCGCACCAGAAGACGACCCCAGCTTGTTCCTCGGAGAAGATTGGGAAGAAGGGGCACTAGAATTTGAAGCCTTCCAGGACCCAACGGAGAACCGCGACGATCGCGCCAGCAACAACAACGACGGGGTACCACTAATCTCTCAGGAGCAGGCTTACGCTAACTGTGGGCTGCAAGTGAATGCGGTCACGGCGTCGGTCGACGACCCTGTTGCAGCAGCATCCCTCCCGCCGGGGGAAGCACACTGGGAGACACAAGGAGGGAGCCAGGAGCAAGGCCCCTCCCTACTTCGTACGAAGCCAGGCAACGCTCGGAGGTAGGCCTCTGTCGGGGAGGTGCCGGCGAGCCTTCCCCCGGCAGAGGACCCGTGCTCGCCGGGGGCACCGTTGGCGTCCCCTTTCCCCCTTTGTGTCGTCCAGGTTGCCGGTCGGCTCAAAGGTGGTCGAGGGTGGCACAAGGCGGGGCCCTCGTCTGGCGATATGAAGCAAGGCCGGTTCCTGTGAAGAAGGCCCAGTGCCTGTGAAGCTCGCCGCCCGTGACACTCTCACGTAATAATGAGTGGGGCTGTACACACCCCGGAGTATCAAGGGTGCCGGCCTCAGGCCCTGGGGCTCCCTCCCACGCCTAGTGGCAGCACTTAGCTCCCCGCTGGTGAGAAGACTCGAAGACCGGAAGACTAGACTAGGTGCCGGCCGCGGCCATTTGCTTTGTATCTCTTCTTCTGTAGCCTGGCTTTCTGGATTTGGATTTAAGTTTAAGTCAAGCTTTTGTTGTTGCGTGCAGGGGGTGTATTTTCTCGTTCGAGCGATTTCTTGCCATCTGGTTCTTGCCTTGTTCTAGAGCTCACGCTCGCCACCTCCCCCTCGCGGGCCGCTCGCGAGCGGGGCTGGGCACAGCGCGCGCCGTGCACGCCAATTGGTGCAGGAACCTCGCGAGGCCCTCTCGGGCGGGTCAGCAGACCCTTCCGGAGCCCCGTGGCGACTCTCGACCTCACAACCCGATCCAGGGCTCGCTCCAGCTAAGGTAGGCCGCAGCGGCAAAACTTGCGGCTGGACTCATGACTAACCAAAACGCACTCTTGGTTCGGCATAAAGGAGTAGAAATCACGATTTGCTTACATGAGGGGCTCCCCCTCCCAAAATGCTCACACAATCTTTAGACGCCATGCCCGAGTTTTTTAATACAAGATGAAATGACAAGAGAACATGGGATCGGCCAGATATGTCGCTCGCTACATCGCCCTCGGACGCGTCACTCGCGTCATCATTGTCTTCGCCATCACAGTCGTCGTTGTCAACCACGTTGCCTTCGTCCGCGACGACCACCACCGCGTCATCGTCAGAGGCAAAGGCTCTAACCAGCGCATCCACGTTGTCCTCCACCCAACGCGCCAGGTCGCTCCGGACGGCCAGTGGCACGGGGGCAATGGCGGCGTCGAAGTCGAAGTCGGGGAAGGTGTTTCGGAGATGGCTGAAGACGCGGGAGAATGCGCGCCTGAGTAGGCCCCGACTCCTCTCTTCCATGAGTCGGCAGGCCCTGTCCGACCGGGCTTCCAGGCGCGTCACCACGTTGGTGATGAAGGTCAGGTGGCTGGCGTAGTCATTCGAGTGGGGGGGGGGGGCGGGCGGTGCAGTCTCGTCGCGGATGAATCCCAGCGCAGTGTTAGCCCTGTTCCGGAGGTCCTGAAGCATGGGGGTGTGCTCACACTCCAGTGTCCGTCGTTGAAGCACTTCCTCCTTATTCTGTCACGCGACGGCCTCGGCATCATCAACCCGTTTATGAAGCAAAAGAAGCTCGGCGCGAGCGGAAGCCAAGTCCGCCTGTGTCGTAACCGAGGCGGAAGCCGCTGCCTCCCCACGCCTCTCCGCCTCATCCAACCTAGGTCTGAGAGCGGCGGTCCTGCCCGCCGCCTCAGTTCCTGCAAGCTTCAGCTTCAGGTCATACCGATCTTCAAGATATGCGCGAACCCGGGCCACCTGGCAATCGACTTCCTCCTGGACCTTGGCCTCGCGAGCCCCGACGGCATCTTCTACTTGAACTACTTGACGCTTCTTCGTCTCCAGTTGCTCGAGCTCAAGGCTGCGTTCCACGGCTTCTAGAGCCAACGCCTCCTCGCGCTTCCAGACCTCCTCTTCCTCGGCAGGCATCCCCCTCAGCGACGCGAGGGCGGCTAGGTGGGCCTCCACCTGCTGCTCGAGGGATGCACTCCAGGCCTGGAGCTCCCATGCGCGCTTCTCCGTAGCCTCGCGACGACGGTCGGCTTCACGAGCCTCCTCCAAGGCTCGGGAGCGAGCTTCGCGGGAAATCTTGAGGGACGCCTCAGCTTTTGCATTGTCAAGATCACGCTGGTAGCGGCCCAAGTTGACAGCCACCCTCAGCTTGCGCCACTCCTCCGCCAGCGGAAGACCTTCAGCCTCAAGATGCGAGTGGACACCCGCAAGTTCTTCGCCAAGTCGGCTCATCGCGCACATCGCCTCCTGGAAGAGCTCATGGGGAACGATGCTTCACCTGCGCTCAGACTCGAACGCACGGCCCACCTCGTCCTCCATCCCGGGGGCTGCAAGCGGGACATCAAGTGATGCACCACCTCTCGGCAGGGGGCTAGGGGCTGGCGCTACCCTAGGTGCCAGCCAGTCCTTGCGGGGGGGGGGCCTAGCCAGTAGGGGCCCGCCACTGGAGGAGGAACTGAAGGACGAGCCCAACCAGCTGTTGTCCATAGCCAGAGGAGGAGAACGGGGAAGCCCGCCAGGCTCCAAGCCAGGCCGTGAAGGAAGGGCAACGAAGCCGCAGATTCGAGGCTCCATGAAGGCAAGCGCACCCCCTCAACCGGCCTGGCTCCAGGCGTGGCATGCAGGCTCGGGGTGACGAGGAAGGCGATGATTGCTTCCCGGAAGGCTCAACGACCCTTGCAGAAGGGGTCCTGAAGAGCCAATGTCAGGAAGGAAAGCAGCAATCAAGGAACCACAAGGTGCAGTACTTACATGTCGACAGCGAAGTACTTTCGTCTCTTCAACGGCCCGAAGATGTTGTTGCCACTCGGGGATCCTTTCCTCTTGCGGAGCTCCTCGAAGTCCACGCAAAGCCGACCGAAGCACTGGACGTGGCGGCCAGCGTGAGGTGGGGCTAAAGAAGAGCTTGGAGGGACAACTTCAGGGGTGCCCGGCTGCGGTGAACAGTCAGGCGCCGTCTCGCCACAACCTCCCGAGGCTTCCGGGGCTTTGACCTCGGGAACCGCATGCTGCGTCACCTCAGTAACCGACGCCCCAGGGGAGGAATCGCGAGCTCCCGAGGATGATGCCCCAGGATCACCATGCGGCATGTGCTCCTCAGTTCTTGGGCCACTGGTCTCCGCTGGAGCTCGCCCTCCTGCACCCTCACTTGGGGCGAGCTCGACACCGGTGGCGAGGAAGGGGACCACGTCGGTGGGGTTCTCGCGGGGACCAACCAGGCCGATCAGGTGTAGCCCCCACTCATCAAAGGAGGGCATGCTTGCGGAAAATTCAGCTTTGTTCTCGCAGCGGTACAGCAGACAACTCTTCCTGGGCATGTTGTCCGGCAAAGGGACGCCCGCCAGGACCGTAAGCACCGTATGCCGCGTCGTAAGAGGAAGCCCCTCCTCCTGAAACCTCATATGGTCCTGACTACTAAGCAAGGCCCACATCAGACGGGGATGGCGCTGAAGCGAAGCGACTCGGCGCTTGACGAACTCCTTCACCACCATAGGCGTTGTCATGCCGCGGTCCTTCAGCCTCCTAAGCCTGAGCCAGATGGGGGCGAGACGGGGGCTCGCTAGCCTCTAGTGGCCCCAACTAGGGTTGGGAACAGCGGGCCCTGGTGGAGCACGGAGCAGAGGGCTGAGAACATCGGCATCAACAAACACCCATCGTGTCCAAAACTCACTCATGGATGGAGGAAGCTCAAAGTCGATCCCTCCCCGCTGTCGCGACCACGGCTTGGAAGCTCACACACCCTGAGATCTGCCGAGGGTCAGTCAGATGCAATGAGAAGAAATGGCGAAGGAGGGCCACAGAAGGAGCGATGCCAACCATGGCTTCGCACACAAAGGCGAAGACGGCGAGAAGAGTCATGGATTAAGGGTCGAGATGCAACATCTGGATCTAATAATGCTCGAGCACCGCATTAAAGAAGGCGGAGAAGGGGGGAATCAGGCCAGCCCAAAGGGCATCTATGAAGATTGGGACCTCGGTGGCTACCCGAGCAATGCGGGAACAAGACGCGGGCCAAGCCACTGCCTCTCCCCACTCGTTGAAACTGGAAGCAAGCATGGGGTGCACCTTGTCCATAGCCTCGTCGTTGAGCAACCGGGGACGGCCTAGCGCTGTCTCAAAGGACGGAGGCGCACCTCGCAAAGACAGAAGTTTCTTCCCCTTGTCAGCATGTTCGGGCGCCATGGCGATGAAGCGGATGGAGCGCGGGTCAGATTGGAAGGGAGGAGCAGAGTCTCGAGGAAGCAGAGAGATTGGGGGAGCCAGGCGTGGGCGAAGGAAGAATAACTGTGTAGGCCCGAGGGCCGCATAGCCAGGCGGATTCAAAGGCAGCGTGGGGAAGTGGAGACGCCCACGTCCAATCAACCGCCAAGCGTCAATCGAGGCCGCATGCTTCTGGGGCCCGCGGCGCTCCACGGTTGGCCCTTGGCTTTGCTATGAAGCCAAGCCCAAGCGCACCTTGGGCCCGAGGGCTACTATTGGTGTTCTAGGAACGGGGGTCCTCAGACTTGCCTGCCTGCAGCCCATGGCGTGGCTATGCTAGCGGGCCTGCACGACCCATCTTCATCGACAAGGCATCCAAGACCCTCGCAAGGGGCCAAGCCTCGCGAGGCGGATGACGCAAGACCTCCTCAAGAGTGGCCTCACCAGGCTGCCTCGCGAGGAGCGGGGTTATCAAGGCGAGGAGAACCTCGCGAGGCTCTCATGACGTGAGCCATGACGATTGACATCAGGCGGGCGCCAGGAGGGCGCCAGCGTGTGCAGCGTCCTTGCTTCCTCTTTGGTGCTAAGGAAGCAGGCGCAGACGTGGAGTACCGATGCATCAGGCAAAGGTCTCCATATTAGTGCAATGAGACCGAAGACCAGCAGGACGGCAGGACGAGGTCACCAGGAGCCCAAGACGGCGTCACCACCAGGGCCTTTTGCAGGCGAAGACCACTTTTGTCAGGATAGCTTGTACTAGCTGTCCCCTTTCAAATTTCCCGCCGTTGTTGGCTCCCTTCCCGCTCAATATTTTGGGAGAGGACTAGGGCCTATATAAGTAGAACTAGCCACCACAGTAGGGGCATCTCATCTAGATCTGAGTAAGCCTCGGTCCAATCCATAGCCACACACCGAACACAAGAACACCTCAACCTCACGGGGCTGTTCTTCCCTCTGTACTATTCATCATCAGCCCAAGAGGCAATCCACCACCACACACTGGAGTAGGGTATTACACCACAACGGTGGCCCGAACCAGTATAAATCTCGTGTCTTTTGTGTTGCTAGTTCATCGAGTCCGTCCGCGAGATCCTATCAAGCTAGGGCGTTGATCGGTCGGAGGGCAAGAACTTCGCACGCACCCTAGAGTTCGAACCTTAAGGGTTTTGCCGGAACCCCACATCCGACAGCCACCTCGCTCTGAAAGGCATTCCAAGCAGACACACAATCCAGCAGGTGGAAGGGGTAAAGTAATTGCATCAAGGACGCATGCCTCGAAGCGCACTCAGACAACCACCCTGATCCGGCTGAGAAGGCTCCAAAGCATCCAAACGTCGCGCCCGCAAAGCCTCGGAAGGCCCTGCCTAAAATCAAGGTGGACGTTCCCGTTGCCTCTGCATAAATAGTTTACTTTGTTTCTTTGCCCGTGAGGTCGAGTCTTTTGCAATGCCTCCGAATGTTATTGAAGTCCCAGATGACGATGAAGATACACTCCAGAGGCCTATGGGAATGAGGGGCAGGACCTCAGGTAGGGGAGTGCCAACCAGTAAGGCACCCCAGTCGGCACCAGCGCCAGAACCAGTGATCCAGCAGTTCGGGGACATCAATTGAACTTTTGTTACTTTCGTCGATCCTATGTCGATTGAGCGTCCTTCTTCGTCAACTGTACAAGTCCCTACTTCGTCCGTGCAACTCCATGCCTCAGCGCCCCAAGCTGCTGCGTTTGTTCCACCTTCTCCACTTTTCACCACCCATCACGTCACAGAGGATCAGGTGAGTGCTGCCAAGGAAGCCATTCGCCAGGCAGGCCTTATGATGGAGCAGATGAAAGTGGTGCGCGAGGCCAGTCGGGCTGCCTATGACGCCAGTTCAGCACTCCAGACCAATGTCCGGGTTAGCTGATTTCCGACTGGTCTTCTAGCTTAACACTTGTTCTGTTAGGATATGCTACCTGAAAACCTTTAATGTGCATCATTTGTCAGTCTACATCTTGCATCTGTACACCCACTGGGTGTTTCAACTTGTGCTGAATAATTTTTCCACTTGAGTCGACTAGGTTGCGTTGATTGTATCGTTGAACTAGTGGGGGCACACAGAGTGCACCCACTGAGTGTAGTCCCCGAGACCATCATCAAATGTGTAATTCGGAGGGGGTCTTGATAGAAAATGTCTCTTTTCAGTTCTTCCCCTCGATCTAGACAGGTCTTGTCGAGTGAAATCCGGACCAATGGGGGCACGCTGAGTGCACCCACTGGGTGTAGTCCCTGAGACCGCAGTCGACTGTGCGTAGTTGGTTGTGGTCTGAGAATAACTGTTGCTCTCTCTCATTTTTTCCCGACTGGACGGACCAAGTCGATTGGAAAATCGAACCAGTGGGGGCACGCTTGGTGCACCCACTAGGTGTAGTCCCCGAGACTACTAGTGAATTTTTGATTCGGAAGTAGTCTTACAACTCTTTTTGTCGTACCGAATTGGACTTGTGTTTTATCGCTCAAAAGCAATAAAATCTTTGTTTCTGTCGACTGGTTGTCCACTGACTGCAAAGATCTTACAAGCTTGGGGCTCGGTTTGCTGACTTGGAGAAAAAACAGATTCAGCTCAATCTTGATCCGGAACTGGCCAAGCGAAATCTACAGAAGGGTCAGGATGAAACTGCTGGTATGGGAGGTAAAAAGCTTGCTGATTGGCTCTCTTGACATATTTTTCTTCCTTCGTTCTGACCCAAGTGTTCTTTCCTTTAGAAAAAATGAAGCAAGCTCTGGACAAGAAGGACCTTGACCTTGTGGCCGCACAGAAAACGGTGCAAGAGAAAACTGCACTTGGAAGAGGAAAAGGGGGCCTTAACTGATAAAGTGGCTAGCTTTTGTGGGCAAATTAGAAGAAGAAAACGCCAAGCTAAAGATTGGTCTTGACGGTGCCAACAAGGAGGTGACTCGACTGAAGAAGGACAAGGGGGCCTTAACTGATAAAGTTGAAGATCTCACTTGGAAGAGGGATGAACTAGAAGCCTATCTGGGAGGACTCGCCAAGAAACTGTTCCTTATGCTTGAAGGTATTTTTCCTTGTCCGACTGAATTTCTTTTGTCGACTCGTCATATAGCTGCCGACTCATCATTTCTTTGTGAATGCAGAATTCTGCCAAAGCTTCGAGGAAGATACTGGGCGAATGGACACGAGCTTGGACCCCATCAACTCCCTAGTTAAAGATGAAGCTGCCATGAATGTGCTCCATTTGGAATCTCGTCTTGCTAGCGCTATGGACTACCTCGCTCGACTGAAGGTTGCAGTGTCGCGGATTGACACAGAGCTCTGGCCAAAGGTGACGCTCCAAAATGACCTCGAGTCTCAGATGACTCGACTCAATGAGATCCCTTGTCAAGTGTAGGAATGGAAGAAGTCATCTGCTCGGTGTGGTACTGACGTGGCTCTATCTCTGGTTCGTGTCCACTACAAAGAAGCCAAGGAAGAAAAACTAGCAGCAAACAAGGTCGCCAATACCAAGAAGCTTGACCTCCAGTCCTTCTTGGAAACCTTCATCGAAGTAGCCACTCGCATTGCAGATGGAATCGACTTAGACGAGTTCATCGAGCCTGCCAGCCCTCCTCCTGCCGAGTGAACAAACTTTATGCTCTGATTAAATTTGCCTCAGAATGCCGAGTGATTTGGTAACCGTTAAACTCCTTCGGGCCTGATGCCCAAATACTTTTATCTGTGGTTCGGAACCTCGTGGGATTTATCTAAACTTGGTTTTTCTTTGAGCATGCTTGCTTTTGTCTCCGAGTGGAACTTGTTTCTTCACTCGGAACAGACTTTTGTACTTGTGATGCAGCTCTGAGGATAAGATCGCAGACGACATGCACCTCATCGTCTTTGCGAATCGGGATGGAGCGTACGTTGTATTTGTGGCGTAGCTCTAAGGAGAGGGTCGCAGACGACCTTCACCTCGTCGTCCTTGTGGATCGAGATGGAGCGTACATTGTATTTGTGGCGCAGCTCTGAGGAAAGGGTCGCAGACGACCTGCACCTCGTCGTCCTTGTGGATCGAGATGGAGCGTACGTTGTATTTGTGGTGCAGCTCTGAGAGTAGTAGTTTTTATCTTAGGCGAGTACGGGACTGCAGCTAAGCCCCCAAGTGAGAGGATTCTCTTCACTCGGTAGGATTTTTAAATCTTAGGCGAGTATAGGACTGTAGCTAAGCCCCTGACTGAGAGGATTGCTCTTCACTCAGTAGGATTTTTAAATCTTAGGCGAGTACTGGACTGCAGCTAAGCCCCCGAGTGAGAGGATTGCACTTCACTCGGTAAGATTTTTAAATCTTAGGCGAGTACGGGACTGCATCTAAGCCCCCGAGTGAGAGGATTGTTCTTCACTCAGTAGGATTTTTAAATCTTAGGCAAGTACAGAACTGCAGCTAAGCCCCTGAGAGAGGATTGCTCTTCATTCGGCAGGATTTGAAATCTTAGGCGAGTACAGGACTGCAGGTAAGCCCCCCAGTGAGAGGATTGTTCTTCACTTGGTGGGACTTTTAAATCTTAGGCGAGTACAGGACTGCAGCTAAGCCCCTGAGTGAGAGGATTTCTCTTCAGTCGGTAGGATTTTTAAATCTTAGGCGAGTACAGGACTGCAGCAAAGCCTCCGAGTGAGAGGATTGTTCTTCACTTGGTAGGATTTTTAAATCTTATGCGAGTACAGGACTGCAGCTAAGCCCCCGAGTGAGAGGATTGTTCTTCACTCGGTAGGATTTTTAAATCTTAGGCGAGTACAGGACTGCAGCTAAGCCCCTGAGTGAGAGAATTGTTCTTCACTCGGTAGGATTTTTAAAACTTAGGCGAATCAGGTTCGCAGCTAAGTCACCCACTGCGGGGATTTGAGCATAAAACTTGACAGGATAACAACTATTAAGGTAAAAAAATCTTGTCTTTGACAAGTGAATTGAACGATTCTTATTACAACTCGTCGATCCGAGTGTTTAGGTATAAAAATGGCGGAGCAGATCCGCATTCCAAGCGCGTGGCTCCTCTTTATTGTGTTCCACATTGTAGAGGTGATACGCTCCATTGTGGAGCACCTTGGTGATGATGAAGGGACCTTCCCAAGAAGGAGCAAGCTTGTGAGGCCGTTGCTGATCCACTCGGAGCACAAGGTCTCCTTCCTGAAACGCTCGACCTCTCACATTTCTGGCATGGAATCGACGGAGGTATTGCTGATAAATGGTCGACCAGATCAGGGACATCTCTCTTTCTTCTTCCAGAAGGTCAACAACATCTTGTCGAGCTTGTTCTACTTCAATTTCTGAAAAAAAGTTCTACTCGGGGCGCGTTGTGAAGCAAGTCACTCGGCAGCACGGCTTCCCATAGACCATGAAGAAGGGAGTCCGTTCAGTCGACCGATTTGGTGTTGTTCTCAATCACCAAAGGACTGATGGTAACTCGTCTACCCAAGCGCCTGTCGCATGCTTGAGGTCGCGCATCAATCAGGATTTCAGCCCTTGGAGAATCAAACCATTTGCTCGTTCAACTTGTCCATTTGATTGCGGGTGGGCGACTGAAGCATAATCGACCCGAGTGCCCTGGGAAGTATAGAACACTCTGAACTCGTCTGAGTCAAAGTTGGAGCCATTATCTGTGATAATACTATGCGGGACTCCATATCTGAATGTTAGCTCTCTGATGTAACTGACGGCAGTGCTTGAATCGAGATTATTGATAGGCTTGGCTTCAATCCATTTGTTGAACTTGTTAACTGCAACAAGCAGATGGGTGAAGCCGCTCTTGCCAGTCCTCATCGGTCCAACCATATCCAATCCCCAAACAGCAAAGGGCCAGACGAGTGGAATGGTCTTCAAGGCTGACGCAGGCTTGTGAGACATGTTGGAGTAGAACTGACAGCCTTCACACTTGTCGACTATGTCTTTTGCCATTTCATTTGCTCACGGCCAATAGAATCCCGCTCGGTATGCTTTGGCCACAATGGTTCGGGAGGACGCATGGTGACCACAGGTCCCCGAGTGGATATCCTTGAGAATCATTCGACCTTCCTCTGGTGTGATGCATCGCTGAGCAACTCCAGTAACACTCTCTCTGTAAAGTCGACCACGTATCACGGTAAAGGCTTTGGATCGACGGACAATCTGATGGGCCTCATCTTCGTCTTCTGGAAGCTCCTTCCTGAGCAGATATGCAATATACGACACTGTCCAGTCAGGAGTGACGACCAAAACCTCCATGATCAGGTCGACCAAGGCCGGGATCTCGACTTCACTTGGATCGGTAGAACTTTTTGGTTGCGGGGGCTCTTCTGTGAAAGGATCCTCTTGAACGGATGGTGTGTGAAGATGCTCCAAGAACACATTACTGGGAATGGGCTCCTGCTTGGAACCTATCTTTGCCAGGTCATTAGCTGCTTGATTCTTCAGTCGGGGTATATGGTGGAGCTCTAACCCTTCAAACTTCTTTTCTAACTTTCTCACAGCATTGCAATAGGCAGTCATAGATGGGCTTCTAATGTCCCACTCCTTCATCACTTGATTGACCACTAAATCTGAGTCACCGTAAACCATTAAGCGACGGACGCCAAGTGAAATGGCCATACGCAACCCATACAAAATAGCCTCATATTCAGCTTCATTGTTGGAGGAAACAAAGTGAATCTAGAGACCATAACTGAGTTTATCACCTCGCGGGGATACCAGGACTACCCCAGCACTAGAACCATTCAGCATTTAGATCCATCAAAGAACATAGTCCAATGTTCCGAGTGAATCTGGGTCGGTTGTTGCTGCTCAATCCACTCCGCGAGGAAATCCGTTATTGCTTGGGACTTGATTGCCTTCTTTGCCTCAAACTTGGTATCCAACGGAAGGAGTTCAATCGCCCATTTTGCCACTCGACCAGTTGCATCTCTGTTGTTCAGAATTTCTGACAATGGAGCATCGCTGACGACTATAATCGAATGATCTGAGAAGTAATGTGCAAACTTCTTCATGGTCAAGTAAATCCCATAAACAAGGTTCTGATAATGCGGATATCTCTGCTTGGATGGAGTCAAGACTTCAGAAATATATTGCATAGGGCGCTGAACCTTGTAAGCTTTACCTTCTTCTGCCCGCTCGACCGTGAGTACTGTGCTGACAACTTGTCCAGTGGCTGCAATATATAGCAGTAAAGGCTCTTTGCTGATTGGGGCACCGAGCACCGGCTGGGTGGAAAGCAAGGCTTTGAGCTCTACAAATGCTGCGTTAGCTTCATGAGTCCACTAGAACTTGTCAGATTTCTTCATCAGTCGGTAAAGAGGCAGTGCCTTTTCACCGAGACGAGAAATGAACCGACTCAAAGCGGCCAAACAACTAGTAAGCTTCTGAACGTTGTGCACTCGCACGGGGCATTTCATTCGGAGGATTGCACCAACTTTCTCTGGGTTTGCATCGATCCGTCATTCGGAAACAAGGAAACCGAGTAACTTTCCACCTGGAACCCCGAATGTACACTTTCACGGATTAAGCTTGATATCATATCTTCTCAGGCTGGCAAAGGTTCCAGCAAGGTCGGTCAGCAGGTCGGAACCTTTACGCGACTTAACCATGATGTCATCCATGTATGCTTCCACATTCTGACTGATTTGAGTGAGCAGGCACTTCTGAATCATGCGCATGAATGTGGCACCAGCATTCTTGAGACCAAAAGGCATGGTAACATAGCAAAAGCACCCGAATGGGGTGATGAAAGCTGTTTTTATTTCATCGGGTCCATACAGTCGGATCTGATGGTACCCGGAATATGCATCCAGAAAAGACAATCGCTCACATCCCACAGTCGAGTCAACAATTTGATCGATGCAAGGAAGAGGGAAGTGATCTTTCGAGCATGCCCGATTGATATGTTTGAAGTCAATGCACATGCGAAGTGAATCGTCCTTCTTGGGGACCATGACAACATTGGCGAGCCACTCAGAGTGGTATATCTTGCGGATGAACTCAGCTGCTAGAAGTCGAGCCACCTCTTCACCAATTGCCTTTCTCTTCTCCACGGCGGACCATCGGAGGTGCTCTTTGACAGGTTTTACTTTTGGATCGACTCGCAAATGGTGCTCAGCCAGTTCCCTGGGTACACCTGGCATGTCAGAAGGCTTCCATGCAAAGATGTCCCAGTTCTCACGGAGGAACTAGATGAGTGCTTCTTCCTATTTGCTGTCGAGTGATGTTGAAATATGAGTCGGAGCAGCATTAGGATCGGTCGGGTGAATGTAAACTTGCTTGGTTTCACCAAATGATTGAAATGCAGACTCTGAAGCAGGCTTCTTGGCACGTAACAAATCACTCAGATCTGCATTCTTCTGATACTCTTGCATTTCCACTGCTGCCATCTGCTCATCGGCAATCTTTGAGCCCTTCTGGAGGCACTCTTCCACTCTCTGCCGATTACCAGTGATTGTGATCACACCCTTGGGACAAGGCATCTTCAGCTTGAGGTACACGTACCATGGTCGAGCCATGAAACGGGCATATGCAGGTCTGCCCAAAATGGCATGATAAGCACTGTGAAAATCCACAACTTCAAATGTCAACTTTTCTTTGCGGTAATTCTTCGAATCACCGAAAACCACGTCAAGAGTGATCTGGCCGAGTGAATCGGCTATCTTCCCTGGGATGACACCATGGAATCGCATATTTCTCTCACTGAGCTTGGACATCAGAACACCCATTTCTCTGAGAGTCTCAGCATATAAAATGTTCAAACCGCTGCCTCCATCCATCAGAACTTTGGTCAATCGAGTGCCCCCCACGACCGGGTCGACCACCAACGCTTGCCGCCCTGGGGTTGGAACGTGCACGGGATGGTCAGACTGGTCGAATGTGATAGGAGTCTTCGACCACTTCAAATATGTTATTGTTGTCGCAGCAACCATGTTTACTTCTCTGTTGATGACCTTCAGTCGACTTTTGCTCTCTACGTTAGCAAAAATCACCAAAGTGGCATTGACATTGGGGTAACCATCACCTCTTCCTTGTCCTCATCCTTATCAATTCCTTCTCATTCTCACTTGGTTGTTTCTCTCGGAACTGCTGGATAAGGAGCCGGCATTGTCGACTGGTATGCTTGGGATAAATCAGATTACCCTCTTCATCCTTCTTGGTGTGAATGTGACACGGCAGATCCAACACATCATTTCTTGCTTGATCTTTTACTTTCTTGGGGATACAGGGCCCCTTAGGCTTTCCCTTGAATTTTCCTTGGGTTGCAACTGCAACCTCTCCAGGACCCGTGGGCTCAGCCTTGTGCTTCTGTCTCCGATTGGAATTACCTCCTCTGGTGTCCTGTCCGACTGGTTTGCTCTTGTCACTATGGAGTCGGTCTTCTTCTTCGCCATTTGCGTCCCGAGTGGCTATTTCCATCATTCGGGTCCGGGTCATGTCTCCTGTCCGACCAAACTTCAGGTTAAGCTCTCGATACCGAATGCCCTCCTTGAAGGCGCAAACTTCTTGGTGCTGAGACACAATCTCCACTGTGTGATGCAAAGTGGTCCACCTCTGGATGTATTCCCTCAAAGTTTCATTCAGTTTTTGTACGCAATGCTGTAATTCTGCCAACCCTGCAGGTCGTTTGCATGTGCCCTCAAACATCCTGACAAACACTCGGGCCAACTCTTCCCAACTGAATATACTGCCTGGAGTCAACTGATTCAGCCATGCTCTGGCCGAACCCTCTAACATCAGGAGAAGATGCTTCATGGCTACCTCATCATTACCACCACCGATCTGAACGGCCACTCGGTAATCCTCTAGCCAAGTGTCAGGCTTCGATTCACCGATGAACTTGCTCACTCCTGTTGCCAACCTGAAATTGGGAGGAATCTCAGCAGCTCTGATAGATCCGCTGAAACACTCAGGTCCAGAGACATGAACTCTGCTGCGGGTCGGACGATCTTGGTCGAGTCCTTCTCTGTGTGCTCTGTTCCTGTTGACCAGACCATGAACAAGGATCGACCTTGCATCAAATCCTGGCTCGCTTGGGTCGAATGGGACCCTCCACTCATCGCTGTATGGGTGCCTTTCATCATACTGTCGGGGCGCGAATGATCCGCCACTCGGAGGGAGATTAGGCACTCGATGGTGGTCATCACGGCCGAGTCGATGATCATATTGCTCATGATTCTGACCCAGATACTGCTCCTGGTAGTGCCCACGTCCCTCACGCTGTAGAGGCCACCACAGATCTACTATGGATCCTATTGAAAGACTGAGAAACTGCTGTGTTCTGCTCACCTGCCGCTCGGAGCAGTGCTCGGATCTGCATCAGGCCTCTGCCAGCCTCCAATTTGGATGGATGAATTGACTCTCCTATACGGGCGGCAACTGTAAGATTTAGAATAGGAGTGTGGTATACCTGAGGTTCAGGCGGGAACAGTTGTCTTTGCCGTCGACTGGTCTCAGGGATTTGTCGTCAAGCGCGTTCGTCGAGTGTGTGCTAAAGGTTCTCCAATCGAGTGCGCTCAGCCAAAGTGGCCAGGCGCGTAGCCTCCAAGGCCCGAGCCTTGGAGGTCTCTCCGATGATGGGAGTGTGGAGCGCCTCCACGTTGCGGCGGTGTAGTTCCGCCCTCTGCCGCGAAGAGAGGGCTTCGGGGTTGTATTCCTCGTGAACACGTGACGGATTGCCGCCGCCATCACCGCGACGGAAACTAGGAGGGCTGCGCAGCATGTCAACCATCAAAACTTCCATCGCAGGGTCGCAACTATCACACTCGGACAGGGTCTCGACGGAGCCACTCGACACGTCGAATAGCCCGTAGAGAGATTCGTCGGGCTCGATTGCCGCGACTTGAGGGGTGTCCATCTGACGAGCCACCGCATGCTTCATCCACTGCTGAAGCCGCGATCGACTAGATCACTTGCAACAACGAACAGCAGGGAGCGAAGATGTCGCGGGAGCCGATCAATACTGAGTCGACGGCTGCCGCGGAAGGACGCCGCGGACGCATGATTGAAAGTGCGTCGCTCTGTGGGCGGGGAGCGCCTCGACGTCGAGGGGGCCCTCCTGGAGCCAGGCGGAGTCGTCAGCGATGAAGAAGAGCGCGCCGAGACGGATCTCGTGGCCCTCAGCCAATCCACCGCCGAAAACCATGATGATGAAGATCGAGAAAATCGCAACCTCACCTGAAGTCGCTAAGACACCTGCCCCACGGTGGGCGCCAACTGTCGTGGTTCTAAGTCTGAAAGTAGAATAGGGGGTATGTAGGAGGAGGCAAGATCCTAGCTATGATGAGGTCGTGCACGCAAGATTTACGAGTTCAGGCCCTTCTCGAAGGAAGTAAAAGCCCTACATCTCGGTGCCCTGAGGCGATCGACTGGATTATGCATGAAGTTACAGGGGGTGCGAACCCTTGTGCCAGTGGAGGGGGGTGGCTTATATAGAGTGTGCCAAGACCCCAGCTAGCCCATGTTACAAGGGGTTCAATGTATAGTAAGACAGGGCGTTACTCGTAACGCCTGCTGTAAAGGGCTATAAACGATCTTTAAGACTATAGAGTGAACGCCTGACCGTTGCCCTCCTGAGTGACTTTAGGTCTTCTGTACTCCGAGTGGTGCTTTCTTGTATAGTCGAGTGAATTTAATGGTCGAATGGAATTGGGGTATCAGAGTGAAATTCTTCTAGTCGAGTGGGTTGCACCCTGAGGTGATTATAGTCGGTAGATGCTGTTGTGCCTTGAATGTCTTTGACTTTAGGGCAGTGTCCTTGGGAAGGGTGTCTAGGTCAGGCCCATTACCCTACCTTAGGTACATGTCATCGTCAGCGGGGCCAACGGCGAGTGGGGCTCCGGCGGCGGGGAGTCCAGGCCGGGGCAAGTGGATCCGGGGCGATATCGGCGGCGATGGGATCAGAGGGGATCGGGGGAGGTGGTGGGGTCGTGGTTGTGGCCGGTTTTTTTAGTTGGGGCTGGTGGGGCAGTTCATGGAGTTCGGGAAGATCTACGCGCCTCCTTATAGGGCGAGCTGTGATCCGAATAACTATTTTGATCCCAGGATCAGAATAATGCTACTCTCTCTCTCTCTCTCTCTCTCTCTCTCTATATATATATATATATATATATATATATATATATATATATATATTCTCCTCTTCCACTTGGTGGAAGAAGGGAAGGATTCCTTCCTTTGCCCAATTCGTCCTTGGGCCTGCCATAGGGTGGCACCCCATTTGGTCCCCTCTTGGCCCACTAGGGGTGTTCATCATGACGGTCCTTCACACTTTTCTTCCACAAGTAAAATCCTGGATTTTTTGTATGTCTCCGGAACCCATTCCAATAACCCCGAAAATTTTCCATATATAGATTTGGAATTTTTGAAATCATGTTATAACTTTCTAGAATTCCAATAACACTTCTGGAACCATCTAAAACACTTCAGGAACTATCCGAAATGTTTTAACTCATTTCTTCGATAATCAAGACTAGAACCCGTTAAGCGTGTGACCCTACAGGTTCAGAAATAAGCGGACATGACCTGAAACCCCTTCCGGTCAATAGTTCAATAGCGGGATCTCGACACCCTTATTAACTCTCTCATATTCACAAAGTTCTCAAGCGAACCATTGTTTACGAATACCATTCCCTTTGCTTTTTGATAGGTTTACGAAACCCGAGGATAGATTATCGGTATCCCCATGATCAACTCCTATCACTATAACAGTTTCATTCTCTTTACTCATGTCCGTGTGCTGGTATCTCGTGATCATAATCACAAGTATGTGATAGACGCTAAGGTGTCTCGTCTTTCGATGTGATAGTGATTGTTGTTTTGGGAGTAGACTTTGATGACCCGACTACGAGCGTGTGAGGACGTCGCGCCTTAGAAATCACTAAACTTACTCTGAGAGGTTATTGACCACGTCGGAGCACGATCAATCTGACCACGAGGGTCTATTTCCTGTAAGCAAAAGAAGAACAAACAAGAAACTGAGATTGTAATCTGGATATTGCGAATATAAGAGGAAAGCTTTATTGATCAAGGTGGGGTTCTGTGACGTCTTGGTCTGGTCGTTGAACACAAACGAAGTACGTGAAGTTGCAGCTATGGCAAACTTTAATCTAAACAAAACCCAAGCAAAAGCTACTAGATTATTTGTCGGGGTTCAAGAACGACACCAATAGGATCACAGTGAATCCCTACTACGGTTGACGGGGCGCGGGGCTGTGCAAAGAGCGGGTTTAGAAGATCAACACGGGGGGATTTTATCCAGGTTCGGGCTGCAAGCGATGAATAATACCCTAGTCCTGCCTTTGTGTATATCTGGTGTTCTTGAGTTCTTGAACTAGCTGCGGTGCATGCCTAGCCCAAAAAGTTCGAATCCTTCCTCAGTACGCCTCGGGCCTCCTTTGATATGTCAAAGGGGCTACCACAGTGGCACACAAGAGGTGGAAAGTGTCTACATTGTACAAGTCTATCCCTGACATCGTGGGACGAAACACATTTAATGTGCTGCCGATGTGTCCTCTTGCTTTATCGGGGACAACAAGGAAGCTCGTCTTGTCTATCGCCGCCTCGCCTCGCTTCGACGCATGTCCAAGTTGATGAGGCATGAACAAACTTGGGAAGGTCTTCAACGATCCGCCGGTAGGATTTGGAAAGAACAAATGAATTGATATGATAACCAAGGAAGAGAACTCTTGAACGAACCACCGTAAGAATTGAAAATGAAAGTAGAAAAGACACCATTCACCGGGAAGAATTTGAAAACGAATAAAGATACTTGACAGAATTTAGATACAAGTGAACCGAAGAGATCATGAACTGATTAGAGAAAACTTGAATGATGCACCGGTATGATTTGGAGAACGATAGACGAAGCTGAGAATGAATAATTCTGAGATGATGGGCTCCAGAGAATCAAGCTGAAAAGACTCCTGAAATGCTCCGGATGGGTATGAAAAGAATTCTCGCAATCGAAAAAAATTATGAGAGGATGGCATCAAAGCTAGAACCATGAATCTTCAAGAGAACGGACCAAGATTTAGGAGAAATTCTTCCTCGGTCTTCAAATGCAGAGAATGACGATGAGAAAACACCACCATGAATTGTTGAGGCACTCCAGAATGAAAATTGGAAAGGTTGAACCAACGATGAAAAGAATTTGAAAGATCTTGGAGAAAGACATTTGACTGATGATAATTCATTCTTACGTCAAACTTGGAAAAGGATTTGAGAATAACTTCGGGATAATTAGAAGAGTCAGGTAAGATCCTGGGAAAAGACCTGTGGGTTAGGGCCCACTCAAAAGAAACACCGTTGAACGATTACTTGAAAGGGAGATTGTACCGGTTGATTTAAATGGCTTGAATGAGATAACCTCCTCAAAAGAACTTTAGTGAATTGAGAATGGAAAGTTGAATCTTCTGAGATATCTTCATCACTCCGGAACAATTGAATAGCGAGAAGTGGATGATTAAGAGGTGCACCGGTACGAGAAAACATTTGAGACGAGGAAAGAGATATGATCAACACCGAAAGCTTGAGTTAAAACCACCGGAAAAAAAATACGAGAATGAAGAAACTTCACTCAATAAAATGGATACTCGATTAGAAATCTGAGTCCTTGAAGATACAAGGGGTGGGAGGGCGGGAAAACAAAAGCAACTTGGGTCGGATGAAGCAAACACCGTTGCAAAGAACTAAGAATTGATCTCGCGAATGTTGGAATGATCGGATCCACTTGAACAGAAGCACGCCGGTTGGAAAGGATTGAAAAAACAACCTTGATGAACAAGAAGGATTAGCATCTACATAGAAATATGAGAACACCGCTTAGGAAAGGTATGGAATCAACATTTGACTTCGAAGCAACTCGAATACCACAAATAAAACAAAACGAAGGATTGGCTTGCCGAATAAGCCGGAAACAAACATATGATAGATCCCATATCATATCATGTGTCTGTTGGAAAGATAAACTACGAGATACTTGAATTCCCACTTATAAACTTCCGAAACTTTCTGGTTATGCAATCAGGTGTTCGGGATACAGGGGACACAAAACATATCACCCAAACTAACAATACCTAGATCCAGCTGTATCCATCCTTCAACACATAACCAAGAAACCTTCGGAAATCGTCTACCTCAACCTTTGAAAAGCATCCGTTATACGAGTTATGGCAATACTCCCGCACTCGCCTTAGTACCGGGCTATCAGGGTTATCTCACCAACAACTGTACAAAAAAGATTTTCGATGTCGGCGTACTAAACTCAGGTATTCCAGAACTGCAACGATAAAATTATGACGACAACACCTCGGAGCTCAACTCCCCGGGACACCTCCACTAAACCCTTGCTGACAGGAGGCACCAAGACAATGTTGTCATCACAAAACCATCGGAACGACTCTAAGATACCCGCGTGATCCTAAAATTTTTTTTAGTGAAATTTGAGAAGAGAAGAGTCAAAACTCTACGTCAGGATGCCTTAGCAGAGCAATGAGGAGACTGGGAAGTAAAAAGAATTCCTAAACTCTCCGATACATAATTCCTAAATGACTCAAAAAATTTTTATAGACACAACTCCGCCGCTAAAACGATCAATCAGTGGGGGCTCCTAAGGTCGGGGAAGGCTCTGATTACCAACTTGTAACGCCCTCGATGCGGCTATATCTCCCACGTGTCGAAGCACGACTTAGAGGCATAGCCGCATTGAAAGCAATTTCGCAATTGAGGTAATCTTCACACAACCCATGTAATACATAAGGGAAAGGGATACATAGTTGGCTTACAATCGCCACTTCACACAATACATGAGTAAAGCATTACATCATACAGTTACAATCAAGGTCCGACTACGGAACCAAAATAAAAGGAGACTACCCCAAATGCTACACAGATCCCTGATCGACCCCAACTGGGCTCCACTACTGATCAACTGAAATGAAACAACACAATGAACAAGATCTTCATCGAGCTCCTCATTGAGCTCGGGTGCGTCACCTGCACGGTTTCACCGGCACCTGCAAACTGGTTTTGGAAGTATCTGTGAGTCACGGGGACTCAGCAATCTCACATCCGCGAGATCAAGACTATTTAAGCTTAAAGGTAGGACAGGGTAGTGAGGTGGAGCTGCAGCAAGCGACTAGCATATATGGTGGCTAACATACGCAAATGAGAGTGAGAAGAGAAGGCGAAAGCACGGTCGAACAACTATGATCAAGAAGTGATCCTAGAACAACCTACGTCAAGCATAACTCCAACACCGTGTTCACTTCCCGGACTCCGCCGAGAAGAGACCATCACGGTTACACACGCGGTTGGTGTATTTTAATTAAGATCAACTTCGGGTTTTCTACAACCGGACATTAACAAATTCCCATCTTCCACATAACCGCAGGCACGGCTTTCGAAAGTTTAAACCCTGCAGGGGTGTCCCAACTTAGCCCATGATAAGCTCTCGCGATCAACAAAGGATATTCCTTCTCCCCGGGAGGACCCGATCAGTCTCGGAATCCCGGCTACAAGACTTTTCGACAGTAATAAAACAAGTCCAGCAAGACCTCCCGGCGTGTCGACACCCTGATAGTAGCCGCGCGTATCTCGTCTCAGGCCACGACCGGATGAGCAGTCCGTACAACTAAAACCAGACCTCAAGTTTCCTTGAGGTGGCGCTGCAAAGCGCTCTAGTTCGGGCCAACACTTAGACAAGCATTGGCCCGGGGGGCTGAGTAAAGATAACCCTCGGGCTGGCCGACCCAAGGGAAAAGGATAGGTGGTAGGCAAATGGTAAAACCAATGTTGGGCCTTGCTGGAAGAGTCTTATTCAAAGCGAACTGTCAAGGGGGTCCAATAAATCACCCGACCGCGTTAGGGACGCAAAATCCGGGAGCATAACACCGATATGACGGAAACTAGGGCGACAAGAGTGGGACAAAACACCAGGCATAAGACCGAGCCTTCCACCCTTTACCAAGTATATAGATGCATTAATTAAGTAAGATATATTGTGATATCCCAACAAGTAAACATGTTCCAAACAAGGAACAACATCTCCATGTTCCAACAAGGAACAAACTTCATCTGCACCTGCAACTAACAACGCTATAAGAGGGGCTGAGCAAAGCGGTAACATAGCCAAACAACGGTTTGCTAGGACAAGGTGGGTTAGAGGCTTGGTTTGACAATATGGGAGGCATGATAAGCAAGTGGTAGGTATCGCAGCATAGGCATAGCAAAAGAGCGAGCAATCTAGCAAGCAAAGATAGAAGTGATTTCGAGGGTATGGTCATCTTGCCTGAAATCCCTCAAGGAAGAAGAACGAGTCCATGAAGAAGACAAACAGACGTAGTCGAACGAATCCTCACAACTCCGGAACGAAACCGAAGCTAACGAGAGAAGCAACCCGGAAACAAACAAACAACATAGTAAACAACCACCACATACACATGGCATGATGCACAAACAAGTGTGATGCATGTCCGGTTTAAATATGCATGGCATGGCAAAGTGCACAAACAACACTACAAATTAAGTGGAGCTCAATATGCAACGAGTTGCATATTGACGAAACACCACATTCGATTATTTGGTTCTCTCTTGTTTATGTACCCAACAATGTTAAATGTTGATTAACATGGCAAGATGTGAAGCATAAGTAAACTAACTATCTAGGCAAGTTTAAATGAGGCCGGAAATAACAAACAACGATTCCGGAAAATCCCCATGTGCAAACTTTTGATTTGGTACTGCTCTGCTCTAAACACAATTTTCATATTGTTAAACAGCAAAATAAAGTGCACCATGTTAAACTAGGCATTTTTCTACCCCATTTACATATAAAGAACATTTTAAACCAAGCTACGGTTATTTAGTTATGGAATAAACCATTTTAGCTTGTCATTTATGCGAATTAAATTAAACAGCATGTTAAACCTTTTAAACATGGATGAAAACAACATATTATGAAACTAAATGAAATTCTAAGCATTTTGCATATATGGTTTGTTTAGTTTGGATGCATGCATATTTGGCTATAGACAATGTAAAACAGTGGCAATTCTGTTAATATGCAATGCACTGGAAATTAAACAAATCCACAGGCAGAAAAAATAACATGCATGGGCCCGAAGCATCAAGTTGCAGACAAGGGCGTGGCCGAATTTAAAAGGCATCAAAGGCCAGGCCTTCTTCTCCATCGTTCACAGAGGAATTGGGTGACGACGCCGGCGAGCAAGACGGCGACCGTCGGAGCAGAGGACCACCGGCGGAGGTGCGGGATACTTGCGAGGGTGCGGGGTGCCTGAATGTGCGTGTGCAAAGGCTAGGTGATGCGGGACCTCGACGACGAGTCTGTGCTCGCCTCTGGCATGGCGTGCGGCAGAAGCTAGGAGGCGACGACCCGCGATGCAGAGCAGCAGCGGACCTGCGGGAATGTAATGTGGGTGCGCTCGTGCATGTGGAGCAGCTACGGGAGGTGTGCGCGTGGGGTTGCTCGAGCTCGAGCTCGCACTCGACCCGGGCACGGCACGGCTCGGCAGGCGACGGCAGCAGCTTGGCGGCACGGGGTGAGAAGCAGGGCAAGCCGTGGGCGAGCGAGAACAGGCGTGTAGATGCTACAGGGGCGTGGTGTGCGTGCAAGGACATGAGCGGGCAAGACAGAAAACTTCAATTACACCCAGAAATTCAGAGATCGTCGGAGCATCGAGATCATGGCGGAGGCACGACCCTAGCATCTCCTACAGGCATCATCCAGCATCGAGAAGGAGAAGGGAGGAAGCCGGGTATACCTCCTTACCCTAGGACGAGAAAACATGGCCGGCGATGGAGGGAGGCGTCGGCAGCGGGTCGACGAACTTGGCGCGATCTTCTGCCCGAGATGCAGAGGAAGAAGGGGATGTCGTGGAAGAAGTTCTCGGCCGTGGATCAGCGTCAGGACGAAACCAGGGCGGCGTTCACGACTGATTGGCCGAAGGAGGGGAGGCCGTGGAGGAGGTTTAGGGCAGCGGTGAGGTCGTGACCGAGCCGGCCATGACGTGGGCGGCGGTGGAAGCGACGCGTGGGTGTCCCCTTACCTGTGGCGGCAGCGCGGAGGAGAGGGAGGAGAGGAAGGGAAAACCCTAGGGGACGAGGCGCTGGCTTAAAAGGGACTAGGGCGACGGGACGGCGCGACGGTGCTCTCGGCCGTGGCCATGTGCATGCTCACGAGGGGAAACAAGGTGGAAGAAAAAGTGGGTTAGAGTGTGGGCACGGTCGCTGACCAGTGGGACCGACGCGGCCACGTGGAGCGAGTGGAAGAGAGGGGTGCGCGCCGTTTCGGTGAGAAAAGGAGGAAGGAGGGCGCGAGTGGGAGAGCTGGGCTGCGGGGCGCGGGGCCGGATGGGCCGGCCTGGGAGGCCGATGCCCAGGTGGGTGCTGCTGCTGCTGGGCTGTTCTGCTTCCTTTTTCCCTTTTTTTGTTTTTCTTCAGACAGAAAACAAAAGGAAAAACAGAGGGGGATTTGGAAGGATTTAGAGAGATGTGACAAAATTCTCAAGGTCCTGAATTTGTGTAGTATTCAATAAAATTGATTTGGGAAATTTTAAAGGCCGAAAAATATTCCAAGTTTGAATTAGGTTCCAACTTGGAGCATTTTTTATCCCAACCAAAACAACTCCAAAGGATCTGAAATTGGGCAGGGAGGGTGTAGGCATGGTGTAAGATTTACAGAAAAAGAAGTGAACATTTACTGGGACAGGAAAATGCCACTTACAGTAAATGTGTGAGAATTGAAAGGAAGAAGCTAGTCATGGGGTGCTGCACTTGATGATGGTTTAGATGGAAGGGCAAGATGGAGCAGCAAAGAAGATGAGGAGAAGGAGTTCACAAAGATAACAAGCCCACCACATATACACACGATAAATATGCACACTACAATGATGATCATGATGCAAATGCAACATAAATGACAAAGGCAACATCACATCATGAAGCATATAACAAGACAAGGATGACGCAACGCAATATAATAAAAGATGAACATGAAGCAAGAAGCAAAACGACAAAGAACTCATCATGATCATGGCAACAACATAGGGGAAAGGAATATGCAAAACAATTATGATAATGCACAAACATAATAAACACACGTCAACAACTAAAATAAATGGAAGGGCAACTGAAGCGTCGGTCTTGGGGCGTTACACTTAGGGACTAGTTCAAGACCCTGTGGGGGAGGGAGACGTCAGGGCAGCCCTCCACGCGCATCATCACCGCCGCCTTCACCAAGGACGGCCCAAACCGGTATCCCTTCTTCGTCAATTATTTCTCCTGCGGGCTCTGCCACCCTTTCTCGGATTTCTCCAATGACGTCATGCACACCTACGGCTTCCACCTTCTGGATTTCATGCAAAACGCCGTGGCGTGCACGGCTTGCTTCGCTCACCTCTGCGAGGTCTTTGCCGGAGTGCTCCCCAGCACGGCGCTCTTCCGCCATTACTTCTATCCTCGCATCCAGCCAGGAGGCGCCATATCTGGCTGGATCACCTAGATCCCGAGGATCTAGGAGAGGGGCACATACCCGGAGGCTTCTCAAAAGGAGAGGTGGGAAGAGTGGCGGGGCCGTTGGTGCTGGATTAAGGAGGCAGACCCGCAAGAGTTCTGTCGGGTCCATAGGAAGCCGCCGGTCTATGGCAAGGACTGGAGCGATGTCAACGCCGACGACAAGAAGCACACGGTCACCACCACCAGGATCCATCGCCTCACCTCGGCCGGGCTCACTCTTGAGATGATTGGGGCTGACTTCATCCACTGCCGAGTCGCCCGTTGCACAACAAGGGGGGCGGCCTGGGACTTCAGGAATGCGGCTGACATCATGAGGCTCTGCCCTGGCTTGAAGCACAATTTCACAGTGCTGGGGCATGCCCATTTTTGCCAGAGGCTTTTCCAGCTCAAGTCGACGAGGCCGGCGGGGTCGAGAGGACCGGCAAGGCCGAGAAGGCCGTGAGGGCCGGCAAGGCCATCAGGGCCAGCGGGTCTTTGTTTGGGTTGCTGGCGGGAGTGGTCCCGTTGAGCAACAACTCTTGCAAGACCGCCGTCATCGCCATGATGTCGGACTTCAACGCGCAAGGCCTGGATCCAAGCTGGGCCGAGCCGGAAGTGGAGCGGGTGCATGCCTTCTTCGACAACCTGTCGGAGAGGTACGTTCGTGACGAGCCGCTGCAATCCGCGACACCACCAAGGCGGAGCTGGCATACATGGCCGCCATGGAGGAGGAGGCGGCACTTACCCAAGAGGCCGGCAGCATCGGCACCATGGAGGACGAGGCCAACACGGCCGTAGAAGAGAAAGAGCTCGCCGAGTGGGCGGGGTCTACCAGGGAAGCCAACAACGTCGGCGCTGGGGCTCCCCTTGTTGAAGACGTCGTCGAGGAGTCGAACGAAGAGGAGACCGAGGCGGATGACTCCTCGCCCCCGGGGAGGAAACGCGTCCTGCGGCGGGCTAGCTCTGGCGAGCCGGTCCGGCCCGGCAGTACCACGCAGCGGCAACAAGCCCAGGCGCAGCCCGTGCGCCAGACTAGAGCCGCGACAGCAAAGAAGAAGGCAGCGGCCGCCGCTTCTTCCTTGTCCAAGCGGTGCAGGACCCCATCCCCTTCTCCTCCCCCTTCGGACAGTGACCCAGAGTTCGACTTCGACCTTGGGTCCTTCAGCCCGAGGAGGAAGAGGAGGCCGACGAAGGAGGAGGAGTAAGCATCTCGCCCTTCATCACTTCTGGCTCCCAGCCCGTACTGTTTCCCCTGACTTGATCTCATCTTTGCAAGGACACAGAGACATGGCCCAGAGGGCGACGAAGAGGGCCAAGGCTTCGACGGGCGCCAAGCCCCTGGCGAGCACTCCGCACACGCCGGTGGTGGTAGAGGTCAACCCAGATGCCAGCCCTCGACGCATCCCCTGCTTCAGCACCTGGGGTAAGTTTATTACTCACTCCTTATCGACGGGCGCCGGGGCATAAATCGTGGCGCTAACCTTGCCGGATTTGCAGGAGGGGAGCAGCAATTGGAGGAGCCGCTGAGGGCTGCCCCTGATATGCCGCCCTCATCGACCACGTCGCCAAGAGGGGCATTCCCGACAAGGGCACCTACCAACGAGCCCACGCGCACAAAGGAAGAGGAGGTGAGCATGGGTGTCGGCGTCTCCGTCCCAGCAACGAACGTTGGCGAGGAGGGGACCACATCTTCTCAGCTTGGCACGGGTAAGTGTCCTGCCTCCCGTCCCTGTTTTTTTCTTTGTTTTGAACCTTGATCTTGGCCTTGGTTCGTCCTTCCTTTCTGGTTTCCAGACCCTCCCTCGATGGACCAGGAGGATGTCGACATCATCATCGGGGAGGTTGCCAAGGACGCCGAGGACGAGGCGGCCAAGATCGCGGCTAAGGAAGCCGCCAAGTCCGCCACGGGGGAGGCTGGCGAGGGTCTCGCCGGGGAGGCCGGCAAGGCCACTGCTGAGGAGGCCGGCAAGGCCGCCGCTGAGGAGGCCGATGAGGCCGCTGCCGAGGAGGCCGCCAGGGCCGCTGTCGGGGAGGCTGCCAAGAAGCCTGCCGAGTAGGAGGTGGCCAACGACCAACCTTCCTCCCCCGCAGCCCCCGCGCCTCCCAAGTACCTAAAGGTGGGCGATGACTTGTTTGTCTGCCTCCCAGGGATGGCACACACCAGGGCACCTGCCGAGGGGGAGGTCTTTGATGATGAGGCGCTCGCCCCTACTGCGCTACAGGTCATCGATGAACCGAGCACTAGCAGTGGCGGCCCCCAAGAGGAGCAGCTCCTCCGAGACATGAGCGCCAACTTCCAGAAGCTCCAAGCGCTCCAGCGTGCCCGCCAAGACAAGGTGAGATCCAGGATGGCGGCGGTGGACAAGGCGGAGGCAGATTTTGAGGAGCGCGTCGCTCAGACGCAGGTCCGGTTTGGCGAGGCTCGAGATGAACTGAGGGATGCCCACGATGAGCTGGATGAGCGCAAGCCAGAGCTCATCCTGAAGCAGGCCGATATTGAGAAGGCCCAGGAGGTGGCAAAGGAGCAGGCCGCCAAGGACGAGGTTGCTCGGCAGCAGCAACAGGCTCTGCTGAACAGCCAGGAGGATGACCTCGCTACCCGTGAGCAGCGCTTGCCACCACGCTCCGTGGCAAGGATGAAGAAATCGGGAAGATCATCATGCAGCAAACCCAGGAGCTGGAGCACAGGCACAAGGAGGCACACGATGCTCAGGCCCTGGACCACGCCGGCAAGGTGGAGAAGCTGGAGCTGGAGCTAGGACAGCTAAAGAAGGAGATCTCGGCTTTGACGGCAGAGAGGGACACGGCCAACCGCACCCTGGCGGATGCGCAGGTCACCATCTCCGACAAGGCCAAGCTGCTCTCCGAAGCCAATGACTCCATCAACGACCTGAAGCTGAAACCGGGCGGCTTGGAGGGGAAGCTTTTGGAGGCCATGGCTCGTGAGGAGACCCTGAACAAGGCCCTGGAGGATGAGAAGCGGCTGTGGAGCGATGACGCCGCCGAGCACAAGGATTACGCGAAGAGCGTAAACCTCTAGATCAGCCGCCTCGTCGACGTCGCCGGGAGGATCACCGCGAAGCTGGCCATCATGGGCATGCCGGATGTCAGGTACTCCCAAGAGCCGAACGTGAGCCCCAATGCCAGGCTGACCCTGTTCTTCGAGGCCGTCCTCGACACGCTGGAGCAGCTCCGCTCTAATCGAGCAGTCTATCTGGCCAACGAGTCCTGGAGGCTCTGTCGGGGCGCCCTGACCAAGGTGCTCACCAAGGTGGCATTTTGGAACCCCAGCGTCGACTTCGCCAACGCGCTGGAGAGCCTGCCGGAGGATGTGGACCTCACGGCGCTCGAGGAGCGTATCGAGCCCATCATCAGCTGCGTCAACGGAATCAAGAGGGTGGAGGGCTAGCGCCGAGACTAGGCACTCCGTTTCTCATTGCCGCTGCGAGTTCATGACTAAGACAATTTTATCATAAGTTAGAACCGTGTCAATCATTGATGTAATATAACTCTGTAGTACTTTGAAATGAAGCATGCTATCTTCCTGATCGATCTTTCCTTGTATGTACACACCCCACACCTAGTTGGATAGGTTTGCCGGCGCGTAAACCCATGCTATGGCGCTTTGAAGGACGGATCCCTAGCAGCCAGCCGGGGGGCGCTTGCTGCCGGGCAAGCCACCCTGCCGTTCTCAGTGCAGTCGCTTGAACTTTTGAGCGGACTCGAAACAAAACAAGGGTTGTAGCTAATAGCGGAAGGGTTCCATCGCGTACAGGTTTTCCATACAAGGGGCAATTCGAGGAGAATAACCTTATATTTAAAAAGAAATTTGCTCAAGGTTCTGCGTGACTTAGCTTTTCCGTTGCCACGCGGATGGCTGTTGCGGCTGCGGACATCATCGCCTCGCCTGGCTGACGGCGCCAGAGCGTGGCTGATCGACGTAGCCTTCTTCTCTCGATCCATCGCGATGAAGGAGTCGATGAGTTGACTTCAAAACCGGATTTTTCACAGCTTGCATCCCCTACCAGGTGCGCCAAAGATGTTGGGGTTCAAGAACGACACCTATGGGATCATAGGGAATCCCTACTACGGTTGGCGGGGTGCGGGGCTGTGCAAAGAGCGGGTTTAGAAGATCAACACGGGGGAATTTTATCCATGTTCGGGCCGCAAGCGATGCGTAATACCCTAGTCCTGCTTTTGTGTATATCTGGTGTTCTTGAGTTCTTGAACTAGCTGCGGTGCACGCCTAGCCCAAAAAGTCCGAATGCTTCCTCAGTACGCCTCGGGCCTCCTTTTATATGTCAAAAGGGCTGCCACAGTGGCACACATGAGGTGGAAAGTATCTATAGTGTACAAGTCTATCCCTGACATCATGGGATAAAACGCATTTAATGTGCTGCCGACATGTCCTCTTGCTTTATCGGGGACGGCAAGGAAGCTCGTCTCGTTTGTCGCCGCCTCGCCTTGCTTCGACGCTCGTCCAAGCTGACGAGGCATGCAGCGCCACATTGGCTGGCTGGATGCTGCACTGGTGCGGTGGCAGGGTCTTCATGAAGATCTACATGCCACCACGCAGGTGCTTGCCTGGTTGGCCTAGAAGATGCATGCTGCCACGTAGGTGCGTGCCTAGTTGGCAGGCTGGCTGCTGCGTCGGAACGGCCATGGGGCAGCGAAACCTTGGTAAGTGTGGGCCTGGTTGTGGCCCCGCAGATGTCCCCCGACAAGGGTCTTGCCGGGGTCTTGTAGGCGTCCCCAACAAGGATCTTGCCGGGGGCCTTCGTCTTCTGGTTCTCGTCTAGTCCTGCAGGCCTCAGGTCTTCACAAAGATCTGCATGCCACCATGCAGGCGCCTCCCGAGCCTTTGGTTCCAATGTTGTCGATGGTGTCAAAACTCTCAGGCCCAAGGGTGGTAGCCTCGCTGGTGTTGGGTAAGTCGCCCCGATAAGGCTCTTGCCGGGGCAGTGTAGGTCGTCCCTAGTAAGGCTCTTGCCGGTGGAAACCCACCTTGTCCCTTCACTCTTCGCGCCTCTGGCTCCAGCGCTGCTCTTGTAGTCTTGTTACTTGCTTCCTCTGCCCAGCCAAGCGTGGCCACAAGTGTGGCTACAACTGCCCGTGCACAAGTAAAGGGGTACCGAAGGCCCCTACTTTTGTACACCGACATTGTTCTACTTATACAGAAGAAAGGGGTGGTGGCCAAGGAGGTGGGAGGACGTCCCAAGGCAGCCTAAAGCTAACCCTAGATCTTATAAGGCCCATGGGCCCAAGTCAGTGGTGGAGCCAGGATTGGAGCAAGGCCTGGGCCCCAAAAAAATTGTTCTGCCCCAAGGAAAAAATTTAACGTCCATAAGGCTTTTAGCTACCATAAAAGAAACCCCATACAAAATATGTCTCAATTGCATGAAATATTTAGAATTTAAGCTCAATGCTTAATTGTACAACAAAATAGATAAAAACATGTCAAGAACTACAAAGAACAGTATGTGATAAAAAAAGTACCAAATCAATGATTTGCTTCATCAGTGCGTCACATAACCTCATCATCAATGGAAGAAGAGCCAACACCTTCAAGACATGAAAATAAAAATTTTGTAAGAGAAGGCATAGATATCAAGTGAAAGGATTATCATTGATACAAATCTAAAACTTACCACTTCGACGAGGTAAAAGCCCTTTGCGAGACCTATATGATTGAAATCGATATACAATATCATCATCGTCAGTACTTGCAAATATATCTCGCTCAATATAGCAAACCATCCTACAATTAAGCCAGTCATCACTCATCCTATTCCTCAACTCTGTCTTGATAATACTCATAGCTGAGAAAGCTTTTTCCACCGATGCAGTTGCAATAGGCAAAATCAATGCCAACTCAATGAGGCGATATACCAAAGGTAAAACAACGTGTCTACTAGTCTAAACCATCTTCACAGCAAGATTACCAAGGTCATTACAACTCAAAAAAATTGTATTAGCTCTCACATCCGCACTGAATGTTTCAAGCTGATTTCTAAGGACAAACGAAATCTCATATGTGGAGAAGTCATGAGCGTACATCTTAGCAAGTTCAACAAGTTTGTCTTCATCAAAATTAGCAAATGAGTTCCTTGGATCAAGACAAGGAATGCATCTTAACAATTGAGTAGATCTCTCAGCAAAGTGGTTATTTAACTCAATAATAACTTGGTCATGCACAACATTGAACAATTCATATCTGAAGTGATGATAATACATTGCCATTTGACCACCACGCCCCCTTAAACGACCTCGAGTTGGTATCGTATCATCCATGTTTGGCAATAGAATGCTATGTTTAACACAAAATTCATTTGTCTCTTCCAAGAGCTGATCCCAACCATTTTCTCTTATATCTTGAAGTTTCTGCAATGTGACCCCGATCAAACTCACTTCAAGAAAAATGTTTTGATATTTCCTTTGCAAACATTGTGACAAATCATTAGTCTTGCCCAATAGTTTTATCATTAGATGCAATATGAAAACAAATTCGAAGCTTTCCATCTGAGAAATTAAGCCACCTGTTGTGCTTCTTTGTGTTAAATTTTCTGCATCATCATGAACGTTCTCTGACACTTGCAAAACAAATTTCCACATAGTTAGAAAGCGACACAAAGTTTTATGATGTGTTCCCCACCGTGTATCCCCAGGTCGTACAAGGTTGGTTGCTTGGTTTTTCCCTCTTCCTGAAAAAATTTCCCCAGACTCCAATTGGCTTACAATATTGTCATGTTGTTGTTGAGCTAGTTCATCATGTCTCTTACAAGAAGCATTGACGGTGTTGACAATCAAAGCTATGTGGTTAAAGAAATCCATTACAGAGGAACAAGACTTGGCAACAGCAACAACCACTAACTGCAACTGATGGGCAAAGCTATGGATATAAAATGCATAAGGATTTTCATCTTGTATCAACTTTTGCAACCCATGAAATTACCCTCTCATGTTAGAAGCTCCATCGTACCCTTGCCCTCTCAATTTAGACATAGGTAAACCATGTTCAAGAAACATACCATCTAAAGCTGTTGTCGGTGTCAAAAACGGTGGATCTCGGGTAGGGGGTCCCGAACTGTGCGTCTAGGTGGATGGTAACAGGAGACAGGGAACACAATGTTTTACCCAGGTTCGGGCCCTCTTGATGGAGGTAAAACCCTACGTCCTGCTTGATTAATATTGATGATATGGGTAGTACAAGAGTAGATCTACCACGAGATCAAGGAGGCTAAACCCTAGAAGCTAGCCTATGGTATGATTGTTGTATGTTGGAGTTGTTGTCCTACGGACTAAAACCCTCCGGTTTATATAGACACCGGAGAGGGTTAGGGTTACACAAAGTCGGTTACAATGGTAGGAGATCTGAATATCCGCATCGCCTAGCTTGCCTTCCACGCCAAGGAAAGTCCCATCCGGACACTGGACGAAGTCTTCAATCTTGTATCTTCATAGTCCAGGAGTCCGGCAGAAGGTATAGTCCGGCTACCCGGACACCCCCTAATCCAGGACACCCTCAGTAGCCCCTGAACCAGGCTTCAATGACGACGAGTCCGGCGCGCAGATTGTCTTCGGCATTGCAAGGCGGGTTCCTCCTCCAAGTTATTCATAAAAGTTTATAAACATTAAAAGTAGTGTTCGGCTCTGCAAAATAAGTTTCCACATATTGCCATAGAGAGAATAATATTAACACAAATTTAATCTGCTGACGTATCCCGTAGCATGACATCACACTACGGCCAAGCCTTTATTCGAATCGTTTTCACTTCCCCACCTCAGCGTATATTGCGAGGCGGTTTCCTTGGCACGTCTTGTCGAAGCAGAGATCGTGTCCCCCATTTACGGGATTCTCATCAATACGGACGTGAGTAACCCAACCGCGCCATTTATCACGGCTCTTGGGAGATAGGCAAGTTTTACTAGGCTAGTGGGGATGCATAGCCGCATCCGCCCATATAAGGGGATAAGGATCCACCTTTCTACCTACGCCTTCTTCCTCCTTTGCCTATCCATCTCCTGCGCACCCAAGCTCCAGCGCCCAAGTCCGCATTTCCCACCTCAACCTTCTCCAGCCATGTCCGGAGCGGGAGGCAAGTGGATGGTCTCCTTCGTTACGGAGGGCCATGTCAAAAAACTAAGGAAGGCCGGATACTTGTCCAACAACATCGCGCACCGGCTTCCTGAAGAGGGGCAGATCCTTCCCACCCCTAGGCCCCATGAGAGGGTCGTATTCCTTCCCCACTTCCTCCGCGGACTGGGTTTTCCTCTCCACTCATTTGTTCGGGGGCTCATGTTCTACTACGGCCTAGATTTCCACGATCTGGCCCCGAACTTCGTCCTCAACATCTCGGCGTTTATCGTCGTGTGCGAGGCCTTCCTCCGCATCCGCCCCCATTTCGGCCTTTGGCTCTAGACTTTCAACGTCATGCCGAAGGTGGTGCGCGGCAGCCAAGCGGAGTGCGGAGGCGCCATGGCGGGCGAGATAGCCAACGTCCTATGGCTCCAGGGCTCTTTTTTGAAGACCCTGAAGGGGTGGCAATCGGGGTGGTTTTACATCACCGAGCCGCGCGACCCTGAATGGGTCGCAGCCCCCAAGTTCCGATCCGGACCCCCTACGCGGCTCACGTCCTGGAAAGAAACGGGCCAGTTGTGGGGCAACGAGGAAGAGGTGACCGGACTGCAAACATGCATCCAATCCCTGGCGAACAAGCGGCTCAAGCTTGTCAATATAGTCCAGGTCATGCTTGTCCGCCGGATCCTCCCGTGTCAACAACGGGCTTTCACTCTGCGGGAGTTCGATCCGACGTAGCACCAAACCTTGAGCAGGCTCTTCGACACGACGTACGAAGATGCCTGGAAGGTGCTATTCAAGGGCGCCGAAGCTGCCGCATCCGCGTCCGAGGACCGCGGATTCAGCACGTAGCGTCCAGCTAGCGCGGTGAGTTATCTTTACCTTTTACAGGACATTTGTTTCTCATAGTTTGACTCTATGCGGGATCTAAACTCCCCTACCTTTGACAGGAGTGGCAAGCGAAGTCCGGACAGGTCAACTGTCCGACCCCTTTGCCCGAAGACCCAGTAGATGCTCGTTTATCGAAGCTGCTGGCTCCGGTACATTACGTGGTGCCGGAGAAGAAGGCCAAGAAGAGGGCCACGGGGACTCAAAAGAGTTCCCGGCGCCAGGAGGTGTTGGATTCTTCGTCCGACGAATCCGAGACGCGCTCCTCTCGTGAAAACGAGGAGGAGGAAGAAGAAACCTCTCCCCCTCCAGCGGGGGGAGGAAAGAAGAGGAAGGCCGCCCCAACAGGGGAGGCCGAAGGGTCCAAGAAGGGGAAAACCCTTCCGCCGGACTACTCCACCGACGCTGACAAGGGCGAAGAGAAGTGGCCGCAAAGGGCCAGGCGCCCGGCAGGATCGTAAGTATTTGGATACTAGAGTGACTCATAGCTTTCCTTTGTTGCACAGCTTTCCTTATGTCGAATATAATTATGCAGTCCGCCCAAGGCTCCCTGGACTCGTCAGATGTGAATTCACTTTCGACGGCTACCTCCCCCCGCCCTACGGACGACGTCGAAGTGTTGTCCCAACAGGTTCCAAGCCAAGAGGAGGTGGTCCTGGAGGCGCCGCGAGGCGACCTCCCGGACTCCAGGAGTGAAGGGGACAAGACCCCCCAGGGCTCCAAGTCCGGCTTTGAGCCCGACACCGCGCCGGAATCTTCAACGGTTCCGGACTGCGGTAGGCGAACTCCTACCAAGAGGAGCAAGCCTTCTGAGCCGGCAGCCCCCGTCCAACTGGGGGCACCGGACAATCTGCTAGAGGTGCTTAACAGCGCCTCCATCGACGAGGAGCACCGTACTATTATGAGTACGGTGATCCAAAAGATTCAGTCCGCCAAGAGCAGACTGACTGAAGCTTGCGCTAGCCTTCTAACAGGCTTTGAGGTAAGTAAAAATATATAAAAATATTACCGCATAGACAGTAGCCCCTGATGCTCTGTTTGGTGTTCGGAAAGAAAAGCCAAATAGAGGATCAAATAATTTCGCAGGAGTCTAACCAAAAATGAGTCGATATGCGTGTGCAGGCTTCGCTGCTTGCTACCGCCGCACTGACTGCGGAGGTAGGCACCCTGAAGCAGGGTCTCGAGCGGTCCGAGCAAGAGCTCGGCCTTGCCAAGCGGCAGCTCGAGGAGAAAGAAGGTAAGAGATACCTTATAGAAATATATATAAAAAGATGCAACTGCAAAAAACGATAGGATTATGCTACTTATTACAGGGGACACAACTGAGGTGGCAACCCTCAAGCAGGTGCTGTCCGAGGCCGAGAAGAGAGCGGCCTCAGAGCGCAACGAGCGGGAGAAATTTGAGGCGCAGGTCGGCGAGGCGCAGCAAGAGCTTCAGGCTGTCATGAAAAAAACATGAGAGTTTGGAGCTTGACTCGATGACGCGAGCGTTCGAGCTCGCCGTGGCCGTCAATACTGCAGAGTCTGCCAAGGCCGAAGCCCAGAAGGCCCTCCGGGAATTGGATGCGGTGAAAAAGATAGCGGTGGGTAAGGCATTTTTTATGCAAAGCAGACATATAAAAGTAAGCTACTTGTTACTTACCCGAATCCGGAGCTCTCCAGGGGCGTTCGCAGATCTTCCCCGTAGCGTATCTGATGCCGCCGCATTCTGTCGAGCCGAAGAAGGCAGCTCGATGGAGAAGGTGTTCTGGTCTCAGTATGCTGAGGCCGGACACCCTGTGCCCTTAAGCGACCAGCTGAAGCAGCTGGTCGAGCTCCACAAGGTGGCCGAACAGGCCATGAAGGGCTTCATAGTTCGGCTGTGTCCTGGAGAGGCCCTGCCTGGGAGCTACTTCGGACTGGTGCGGCGGCTGGTGGAGGCCTGTCCAAGGCTCGAGGTCATCAAGCACTCCGTCTGCATCGAAGGAGCCCAGAGGGCCCTTGCCCGCGCTAAGGTGCACTAGGGCAAGCTGGACGGCGAGAAGCTTGTGAAGGACGGGCCTCCGCCGGGGAAGGAGCATCGCAAACCCGAGAACTATTATAAGGATGTGCTGAAGGGCGCCCGTCTTGTGGCGGATGAATGTAGCAAGGATGTAATTTTTGAATGAACTCGCTCGTGTTGTCTTGTGCGCTGAAAACTTGTTCATTTGCGCTAAGCAATGCTTGTTGAATTTAAAATATTACTTTTTGTGCGGCCGTTTATCAAAAAAATTGAGAGATGGCCAGTCGTCGGCTTCTGCCCCCATGCCACTAGTGCTGGGGTGTTCGGGATAAACCTGAGCGCTCTTTTTCCCATGTTTGGGTCCTTCGAGGGAGGCGCTCAGCACAACGAACAAGGCAATCGGACTATAATGCTTGAACACTCTCACTTAGCCATAGAACTCTATAATTTTAAATTTCAGCGAAGCCCCTAGTATTCGGAAGACCGATTTCGGGGCGCTATCCACGCCTTGGCCGGACAGAATCCGGTTCCTCGCTCTAAGCGGCATAAGTCTTTAAGGACCCAAAAAACCTCTCGAACAGTGACTGGTCTCTCGCCTTATCATGACAGTCAGTTTTAGCTTTCTCTACTGAGGTGCTCAGCCCAGCTCAACTGGGGCACAATCGCAGTAGTTCTCCTAGTGCTACCTTAGCCGATAAAGCGGAACGTAAGGCACCAAAACATAGGAGCCGGACAAACCCAACTATTGACCCAAATCATGATTCGGAGCCGATGCATATAGTGCTATATGTTCGGGGTGCCGCACTTGTGAAAGTGTTCGGACTTCTCACACCATATTAAGGGGTACTGGAGCCCCTGGCGTATTTGCCGTACCACAGTGTACGGGTGCAACATGTCATTAATGAACATATATATAAAAAGAGAGTAATGCAAAAAAATAGACAAAAAGCTATGCATTGTTTATAAGAAGGCTGCTATCCAAGCAGAACGATACAAATACTGCAATAAGCAAAAGAAATTGGACTATTTAACATGTCCTGTCCAGGGGCAGGCCACGGAATTGTATTTAAAACAGGTATACTGCTCGTAATAGAGACCACCTGGGAGTTCCATAATGTGGCATGGCTTGTCTGCTTCCCCAGTTCTTGCATCGTTTGTGCGGCAGTTGAATTGCCGAACAGGTTGTTCGAAGAATGGAGTCCTGAAAGTAAGAAAAAATAAAGAAAGAATTCGGCAGCCCCTAGTACGGTTTAAGCCGTGTTTTGGACGTGCCGTGATGATGCCCCTTCCCCTGCGCCCATGGTATTTTGAGAGCGTAGTTATGTACACGAAGTGTTGGTTTCGCTATTTTGCGAGGGCTGGGGTTGGGAACGCATTGCTACGCCTGCTCGGAACGTGCCAGGCGGTCTTGTTGTAGGTTACTCCGGGCGCGCTTGACAGTGTCTGGCTTTTTGAAGGCCGGACTAGAGAATTGCCTGGAGAGGCTGCTTTGTACTTCTGCTGCGAGCGCTGCCGCATGCTCCTCCGTTCGGAGAGAGCGTTCGGTGTTTCCATTTACCGTGATTACTCCTCGAGGGCCTGGCATCTTGAGCTTGAGGTATGCATAATGCGGTACCGCATTGAACTTTGCGAATGCGGTTCGTCCGAGTAGTGCGTGATAGCCACTGCGGAACGGGACTATGTCGAAGATTAACTCCTCGCTTCGGAAGTTATCCGGAGATCCGAAGACAACTTCAAGTGTGACTGATCCTGTACAGTTGGCCTCTACACCTGGTATGACTCCTTTAAAGGTCGTTTTGGTGGGTTTAATCCTCGAGGGATCTATGCCCATTTTCCGCACTGTATCTTGGTAAAGCAGGTTCAGGCTGCTGCCGCCGTCCATAAGGACTCTTGTGAGATGAAATCCGTCAATAATTGGGTCTAAAACCAATGCGGAAAACCCGCCATGACGGATGATAGTGGGGTGGTCCCTTCGATCAAAAGTGATCGGGCAAGAGGACCATGGGTTGAACTTTGGGGCGACTGGCTCCGGCGCATATACGTCCCGTAATGCACGCTTCCGCTCCCTCTTGGGGATGTGGGTTGCATATATCATGTTCACCGTCCGCACTTGTGGTGGAAAACCCTTCTATCCACTGTTGTTCGGCGGCCTGGGCTCCTCGTCGTCGTCGCTACGCAGCCCCTTGTCTCTATTTTCGGCATTTAACTTGCCTGCCTGCTTGAACACCCAACAATCCCTGTTGGTGTGATTGGCTGGTCTTTCGGGGGTGCTATGTATCTGGCACAAGCGGTCGAGTATTCGGTCCAAACTGGACGGTCCCTGAGTATTTCGTTTGAATGGCTTTTTCCATTGACCGGATTTGTAGCCTCGGAATCCGGCATTGACTGCCGTATCCTCGTTGCTGTCGCTGTTAACACGGCGTTTTTGCTTGTTCCGGCGCGACCTACCACTTTTGTCCTTGGTATCCTAATTACCAAGGTTCTTGGTTAAGTTGTTACTGCAAGCTAGCCAGCTGTCTTCTCCCGTGCAAAAGCGGGTCATGAGTGTCGTGAGGGCTGCCATAGATTTAGGCTTTTCCTGTCCCAGGTGCCTCGCAAGCCACTCGTCGCGGATATTATGCCTGAAGGCTGCTAGGGCCTCTGCGTCCGGACAATCGACTATTTGGTTTTTCTTTGTTAGGAACCGTGTCCAGAATTGCCTGGCCGATTCTTCTGGCTACTGAATTATGTGGCTTAGGTCATCAGCGTCCGGTGGTCGCACATAGGTACCTTGGAAATTGTCGAGGAATGCGGCTTCCAGGTCCTCCCAAGAACCGATCGAATTTGCTGGCAAGCTGTTAAGCCAATGCCGGGCTGGTCCCTTAAGTTTGAGTGGGAGGTATTTGATGGCGTGTAGATCATCGCCGCGGGCCATGTGGATATGAAGGAGATAATCCTCGATCCATACCGCAGGATCTGTTGTGCCATCATATGACACGATGTTCACGGATTTGAAACCCTCAGGGATTTTATGATCCATTACTTCATCTGTGAAGCATAGTGGGTGTGCGGCGCCTCTGTATTGGGCTATATCACGACGCAGCTCGAGTGAGCTTTGTCTACTGTGTTTGGCCCGGCCGGATTTATTATATCCGGAGTGACGATCACCGTCACGTGCCGTAGAGCGCCCACACGATCCGTAGATTGATCTTGTTTGTTTTGCCTTGCCCTCCAGTATCTCTCGCAGGTCTGGCGCATTTTCCCGTGCCTTAGCATGTTTTGGGTGGCGCCGGGGCATGGCTTGGGTGGAGGGCCGAGAGGCCTCTCTGTCATGGCCACGAGGTGGCCAGTCGGCCATGTCATGCGCTGGTGATATAGGTGCTTCCTCCTCTAATCGGGGTAGCAGCCTACGCTTTGGGTAACTCTTGGAGGGGCGTTCAGTTCATACTCTTCGGCCGCAAGGACTTCAGTCCATCTGTCAGCTAGCAAATCTTGATCAGCTCTAAGTTGTTGCTGCTTTTTCTTGAAGCTGCTTGCCATGGCCATAAGCCTACGTCTAAAACGCTCTTGTTCGGCTGGATCCTCTGGCACGACGAATCCGTCGTCGTCGAGGCTTGCCTCGTCTTCGGAGGGAGGCATGTAATTATCATCCTCAACCTCTCTGTCTGCCGCTCTCTCGTGAGGGATGGCTTCTCCATCCTCCTGTGCTGAATCTTGCTGGAGGGGGTGTTCTTCGGCGCTATCCGGAGTATTGTTATCTCCCGTGCCGGAATCACCGTTTTTGCTTTGGAGGGATTTAGAGCGGCGCCGCTGACGTCGGCGCTTGGGGTGTTTCTTGGATGTGTCATCCCCCGCTGTTCCATCGCCCTCTCCGTCGTTTGGAGTGTCCACCATATATATGTCGTATGAAGAGGTGGCCTCCCAGCGCCCTACAGGTGCTGGTTCTAGATTGTCTCCTGCATCATCATCCATACCGTCGATGTCTTCGGAGTCGAAGTCGAGCCTATCGGTTAAGTCGTCGACAGTGGCTACGAAGTGGGTGGTGGGTGGGCTTTGAATTTCTTCATCGTCCGTATCCCAACCTTGCTGGCCATAATCCGGCCAGGGCTCTGCTGATAAAGAGAGAGACTTTAGCGATTTCAGGATGTCACCAAAGGGCGAGTGCTGAAAGATGTCTGCGGCGGTGAACTCCATGATCGGCGCCCAATCGGATTCGATCGGCAGGCGCGCGGGGGGCTCGGAGTCCGGAGAGGAATCTGGCCCCTCGGAGTCACGGGCCTTGCAGAGTGCGGGGCTGGTGTTCGGCTCTATTGCCTTTGAGATCGCAGCCCCCGAGGCGGAGTCCAACCACTCACCCTCAATTGGCGCAGTAGGCTCCGAATTAAGGGTCGGAACCGAAGCGTGTGCGGCCTCCAGGGCACTGTTCGGCGGCAGAGCAAGATCATGCCCATCGAGACAGTGCGGCGCGCTCGGCTGTGGCTCGAAACCGTCGAATATCAAGTCCTCGCGGATGTCAGCCGTGTAGTTTAAACTTCCAAATCTGACCTGATGGCCAGGGGCGTAGCTTTCGATCTGCTCCAGGTGGCCAAGCGAATTGGCCCGCAGTGCGAAGCCGCCGAAGACGAAGATCTATCCGGGGAGAAAAGTCTCACCCTGGACCGCATCATCGTTGATGATCAAAGGAGCCATCGGGCCTAAAAGCGACGACACAGAGGAACTCTCAATGAAAGCACCTATGTCGGTGTCAAAACCGGCGGATCTCGGGTAGGGGGTCCCGAACTGTGCGTCTAGGCGGATGGTAACAGGAGACAGGGAACACAATGTTTTACCCAGGTTCGGGCCCTCTTGATGGAGGTAAAACCCTACGTCCTGCTTGATTAATATTGACGATATGGGTAGTACAAGAGTAGATCTACCATGAGATCAAGGAGGCTAAACGCTAGAAGCTAGCCTATGGTATGATTGTTGTATGTTGGAGTTGTTGTCCTACGGACTAAAACCCTCCGTTTTATATAGACACCGGAGAGGGTTAGGGTTACACAAAGTCGGTTACAATGGTAGGAGATCTGAATATCTGCATCGCCTAGCTTGCCTTCCACGCCAAGAAAAGTCCCATCCGGACATGGGACGAAGTCTTCAATCTTGTATCTTCATAGTCCAGGAGTCCGGCAGAAGGTATAGTCCGGCTACCCAGACACCCCCTAATCCAAGACTCCCTCAGCTGCCTTTAGAGAAGTTGCTCTTGTGTCACCAACATGCTTAATCTGAATAAACCACTCGATTGTGTACCCATGACTGTTGACATACCTACATGAGACAAAGAGGCACAAGTAATCAACAACTAGGTGTTACTATTAGTAATGAATAAAACAACAATTAAAATAAAAAATACTAAGTTACTAACCTTAAAAGTATAATCATTTGCTCTTTTATAGATGCATCTCTGGACTCATCAACAAGTAAAGAAAATTTCCTATCTCCAATATCAGCAATAATGGATTTGGTGGTCTCTTCTGCACAAGCTTGTCACAATTGAAATTTTATCTCATGTGAAGTCATCAAATGGTTCCCGCTTGCATTATCAAGAAGAGTCCTAGCAATTGGATCCCTCTCCTTATACCAACTCATCAGCTCCAAAAAGTTGCCCCTATTGTTTGAGCTTGAACTATCATCATGACCACGAAAAGCATGACCTTGTAATCGAAGAAATCTAATAACACCCAAAATAATGATAAGACGAGCTTTATAGTCTTGTTCGCTCTTTTTGCTACCACAATTCATCACATGTGCCACACATTGCCTTTGATTTTTGAAAGCCTCGTATTGTTTTCTAGCTTTATTGTGAGCACTATCATGTTTACCAACGTGTGTATCAAGAACACTAGGTCCATCCTTCCAATTTCTAAATCCTACCCTTGTGAATGCCTCAATACCATAATTTTCCGCTCTTGGTTGCTTAAAAAGAAAGCAATAGAAACAAAAGGTTGCTTCTTTAGCAACACTATATTCCAACCAATTGCCATGGTTCTTGAACCAATTAGCATGAAAGCTTCTTTTCTTTGAAAGAATTTCCTTGAGGTATTTTTTTATATTTATGATAAGTTGGTTGGCATGGACCCATATTTATATAAATCCTTCTAGCAGCACCTCTAATGTCCGGATCTAAGCTTTGAATTGGTTTCCTAAGACCAGGATCAGGTTCAATATCACCTTTATGGAATTGATCACGAGCATCGGCGGGATTACCAAGATTGTTACTCTCTGGAGATGACATTGCAGGTGGGTCACTTGAAGTCGAAGGCGGTGGTCCCATTTCAATGGTAGTTTCAGTTTCAGTTGTTGATTCAGCCTCCTCTGTCGCTTGATTCCCTCCATAAAAAATGATAGGTGTGGACACGCTCGTTGGAGACACCGGTGAAAAAAATCTCTTCATCTTGTTTTTCTACAATATGAAACAAAATTGGCACTTACTCCCTTCGTTCCTAAATATTTGTCTTTTCAGAGATTTCAAATGGACTATCATATACGGATGTATATAGACATATTTTAGAGTGTAGATTAACTCATTTTGCTCCTTATGTAGTCACTTGTTGAAATCTCTAGAAAAAGACAAATATTTAGGAATGGAGGGAGTACATCAATTTGAGTTCAACAATACGCTAGATATATGACTTTTTTGCACTGACACTAGATATATGACTTGATACACATACACACATTATTCAAATTAAGAGTAGTTTATATACACTGATACACACCGACGTTGTAGAACATGATACGAGCAGAAGCATCAGCTAACAAGGGAAATTGGGAAAGCATAAAAACATACCAAGGTACAGCAGTCAAGAAGTGGTAGATTTGGCGAACAACGCATTGCGTACAGGAGGGCTGTCCAGCGGTAGCCGAGACGGCGGCGAACAGCGGCACCGGCAGCCGGCGGGAGCGCTGGAGTCTAGACTCTTCACTTCTACAGATTCATCTTGTGTGCGCCGTGTGCGCGTTAGATCGGCGGCGGCCTCGCGATCGCTGGCATCTCCTGAAGATTTGTGATGTGCGTGCGTTCGTCAGTTTCCTATTTTCCTTTTGCGTGCATGCGCGAGTTGGAGGTCTCCTCGTGCTCTTTTTTTTTAGAGAAGTCTCCTCGTGCTCGTGCGTCTGTTTCAGGAGGTGAGACAGCAAATGCCGCTCTGGGCCTTCGTTTTACTGGGCTGTGCACCCTGGGCCTGCAGAAAATCATACATATATAATAGGCTAGTAAATATTCCATGCCCCGGGCCTGGGCCCTGGGTGCCCGGGGCCCAGCTCCGCCCTTGGCCCAAGTGGAGGTGACGTAACACCTTTGGACTTGTAATTTGACTCGGATTCTGGTGCCGCATCTGATTGTTTCATCAATATCTCAATGCTCCGAACAAATTTGAAGGTGAATCCAATTAGGTTGGAAAGTGCACAAAATAAATTTTCCAACAAAAAAAATCACCCAATTCAGAATCCGGATGAAAGAGATCTTGGCATTTTGAGTCAGCTTTGTCTGTGCAATCCAAGTCTGAGTCCAGAACGTGGGGGACTTGGACTCTATCTTCTCTTGGGCCAAAAGTGACGTGAGAGGACTTTTTGAACAGCACCTAAACGCCTCTTTTTCCCTTATCTTCATATGTGGATTGTACAAATCTCCCATACACCTGCAATTAGACCTGGCACAAAAGTCTGTGGAGTATTTTTGTCCTAGATAACATAAATAAATTATTGCATAGTTTGCATTAGAAATCACCTCAAAAATATGCATGTATGTAATATCTTTGGTCATATCCAAGGTAGTCATGTCCTCATAATCCTCCCCTTCTTTAAAACAAAGCCGTCATCGGCGTTGCTTAATCTGAAATGTGGCTAACAACAGAGACAAGGTGTACATGTTCTATATGTATATATCAACCATTTTTATTTCCCTTGGCTTTTGCACATATGACACATGTATAGATGAGTAACTTTCATATGTCTTAAAATAAAAGGCCAAAATATTAACACAAAAAGTAGAAGGCATGAAAATATTGCAACTCAGTTTGCAGATATAAGTGAAGCTCTTCTTCAAATCCAAAGATTGACAATGTTCATCATTAAACCATCCCAACATTGGTAAATAAATTTTAATTGCTTCAGGTTTAGATGCTACAACATGCTTAAATAAGCAAACATGTAACAAATCATTTGACACATAATCATCATGAAGATTAGAGGTCATATCAAAATGATTAAATATTGGCACAATTACTTCAATGTATTTGATCAAATCTGATTTATTTTCTGATTCACATGGTTCTTTTGCAGTTAATTTAATGGGTGCACTCGACATGGTTGATATTGCAGTTGTTTGATCACATGACAAAGTCAAATCATCAACATGGTCCTCTAAAATAGATGGTGTGGTCAAAGTAGTGGGTAGCTCATCACATGGTGCATTTAAATTGACAAGGCATTCATCGTACTCATGCGGAGGTGGAAGATTAGTACATTTGTCATTACCTTTTATGATCAACTCATATGATGTGGGCACTCTCGAACGTCATGTGTCACATGGTGGATGTGATGTAGTCCTCACAACAATGGATGTGGTTGTAATAGTATGCCTAGTAGTTGAAGGAACAACCGTATCAACTCTTGGAATGTGCACCATGCACTTGTTCTCCTTGTGGGCAACATGTCGTTTTATTTCCTGTTCAGCTTTGCAAGCAAGACGAAACAAATGGTCCATAGGATAACACTCTTCATGAATTAGTATCTCTTGAATATCACGGTTTAATCCTCCCCAAAATTTATCGATAAAATATTATTCGCTTTCTTCTAAAAATGAGTGCAACAAATTAGTACTTTGTAAATCATCACAATATTTGTTACGGTGTCAGTGCCTTGTTTTAAATGTTGTCATTTTTTAATCATGCCACGAGTATAATAAACATCAACGAATCTTCTCTCATTACAAGAGTTAAATCATCCCAAGTAGTAGGTATAAAATCAGGGTTTAACCGACAATATTCACTCCACCAAACTAAAGCAAAGCTATTAAAAATACTAACCATGGCCTGAAATTTTCCACGCTTGTCAAAATTATGGGAAGCAAATATAGCATTTATTTTGTACTCCCATTCAATATATAAATCTGACCTAAAACAACCATTAAAGGGTGGCATGGAAACATTAACCTGATTATGTGCATTCTGATGACGTTGCTCCTCTTGTGACGGTTGTTGTGTTTTCTTAGGTGGTGGCAAGTCTCCCACGATCGCTGATGCCCAAGAACTAACAACTCTGGAACCTGCCATAATTAGTAGAAAACAAGAAACAAAATTCGCAAATACTGTTCCTATGAACTACTAGGATTTGGTGGTAAAACGCTCACAGTATAGCAAATATCAATGTCTTACAAGTTCTTACCATGCAGTAGGTGGTGACCGGCAACCAGCGGTGTCAAATAACTCCAAAGATTGAGATTGTCGTTTTCGGAGGAGTAGACTTTGATGATCGAACTACGAACATGCGAGGACGTTGCGTCTTAGCAATCGCTAAACCAACTCCGAGAGGTTATTGACCATGCCGGAGCACGATCAACCTGACCACGATGGTCTATTTCCTGTAAGCAAACGAAGAACAACCAAGAAAATGAGATTGCAATCTGGATATTGTGGATATAAGAGGAAAGCTTTATTGATCATGGTGGGGTTCCGTGACTTCTTGGTCTGGTCGTTGAACATAAACGAAGTACGCCAAGTTGCATCTATGACGAACTTTAATCTAAACAAAACCCAAGCAAAAAAAGCTACTACATTGATCTACTTATATAGGAGCAAGGGGTGGCGGCCAAGGAGGTGGGAGGGCATCCCAAAGCAGCCTAAAACTAACCCTAGGACGTACAAGGCCCATGGATCCAAGTGGAGGTGATGTAACACCTTTGGACTTGTAATTTGACTCGAATTCTGCTGCAGCGGCAGATTATTTCGTCAATATCTCAATGCTCCGGACGAATTTGAAGGTGAATCCAATTGGGTTGGAAAGTGCACGAAATAAACTTTCCAACAAAAAAGAATAACCCAATTCAGAGTCCGGATGGAAGAGATCTTATTGTTTTGAGTTCGGTATGTCTGTGCAGTCCAAATCTGAGTCCAGAACATGGGGAGACTTGGACTCTATCTTCTCTTGGGCCAAAAGTGACGTGAGAGGACTTTTTGAATAGCACCTAAGTGTCTCTTTCTCCCTTATCTTCATATGTGGATTGTACAAATTTCCCATACACCTGCAATTAGACATGGCACAAAAGTCTGTGAAGTATTTCTGTCCTAGATGACAAAAATAAATTATTGCATAGTTTGCATTAGAAATCACCTCACAAATATGCATGTATGCAGTATTTTTGGTTGTACCCAAGGTAGTCATGTCCTCATCAGTCTGGCTAGACAATAATAACATCATAACACATAGTGGGCCCAGAGAGTATCTCTCTATCATGGATGGAGCAAATCCTAGTCTTGAACTATCGCTACCGAGACATACGTTTCTGGTATACATGTAAGTCACCTTTATTCACATCCATTTACGGAGTGACATGTGGTAAACCCCAAAGTAACCATCCGGTATGTTGGTATACAATATTCTCATGGTCTAAGGAACAATGCAAATGTGAAAAACATATATGAAGTGTCGATAACTTAGCAATGATGACATCTCTCAATAATTCATAAGTTGGGTCTATCCAACACCATTGCTTCGGTAACATGTTCTCATTATTGATACCATCCTTGTTACTATGATAATCTTCATTATCAGGAAAACAATATCATCATCAATACATGATGATGTAGGGCGGAAACCCTAGGGCCGATCTTTCACGATTGGAGTGGATCCTACAAAGAACACGAGGGGAACACGAGGCGAAAACGAGAGAAATCACTCAAACCAACAAGATTCGATTACACATGTGCTAGATCCTCAAAACACAAAGAGATAACGATCCATGATTAACAAAGGACGATACAAGTAGCAAGTTCTTCTCTATGAGGAGGTCTTGAAGGTCTTCCTGTTAGGGGTCTTGAATCCAAGATTCTCTATAGAGGCCGCGGTCTCTCTCGGTGGAGTAGATCCGGATGGATGAGCAAAGCTCTATCTCAAGTATGAGCTAAACCAAAGCTAACCCTAGAAAGAGGGAGGAGGAGGAGTATATATAGTCTAAGTGGACAAAGGGGTACATGGGCCTCGGCCCAACGCGCTGTCAACACATAGGCATCGGACGTCCGACAGTTACCGGTCGTCCGGTGGCTTGCGAGGGTCCGGATGTCCAGTACTTGCCAGAAGTCTGATGTTTTGGCTCGGGATGGTCGGTCTCGGATTTCCGGCCGGCGTCGGACGTCCAGGGCGTCGGTCGTCCGGTGTTCTCCATACTTCTGACATTTTGGTTCTGTAAAGGTGGTGTCGGTCGTCCAGAGGGTCTCGGTCGTCCCGGGCTGGAGCGTGCCGGGCGTCCAGTCGGCGTCGGTCATCCGGCCGCTGGAGCGTTCTCTGGCTGGGACTTGTTTGGCTGGCTGATGCTCCAGGTGTCGGACATTCGACAAGCCTCGGTCGTCCGGTGGCTGGAGATTTTCTGGCAGCTCCTTCTCTTGGTGTTTGTACTTAGTGTCCTTGCCGTCTAGTCTATTGGGTGTAGTTGTTCCATGGCTGTCCTCTAGGTAACTGATCACACATAGTGTCTCCGCTTGAGGTAGTAGCCATGTCTCACATGTAGGAAGTGGTAGTTCGGAGAGGAGCGAGTTCACCTTATCTTCGATAGCCTTTGCTCGAGCTCCTGTCATTGGTCCAAGTGGTGTCGCGGGAGATGTAGGTAGGTACATGGGGATGACCTTGGGATGCTCCGCATCACATGAGCTAGTCTTACAAGCATGACTAGGGATCATCATGGTGTTTCTCTTTCCACACATGCAATTGGGTTTTCCTTTGAATCTCATATTCAAAAACCAATGCAATTATAGCATAGAAATATAAACTTAATTATGAACATGGAATGTAATAATACTAATATTATTTCCTCTAGAGCTTATTTCCAACAATGATGAAGCATCTCAACCCTCCAGAGGAGAGCCTGCATGTTTATATTGATTGCAATGAGAGGATCGTAATGAGATTTTACATCGTGACGGTTTACAGGATGTGTGATCCATGTTACAGAGAGGAATCAAGATAGGGAGCAAAGATAGCAAAACTTAAAGGAAAAGTCTTACTCTAACAACCTATCTCTTACTTATATGACTTGGAATACCATATACTTAACAAACTTAAGGATCTGGCAAAGGGCGATGTATCCAAAATTCTGGCACACCTCGATGCCAAGTAGTAGTCCAATCGCTCATCTCAAATGATGCATTCATCTCGCCCTTGAAGTTCGAGCTTTCTTCCTAGTAAGAGCTGATGATGGTAAGGCAGTCAACATATAGCCCGTTGGATTGGGTTGTGTTTGGTGGATTCTTTTGTGGTCTTGGATTTCTATAAGATCAAGTTCAGTTTGTTTGATCCCTTTGCCTTCGCAATACTCTCAGTTTTCGTCCACCTGAGTGAGGCTTGACTAGGCACAAAACCCAAGTCAAGGCTCTGGCGGCACTTATTCGAGTTGAAGAAAGATGAAGAGGTCTTCCCATGATGGGATGCTGGGACAATAGGATTTTGTATATGTTCTAAGCTGCACCAGAATTATCCCATGGGTGATACATCCAGCCTCCCAAGAACTGTCAATTTTAGTGGTTCTACCATCGCCCTGACCCATCTCACTGTTGCATATCATTAGCAAGGATCTAGAAAGCTTGGTCAAGGTCAGCTTGGGATGTGGCCCTGGACTTCTAAAGCACCACTTCCTTCCCCTGTTCCATCAAGAATCTCCGATGTGGGAATATCCTCGCAGGAGGCTGCCTCCGCAATCATCGGGAATGGCTTAAATCGGTCCATGTACCCCATGAGGCGGTTTACTTTTCCATCCTAATGATCAGGTGGCATTTCAGGATCGGGTGATCCACACCCCCCCTTCACGGGCTGCCCCAAGAGGGTTGAGGCAGCAGGGTCGGGCCTAAGAGCAACTCCGACAGTTCCTCTAAAACACCCCCAAAAGTTTCCTGAGAGCTACTTTTGGCAAATCCCGTAAACTTCCTCCACTAAATATATTTTTATTTTTATTAAAGAAAACTAAATAATGGCCTCGGGCCCGATAGTACGTGACACGCATGACAGCCTCCGGCAAGGGCAGCATGAGGCAGTGCGATGGCCGTCGATGAGAGACGATGTGATTAGGTGACGCAGGGTGACGCAACGATGGCAGATTGGCAATGGCGCCGCTTGTTGACCGGGGACAACATGGGCGGTGGTGGTGCCATGGTGCGGTGGAAGGGAAGGGGGGAGGGAGGGTCCAACGGGACGACGCTCTGGCAGTCGATTTCAGGCGGCTACTTTACCACCAAATTTTTTTGGGAAGCAAAACAGAATGTAGGGTGGAACCCTAGGGGCCGATCTTTCAGGATTTGGATGGGGGTTCCCAAAGAACACGAAGAACACGAGAGGGAAAACGCAAGGGGAAACGAGAGGAAACACTCAAATCAATGAGAAGCGGTCACACATGTGCTAGATCCATGAACACAAAGAGAGATAGATGATTCAAATCCAACAAAGGGGGATACAAAGGTAGCTAGTTCATCCCAATCGTTGGAGGAGTTGAGGTCTTGAATCCTAGAAGGATCTTCCAATGAAGGGGTCTTGATTCCCCTAAGGCATCCTCTCCAAAGGAGGTCTTGAACTCCAATGGAGTGGTCTCTCTCTCTCAAGAGTAGAGTAGATAGGAGCAAAGCTCGCATACAAATGAGCTAATACAATGCTAACCCTAAAATGGAGGAGGAGGAGGAGTATATATAGGCTAGGGGGCGAAGGGTTACATGGGCCTCGGCCCAAGTCACAAACATAGGCATGGTCCGGATGATCCAGATGGTGGTCCGAATGATTCGGGCGTCGAGGGTCCAGATGATCCGTGCGACCGTCCGGATCGTCCGGATGTGTCGTAGCAGTCGCGGGTGGCCCGGATGTCTAGGTTAGCGTTCGAATGATCTGGGTGGATCCGAATTGTCCGGGTGTTGGTCCGGATGATCCGGCCTCGTCCTGGGGCTTGCTGTCCTCATGTTGTGTGTAACCGGATCATTCGGGCCAGGGGCCGGATCGTCCGGGTCTCAATCCAGATCATCCGAGCAGCTCTCGAGTTGCTCGTTCTCTTCTTCCTTCTACCCTTCCATGCTTGTCCTTGGTCCTTCGATTCTCCATGGTCGTGTCGGCTTTTCCTGAGTATACACAAGGTCCATGCATGAGGCAGTAGCCATGTCTCACATGTGGAAAGTGATGGTTTGGAGAGGAGCGAGTTAACCTTGTGTCCAATGGCGTGTGCACGAGGTCTCAACAATGTCCACTTGGGGCTTGGGGAGTAGTTGTAGTGTACATGGGGATGACTGTAGGATGCTCCACATCATCTCCCCCCCCCTCTTGGGAAAGATCCAAGCTCGGGTCGTAATCCTCATCACCATGGAAACGATTGTCCTGGACGGACTTGTAATTAGATGGAGTTGAAGGCATGGCGCCATCCAAATATTGTAAGGTGTCTCCGGAGTGGTATACATGCAAAAAGACCAAGCACAAATGACACTCGGAAATACAATGGTTAGCGCACACAAGGTGTCCATCATGTACGCATGAGTTCATCCGATAATATTGTTCGTGACAAGGCACAAGATGCTTAGTCAAATGATGTAAAATGATATGTAAAGCATTCATGGGAGAAAATCCATTCATTGTGCACACAAATGTATTGTGAATGTGATCGATGCAACCATTGTGCGAAATGATGTCATAATGGACGGTGTATCAAAAGCATGAACATGATAATGGATGTTTAATATGATTATCATGCAATTGATGGTAGGCAATGTGATCATTATGTATGAATATGCCATCAAGGAAGATCACAACAAATTTTCTAAGGAAGTGCACAAGCTCATATATCATGGATGACACAAAAATACAAGATGCAACAAGGCAATCATAATGTGAGTCAATCCATGCATAAGATGCAAATTTGTTATGGGTGGTGTTGTGCCATAGCTCGATGTCGTGGAATAATTGGTGGTTCGGTGGTGCATCCAATAATTAAGTCCAAGCACTCCTCAACTAGAAGGTACATAGCGCCCATCTCTTATGTCGGTCCTCCATCCAATAGATGTATCATGTAGACAAGAAGAAGGAAACAACAATGAAAGAATGACCCATCCAATATGTGTATGTGAGGACGGCTCAAAGGGAAGGAGTTCACCTTATGAATATTCCCGAAGATGTTAGAGTTGCACATTAAGTACGCCTTCACATAACCAATATGTCTCATGACGGTATCGCCTTGTGAATCCTTCAAAACGAAAGAACATGAAAAACACTTAGAAAAACTAATGAGGTTAGCGGAATTGCAAAACTTATTCATGTGGTGGGATACCCAACAAGTGTTTCAACATTCTCATCATAAGAAAGGACAAGGGTGTAGTGCATGGTCTGTAGGCATAAGATGTTAGAACATCCAAATGCATTAAGCCGAATCAAACAAGCATGCTTTGCAAGTAAGATGTCCAAGTCTCCAAGATCAATCAGCATAGCACGATTGCACTCACTACAAGTGAATATGAGAGAGGCAACTAATGGAGATATGGGACAATGATTGATACAAATCATGCGAGAGGCATCAACATATTTATCATCAACCCAATGCAATGAGCAATTATGTATCATGGGTGATGCGACAAAGCAAGTGATCATAGTAAAAAAGTCATGCAAGCTAGTAGTGCGAAGATGCAACATACTAGAGGTAATCATGGAAATCATGTCATGTGTGCAAATAGTGGGCATACATAATGCACATGACATATCACAAGCATGAAAACGAGATATGAGCAAAGTAGGTTCACCGTATTGGCAGCAAGTCCTATGTATGTAGCAATGGAACATCATGACTCTCCCAACACATGAATCAACAATAGAATGGAGCATGTATAGAACATGGCAATAACAACAAGTATCTCCACCAAGCATGCAAATACACATAGAAGTAGTATAATGGTGAATCATTGGTAAATGCAAGCAAGGGTCACAATTGCATGACAAAAGCATAAAAAGAGGCATAACATGCAAAGTGAACATAGCACAATGGGAAAAGGTGACAAGTGATACATAACCCATGGTCATGTGAGAACCAAGTAAAAGATATGTGCATAGTCCATGCATGAAGGGAACGATGGTAAGGATAATCCACAGGATCCCAAATCATCCTTGCTCTCAAGAGCTCATTTTGTCAACTCGTGGGATTGTGAGGTTGACGAGTATTCATGAGTATCTACACAATACAAAGGCAAAGGGAAAATTGTGTGTGTGTGGTATATGTACACATCATCCATTATTATGCGCACGTGCATGCGTTTGTTAGCACAAACTATCCAATGCTCAAATAAATGAGATGCATGATATAGAAACATGTCATCCATCATGATAGGTTTGTTGTTATGTATAGAACAATGAAGACTCCAATTGCGTAATGCATCACTAGTAATATCTAGAGCATTGTCATGAATGGTATGCATATGGTTCACACAAGGGATGGAATCATGCGATACACAATAATTTCCATGGCCAGGCATATGAGATGAATTGCACAAATTTTGCAAAGGTAGTTTAGCAATATCATCGCAAGAGAAACATATACCAATAACCATGACCTTGTCATCTATGCTATAAGTGCAAATGGGATTTATTTTAATGGGTCATGCATAGTTACTATGTTGAGATTGTAATGATGCAATATGGGAGATCTCACTCATAGCATATGACAAGTTCAATGGATTGTCAAACATGACGTGACCGATAGAATTTGCACATGAAATCCTATGGAGCATAGAATCACAACTAGGCAATTCAACATGCTCACCATCATATTAATCATAAATAGGTGGCACATGCAAGACATAGTATGCGATGAATCCATAAGGTGATCAACGTCATGCAAGCAATCATTTGCACGATAGTCCACTAGTGGGACAAGAGAAGTACCATCACCTATGTTACCTTCAGAGATCCGCTCATGTGTTGTAGGTGAGGTTGCCAAAATTTACACTTGGTCAATAGATTCATCAACTTGATGGTACCATGTGGGGGTGCAAAATCGTCCATCATGGCCATCCGTTTGCCCATTGGAGGTATGGACTCGTCGAGGATTGGCCCTTCGTCTTGTTGGAGATCTAGCACCAAAAAGGAAAACACACTCGGAGTAGAGGGTAAGTCTTCATAAATCATGGTGGCCTCACATGCCGTCTAAACTACCTCACTCACTAAGTGTTGTGGCTCACTCACTCCCGATAAGATGCTCTCACTCATATGGTTGGTGGAGTCACTCAAATGGCACTTGATACGTCTCCAACGTATCTATAATTTTTTACTGTTCCATGCTGTTATATTATCATTCTTGGATGTTTTACAATCATTTTTGACTTCACAGAAAATCAATACCAAACAGAGTCCAAACGCAGCGAAACATTTTGGTGATTTTTTCTAGACCAGAAGACACACGTTGGGCCAAGGAAGTACCAGAGAGGACTCTAAGGGGAGCACAACCATCTGGGCGCGCCTGGGCCCACCTTGGCCGCCTCCCACACCGCCTCTTTGCTCCATAAATACCCCAATATTCCAGAAACCTAGGGGAGTCGACGAAAATCAATTCCAGTCGCCGCAAGTTCCAGAAACCATAGATCCAATCTAGACACCATCACGGAGGGGTTCATCATCCTCATTGGTGCCTGTCCAATGATGCATAAGTAGTTCATTGTAGACCAGTGGGTCCGTAGTTAGTAGCTAGATAGCTTCCTCTCTCTCTCTTTTGGTTCTCAATACAATGGTCTCTTGGAGATCTATTTGATGTAACTCTTTTTGCGATGTGTTTGTTGGGATCCGATGAACTTTGAGTTTATGATCAGATCTATGTTTTTATCCATGAAAGTTATTTTAGTCTTTTGATCTCTTATATGGATGATTACTTATAGCCTCGTATTTCTTCTTCAAATCTTTGGCTTAGTTAGGCCGACTAGATCGATTTTTCTTGCCATGGGAAGAGGTGCTTTGTGATGGGTTCGATCTTACGGTGCTCAATCCCAGTGACAGAAGCGGAAGTTACACGTATGTATCGTTGCTATTAAGGATAACAAGATGGGGTCTATTCCTATATGAGTAGATCTTGTCTACATCATATCATCGCTCTTATTGCATTACTCCATTTCTCCATGAACTTAATACACTAGATGCATGCTGGATAGCGGTCGATGTGTGGAGTAATAGTAGTAGATGCAGGCAGGAGTCGGTCTACTAATCTTGGACGTGATACCTACATAATGATCATTGCCTGGATATCGCCATGATTATTTGAAGTTCTATCACTTGCCCAACAGTAATTTGTTTACCCGCCGTATGCTATTTTTCTTGAGAGAAGCCACTAGTGAAAACTACGGCCCCGGGTGTTTTCTTTATCATATTTGCCTTCGAGATCAATTTTTATTCGCTTTTATTTTCAGATATATTAATCCAAAAACACAAAAATACCTTGCTGCGATTTATTGTTATCTATTTTATCCCACGTTCCCGCGGGGTCTATTTATCCAATCTACTACAATTTTACCTATCATTTTACCCCTGAGGGATTGACAACCCCTCTTTTACGTCGGGTTGCAAGAATTTGTTCTTTGTGTGCAGGTACCATTCACATAGTGTTGTATGGTTCTCCTACTGGTTCGATAACCTTGATCTCATCACTGAGGGAAATACCTACCATAGTTGTGCTGCATCATCCCTTCCTCTTTGGGGAAATACCGACGTAGTTCAAGCTGCATCAAAAGGAATTTTTGGCACCGTTGTCGGGGTGACATCATCAACATCTATTAGGTTCCGAATCACAAATCTCATATCCTTGCAATTTACATTATTTTTCATTTGCCTCTCATTTTCATCTCCCCCACTTCACAAAAATTTGCCATTTTATTCGCCCTTTTTTTCATTCGCCTTTTCGCTCATCATATCTCTTGTTTGCTATGTCTACTTGTGTTACCATGTGCCTTCTATTTGCTTGCATCTTTGCTTGATAATAATCTATTGATATGGATCCTCATCCACTTGCTAATAATCTATTGATATGGATCCACATCCACTTGCTAATCTTTTCAAAAGATCCAATTATGATGAAACAATTGCTAGTGAATTGAGTTCACTAGATTATCTTTATGAAGTTTTGCTTGAGATCTATGAATCTGAAAATTGTGATGAAGAGTTAAACGAAGTAATTTATAAAGTGATTTATGATAGCTCCTTGAATGAAAAGCATGATTGCAATGATGTTATTATAAATTCTGTTAATTTCAATTGTGTTAATTATATGCAAAACCCCAAGCTTGGGGATGCTAATTTTGATATGTCCACTACTTATTGTAATGATCATGATTGGGGTGATTCTTCTTATGATCTTGAAAATTTATTTAAGCCCCATGATGAATATGATATTGATAATGATGTTTGCAACAATATTAAAAATGGGTTTGGAAGAGTGTCAACTTTAGCTAAAAATAATCCCACTTATTTGGAGAGTGTTCAATCTTATGAATTTTTTGATAAAAGTGGGCTTGGAGAGGTCATGATTTATTTGATGATAATCCCACTATTTTGGAAGAGTGTCAACTTTGCATGCATGTGGACCACGAATAGAATACTTTATGTGATAGATATATTATTGAATTTGATTACGATCCTACATGTAATTATTATAAGAGAGGAGAATATGGTTGTAGAAATTTTCATGTTACTAAATTACCTCTCGTTATGTTAAGATTGTCAATGTTTTATTCCTCTCCTTTGCATATGCTAGATATTTCTTGTCTTGATAATTTGTTTTACTATAAAATTCCTATGCATAGGAAGTATTTTAGACTTAAATGTGTTCGTCACACGTTTCATGATGCTATCTTTGTGATTCAATTGTTATCTTTCGTGTGAGCATCATTGAAATCTTATGCCTAGCTAGGGGCGTAAAGCGATAGCGCTTGTTGGGAGGCATCCCAATGGAAATTTTTTTCCTTTTTCTTTCTGTTCTTGTATGTTTGCACAATTATGCTACTATTATGATTGTGTTTTTATGTTTTAATTAGTGTTTGTGTCAAGGAAAGCCTTTGGGATCATGTTGGGTGATAGTTGATTTGATCTTGTTGGAAAACAGAAACTTTTGCGTCCAGTAAAATAATTTTAAAAAATCACAGAAGCGACGAAAAATTCTGAATTTTTTACACAAGATTTATATGCAAATTTCCCACGTTGTGCTAATTTTTTAGAACTTTTGATGTTACAAGAGTATAAGAAGTTTTCAGATTACTATAGACTGTTCTATTTTTGACAGATTATGTTTTCTATGCGTTGTGTGCTTATTTTGATGAATCTATGGACTCTATCGGGGGTATGAGCCATAGCAAAGTTGTAATACAGTATATATAATACAATAACAAAATTTGAATGGGTTTTTCTACAGTACTAAAGTAAAGATTGGTTTTCTTATGCTCACGGATCTCACGAAGGTTTTGTTGAGTTTTGTGTGATTGAAGTTTTCAAGTTTTGGGTGAGATCACGATGGATGAAGGAATAAGGAGTAAGAAGAGCCTAAGCTTGGGGATGCCCCATGGCATCCCAAGCTATTATCTAAAATAGAAGCAAGCAACTAAGCTTGGGGATGACCGAGTGGCATCCCCTCTTTCTTCTAACGACCATCCTTATTTTACTTGAGCTATATTTTTATTCGTCACATACCATGAGTTTTGCTTGGAGCGTCTTGTATGATCTGATTATTTGCTTGTTTTGATTTTTATTTTGTGTCATGTATCCTTGATGGACACACCTATTTGAGAGAGCCAAAATTATGCTATGACTTGTTAGAATTGCTCTCTATGCTTTACTTAAATCTTTATGAGCTATGGAATTGCTCTAGTGCTTTGCTTATATCTTTTTTAGCATGGTGTGCTTTAGTATTTTTGAAGAAATGCTCTCATGCTTCACTTAGATTTAATTGAGAATTAGTAAAAAAAATTAAGAAATTCTCTCATGCTTCACTTAAATTATTTTGAGAGAAGAAAAATTTTATGCTCATGTTCTTCACTTAGATTTTTTTGAGCTATCAAAAGCAACATATGAAATTAGTCCCAAAGTGATAGATATTCAAGAGGGATATAGTAAAAACTTTCATGAAGATCATTGGACAAAATAAACTTGATTCCTTGTGATAGTTTTACGATATGATGGTATAATATGTGAGTCATGTTGATGAGTACTTATCCTTTAGTAAAAATATTGGTGTTAAGGTTTGTGATTCCCTATGCAAGCACGAAAGTCAATAGTTATGCAATGAAGTTACATCCTACTTATGGTGCATTACTCGGTGTTAGTTATGCTTAATGATCGCTTATGAGATTTTTTGTATCTTGGTTGGATGTGATCAATCTTTTGCTAGCCTTCATTTGCACCAAGTATGATCACTACTTGTGCATCCAAAATACTTAAACCAGTTTTGCCATATGAGTCCACTATACCTACCTATATGCGGTATTCTTTTGCCGTTCTAAGAAATTTGTATGTGCCATCTCTAATTTTCAAAACAAATTTCTTTTTTGTGTGCTCGTACCGCTCATGAAATGGTAGGGGTTGGCCGATATTTTTCCATGCTAGATGTGTTGTTCTCAAGATGAGTGTTTATCTACTTGTCATTGCACGAGAGTACGGCAAAGGTATTAGGGATGCCCAGTCCCGAAATGAAAACTGAATTTACTTTATGTTGTCAAGTAATAAATTCCTTGGAAAGTGTTGGTATGGACGGCACCCGTGGATTCGGTTAGCCGTGGATTGTGAAAGTATGGTGGAAAAAGGAATAAACTTTATTTTCTGTTTGGAAACCGCCTATGATATATCTAGCATGGAAAGTATTGGGAACTACTCGATTGTTTTCGTTGAGAGGAAAAGCATGCCACCCAAAATGTTTTATCTCTATCTTTTTTGCTTTCAGCTCTCGCACCTCTACAAATCCCTACTTCCCTCTGTGAAGGACCTTCCTATTTAGTTTATGAAATTTTTTATTTTGAGTCTCTATCTTCTCTTATAAAGCACCAAATAAGGGGCACTATGATCATACTTGAACATTGGGTGTAGCTAATATGCGAGTGTGTTTCATGAATGGATCAATGATTGAGCATAATGGGCTAGGGATAACTTGCTTTAGTGTTGATATTTTGAAAGACATGGTTGCTTATTGATATGCTTGAGTATTGAAATCTTCATGTCGAAACTAGACTATTGCTTTGAATCATATAAAATTCCAAATGTCCATGCTACAAGGAAAATAATATGTGATGAACATGTTAGGCAGCATTCCACATCAGAAATTCCGTTTTTATCATTTACCTACTCGAGGACGAGCAGGGATTAAGCTTGGGGATGCTGATACGTCTCCAACGTATCTATAACTTTTTATTTTTCTATGTTGTTATATTATAATTCTTGGATGTTTTACAATCATTTTATAGCAACTTTATATCATTTTTTGGGACTAACCTATTGACATAGTGCCCAGTGTCAATTGTTGTTTTTGCTTGTTTTTTACTTCGCAGAAAATCAATACCAAACGGAGTCCAAACACAGCAAAACATTTTGGTGATTTTTTCTAGACCAGAAGACACATGTTGGGCGAAGTAATTACCAGAGGGGGGCTCCGAGGGGAGCACAACCCACCTGGGCGCGCCTGGTGGCCTAGGCGCGCCCTGGTGGGTTGTGCCCACCTCGGCCGCCTCCTGCACCGCCACTTTGCTCTATAAATACCCCAATATTCCAGAAACCCTAGGGGAGTCGACTAAAATCAATTTCAGCCACTGCAAGTTCCAGAAACAACAGATCCAATCTAAACATCATCACGGAGGGGTTCATCATCCTCATTGGTGCCTCTCCGTTGATGCGTGAGTGGTTCATTATAGACCTACGGGTCCGTAGTTAGTAGCTAGATGGCTTCCTCTCTCTCTCTCTTTTGATTCTCAATACAATGGTCTCTTGAAGATCTATTTGATGTAACTCTTTTGCGGTGTGTTTGTTGGGATCCGATGAACTTTGAGTTTATGATCAGATCTATGTTTTTATCCATGAAAGTTATTTGAGTACTTTGATCTCTTACATGCATGATTACTTATAGCCTCATATTTCTTCTTCGAATATTTGCTTTAGTTAGGCTGACTAGATTGATTTTTCTTGCCATGGGAAAAGGTGCTTTGTGACGGGTTCGATCTTATGGTACTCAATCCCAAGGGGAAATGACACGTATGTATCATTGCTATTAAGGATAATAAGATGGGGTCCATTCCTATATGAGTAGATCGTGTCTACATCATGTCATCGTTCTTATTGCATTCCTCCATTTCTGCGTGAACTTAATACACTAGATGCATGCTCGATAGCGGTCGATGTGTGGAGTAATAGTAGTAGATGCAGGCAGGAGTCGGTCTACTAATCTTGGACGTGATGCCTATATAATGATCATTGCCTGGATATCGTCTTGATTATTTGAAGTTCTATCAATTGTCCAACAGTAATTTTTTACCCGCCGTATCCTATTTTTCTCGAGAGAAGCCACTAGTGAAAACTACGGTCCCTAGGTCTTTTCTTTATCATATTTGCCTTTGAGATCTACTTTTATTTGCTTTTATTTTCAGATCTATTAATCCAAAAACACAAAAATACCTTGCTGCAATTTATTGTTATTTATTTTATCTCGTGTTCCCGCGAGAGCTATTTATCCAATCTACTACAATTTTACCTATCTTTTTACCCGTGAGGGATTGACAACCCCTCTTTTACGTCAGGTTGCAAGAATTTGTTCTTTGTGTGCAGGTACCGTTCACGTAGTGTTGCGTGGTTCTCCTACTAGTTCAATAACCTTGGTCTCATCACTGAGGGAAATACCTACCGTAGTTGTGCTGCATCATCCCTTCCTCTTTGGGGTAATACCGACATAGTTCAAGCCGCATCAGCACTGAACCTCACATTGGATGTGTGGCATGCTCTCGTGTGTGGTGCTAGTGGTGGTCACACTAGTACAACAAGCTCCTAAACAAACGGTTTTTAAGCCCTTTCCGCGACGGCATTTGGAACCGTCGCCAAGTGATGTGGGCGATAGGGGGGTACTTCCCACACGACCCAGAAACCGACAGGGATATGCCCTCCTGGCACACACGTTCGGCAAAATGAGGTCGTGTGCGATCGGCGAGCGCTCAAATACAGAAATACGTACAATAGAGCTAAAAATACAATTATATGGCGAAATTGTTTCCGGTCACAAGTACATCCCACACAGTCAGTCCCCGCTAAACGTTTCCGTTCATATGTACATCCCACACAGTCGCTCCAAGGAAAACGTTTTCGTTCACAGATACATCACACACAATTTTCCCCGTTAAATCATTTGCGTTATTGAATATATCACACACGGTCCATGGAAAAAAACTGTGTGGCAAAGTCTGTCCATCACACATAGTTTTCATGTGGCAGAACGTTTGCGCAAGGTGGCCTAACGCAAACAGATTTCAACAGAACGTCATGTGTGATTGTTCATTGATCCAATACGGTTTATTCCTAGAAACTGTGTGCGTTGCGTGAGGTCATCGCCCACGGTATTTTTTCAACAACCGTTTGCAATAGCAAAACCCAATTAGCGGGCTAATTCGCCACTAGCAGGCTAATTATCCGATTATTCATAATCCATTTATTAATCTATTTGATATTTCATATTAAGCACACAATATATTTCATTTTCATAATTGAAATACATCAGAGTACAACATCATATAGCTTCAGCACTCAGCTACCCCATTACACAACTACACCAGGACCAAGTTTCACATGCAACATTTATAACCTTTCGAAATTAGCATCATAGACGGTACATAGACAGATGTATCTCATCTAGAAAACTGCTGAAGCAGAAGGCGGATATTGAGCCTTCATTGATGTTGAAGGTCTTTGTAACTTTATGCCAGTGCCTGTGGATGATTGACCGTCCATCCTTCATCCTCTTCAGGAACACTTCAATATTGAACAGTGGGTGTTGTATGAATACCTTCCTCGCCTCCTAACCATACATGTAGTTTGAGAAGTAATCATCAGTGAACTGCTTTAGAAAGGCCTGAAAACAAGGATGTGCATAAATATCTTCTCTATATTGGAAATGAGGCAAAGGAATAAAAAAGCAGGGTATAATAGTTAGTACCATCCTGTAGTGAACTGATGTCTTCTTCATTGTGCAGACAAAGATCTTGTTGTTTTTGTCGCTAATATCTTTATCCTAACAATCTTTCTGAGTTTCTTGACTTGACTGGTATTCATGGACAACTCATTTCCCCATATGCAAAAAGGGTCGAACAGTGGGTCAATGTCGGATTTCGGGTTCCGGCAGACCCTTAAGGTTCGAACTCTGGGGTGCGCGCGGAGATTATGCCCTCTACCTCTCTGTCTCGCAAAGATCTAACTACTGAAAGAACAACACAAAAGACACAGGGTTTATACTGGTTCGGGCCACCGATATGGTGTAATACACTACTCCGTGCTGGGCCCCTCTTGAGCCACGCCGCAGCCGCAGGCAGGCAAGTCTGGGGACCCCCGTTCCCAGAACGCCGACAGTCAAAACCTCTAACAGCAGGACCTACATGTGCAAGACCAAATTGTTAAAAACCTAAATATTAGAATGGTTCCTTCAATTGCATAATAATGTGCTATTAGACAACGTACCATGCACGTGCTGATTGTAAACTTCAGTGCTTACCATTGTTTCCATGCAACACATATAAGGTAGTTAGTCATCAGGTTAAGTAAGGGTTCGCAAGCTATCAGTAAAATATGTTGATGAAAATTAATCACATTGCAGATTCATCAGATTAATTCAAGTCACATGGAAAACCCATTTATCCAGACCAAGCATGATTAAGAACTAGGAAGAATAGCACTTGTATATGTTTCTCATGTATTAAATGCAGCCAAATTCGATTTATTCCTCACATGCACAACAATACAAAATTCTACCCACGACAATTGGACATCACATTGCAAAATTGAATCAAGCAGTTAACTAAATACCATAACAAATGAACCAAACATTAACAGAGCACCACATTGCACAATATAACATACTCCTAATAGAAGATCAGACAGTTAACCAAACAGTTAACTACAGCCAATTGTAGCAATTGTATTTGTTTCTCATGTATTTACTACAGCCAAATTCAATTTATTCCTCACATGGTATACAATAACAGAATGCGCCCACAATTTTGTAAAGATAAATTCGATTTATTTCTCACATGGAAGACAATACAAAATTGCAGCCTGAAGAATTGAACATCACATTTGCAGAATTGAACCAGACAGTTAACTGAAGACGACAACTAATTAACAAAATAGTTAATAAGTGAGCACCACACTACACGACATATAGAACGTATACACTAGAGCAACAAATTGCATGGTAAAATTAGATAGCGCAATTCACTAGAATTTGTGACGGAAAGGTAGGAGCAGCACACGCAACAGGTAAACTGAGCATGCTTAACCGGCATAGCTAGAAAATGGCAAGGTGCTCCTTCAACATCTGGGGGTCGGCATGAATGGCAGCCATCGCGACCTTATCCGCGCATGCGGCCGCGATTTGCTTCTCCGCTGCCAAATGCTCCTTGAGGCCCTGGCTATACTGCGTGCACCATGGCTTAGGCCGACGATTATTTGGTGGAGGGGTCGGTGATTTTGGTGGAAGGTGTCGCGCTCGCGCTGGCGGTAGGGGCATGTGGGATCTGCAAGGAGGAGGAGGATGGGGGGTCAGGTGTGGATTAACTACCTCGATAGGCGAGGCCGAGGAGCGTGAAGGAGGGCCGCCGGCGAGGAGGCGGCAGCGCTGCAAGCAAGGAGTGAAGGTTTCAACTTGGAAAGGAAGGCGGAAAGAGGGGAAATTTGGCTTTTGGTAAGGGGGAGAGGCGAGGAGGTAGATATTTCCATGGAAGCCGAAAATTTGGAATCGCTTCAGCCAAAAAACTGGCGCGCAAAGTGTCATCAGACACGATCCCTTATTCAGAACTGTGTACGATATGTCAAAATCACAAACGATTCAGATAGCTTAACCCGTGTGTGTTGAGTTTGAACGTTAAAAATTTTGGTTCGAATTTCCCTGGTTATAGTGGTCATCCACATCATTGCATAATTTGGGTACACAAAGGAGACTAACTTCTTAATCGAGCAAGTTCAGCAATTAAACAGAGCTACCTGACCTAAACATTACTCTAACAAATTAAAGACCAACGCTCTTAATTAAACAAAACAAAGAGTACTACTACGGCGGGTGCTCGTCGATCTCCGTCGCCGCCTCCATGTCCAGCTCGTGCCGGACGGTCTCCTGGGGAAGGGACTCCATGGCATCAATTGCACCATACTCGGCAAGCATCTCGCCATCCGCGTCCGCCATATCTTTGGAATAGGCCGCCACGAGCTGGGCGTGGGCGGCCGCGATCTGGGCTCTGGCGGGCTCTATCGTGGCTAGTTATGCCGCACAGGAACGAACGGCTGTTCGAACTCTCTGGGCGATTGCCAGCTCTTCATCCGTGGGTTGCCGACTGTTGTCGGAGAAGCTTCGTTTGATTTGTGCAGTGACCACCACGAGTTGGGCGTGGACGGCCTTGACATGGTAGTGGGCAGCCTCCAGCAGGGCTAAGGCCGCCACTGCGGAACGGACAGCTGTTGTGCTTCTCTCGCCAGTTGCTATCCCTGAGGCATATGTTGTTGCCGCCGCCTAAGAACCAACAGCAGCCGTTTGGGCTGCCTTGGCCGCCCGGGCGCAGACTACGATCGCCCTCACGAAGCTTGTTAGCACACGCCTGGCGGCTGCGACCGCGCTCTCGCCGGAGTGGGCCGCCGAAGTTGCCCTCACGACGTGGGTCCACGTCTCCATCTTTCACCGGCGACGAATGAACAGTGAAATGATATTTGGGGAGTGAGCTAGTGTGCTTGACATGCCAGCTGTGGACTGTAGCCGACGCACCTTCTCTCGTAAGCCATGGGCGTACTATACACCGACGGTGCTCCAAGATATTTTGCACTGCATCTCACACGGTTGGTGATAATAAACTGTGTGCGATCTACTTGATTTATCTTCTTGATCATTTGAATTACGTAATGGGGGCACAGCTACAAAGATGATGTTTGAATTGTTAGAACTTTTATGTGCAGTGAGCATGCAACTATAGGTGTGTCGTCAAAAAAATTGGAATTATTCAGGGTTCGTTTGTACATTTTTATACATTAACTGGGTTTTCTAAGCATTTTATGCGCATGATTCAAATTTGAACTACGTGCACATGCTCCAGTGCATATAAACTTATTGAAAAATCAAATATGTGTCCTTGGTTGCATGCTTAGGTCCCATGCACGAAATGGGAATGAATTTCAAACACCCTGCCACTGTCACTCGGCCGCAAACATTGAGATACCTGGTTTTTAAATTCTAGTGAATCCAAAACTCGTCTGAAATTCATGAAACTTGGCATGCTATCATGTAGCAGCATCAACATGTCGTGGTAAGTTTTTTGTCCCATTTGGGGCAGGTTTGGGTATAAGCTTCTCACAAACTAGAGCTTCTCACAAAAAGCGTGATGGTTTCAGTAGGGAACGTGCCACCTTTGGGGACGAAACAATATCCGTTGCCTCTTATTGCTTTCAAAAAAATTCGAGTGTCAACATAGAACAACAAGAGTCTTGTGTTCAATTTTGGAATTTTTCGGGGTTCGTTTGGACATTTTTATACATTAACTGGGTTTTGAATGCATTTTATGTGCATAATTCAAATTTGAACTACATGCACATGCTCCGGTGCATATAAATTGGTTGAAAAATCAAATTTGTGTCCTTGGGTGCATGCTTAGGTCCCATGCAAGAAATGGGAATGAATTTCAAACACCAGGGAACCGTTGATTGTCGGCAAAACATTGAGATACCAGGTTTTTAAATTCTAGTAAATCCAAAACATGTCTGAAATTCATGAAACTTGGCATGCTATCATGAAGCGGCATCAACATGTCGTGGTACAATTTTTGTCCCATTTGGGGCAGGTTTGGGTATATGCTTCTCGCAAACTGGAGCTTCTCACAACAAGCATGATGGTTTTCGATAGGGAACGTCCCACCTTTGGGGACGAAACGATATCCATTGCCTCTTACTGCTTTCAAAAAATTTTCTTGTGTCAACATAGAACAACAAGAGTGTTGTGTGAATTTTTGTGATTTTCGGGGTTTGTTTGGACACTTTTATGCATTAACTGAGTTTTCAATGCATTTATGTGCATAATTCAAATTTGAACTGCATGCACATGATCCAGTGCATATAAATTGGTTGAAAAATCAAATTTGTGTCCTTGGTGTCGGTGTACAAAAGTAGGGGTCCCTTTTTGCACCCCTTTACTTGTGTGCGGGCAGTCGCAGCCCCACGCCCCTGGCCACGCTTGGCGGGGCAGAGGAAGCAAAGGCACAAGACGACCAGACCAACGCCAAGCCGGAAACACAAAGAGTAGAAGGGCGAGGTCGACTCCCCCAGCAAGGCCCTTGCCGGGGCGGCCTCCGGCTCTTGTCGGGGCAACTTGCCCAACGCCAGCAGGGCTGCCACCCTCGATCCTGAGAGTTCTGACGCCCTCAACCACACGAAACCAAAGCTTAGTAGGTGCCTCCATGGTGGCATGCAGATCTTTGTGAAGACCAAGAGCATACAAGACTAGATAAATAACCAGAAGACGAAGATCCTCGGCAAGATCCTTGCCAAGGACACCCACGAGACCCCCGGCAAGCCCCTTGCCGGGGACGACCATGACGCCACGGCAAGACCTTTGCGGGGCCCCCGGCAAGGCTCTTGCCGAAAACATCCGCGGGGCCGCAGCCAGGCCCACATCTGCCAAAGCTCCACCATTGTTCCCATGCAGCTGCCAGCCCACCAACTAGGCGAACACTTGCGTGGCGATGTGCGGCCTCTAGGCCAACTTAGCAAGCACCTGTGTGGTGGCATGCAGATCTTCGTGAAGGCTCCGCCACCGCAGCAACTCAGCAGCCAGCCAGCCAGCTTGGCACTACCTACCTCGTCAGTTCGGACGCGCGTCGAAGCCAGGCGAGGCGGTGACAGCTGGGACGAGCTTCCTTGTCGTCCCTGATAATGTGAGAAGGGCACGTCGGCAGCGCATTAAATGCGTTTGTCCTACGGTGCCAGAGGATAGACTCGACCACTGTATAGCTTTCCGCTTCATGTGTGCCACTCTGGCAGCCTCTTTGTCTATAAAAGGACGCCCGCGGCATACTGGGGGAGGATTCAGACTTTTGGGACCCTACACGCCTTGTAGCTAGTCCAAGAACACCAGATAAACAGAAACCAACAGGAGTAGGGTATTATGCGTCCTCGCGGCCCGAACCTGGATAATCCAACCACATTGATCTCTCAATCCCGCTCTTTCCACAGCCCCGCGCCCGCCAACCGTAGCAATGGGATTCCTCATGACCCCGTAGGTGTCGTTTCCCCCAACATCTTTGGTGCGCCAGGTAGGGGGTGCAAGCAGTGAAAATCCGGTTTGAAGGTTAGCACACCGACTTCGTCATCACCATGGCCCCCAAGAAAAAGTAGATCACAATGATCGGCTCGTCCGGGGCTGGCCCGTCCGCGCCAGCGCGAGCAGGCGGTCGGGTGCCCACGGATTGGGCCGGGGACGTGGCCCGTGAGCATCCACGACATTCTGGCGATCGAAGCTAGGCGAGTGGCGTCGTCCGAAATCGAGACGATGAGCCACGCGCCGCTGGGTCAGGGGGTGGGGCCGTGCTACCCGTGGGCGGTGCAGCAGCCTCTACGACACCCTAGCCGGCGCCCGCACCGCGCCATTCCTAGGCTAAGCGCGATGAGCAACATCGCGATGCCGGAGCCCCCGGGCACCGCCACGGAAAGAGCCCTGTGCGCCACTCACAGGACGAACCAGGCCGGCATGCGCGCTCAGACGCCGGTGCAGGCGACGTGCGACCGCGAGACCGCGACAGAGCCCCTTCTAACCTGGTTAGAAGTCGGAGCACGTCATGGTCTACGCAGATCTCACCGCCGCCTACGCCAGCAGAAGCGCTGGCGCGCGTGCAGCTGCTCCTCGACTTCCCCCTGCTACGGAGAAGCTCGACGAGTGGAGAGCCACCATCCGAAGCCTTGTCAGCTTCGCCAACAAAGACGAGCCGGTCCCGATGGGACCCTCGCACCAGCATCCTGATGACCTGGTGCATGCCGGCGGTGGGGGGACCAGAGAAGCTGTGACCATGGTGCACTCCTCCCCCCCCCACGGTCGCGAGAACAACCACCGGCCCGTCGATCCGACGTCGGTGACAACGTTTCGGCAGCGTCGTCCGACCCGCGAACACGCCGCGACCAACGTCAAGTCCTTCGGGAACGGGCCTAGGAAGACGCTCAAACTACCATCGAACAACGACGGGAGGCGCGCCATCAGTCAGATCGGCGTGCGGGGCCTACTATGGACCACCCGGCGTCGGGGGGCCCCGGCGACCTGCCTTACGAGGTGGGTTGTCCAGCCTTTACCCGAGAGCTGCGGCAGTTCCAGTGGCCCTCCCACCGCACGTTCAAGCCCGATGTGGTACGTTCAAACCCAGTGGCCTTCCAACGGCAAGACCCACCCGTCGGAGTTCCTCAGCATCTACACCATCGCGATGCAAGCTGCTGGAGCTCGCGACGACATGGTGCTTGCCAATTACTTCCCGTTGGAACTCAAACCCAACGTCATGTCATGGTTGATGCACTTGCCAGTGGATTCCATTTCTTCTTGGTCGGATTTGTGTCATGAGTTTGTTGGCGCCTTCACTGGAGTCCACCAAGCTCATGGCCAGGCAAGCGATTTGCATATCATCCCCCAGAAAGAAGGTGAAAACTTGCGCAAGTACATACAGAGGTTCAGCCGGGTGCAGTACAACATCCCAGATGTTCATCCCGCCGCCGTTATCAGCGCATTCCATCAGAATGTGCGCAACTGCAAGATGCGTGAAGAGTTGGCGATGAACAAGGTCAAAGATGTGGCCAAACTTTATGTTCTGGCCGATAGATGTGCTCGAGCTGAAGAGGGGAGGAAGTACCCCAACAAGGATGCCGGTGCAGAAACCGACTCCACAGACGAAGACACTAAGGGAGTCCTGGATTAGGGCAGACGGACTATATATTTTAGCCGGGCTGTTGGACTATGAAGATACAAGATTGAAGACTTCGTCCCGTGTCCGGATGGGGCTCTTCTTGGCATGGAAGGCAAGCTTGGGAATACGGATATGTAGATCTCCTCCCTTGTAACCGACTCTGTGTAACCCTAGCCCCCTCCGGTGTCTATATAAACCGGAGGGTTTAGTCTGTAGGAAAACAACAATCATACCATAGGCTAGATTCTAGGGTTTAGCCTCTACGATTTCGTGGTAGATCAACTCTTGTAATACTCATATCATCAAGATCAATCAAGCAGGAAGTAGGGTATTACCTCCATCGAGAGGGCCCGAACCTGGGTAAACATCGTGTCCCCTGCCTCTTGTTACCATCCGCCTTAGACGCATAGTTCGGGACCCCCTACCCGAGATCCGCCGATTTTGACACCGACATTGTTGCTTTCATTGAGAGTTCCACTATGCTGTCACCGTAAGGCTTGATGGCTCCTTCGATCATCGGCAATGATGCGATCCAGGGTCAGGTTTTCCTCCCCGGACAGATCTTCGTATTCGGCGGCTTCGTACTGCGGGCCAACTCGCTTGGCCATCTGGAGCAGATCGAGAGTTACGCCCCTGGCCATCAGGTCAGGTTTGGAAACTTGAACTATACTACCGACATCCGCTGAGACTCGATCTTCGACGGATTCAAACCCATGTCAGGTGCGCCGCACAATCATGACGAGCATGACTTAACTCTGTCGCCGGACAGTGTTCGGGAGATCACACCTGCAACTACTCCGGCCCTCAATCCGGAAGAAATTGCGCTATCTGAGGACGGGTGGATAGACCCCGCCACGGAGGCCGCACTATCAGTGGTGATAGAGCCGAATACTGAATTCACCTCCTATGAGGGCCGTGTTGCTGAACAATTGGATTCGTCCCCGACCACGGGCTCCGAGCCGCCTGCGTCCGTGCCTATCGAATCCGACTGGGCACCGATCATGGAGTTTACCTCCGCGGATATCTTTCAAGACTCGCCTTTTGGTGATGTGCTAAATTCATTAAGGTCTCTCTCCTTGTCAGGAGGACCTTGGCCAAACTATGTCCGGCTAGAATGGGATGCGGACGACGAAGAAATTCGCTCCCCACCCACCACCCACTTAGTAGCCATTGTCAATGATTTAACCGACATGCTCGATTTCGACTCTCAAGACACCGACGGTATGGACGACGATGCAGGAGACGAGCAGGAATCACCGCCTACAGGGCGCTGGACAGCCACCTCATCACACGATATATACATGGTGGATACACCCAAAGAAAACAATGACGAGGAACGGAATGATGCAGTGAAGGATAGCTCCCTCGAGAAGCAACCAAAGCAACGGCGTAGGCGCCGCTCCAACCCCGCTTCGGCAAAAACAGCGATAACAACGCAAGAGAAAATAACACCCCTGTCAACTCCAGAGGAGACGAGAACATTGACCCAACGATAGAGCAGGATGAACCAGCGAACGGCGAACATAGTACGGAGCAGCTGTCCGAACACGTCGACACCGAGGATAAAGCTCATCAACCTCTCTCCGGAGAGGAAATTAGTCCGGACGACGACGCACACGTCATCCCTGAAAGGCACTTGGAACAAGAGAACCACTGTAGAAGGCTCATTGCCACCGCGAGGAGTCTGAAGAAGCAGAAGCAAAGGCTTAAGGCCGTGCAGAATATGCTCAACAGTAGATGGAACAAAGTGCTCGACACTAAAGAAAAGTATGGTGGTAGTTGCCATACAAAGAGCTATCCAAAGCATAAGTTGTTGCCTGAGTTCGATGATGAGGTCGTAGAGCCTACACAGCCAAAGAATAAAACGGCTGATCAGCCGGATTGACCACCTCATGGCCGCGATAGGGCGTCTAACGGGGCCGCACATAAGTCGACACACGATTTACGTAAGGACTTGCGCCAAAAATCCGGTATGACCAGGTCCATCTATGGATCCAGGATGCGTGCTCCGGCACAAAATCAAAATCGAATACCACGATACATCAAAATACAGGGGTGCTGCACACCCCCTATGCTTCACCGAGGAGGTACTGGATCATGAATTTTTAGAGGGATTCAAGCCCGTGAACATAGAGGCGTATGACGGAACGACAGACCTGGGGTCTGGATTGAGGACTTCATCCTCCATATCCATATGGCTCGCGGAGACGATCTCCACGCCATTAAATACCTGCCCCTCAAGCTGAAAGGACCAGCTCGGCACTGGCTGAAGAGCCTCCCCGAAAATACAATAGGAAGTTGAGAGGAGCTTGAGGATGCTTTTAGGGCCAATTTTAAGGGGACCTATGTCCGACCTCCGAACGCAGACGATTTAAGTCATATAATTCAACAGCCCGGAGAGTCAGCCTGAAAGCTCTGGAACAGATTTCTCACTAAGAAGAACCAAATCGTCGACTGCCCGGACGCCGAAGCCTTAGCAGCTTTCAGACACAGCGTTCGCGACGAATGGCTCGCCAGACACCTCGGCCAACAAAAACCAAGGACAATGGCAGCCCTAACAAGCCTCATGACCCGCTTTTGCGCGGGCGAAGACAGCTGGCTGGCTCGTAGTAGCACCAGCGACCCAGGCACATCTGAAGTCAGGGATGGTAATGGAAAACCATGACATAGTAAAAGCAAGCATCGAAATAACGAAGACAGCCCAACCGACATGGCGGTAAACGCCGGATTCAGGGGCTCTGTACCCGATCAGCGGAAGAAGCCTTTCAAAGGAAACAGAGATGGACCATCCAGCCTCAACAAGATTCTAGACAAATTATGTCAGATTCATGGCACCTCCGACAAACCTGTGAATCACACCCATAGAGAATGTTGGGTATTCAAGCAGGCTGACAAGCTAAACGCCGAACACAAGGGGAGGGAGACACCAAGTGAAGATGACGATGAGCCTCGTCAGCAAAGCACTGGGGGTCAGAAAAAATTCCCACCAGAGGTCAAAACAGTGAACATGATTCACGTAACAAAAAGAAAGGGCAAACATGCACTCCAAGACACATGCGCCGTAGAGCCCGTCACCCCCAAGTTCAACCCTTGGTCAGCCCGCCCAATCACCTTTGATCGCAGCGATCACCTGACAAGTATCCGACAGAAGGATTGGCTGCCTTGGTGCTAGACCCAATTATCGACGGATACCATCTCACGCAAGTCCTCATGGACGGCGCAGTAGTCTTAATCTGATATATCAGGACACAGTCCGCAAAATGGGGATAGACCTGACAAGAATCTGCCAAAGTACTACTACCTTTAAAGGGGTAATACAAGGCCCAGAGGCCCGCTGTACGGGCTCTCTAGTACTAGAGGTTGTATTCGGTTCCCCCGACAACTTCCGAAGTGAAAAGTTAACCTTCGACATCGCTCCATTCCGAAGCGCCTATCAAGCACTACTCGGAAGAACAGCTTTCGCTCGTTTTAATGCAGTACCGCATTACGCTTCTCTTAAGCTCAAGATGCCCGGTCCACGTGGCATCATCACAGTTAGTGGAAATAATGAGTGTTCCTTACGCGCGGAAGAATGTGCGGCGGCTTTAACTGTCGAACACTAAACGGCCTCTCCAACCAGAATAAATGATCGGTCGTCAAGACCGCGGACACGGCTAGACGAGTCCGGCGCATTACTAGCTGTAACAGCTTAGATAAACCTGAGATTGGTTTGATGATTATACCCCCATAGGCGGTACCAGGGGCTTCCCGCGTGTAAAAAGGACTAGTTCGGCTCAACTTTACTTATCTTGAATTTTAATGGTTTATCGAGAATAACCAATTTTTCGCACGACAACTTCCACCTAAGTTCTTCTCTTTTACAGATGACAATTGTGCTACACCCTTCCAGGATACGGCACAACGGAGACACAGGCACAGACGTGCAGCAAGGACCCGCTCAAAGATTTCTTTTTAGATTAAGACCCTGTGTAAATATTTTTTACTGTCTTTTGTTGCTTCACATCCTTCGGATACTCAGTATAACCGAGAAGGATGCTGACGTTATTGGCATTTTGCCACGTCAGAATATTGCACGTACCTGGACACTCGGGGTTCATTATCAAGGGCATTGCTCAGCCCGGTATATGTTATAAAGACTGAATACCTTAGGGAGTGTTCGGCGTCGCGAGTTTGGCTTTATATGCACCAGCTCCGAATCATGTCTTTGGTCAAATGTTGGGTTTGCCCGGCTCCCGTGTTTTGCTACCATACGTTCCGCTCTATCGGCTAAGGTGGCATCGGGAGAACTACTGCGATTGTGCCCTGGTTCATCCGGACGAGCACCTCAGTAGAGAAAGTCGAAAACTGACTGCCATGATAAAGCATGAGACTGGTCAACCACTCGAAGACTCATCGGAATCTTTGGGATTCCTCCGCATTAACGAAGAACTGGTTTTCCCGGTCATGAACGTACGCGCATCGTATTCGGATAGCCGCGGAAATACCAGGGGCTACATAGTAGCCCCATTGTCAAACTCCTATGGTTAAGTGAAAGTGTTAAAGCAATATAGTCTGATCCTCGTTCGCCGCGCTACCACCTCCTTAATGGACCAAGACGTTGGATCAAGTGTGAAGAGGCGCTTTTGCGAACACCCCCGCATTATATGTGTGGGGGCTAAAGCCAACGACTGCAAACTTTCAGGATATATATATATATATATATATATATATATATATATATATATATATATATACATAAACGACCGCACAGGAGGCATAATAATACCTTCAGGCAAAAGTATAAACACAGCCTTTATAATTCAAATAACATTGTTTTTACAATGGGGATACATGTCACTACAACATAATATTCTTTGAGCACTGAGCCTCTATTAAACGAGCGCCTTCAAGGACTTCTTCAAAGTAGTGCTTGGTCGATACTCGGCCTATGGCCGAACTCTGGGATGCAATAGCGGTGGCCTCCATCTCTGCCTAGTCTGTCTTGACACGGGCAAGAGCCATCCGTGCACCCTCTATGCACGCCGACCTCTTCATAGCGTCGATATGCGGCATAGCACCAAGGAATCGTTCCACTAAGCCAAAATAACTATTCGGCCTTGGTCCTTCCGGCCAAAGATGATCCACAACAGACCTCATGGCAAGCCCGGACAATCTATGGAGCTCGGCCCACTCGGCCATTCGCTCATTTAACAGCAGCGGACGCACTAGAACATTAAACTGTAACCAGAACAACTTCTCCACTTCACGATCTTTTTGATCTTTGAAAAACTCGGCCGCATCAGCAGCACTCGCTGCCAAATCCACGTATGCGTCTGCAGAACTCCATAATTAATCAAGAGGGGCATACTTAGGATCTCCGAACTTCGTCCGCAACAAAAAGGGCTTCCCAGCCGCGATATCTCCGACTTGACGTAGCTCCTCCTTCGCCGCTCTGATTTTAGAGCAGGCGTCCTTGGCTGCTACCATGTCCTTCTCCAGGTCCGTCATCTTCGTTCGTCTTTCCTTTTCAAGAAGCTCGTAACGGTCGGTGGCATCTTTCAACTCAACAGCCATCTTGGCTATTTTATCCTTGCTTTGGCAATGCGCAGCCTGTTCAGCTTTCAACTCTTCGACCGCCTTTAGAGCGGCCGCATCACTCTTCCTGGCTTGTTCCTTGGCTCGGGCAAGTTCCACCCGAAGGGTCTCCACGGCGGCAGCCCCATCTCCAGTCACAACATATTAAAGATACTAGCATCATGCTCCTCTTAGTATGTGTTTATCACCGGAGAAGACACATACCCTGTGCCTCGTCAAGCCGCTTGTTTACAAGCACGATGTCGGCATCTACCGCATCAAGTTGCCGCTTCAGCTCGGCAAACTCACCAGTACGGCTAGCCACTGGACCTTCAGCCACCTGCACATGAAGGCGGCATGATTATTACCTGGGACTATGATCCTCTGTTTGCCGCCATTTTCGACAACAACCAGAGTCTCAGGGGCTACTATCTGCATAGGGCACACCTAGCGTGTGTGGTACTGTCAAAAACATATACTACTTTGCGTACCTCAAAGCCTCTCAGCAGGCTCATAAAAGCTTCATGCAACCCACTTTCGGCGGATGAAATCCTCTCAACCACCGTACCCATTAGCGTACGATGCGCTTCTGAGATAGCCGCTTGCTCCAGAAGATTCTTCAGTGCGTCGGGTCACGCACCGGACAGTCTCGGCCTCTTTTTGTTGCTCTCCTTAGGAGCCGAATACTCTGGACTTCGGGTGGCCGAAGGGTTACCCTCTGGCCTTGGCGGATCAGGAGAAATCCTCCATGACGACACCTCAGGGTCGCCCGCCTCATGAGGCGGGGAGTCATGGGGAGGTGTTTCGCTCTCCATCATCTCCGGAAGAAGATCGCCCGAAGACGAACTCTATCGAGAAGGGCTACGATCCCAACTACAAGACATAAGCTTCGGTTATTGTCCTCAGAAATAAAGCAGGATATTTTTACTATGAAGTACTTTTGTTTACTTACAGCTCGATGGAGGGCTAATCCCCTTGCGGGCACTGTGTGGTAAAGATACCCTCCGGGGCAGGACCCTCTGGCGAAGATTTCTTCCTTCGTTTGGAAACCATTGTTTCCAAGTCTTCGGAGGCGGTCCTCTTCCTTCCCTAGGGAGAGGGAATTTCAGATTCTTCTCCCCGGTTATCCTCCTTCGAAGAGGCACTAATTCCCCCGGTTTGGATGAATAATGAGTGAGGCCCGCTTTCAGCCTCTTTATTCCCCCCTTTATCTTCCCCTGAGGGCGCTTGATAAGGCACAAGCTCAAGCATTCTGGCCAATACTGGATCTGCTGAGCCTTCGGGAAGGGGGGCCGAACACCTGATCATCTTCGCCTTTTTTACCCAGTCCTGGTCAAAGAGCGACTTTTCAAAATGATGTTGTGATAAATAAAGAGACAACATGTTCGGCCAAAGGACTACTTACTTGGGTATCTGGACGATTGCAGCTCAGACCCGCATCCTCGGTGGTGTCCGGACACTTTATTTGTTATCCGAAGAACAGTCTGTACATCTCTTTGAGCGTCATGCCGAGGAAGTGCTGGATAGCTCGCGGTCCTTCCGGGTTGAACTCCCACATACGGAGAGGTCAACGTTTGCAAGGCGGGACTCGACGAACTAGCATGACTTGCATTACCGTGACCAGGCTGACATCTCTCTCGAGGAGATCTCGGATGCGGCTCTGCAATATCGGCACATCATTTACTGGCCCCCAGTCCGGCCCCTTGTTGATCCATGATGTCAGTTGTGGCGGGGGGGCGAGCGAAAGGCAGGGGCGGCCACCCACTTAGTACCGCAGGGAGCTGTGATGTAAAACCACTCCCGTTGCCATAAGCTGGATACCTCCGGGAAGGAACCCTTTGTCCATGGAACATCGGCGCCTTTGCTTATTACAGCTCCTCTACACTCTGCTTGTCACCCATTAATCATCTTTGGCTCCACATTAAAGGTCTTGATCCACAAGCCGAAGTGCGGGGTGACGTGGAGGAAGGCCTCACACACGATGATGAACGACGAGATGTGAAGGATGGAATCCGGGGCCAGGTCATGGAAATCCAGCCCGTAATAGAACATGAGCCCCCTAACAAAGGGATCTAGACTAACGCCTAGCCCTCGGAGGAAGTGAGAGATGAATACGAGTATACGACGCTCTCGTCGAGTTCGGGAGTGGGAATGACCTGCCCTCGAGCAGGTAGCCTGTGTGAGATTTTGGCGGTCAGATACCTGGCTTCTCTTAGCTTCTTGATGTCCTCCTCTGTGACAGAGGACGGCATCCACTGACCTTGAAGGTTGGATCCAGACATTGTTGAAGGTCCGAAGCGCCTAGCCTGAGCCTTGGGTGTTGGAACTCGAGGTGGGGGAAGGGTTCGATTGAGTGCGAGAAGAAAAGGATAGGCCTTGGCCCCTTTATAAAGAGGGTGAATATCAAGCGTCCTCCGCGTGGCCGTTTGGAACTTGCCTAAAATCGAGGAGTCATACCAACGGGCACAATTGGGTTACCCACATCCGTATTGATGAGAATCCCGTAATAAGGGGGACACGATCTCTGCTTCGACAAAACGTGCCAATAAAATTGCCTCTCAAAACATGCAGTGGCAGGCTGATTGAGAAAAACAGTTCGAATAATGACCAGGTCGTGGTGTGATGTCACGTTATGAAAACTTGTCAGCAGATTAGATTTGTGGAAATATTATTCTCTCTACGATGGTATGTGGAACTTGTTTTGCAGAGCCAGACACTATCCTTGTGTTCAAAAACCTTCTATGGAGTATTCCGAGGAAGAACCCGCCTTGCAATGCCGAAGACAAATCTGCGCGCGGGACTCATCGTCATTGAAGCCTAGTTCAGGGGCTACTGAGGGAGTCCTGGATTAGGGAGTCCTCGGACAGCCGGACTATATACTTTAGCCGGACTGTTGGACTATGAAGATACAAGATTGAAGACTTCGTCCCGTGTCCGGATGGGGCTCTCCTTGGCATGGAAGGCAAGCTTGGGAATACGGATATGTAGATCTCCTCCCTTATAATCGACTCTGTGTAACCCTAGCCCTCCTTCGGTGTCTATATAAACTGGAGGGTTTAGTCCGTAGGAAAACAACAATCATACCATAGCCTAGCTTCTAGGGTTTAGCCTCTACGATCTCGTGGTAGATCAACTCTTGTAATACTCATATCATCAAGATCAATCAAGCAGGAAGTAGGGTATTACCTACATCGAGAGGGCCCGAACCTAGGTAAACATTGTGTCCCCCGCCTCCTGTTACCATCCGCCTTAGACACACAGCTCGAGACCCCCTACCCGAGATCCGCCAGTTTTGACACCGACAGACAGTGCCAACCCAACAAAGAAAGGCGGTGCCGCAATAGGAAGCACAAGGGCAAGGCTGTACTTGCCATTGAGGGATCTGGCGAGCTCGGCGCCGCCAAAAAGGCCAAGGCTGACGACCCCGGCAAGGAGGTTGCCGGGTGTGCCACCTACTTGGCCCTGTCGGCCACCGGCAAGCCAGGAGGCTCCGACAAGCAGTACCGCAAGATCCACCACACCAAGGGCCATGACCTCCAGAACTGCCGACAAGTTGAGCTGCTTGCAGAAAAGCAGAAGGCTGAATATTAAAGGTGAGACAAGGAGAAGGGTCAGTTTGGTGCAGAGGGATCCGGCAAGAGGCGTGGCGGCCAAGGGGGTCGCTGCGGCAAAGATAACCAACAAGAGAGGCCCGCTCGGGGTTGTGACAAGAAAGAGGAGGATGATGATCACGACGAGGATGACGAGTTAGGCGAGCACGAGTTCCAGAAGGCTACAGAGGCTATGTGCGTCGACGGTGGTGCCTCGTTGCACACCTCACACCGCCAGCTGAAGCAGTGGGCGCGTGAGGTCACTGCCCTCTGAAATGGTCCCGCACGCCCATCGTTTTTGACACCGAGAACCACCCTGACTGCACAACTGTGGTCGGGTGTTTGCTGTTGTTGGTTTCAACAACAATACGCAACCTCAAGGTGACCAAAGTGTCGGTTGACGGTGGGGCTGGTCTAAATTTGTTCTCGGCCGCTGTGATCAAGAAGCTGCAGATTCCTGATGAAGACCTCGAAGAGACGGGCACGTTTGAAGGGGTCAACCCGGGAAGGAGCCAGCCTAAAGGTAAAATCACACTGCCCGTTATGTTTGGGGGCGAGCTGAACTATAGGACGGAGAAGATCGTCTTTGATGTCGCCGATATCCCCTTGCCATACAGTGCGATCCTTGGACGCCCGGCGCTGACCAAGTTCATGGTGGCGTCCCACTACACCTACAACACGTTGAAGATGCCAGGGCCGCTGACCGTCATCACCGTCCCCTCTGACAAGAAAGACGCACTCATCTGCGCCGACCAACTCTACCGAGAGGCAGTTGCAGCAACTGCCGCCAAGTCACTTGCTCCTGCCACTGAAGCTCCACGGAGGAAGAAGGCCGGCAAGACTCCTTCCAGCAAGACCTCCTGCACCCACTCCGGCAAGCGCACCTCTTCGGAGTGTTGTGCTCCCGTTGAGGTCGTGCCAGAGAGCTCCACCGGCAAGAGCAAAAAGTCCAAGGCTACACCACCAGAAACCAAGAAGGTGTCCGTCAAGGAGGACGGCACGGGCGGGGCTCTTACTATAAGCTCCACCCTCGACAGCAAATAGGAAAGCGCGCTCGTCACCTTCCTGTGGGCGAATCTTGATGTATTTGCATGGCAAGCATCTGACATCCCCGGCATTCCCAGGGAGGTGATTGAGCAACATCTTGCTATCTGTCCTCACGCGCGGCCCATCAAGCAGAAGGTCCAGAAGCAAGCTTTTGAGCGGCAAGAGTTCATCATTGAAGAGATCAGGAAGTTGGAGGCCGCAGGCCTGGTAAGAGGAGTACTCCACCCCACGTGGTTGGCCAATCCAGTGGTGGTGCGTAAGGCAAATGAGAAGTGCAGCCTGTGTATTGACTACATAGGCATCAATAAAGCCTGTCCACAGGATCCTTTCCCTCTGCCACGCATCGACCAGATTGTAGACTCCACTACCAGGTGTGACCTGCTGTCATTCCTCGAGGCCTATTCAGGGTACCACCAGATCTTCATGATGAAGGAAGATGAAGAGAAGACCACGTTCATCACCCCATGTGGTACGTATTATTATGTATGAATGCCTTTCAGGTTGAAGAGCGCTAGTTTGATGTTTGCCTGAGCAGTCCAGATTGGTTTTGAGCCCCAACTACATAGTGGTAAAAACCAAGGACAGGGCCACGCTCATGCAAGATTTAGAAGAAACATTCACAAACCTGCGCACGATCAACCTCAGGCTCAACCCAGAGAAGTGCGTGTTCGGTGTCCCCTCTGGCAAACTTCTCGGGTTCTCTGTGTCTCAACACGGAATCGAAGCAAATCCCTACAAGATCAAAGCGATTGAGCAAATTGAGGCGCCGAAACGGGTCAAAGACGTCCGTAGGCTCGCCGGCTGCGTTGCTGCCCTGAGTAGGTTCATCTCCAAATCTGCTGAGCGCGCCCTCCCCTTTTTCAAAGTTTTAAAAAAGGCGGGTCCAGTAAAATGGACTCCAGAGGCAGAGGCAGCACTGCAAGATTTGAAGAGGTACGTCTCCTCCATGCCAATACTAGTCGCGCCTAAACCACGAGAGTCGTTGCTGCTGTACTTAGCAGCAACGAATCAAGTGGTCGGTGTTGCGTTGGTGGTGCAGAGGGAACCTGAGGGAGAAGCGGCAGTTGTAGCAGAGCCGTCGGATGGTGGGCCAGGGTCATCCCTGGCAGAGCCTGATGCCGGCATACCAGAACCCCCAACAAGGCCCGAACTCGGCGAGGCAGAGCCTGAGCGGATGGGCGAAGTGGGACAGAAGAAGAAGATGGTGCAGCACCCAGTGTATTTTGTCAGTTCCCTCTTGCACGGTGCTAGGTCAAGATATTCTGGAATGCAGAAGCTGCTTTTTGGCCTTCTCATGGCCTCGAGAAAGCTGCGCCACTATTTCCAAGCGCACGAGATCACCATCGTCACCAACCTCCCTTTGCAACGGATTTTGCACAACCCAGATGCGACAGGGAGGATTGTGGAGTGGGCATTGGAGCTGTCGAGCTTTGGCCTCATGTTTGAAAGTATTTCAAGGATCAAGAGCCGAGCTTTGGCTAAGTTCATAGCAGAGTGGACCGCAACGCCCGACGAGGAGATTCAAGAGACCGCCCGCCCCGGCAAGGAGACGAGCAGTGAGTGGATTATGTATTTTGATGGAGCTTTCTCACTCCAAGGTTCTGGTGCTGGCGTGCTGCTCGTCGCACCCACCGGAGAGCACCTCAAGTACGTAATCCAGATGCACTTCCCCCGGGAAAAATCAACGAACAATACGGCGGAGTACGAGGGGTTGCTTTGTCGGTCTCAGGGTCGCGGCAGACCTCTGAATCAAGAAGCTCATCATCAGGGGTGATTCGTAGCTCGTCGTCAAGCAAGTCAACAAGGATTACCAGAGCCCGTTGATGGAGGCCTACATGAATCAAGTGAGAAAGTTTCGATGGCCTACATGCAGAACATGTTCCCCGAGTGGAGAATAGCATTGCCGACGACCTGTCGAAACGCACTGCCCTCAAGTTGCCTGTGGAACTAGGTACCTTTGTACTTCAGTTAATACAACCATCCGTAGAGCAATCAGCAGGGCAGAACAAGCGAACGAAGACAAGCCCCGGCAAGTACCTTCCCACCAAGCTCCCAGGAGCCACCGGCTAGGAGGTTGCCGGGTACCCCAAGCTTGCCGAGGGGCAACTACCTCCGACGGGGCCCCAGGCCCTGACCGTAGAGGCAGCTGCCCCTGCGGCCGAAGATGTGCCTTTGGTCCTTGCCGTCGAGCCCCAAGCTCCGGCATGGGTGCAGCCCATCTACCATTTCCTCCAAATAGGAGAACTCCCCGAGGAGCAGGAAGAAGTAGAGAAAGTAGCCCGTCGGTCCAACATGTACCAGTTTGTGGATGATACCATGTACAGAAGGAGGCCAAACGGAGTCAGGCTGAGGTGTATTCCTCAAGAGGACGGACTAGAGCTGTTGGCAGAGATACATGTAGGTATGTGTGGCTCCCACATAGGGTCAAGGGCCCTTGCCGGCAAGGAATTCCGGCAAGGTTTCTTCTGGCACACAGCCCACCAGGATGCAGCTGCGCTAGTAACCAAGTGTGAAGCATGTCAGTTCCATTAGAAGAAGCTTCGTCAACCAGCTCAAGCCCTTCAAACAATCCCCCTCTCCTGGCCATTTTTGGTCTGGGGGCTCGACATACTGGGCCCCTTCCCCCGTGCTGTCGGGGGCTTTGAGTACTTGTATGTTGCATTCGACAAGTTCACAAAGTGGCCCGAAGTGGAGGCAGTGAGGAAGGTGACATCACAGTCAGCCGTTAAGTTCTGCAAGGGGCTAGTTTGCTATTTTGGTGTGCCGAACAGGGTCATCACCAACAACGGCACGCAGTTCACAAGCTGCACCTTCATGCAATACATCCAGGACCTCGGTAGCAAGGTCTGTTTCGCTTCAGTGGCACACCCACGGAGCAACGGCTAGGCGGAGAGGGCAAATGCTGAAATACTGCGAGGCCTGAGGACAAAGACTTTTGACAGGCTGCACAAGTGTGGAAGGCACTGGATTGATGAGTTGCCGATGGTTCTTTGGTCGATCAGAACGACGCCGAATCGAGCCACCGGCCAGACACCCTTTGCCCTAGTATACGGAGCAGAAGCAGTTCTCCCCACGGAACTCACATACGGGTCACCTCGAGTGCTCGCTTATGACGAGCTTGAGCAAGAGCAGTTGAGGCAAGATGACGCGACGCTCCTTGAGGAAGATTGTCTTCGGGCGGCTGTGCAAGCTGCACGCTACCAGCAGGCCTTGCACCGCTACCATAGCCGCAAGGTTCATTCCCGAAGTCTTGAGGTAGGCGACCTTGTTCTTCGTCATGTTCAGTCGACCAAGAATTCCGACAAGTTGACGCCAAAGTGGTAAGGCCCTTATCGAGTAATACGAGTCACCAAGCCTGGCGCAGTCCGCCTGGAGACCGAAGATCGTGTCCCAGTGAGCAACTCGTGGAACATCGAACATCTTCGTGAGTTTTACCCATGAGGCGCGGTTGCCGGGCCTCCTGGCAAGCCACCATCTGTACAAGCCTTGCTGACAAGGCATATAACCCTTTTGTAGGATCGGAAGTATGTCTAGAGGGGGGTGATTAGACTACTTGACCAAATAAAAATCTAGCCTTTTCCCAATTTTAGTTCTTGGCAGATTTTAGCTATCTTAGCACAAGTCAAGCAATCTCCACACAATTCAAGCAAGCATGCAAAAGAGTATATGAGCAGCGGAAAGTAAAGCATGCAACTTGCAAGAATGTAAAGGGAAGGGTTTGGAGGATTCAAACGCAATTGGAGACACGGATGTTTTTGGCGTGGTTCTGATAGGTGGTGCTATCATACATCCACGTTGATGGAGACTTCAACCCACGAAGGGTAACGGTTGCGCGAGTCCACGGAGGGCTCCACCCACGAAGGGTCCACGAAGAAGCAACCTTGTCTATTCCATCACGGCCATCGCCCACGAAGGACTAGCCTCACTAGCGGTAGATCTTCACGAAGTAGGCGATCTCCTTGCCCTTACAAAGTCCTTGGTTCAACTCCACAATCTTGTCGGAGGCTCCCAAGTGACACCTAACCAATCTAGGAGACACCACTCTCCAAGAAGTAACAAATGGTGTGTTGATGATGAACTCCTTGCTCTTGTGCTTCAAATGATAGTCTCCCCAACACTCAACTCTCTCTCATAGGATTTGGATTTGGTGGAAAGAAGATTTGAGTGGAAAGCAACTTGGGGAAGGCTAGAGATCAAGATTCATATGATTGGAATAGAATATCTTGAGCTCAACACAAGTGTATTGGAAGTGTAGGTGTGTTCTGATGGCTTTCTCCATGAATGAACAGTGGGTGGAGGGGTATATATAGCCTCCACACAAAATCTAACCGTTACACACAATCTTCCAAACTCGGTGGGACCGAATCGTTAAACTCGGTCGGACCGATTGAGCAAACCTAGTGACCGTCAGGATTTTCGGTGGGACTGAGATGCAACTCGGTAGGACCGATATGGTTAGCGTTAGGGCATAACGTAATCTCGGTGTGACCGATTACACAAACTCGGTGGGACCGATTTTGGTAATAAGCTAACCAGAGAGTTGGTCAGGTAAACTCGGTGGGACCGATTCGCTCATCTCGGTGAGACCGAAATGTTACAAAAGGGAAACAGAGAATTTACATTGCAATCTCCATGGGACCGATCGCTCACTTCGGTTAGACCGAAACGTTACGAAGGGAAATAGAGAGATTGCAATCCCATCTCGGTGAGACCGAGATCCCTATCGGTGAAACCGATTTGGCTGGGGTTTGTGGCAGTGGCTATGACATTAGTAACTCGGTGGCACCGGATGGAAAGAATTGGTGGGGCCGAGTTTGACTTTTGGTTTAGGTCATATGTGGATGTGGTAAAGTAGTTGAGGGTTTTTGGAGCATATCACTAAGCACATGAAGCAAGAGGCTCATTAAGCAACACCTCATCCCTCCTTGATAGTATTGGCTTTTCCTATAGACTCAATGTGATCTTGGATCACTAAAATATAAAATTTAGAGTCTTGATCTTGAAGCTTGAGCCAATCTTTTGTCCTTATGATTTTGAGGGATCCACTTTCCTCATCCATGCCATGCCATTCATTGAGCTTTTCCTGAAATATTAATCTTGGAATAATGTTAGCTCAATGACCTATATGTTGTTAGGAATTACCAAAACCACCCAGGGATAGTTGCACTTTCAATCTCCCCCTTTTTGGTAATTGATGACAACATATAGATCAAAGCTTCGACAAATGATAATAAGAGAGAAAAGATATCGTCGCTTTGAGAAGTATGTGATAAGTGAGAGCTCCCCCTACATTTGTGCATATTTTAAGATTTGCTTTGGACTACAAATGCACAAACAGTTAGGATCATGGGTTACTCTTGCATGTCACATACATCTTGGTGGAGCGCTCAAAATGATAAGAATAAAATACATGCACTCATCACCAAGCAAAGTGAGTGATCATATAAGGATAAGTAAGATAATATCATCCAACAAGCATAAGTATAGCTTATGATCATCAATGTCTCATTGATAAAAGCATAGTATCTCAAGAACTCAAAAGCAAACAAAGTTCAACCAAGAAGACAAGATAGAACAAATGCAAACTCTCTCTCTCGAAGCCTATGATCTATACATTTTTCTCCCCCTTTGGCAACAAGTTACCAAAAAGTTCATAGAAAATGCATAGCACTAAGACGACTCTCAGGCTTGGTCTTTAGGTGGTGGAGTCCGGAAAACGCCAAGGACCAAAGCTTCAGTTGAAGTAGTTGGAGCTGCTGGGGTAGGTGTTGGAGCTGGTGGAACTGAGGCTGTAGCTGGTGCAGAAGTAGTGGCTCTCATGTCAGGAACTGGCACTGCAGATGATCTCTGAGCTCTAGGCACTCTAGCAAATGCATGAGTTGTTGTTTTTGTCGGTGTTCTGGGAATGGGGGTCCCCAGACTTGCTTGCCTGCGACCTGTGGCGTAGCTCGAAGGGGGGCCCAGCACGACCCATCTTCATCAACACAAACCCAAGACCCTCGCGAGGGGCCAAGCCTCGCGGGGCGGACGACACGGAGCTTCCTCAGGCACGACCTCATCAAGCTGGCTCACGAGGAGGCGGAGAGATCAAGGCAGGGTACCTCACGAGGTGCCCGTGACGCAAGCCATGACGATCAAGGGCGTCGGGCGGGCGCCAGCCCGCGCGGTGTCCTCCTTTCCTCTTTGGTGCAAAGGGAGCAAGCGCAGGCGGGAGCATCAAGCAAAGGCACCCATTTCGGTGCAACGAGACCAAGACCAGCCCAACGTCAGGGAAGAAGTCATTGTGGAGCCCAAGCCAGCGTCACCACCAGAGCCTTTGGCAGGCGAGGACCAACTTTAGTCAGGATAAGTGTACCGTATGTTCCCCTTCAAAATGGCCAATTGTTGGCCCCCTTCCCGCTCAATATTTGGGAAGAGGCCCAGGGCCTTTCCCTATAAATAGGACTAGCCACCCCCAGGGTAGAGGCAACTAATTCAGAGAGAGAGCAGATCAAGGATCAGAGAGAGAGAGAAGGGTGACTGAACTCCTCTCAGCAGTTCATCGCCCAGCCAAGAAAAGACCCTCGCGAGGCTGTTCTTCCTTGTATTGCTCACCATCATCAGCCCAAGAGGCAATCCACCACACCACAACTTGAGTAGGGTATTACACCACATCGGTAGCCCAAACCAGTATAAACTCTATGTCTCTTGTGTTGTTCTTTCCTTTGCTTAGATCTTGGCGAGGCGGAGGGGTACAGGTAGGTAGAAGGAGAAATCTTCGCGCGCACCCCAGTGTTCGAACCTCAAGGGTCTGCCGGAACCCGAAATCCGACATTTGGCGCGCCAGGTAGGGGTGCGCCGGAATCCACCTTCTGCCGCCTCGTGTCCCATCGCGTCGTCATCACCATGTCCGGCGACCAGGCGGGTAACCCAGATCCTTGGGCGGCGTGGCCCGCCCGCGCCGAGCCGCTCGCCTCGGGCGACCCCGTGCCCTAGGCAGCTCGCGGTCCGTAGGGCGCTGCGAGCCGCGGGCGACGCGGACAGGCTTCGACCGCTCTCACACCGCGACAGGCGCGGTCGACAGCAAGGGCCTCCAATCACGCCGCGACCACGACACCGTACACATGCCGGGAGCAGGCGAACTCGAGGGCCGCGCTCACGGTGGCCCGAGAGCTGCTGCAGTTGTCGGATTCTGGGTTCCGGCAGACCCTTAAGGTTAGAACTCTAGGGTGCGCGCGGAGATCGTGCCCTCTACCTCTCCGTCTCGTAAGGATCTAACTACTGCAAGAACAACACAAGAGACACAAGGTTTATACTAGTTCGGGCCACCATTGTGGTGTAATACTCTACTCTAGTTTGTGGTGGGTGGATTGCCTCTTGGGCTGATGAGGAAGAACAGTACAAGGGGGAACGGCCTCGCGAGGGCCTGTTCTTGGCTAAGGGATGAACTGCTAGGGGGAGTTCGATCGCCCTTCTCTCTCTCTCTAGATGCCGGAGTCGATCCGAGCTCATTCCAATCTCGATCTAGATGCCTCTACCCTGGGGGCGGCTAGCCCTATTTATAGGCAAAGGCCCTAGGCCTCTTCCCAAATATTGAGCGGGAAGGGCGCCAACAATTGGCCAATTTGAAGGGGAACATCAGGTACACTTATCCTGACTAAAGTTGGTCTTCGCCTGCCAAAGGCCCCGTGGTGACGCCGTCCTGGGCTCCATGGTGACCTCCTTCCCACCGTTGGACTGGTCTTGGTCTCGTTGCACCAAAATGGGTGCCTTTGCTTGATCCCCTCGCCCGCGCTTGCCCCCTTTGCACCAAAGAGGGAAGGAAGACGTTGCCCGGGTTGGCGCCCGCCTGGCATCCTTGGTCGTCATGGCTTGCGTCATGGGCACCTCGTGAGGTACTCGCCTTGATCTCTCCGCCTCCTGGCGAGCCAACCTGAGGAGGCCATGCTTGAGGAAGCGCCATGTTGTTCGCCTCGCGAGGCTTGGCCCGTCGCGAGGGTCTTGAGCCTTGTGTTGACGAAGATGGGCCACGCTGGGCCCCCATTTGAGCCACGCCGCAGGCCGCAGGCAGGCAAGTCTGGGGACCCCCATTCCCAGAACGCCGACAGTAGCCCCCGGGCCCAAGGCGCACACGGACTTGGCCGTGCCGAGAGGCAAAAGGGCAAGGGTGAAGCACCGCGGGCCCTAACAGTCTGCGGCCTTGGGCGCCGCGTGGCGGTTTGACAGGACGTGGGCGTCTCCACTTCCCCACGACGCCTTGGCAACTGCGTAACTTGACTAGTCCCTGCATGCATAGATACGGATCATTATTACCTGCGATCGTGGTGCTCGACGGTTAGCCTCTTCCAGCTATAAGTGCGAGGCCGCATGGGCTCCGCCAGTCCATCCCTTTCCGCTTCTCTTCTTCTTCCTCTCATTTGCCGCCGCCGCTCGCATGGCTCCGAAGAGGTTCTCAGCCGCGGAGAAGGGGAAGGCTAGTCGGGCGGGGCCCGACTGCCCTCCGGCCAAGCGCGGCCGGGGTCGTCCCCGCAAGCATCCCGTGGCCCCCGCTGTGGCTCCCCGCGGACACAGGGGTGGTTCTCCGCGTGGTGGCAAGCGCTCGGCTGCCATGGAGAGGCAGGTTGTGGTTGCGCGGCCTCCCAGGCCACGCTTTCGCTCGGCGGAGGTGCTGCCGGAGTTCCTCGTGTGGTCGGCGGACCCGACCAGCACCTGGCCCCAGCTCCCTCGCTTCTTCATCAGCGAGCTGCCGGCCGGCGCCCGGTGCGGCTTCTGGCTCCAGGCTGACGGCTGCTGCAGTAGGGCCTCTTGGGTCTCGCTCGAGGTCTCCCCTTCTGGGAATGGGGCCCTAACCCGCGGCTGGCAAACATTTGCCCGTGCGCGCGGCCTGGGCGAGCGGTGCACCCTGCACTTCAAGTTCGACGGCGACAGCACCCTCTACGTGAGGGTGTTTGGGGAAGATGGTCGCCGCGCCGGATGCTGCCCTGAGGACGACGACGAAGGAGACAACGCCCACTTTGTTGGCGGCGCCCGAGGCTCCCCAAGCTTCGCCTACTCCCCTTCAGGCGGCTCCTCCAGCGGTGGCCACAGCCAGCCCCCTCTCCTCCGCGCCTGCTTGGGGGGTGGCTGTTCATCCTCCCGTCGTCGCGCTCCGGTGAAACGCGAGAGGGAGTCCGCCTGAGCTCCGGAGGCATCCGGTGTCGCCTCAGCAGGACGATGCGGGGTGGGCCGCGCCGGGCTCACCCTTTCCTTTTCCTTTTGCTCCCTGTGTAAGATAAGACAGCTGCGTGGAGCCCCGTGGGGGCATGTTTAAGAATTATTGCCATTGTAGCCATTACCTTAATTTTGTTGTCGTGTTTCACAACTATTTGCCCTCACATAGGTAGTTTACGGCCCCAGCCGGGGGGCGACCGACCCAGGCCCTGTGTGCATGTCGCGGTGCCCGAGGGGCACGGACCAGAGGGGTGCTCCTGTAGAGAGCCCGGGTCGTGAAACCTTTAAACGGCTAGAGCAGAGACGCTCGCGAGGGCGTTCGAGCCCGATCCCTCGCGAGGCCTTCACGAGAGAAAATCAGAACGAGGAGCTAAAATCGGCAAACCACAAATCAACAACGGCGATAACTTCGATAAGACTTCAAATGCAAGTAAAACACGTCAAATGCGGAAAGCAAATGAAAAATCCGCGTCTGGCACCTAGTCTAGTCTTCGATGTCTTCTCACCAGCGCGGAGCTAAGTGCTGCCACTGGGCGTGGGAGGGAGCCCCAGGGCCTGAGGCCGGCACTCCTGAGACTCCGGGCATGGACAACACCACTCATTATTACGTGAGAGTGTCACGGGGCGGCGAGCTTCACAGGCATTGGCCTTCTTCACAGGCTCCGGGCCTTTCTACTTAGAGGTAATGAGCTTCACAGGCATTGGCCTTCTTCACAGGCTCCGGGCCTTTTCCAAAAAGAGACGATCTTCACAGGTGTTTGCCTTCTTCACAGGCTCAGGGCCTTTTCCAAAAAGAGAAAATCTTCACAGGCGTTCGCCTTCTTCACAGGCTCAGGGCCTTTTTTAAAAAGAGAAGATCTTCACAGGCGTTCGCCTTCTTCACAGGCTCAGGGTCTTTTCCAAAAAGAGAAGATCTTCACAGGCGTTCGCCTTCTTCAAAGGCTCAGGGCCTTTTCCAAAAAGAGAAGATCTTCACAGGCGTTCGCCTTCTTCACAGGCTCAGGGCCTTTTAGGGGTAGAACCTCCGGAGGTGCTGGATGTTCCACGCGTTCTGGATCGGCTCCCCCTCTTGAGTCTCCAAGCGCACGGAGCCTGGCCTGGAAACATGAACAACCTTGAACGGGCCCTCCCACATGGGAGAGAGCTTGTGCAGCCCTTCCCTGGAGAGGACCCGCCTGAGTACGAGGTCTCCTACCTCGAGGGTCCTGGGGCGGATGTTGCGGCAGTGATATCGTCGTAGCGCCTGTTGGTACCTTGCCGCTCGCAGCGCGGCTTCCCGGCGGCGTTCCTCCCCCAGAACGAGGTCCATCCCCCGCATGGCGTCCTGCTACGCCTCGTCGAACGTCGGGACCCGCGCGGAGTGACGCCTGACCTCGTGAGGAAGGACTGCTTCGGCCCCGGTTGGTTTGGTCGCGGTTGTGCGGATGCACCACATCACGGATTGGAGCTCATTGTACCAACCCCTGCCGCAGGCCTCCAGCTTCTTCTTGAACGTCCTGGTCTTGAGGCCTCTCAGGACCGCCGCGTTGGCTCGTTCGGCTTGCCCATTGCTTCGCGGGTGTGCCACCGAAGCGTAGCATATCTGCGTTTCAAGGTTAGCACGGTATGTTTTGAAGAGATTACTAGTGAACTGCGAACCGTTGTCTGTGATGATGCAGTTCGGCACCCCGAACCGGCTCACGATACCCCTGATGAACTTGACTGCGGAGCCTGCGGGGATGGTACGGACATCCTCCACCTCTGGCCACTTGGTGAACTTGTCAATGGCGACGTAGAGGTAACGGTAGCCCCCTGGAGCCTGAGGGAACGGGCCCAGAATATCCAACCCCCAAACTGCGAATGGCCACGAGAGGGCTATAGTCTGCAGGCTCCCCGCTGGTTGATGGATCTGCTTGGAATGGAACTGGTAGGCCTCACAAGCCTTTACCAATTCGATCACGTCGTTGAGCGTGGTGGGCCAATAGAACCCACTACGGAATGCTTTGCCGACGAGGGTTCGTGATGATGAGTGGTGTCCGCAGTCTCCGCCGTGTATGTCCCCAAGTAGTTCCCTTCCTTGCTCCCTGGAGATGCAGCGCAGAGATACGTCGTTGGGTCGCTTCCGGTAGAGTTCTCCGTCTCTGATGCAGTATGCCGTGGCCTGCCACACCACACGTTCTGCTTCCTCTTCCTTCTCCGGCAGGGCCCCATGTGTCATGTAATTCCGGAGCTCGGTGATCCAGCATTCCTCCTGAGGTTCCATCGTCAGGAGTAAACGTGCTCCTGAGGGCGGTCCGCAGGCCGGGGCTCCCGAGGCTGGCGGCTGAGGGAGCTCCTCTCGAGGCTGAGCTGTGCTTGATAGCGTTGGCTACGCTGAAGGCTTGAAGAGCCGTTTCTTCGAAGACGCCTGGCTCCTGCGGCAGCCGCCTGGACGCCCGTCCGGCTATGTCGTCAGCTTCTTGGTTGGTGCCACGGGGCATGTGCTTCAGCTCCAGCCCCCAGAACTGCTTTTCCATCCTGCGGACCTCTGCTAGGTAGGCCTCCATGTGTTCATCCTTTGGCTCGTACACCTTGTTGGAGAAGTTGACTAGGAGCCGCGAGTCGCCTTTGACGGTGAGGCGCTTTACTCCCAGGGCCGCTGTGGCCTTCAACCCGGCTATCAGTCCCTCATATTCTGCTATGTTGTTGGAGACCTTTTCTCCATGCTGGAAACAGAGTTGTACTGCGTAGCAAAGCTTATCCTGAGTGGGTGATATCAGCACAGCACCAGCCCCCGCGCCGTGCCTGGAGAATGCCCCGTCGAAGTACATGACACAGCCTTCCGGCGCCTCGCTCCCTGGGGAGAGGGAGCGATCCTCGTCATCCTTGAGGCCTGGCGCCTCTGTCCATTCCGCTACGAAATCCGCCACTGCGGCTCCCTTGATGACCCTAGTTGTGCTGAACTCGAGTTGAAACGCTTGCAACTCTATGTTCCACTCAGCGACCCTTCCGGCTGAGTTAGGGCTCCTGAGCACCCTCTCCAGGGGGTACGATGAGACGACCTTGATCGGGTGAGCTTGGAAGTAGTGTTGCAGCTTGCGCGAGGCCACCAGCAGCGCGAGGAGGAGCTTCTGAGGCATCGGGTAACGTGCCCTCACGTCCCGTAGCACCGTGCTAACGAAGTAGACCGGGTGCTCAACAAGGCTGAGAGCATCTCGGGTCGCGGTGCCCTCGGGAGGTGATGGCCCCTCACGAGATGCTGTGGCCTCGGGAGGTGGACCATCCGGGCATGCTGCCTCTCCTGTCTCTGGTGCGTCCCTCGGCAGCTGACTCTCTTCATCTGTAGTTTCGGCTACCTCGAGCTTTCCCTGTTCCTGTCTTGTCTGACCTCGGGCTGCCGTTATGGTCTTGGACTGGCGCTCCTCCCTAACCGCCACCAGTGCTGCGCTGGCTGAGTAGGGGGTGGCGGCAAGGTAAAGCAGCAGAGGCTCTTGAGGGCGCGGAGCCACCATGACCGGGGGACTGTTTAGGTACCTCTTGAGATCTTGAAACGCCCTATCTGCCTCTTCAGTCCATTCAAAGGGTCCCTTTTTCTTCATCAGCTGAAAGAAAGGCAGCGCTCGTTCCCCCAGCTTGGAGATGAAGCGCCCTAGTGCGGTCACACGCCCAGTGAGCTTCTGCATTTCTCTGAGGGTCTTTGGCGGACTCATGTCCTCGACCGCCTTGACCATCTCAGGGTTGGCCTCGATGCCACGGTGAGACACGAGGAATCCCAAAAGCTTGCCTGAGGGAACGCCAAACACACATTTCTCTGGGTTGAGCCGCAGGTTTACTGCGTCGAGGCTCGCGAAGGTCTCCTCCAGGTCTTGTATCAGGGTCCTGGCCTCTCGAGATTTCACCACAATGTCATCGATGTATGCTTCAACATTCTTCCCGAGCTGCGGGCCCAAGGTGATGTGCATCAGCCGCTGAAAGGTTGCCCCTGCGTTGCGTAGTCCAAATGGCATGAATGTATAGCAGTACACCCCGCACGGGGTCAAGAAGGCGGTCTTCTCAACGTCTTCTATCGCCATCTTGATCTGGTGATATCCGGAGAAGGCATCCAAGAAGCACAATAGGTCGCACTCGGCGGTGGAATCGTCGATCTGGTCGATGCGAGGGAGCGGGAACGGATCTTGCAGGCATGCCTTGTTGAGGTTGGTGAAGTCGACACACATGCGTTCCTTCCCCCCTTTCTTGGGCACAATGACAGGGTTGGCCAACCAATCTGGGTACCGGACCTCGCGAATGACTCTAGCGGCTTCCAACTTGCGGGTCTCTTGGACGATGAAGGCCTGCTTCTTTGCGGACTGCCGCCTGGCCTTCTGCTTCACGAGGCGCACATTTGGGCACACGTTGAGGTGGTGCTCGATGACGTCCCTGGGGATCCCTGCCAACTGATCGGGCTCCCAAGCAAACACTTTCTTGTTTGCACGCAGGAACTTGACTAGGGCCTCCTCCTGCTCAGGCCCCAGGTTGGCGCCAATGGTAAAAGTGGCGCTGGAGGATCCGTCCTCGTCGACGGGTATCTGCTTGGTTTCTGCCTCGTCCTGGGTGAATAACTGCTTCTTCTTGGTAGGCGCAGCCCCTTTGGGCTCAGGGGTCCCCGCGTCAGTGGGCTGTGCCGATGCTGCCGTCTTGAAGGCGAGCTTGAGTACACGCAGGGCGTCCCCGGTGTCTCCGTGCACGGTTAGAGTACCGTTGCTCCCGGGCATCTTCATGAGGTTGTAGCCGGGTGCGTGGCGGCCATGAACTGAGCCAGTGCCGGGTAGCCGAGGATGGCGTTGTAAGGGAGGCCGATGGGGGCGATGTCGAAGTCGACCATCTCCGTGCGGAAGTTGTCGTAGGTGCCGAATGTCACCGGGAGCCGGATCTGTCCCAAGGAGTCGGACGACCCGCCCCCGACGCCTGAGAAGGATCGGCTGGGTTGCAGCCGCTCCCGGGGTATGCGTAGGAGGTTGAAGGTCTCGACCGAAAGCACGCCGTGGCCCGCGCCACCATCGACGAGGGTTCTGGTGATGGCCACGTGGCAGATGGTGGGGGTGCACAACAGGGGGAGCACGCCCGAGCCAGCCAAGTTAGTGGGGTGGTCCTCCGAGCTGAAGGTCAGGCCAACTATCGGCGTTCTGGGAACGGGGGTCCCCAGACTTGCCTGCCTGCGGCCTGCGGCGTGGCTCGAGTGGGGGCCCAACGTGGCCCATCTTCATCAACACAAGTCTCAAGACCCTCGCGAGGGGCCAAGCCTCGCGAGGCGGACGACATGGAGCTTCCTCCAGCACGGCCTCCTTAGGCTGGCTCACGAGGAGGCGGAGAGATCAAGGTGGGGTACCTCACGAGGTGCCCATGACGCAAGCCATGACGACCAAAGGTGCCAGGCGGGCGCCAGCCCGTGCAGTGTCCTCCGTTTCCTCTTTGGTGCAAAGGGGGCAAGCGCAGGCGAGAAGATCAAGCAAAGGCATCCATTTCGGTGCAACGAGACCAAGACCAACTCCACGACAAGGAGGAAGTCACTGTGGAGCCCAAGCCGGCGTCATCACCAGAACCTTTGGCAGGGGAAGACCAACTTTAGTCAGGATAAGTGTACCCGATGTTCCCCTTCAAATCGGCCAATTGTTGGCGCCCTTCCCGCTCAAATATTTGGGAAGAGGCCCAGGGCCTTTGCCTATATATAGGGACTAGCCGCTCCCAGAGAGGGCAGATCCAGGAGAAGACCTAGAGCAAGTAGAGAGAGAGAGAGAGAGAGAGAGAGAGAGAGAAGGGAGATCGAACTCCCCTAGCAGTTCATCCCCTAGCCAAGAATAGACCCTCGCGAGGTCGTTCCCCTTTGTATTGTTCTTCCTCATCAGCCCTAGAGGCAATCCACCACACCACACTGGAGTAGGGTATTACACCACAATGGTGGCCCGAACCAGTATAAACCCTGTGTCTCTTGTGTTGTTCTTGCAGTAGTTTAGATCCCAGCGAGACGGAGAGGTAGAGGGCACGATCTCCGCGCGCACCCCAGAGTTCGAACCTTAAGGGTCTGCCGGAACCCGTGATCCGACATTTGGTGCGCCAGGTAGGGGTGCACCGGAATCAGTCTTCCACCGCTTCGCTCTCGTCCGACCACCGCATCCATGTCTGACGCTCGTCGGGCCTGCGCCGAGCGCCGGGCCACCATCGCTTCCCACGCCGTCTAGACGGCCCCCGTCGGCGGGCGTCCTCGTCGTTCCCCGTCGCCCGCTGTCAATGCCGCCACCGGCCCGGCGGGGAACGAGCAGCAAGCGTCCTCTCAGCACCCGTCCGTGCGGCGGGATGGCCACACCGCCACTCCATCGCTCACCCCTGCCGGTTCCTCGTCGCACGCGCTGCGCGCGCCCTTGGAGGCTCGAGCTTCGCTCATCGCGGCGAATGAGCTCCTGCGCTACCGCCCTGTCGACGATGTCTACGAGGAGTGGCTCGACCGCGTCGCCGAGCTCGTCCGCGTTGCAGGGGGCTCTCCCGCGCCTTCTGCACCACTGCGCCGCACTCCGCCCCGCATGGGCAACGAAGCCCCAGGGGCGTTTCAGCCACCACCTTTCCAAGAAGATGCCAAGGCCTCATGGCGCGCGGCTCCTGGGCGGAACCCGCTCTGCCATGCGCCGGCGCAGCCGAAATAGAGCTGCCAGGAAGTCCCGCGACCGCAAGAGGCCGCCCGGGCGCTCCTGGCCCCGGCTCGCCGAGACCCTGCTCCAGCTCCGGCACGTCAAGACCCCGCGTTGCTCCCAGCTGCGGCGCAAGGGGACCCACAAGGCCAAGCTCCCCCTCAACCAAAACCTCCCGCGGTCACCGCTGGCTGCCGCGCCTACACCCCTAAGCTGCGTAGCGTCGCGTGGCCCGGCAAGTTCAAGCCGGACCTGCCTCCTCACTACGACGGCACAACTGATCCCACGGAGTTCCTCCAGCTCTACGAGTTGGGAATCGAAGCTGCCAGCGGGGACGAGAAGGTCATGGCGAACTGGTTCCCCATGGCGCTGAAGGAAGGTGCTCGCACTTGGCTCCTGAACCTGGCCCCAGGCACGATCTCCTCCTGGGACCAGATGCGTACCCGCTTCATCGCCAACTTCCAAGGTACCCGCGACCGGCCTCCCGCCGTGAGCGACATGCGCCGCATCAAGCAGCAACCTGGAGAGACCCTGCAGAAGTACATCCAGCGCTTCAACAGCGCGCGCCTCAAGATCCCCAGGGTGTCCGAGGAAGCCATCATTTCGGCCTTCTCTGATGGCGTGCGCGACGTCAAGATGAAGGAGGAGCTGGCGATGCACGAAGACCACTGCACCTCCCTAGAGCTATTCAACTTGGCGACCAAGTGCGCCAGAGCTGAGGAGGGACGCCTCTCCCTCCTCGAGCTGCCTATCGCAAACCCAGAAGAGAAGAAGCCCAAGGCCAAGGACGTGAAGCGCAAGGGGGCTGCCGAGCTCGCGGCAGAACCAGACACCAAGCGGGGCAAGGACCTGCCTGAATCCTCCAGGGGCAGCCGGTACTGTGTGTACCACGACCTCCACGCCCACAACACCAATGAATGCCAAGAACTCCGTGCCGTGCGAGAAGGAAGAGTCGGACGACGCCCTGACCGTGCTGACCGAGGCTACGGACGAGGAGGAGGAAGGAACCCGGGGCGCTGGGAAGACCGCGACCCACGTCCAGGCTAGCGCGACCAACCTCGCGAGGATCGCTGGCGCGACCCGCCTCGCGAGGGGACTGGAGGGATCAGCCTCGTGAGGATCGCCCCCACGGCAACCCAGGCCTGCCGCCGTTGCCGCCTCAGCCAAGAAGGAATGAAGACCGCCACCAAGACGAGGGGGTTGGGGGCTTCCAGGAGCCCCGCGCCATCGCCTGCATCCTGGGCGGAGCTCAAGCCCCAGCCTCCCAACGCATCTTCAAGCAGTTTGCTCGCGAAGTGAATGTAGTCCTCCCCAAGCTCGAAGCAACGCGTCCCCTCAGGTGGTCGTCCTGCACCATCATGTTCAGCTCCGCAGACCAGCTCAAGTGCGCAGCCACAGCCGGGGTCCTCCCAATGCTTTGTTCCCCAGTCATCAGCAATGTTCTGGTCACCAGGACCCTCATCGACGGAGGGGCAGGGCTCAATGTCTTGTCCGTGGAAATGTTCAACAGCTTCCAAGTGCCCTATGACCAGCTTCAGCCAACCAAGCCCTTCTCCGGAGTCACCGACGGTTCCACGATCCCGATAGGGCAGGTCCGCCTCCCAGTCACCTTCGGCACCTACAACAACTACCGCACCGAGCTCATCGACTTTGACGTTGCCCACATCCGCCTGCCGTACAACGCCATCCTCGGGTACCCGGCGCTGGCCAAGTTCATGGCCGTGACTCACCATGGCTGCAACGTCCTCAAGATGCCAGGAAGCGGCGGTGTCATCACGGTGCCATGTCAGGAGAAGGATGCAGTGTGTGCACTGGAGCGAGCCTTTCAGGCCGCGTCACTAGAAGACCTAGATCGCGGAAGCAGGAGGCTTCCTGAGACCACCCCCAAGAAGAAGAAGACAACGTCAGGCTCAGACCCTCAGGAGGCAGGCCCTTCAAGGCCCGCGTCTGCTCAGGGGGACCCTCCTTCAATCGCATAGGAAAGCGCGCCCGGCGCCCCCCTCAGGCAGGGCCCAGGGGTTCTCACCTGGAGGGCCACCGACCTCGCCAAGGTCACGAGGGAGGCGCTGGGGCACCATGTGGAGGCGTGTTTTGAAACACGCTTCCCTCGGGAGGAAGCCAGGGAAGGAAGGCCAGACCAACAGGAGTTCGTTAGCAAGGCGATACAAGAACTACAGGAGTCGAGGATCATGAGAGGTTGCCGTCGCCCACCAGCTGTGGCTCCCCATCCAGGCGAGGATGGTGGGCTGCGCGTCTGCGCCGACGTACCAGGGCTCAACCAGGTCGCCACGGCGGAGCGCCTCTGGCCCTCACACGCGGGGCGCTGCGGAGGACCACCCCACAGCTATGTTCGCATGCCTTATGGTCTGCCGAGCGTGGCTGCGGCGTACCAGCGCATCATGAGGAGCATCTTGGAGGCGCATAAGGCAGGCGATCCACAACCCTGGCGGAGATGGAGGCTGCTCACGAGGGGCCACCAGTGCCTCCGGAGCCTCCCGAGGCCCCTGGGCCTGGGGGCTCGTGAGGATCGGCTTCCACAGCCCACCGAGTCTGCTGCACCAACGCCACTGCACCGACGACATCTTCAGGTGACATCTTTCAAGTTTCATTCCCAGCTGGGAGTGCCCTCCCAGGGTTGCATCATTCCCAGGCCGCGTGGGTCCGTCCCTGTGGCATGTATCCCTTTTTATCTTTTCGGTCGCTAGCTTGCTTTGCTGGGGGCGCCCCTCGGGCTGCATCATCCCCAGGCCACTCATGCTAGGCCCAGCGGCATGTATCCCTTCCGCGTTTATTTCCAATATGCATCATGCTTGATTACTCGATGTCGTCGGCGGCACCTTTTCTTCTTCATGTCGACCACTTGCACGTTAAAGGGGGGTGCCTGAGCATCGCGACTCAGGGCTCTTACTGGCTCTCCAGCCCTCACCCTCTGGCCTTGTCCACGGCATCGCGACCTGGCATACCAGCGACGGCTGAGACAAGCTCGAGGGCCGGGACCCGAGGACGTAGAGTGCCGGCATCTAACCAGACCTTGCAGGAACACATCTCGAGATGCGGCCCAGCGCCAGGCGCAGCCCGCCTACAGGTAGGGCCTCGTGAGTCCCGCGCTGGCTCACGGGTGCCCCGACGCACCTCGCCAGCTCCAACCGACGAGCTCCTGAGCGACTAACAGTCAACTAATCGCTGCTATGGCAATCCCATCTACTCTTTTTGAGGTGAATCCACAGGGTCCATAGGGGGAATCACGCTAGCCGAGGCCCTCACGGTGTTCCTTTCGCCCTTGCCCGCGCGAGCCGCTTGCACGTTAAAGGGGGGGGGGCGCCTGAGCATCGCGACTCAGGGCTCCTACTGGCTCTCCAGCCCTCACCCTCTGGCCTTGTCCATGGCATCGCGACCTGGCATACCAGCGACGGCTAAGACCAGCTCGATGGCCGGGACCCGAGGACGTAGAGCAGAAAGGGGAGCAGAGGCGAGGGAGAAGGGGCGCGCGAGGACCTCGTCAAGCAGCTCCGCTCGAGCTACCCCCCAGATCCGACGGCACGCTGAGGGCAATCTCCAATCCTCAAGATAAGTCACCATCCAATGCATAGGCTACCGCAGCACTACCCCCGCACCTAAAGCAACTCCGTACTAGCGACGTTGCTTCCCTTTCTCACCTAGCCACAGCTGCTTGGGCGCCAAAGGGGACCTCCTGAGCATCGCGACTCAGGGGCTCTTACCGGACCCCGGGTCGCTCACCTCCTGGACTTGACCACGGCATCGCGACCTGGCATACCAGCGACGGCTGACGCCTCCTTGGGACTGGGACCTGTCCACGCAGAGCACCAAGCCCTCGCGAGGTGTGAAAGGGGGAACCAAACTATGACGGAATTCGCGATTCGCACAAATTCATAGCAAGGGTTACATATTAACGACAAGGATCACAACCACCTTACAAGCCCCTATGGGGCGCAATGTGATTCCTCGCAGGGAACGAATCCTAAAGGGTGCTAACTACACGCGCCCCTGTAGAAGATGCCATCATCAACAGTGGGCCGGCAGGCGCCGGCGCTAATCCCATCCAGAACAGGATCGGCGGCGACCAAGAGAGCCTGCCCTGCTCCGGGAGCGGCGCCGGCTCGCGGGCTCGTAACTGTCGTCGCTCGTCTCCGGCGTCGTGAAGACCTCAATGGGATCGCTGGATCCCCCGGCGCTCCCATCGCTTGCGGAGCTGACCAGGGGGATTGCGGGCCCCGCCGTTGCCGTGGCAGGGTCCTGGCCACCTCCCCCGGTGCATCACTCCAGCCGGCGACCGTTCGCGTCGAAGACCTTGAAGAACATCACCGAAGTGCCGTCGTACTCCAGGTGGATCGTGAGGGCGCCCTTCGTTCTGCAGCACCGAGCGATTTCACCCCAGCCGCGAGTCATGAAGACCTCGCCCAGGGCGGTGATCGCAACCTCTGCCCCGGTTGCAGGAGTGCATCAGTCGGCATGCTGCAGCCACAGCTCCAGGAGTCTTACCTACTGGAAGGCGGAGGCGAAGAAGGGAGGAAGGCGGATCCAAGTCCGCGGAGGCATGGCGGCGTGGAGCACGAGCACACGGGAGGAGCCCTCGGTGTGGACTCTAGGAGGAACAACCAACACCTTCGTGATCCTGCGACGCCGGCGACGACGCTGGCCGAGGGGATCGGCATCTCCTCTTCTAGAACCCTCGGCGTGAGCATACAAGGGAAGCGGGAACCCCGGCGGAGGCCACTCGTACCAAGGCCTCGGCACCACCAGGCGATTCTCCTCATCTTGGCCGCGCAAGGCGGGCCGTTTCTTCGGTGGGAGCGGGTCAGGTACCTCCTGAGGAGCCTTTCCCTTTTCCGCCGCGGAGAACCGACGAATCGGAGCCATCACACCAAGACGAAGCAAGAACTGAGGCGGGAGAGGAAGCAAGAAGAGATGGACTGGAAGGGCATGCGTGGTGCCGTACTTATAGCCGGCGGAGGCCAACCGCCGGCCTCCACGATCACAGGTAATCATGACATGATTTGCAAGTAGGGACTTGTCCAATCCGCGCGATCGTCGAGGCGTCGTGGGGAAGTGGATACGCCCACGTCCAATCAACCGCCACGCGGCGCCCGAGGCCGCAGGCTGTTAGGGCCCGCGGCGCTTCGCCCTTGCCCTTTCGCCTCTCGGCACGGCCAAGTCCATGCGCGCCTTGGGCCCGGGGGCTACTGTCGGCGTTCTGGGAACGGGGGTCCCCAGACTTGCCTGCCTGCGGCCTGCGGCGTGGCTCGAGTGGGGGCCCAACGTGGCCCATCTTCATCAACACAAGTCTCAAGACCCTCGCGAGGGGCCAAGCCTCGTGAGTCGGACGACATGGAGCTTCCTCCAGCACGGCCTCCTTAGGCTGGCTTGCGAGGAGGCGGAGAGATCAAGGTGGGGTACCTCACGAGGTGCCCATGACGCAAGCCATGACGACCAAAGGTGCCAGGCGGGCGCCAGCCCGCGCAGTGTCCTCCCTTTCCTCTTTGGTGCAAAGGGGGCAAGCGCAGGCGAGCAGATCAAGCAAAGGCATCCATTTCGGTGCAACGAGACCAAGACCAACTCCACGACAAGGAGGAAGTCACTGTGGAGCCCAAGCCGGCGTCATCACCAGAACCTTTGGCAGGGGAAGACCAACTTTAGTCAGGATAAGTGTACCCGATGTTCCCCATCAAATCGGCCAATTGTTGGCGCCCTTCCCGCTCAAATATTTGGGAAGAGGCCCAGGGCCTTTGCCTATATATAGGGACTAGCCGCTCCCAGAGAGGGCAGATCCAGGAGAAGACCTAGAGCAAGTAGAGAGAGAGAGAGAGAGAAGGGCGATCGAACTCCCCCAGCAGTTCATCCCCTAACCAAGAACAGACCCTCGCGAGGTCGTTCCCCTTTGTACTGTTCTTCCTCATCAGCCCTAGAGGCAATCCACCACACCACACTGGATTAGGGTATTACACCACAATGGTGGCCTGAACTAGTATAAACCCTGTGTCTCTTATGTTGTTCTTGCAGTAGTTTAGATCCCAGCGAGACGGAGAGGTAGAGGGCATGATCTCCGCGCGCACCCCAGAGTTCGAACCTTAAGGGTCTGCCGGAACCCGTGATCCGACACCAACCTCGCGCGCCGCCCGGTCCGTGGGAGCCCCCTGCCGTGCGGAAACGACGCTGATCTGACGGGAAAATGGCTTGACGTGGCGGCTTGTGGGTGGCGCCGGCGAGCCGCCCAGGAGGGCCGCGACGACCGGGAGCGTCGATGTGGCGGTGCGGCAGCCCGGTCGCATTGCCAGGCGCCGGGGTGGTGCTTGCTGTTCACCTCCTGCTGGGCCGGTGGTGGTGTTGACGGCGTGCGACGGGGGACGGCGAGGACGTCCACCAGCGAGGGCCACTGGCTTGACGTGAGCACGACGTGCGCCATACATGGATGCGGCGGTCGGAGGAGAGCGGAGCGGTGGAAGACATTTTCCGGCGCAGCCCTACCTGGCTCGCCAAATGTCGGATTCTGGGTTCCGGCAGACCCTTAAGGTTCGAACTCTGGGGTCCGCGCGGAGATCGTGCCCTCTACCTCTCCGTCTCGTAAGGATCTAACTACTGCAAGAACAACACAAGAGACACAAGGTTTATACTAGTTCGGGCCACCATTGTGGTGTAATACCCTACTCTAGTTTGTGGTGGGTGGATTTCCTCTTGGGCTGATGAGGAAGAACAGTACAAGGGGAACGGCCTCGCGAGGGCCTGTTCTTGGCTAGGGGATGAACTGCTAGGGGGAGTTCGATCGCCCTTCTCTCTCTCTAGATGCCGGAGTCGATCCGAGCTCATTCCAATCTCGATCTAGATGCCTCTACCCTGGGGGCAGCTAGCCCTATTTATAGGCAAAGGCCCTGGGCCTCTTCCCAAATATTGAGCGGGAAGGGCGCCAACAATTGGCCAATTTGAAGGGGAACATCAGTTACACTTATCCTGACTAAAGTTGGTCTTCGCCTGCCAAAGGCCCTGTGGTGACACCGTCCTGGGCTCCATGGTGACCTCCTTCCCACCGTTGGACTGGTCTTGGTCTCGTTGCACCAAAATGGGTGCCTTTACTTGATCCCCTTGCCTGCGCTTGCCCCCTTTGCACCAAAGAGGAAAGGAAGACGTTGCCCGGGCTGGCGCCCGCCTGGCATCCTTGGTCGTCATGGCTTGCGTCATGGGCACCTCGTGAGGTACCCGCCTTGATCTCTCCGCCTCCTGGCGAGCCAAACTGAGGAGGCCGTGCTTGAGGAAGCGCCATGTCGTCCGCCTCGCGAGGCTTGGCCCCTCGCGAGGGTCTTGAGCCTTGTGTTGACGAAGATGGGCCACGCTGGGCCATCATTTGAGCCACGCTGCAGGCCGCAGGCAGGCAAGTCTGGGGACCCCCGTTCCCAGAACGCCGACAGCAGTGCAGGCTGTTGGAGGGTGGCCATGACGTGCTGCTGGAGCGGGTGGCGGAGCTCCTGGGCTTCGCCGCCTCGGGGGATCACCCCTTCTGCACCCAGCTCCCATCTCAAGCCCAGGGTGGCCCGCGCGGAGGCTCTGCGCGCGCCTGCAGGCTCCAAGGCTACTCCGACGTCAGCGAAGTTGTCGGCACCGGACCGGCGACGGCGCTGCCCCCGCTCCCGGTCCGTGAAGAAGAAGGACCCGACGCAACCCACGACCCCAGTGGACAGCCGCGCTACCACCCTGCGGTGGGCGCGCCAAGCGGAGTTGCATGGCACGCGGAGCACTATGGCGCGGCTTTCGGGATGACGGCGCCAGAAGAATACGTGCCCCGCATGATGGACCAAGGGAACCCTCACGAGGGCGAACAAGGCTCACTTTTCAGGCCAAGCTGGGGGGATGAGGCGCCAGAAGCTGAGCTCTTCCAAGAGCCCCGGGACGGTCCCACTGGCCACGCTGGAGGCAACGATTATCGGGTACCGCTAATTCCTCAGGAGCAAGCATACGCTAATCATGGATCGTAGGAGGTGCAGGTCACCGCAGCGAGCAGCTGCCCCGCTCCCACAGTCTCCTACCCCTCGGGAGGAGGACGCAGGGGGCTGCAGGAGAGGGGCCGAGATCCGACATCGCCCCCGCGGTATTCGGAGCAAGGTGTTCTTAGGAGGTAGGCCCTCTGCTGGGGAGGTGCCTCAGGGCCTGCCCTTGGCGGAGGACCCGTGGTCGTCGGGGGAACCGCTAGCGACCGCTCTACCCCATCGGCGGCGTCCTGGTTTCCGGTCGTCGTTGATGGCACTAGAGTGTGGCGCAAGGCGGGGCCCTCGTCTGGCGATATGAAGCAAGGCCGGTACCTGTGAAGAAGGCCCAGTGCCTGTGAAGCTCGCTGCCCCGTGACACTCTCACGTAATAATGAGTGGGGATGTACACGCCCCAGAGTCTCAGGGGTGTCGGCCTCAGGCCCTGGGGCTCCCTCCCACGCCCAGTGGCAGCACTTAGCTCCACGCTGGTGAGAAGACGTCCAAGACTAGATTAGGTGCCGGACGCGGCCTTTTATCTGCTTTCATTGCTTTCCCCTTTGGTTATTACTTTCCCCCGCTGGATTTAAGTTGGATTCGAATTTGAGATTTGCGTGTGTTCGGGGAAGGGTTGCTTAGTCTCGTTCGAGCAGTTTCTCGCGTTTTGGTTACACTTCGCCTCAGCTGCCTCCCCTCGTGAGCCCCTCGCGAGCCGGGTCAGGCCTAGCTTGCGCGCAGCCCAGACTGCCGCCGCCATGTCCTCTCAGGAGGTTCTTTTACTGCAGATCCCACGAATTCGGTCAAGGAACGCTCGGGGCGCTACAGCCTCCCACAGGCTGCCTTAGGGCCCGCACGGAACGGAGGTAAACTAGCCAACCAGCACGTCGCTCGGCCCGCCACTAGGTGCAGGCGCATGGGCAATGTGACATCTACTAATACACTGAAAACAAGTTTTACATGAGGGGCTCCCCCTCCCAAAATTCTCTCACACCCATCAGGCCAAAACCTGAGTTCTATTCGTGCAGGGTAAGAAAACAGGAACGATGCATAATCAGTCAGATAAATCCCCCAATGCGTCCTCATGAGCACCTCCCGAACTGTTGCTGGCGTCGCTGGGCTCGCCATCGCTGTCTGCGTTGCCGCCAATGGCATTGGGGCCGTTCACCACGCCGCCCTCGTCGGCAGCCACGATCACGCCGTTGTTGTCTGAAGCAAAGGCCCTGACGAGGGCATCCACATTGTCTTCCACCCAGTGCGCCAGGTCGTCTCGGACGGCCCGGGGGACTGGGGCGATGGCAGCATCAAAGTCGAAGTGGGGATCCATGTTCCTAAGATGGCTGAAGACGCGAGAAAAGGCGCGCCCGAGCAGGGCGCGGCTCCTCTCCTCCACCAACCTGTCGGCCCTGACCGACCGTGCCTCCAGCTGCGTCACCACGTTAGTAAAGAACTGGAGGTTGCCGGCGTAGTTGACTGCGTGCGGCTCGCCAACAGCCACCTCGCAGATGTTGCCCAAGGCCGTGTTGGCTCTCTCCCAGAGCGTGGCGAGCATGGGGCCGTGCTCATGCTCCAGGAGCCGCTGCTGACGTATCTCGTCCGCGTTCTAGCACGCGACGGCCTCAGCCTCCTCCACCTGATGGCGAAGAAGGAGCACCTCGGCCTGGGAGGGAGTTGACACCCCTTGCGTTGCCTCAAGGGCGGCCCGAAAAGCATCGGCCCGCCACGTCGCTGCCTCCAGCTTGGCCCTCAAGGCAGCAGTCCTACCTTCAGCCTCGACCCGGATCAACCCCAACCCCTCCTCGAACTTGCGCTCGAGGTTCAAGCGTGTTGTCACCAGCCGACGTCCGACCTCCTCTAGGACACGGGTTTCCTGTGCAGCGACATCATCCTCCGCCCGCGTCACCAAGCGCTCCCTCGTCTCCAGACGCTCGTACTCACGCGCACTTTCGGCGGCTTCCAGTGAGTGGCACCTGGCCAGGAGCTCCCGAGCCCGCTCCTCCGCGGCCTCTCGCCGCCGGTCAGCCTCATGGGCATCCTCAGCGGCCCGAGATCGGGCCTCACGAGAGGCCAACAGCGACGCCTTGGCCTCTTCGTCGTCAAGATCGTGCTGATGGCGCGCGTGGGCGATGGTGCCCTCCAGCTCGCGCCTCTCTGCAGCCCGGCGCAGGCCCTCGGCCTCAAGGCGCGCGTCTTCATCAGCAAGCTCCACACCAAGATGATTCACCGCGTCAGCCGCCCTTCGGAGGAATCCTTGGCGAAGAGCGCGACGCTCCCGGGCGCGCTCGAGCACGTCTTCCACACCATCATCTACCCCAAGCAAGCGCCGGGGGCTGCGAATCAGCCCTCCCCTCCGGGCAGGGGGCTGGGGGCTGGCACCCTCGCGACGGCTGGGCACGTCACGCCAGAAGCCCGGCCTGGAGCCAGCCCATTCCCAAACAAAGAGCGCAGGGAGCTCCTCAACCAATCATAGTCCACGACCAGGCGAGAAGCCCACGGCAGGCTGGCTATGCTGCGAGAGGGCCCGCGAAGGAGGCTCGCGAGGTGCGCAGGGTCTTGGTGCGCCTCGGGGCGGTTCGCCTCTCCAATCGCCCCCACCACAAGGGCCCAGCTGCTCGGAGCGCCAGAGGACGGTGGAGGGGGCGAAGCCAAGGGGGATGGCACCTCAGCCATCTCCGCGAGCTCGGCTGGAAGGGGCCTGCGAAGCAAGGATCAGTAAAAGCAACAGAAGGATCGGGAGCTGGAAAGGGAGAAGGCTTACTCATCAGTGGCGAAGTACTTCCTGCGCTTCAGCAGGCGACAAGGGTAATCGTTGCCCAGGGCCTCCCTCTTCTTCCGGGGGGCCTCAAAGTCCACGTGGAAGCGGCCCAAGAGTTGAGCGCAGGGATCAACCTGCGACGAGGATGAAGCATCAAGGCGATCCGCGTTAGGGGAGCCTGCCTGGTGCGCACTGCCGGTCGCCTCGCCAAAAGGAGCAGCTGGAGCCTCAGGGGCCTCATCCGCAGGCGCTGAGGGCAGCTGCTCGCCGCCCTTAGCCTCAGCGGCATGGGTCCCAAGAGCTGCTCCTTCACGAACATCGCCTGGCGCTGTCACCCCGCCGGGAGCCCCCTCGGCCTCTGGCACCTCATGCCTCCCTGCTCCGCCACTGGAGGAAGAGTTGCCTTGGCCTACTGGAAGGGCAGTCACCGTCACTGGGTTCTGGCGAGGCCCCTGGAGGCTGGCGGGGCGCGGCCCCCACTCATCAAAGATAGGCATCTGAGTCACAAAATCGCTCCTGTTCTGGCAGAGGTACAACAAGGCTCCTCCCTGCCGGATGCTGCCAGGGTTGGGGTCCCCAGTCAGGATCAAGAGCACTGTCCTCAGCACCTCAGGCATCAGGTCCCCTTCCTGGAGCCTCATACGATCATCATGCCCGCTGAATGCCCACATCCGGCGGGAGTGGCGTTGGAGAGGAGCAATGCGGCGAAGCAGGAACTCCTTCACCACCTTGGGCGCTGTCACGCCGAGCGACCTCAAGCACGTGAAGCGGTGCCAGACGAAGGCGAGCCTGGGGCTCTCGAGCATCTCCTGGCCCCAGCCCGAATTGGGGACAGCAGGCGAAGTTGGCTCTGATAGCAGGGGGGCGGGCACCCCTACATCCACATACAGCCACCGCTCGCGGAACCCAACCGCGGGCGGAGGAAGCCTGAAGTCAATCCCCGAGGCCGCTGTCTCAGATGCGGCAACGAAGCTCACACACGCCGAGCATTGGGCAGGATCGACAAGGCGCAATGAGAAGAAGTGGCGCAGCAAGGCAGCCGAAGGAGGGATGCCCATCATTGCCTCGCAAACAAAGGCGAAGACCGAAAGGAGGGTGATGGATTCAGGACCCAGATGCATCATGTGGATCTGAAAGTGGGAAAGCACGGCATTGAAGAAATCAGAAAAGGTGGGAACCAGACCCGTCCACAGGGCGTCAGCGAAATACCGGACCTCGGTGATCATCCTGTCGATGGAGAAGTGAGACACGGGCCAGACCGTCGTCCTCCCGCATTCATTGAAGATGGTGGCCAGAGCCGAGCTGACCTTGCCCAAGCCCTCTTGGTTGAGGATGATTGACCGGTCGACGGCGGGGCCACCAACGGCGGCGAGCGAGGCGGAGGCATGGGTTTCTTCCCTCTTCCCTTCTTCGTCGGAGCTATGGCGATGGGAAGAGAAGGGGAAAGGTTCGAGGCTGGATCGAAAGCAGAAGCTGGAGCGCGAGAGGAGGAAGGACAAAGGGCGCTCAAGCAGCAAGGGGAGCGGCTGTGTACAACTACGAGTCCACCTAGCATGGCGCAAAATAAGGGGGCGTGGGGGAATAGTGCGGCCCACGTCCAATCAACCGCCACGCGGCGCCCAAGGCCACAGGCTGTTAGGGCCCGCGGCGCTTTGTCCTCGCCCTTTCGCCTCACTGCACGGCCAAGTCCGGGCGCGCCTTGGGCCCGGGGGCTACTGTCGGCGTTCTGGGAACGGGGGTCCCCAGACTTGCCTGCCTGCAGCGTAGCTCGAAGGGGGGCCCAGCACGGCCCATCTTCATCAACACAAACCCAAGACCCTCGCGAGGGGCCAAGCCTCGCGGGGCGGACGACACAAAGCTTCCTCAGGCACAGCCTCATCAAGCTGGCTCGCGAGGAGGCGGAGAGATCAAGGCGGGGTACTTCACGAGGTGCCCGTGACGCAAGCCATGATAATCAAGGGCACCGGGCAGGCGCCATCCCGCGCAGTGTCCTCCTTTCCTCTTTGGTGCAAAGGGAGCAAGCGCAGGCGGGAGCATCAAGCAAAGGCACCCATTCCGGTGCAACGAGACCAAGACCAGCCCAAAGTCAGGGAAGAAGTCATTGTGGTGCCCAAGCCAGCGTCACCACCAGAGCCTTTGGCAGGCGAGGACCAACTTTAGTCAGGATAAGTGTACCATATGTTCCCCTTCAAAATGGCCAATTGTTGGCGCCCTTCCCGCTCAATATTTGGGAAGAGGCCCAGGGCCTTTGCCTATAAATAGGACAAGCCACCCCCAGGGTAGAGGCAACTAATTCAGAGAGAGAGCAGAACAAGGATCAGAGAGAGAGAGAAGGGTGACTGAACTCCTCTCAGCAGTTCATCGCCCAGCCAAGAACAGACCCTCGCGAGGCTGTTCTTCCTTGTATTGCTCACCATCATCAGCCCAAGAGGCAATCCACCACACCACAACTTGAGTAGGGTATTACACCACATCGGTGGCCCGAACCAGTATAAACTCTGTGTCTCTTGTGTTGTTCTTTCCTTTGCTTAGATCTTGGCGAGGCGGAGGGGTACAGGTAGGTAGAAGGAGAAATCTCCGCATGCACCCCAGTGTTCGAACCTCAAGGGTCTGTCGGAACCCGAAATCCGACAATTTTGCCCTTCCTCTCCTGCATATCATCCTGTAATTGCTCCACAGCAGACTGAATCTCAGTTACTTTCACATCTAAGTCATAGAACTTCTGTTCCATGATTCTTTCCAAGCTCTCTTGGTTTCGAGTCAGGGTAGCCAGTCCTTTCTCTATTCTCAGAGTTGATGCTATTAGATAACCGAGTTGCTCCTGCTTGTTCTTCAAAAAGTACTCAGATGCCTCCTCTTGAGTTGGCATCTTGGCAGCTTTCTCCATCTTTGCCTTCTCCTTCTTTGCTTGAGCTTGTGCAGATGATGGTTCATCCTCATTCATCACAACTTGATTGTCCTCAAAATCTGGATGGATGGGCAGGTGTTCCTTATCCAACAGGTATGTGCCTGTGCCATCCTTTGAGTTAATCAACTCCTGAATATGTGGGGCATATCCACAGCTCCTCTTCTGATCAGCTGTTGTCCTCTTGATGGTCTCAACTATGAGGCTCATGACCTTGAACTTTTGTGGCACATCAAATATATGAAGCAATTTAATTGCATGGCCTCTGATCATTCTATGATCACTTGACTTGGGCAAGAGAGTGTGCGTTAGAATCCAGTTAATTGTACGCAGCCCTAAAAGAAGAAAATGAACTAATCCAAACTTGAAAGTCTCAAGTGCTTTGTCTGGGATCTCCTTATACATGTTTGACATGGAATTTTGATCCATCTTTGTCGGGGGAAATCTGCCTCCATGAACACCTATGGGGACCGAGCCCCTTTCTTGGTTCGGCGGGGGGCGGAGGTCGCGCGAAGAGCGGATCGAGGCGATGCACACAAGGGGTTTACCCAGCTTCGGGCCGCACGGATGCGTAAAACCCTACTGCTGCTTTGTGGTTTGTATTGTGTTCTTGCTCGGGAGCATGTGGTGCTATAGTACACACGAGCTGCTGGCGAGACCGAGCGTGAGTGGCCTCTTCTGTCCTCCCCCCTCCTCGTTGCGCATGGGGCCTCCTTTTATATGTGCAAGGGGTTACCCACAGGTGGCAACGTAGGCGGGGGCAAAACTGGAAAACGCTGTGTTGGGTACAGCTGTTTGCATAGTGCTATCATACCTAACTCTGACGGCAGGGGACAAGGGCATTAAATGCCCGTCCGCATCGCCCATACGGTGCAGGAAAGGGACCGTCAGGAGCGCCACCGTTTGCCACGATGGCTACTCTGTCAGCGTTGCTTCGCCACCGCATGCCCCTGGCTGCGCAGCCTCTCGCCACGTACGCCTGGAATGGCCCCAGAGCGACGCGTGGGTGGATGAGCTGGAGCGCAGGCGCGGGGTGGTGACTTGCCGTGGCAAGCGCCTTGCCACGGTTGATGCCTTGTCGTGCCCGGGAGCTTGTCGCTCACCGGTCCTTGCCGGGACGCGGAGCGCGTCGCAGCAAGTCTCTTGTCGTGCCTCGGTCGGCCTTCCCGGCAAGCTCCTCTTGCCGGGGCCTTGTGCTTCGAGCGGTCGTCCCGGCAAGCTCCTCTTGCCGGGGCCTTGCTCTCTTCGGGTGGCCTTCCTGGAAGGCTCCTCCTGCCGGGGCCTTGGCTCAAATACTTTGTTCTTGGATGGCCCAAGAAGGGACCATGCAGAGCCTTGGCGATCGCCTGGCAAGCCTTGCCGCGGGGTGCTACGACTGCCCGTGCACAAGTTCGGGGTACTAAGGTACCCCTATTTTAGTACACCGACAGGAGCCCTCGGGTCTGGGCCATACACGGTGCCGAGCGCTGTTGGGCCAGGCCCAAAACAGTGCACGGGCACGCGTGGCCTGGGTCACGCTGCATCAGCTTCTGCGTCGACCACGCCCTCCCCGAACGGCACATGTCGAACGCGGCATCGTGGGGAGAGGCGTGCGTGACGTGGGCGGCGTGCGCGGGGCTGAACCCCGCAGGCATGCGTCACGTCGCAATAAAGGGGGACGGTTCGCGCTAGCTCCATAAGTGGAGGGAGGCGTGGAGGCGTGGCTCGTTCGCTGGACGGGGCCGAGGCACGGTTTCTGAGGCGCCCGCTCCCCATGATCACGGGGTGGGGAGAGGTCGCCTCATCCGTCGCCTCGGTCCTGCGCGCCAGCCACGCGGCTTCCATGCACCCGGGGTTGCGGACGGTGGAGGCAGGAAACCGAGCCGTCGCAGGTTGGGGCAGCAGGTCGGCCCCAGTCGCCTGGCCTTCCTGCTTCTTGATTGGCTGAGCGGGGCGGCCGAGCCCCCACCCTGCTTCTTTATAAAGAGCAAGAGGGGGCGACGGAAATCCGCACTCCTTCATCTTTCCTTCCCTTCGGCTTTTGATCCCCTTCCTCCATTCGCCATGGAGAAAGGGAACCCTGGTCCTTCATCGGTGGCGGTGAGGGTTGCCGCTAGGCAACGCGCCCCTCCTCCCCCTACACCCGCGGTGGCGGAGACAACCGTAAGGGGAAGGGGGGCGAGGTCGTGGACGAGGTCGTGGACGAGGCCGAGGCGTTCAGGGAAGAGGCGGGCGGGGCGACGCACCAGCCTCGCCTCCGCCAGCGGCTCTTCTTCCCACGGCGGTCCACATCGGGGACGATCCTTGCGAGTTCTTCGTCAGGCTGCGCCGGGCGCCTCGCCGCCGCCTCCGCCTCCCGGCTCCCTTCGCAAGCGTGATGGAGATGGAGCAACCCGAGACGCTAAGGCTGCGCATGAAGGGCTGCGGGATCAGCGGCACGCGGGTCCACGTCGAGTCCCCAGCCCCCGGCATGGTGTATCTTGGCCGAGGGTGGAAGACATTCGCCCGTATCCACAGCTTGATGGAGGGGTTCACCCTCCATTTTAAGTTGATGGAGGGCGATCTCCTCTCCGTCAAGGCCTTCGGGGACTTCGGGACCCGGGCCCGGTGCTGCGTGGATAGCTCCTCCGACAGCGAAGGCTCCTCCTCGAGCGAGAGTGACGAGGAGGGGAGCGACAACGATGACGAGGGCAGAGGTCGTCGAGATGACGGGTCCGACTAGGCGCCGGTCGCGGCTCCGCGTGGCACCGGCGACCCCATCATCCGCGTCGCCGGCTCCTTGAGCTTCCCGGGCTCGCCTCCTTGGGCGGCTGGAGTGGCGAGGCTGCGGAAGAGGGAGAGGGCTGGAGGCAAGGCTGTCAACTCGGAGTACGAGGGCTAGATGCCCTTGACAGCGTGTTGACGTCCCGCTGCCTCATCTTCGAGCTCCACTTCCGGCGCCGCCGTCACCATCCAGCCTCCGGAGCCTCCGGACGGCCCTCCGGGCGTTATGTTGGTGTCTTCTGCCACCCGTAACTCGCCTAGGCGCCCCTTTTGCCCTTTTCGCCTCCTTGTCCTACCTCCTGAGGTGAGAGACAAGAAAGGGATTACGGGCACCTTTTCTTTTTTCAATCTGTAAGCCCTCAGGCCTTAGCTGTATTTAAAGCTTGTAATCCCATCTTTCATGTTTTTCATTCTCTCTGAACTGTACCTGAGCGGAATGTTTTTAATGAAAAGGGGATGTTTGCCGGGCCATTTGTCCCGTGGGTAAAACCCACGCCAAGGAGCGAATCCTTTATATCGTTAAGATAGACACTTCTTTGCCCGGCAACAGGCCCTGCCGTCTTCCCGCGCCACTCGACCTCTCTCACGCCTTTGGCGGAGGAAGGGATGAGGCGGGTTCGTGCTCCTCGTTCCGCCCCTTTGCCGCCGCGACTACTACCGAAACGGGCCCCAGGAACGCGCTCTGGGGCCTGTCGTTAAGGGAGCACGGTAGCTTTTAGGAGGAAACAAGGTTTTCGTATTCCACAGTTCATAATAGAATGCATGACAAGGGATGCAAAAACTTATTTGGGATTGCAGCCCCCTGCAACTTTGGCTTGCCGCGGGCGAATCTTCGTACTTGCAGCCCCCGGCAACACTGGTTCGCCGGTCACCAGATGTTGCTCCGTCCTTCTTCTCTTCTTCGTCCTTAAGCGGTCTGGCCAGGATATGCAAAACCCTGCGAACCAAGGGAAACGAAGAAACAGGAAAAAGGACGCAGACTCGACCTCTAAGCTAGGGGTTAGCAGCTGTTAGGCACTATCAACCCTAACCAAGGACGAGACTCGACTCAGCATGCATGCTAAAACTTAGGGCGCCAGAGCTTCATTTACTGCTGCTCAGGGTCTGCGCCTGGCTTTGTACAAAGGATTACATGCAACAGCGACAAGACTTGTATAAAAGGTTGGTTGCCGGACGGGGCCCGACAACCGCGCCTTACGGGTAAAACTTACGAAGATGCTCAATATTCCAGGAGTTGCTCACCGGAGTGCCATCTTCGGTCTCGAGGCGGACAGCACCGGGCCTCATGACTCGTCTCACCCGGTAAGGGCCTTCCCACTTGGGCGTCAACTTGTTATGATTCTTGGCGGACGGAGCGCGCCGAAGAACAAGGTCGCCTTCCTCGAAGCTTCTGGCTTTAACTTTGCGGCTATGGTAGCGACAGAAAGCTTGCTGGTAGCGAGAGGCTCGCACAGCAGCCTGAAGACGATCTTCCTCAAGGAGCAGCGCGTCATCTTCACGCATCCGCTCTTGCTCAAGCTCATCATAAGCGAGCACTCGAGGTGACCCGTATACGAGTTCCGTGGGGGTAACTGCTTCTGCTCCATAGACTAGAGCAAATGGTGTCTGGCCAGTGGCTCAATTTGGCGTCGTTCTGATCGACCAAAGAGCCACCGACAGCTCCTCGATCCAGTTTCTTCCGCACTTGTGCAGCCTGTCGAAAGTTCTGGTCTTGAGCCCGCGCAGTACTTCAGCATTGGCCCTTTCAGCTTGACCGTTGCTCCTGGGATGAGCAACAGAAGCGAAGCAGACCTTGGCGCCGAGATCTTGGATGTATTGCATGAAGGCGCGGCTCGTGAATTGCGTACCATTGTCGGTGATGATCCTGTTGGGGATCCCGAAGTGGCAAACAATCGACCTGAAGAACTTGACTGCTGACTGTGCTGTCACCTTCCTCACTGGTTCCACTTCCGGCCACTTTGTGAACTTGTCGATCGCGACGTACAAGTACTCAAAGCCCCCGACAGCTCGGGGGAAGGGGCCGAGGATGTCGAGCCCCCAGACCAAAAATGGCCAGGATAAAGGGATCGTCTGGAGAGCTTGAGGTGGCTGGTGTATCTGCTTGGAATGGAACTGGCACGCTTCACACTTGGTTACTTGTGCAGTTGCATCCTGGAGGGCTGTCGGCCAGAAGAAACCTTGCCGGAACGCTTTGCCGGCAAGTGCTCTTGCGCCAATGTGGTGACCACATATGCCTCCATGTATCTCTGCCAACAGCTTCTGTCCGTCTTCCCGGGAAATATACTTCAATGTCACACCGCTGTGCCCTCTTCTGTACAGTGTGTTGTCGACGAACTGGTACATACTCGAGCGCCGGGCTACTCTTTCCGCTTCTTCTTGCTCTTCAGGAAGTTCTCTGTTTTGGAGGAAATGGACAGTCTGCTGCGACCATGCTGGAGCCTGTGGCTCGACAACAAGGACTGAAGGCACATCTGCTGCTGCGGGAACGTCCGCCTCTACGGCGAGGATCTAGGGCTCAGCCGGAGCTTGACGTTCCCCGGCAAGCTTGCCGAAGCAAAACTTGTCGGGAGCGCCTGCTTCTACGGAACAAACCCTGGGGTTTTCCGGAGCAGACGGCTCCTCAGCGCTCTTGGCGTCGATCTTGGGGACCTTCTTGGCGGCGGCTCCGGGGAGCTCTGCCGGAAGATAGTCGCCGGAGACCAACTTCCTCTTCTTGCTCTGTCTGGTTGATGGCGTTACGGATGGCTGAGTCAGCTTGAGCACAAAGGTTCCTGGTTCCACAGGTAACTTAAATGCTGCGCACTTTGACAGGCCATCAGCGATGTCGTTCTCAGCTCTTGGAATGTGTTCCATTTGCAGGCCGTCAAAGTGCTCTTCTAGCTTCCTCACTTCATCAACGGACTCCGGTAATCCTTGTTCACTTGGCGGACGACAAGCTGCGAGTCACCCCTGACAATGAGCTTCTTGATCCCAAGTTCTGCCGCGATCCTGAGACCGGCAAGCAAACCTTCATACTCTGCAGTATTGTTGGTTGCTTGTTCCTTGGGGAAGTGCATCTGGACTACGTACTTGAGGTGCTCTCCGGTGGGCGCGATAAGCAACGCGCCAGCACTGGCGCCTTGCAGCGAAAAGGCACCATCAAAATACATCAGCCACTCTTTGCTTGCTTCTTTGGCGGGGATGCTCGTCTCTGGGATATCTTCGTCTGGTGTCGGTGTCCACTCTGCTATGAACTCCGCCAATGCTCTGCTTTGGATAGTCGAGGTGCTCTCGAACTTGAGACCGAAGCTCGACAGTTCTAGTGCACACTCGACAATCCTGCCTGTTGCTTCTGGATTCTGCAGTATCCTCTTCAGCGGAAAGCGGGTGACAACTGTAATTTCATGTGCTTGGAAGTAATGGCGCAGCTTTCTCGAGGCCATGAGAAGGCCGAAAAGCAATTTCTGCACACCAGAGTACCTTGACCTAGCCCCCTGCAGAAGGGAGCTGACAAAGTAAACTGGACGCTGCACCATTTTCTTCTTCTGCACCTCCACTTGCTCCTGCGCAGATTCATCCTTGTCGGGGCCAGAGCTTGTCGGGGAAGCTCCCTGCTTGTCGCTGGACGTGCTTGCCGCGGTTGCTGGCTCATCATCTGCCTCCCTCTCCACTACTAATGCAGCACTAACCACTTGATTGGTTGCCGCCAGGTACAGCAGCAACTTCTCTTGTGGTTTAGGCGCGACAAGTATTGGAGCGGAGGATAGGTATTTCTTCAAGTCTTGCAGCGCAGCCTCCGCTTCCGGAGTCCATTTCACTGGACCCGCCTTTTTCAAAACTTTGAAAAACGGCAGGGCGCGTTCTGCAGACTTGGAAATAAACCTGCTGAGAGCCGCGACGCAGCCAGCAAGCCTTCGTACATCCTTGACGCGTGTTGGTGCTTCAATCTGCTCGATGGCCTTGATCTTGTCTGGGTTGGCTTCGATTCCTCGCTGAGACATGAAGAACCCGAGAAGCTTGCCGGAAGGGACTCCAAACACGCACTTCTCGGGGTTGAGCTTGAGGCTGATCCTGCGCAAGTTCGTGAAGGTCTCTTCTAAATCTTGAATCAGGGTTGCCCTGTCCCTGCTTTTGACCACTATGTCATCCATGTAGGCTTCCACATTTCTATGGATCTGCGGCTCAAAAGCGGTACGGACAACCCTCGCAAATGTCGAACCAGCATTCTTCAAACCGAAAGGCATCCGTACGAAACAGTACGTGCCACATGGAGTGATGAACGCGGTCTTCTCCTCATCTTCTTCAGCCATGAAGATCTGGTGGTATCCTGAGTATGCGTCAAGAAATGAAAGCAGGTCACATCCGGCCATGGAGTCAACAATCTGGTCAATGCACGGCAAGGGAAAGGGATCTTTGGGACAAGCTTTGTTAACATCAGTAAAGTCGATGCAAAGCCTCCATTTCCCATTTGCTTTGCGCACGACAACAGGATTGGCCAACCACGTCGGATGGAGCACACCTCTGACGAGGCCCGCCGCTTCCAACTTCTTGATCTCTTCTGCGATGAACTCTTGGCGCTCCACAGCTTGCTTCCTGACTCTCTGCTTGACGGGCCGTGCATGAGGACAGACGGCAAGGTGGTGCTCAATCACTTTCCTGGAAAGCCGGGGATGTCAGATGGTTGCCAGGCGAACACATCGACATTCGCCCGCAGGAAAGCAACGAGCGTGCTTTCCTATTTGGGGTCGAGAGTGGCACTGATGGTGAAGGTACCACCAGTGCCGTCCTCCTTGGCGGACACCTTCTTGTTCATTGGCGGAGCTGCCATTGTCTTCTTACTCTTGCCGGTGGAGCTCGATGGCGCGTCCTCGATGGTAGCGCAGCACTCCGAAGAGGTGTGCTTGCCGGAGTGGGCACCAGAGCACTTGCCGGGCTTGGTCCTCTTCTTCCCTCTGGGAGATTCAGCGGCATGTGGCTTGTGATCCGCTGCGGCTGCTGCTTCCCGGTAGATCTTGTCGGCACAGATAAGGGCATCCTTCTTGTCGCCGGGGACAGAGATGATGCTTATCGGGCCTGGCATCTTGAGCATGTTGTATGCATAGTGAGAGGCCGCCATGAACTTGGCGAGCGCTGGACGGCCGAGAATTCCATTGTAGGGCAATGGAAAATCGACAACGTCAAAAGTGATCCTCTCTGTCCCGAAGTTCAGCTCGCTGCCAAATGTCACTGGCAACGTTATCTTCCCCTTCAGCTTGCTCCTTCCCGGGTTGATTCCTTGGAACGTGCCGGTCTCTTCAAGCTCGCTGTCGGGGACTTGGAGTTTCCGGAGCACAGCGGAGGAGATCAGGTTCAAGCCGGCCCCGCCGTCAACTAGCATCTTAGTGACCTTGAGGTTGCGGACTGTTGGTGAGACCAACATCGGCAAGCACCCGATCGCAGTTGTGCGATCAGGGTGGTCCTCAATATCGAAGATGATAGGCGTGCTGGACCATTTCAGAGGCTTGCGTGACTCGACGGGTGGTTCCGCTGCATTGACTTCCCGCGCCCACTGCTTGAGCTGGCGGTGAGAAGTATGCAGGGAAGCATCGCCGTCTACGCACAAGACCTCTGTGGCTTTCTGAAACTCCTGCTCACTGGTCTCGACGTCATCCATGTCTTCGTCTTCATCGTCGTCTTCGTTCTTGTCGCGGCCGCGGGGAGGTCTGTCCGCTTGCCGCTGCTTGTCCTTGTCGCGGCGTCCTCCCTGGTCGGGGTGCTTCGTGCCTGATCCTCCGCCACCTCCCCGGGCTCTCTCCTTGTCGCGCCGCTCGTACTCGGCCTTTTGTAGCTCGACGAGCCGCTCGACCTGCTTGCAGCTCTGGAGGTCATGGCCCTTGGTGCGGTGGGTCTTGCAGTACTGTTTGTTGGTGCCGTCCCGCTTGTCGGCGACCGCCACAGCCTGGCAGTTGGCGCATCCGGCAACCTCCTTGCCGGAGCTACCAGCCTGGGCCTTCTTGGCGACGCCTTCATCGCCGGACTGCTCAACAACCAGTACCTCTTGGCCCTTCTTCTTCCTGTTGCTCCGCCGTCGGTTCTTCCTTGCCGCGGCGGTATCCTCACTGTCAGATTCTCCTGCTCCAGTGTTCTCTCCGGGGAGTTTCCTCCCTTCCTCAGCACGGGCACACTTGTCAGCCAGGGCATATAGCTCGCTGACGTCTTTGATCTTGCACATCTCCATCTCCTCTCGCATCCTGCGGTTACGCACGTTCTGATGGAACGCGCTGATGACCGCGGCGGGGTGGACGTCTGGGATGTTGTAGTGTACACGGCTGAATCTCTGGATGAACTTGCGCAAGGGTTCCCCTTCCTTCTGAACGAGCAGATGAAGGTCGCTCGCTTGGCCATGGGGTTTGTGTCCGCCCGTAAAGGCGCCAACAAATTGATGGCACAAGTCTGTCCAGGAGGTTATGGAGTTGTCCGGCAAGTGCATGAGCCAGGATCTGACGTTGGATTTGAGTACCAGCGGGAAGTAGTTGGCAAGGATCTAGTCGTCTCGCCCTCCAGCAGCCTGCACCGCAATGGTGTAGATGCTGAGGAGCTCCGACGGATGCGACTTGCCGTCGTACTTCTCTGGTACATCTGGCTTGAAATTCTTCGTGCTGGGCCACTGGAATTGCCGCAGCTCACGGGTGAACGCAGGGCAGCCCACCGCGTACGGCAGGTCGCCTGGTTCCCCCGGTGCATGCATGTCGACAGAGGGCCCAGAGCGCTGGTCTGATTGACGCCGCGCTTCTCTCCGACGCTCGATGCGAGTACGAGCGTCCTCTTGCTCTCGCTCGTGAAGAACTTGGCGTTGATCGCGACGAGTTCGCGGATTCGATGACGCGGTGGAGTCGTTGTCGTGATGGTTCCGGCGAGTTGTCACATCCCTAGCTTCTGGTACTGCCTGGTGTCTTCATTTTGTTGCATCATGTTTAAATTCTATTCAAGATGAACTGAGGAATTTTGGAAGCCTCAAAAACTTAAATAAAAGGCGGGCAAAAACCCTAAAATCTCATTCACTTATTTCCAAAATGCTCTTCTCATATGTTTGATATTTTTGGAAAGGGTTCTGGTCCCAACCAAAAATATTGAACATTTTTAAGGACTTAATTTTGGGACTTTGAATTTAAATCATTAACTATTTGAATTTGAATTATATTCATACAATTAGAATATAATTTCAAATACCCCTGAAATATTTTATGAGCTTTTGGAAAAGTCCATCTAGCAAAATAAAAATATTCAGAGGAGTTTTTGGCATTGTCTGAATTGTTTTGAATTCAAAACAGTGGCAAAAGAAATAAACAAAACAGAATATATAAAAGAACAGAAACTTACCTGTAACTTACCTGGCGCCTACTGGTTCGGCCCAGCACAGCCCAGCCCACTGGCCTCTGCCAGTCACCCCCTTCCTCTCGCCAGAAGGATGGGAGGCGCGTGCCCGACGCGCGTGCCCACGCGCCGGCCACCTCCTGCTCCCCACCGCTACCCCGACGCGCCTGAGCGCGCCACGGGACCCCCTAGAGCCGTCTGGACCCCCTCGCTCTCTCTCCCTCTCCCCCGTTGCCTCCTCTGTCTCGCTCTCTCAAGCCCACCGAGCGGAGCCGTCGCCGCCGTTCACTGCCACCGTAGCCATTGCCGCCCCCTCGACCTCTCGAGCTTACCAAGAGATCCGCCGCTTCATCCTCGACCTCCACCCCGAGCCGCGCGACGTGGACGCCCCACAATGCCGTCGTTGCCCTCGTCTTCAACCTCGGGCACCGGAGATCACCACCGTCGATTCGCTCGCTCCGACGCTTCCCCGGCCCCTCCATCTGCACCGGCCAACTCGCCGTGAGCTCCTCCTCCTTCTCTCCCTAGCCACGTCGCTCGAGCTGCCCCCTAACCCCGATGGCCATCACGGCCGAGAGCTCGACTCCGCCGGCCATGTCGCCGTCGTGGCCACAGACGCGTAAGCTCGAAACCGAGCTCGTCACCGTGATCAGCACATCACCAGGAGGCCGTAGCACCCAGTCGTTCGCCCCGCCGTGCCCCACAGCACCATTTCCAACCTCGCCCGAATTCCGGCCGTCGCCTGGCTCGACGCCGGCGCCGTTTCCGGCCACCCCCGGTCCAACCACCACCGCCACTCGATGCGGGGGAGCGCCCGCAGCACGTAGGTGCTCTCCGCCGCCGATTTGGTCATCAGGGGAGCATTTCCGAGCTGCCCCGCCGTCTCTGACGTCGCCGGCGACGAGTCACCGGCGGGTTGGACCAAGTTGACCAGGGTTTGACCCCCCTGGGTCATTAACAGTGGGCCCGAGGCCCTATTAATTTAGTTTAGTACTAGCTAACTTTTAATTAACCAGATAAGTCACTGACATGTGGGTCCACGCCCTAATTAACTTAGGTTAGCATTTAACTTAGCACTAATTAACTCAGTGAACTAACTGAGTCACTGACCAGTGGGTCCCCTAGGTCAGGTTTGACCTGGGCCCGTCTGTTGACCTGCTGAGGTCAGCATGACCTAATGCTGACGCAGTAAACATTTCTGAAATAAAATAAATCAGAAATGATTTATAAATTTCAGAAAATGCCCTAAACTTGTAAAATTCATAGAAAATCAACCGTAGCTCCAAATCAAATAATTTATATATGAAAAATGATCAAAAAATCCAATCTATCCATCTGTACCATTTACATGCATGTTAGAACACTTTAACCATGCTGTTCTAGTGAAACAAGATAATGCACCATTATGACTATATACATGAGCTCACATTTGAATCTTTGATTCAAATGGGTTCAAATCAACATGTTCTATTATGCATTAGCTCAAACACATTCATTTCGCCATGTCATGATCATGCATCATATTGTCGCATTGCATTGATTGTGTCCCTCTTTGTTTGCCGGTAATTGTCCCCTCTCGATAGACGTGGTGCCGACGATGAGATCGATGACACCGATGAAGAACTATAATGTCTTCAGAAGTGCCAGGCAAGCAAAACCCCCTTGTTCATTCCGATACAATCCCACTCTCTCGCTCCTGCTCTCTTTTACTGCATTAGGACAACAACGAATCATCTGTTACTTGCTGCGGTAGCTGAACCCCTTTATCCTTTGCATGACCTGTCATTTCCACAGTAAATAGATGAAACCCACTAGCATGAGTAGGAGTTGTTTGAGCCCTCATGTGCCTACTCATTCATGCTTGTTGTCATGCCTGCTACTGCTTAGAGTTGAGTCGGGTCTGATTCATCGGGAATGAATTGGAATGTGGTGAACATATCCTACTGTTGAGAGCTAAGTGTGGGAACACGATTTGGTAAAGGTAGCGGTGAGAGGCCATGTAGGAGTACATGGTGGGTTGTCTCATTGCAGCCGTCCTCAGGAACTGAGTTCTGTGTTTGTGATCCATGAACAGTTACTACCACACATTGGGTTCCGGTAACTCGGCCCCTCTCGACTTATTAATCAACTTGATCTCTGTCTAGGAGTTGCAACTAGTTTCTGGTGTTTGTAGGTAGTGTTAGTAGTCTACCAAGTGGCACCCTGTACAGGTGGGCTTGGGACAGACTAGGCACCGTGGCCGGGTATGCCGAGCGCCGCCCGTTTGGTGGGCTTGGAACCCTGTACACATCGTTTGGGGCCGTGAGCGACACCCCGGCCGGATCTCCTTGCGGATGGAACCCGAATAGGCGATAAACCTGGATGAGAGACTTGTGTGGTTAGTCAGGTCGTGGCCGACTCCCTCGCCCGGCTTCCGCTTGAAGGTTGCCGAGGTACATGTCGTGTAGAGGGCGATAAGTGGCGAGAGCGTGTGTGAAGAAGTACACCCCTGCAGGGTTATCATTATCTATTCGAATAGCCGGATTCCTCGGATATGGAAACTTGGACCCGTTGCATAGTTCATAGACAAGTGAAAGTGGATACTCTAAAATGCGCAAGATAAGCGTGAGTGCTATGGGTGGCGTCCCCGTAGGGAGACGGGAGCGGACCCATGGTGGTGTATTGATATGGTGAATATGTGGACTCGTGTGCGCCACCTCAAAAGAGTTACTTGCAGTTGTAGTTTAGGATAGCCACCGAGTCAAAGCTGGCTTGCTGTAGTTAAACCCCACTACCCCCTTTGTTGATACTGATGCATATGTAGATAGTTCTGATGTAAGTCTTGCTGAGTACATTTGTACTCACGTTTGCCTATTTTATGTTTTGCAGAGAGACGTCAGTCTCGCTAGTAGTTCCGTGTGGACTTCGACGTTTAGCTTGATACCTCAGCTACGATCTTGTGCCCTCGGCAGGATCTGGTAGATAGTCAGGCTTCTCAGCCTTTTTCATTTGTAGATGTCTGTACTTAGACATGTTAAGCTTCCGCATGTGCTTTGACTTGTATGCTCAGAATGTTGGGTCATGAGACCCATGATTGTAATATCTCGCTCCTCGGAGCCTAATGAATAAATGCTTGAGTCGTAGAGTTATGTTGTGATGCCATGTTGTATTTACACATATCGAGCATATTGTGTGTATGATTGAAATGCTTGCTATGTGTGGGATCCGACAATCTAGTTGTTTATCCTTGGCAGCATCTCTTATGGGGAAATGTAGTCTAGTGCCTCCTTGAGCCATAGTAGTCCGCTACAGCCCGGTTCACCGGAGTCCTGCTAGCCCAGCACTACTGCTCAGGACACTTGACTGGCCGGCATGTGTTTCACTTCGTTCCTGTGTCTGTCCCTTCGGGGAAATGTCACGCAGTGACATCCGGGGTCCTGCCTAGCCTGCTACAGCCCGGGGTACCGGAGTCCTATTAGCCCAGTGCTACAGCCCAGATTCACACGCTGTTGACCGACATGCTCGAGGTTGATTCATGTATGCCTGTCCCCATGGGTTAGTGCCACTTTGGGTTCACGACTAGCCATGTCGGCCCGGGTTCTTTGTCATATGGATGCTAGCGACACTATCATATACGTGAGCCAAAAGGCGCAAACGGTCCCGGGCCAGGTAAGGTGGCACCCGTGGGAATACCGTGCGTGAGGCCGCAAAGTGATATGATGTGTTACATGCTAGATCGGTGTGACCTAGGATCGGGGTCCTGACAGCTTTGGTATCAGAGCCTGACTGCCTGTAGGATTACCAAGCCAAACTGGTCGAAGTTGAGTCTAGAAATGCTTTAGTTATGTAAGGGAATTGATTGTGGGATGGAACGTAAGGCTCTTTTTACTCCTTATACCTCATGGCTTCTAGTCTGAGTCAATCTCTTCTCTTCTACGGGGATTAAGAACTAGGCCTTCTCATCTATCTATCAGGATGACGTGTTACTAATCCATAGACTTATAAGATTGTTGGATTCAAGCCCCAGTTCAGTTCCTACTACTTCCATGTGTTCTTAGTTGATCTCAGAATCTTGATTTTGTGATGTTGAGTGGTTATGCCACCATTTTGCAGGATGTCTTAAATCTTTTTGAGCATTTACAGCCGTTATGCTGTCCGAGTCATCCCAGGTTTCTAAATAATCTGATGCATTTGCAAATCCTTCCTCCCAGTTCCCGATGTCCTTTTGGGCCAGTTTAACCACACTAATCGGTAAGTTGAGGTACTCTGTTGCCTCGACATATATGTTGGAGCTATTATTATGACCCTTGGTGTCTAGAGTATCACCTAGTAATCTAGCAATGTTTTGTGTTCCCAGTGTGATGAATCTGGCCACCATTCTCGAAAGCATCCCGTGATGCTAATTAGTAGTAGGTATTCTACTCCTGGGTTTCTGAACCCGAGATTCACCCTACTTACCTCATGTCGATAGTGTTTGCTAGTTCCTTTAGGATATTAGTAACCTTTGCATTAGTCCTCAAGGTCCGTGGTATTTCCTTCTTCCAAATACCATGAACCATCCCTGGCAGAAATTCGTTTGAATCAAAAGGTCACAACCAGGGTGTTCTTGAGGAGTACTCCATTCATATTGTGACTCTGCCAGTTCTATCATTATGCATGGGTTATCCGGAAGAAATTTGTTGAAATCGTTTGACATACTAACCCATGAATCCACAACTCATAAAGTTATATGTTCCTTGAGTTGACCCTCCTCAGTTGTATTCCGACCCTAGTCTATCAATTGATAGTCAGGAATAGTTGTGCATTCGTGTTCATCGATGCCTATTATTCTTGTGGTCCGTCAAGCCATTCTATTCCGGAATGACTAGGAGAAACAAACTCCAGTGCCTCATCCATTTCTAGGATTGGGTCAAAGTAATTGTATCCCGCAGATCGAAATGCCAATCCAGCTTCTGCTCTGCTCTACCTTGGAGTGTTACCATCTTTATGTCAAGAGAGTCATGAGAATAGCACCACCTCTTATGAGTTCTTGACGCAGTAATACTTCTTGCCATCATTATTCATTCCTCGGTTCCGTGTTATCGTAACCGGAATGCCGACAAGTGAATCGTGTTGCGTGAAATCAATACTCCTAGCAACTGTGTTGCTTGGTAGTAAATGGACAATATTCTCATTCTTAGCGTGTTGGTTATGGAATCATCATCCTAAGATTAATCGTGCTACCTAGTCCTTATTCCTGGTGCACTCTTCGATCAACGAGTTGAGATTTCGCCAAACCCTTGCTCTTTTGATCATATCGTCTTGCCCTGAAAAGCAAGATTGATCTCGAGCTTAGTATCATATCGGTGGTTCGTGGTTTTCCGAAGATCTTCTCAGAAGTATCACCAGGTTGTCATCTGACCGCTATGTTGAGTTCGTGATCAAGTTGGTTTTTCCATAAACCACCCTTCCTCCAAGGATCCGTGTTGGATATCCCTGAGCTAGTTGGTTGAGCTAGACAATAACTTGGAGAGTTGGAAGATAAAGCTTTGCTTAACTTAGTTCATCTCTAAGGGATATCTTCTCTGTGTGTGTGTGTTGAAGAAAGATGATATCTCCATCGATTGGTCCTCGTGATCAGTTGATTGGACCTATTGTCTTATCAAACTTTGACTTGAGTATGGACTATCGTCAAGTCAAATCAGAACCAACGATGTTCGTAATGTTGTCTTACTCGTGGTTGATTCCTCGGGCATACACTACTATATGTTTTGGTCCGACCAATGCTATCACCGTGTTCACATGATGGTGGAAGTCCAGTGGTATGGAAATACCGATGAGTTGTTGTTGAGCCCATCAGCAGCATTTTGTCTCCCCCACGATTCATGTTGAATGCCACACTAGTATTGGAAACTTTGTAAGCATTGCCTTCGTGTTCCGCTCATGAGGTATATGTTTGGATGAAAGAAGATACTTCCTCTAATTCATGTGCACTTGGTGCAAGTTGCCGCCGTGAATTCGAGAAAGATTGTTTTTGCTTTCTCCGGGATCATCCCAAGTCAAGTCATGCATGTGCGAAGTATTCCATGGTTTGATAGGCTCGCTACCTCCACTCCATGTGTAATCCCTAGCACACCAAGCCACTGACTGATTTGTTCTAGGGAAAGGAGTTGTTGTGCAAATCCTAGGTCATGCACAAGACTTCGTTACCCTAGATGATGGTTCCCCACCTGAACTCGGTAGAGTTTTATCATAAGACTACTATGTGATCATGCTTGTCTTGAACATCATGTCCACATGGTTGTAGCAGAATCAGCTCATGTTTTGGAGCTTGCTATCGTAGTTCATTCCCGAGAATCTCGCAATTCCGTCTCGTTGGTTTGTGTTGCAAACTTTCTTCTCCAGACATGCTGTCTGAAATATCCTGTCTCCAACCAGATCTGAATCTCAGGCAGATATGATGGTTGGAACATTTCCAACATTTGCATGTTGCTCCCAGTTTGCACCGTCGTTGTGCCATCCTGACATGGGTCCCATCCATTTCCGGTGATAAGCAAAAGTCATCCGTTGCGTTGTCTTCAACAAGGTAGTCCACATCTTCCATTCTAGTCTGAGTACGTCATTTCTTCGAGCTCCATCAAACGATCATTCATAAATTACCTCAGGCTGGTGAGAAGAGTTCCAATGATCTATGGATCAAAAGTAATTCTTTTTGCCACTTAAGGGATTAATTCTACGAGTCACCTCTCCTAAGGTGCCCCGTTATGGAGTCATGGCAATTATTTCCTTGCCACCTTGACACCATCCACCATCTTTCTAAGCGTGGAATTGTTGCCCACCAAATCAAACCCCGTCGTTGTTCTTCCATCCCTCTCGATGTGTTTTGAGTCTCAACTCGAGATGTTTCAACATCCCATTCCGTGAGTTGATTTGGCATAGCTCGATCTTCGAGAAGATCAACTCTTCTAGATTTTCCTTTTTCTTCTCGTTGGCATACTGGATGAAGATCTTGAAAGCAAGGATGTTAAGATCAATTTGAAGCAATGAATCAACATCTTCGAGAAGGACAGTTGGATCGTGAAGATCGTGTTAGCTTTGTGTCCCCAGTGTCTTCTTACCTCATGTCTTGAATCTCGGGACGAGATTCTTGTTTAGTGGGGGTGAGTTGTCACATCCCTAGCTTCTGGTACTGCCTGGTGTCTTCATTTTGTTGCATCATGTTTAAATTCTATTCAAGATGAACTGAGGAATTTTGGAAGCCTCAAAAACTTAAATAAAAGGCGGGCAAAAACCCTAAAATCTCATTCACTTGTTTCCAAAATGCTCTTCTCATATGTTTGATATTTTTGGAAAGGGTTCTGGTCCCAACCAAAAATATTGAACATTTTTAAGGACTTAATTTTGGGACTTTGAATTTAAATCATTAACTATTTGAATTTGAATTATATTCATACAATTAGAATATAATTTCAAATACCCCTGAAATATTTTATGAGCTTTTGGAAAAGTCCATCTAGCAAAATAAAAATATTCAGAGGAGTTTTTGGCATTGTCTGAATTGTTTTGAATTCAATACAGTGGCAAAAGAAATAAACAAAACAGAATATATAAAAGAACAGAAACTTACCTGTAACTTACCTGGCGCCTACTGGTTCGGCCCAGCACAGCCCAGCCCACTGGCCTCTGCCAGTCACCCCCTTCCTCTCGCCAGAAGGATGGGAGGCGCGTGCCCGACGCGCGTGCCCACGCGCCGGCCACCTCCTGCTCCCCACCGCTACCCCGACGCGCCTGAGCGCGCCACGGGACCCCCTAGAGCCGTCTGGACCCCCTCGCTCTCTCTCCCTCTCCCCCGTTGCCTCCTCTGTCTCGCTCTCTCAAGCCCACCGAGCGGAGCCGTCGCCGCCGTTCACTGCCACCGTAGCCATTGCCGCCCCCTCGACCTCTCGAGCTTACCAAGAGATCCGCCGCTTCATCCTCGACCTCCACCCCGAGCCGCGCAACGTGGACGCCCCACAACGCCGTCGTTGCCCTCGTCTTCAACCTCGGGCACCGGAGATCACCACCGTCGATTCGCTCGCTCCGACGCTTCCCTGGCCCCTCCATCTGCACCGGCCAACTCGCCGTGAGCTCCTCCTCCTTCTCTCCCTAGCCACGTCGCTCGAGCTGCCCCCTAACCCCGATGGCCATCACGGCCGAGAGCTCGACTCCGCCGGCCATGTCGCTGTCGTGGCCACAGACGCGTAAGCTCGAAACCGAGCTCGTCACCGTGATCAGCACATCACCAGGAGGCCGTAGCACCCAGTCGTTCGCCCCGCCGTGCCCCACAGCACCATTTCCAACCTCGCCCGAATTCCGGCCGTCGCCTGGCTCGACGCCGGCGCCGTTTCCGGCCACCCCCGGTCCAACCACCACCGCCACTCGATGCGGGGGAGCGCCCGCAGCACGTAGGTGCTCTCCGCCGCCGATTTGGTCATCAGGGGAGCATTTCCGAGCTGCCCCGCCGTCTATGACGTCGCCGGCGACGAGTCACCGGCGGGTTGGACCAAGTTGACCAGGGTTTGACCCCCCTGGGTCATTAACAGTGGGCCCGAGGCCCTATTAATTTAGTTTAGTACTAGCTAACTTTTAATTAACCAGATAAGTCACTGACATGTGGGTCCACGCCCTAATTAACTTAGGTTAGCATTTAACTTAGCACTAATTAACTCAGTGAACTAACTGAGTCACTGACCAGTGGGTCCCCTAGGTCAGGTTTGACCTGGGCCCGTCTGTTGACCTGCTGAGGTCAGCATGACCTAATGCTGACGCAGTAAACATTTCTGAAATAAAATAAATCAGAAATGATTTATAAATTTCAGAAAATGCCCTAAACTTCTAAAATTCATAGAAAATCAACCGTAGCTCCAAATCAAATAATTTATATATGAAAAATGATCAAAAAATCCAATCTATCCATCTGTACCATTTACATGCATGTTAGAACACTTTAACCATGCTGTTCTAGTGAAACAAGATAATGCACCATTATGACTATATACATGAGCTCACATTTGAATCTTTGATTCAAATGGGTTCAAATCAACCTGTTCTATTATGCATTAGCTCAAACACATTCATTTCGCCATGTCATGATCATGCATCATATTGTTGCATTGCATTGATTGTGTCCCTCTTTGTTTGCCGGTAATTGTCCCCTCTCGATAGACGTGGTGCCGACGATGAGATCGATGACACCGATGAAGAACTATAATGTCTTCAGAAGTGCCAGGCAAGCAAAACCCCCTTGTTCATTCCGATACAATCCCACTCTCTCGCTCCTGCTCTCTTTTACTGCATTAGGACAACAACGAATCATCTGTTACTTGCTGCGGTAGCTGAACCCCTTTATCCTTTGCATGACCTGTCATTTCCACAGTAAATAGATGAAACCCACTAGCATGAGTAGGAGTTGTTTGAGCCCTCATGTGCCTACTCATTCATGCTTGTTGTCATGCCTGCTACTGCTTAGAGTTGAGTCGGGTCTGATTCATCGGGAATGAATTGGAATGTGGTGAACATATCCTACTGTTGAGAGCTAAGTGTGGGAACACGATTTGGTAAAGGTAGCGGTGAGAGGCCATGTAGGAGTACATGGTGGGTTGTCTCATTGCAGCCGTCCTCAGGAACTGAGTTCTGTGTTTGTGATCCATGAACAGTTACTACCACACATTGGGTTCCGGTAACTCGGCCCCTCTCGACTTATTAATCAACTTGATCTCTGTCTAGGAGTTGCAACTAGTTTCTGGTGTTTGTAGGTAGTGTTAGTAGTCTACCAAGTGGCACCCTGTACAGGTGGGCTTGGGACAGACTAGGCACCGTGGCCGGGTATGCCGAGCGCCGCCCGTTTGGTGGGCTTGGAACCCTGTACACATCGTTTGGGGCCGTGAGCGACACCCCGGCCGGATCTCCTTGCGGATGGAACCCGAATAGGCGATAAACCTGGATGAGAGACTTGTGTGGTTAGTCAGGTCGTGGCCGACTCCCTCGCCCGGCTTCCGCTTGAAGGTTGCCGAGGTACATGTCGTGTACAGGGCGATAAGTGGCGAGAGCGTGTGTGAAGAAGTACACCCCTGCAGGGTTATCATTATCTATTCGAATAGCCGGATTCCTCGGATATGGAAACTTGGACCCGTTGCATAGTTCATAGACAAGTGAAAGTGGATACTCTAAAATGCGCAAGATAAGCGTGAGTGCTATGGGTGGCGTCCCCGTAGGGAGACGGGAGCGGACCCATGGTGGTGTATTGATATGGTGAATATGTGGACTCGTGTGCGCCACCTCAAAAGAGTTACTTGCAGTTGTAGTTTAGGATAGCCACCGAGTCAAAGCTGGCTTGCTGTAGTTAAACCCCACTACCCCCTTTGTTGATACTGATGCATATGTAGATAGTTCTGATGTAAGTCTTGCTGAGTACATTTGTACTCACGTTTGCCTATTTTATGTTTTGCAGAGAGACGTCAGTCTCGCTAGTAGTTCCGTGTGGACTTCGACGTTTAGCTTGATACCTCAGCTACGATCTTGTGCCCTCGGCAGGATCTGGTAGATAGTCAGGCTTCTCAGCCTTTTTCATTTGTAGATGTCTGTACTTAGACATGTTAAGCTTCCGCATGTGCTTTGACTTGTATGCTCAGAATGTTGGGTCATGAGACCCATGATTGTAATATCTCGCTCCTCGGAGCCTAATGAATAAATGCTTGAGTCGTAGAGTTATGTTGTGATGCCATGTTGTATTTACACATATCGAGCATATTGTGTGTATGATTGAAATGCTTGCTATGTGTGGGATCCGACAATCTAGTTGTTTATCCTTGGCAGCATCTCTTATGGGGAAATGTAGTCTAGTGCCTCCTTGAGCCATAGTAGTCCGCTACAGCCCGGTTCACTGGAGTCCTGCTAGCCCAGCACTACTGCTCAGGACACTTGACTGGCCGGCATGTGTTTCACTTCGTTCCTGTGTCTGTCCCTTCGGGGAAATGTCACGCAGTGACATCCGGGGTCCTGCCTAGCCTGCTACAGCCCGGGGTACCGGAGTCCTATTAGCCCAGTGCTACAGCCCAGATTCACACGCTGTTGACCGACATGCTCGAGGTTGATTCATGTATGCCTGTCCCCATGGGTTAGTGCCACTTTGGGTTCACGACTAGCCATGTCGTCCCGGGTTCTTTGTCATATGGATGCTAGCGACACTATCATATACGTGAGCCAAAAGGCGCAAACGGTCCCGGGCCAGGTAAGGTGGCACCCGTGGGAATACCGTGCGTGAGGCCGCAAAGTGATATGATGTGTTACATGCTAGATCGGTGTGACCTAGGATCGGGGTCCTGACAGCTTTGGTATCAGAGCCTGACTGCCTGTAGGATTACCAAGCCAAACTGGTCGAAGTTGAGTCTAGAAATGCTTTAGTTATGTAAGGGAATTGATTGTGGGATGGAACGTAAGGCTCTTTTTACTCCTTATACCTCATGGCTTCTAGTCTGAGTCAATCTCTTCTCTTCTACGGGGATTAAGAACTAGGCCTTCTCATCTATCTATCAGGATGACGTGTTACTAATCCATAGACTTATAAGATTGTTGGATTCAAGCCCCAGTTCAGTTCCTACTACTTCCATGTGTTCTTAGTTGATCTCAGAATCTTGATTTTGTGATGTTGAGTGGTTATGCCACCATTTTGCAGGATGTCTTAAATCTTTTTGAGCATTTACAGCCGTTATGCTGTCCGAGTCATCCCAGGTTTCTAAATAATCTGATGCATTTGCAAATCCTTCCTCCCAGTTCCCGATGTCCTTTTGGGCCAGTTTAACCACACTAATCGGTAAGTTGAGGTACTCTGTTGCCTCGACATATATGTTGGAGCTATTATTATGACCCTTGGTGTCTAGAGTATCACCTAGTAATCTAGCAATGTTTTGTGTTCCCAGTGTGATGAATCTGGCCACCATTCTCGAAAGCATCCCGTGATGCTAATTAGTAGTAGGTATTCTACTCCTGGGTTTCTGAACCCGAGATTCACCCTACTTACCTCATGTCGATAGTGTTTGCTAGTTCCTTTAGGATATTAGTAACCTTTGCATTAGTCCTCGAGGTCCGTGGTATTTCCTTCTTCCAAATACCATGAACCATCCCTGGCAGAAATTCGTTTGAATCAAAAGGTCACAACCAGGGTGTTCTTGAGGAGTACTCCATTCATATTGTGACTCTGCCAGTTCTATCATTATGCATGGGTTATCCGGAAGAAATTTGTTGAAATCGTTTGACATACTAACCCATGAATCCACAACTCATAAAGTTATATGTTCCTTGAGTTGACCCTCCTCAGTTGTATTCCGACCCTAGTCTATCAATTGATAGTCAGGAATAGTTGTGCATTCGTGTTCATCGATGCCTATTATTCTTGTGGTCCGTCAAGCCATTCTATTCCGGAATGACTAGGAGAAACAAACTCCAGTGCCTCATCCATTTCTAGGATTGGGTCAAAGTAATTGTATCCCGCAGATCGAAATGCCAATCCAGCTTCTGCTCTGCTCTACCTTGGAGTGTTACCATCTTTATGTCAAGAGAGTCATGAGAATAGCACCACCTCTTATGAGTTCTTGACGCAGTAATACTTCTTGCCATCATTATTCATTCCTCGGTTCCGTGTTATCGTAACCGGAATGCCGACAAGTGAATCGTGTTGCGTGAAATCAATACTCCTAGCAACTGTGTTGCTTGGTAGTAAATGGACAATATTCTCATTCTTAGCGTGTTGGTTATGGAATCATCATCCTAAGATTAATCGTGCTACCTAGTCCTTATTCCTGGTGCACTCTTCGATCAACGAGTTGAGATTTCGCCAAACCCTTGCTCTTTTGATCATATCGTCTTGCCCTGAAAAGCAAGATTGATCTCGAGCTTAGTATCATATCGGTGGTTCGTGGTTTTCCGAAGATCTTCTCGGAAGTATCACCAGGTTGTCATCTGACCGCTATGTTGAGTTCGTGATCAAGTTGGTTTTTCCATAAACCACCCTTCCTCCAAGGATCCGTGTTGGATATCCCTGAGCTAGTTGGTTGAGCTAGACAATAACTTGGAGAGTTGGAAGATAAAGCTTTGCTTAACTTAGTTCATCTCTAAGGGATATCTTCTGTGTGTGTGTGTGTTGAAGAAAGATGATATCTCCATCGATTGGTCCTCGTGATCAGTTGATTGGACCTATTGTCTTATCAAACTTTGACTTGAGTATGGACTATCGTCAAGTCAAATCAGAACCAACGATGTTCGTAATGTTGTCTTACTCGTGGTTGATTCCTCGGGCATACACTACTATATGTTTTGGTCCGACCAATGCTATCACCGTGTTCACATGATGGTGGAAGTCCAGTGGTATGGAAATACCGATGAGTTGTTGTTGAGCCCATCAGCAGCATTTTGTCTCCCCCACGATTCATGTTGAATGCCACACTAGTATTGGAAACTTTGTAAGCATTGCCTTCGTGTTCCGCTCATGAGGTATATGTTTGGATGAAAGAAGATACTTCCTCTAATTCATGTGCACTTGGTGCAAGTTGCCGCCGTGAATTCGAGAAAGATTGTTTTTGCTTTCTCCGGGATCATCCCAAGTCAAGTCATGCATGTGCGAAGTATTCCATGGTTTGATAGGCTCGCTACCTCCACTCCATGTGTAATCCCTAGCACACCAAGCCACTGACTGATTTGTTCTAGGGAAAGGAGTTGTTGTGCAAATCCTAGGTCATGCACAAGACTTCGTTACCCTAGATGATGGTTCCCCACCTGAACTCGGTAGAGTTTTATCATAAGACTACTATGTGATCATGCTTGTCTTGAACATCATGTCCACATGGTTGTAGCAGAATCAGCTCATGTTTTGGAGCTTGCTATCGTAGTTCATTCCCGAGAATCTCGCAATTCCGTCTCGTTGGTTTGTGTTGCAAACTTTCTTCTCCAGACATGCTGTCTGAAATATCCTGTCTCCAACCAGATCTGAATCTCAGGCAGATATGATGGTTGGAACATTTCCAACATTTGCATGTTGCTCCCAGTTTGCACCGTCGTTGTGCCATCCTGACATGGGTCCCATCCATTTCCGGTGATAAGCAAAAGTCATCCGTTGCGTTGTCTTCAACAAGGTAGTCCACATCTTCCATTCTAGTCTGAGTACGTCATTTCTTCGAGCTCCATCAAACGATCATTCATAAATTACCTCAGGCTGGTGAGAAGAGTTCCAATGATCTATGGATCAAAAGTAATTCTTTTTGCCACTTAAGGGATTAATTCTACGAGTCACCTCTCCTAAGGTGCCCCGTTATGGAGTCATGGCAATTATTTCCTTGCCACCTTGACACCATCCACCATCTTTCTAAGCGTGGAATTGTTGCCCACCAAATCAAACCCCGTCGTTGTTCTTCCATCCCTCCCGATGTGTTTTGAGTCTCAACTCGAGATGTTTCAACATCCCATTCCGCGAGTTGATTTGGCATAGCTCGATCTTCGAGAAGATCAACTCTTCTAGATTTTCCTTTTTCTTCTCGTTGGCATACTGGATGAAGATCTTGAAAGCAAGGATGTTAAGATCAATTTGAAGCAATGAATCAACATCTTCGAGAAGGACAGTTGGATCGTGAAGATCGTGTTAGCTTTGTGTCCCCAGTGTCTTCTTACCTCATGTCTTGAATCTCGGGACGAGATTCTTGTTTAGTGGGGGTGAGTTGTCACATCCCTAGCTTCTGGTACTGCCTGGTGTCTTCATTTTGTTGCATCATGTTTAAATTCTATTCAAGATGAACTGAGGAATTTTGGAAGCCTCAAAAACTTAAATAAAAGGCGGGCAAAAACCCTAAAATCTCATTCACTTGTTTCCAAAATGCTCTTCTCATATGTTTGATATTTTTGGAAAGGGTTCTGGTCCCAACCAAAAATATTGAACATTTTTAAGGACTTAATTTTGGGACTTTGAATTTAAATCATTAACTATTTGAATTTGAATTATATTCATACAATTAGAATATAATTTCAAATACCCCTGAAATATTTTATGAGCTTTTGGAAAAGTCCATCTAGCAAAATAAAAATATTCAGAGGAGTTTTTGGCATTGTCTGAATTGTTTTGAATTCAAAACAGTGGCAAAAGAAATAAACAAAACAGAATATATAAAAGAACAGAAACTTACCTGTAACTTACCTGGCGCCTACTGGTTCGGCCCAGCACAGCCCAGCCCACTGGCCTCTGCCAGTCACCCCCTTCCTCTCGCCAGAAGGATGGGAGGCGCGTGCCCGACGCGCGTGCCCACGCGCCGGCCACCTCCTGCTCCCCACCGCTACCCCGACGCGCCTGAGCGCGCCACGGGACCCCCTAGAGCCGTCTGGACCCCCTCGCTCTCTCTCCCTCTCCCCCGTTGCCTCCTCTGTCTCGCTCTCTCAAGCCCACCGAGCGGAGCCGTCGCCGCCGTTCACTGCCACCGTAGCCATTGCCGCCCCCTCGACCTCTCGAGCTTACCAAGAGATCCGCCGCTTCATCCTCGACCTCCACCCCGAGCCGCGCGACGTGGACGCCCCACAACGCCGTCGTTGCCCTCGTCTTCAACCTCGAGCACCGGAGATCACCACCGTCGATTCGCTCGCTCCGACGCTTCCCCGGCCCCTCCATCTGCACCGGCCAACTCGCCGTGAGCTCCTCCTCCTTCTCTCCCTAGCCACGTCGCTCGAGCTGCCCCCTAACCCCGATGGCCATCACGGCCGAGAGCTCGACTCCGCCGGCCATGTCGCCGTCGTGGCCACAGACACGTAAGCTCGAAACCGAGCTCGTCACCGTGATCAGCACATCACCAGGAGGCCGTAGCACCCAGTCGTTTGCCCCGCCGTGCCCCACAGCACCATTTCCAACCTCGCCCGAATTCCGGCCGTCGCCTGGCTCGACGCCGGCGCCGTTTCCGGCCACCCCCGGTCCAACCACCACCGCCACTCGATGCGGGGGAGCGCCCGCAGCACGTAGGTGCTCTCCGCCGCCGATTTGGTCATCAGGGGAGCATTTCCGAGCTGCCCCGCCGTCTCTGACGTCGCCGGCGACGAGTCACCGGCGGGTTGGACCAAGTTGACCAGGGTTTGACCCCCCTGGGTCATTAACAGTGGGCCCGAGGCCCTATTAATTTAGTTTAGTACTAGCTAACTTTTAATTAACCAGATAAGTCACTGACATGTGGGTCCACGCCCTAATTAACTTAGGTTAGCATTTAACTTAGCACTAATTAACTCAGTGAACTAACTGAGTCACTGACCAGTGGGTCCCCTAGGTCAGGTTTGACCTGGGCCCATCTGTTGACCTGCTGAGGTCAGCATGACCTAATGCTGACGCAGTAAACATTTCTGAAATAAAATAAATCAGAAATGATTTATAAATTTCAGAAAATGCCCTAAACTTCTAAAATTCATAGAAAATCAACCGTAGCTCCAAATCAAATAATTTATATATGAAAAATGATCAAAAAATCCAATCTATCCATCTGTACCATTTACATGCATGTTAGAACACTTTAACCATGCTGTTCTAGTGAAACAAGATAATGCACCATTATGACTATATACATGAGCTCACATTTGAATCTTTGATTCAAATGGGTTCAAATCAACCTGTTCTATTATGCATTAGCTCAAACACATTCATTTCGCCATGTCATGATCATGCATCATATTGTCGCATTGCATTGATTGTGTCCCTCTTTGTTTGCCGGTAATTGTCCCCTCTCGATAGACGTGGTGCCGACGATGAGATCGATGACATCGATGAAGAACTATAATGTCTTCAGAAGTGCCAGGCAAGCAAAACCCCCTTGTTCATTCCGATACAATCCCACTCTCTCGCTCCTGCTCTCTTTTACTGCATTAGGACAACAACGAATCATCTCTTACTTGCTGCGGTAGCTGAACCCCTTTATCCTTTGCATGACCTGTCATTTCCACAGTAAATAGATGAAACCCACTACCATGAGTAGGAGTTGTTTGAGCCCTCATGTGCCTACTCATTCATGCTTGTTGTCATGCCTGCTACTGCTTAGAGTTGAGTCAGGTCTGATTCATCGGGAATGAATTGGAATGTGGTGAACATATCCTACTGTTGAGAGCTAAGTGTGGGAACACGATTTGGTAAAGGTAGCGGTGAGAGGCCATGTAGGAGTACATGGTGGGTTGTCTCATTGCAGCCGTCCTCAGGAACTGAGTTCTGTGTTTGTGATCCATGAACAGTTACTACCACACATTGGGTTCCGGTAACTCGGCCCCTCTCGACTTATTAATCAACTTGATCTCTGTCCAGGAGTTGCAACTAGTTTCTGGTGTTTGTAGGTAGTGTTAGTAGTCTACCAAGTGGCACCCTGTACAGGTGGGCTTGGGACAGACTAGGCACCGTGGCCGGGTATGCAGAGCGCCGCACGTTTGGTGGGCTTGGAACCCTGTACACATCGTTTGGGGCCGTGAGCGACACCCCGGCCGGATCTCCTTGCGGATGGAACCCGAATAGGCGATAATCCTGGACGAGAGACTTATGTGGTTAGTTAGGTCGTGGCCGACTCCCTCGCCCGGCTTCCGCTTGAAGGTTGCCGAGGTACATGTCGTGTACAGGGCGATAAGTGGCGAGAGCGTGTGTGAAGAAGTACACCCCTGCAGGGTTATCATTATCTATTCGAATAGCCGGATTCCTCGGATATGGAAACTTGGACCCGTTGCATAGTTCATAGACAAGTGAAAGTGGATACTCTAAAATGCGCTAGATAAGCGTGAGTGCTATGGGTGGCGTCCCCGTAGGGAGACGGGAGCGGACCCATAGTAGTGTATTGATATGGTGAATATGTGGACTCGTGTGCGCCACCTCAAAAGAGTTACTTGCAGTTGTAGTTTAGGATAGCCACCGAGTCAAAGCTGGCTTTCTGCAGTTAAACCCCACTACCCCCTTTGTTGATACTGATGCATATGTAGATAGTTCTGATGTAAGTCTTGCTGAGTACATTTGTACTCACGTTTGCCTATTTTATGTTTTGCAGAGAGACGTCAGTCTCGCTAGTAGTTCCGTGTGGACTTCGACGTTTAGCTTGATACCTCAGCTACGATCTTGTGCCCTCTGCAGGATCTGGTAGATAGTCAGGCTTCTCAGCCTTTTTCATTTGTAGATGTCTGTACTCAGACATGTTAAGCTTCCGCTTGTGCTTTGACTTGTATGCTCTGAATGTTGGGTCATGAGACCCATGATTGTAATATCTCGCTCCTCGGAGCCTAATGAATAAATGCTTGAGTCGTAGAGTTATGTTGTGATGCCATGTTGTATTTACACATATCGAGCATATTGTGTGCATGATTGAAATGCTTTCTATGTGTGGGATCCGACAATCTAGTTGTTTATCCTTGGCAGCCTCTCTTATGGGGAAATGTAGTCTAGTGCCTCCTTGAGCCATAGTAGTCCGCTACAGCCCGGTTCACCGGAGTCCTGCTAGCCCAGCACTATTGCTCAGGACACTTGACTGGCCGGCATGTGTTTCACTTCGTTCCTGTGTCTGTCCATTGGGGGAAATGTCACGCGGTGACATCCGGAGTCCTGCCTAGCCTGCTACAGCCCGGGGTACCGGAGTCCTGTTAGCCCAGTGCTACAGCCCGGATTCACACGCTGTTGACCGACATGCTCGAGGTTGATTCATGTATGCCTGTCCCCATGGGTTAGTGCCGCTTTGGGTTCACGACTAGCCATGTCGGCCCGGGTTCTTTGTCATATGGATGCTAGCGACACTATCATATATGTGAGCCAAAAGGCGCAAACGGTCCCGGGCCAGGTAAGGTGGCACCCGTGGGAATACCGTGCGTGAGGCCGCAAAGTGATATGATGTGTTACATGCTAGATCGGTGTGACCTAGGATCGGGGTCCTGACAGCGAGTCGGCGATCTTGGCCTTTGGGGCGGGGAGTGCACGGTGGTCGCGCCCCCACCGGTCTTGGCGCCATCGGTTCTCGCCTGGCCGACCTGCCGCGGCTGCGACGCACTGTGCTGCCGCGGGGTGTCGCCGTTAGCGAAACCGATGAGGCTCTGTATCGTGGCCCTCCAGTCGTCGAGCTTGTCCGCCATTGGAGGGTATTCTAGGAGCAGTTGAGCTCGCGCCAGAGCTTCTGCTGGAGTGGCGGGCAGCGGTGGCGAACGGCGCGTGGAGCGGGATGTGCTCGAACTTCTAACTACGTTAGAAGGATCAACACCCGGACCAGGCAGTCGCGCCACGCTCGCGCCAGCACGTAGGTGAGAGTGCTGGCCTTGAGCGCCCTGGGATCCGCCGGCTCGATCTGGGTCCAGCGAGCGTATGGTACCGTGGGTGCCAAGACGCTGCTGGTCCCGCGCCTCCTGAGAGGGGCGCGGTGCATGTTCGGACGCCGTGGCGCCATGAGCTGGCTCGACGACGCCCGTTCCGCCGCCGGTGCCGTTCCCACCACCCGTTTGCTCCAAGGGCGGTGGGTTCGACGCGGACGGACCAGCCACCTCTGGAGCTTTCTTCTTCGGTGGCATGTCGATGAAGATGATGGAGATCCAGCCTGTGCGGACGCCGGATCAGGTTCACACAACCTCGACGCCCCCTACCTGGCGCGCCAAAGATGTCGGGGGAAATCTGCCTCCACGAACACCTATGGGGACCGAGCCCCTTTCTTGGTTCAGCAGGGGGCGGAGGTCACGCGAAGAGCGGATCGAGGCGATGCACACAAGGGGTTTACCCAGCTTCGGGCCGCACGGATGCGTAAAACCCTACTGCTGCTTTGTGGTTTGTATTGTGTTCTTGCTCGGGGGCGTGTGGTGCTACAGTACACACGAGCTGCTGGCGAGACCGAGCGTGAGTGGCCTCTTCTGTCCTCCCCCCTCCTCATTGCGCATGGGGCCTCCTTTTATATGTGCAAGGGGTTACCCACAGGTGGCAACGTAGGCGGGGGCAAAAGTGGAAAACGCTGTGTTGGGTACAGCTGTTTGCACAGTGCTATCATACCTAACTCTGACAGCAGGGGACAAGGGCATTAAATGCCCGTCCGCATCGCCCAGACGGTGCAGGAAAGGGACCGTCAGGAGCGCCACCGTTTGCCACGATGGCTATTCTGTCAGCGTTGCTTCGCCACCGCATGCCCCTGGCTGTGCAGCCTCTCGCCACGTACGCCTGGAATGGCCCCAGAGCGACGCGTGGGTGGATGAGCGGGAGCGCAGGCGCGGGGTGGTGACTTGCCGCGGTTGATGCCTTGTCGCACCCGGGAGCTTGTCGCTCACCGGTCCTTGCCGGGACGCGGAGCGCGTCGCAGCAAGTCTCTTGTCGTGCCTCGGTCGGCCTTCCCGGCAAGCTCCTCTTGCCGGGGCCTCATGCTTCGAGCGGTCGTCCTGGCAAGCTCCTCTTGCCGGGGCCTTGCTCTCTTCGGGTGGCCTTCCCGGCAGGCTCCTCCTGCCGGGGCCTTGGCTCAAATACTTTGTTCTTGGATGGCCCAAGAAGGGACCATGGAGAGTCTTGGCGATCGCCTGGCAAGCCTTGCCGCGGGGTGCTACGACTGCCCGTGCACAAGTTCGGGGTACTAAGGTACCCCTATTTTAGTACACCGACAATCTTCTTCTTGGCATAGACATCCAAGTCATCTTCTTGCTCTTCTGGGGCTTTGACCAGCTGAGCCCATTCTGCAACTGTAGACTGGTATCTAGTGCCTTCAGACATCCATACTATCCTGCCATCTGCATAGAAATGTGCTGTGGAGTAGAATTGCATTATGAGCTCCTCATTCCACTTTGTGAGCTTCTGCCCAACAAAGTCTGCAACTCCACAAGCTTTGAAGCTGTTAAGCACTCCAGGATAGTGTTCTTCATTCTCCTTGATATACTCCCAGTCAACCCATCTCATGTCACACACTATGGGTTTCTTGTCCAGCAGCACTGTCTCATAGAAGTCTTGTTGTTCCTTTGTGTGGAACCTGTAATCAACAGCAGTCCTTCACCTGGTGGCATATGGTTCTGACTCTCTCCATAGCCTTGACCCTGAATCTCTCCTGATCTTCATGTCCTCAGCCATAGGATGAGCATCGTTGTGGTCTAGAATCTTGGACTTGAGCTTCCTTAGAACTTGTCCTTCTTCTTCTTGTTCAGCAGAAATGTCAGGCACTGGGGCCTTGTTCTTCTCAGCAGCAGATATGTTCCTAGTGTTCCTCTTAGGTGCACTCTTGGGCTTGGAGGCAGCTTTGGGTGCTTCTTTGGGCTTTGATGATGCAGCCCCTGACCTTATAGCATCACCCATAAGCTTATGTGCCTTGGGTGCTGGTGCAGCAACCTCTTCTTCCTCGGAGTCTCTCCTCATGGAGGATTTGCCAAGAACTCTGGTTGTAGTGGTTCTGACTCTCTTTTTCTTTTTGTCCTGGCCACCAGCTTCTTCTTCAGACTCCATGGTAAACTTCATGGTTTCTCCAGTGGCAACCTTCCTAGGCTTGGAAGTAGGAACTCTCCTTGCAGGTGCTTTCTTATGCATTCCTGGCTTAATTGAAGCAGTTGTGCCATATTCCTTCTTGAGCACTTTCTTCTTTGAGGTGGCTTCCTCTTCCTCTACCACATAATCTTCATCCTCAGATTCTGAAGTTCTTTCCTTGCTTGCTCTAGTGGCAGCCTTGGGCAAGTTGCTTGGGGTGCTTCTGCTACCCTCATCAGAGCTACTAGAGGGACTAGTGCCCTCACTCAAGTGAATCTACTCCTCTAACTTGTTCTGGCTGTCACTTTGGTCAGACATGTTGCAAACACTGACTGCAGACCCTGTGAATAGATTGTAGATGAGGTAGAGTGGATGAGCATCACAAAATGCAGAGATTTTTGCAAAAGAATGAGTCAAAGACTTAGTTTTAGTTTTCCACAGAAAGCATTTCGGATCAACCGATTTGCAAACTCGGTGATACCGAAGCAGCTTTTGGAACCAAAACCAGTGAACTCGGTCAGACCGAGTCACAGTTCGGTGGCACCGGGACTGCTAGGGTTTCACAAAGTCCTGAACTCGGTCACACCGATTTGCAATTCTCGGTCAGACCGAGAATCACATGTGCAATGGCCTTGGCCGGATCGGTGGAACCGAGTTCTGCAACCCGGTGGGTCCGAGATGGTTTCGACGGAAACCTAAACCTAAATTTTCGAATCGCATCTATTCTAAGGATTGCTTTGACTGGATAGAAGTGTTTCAATCGTAGCAAGAATCATAATGAACACAATGTGCTAGGAATCAGACGTGGATAGCACTGTGGTCGAGTCCATACCCCAATTCAGTGATGAACTCGCTACGGCGGCAATGGCGGAGACGAAATTCGTTGACGGCGGCGGAGACCAGCGACAGGAGGCGGCTGGCGACGAGGATGACGATCCGGAGACCCAGGAGGCAGAGCAAGCTATTCGCGGGCGAAGAGGTTTCGGAGAAATTTCCAAAATTTTGCCCGTGAGTATATATAGCCCGACCCTGTCGGTGTGACCGAGTGGAACAACTCGGTGGCACCGAGATGCATAACTGTTGACAGTTACAGCAACTCGGTGTGACCGAAAAGTTCAAATCGGTTGCACTGAAATGAAAACCTAGATCGACTTAGTGATCTCGGTGTGACCGAAATGGAGGAATCGGTCAGACCGAAATACACAAAGAAGTTTTGGAAGTTTAAGTCTATGACAAATCGGGGACTCCGAGTGCTCCTCACACAGAGTGGTTTGAATCTGACTTGATCAAATTTTGTGATGTAGCATGAATAGAGTTTGAGACAAGAAAAGCATAGATAGCTAGAGAGGTTTCTTAGTCATTCTTGTCCATCCACTTGGCAAAAGAAAGGAAAACCAATCAATCAAAACAACAAGTGGATGTCCTCGAATGAGTAAAATATGCAATCAACATGCTCACACAATAAAATGGCAATTGAAACATGTGGCAAAGCATGCACAACCAATTCTAGCATCTATCAAGCAATTGGTGATGACTAGGTCATCTATATATGAGTATATTGACTTAAGAGTCAAATGGGAACATTTGATCATAGGTCATACTCATCATTTAAGCACAAGTGAGGTTATCACTTTTCCATAAAACATTGTTGTGTTCACACCATTAGAGTTGCTTTTAGCTCAATTTTTAGAGTAAAGCTCCCCCTAGATGTGAGATCCCCCTTAAGAGGGATGAACTAACCTTGGGTTTTGTCGATGATGACTTCATGTAGATGTTGAAGATGTGGATGCTCAATATTGATGTAGATCATTTGGAGCTGTCCATTGGAGTGAGTTGCACTTTCAATACCTACACGGGTTAGTCCCACAAGGAACAAACAAGGATATCCATAGACATAGAGTGATGCACACACAAGATGATGTCTATGAAAGCTTTTAGGTTACCTTGTCCCTTGTCTAACCAACAAGAGGGTTTGTGACTCCTTGAACTAGTGCAAGATGTGGAAGTTGATTGCACTTGTTCTTGCCAAGATGATAAGTGTGAAGTATGTTGGCAGAGTCGTCCTCAAGAACTCTCTAGTTCTTCTTCTTCTGGATCCACACCATCTTGATGGGAATCCTTGGTGTTGTAGTTGTACTTGATGAAGTGGAACTTGAAGTAGTCTTGGGAACCCACTTGACTAAGGTCTTAGGAGCTTCTTCAAATGCATCAATTTCCTCTTGAAGCTTGTCCTTGCCTTTTTGTTTGTAGTCTTGTGGTGGAAGATCATCTTGAGCTTGTGTCCCTTTGAAAGAAGTTGGATCATACTTATCTTGTTGAGGAACAAACTTCGTCTTGGGGTATTGATCTTCTTCCCACTCAACTCCATTGGCATTGAACTTTCGTTCAAAACCAACACCTTGATTCTTCCGGTGCCTTCCTTGCTTGCGTACAATTTCCTCGAATTGCTTACTTCCGGCAAGGCTCTTGTAAACTCATTTATCTATGATTCCCTTCAATAAGCTATTTTCTTGCTCAAGTGTAACTCGGCTAAGAGAGTCATTAGTGGAATCAAGAGAACTACTAGAAGCAACAATATTGGATTTAGCATGATCATTGCTACTACTAGAGGAAGAATCTTTCTTGTTCTTGTTACTAGACTTGACTTGAGGCATGTAAGTGGATAAGAGTAAACTCTTGGCAATGTAAGAAGAACTTTTCTTACGAAGATCATCATTGATTGCTTTTAAGAACTCATGCTCTTGCTCAAGATTGAGCTTTTCAAAGTGTAATTTCTCATGAGTCCTTAAAAGTTCTTGATGATCTCCTAAGATAGTTTCATGAGCTAACTTAAGAGTGTTTAGTTCTTTAGTTAGAGACTCAATTTTCTCCTTATCATTGTCATTCGTTTTAGCATGATTAATTGACGTTTCATCATAGTATTCATCGCTAGAGTTGTCAACAAGTAAATCGTCATCACCTAACAAGTCATCTTCATCAGTATTGAAATCAACATACTCGGGGTGTGATACCTTTGGGCCTTTAGCCATGAAGCATGTTCCAACTCCTTCATTTGGTGAGTCAAATATGTCGTAGGAGTTGGTTGTCACAAGTGCTAGACCGGCAACACATTTATCTTGAGTATATTTGGAATCAGAGTGATAGCTTCTCTCGGAGTGGTTGTCGGAGTCGGAGCCAGATACCCATTCACCAACATGAGCTTGATGTCTTCGTTTTGTGTAGCTCCTTGATGACTTGTCCTTTCTTTCCGGATCCTTGCTTCTCCGTGAGTATCTTCGTTCATAACGATCATCTCTACTCCTTCTTTCTCTAAATGGTGATTCTTCTCTTCTACTTCTTCTCTTGGGAGAATCTTCTCTTCTCTTGTAGGGGGGCGTACACTCATTGGAATAGTGTCCGGGCCTTCCACAATTGTAGCAGTTTCGCTCTCGACTATAAGATCTTTTGTCATTGTAGGACCTTGACTTGGAGCTTCTATCTTTGCTTCTACTATTGTAGAACTTGTTGAAGTTCTTTAGCATTAAGCTCAATTCTTCATTGAAGGTTTGTTTCTCACTTGATGATGTGGGAGCTTCACATGAGGCTTTGTAAGCACCACTTAATTTGTTGTGAAGTTCCTCTTTATCCTTGAGTGACATCTCATGAGCAACAATGAGATCTTTGTAATTGGGCATCATTTGGATCAATGTGCACACGGTGTCATATTTTCCATCCAAGGCTCTTAGGATCTTCTTGATGATGAATCTATCGATCATCTCTTCACTCCCTAAGCCGGCAATCTCATTTGTGATAAGAGCAAGCCTAGAGTACATTTCAGCGACACCTTCACCATCCTTCATTTTGAACTTGTCAAGTTGACTTTGAAGCACATCCAATTTGGATTCCTTGACGGAGTCGGTACCTTCGTGCATATCAATCAAAGTATCCCAAATTTCCTTTGCATTCTCAAGACGGCTGATTTTGTTGAATTCTTCGTGGCACAATCCGTTGAAGAGGATATCACAAGCTTGAGCGTTGTATTGCAGCATCTTCAACTCTTCCGCGGTGGCTTCACGGTTCGGTTCTTTCCCATCAAAGAATTCACCTTGCAAACCAATACACACAATAGCCCAAACGGCGGGGTTATGTCCAAGAATATGCATTTTCATCTTATGCTTCCAACTAGCAAAATTAGTTCCATCAAAGTAAGGACCTCTACGGTGATAATTTCCCTCGCTAGATGCCATACTCTCCTAGGTTGTGAAACCAAGGCTATGACCACCAAAAGCTCTGGAAATCAAAGCAAATGGAGACCAAAGCTCTGATACCACTTGTAGGATCGGAAGTATGTCTAGAGGGGGGGTGATTAGACTACTTGACCAAATAAAAATCTAGCCTTTTCCCAATTTTAGTTCTTGTCAGATTTTAGCTATCTTAGCACAAGTCAAGTAATCTCCACACAATTCAAGCAAGCATGCAAAAGAGTATATGAGCAGCGGAAAGTAGAGCGTGCAACTTGCAAGAATGTAAAGGGAAGGGTTTGGAGGATTCAAACGCAATTGGAGACACGGATGTTTTTGGCGTGGTTCCGATAGGTGGTGCTATCATAAATCCACGTTGATGGAGACTTCAACCCATGAAGGGTAACGGTTGCGCGAGTCCATGGAGGGCCCCACCCACAAAGGGTCCACGAAGAAGCAACCTTGTCTATTCCATCACGGCCATCGCCCACGAAGGACTTGCCTCACTAGCGGTAGATCTTCACGAAGTAGGCGATCTCCTTGCCCTTACAAACTCCTTGGTTCAACTCCACAATCTTGTCGGAGGCTCCCAAGTGACACCTAACCAATCTAGGAGACACCACTCTCCAAGAAGTAACAAATGGTGTGTTGATGATGAACTCCTTGCTCTTGTGCTTCCAATGATAGTCTCCCCAACACTCACCTCTCTCTCACAGGATTTGGATTTGGTGGAAAGAAGATTTGAGTGGAAAGCAAGTTGGGGAAGGCTAGAGATCAAGATTCATATGATTGGAATGGAATATCTTGAGCTCAACACAAGTGTAGGTGGTTCTCTCTCAGAACATGTGTATTGGAAGTGTAGGTGTGTTCTGATGGCTCTCTCCACGAATGAAGAGTGGGTGGAGGGGTATATATAGCCTCCACACAAAATCTAACCGTTACACACAATCTGCCAAACTCGGTGGGACTGAATCGTTAAACTTGGTCGGACCGATTCAGCAAACCTAGTGACCGTTAGGATTTTCGGTGGGACTGAGATGCAACTCGGTAGGACCGATATGGTTAGGGTTAGGGCATAACGTAATCTCGGTGCGATCGATTACACAAACTCGGTGGGACCGATTTTGGTAATAAGCTAACTAGAGAGTTGGTCAGGTAAACTCGGTGGGACCGATTCGCTCATCTCGGTGAGACCGAAATGTTACAAAAGGGAAACAGAGAATTTACATTGCAATCTCGGTGGGACCGATCGCTCACTTCGGTTAGACCGAAACGTTACGAAGGGAAACATAGAGATTGCAATCCCATCTCAGTGAGACCGAGATCCCTATCAGTGAAACCGATTTGGCTAGGGTTTGTGGCAGTGGCTATGACATTAGGAACTCGGTGGCGCCGGATGGAAAGAATCGGTGGGGCCGAGTTTGACTTTTGGTTTAGGTCATATGTGGATGTGGTAAAGTAGTTGAGGGTTTTTGGAGCATATCACTAAGCACATGAAGCAAGAGGCTCATTAAGCAACACCTCATCCCTCCTTGATAGTATTGGCTTTTCCTATAGACTCAATGTGATCTTGGATCACTAAAATATAAAATGTAGAGTCTTGATCTTGAAGCTTGAGCCAATCTTTTGTCCTTGTGATTTTGAGGGATCCACTTTCCTCATCCATGCCATGCCATTCATTGAGCTTTTCCTGAAATATTAATCTTGGAATAATGTTAGCTCAATGAGCTATATGTTGTTAGGAATTACCAAAACCACCCAGGGATAGTTGCACTTTCACCTTTGTACAAAGCTAGGCGCAGACCCTGAGCATAAATAAATGAAGCGCTGGCGCCCTAAGTTTTAGCATGCATGCTAGGTTAAGTCTCTCTTTGGTAGGGCAGATAGTGCCTGGTGGCAACTAACCCCTAGCATAGAGCTCGGGTGTGTGTCTTTCCGTCCTTTCCAGTCTTTTCTTTGGTTTGCAGGCTGCACAGGCATTTCTGCTAAGCCATTTAAGGGCAGGGAGATGGATCAACATCCCCGACCCCTGCATGCCATTACCGGGGGGCTGCAGATTCAAGCACCCGACCACGACAAGCCAAGGTTACCGGGGGTTGCAGATCCAGATAAGTCCTTTATCCCCTGTTATGCATTTCCGGGTGGAATTGGGACGTATGAAGCCCCGTGATCCCCGTTCTTGCCCCTTTCCTCCCAGGTGCGGCAGGTGAAGTCAAAAGGAGGCAACGGGGAATGCGCCGATGGAGAGCTTGACGAGGAAGGCCATCGGCAGGGCGCGTGGCTGAGGGAGGAGGGCGGCGTGGTCAGTCGGAGTCAGAGTCGGCATCCTCACGCTTGACGCCCTCGTCGTCGTTGTTGTTGTCCTCCTCATCACTCCCGCTTGAGGAGGAGTCTTCATCATCGGAAGAGCTCTCCACGCAACACCTTAGGCGAGTTCCCAAGTGCCCAAAGACCTTGACGGAGAGCATGCCATTCTCCATTAATTTGAAGTGGAGAACGAGCCCCTCCGACAGGCTGCGGGCACGAGCAAAGGTCTTCCATCCGCGACGAAGATACATGACGTGAGGGGCACGGAAGTCAACGTCGACCCGCATGCTGACATTCCTGCAGCCCCTCAACCTCAGCGCATGTGGCGGGTCGAGCTCCATCTCCCGAGCAAACGGAGTAGGAAGACGAAGGCGACGGTGCACTGGCCGGTGCAGCCTGATGACGAACTCGCGGGGCTGGTCTCCGACGTGACCCTCCATTGGGGGAGGGGCCGCTGGCGGAGGTGAGGACGGTGCACCGCCCCGTCCTCCTCTTCCCCGAGCACCACAGCGACCTCGGCCTCGCCCCCTCCCATTCCTCTCACGGCCGGCTCTGCCGCCACGAGCTCTTGGGAAGGAGGGGTGCGCTATCGAGCAGAGACCCTCGTCGCCGCCATCGAAGTGCCGGCGCACCCTCTCGCCATAGGAGAAGGAAGGAAGGAGCCAAGGTAGAAGGAGATGAATGATGGAAGATTGGGGGGTGCCATCCCCCTCCTCTTCTTATAAAGGGGCAGGGCCGGGGCTCTGCCGCCCCACTTAACCAATCCAGCCACCAGGGGCGCAAGGAATCGAGACCGACCCGCTGCTCCAACCAGCGACGACCCGGTTCCCCGCCTCATCATTTAAGGCCTGTGCCCCCCCCCCCCCCCCCCCGCGTCCACCGCTAACCATCTTCAAGGCACGGTGGACACGTGGCAAGCAAGCTAAAATCGAAGAGACGAGTGAGGCGACCATTTTCCACCCCGTGATCGTGGGGCACGGGCGCCTTGAAGGCCATGACTCGAGTCCACTTAGTAAATGAGTCGCGCCCCTGCGTTTTCCTCTTTATGGGGAAGGCGCAAGCTGCCTCTTTACTATGATGAGACGCATGAGGGCAGCAACCACCCCATGCATGACCCCCGCGTCACGCATTCAACGCGGGTCATGGGGAAGCGCAGCGAGCGAGGGAGTTACTATGGTAAAAACTCCGCCACATGCGCGCGCGCATCGTTCTGGGCCTTGCCCAATAACGCCCCGCGATTATATGTGTACCAGGCCCGGGGGCTCCTATCGGTGTACAAAAGTAGGGGTCCCTTTTTCCACCCCTTTACTTGTGTGCTGACAGTCACAGCCCCACGCCCCTGGCCACGCTTGGCGGGGCAGAGGAAGCAAAGTCACAAGACGACCAGACCAACGCCAAGCCGGAAACACAAAGAGCAGAAGGGCAAGGTAGACTCCCTTGACTAGGCCCTTTCCGGGGCGGCCTCCACAGCCCCGGCAAGAGCCTTGCCGGGGCAACTGAGGGAGTCCAGGATTAGGGGGTGTCCGGATAGCCGGACTATACCTTCAGCCGGACTCCTGGACTATGAAGATACAAGATTGAAGACTTCGTCCCGTGTTCGGAAGGGACTTTCCTTGGCGTGGAAGGCAAGCTTGGCGATACGGATATGTAGATCTCCTACCATTGTAACCGACTCTGTGTAACCCTAACCCTCTCTGGTGTTTATATAAACCGGAGGGTTTTAGTCCATAGGACAACATATAACAATCATACCATAGGCTAGCTTCTAGGGTTTAGCCTCCTTGATCTCGTGGTAGATCTACTCTTGTACTACCCATATCATCAATATTAATCAAGCAGGACGTAGGGTTTTACCTCCATCGAGAGGGCCCGAACCTGGGTAAAACTTCGTGTCCCTTGTCTCCTATTACCATCCTCCTAGACGCACAGTTCGGGGCCCCCTACCCGAGATCCGCCGGTTTTGACACCGACACTGGTGCTTTCATTGAGAGTTCCTCTGTGTCGTCGCTTTTAGGCCCGATGGCTCCTCCGATCATCAATAGCGATGCAGTCCAAGGTGAGACTTTTCTCCCCGGACAGATCTTTGTCTTCGGCGGCTTCGCACTGCGGGCCAATTCGCTTGGCCATCTAGAGCAGATCGAAAGCTACGCCCCTGGCCATCAGGTCAAATTTGGAAGTTTAAACTACATGGCTGACGTCCGCGGGGACTTGATCTTTGACGGATTCGAGCCACGGTCGAGCGCGCCGCACTGTCACGATGGGCATGATCTAGCTCTGCCGCCGAATAGTGCACTGGAGGCCGCGCACGCATCGGTTCCGACCCTTGATTCGGAACCAACTGCGCCGATCGAGGACGAGTGGTTGGACGCCGCCTCGGGGGCTGCGATCCCAATGGAGATCGAGCCGAACACCAGCCCCGCACTCCGCAAGGCCCGTGACTCCATGGGGCCGGACTCCTCTCCGGACTCCAAGCCCTCCGCGCCCCTGCCGATCGAATCCGATTGGGCGCCGATCATGGAGTTTACCGCCGCGGACATCTTTCAGCACTCGCCCTTTGGTGATATTCTGAAGTCATTAAAGTCTCTCTCTTTATCAGGAGAGCCCTGGCCGAACTGCGGTCAGCAAGGTTGGGATACAGACGACGAAGAAATTCAAAGATCACCCACCACCCACTTTGTAGCCACTGTCGATGATTTAACCGACATGCTCGACTTCGACTCTGAAGACATCGACGGTATGGACGCCGATGTAGGAGACGACCAAGAACCAGCACCTATAGGGCACTGGAAAGCCACCTCGTCGTATGACATATACATGGCGGATACCCCAAAAGAAGGAGATGGCGATGGAACAGCGGGGGATGACCCCTCCAAGAAACAGCCTAAGCGCCGGCGTCAGCGGTGCCGCTCTAAATCCCGCCAAAGCAAAAAAGGTGATTCCGGCACAGGAGATAATGATACTCCTGTTGGAAATATGCCCTAGAGGCAATAATAAAAGCATTATTATTATATTTCCTTATTCATGATAATTGTCTTTATTCGTGCTATAATTGTGTTAACCGGAAATCGTAATACATGTGTGAATAACAGACAACAACATGTCCCTAGTGAGCCTCTAGTTGACTAGCTCGTTGATCGACAGATAGTCATGGTTTCCTGACTATGGACATTGGATGTCATCGATAACGGGATCACATCATTAGGAGAATGATGTGATGGACAAGACCCAATCCTAAACATAGCATAAGATCGCATAGTTCGTTTGCTAGAGTTATCCAATGTCAAGTATCCTTTCCTTAGACCATGAGATCGTGTAACTCCCGGATACCGTAGGAGTGCTTTGGGTATGCCAAACGTCACAACATAACTGGGTGACTATAAAGGTATGCTACGGGTATCTCTGAAAGTATCTGTTGGGTTGACATGGATCAAGACTGGGATTTGTCACTCCGCTTGACGGAGAGGTATCACCGGGCCCTCTCGGTAATGCATCATCACAATGAGCTCAATGTGACCAAAGTGTTTGATCACGGGATCATGCATTACGGAACGAGAAAAGTGACTTGCCGGTAACGAGATTGAACGAGGTATTGGTATACCGACGATCGAATCTCGGGCAAGTAAAATACCGATTGACAAAGGGAATCGTATACGGGATTAATTGAATCCTTGACATCGTGGTTCATCCGATGAGATCATCGTGGAGCATGTGGGAGCCAACATGGGTATCCAGATCCCGCTGTTGGTTATTGCCCGAGAGCCGTCTCGGTCATGTCTGCATGTCTCCCGAACCCGTAGGGTCTACACACTTAAGGTTCGGTGACGCTAGGGTTGTGAAGATATGTATGTGCAGTAACCCGAATGTTGTTCGGAGTCCCGGATGAGATCCCGGACGTCACGAGGAGTTCCGGAATGGTCCGGAGGTAAAGAATTATATATAGGAAGTGCTATTTTGGCCATCGGGACAAGATTCGGTGTTATCGGTATTGTACCGGGACCACCGGAGGGGTCCCGGGGTCCACCAGGTGGGGCCACCTGCCTTGGAGGGCCACATGGGCCTTAGGGGGTGCGCCTTGGCCTGCTTGGGCCAAGGGGAACCAGCCCCAAGGGCCCATGCGCCAAGAGAGAAAAAAAGGGGAGAGTCCTACAAGGGGAAGGCACCTCCGAGGTGCCTTGGGGAGGATGGACTCCTCCCCACCCTTGGCCGCACCCTTCCTTGGAGGAAGGGGCAAGGGCTGCGCCTCCCCCTCTCCCTTGGCCCTATATATAGTGGGGAAAAGGAGGAGCAAACCAACCCTAGGCCCTGGCTCCTCCCTCCTCCCTGCAACACCTCCTCCTCCTCCCGTAGTTGCTTAGCGAAGCCCTGCCGGAGTTCTGCTGCATCCACCACCACACCGTCGTGCTGGATCTTCCTCAACCTCTCCTTCCCCCTTGCTGGATCAAGAAGGAGGATACGTATCCCGTCCCGTACGTGTGTTGAACGCGGAGGTGCCGTCCGTTCGGTACTAGATCATCGGTGAATTGGATCACGGCAAGTACGACTACCTCATCCACGTTCACTCGAACGCTTCCGTTGCGATCTACTAAGTGGTATGTAGATGCTATCTAATCTGAATACTCGTTGCTAGATGAACTCATAGATGGATCTTGGTGAAACCGTAGGAAAAATTTTAATTTTCTGCAACGTTTCCCAACAGTGGCATCATGAGCTAGGTCTATGCGTAGTTCTTCTTGCGCGAGTAGAACACAATTTGTTGTGGGCGTAGATGTTGTCAATTCTTCTTGCCATTACTAGTCAATCTTGATTCAGCGGTATTGTGGGATGAAGCGGCCCGGACCAACCTTACACGTACGCTTACGTGAGACTGGTTCCACCGACTAACATGCACTAGTTGCATAAGGTGGATGGCGGGTGTCTGTCTCTCCTACTTTAGTTGGATCGGATTCGATGAACAGGGTCCTTATGAAGGGTAAATAGAGATTGACAAATCACGTTGTGGTTTGAACGTAGGTAAGAAAACGTTCTTGCTAGAACCCTAATTCAGCCACGTAAAACTTGCAACAACAATTAGAGGACGTCTAACTTGTTTTTGCAGCAAGTGCTTTGTGATATGATATGGCCAAAGTTGTGATGTATGATGAATGATCTATATGTGATGTATGAGATGTTCATGCTATTGTAATAGGAATCACGACTTGCATGTCGATGAGTATGACAACCGGCAGGAGCCAAAGGAGTTGTCTTTATTTTTTGTATGACCTGCGTGTCATTGAGAATCGCCATGTAAATTACTTTACTTTATTGCTAAACGCGTTAGCCATAGTAGTAGAAGTAATAGTTGGCGAGCAACTTCATGGAGACACGATGATGAAGATCATGATGATGAAGATCATGGTGTCAAGCCGGTGACAAGATGATCATGGAGCCCCAAGATGAAGATCGAAGGAGCTATGTGGTATTGGCCATATCATGTCACGCTTATTATTTGATTGCATGTGATGTTTATCATGTTTTGCATCTTGTTTACTTAGAACGACGGTAGTAAATAAGACGATCCCTCATAATAATTTCAAGAAAGTGTTCACCCTAACTGTGCACTGTTGCTAAGGTTCGTCGTTCCGAAGCACCACGTGATGATCGGGTGTGATAGGTCCTTACGTTCGCATACAACGGGTGTAAGACAGATTTACACACGCAAAACACTTAGGTTGACTTGACGAGCCTAGCATGTACATACATGGCCTCGGAACACAGAAGACCGAAAGGTCGAGCATGAGTCGTATAGAAGATACGATCAACATGAAGATGTTCACCGATGTTGGCTAGTCCATCTCACGTGATGATCGGACACGGCCTAGTTGACTCGGATCATGTAATACTTAGATGACTAGAAGAGGGATGTCTATCTAAGTGGGAGTTCATTAATTTGATTAAATGAACTTTATTATCATGAACTTAGTCTAAATATTTACAATATGTCTTGTAGATCAAATGGCCAACGTAGTCCTCAACTTCAACGCGTTCCTAGAGAAAACCAAGCTGAAAGACGATGGTAGCAACTATACGGACTGGGTCCGGAACCTGAGGATCATCCTCATAGCTGCCAAGAAAGATTATGTCCTAAGAGCACCGCTGGGTGACGCACCTATTCTCCCTGCAGAACAAGACGTTATGAAAGCTTGGCAGTCACGCTGCGATGATTACTCCCTCGTTCAGTGCGGCATGCTTTACAGCTTAGAGCCGGGACTCCAAAAGCGTTTTGAGAGACATGGAGCATATGAGATGTTCGAAGAGCTGAAAATGGTTTTCCAAGCTCATGCCCGGGTCGAGAGACATGAAGTCTCCGATAAATTCTTTAGCTGTAAGATGGAGGAAAATGGCTCTGTCAGTGAGCACATACTCAAAATGTCTGGGTTGCACAACCGCTTGACTCAACTGGAAGTTAATCTCCCGGATGAAGCGGTCATTGACAGAATCCTCCAGTCGCTTCCACCTAGCTACAAGAGCTTTGTGATGAACTACAATATGCAGGGGATGGTAAAGACCATTCCTGAAGTATATGCTATGCTGAAATCAGCAGAGGTAGAAATCAAGAAGGAGCATCAAGTGTTGATGGTGAATAAAACCACTAAGTTCAAGAAGGGCAAGGGTAAAAAGAACTTCAAGAAGGACGGCAAGGAAGTTGCCGCGCCCGGTAAGCAAGTTGCCGGGAAGAAGCCAAAGAATGGACCCAAGCCCGAGACTGAGTGTTTTTATTGCAAGGGAAGTGGTCACTGGAAGCGGAACTGCCCCAAATACTTAGCGGACAAGAAGGCCGGCAAAAAACCAAAGGTATATGTGATATACATGTAATTGATGTGTACCTTACCAGTACTCGTAGTAGCTCTTGGGTATTTGATACCGGTGCAGTTGCTCGCATTTGTAACTCAAAGCAGGAGCTGCGGAATAAACGGAGACTGGCAAAGGACGAGGTGACGATGCGCGTCGGGAATGGTTCCAAGGTCGATGTGATCGCCGTCGGCACGCTGCCTCTACATTTACCTACGTGATTAGTTTTAAACCTCAATAATTGTTATTTAGTGCCAAGTTTGAGCATGAACATTGTATCTGGATCTCGCTTAATTCGAGATGGCTACTCATTTAAATCAGAGAATAATGGTTGTTCCATTTATATGAGAGATATGTTTTATGGTCATGCTCCGATGGTTAATGGTTTATTCTTAATGAATCTCGTACGTGATGATACACATATTCATAGTGTGAATACCAAAAGAGTTAAAGTTGATAACAATAGTCCCACATATTTGTGGCACTGCCGCCTTGGTCACATAGGTGTCAAACGCATGAAGAAGCTCCATGCAGATGGACTTTTAGAGTCTCTTGATTATGAATCATTTGACACATGCGAACCATGCCTCATGGGTAAAATGACCAAGACTCCGTTCTCAGGAACAATGGAGCGAGCAACCAACTTATTGGAAATCATACATACCGATGTATGCGGTCCAATGAGTGTTGAGGCTCGCGGTGGCTATCGTTATGTTCTCACCCTCACTGATGACTTGAGTAGATATGGGTATGTCTACTTAATGAAACACAAGTCTCAGACCTTTGAAAAGTTCAAGGAATTTCAGAGTGAGGTTGAAAATCAACGTGAAAGAAAGATCAAGTTTCTACGATCAGATCGTGGAGGAGAATACTTGAGTCACGAATTTGGCACACACTTAAGAAAATGTGGAATAGTTTCACAACTCACGCCGCCTGGAACACCTCAGTGTAATGGTGTGTCCGAACGTCGTAATCGCACTCTATTAGATATGGTGCGATCTATGATGTCTCTTACCGATTTACCGCTATCTTTTTGGGGCTATGCTTTAGAGACTGCCGCATTCACTTTAAATAGGGCTCCGTCGAAATCCGTTGAGACGACACCGTATGAATTATGGTTTGGGAAGAAACCTAAGCTGTCGTTTCTAAAAGTTTGGGGATGCGATGCTTATGTCAAGAAACTTCAACCTGAAAAGCTCGAACCCAAATCGGAAAAATGCGTCTTCATAGGATACCCTAAAGAAACTGTTGGGTATACCTTCTACCTCAGATCCGAAGGCAAGATCTTTGTTGCCAAGAATGGATCCTTTCTAGAGAAAGAGTTTCTCTCGAAAGAAGTAAGTGGGAGGAAAGTAGAACTTGATGAAGTGTTACCTCTTGAACCGGAAAATAGCGAAACTCAAGAAATCGTTCCTGAGGTGCCTCCACCGACTAGAGAGGAAATTAATGATTATGATCAAGATACTTCTGATCAAGCTCCTACTGAAATTCGAAGGTCCACAAGGACACGTTCCGCACCAGAGTGGTACGGCAACCCTGTCTTGGAAATCATGTTGTTAGACAACGGTGAACCTTCGAACTATGAGGAAGCAATGGCGGGCCCGGATTCCGACAAATGGCTAGAAGCCATGAAATCCGAGATAGAATCCATGTATGAAAACGAAGTATGGACTTTGACTGACTTGCCCGTTGAACGGCGAGCCATAGAAAATAAATGGATCTTTAAGAAGAAGACAGACGCGGATGGTAATGTGACCATCTATAAAGCTCGGCTTGTCGCTAAGGGTTATCGACAAGTTCAAGGGGTTGACTACGATGAGACTTTCTCACCGGTAGCGAAGCTGAAGTCCGTCCGAATCATGTTAGCAATTGCCACATGCTATGATTATGAGATATGGCAAATGGACGTCAAAACGGCATTCCTTAATGGTTTCCTTAAGGAAGAATTGTATATGATGCAGCCGGAAGGTTTTGTCGATCCTAAGAATGCTGACAAGGTGTGCAAGCTCCAACGCTTGATTTATGGGCTGGTGCAAGCATCTCGGAGTTAGAACATTCGCTTTGATGAGATGATCAAAGCGTTTGGGTTTACACAGACTTATGGAGAAGCATGTGTTTACAAGAAAGTGAGTGGGAGCTCTGTAGCATTTCTCATATTATATGTAGACGACATACTTTTGATGGGAAATGATATAGAACTCTTGGACAGCATTAAGGCCTATTTGAATAAAAGTTTTTCAATGAAGGACCTTGGAGAAGCTACTTATATATTAGGCATCAAGATCTATAGAGATAGATCGAGACGCCTCATAGGTCTTTCGCAAAGCACATACCTTGATAAGATATTGAAGAAATTCAATATGGATCAATCTAAGAAAGGGTTCTTACATGTGTTACAAGGTGTGAAATTGAGCTCAGCTCAATGTCCGACCACGGCAGAAGAAATAGAAGAGATGAGCGTCATCCCCTATGCCTCAGCCATAGGTTCTATTATGTATGCCATGCTGTGTACCAGACCTGATGTAAACCTTGCCGTAAGTTTGGTAGGAAGGTACCAAAGTAATCCCGACAAGGAACACTGGACAGCGGTCAAGAATATCCTGAAGTACCTGAAAAGGACTAAGGAAATGTTTCTCGTTTATGGAGGTGACGAAGAGCTCGTCGTAAAAGGTTACATCGACGCTAGCTTCGACACCGATCTGGATGACTCTAAGTCACAAACCGGATACGTGTATATTTTGAATGGTGGGGCAGTAAGCTGGTGCAGTTGCAAGCAAAGCGTCGTGGCGGGATCTACATGTGAAGCGGAGTACATGGCAGCCTCGGAGGCAGCACATGAAGCAATTTGGGTGAAGGAGTTCATCACCGACCTCGGAGTCATACCCAATGCGTCGGGGCCAATCAAGCTCTTCTGTGACAACACTGGAGCTATTGCACTTGCAAAGGAGCCCAGGTTTCACAAGAAGACCAGGCACATCAAGCGTCGCTTCAACTCCATTCGTGAAAATGTTCAAGATGGAGACATAGAAATTTGTAAAGTGCACACGGATCTGAATGTCGCAGATCCGTTGACTAAACCTCTCCCTAAGGCAAAACATGATCAGCACCAGAACTCTATGGGTGTTCGATTCATCACAATGTAACTAGATTATTGACTCTAGTGCAAGTGGGAGACTGTTGGAAATATGCCCTAGAGGCAATAATAAAAGCATTATTATTATATTTCCTTATTCATGATAATTGTCTTTATTCGTGCTATAATTGTGTTAACCGGAAATCGTAATACATGTGTGAATAACAGACAACAACATGTCCCTAGTGAGCCTCTAGTTGACTAGCTCGTTGATCGACAGATAGTCATGGTTTCCTGACTATGGACATTGGATGTCATCGATAACGGGATCACATCATTAGGAGAATGATGTGATGGATAAGACCCAATCCTAAACATAGCATAAGATCGCATAGTTCGTTTGCTAGAGTTATCCAATGTCAAGTATCCTTTCCTTAGACCATGAGATCGTGTAACTCCCGGATACCGTAGGAGTGCTTTGGGTATGCCAAACGTCACAACGTAACTGGGTGACTATAAAGGTATGCTACGGGTATCTCTGAAAGTATCTGTTGGGTTGACATGGATCAAGACTGGGATTTGTCACTCCGCTTGACGGAGAGGTATCACCGGGCCCTCTCGGTAATGCATCATCACAATGAGCTCAATGTGACCAAAGTGTTTGATCACGGGATCATGCATTACGGAACGAGAAAAGTGACTTGCCGGTAACGAGATTGAACGAGGTATTGGTATACCGACGATCGAATCTCGGGCAAGTAAAATACCGATTGACAAAGAGAATCGTATACGGGATTAATTGAATCCTTGACATCGTGGTTCATCCGATGAGATCATCGTGGAGCATGTGGGAGCCAACATGGGTATCCAGATCCCGCTATTGGTTATTGCCCGAGAGCCGTCTCGGTCATGTCTGCATGTCTCCCGAACCCGTAGGGTCTACACACTTAAGGTTCGATGACGCTAGGGTTGTGAAGATATGTATGTGCAGTAACCCGAATGTTGTTCGGAGTCCCGGATGAGATCCCGGACGTCACGAGGAGTTCCGGAATGGTCCGGAGGTAAAGAATTATATATAGGAAGTGCTATTTTGGCCATCGGGACAAGATTCGGTGTTATCGGTATTGTACCGGGACCACCGGAGGGGTCCCGGGTCCACCAGGTGGGGCCACCTGCCTTGGAGGGCCACATGGGCCTTAGGGGGTGCGCCTTGGCCTGCTTGGGCCAAGGGGAACCATCCCCAAGGGCCCATGCGCCAAGAGAGAAAAAAGGGGAGAGTCCTACAAGGGGAAGGCACCTCCGAGGTGCCTTGGGGAGGATGGACTCCTCCCCACCCTTGGCCGCACCCTTCCTTGGAGGAAGGGGCAAGGGCTGCGCCTCCCCCTCTCCCTTGGCCCTATATATAGTGGGGAAAAGGAGGAGCAAACCAACCCTAGGCCCTGGCTCCTCCCTCCTCCCTGCAACACCTCCTCCTCCTCCCGTAGTTGCTTAGCGAAGCCCTGCCGGAGTTCTGCTGCATCCACCACCACACCGTCGTGCTGGATCTTCCTCAACCTCTCCTTCCCCCTTGCTGGATCAAGAAGGAGGAGACGTCTCCCGTCCCGTACGTGTGTTGAACGCGGAGGTGTCGTCCGTTCGGTACTAGATCATCGGTGAATTGGATCACGGCAAGTACGACTACCTCATCCACGTTCACTCGAACGCTTCCGTTGCGATCTACAAAGTGGTATGTAGATGCTATCTAATCTGAATACTCGTTGCTAGATGAACTCATAGATGGATCTTGGTGAAACCGTAGGAAAAATTTTAATTTTCTGCAACGTTCCCCAACAACTCCGGATAGCACCGAAGAACACCCCCTCCAGCAAGATTCAGCGCAGGAGGATGGAGAAGCCAGCCCTCACGAGAGAGCGGCAGACAGAGAGGTCGAGGATGATAATTATATGCCTCCCTCCGAAGACGACGCAAGCCTCGACGACGACGAATTCGTCGTGCCAGAGGATCCCGTCGAATAAGAGCGTTTCAAACGCAGGCTTATGGCCACGGCAAGCAGCCTCAAGAAAAAATAGCAACAGCTTAGAGCTGATCAAGATTTGCTAGCCGATAGATGGACTGAAGTCCTTGCGGACGAAGAGTATGAACTCGAATGCCCCTCCAAGAGCTACCCAAAGCGCAGGCTGCTACCCCGATTAGACGAGGAAGCACCTAAACCTACATCACCAGCGCATGATACGGCCGATCGGCCACCTCGCGGCCGCGACAGAGAAGCCTCTAGGCCCTCCGCTCAAGCCGCACCCAGGCGCAGCTCAAAACATTCTAAGGCACGGGAAAATGTGCCAGACCTGCGAGACATATTGGAGGACAAGGCAAAGCAAACAAGATCGATCTATGGATCGTGCGGGCGCCCCACGGCACGTGACGGTGATCATCACTCCGGATATAATAAATCCGGCCGGGCCGAACACAATAGACAAAGCTCATTTGAGCTGCGTCGTGATATAGCCCAATATAGAGGCGCCGCACACCCCCTATGCTTCACAGATGAAGTAATGGATCATCAAATCCCTGAGGGTTTCAAACCCATGAACATCGAATCATACGATGGCACAATAGATCCCGCGGTATGTATCCAGGATTATCTCCTTCATATCCACATGGCCCGCGGCGATGATCTACACGCCATCAAATACCTCCCACTCAAACTCAAGGGACTAGCTCGGCATTGGCTTAACAGCTTGCCAGCAGAATCAATCGGGTGTTGGGAGGACATGGAAGCCGCATTCCTCGACAATTTCCAGGGCACCTATGTGTGACCACCAGACGCCGATGACGTAAGCCACATAATTCAGCAGCCAGAGGAATCGGCCAGGCAATTCTGGACACGGTTCCTAACAAAGAAGAACCAAATAGTCGACTGTCCGGACGCTGAGGCCCTAGCAGCCTTCAAGCATAATATCCGCGACGAGTGGCTTGCCCGGCACCTTGGAAAGGAAAAGCCGAAATCCATGGCAGCACTCACGATGCTCATGACGCGCTTTTGCGCGGGAGAAGACAGCTGGCTAGCTCATAGCAATAACTTGACCAAGAACCTTGGTAATTCGGACACCAAGGACAACAGTGGCAGGTCGCATCGGAACAAGCAAAAGCGCCGCGTTAACAGCGACAGCAACGAGGATACGGCAGTCAATGCCGGATTCAGAGGCTATAAATCCGGTCAGCGGAAAAAACCATTCAAAAGAAATAGTCAGGGCCCGTCCAGTTTGGACCGAATACTCGACCGCTTGTGCCAGATACATGGCACCCCCGAAAAGCCACCCAATTACACCAACAGGAATTGTTGGGTGTTCAAGCAGGCAGGCAAGTTCAATGCCGAAAATAGAGACAAGGGGCTGCGTAGCGATGACGAGGAGGAGCCCCGGCCGCCGAACAACAGTGGATAGAAGGGTTTTCCCTCACAAGTGTGGACGGTGAACATGATATACGCAACCAACATCCCCAAGAGGGAGCGGAAGCGTGCGTTAAGGGACGTATATGCGATGGATCGAGTCGCCCCAAAGTTCAACCCATGGTCCTCCTGCCCGATCACCTTCGATCGAAGGGACCACCCCACTAGCATCCATCATGGCGGCGGCAGCAGCCTGAACCTGCTTTACCAGGATACAGTGCGGAAAATGGGCATAGATCCCTCAAGGATTAAGCCCACCCAAATTACCTTTAAAGGCATCATACCATGTGTAGAGGCCAACTGTACAGGCTCAGTCACACTTGAAGTGGTCTTCGGATCTCCGGATAATTTCCGAAGCGAGGAGTTAATCTTCGACATAGTCCCGTTCCGCAGTGGCTATCACGCACTGCTCGGGCGAACCGCATTTGCAAAGGTCAATGCGGTGCTGCACTACGCATACCTTAAGCTCAAGATGCCAGGCCCTCGAGGAGTAATCACGGTCAATGGAAACACAGAACGCTCCCTTCGAACAGAGGAGCACATGGCGGCCCTCGCAGCGGAAGTACAAAGCAGCCTCTCAAGGCAGCTCTCCAGTCCGGCCGTTAAACGTCCGGGCAATGTCAAGCGCGCCCGGAGTAACCTACAACAAGACCGCCTGGCACGTTCCGAGCAGGCGTAGCAGAGCGGCCCCAACCCCAGCCCTCGCGAAATAGCGAAACCAGTGCTTCACGTCCGAAACTACGCTCTCGAATACCATGGGCACAACGAGAGGGGCACCATCACGGCACGCCCGAAACATGGCTTAAACCGCACTAGGGGCTGCCAGTTTCTTTATTTTCTCTTACTTTCACGACTCCATACTTCGGAAGACCTGTTCGGCAATCCAACTGCCGCACAAACGAGGCAAGAACCAGGGAAACAGAAAAGCTACGCCGCATTATAGAACTCCCAGGTGGTCTCTATCACGAGAAGTATACCTGTTTTGCATACTATTCCGCAGCCTGCCCCTGGAAAGGACATGTTAAATAGTCCCGCTTTTGCTTATCGCACTATTTGTATCGTTCTGCTTCGATCGCAGCCTTTCTATAAACAATGCATAGCTTTTGTGTACTTTTGCATTACTGTATTTTACAAATATATGTTCATTAGCGACATGTTGCACCCGTACACTTTTGTACGGTCAATACGCCAGGGGCTTCAGTACCCCCCCCCCAATATGGTGTGAGAAGTCCGGACACTTTAACAAGTACGACACCCCGAACTTATAGCATTATATGCATCGGCTCCGAATCATGTCTTGGGTCAATAGTTGGGTTTGCCCGGCTCCTATGTTTTGGTGCCTTACGTTCCGTTGTATCGGCTAAGGTAGCAGTAGGAGAACTACTGCGATTGTGCCCTAGTTGAGCTGGGCGGAGCCCCTTAGTAGAGAAAGCTAAAACTGACTGTCATGATGAAGCGAGAGACTGGTCGATGTTCGAGAGGTTTTTCGAGTCCCTAAAGACTTATGCCGCTTAGAGCGAGGAGTCGTCTTTATCCGGACAAAGGCGTGGATAGCGCCCCGAACTCTGTCTTCCGAATACTAGGGGCTTCGCCGAAATTTAAAATTATAGAATTCTATGGCTAAGTGAGAGTGTTCAAGCATTATAGTCCGATTGCCTTGTTCGTTGTGCTGAGCGCCTCCCTCAAAGGACCCAAACATGGGAAAAAGAGCGCTCAGGTTTATCCCGAACACCCCAGCACTAGCGGCACGGGGGCAGAAGCCGACGACTGGCCATCTCTCAATTTTGATAAACAGCCGAACAGAAAGTAATATTTTAAATTCAAAAAGCATTTCTTAGCGCATATGAACAAGTTTTCAGCGCAGAGGACAATACGAGCGAGTTTACTCAAAAATTACATCCATGGAACATTCATCCGCCACAAGGCGGGCACCCTTCAGAATGTCCTTATAATAGTTCTCGGGCTTGCGATGCTCTTTCCCCGGCGGTGGCCGGTCCTTCACAAGCTTCTCACCATCCAGCTTGCCCCAGTGCACCTTAGCGCGGGCAAGGGCCCTACGGGCACCTTCGATGCAAACGGAGCGCTTGATGACCTCGAGCCTTGGACAGGCCTCCATCAGCCGCCGCACCAGCCCGAAGTAGCTCCCAGGCAGGGCCTCTCCAGGCCACAACCGAACTATGAGGCCCTTCATGGCCTGTTCGGCTACCTTGTGGAGCTCGACCAGCTGCTTCAGCTAGTCGCTCAGGGGCACAGGGTGTCCGGCCTTAGCATACTGAGACCAGAACACCTTCTCCGTTGAGCTACCCTCTTTGGCTCGTTTGAATGCGGCGGCATTGGACACACTATGGGGAAGATCTGCGAATGCTCCTGGAGAGCTCCGGATTCGGGTGAGTAACAAGAAGCTCACTTTTACATGTTTGCTTTGCATAAAGAATGCCTTACCCACCGCTATCTTTTTCACCGCATCCAACTCCTGGAGGGCCTTCTGGGATTCAGCCTTGGCAGACTTGGCATTTTCAATAGCTGCCGCGAGCTCGGACGCTCGCGTCTTTGAGTCAAGCTCCAAACTCTCATGTTTTTTCATGAGAGCCTGGAGCTCTTGCCGCACCTCGCCAACCTGGGCTTCATACCTCTCCCTCTCGGAGCGCTCCGTGGCCGCTCTCTTCTCGGCCTTGGCCAACGCTTGCTTGAGGGTCGCCACCTCAGTTGTGGCCCCTACAATAGCCATGGTAATCCTGTCATATTTTTGCAATTGCGCTTTTATATTTTTGTTTTTTCTATAAGGTATCTCTTACCTTCTTTCTCCTCGAGCTGCCGCTTGGCAAGGCCGAGCTCTTGCTCGGACCGCTCGAGGCCCTGCTTCAGTGTGCCCACCTCTGCAGTCAATGCGGCGGTCGCCAGCAGCGAAGCCTGCATACGCATATTGACTCTTTTTCTGTTAGACTCCTGCGAATTTTATTAGATCCTCTATTCGGCTTTTCTTTCCGAACGCCAAACAGAGCATCAGGGGCTACTGTCTATGCGGTAATATTTTTACATATTCTGTACTTACCTCGAGGCCTGTTAGAAGGCTGGCATAAGCTTCAGTCAGTCCGCTCTTCGCGGACTGAACCTTGTGGATCACCACACACATAATAGTGCGGTGCTCCTCGTCGATGGAGGCGTTGTTAAGCAACTCTAGCAGATTGTCCGATGCCTCCAGTTGGACGGGGGCCGCCAGCTCAGTAGGCTTGCTCCTCTTGGAAGGAGTTCGCCTACCACGGTCCGGAACCGTTGACGATTCCGACGCGGTGTCCGGCTCTAAGCCGGACTTGGAGCCCTGGGGGGTTTATCCCCTTCATTCCTGGAGTCCGGGAGGTTGCCTTGTGGCCCCTCCAGGACCACCTCCTCCTGGCTTGGAACCTGGTGGGACAACACTTCGGCATCGTCCGTAGGGCGGGGGGAGGTAGCCGTCGGAAGTGAATTCACATCCGATGAATCCAGGGAGCCGCTCGACGACTCGTCGAGCCCGGCCTTGGGCGGACTGCATAATCATATCCGACAAAAGGAAAGGCTGTGCCATAAATGAGTATTATAAATTATTCCGGCATCCGAATTACTTACGATCTCGCCGGGCGCTTGGCCCTGTGTGGCCACTCCTCTTCACCGTCGGCGGTGTCGGCGGAATAGACCGGAGGAGGGGTCCTTCTCTCCCTGGACCCCTCGGCCTCCCCTGTTGGGGCGGCCTTCCTTTTCTTTCCTCCCCCCGCTGGAGGGGGAGAGGTTTCTTCTTCCTCCTCCTTGTTTTAACGGGAGGAGCGCGTCTCGGATTCGTCGGATGATGAATCCGACACCTCCAGGCGCCGGGCACTCTTTCGAGTCCCTGTGGCCTTCTTCTTGGCCTTCTTCTCCGGCACCACATAAGGTGCCGGAGCCAGCAGCTTCGCTAAGTGAGCATCGGCTGGGTCTTCGGGCAAAGGGGCCGGATAGTCGATCTGTCTGGACTTCGCCTGCCAATCCTGTCAAAGGAAAGGGAGATTAGATCCCGCATAGAGTCAAACTATGAAAAACTAACATCCTGTAAAAGGTAAAACTAGCTTACCGCACTAGCGTGACGCTGGTGCTGAATCCGCGGTCCTCGGAAGCGGATGTGGGAGCCTCGGCGCCTTTGAATAGCACATTCCAGGCGTCTTCGTACGTCGTGTCGAAGAGCCTGCTCAGGGTTTGGTGTTGCGCCGGGTCAAACTCCCACAGATTGAAATCTCGTTGTTGACACGGGAGGATCCGGCGGATGAGCATAACCTGGACTACATTGACAAGCTTGAGCTGCTTGTTCACCAGGGTTTGGATGCATTTTTGCAGTCCGGTTACCTCTCCTTTATTTCCCCCATGACAAGCCCGTCTCTTTCCAAGACGTGAGCCGCGTAGGGGGTCCGGACCGAACTCGGGGGCTACGACCCATTCGGGGTCGCGCGGCTCCGTGATGTAAAACCACCCCGATTGCCACCCCTTCAGGGTTTCCACAAAGGAGCCCTCGAGCCATAGGACGTTGGCTATCTTGCCCGCCATGGCGCCTCCGCACTCCGCCTGGTTGCGGCGCACCACCTTAGGCTTGACGTTGAAAGTCTTGAGCCATAGGCCGAAATGGGGGCACATGCAGAGGAAAGCCTCACACACGACGATAAACGCCGAGATGTTGAGGACGAAGTTCGGGGCCAGATCGTGGAAATCTAGGCCATAGTAGAACAGGAGCCCCTGGACGAATGGGTGGAGAGGAAAGCCCAGTCCACGGAGGAAGTGGGGGAGAAACACCACCCTCTCATGAGGCCTTGGGGTGGGGAGGAGCTGCCCTTCTTCGGGAAATCGGTGCGCGATGTCGTTAGACAAGTATTCGGCTTTCCTTAGTTTTTTTACGTGTCCCTCCGTGACGGAGGAGACCGTCCACTTGCCTCCCGCTCCGGACATGGCTGGAGAAGGTCGAGGTGGGAAGTGCGGACTTGGGCGGTGGAGCTCGAGTGCGTGGAAGATGGATAGGCAAAGGAGGAAGAAGGCGTAGTTAAAAAGGTGGATCATTATACCTTTATATGGGCGGACGCGGCTATGCGTCCCCACCAGCCTGATAAAACTCGCTTATCTCCCAAGCGCCGTAATCAGTGGCGCGGTTGGGTTACCCACGTCCGTATTGATGAGAATCCCGTAAATAAGGGGACACGATCTTTGCTTTTACAAGACGTGCCAAGGAAAACGCCTCGCAAAATGCGCTGAGGTGGGGGAGTAAAAACGATTTGAATAGAGACTTGGTCGTGGTGTGGTGTCACACTACGGAATACGTCAACGGATTACATTTGTGTAAATATTACTCTCTCTATGGCAATATGTGGAAACTTATTTTGCAGAGCCGGACACTATCCTTAGTGTTCAAAATCTTGTATGAAGTATTTGGAGGAGGAACCCGCCTTGCAATGCCGAAGACAATCTGCGCGCCGGACTCGTCGTCATTGAAGCCTAGTTCAGGGGCTACTGAGGGAGTCCTGGATTAGGGGGTGTCCGGATAGCCGAACTATACCTTCAGCCGGACTCCTGGACTATCAAGATACAAGATTGAAGACTTCGTCCCGTGTCCGGAAGGGACTTTCCTTGGCCTGGAAGGCAAGCTTGGCGATACGGATATGTAGATCTCCTACCATTGTAACCGACTCTGTGTAACCCTAACCCTCTCCGGTGTCTATATAAACCGGAGGGTTTTAGTCCGTAGGACAACATATAACAATCATACCATAGGCTAGCTTCTAGGGTTTAGCCTCCTTGATCTCGTGATAGATCTACTCTTGTACTACCCATGTCATCAATATTAATCAAGCAGGACGTAGGGTTTTACCTCCATCGAGAGGGCCCGAACCTGGGTAAAACTTCGTGTCCCTTGTCTCCTGTTACCATCCACCTAGACGCACAGTTCGGGACCCCCTACCCGAGATCCACCGGTTTTGACACCGACAGCAACTTGCCCAACGCCAGCAGGGCTGCCACCCTCCAGCTTAAGAGTTCCGACTGAGGGAGTCCTGGATTAGGGGGTCCTCGGACAGCCGGACTATTGGACTATGAAGATACAAGATTGAAGACTTCGTCCCATGTCCGGATGGGACTCTCTTTGGCGTGGAAGGCAAGCTTGGCAATACGATATATAGATCTCCTCCCTTGTAACCGACTCTGTGTAACCCTAGCCCCCTCCGTGTCTATATAAACCGGAGGGCTTAGTCTGTAGGACAACAACAATCATACCATAGGCTAGCTTCTAGGGTTTAGCCTCTATGATCTCATGGTAGATCAACTCTTGTAATACTCATATCATCAAGATCAATCAAGAAGGAAGTAGGGTATTACCTCCATCGAGAGGGCCCGAACCTGGGTAACCATCGTGTCCCCTGCCTCCTATTACCGTCCGCCTTAGACGCACAGTTCAGGACCCCCTACCCGAAATCCACCGGTTTTGACACCGACATTGGTGCTTTCATTAAGAGTTCCACTATGTCGTCATCATAAGGCTTGATGGCCGATATGTCTCCAACGTATCTATAATTTATGAAGTATTCATGCTATTATATTATCCATCTTGGATGTTTTATGGGATTTACTATGCACTTCTGTATTATTTTTGAGACTAACCAATTGACCCAGAGCCCAGTGCCAGTACCTGTTTTTTTCCCTTGTATCAGTGTTTCGAAGAAAATGAATATCAAACGGAGTCAAAATGGAATGAAACCTTCTGGAGAAGCTATTTTTGGAAGGAAAGCTACCCGATAGACTAGGAATGCACGTCAGGAAAGAAACAAGGGAGCCACGAGGTAGGGGGCACGCCCACCCCCCAGGGCGCGCTCTCCACCCTCATGGGCCCCTCGTGGCTCCCCTGACGTATTTCTTCCGCCTATATATATCCATATAACCTAAAATGATCGGGGAACAGAATAGATCGGGAGTTCCGCCACCGCAAGCCTCTGTAGCCACCAAAAACCAATCGGGGCCCTGTCTTGGCACCCTTCCGGTGGGGGGATCCCTCACCGGTGGCCATCTTCATCATCCCGGCGCTCTCCATGACGAGGAGGGAGTAGTTCACCCTCGGGGCTGAGGGTATGTACTAGTAGCTATGTGTTTGATCTCTCTCTCATGTTCTTGAGGTGATACGATCTTGATGTATCGCAAGCTTTGCTATTATAGTTGGATCTTCTGTTGCTTCTCCCCCTCTACTCTCTTGTAATGGATTGAGTTTCCCCTTTGAAGTTATCTTATCGGATTGAGTCTTTAAAGATTTGAGAACACTTGATGTATGTCTTGCCGTGCGTATCTGTAGTGACAATGGGATATCACGTGATTCACTTGATGTATGTTTTGGCGATCAACTTGCGGGTTCCGCCCATGAACCTATGCATAGGGGTTGGCACACGTTTTCGTCTTGATTCTCCGGTAGAAACTTTGGGGCACTCTTTGAAGAACTTCATGTTGGATTGAATAGACGAATCTGAGATTGTGTGATGCATATTGTATAATCATACCCATGGATACTTGAGGTGACATTGGAGTATCTAGGTGACATTAGGGTTTTGGTTGATTTGTATCTTAGGGTGTTATTCTAGTACGAACTCTAGGGCTGTTTGTGACACTTATAGGAATAGCCCAACGGATTGATTGGAAAGAATAACTTTGAGGTGGTTTCGTACCCTACCATAATCTCTTCGTTTGCTCTCCACTTTTAGTGACTTTGTAGTGACTCTTTGTTGCATGTTGAGGGATAGTTATATGATCCGATTATGTTATTATTGTTGAGAGAACTTGCACTAGTGAAAGTATGAACCCTAGGCCTTGTTTCCTAGTATTGCAATACCGTTTACGCTCACTTTTACCACTTGTTACCTTGCTGTTTTTATATTTTCAGATTACAAAAACCTATATCTACCATCCATATTGCACTTGTATCACCATCTCTTCGCCGAACTAGTGCACCTATACAATTTACCATTGTATTGGGTGTGTTGGGGACACAAGAGACTCTTTGTTATTTGGTTGCAAGGTTGCTTGAGAGAGACCATCTTCATCCTACGCCTCCCACGGATTGATAAACCTTAGGTCATCCACTTGAGGGAAATTTGCTACTGTTCTACAAACCTCTGCACTTGGAGGCCCAACAACGTCTACAAGAAGAAGGTTGCGTAGTAGACATCAAGCTCTTTTCTGGCGCCGTTGCCGGGGAGGCTAGGTAAGCGGCACTCACACCCCGTCAACTAAGCTCTTTTCTGGCGCCGTTGTCGGGGAGGTGAGTGCTTGAAGGTATATCTTTAGATCTTGCAATCGAATCTTTTTGTTTCTTGTTTTATCACTAGTTTAGTCTATAAAAGAAAACTACAAAAAAATGGAATTAAGTTTGCCTCATACGCTTCATCTTTTTAATATCTTTCGTGAGTATGATGGAAAGGAAAATTGTGCCAAAGTGTTAGAAGAAGAATGCATTAAATTGTTTGGCACTAAATCTTTGAATGATGAGCATGATTGCAATGTTGTTAGTATGAACTCCTTGAATATCCATAGTACTAATGATGATTGCACTAGTTATGATTAAAATGCCTCCTATAAACATGTCAATTTTTGTGGAGTGCATTGGGTTTGCAAGTACGCACCAAATAGGGAAGATAGATATTGCGAGAGGCATAAGTACTTAGAAACTAAATGGTTGAAAGAAAGGCTAAATGTTAGTGCTGAAAATTTAAGATAGCTTAGCTGTACTTGTGAACTTTGCAATGAACATGGTCATTTAAATATCAATTGCAAATTGTTTCATGATCGAATCGTGTCCAAAAATTGTGATGACTTGATTTCCCTTGAACATCATAATGAAGTTAGTTTGCTTTTGTGTTATGAAGAAAAGAAAGGTCAAACTAAGCATATTCCAGAATATAACCTTAATAAATTCCTCGATATTGATCTGGAAGAAATTTATATGTATTGTGCGGTGAATTGCATTGAAAATCCTTATATTGCCGACTACATAAAGAAAAGAAAGCAAATAGAGGATGAAGAGAATACTAATGAAAGGGAAGAGACTTCCCAATATCCTCCTATTGTTTCTTATTATGAATCAGGTAACGAGGAGGAGCCTTCTATTCAACCAATCTCATTAATAAGGAGCTCCAAAAAGAGGATTGAACCCGCACATGATGTGGTGAAGAAGAAGAAAAGAAAAAGGAAGAGAGGTAAAAAGGTATCCCTCCCAAATAATGTTGCTCCTATTATTGTTGTGCCTCATGAAAATGAATCAAAAATAATTGTGGAAGATGATGCACTTGATGATGATCTCATTATGCCTATTGCTTGTTATGATGATTATGATTGGGAAGATAATGATACTTCTTATGATCTTGAATATCTTTTTGGTACTTGCTTGGAAGAATATGATAATAATGTTTGCTATACTATTGGTGTTATCCATACTATTAATGATGAGAGTGATTATGCTTATGATATGAAAAGGCCCAAGCTTGGGGATGCTATGTTTAATAATGATGATGTTTTTAGCCTCCCAAGTTTTGATATGCAAAGTTGTTATGATGATAGCATGCCTTCTACCTATGATGATTATATTGATGAAAGTGGGTTTGGAAGAGTGTCAACTTTAGGAAGTAATGATCCCACTATTTTGGAGGATGTTGAATCTTATAAGATTTATGAAAGTGGATTTGGAGAGGTCATGACTTTATTTAGTGATGTATCCACTATTTCGGAAGAGGTTTGAATTGATTATGATAAGAACAAAGTTGCTACTTATGATGATTATTGTGATGAAACTTATGCTATAAAGAGTAGTGATGATTATATTTATAAAACTTGTCATGATTATGAGTACCATTTCTCTGAACATTACTCTTTTAATATGGAAATAATTTATAGTATTCAAGTCTATTATGATACTCCCACCATTCCGAATGAGAAAAATTTTGCTTACGTGGAGAGTAATAAAATTTCTATGCTAGTAGGTCATGAAAAGAATGCTTTATGTGCTGGTTATATGGTTGAATTAATTCATGATGCTATTTAAATTATTATGAGGGAGGAATAGATGCTTGTAGGAATTGCAATAATATCGAGTTTCCTCTCTATGTGCTTAAAATCTTGAAGTTATGCTTGTTTTGCCTTCCTATGCTAGTTGATTATTGTTCCCATAAGTTGTTTGATCACAAAATCCCTATGCATAGGGAGTGGTTTAGACTTAAATGTGCTAGTCATATTCTTCATGATGCTCTCTTTATGTTTCAATTCTTATGTTTTATGTGAGCATCATTGAAATCATCATGCCTAGCTAGGGGCGTTAAACGATAGCGCTTGTTGGGAGGCAACCCAATTTTATTTTAGTTTCTTGCTTTTTGGTTCTGTTTAGTAATAAATAATCCTTCTAGCTTCTGTTTATAAGTGGTTTTATGTTTTAATTAGTGTTTGTGCCAAGTAGAACCTTTGGGAAGACTTGGGTGAAGTCTTTATGATCATGCTGTAAAAAACAGAAACTTTAGCGCTCACGAGATTAGCTAAAACGTTTTACTGGAGAGTGATATTTAGTTGATTCTTTTTGCAGATGTTTACTAGACAAATTACTCAGGTCCACCAATTTATTTTAGAATTTTTTTAGTTCCATAAGTATACGTTTGATACAGATTACTACAGACTGTTCTGTTTTTGACAGATTCTGTTTTCATTGTGTTGCTTGCTTATTTTGATGAATCTATGACTAGTAAAATAGTTTATAAACCATAGATAAGTTTCAATACAGTAGGTTTAACACCAATATAAATAAAGAATGAGTTCATTACATGTCGGGGGATATCTGGCCTCCACGAGCACCTATGGGGACGGAGCCCCTTGTCGGTTCGGCGGGGGCGGAGGATGCACAAAGAGCAGATCGAGGCGACACACACACACAACGATTTTACCCAGCTTCGGGCCGCATGGATGCGTAAAACCCTACTGCTGCATGTCTGGTTGATTCGGGTTCTTGCTCTGGAGCGCAAGAAGCTACAGTAAGTTGGAGCTGGACGTAGGCGAGGGCCTCTTCGGTCCCATCCCCCCTCTACGTGCGCATGGGCCTCCTTTTATATGCCAAGGGGTTTCCCACAGGGAGCGACGTAGGTGAGGGTAAAAATGGCAAGGGATTGTGGGAATAGTGGCCGCACAGTGCTATCGCACCTAACTCTGACGGCGGGGGACAAAGGCATTAAATGCCCATCTGGATCGCCTGAACAGTGCCGAGGCGGACCGTTAGGAGCGCCTCCGCTCGCCACGGGGGCGACTCTGCCAACGTCGCATGCCACCGCGCGCCTCAGGTTGCGCGGCGCCCCGCCACGTGTCTCCGGGGAAGCCCCAGAGCGACGCGTGGGCGGGTGAGCTGGAGCGCGGGCATGATGTGGTGGTTTGCCGCGGCAAGTGGCTTGCCGCGGCAGTTGGCTTGCCACACCTGGGAGCTTGCCGCTCGCCAGGCCTTGCCGGGGCGCACAGCGCGCCGCGGCGGGCTTCTCTTGGGGTGCCTTGGCTTGGCCGTCCCGGCGAGCTCCTCCCGCCGGGGCCTTGGTGCTTCGGCTTAGTCGTCCCGGCAAGCTCCTCTTGCCGGGGCCTTGGCGCCTTGGCCCGGCAAGCTCCTCTTGCCGGACCTTGCCTTCTCGACCCGGCAAGCTCCTCTTGCCGGGGCTTGGTCTTCTAGGCTCGATCACTTGGCCTTCGTCTGGCCCGGAAAGGACCGTGGAGACTCTTGTCGCTCCCCCGGCGGGCCTTGCCGCGGGAGGCTACTACTGCCCGTGCACAAGTTCGGGGTACTAAGGTACCCCTACTTTAGTACACCGACAGGAGCCCCCGGGTCTGGGCCATACACGGTGCCGAGCGTTGTTGGGCCAGGCCCTAACAGTGCACGGGCACGCGTGGCCTGGGTTGCGCTGCTCCTTAACTCCGTGCTCATCGCGCCCTCCCCAAGTGGCGCGCGCTTATCGCGGCGTCGTGGGGGGGGCGAGGCGTGCGAGGCGTGCGTGACGTGGGTGGCGTGCGTGGGGCTTGAGGCCCACAGGCATGCGTCACGTCGGGCACGATCTCTTTATCTGGGAAGGTGGAGCGTCCGCCCCCGCTCCTTTCCCCCTTTATAAGCGGAGGGGAACAGGGGCAGCTCGCCATTCCGCCGTTTGCTGTTCCTCGAAAATCTCCGCCGCCTCCTCCTTGCTAGAGAAAGCAGCGATTTGCTCTCGCAGCCCCCGGCGCCGCCAACGCCGACAACTCCCCTTCCCCGCTTTGGCCATGGCCCCGAAGAGCGACAAGGCGAAGGGGAAGGCCGTGAAGTCAGCTGAGGCACTGCGGCTGGAAGCGCTTCGGAAGGAGACGGCGACGTTCCCTCCTCAGCTCGACGCGCTGAGGCTGAAGAACGAATACCTCCTCTTCTGGTCGACGGCGACGCGAGCGCATCCTCGCACGCGAGTTCTTCCCGCCATCGCCCAGAAGTTGTACCCGATCGGGTAACCTTTCTTCACCGTGTTCTTCCTCTGCGGGCTCTGCCCGCCTTTTTCTGAGTTCTTCTGCGACATCATGCACACCTACAACCTCCACCTCCTTGACTTCACCCCCAACGCCGTTCTGACAATGGCGGTTTTCGCACACCTTTGCGAGAACTTTGTCGGAATCCGCCCCAACGTAGCCCTCTTCCGGCACTTCTTTACTCCCCGGGTGGAGAAAGGAGAGCCGCTGTCCGGCGGAGTCGCTTGGATCTCCAGGACCGGCAAGAAAGAGGCCTACTTGGAGGGGGAACTCCGTGGCAGATGGGAGGAGTGGAGGGCCGAGTGGTGCCTGATCGTCGAGGAGAATCCACCGCCGTTCACCGCCGTGCGGCGAACTCCAGTGGTGCGCGGCCGCGACTGGAGCGACCTGGCCCCGGACGACGCCAAGCTGAAGATTGCCGCCACCCGCATCCTGCGCCTCAGGTTTGCCGGGCTCACCGTCGGTGCCGTCGGCGCGGATTTCCTTCGCCGGCGTATCGCCCCCCTCCAGGAGAGGGGGAAACCGGCTTGGGAAATCCAAAACGCGGCGGACATCATGAGGCTGCGCCCGGGCCTCAACTAAAACTTCACCATTCTGGAGCTCGACGGAGTGTTGAAGGAGCTCTTCAAGCACGATTCCGAGCACCCAGAATGGTTCAGGTTGCCGCCGGGCGTCGTCCCCCTGTGCAACAACTCGGCGCTCAGCCGCATCCTCGCGATGATGCCGCTGTGCGACTCGCGCGGGATCGACGCGACCTGGCAGGAGCCGGCGGACGACGTCGTGCAGGCCTTCTTCGACAACTTGGAGGAGGTGCCGGTCGACCCCGACGAGAAGAGGGGCCTCACGCGGGACACCACCCCCGAGGAGCTGGCCTACATCGCCTCCAGGATGGAGGAGGCGGCGGCCGCCGCGGCCGCGGGCGAGTCTGGCTTCACCCTGGCCGAGGCAGACGCGGCGGAGGCGGAGAGCCTCGCCGACCAGATGGAGCTCGCCGGCGCGGAGGAGCCAGCCGGGCACGGTGGTGCGGGCGAGCCCGCCCAGGACGCGGGTGGCTTGCCGGAGGCGGATGCGCCCTCCTCGCAGCTCCCGGGCAGCTCGTCGCAGGCGGAGCCCCCTGCCCAGCCGAGGAGGCGTCTCCGCAGGGCCGGAGAGGTGGTGCGGCAGGCCGACCAGCAACCGCAGCCCCGGGTGACGCGCGCTTCTGAAGCAGCGGGAGCGGGGTCTTCACGGGCCACGGTTTCTGCTCCTGCCGCTCCTCGTTCCGCGGCGGCAACGGAGGCAGGGTCGTCCACCGCCCCCGCCAAGCGGTCCCGGGAACCCACTCCCCTGTCTCCTCGCGCCTGGAGCAAGCCGGTTTTTGATTATTCCGCGCTCAGCTCCGACGACGAAGAGGAGGACGGAGAGTAAGTTCCTGGTAGAGCTTGTATCTTCTTGATTTCCGTTGCTTCGTCTTGTTTCGCAGCCCATTCATCCCCCCCGAAACCGTTCCCTTTTCAGGACGCTGGCCCAGAGGAGGGCGAAGAGGGCCAAGATCCCGCTGGTCGTCCTTGAGGGCGAATCTCCTCCGGCAACTGGGGAGGTGTCGGAGACGACCTTGCCGGACCTGGCAGCGGGCCCGCAGGGCAGCCCACAGCGTAGCCCCCAGGGTGAGGGCACGGCTAGCTCTTGCCATTCGGCGCGCGCGCGATCTTCCCTTCTCTTTGCTAACATGTGGCCGTTGTTGTTGTCGTTGGGTAGGAGCAGAGCAGCCCCGGCAGGCGACCCCGGGGGGCACTCCCGCCGCGCCGTCCGCTTCGACCACCCCGCCTAGGGAGAAATCTCCGGCAAGGGAGGAGCCCCCGGTAGGGGAGACCTCCCCGGCAAGGGAGGAGCCCCCGGCAAGGAAAACCTCTCCGGCAAGGGAGGGATCTCCGGCGAGGGACGCGGCCAGCGATCCCCCGGCAGCGGAGGCCTCGGCCACGGACCCTGCCACCGGTAAGCCCCCCTGCACAGAAAACTTCCCCTGGCTATCTTTTCTTATGAGCCTCTTTGTCGGCCGTTCAGCTGACTCTTCTCCCCTCTTCCGACCATCAGACCCGTCCACCGCGGACCTGATGGAAATCGAGGTCGTCGTCGAGGAGGGCGCGCGTGGCGACGCCGACGATGTCGTCGTCATCGAGGAGGCGGAAGGCACCGACGACCCCGTAGGCGGCGAGGAGGCTGAAGCCGCCAAGGCCGCCGCGGCCGCAGGCGGCGAGGGGACCGGCGACCGTGCCGACGGCCCCGGGGAGGCAGGGGCGTCAAGCACTCCGCAGCCCGGCGACCCCGCTGCTGCCACCACGTCGGACCCTGAGGAGCCCCCGGCAGGCGCCTACCTGCGGGCCGGCGATGGCGTCTACATCAGGCTCCCTTGGGAGCCTAGCTCCAGGGCGCCGGTCGAGGGGGAGGCCTTGGACGGAGAAGTGCTTGCCTCCGTCGGGCTGACAGTGGTCGACGCGCCAAGCGCCGATAGCGGCGAGCCCGAGGAAGAGCGGCTGCTCCGGAAGCTTGTATTGCTCTACCGCACCCGGCAGGCCAAGGTGGAGCGCCAGGAGGCGCTCGTCGCGAAGGCCGACGCGGACATGGAGAAGCGCGCCGGGGAGCTCCGGGAGCTCAACCAGGAGGCTCTCCGGTCCTTGGAGGAGGAGCGGAGGCTGCTCGACGAGGCGCGGACGGCCTTCCTCCTCGAGAAGGCAGAGGCTGAAGAGCAGCAGAGGCTTGCCGCTGCGGGGCTATCCGCGCGGGAAAGCGAGCTGGTGCAGCAGAGGGCCAGCCTCGCCAGCCACGAGGAGGAGGTTGCCGCGCGCGAGCAGGCGCTTGGCGGGGACCTGCAGAAAGCGCAGGATGCCGCCGCGGCCGCCGAGGTCGCCAAGGGGGAGCTGGAGGCGACGGTGGCGCAGCTCGTCAGCGACCTCAAGGCGAGCAGTGAGGAGCTTGCCGCGCTCAAACTGGAGCGCGAGAAGAGCGCTCACTCCCTTGGCGAGCTGTAGGGCCGCTTCGCCGAGAAGATCCAGGAGCTCGACGCCGCCAAGGACTCCAAGGCTATCCTCGAGCTGAAGCTGGACACCCTGGCCAAGGCGCTGGAGAGCGCCAAGGAGCAGGAAACGGCCTTGCGGAAGGAGGTTGCTGGCAACGAGGAGCTGTTGAGGAGCGCCGCCGTTACCCAGAACGCCTTCCGAGAGACGGTGGAGCGGTGGACGGAAGGCCTCGTCAACATCGCCTCCACCATCGACCAGGAGCTGACGCTGCTGGGGATGGAGGGCCACGAGTACCCCTCCGGCGAGGACGTCCCGCCGAGCGCCAAGCTCACTTCCTTCTTCAAGGGCTTGGTGGGGGTGCTCCGGCACCTCCGGGAATCGATCCCAGAACAGTTGGCCGAGGAGACGCGGGAAGCCGTCTCCGGGGCCCTCGAGAGGGTGTTGGTGAAGATCGTCTTCCGCAACCCCACCATCAGGCTCACCAATGTCCTCAGGAACTTGCCGGAAGACGCTGATCTGACGGAGATCAGGGCCCTCGTTACCCCCGTCGTGGAAAGGGTGGCGGGGATCAGGCGGGTCGAGGGCGACCGCGCGGATTAGGCCGCCCACCTCTTTGTTTTCTTCTCTCGTTGCTGCCGAGCATGCCACAGAAACAGCTGATTAGAGCAGCGGCAAGTTATTTTGTAATATAACTTTTATCCTAGGCAGTCCATTGCGCTGTTATCTCCCTTGTTCGACCTTGTGCTTCGTACGTTCGCGCCCTACGCTCACAGGAACTTGCCGGCGTAAGTCTCCGCCTTGCCACGGGTGCCGAGTGCGGGACATCAGCAACCCGCTGACGGGGCTTCCACCGACAAGAAACCTTGTCGCGGCTGGCGCAACTCACTTAAATGTTGAGCAGGGTCGGGGCGAGGTAGGCATGGCGACTGCAGTCGCAGCACGCTCAAGCTGCCGAGCGAGCTCGAAACAAGTAAGGACGCTACTCGGGATGTAGCACACTTAAGTCGTTGAGCGGGGCTCGAAACGAAATAGGGGCGAAACCAGCCACGAGCCGGCCCTTCCGCGCACAGGTTTCCCATACGAAGCTCGGTCGTTCGAGGGGGATAATTTAAGAAAAAAAAGGAGCTCAATCGCTCAAACTTTGGCGACTTAGCTTCTCTGTCGTTTGCCGTCCGGCAAGGCGCAGCTTCGTCGGGCGACGCCCAGCCTATCCTGTCATCCCCCCCTACTCGAGGGAAGGGAATAACGAAGGCTCGGGGCTTCGCGGTCCGCCATCGCTTGCCGGGGTCGGGTGCTGCACAACCGTGTCGAATGATGCATGCGCCAAGTGGAGAGGCGCGAAATCGACAAGATGTGCGGGGCACATAGGCTATGCTCGGGATCTGCGCCCGCCTCTGTACCAAGGATTACATGCAACTGCGGCAAGACTTGGACGGAGAGGATGGCCATCGGAACGGTTCCGACCGCCGCGCGGGCAAGGCCCCTCCCACGGTCGGCGTCGACTCGTTTGGATCTTGGCGGCCTGGGCTCGCCGAAGAACGAGGTCGCCTTTCCCGCAACTTCCGGCGCTAACTTCTGCGGCTACGGGAGCGACGTAGAGTTTGCTGGAGGCGAGAGACTCGCTCAGCGGCCGGAAGGCGGTCCTCCTCAAGGAGCAGCTGCTCTTGCCCAGACTCTGCGTGAGTGGGTACTCGAGGAGGGCCGTGCACGGGTCCGTGAGGAGGAATGCCTCCGCTCCGCGGGCTGGAGCGGAAAGGTACCTGACCATACCTGAGCTTGCCTGTGGTCGCCGAATCTGGTTCGCACAACCTCAACGCCCCCCTACCTGACGCGCCAAATATGTCGGGGGATATCTGGCCTCCACGAGCACCTATGGGGACGGAGCCCCTTGTCGGTTCGGCGGGGGCGGAGGATGCACAAAGAGCAGATCGAGGCGACACACACACACAACGATTTTACCCAGCTTCGGGCCGCATGGATGCGTAAAACCCTACTGCTGCATGTCTGGTTGATTCGGGTTCTTGCTCTGGAGCGCAAGAAGCTACAGTAAGTTGGAGCTGGACGTAGGCGAGGGCCTCTTCGGTCCCATCCCCCCTCTACGTGCGCATGGGCCTCCTTTTATATGCCAAGGGGTTTCCCACAGGGAGCGACGCAGGTGAGGGTAAAAATGGCAAGGGATTGTGGGAATAGTGGCCGCACAGTGCTATCGCACCTAACTCTGACGGCGGGGGACAAAGGCATTAAATGCCCGTCTGGATCGCCTGAACAGTGCCGAGGCGGACCGTTAGGAGCGCCTCCGCTCGCCACGGGGGCGACTCTGCCAACGTCGCATGCCACCGCGCGTCTCAGGTTGCGCGGCGCCCCGCCACGTGTCTCCGGGGAAGCCCCAGAGCGACGCGTGGGCGGGTGAGCTGGAGCGCGGGCCTGATGTGGTGGTTTGCCGCGGCAGTTGGCTTGCCGCACCTGGGAGCTTGCCGCTCGCCAGGCCTTGCCGGGGCGCGCAGCGCGCCGCGGCGGGCTTCTCTTGGGGTGCCTTGGCTTGGCCGTCCCGGCGAGCTCCTCCCGCCGGGGCCTTGGTGCTTCGGCTTAGTCGTCCCGGCAAGCTCCTCTTGCCGGGGCCTTGGCGCCTTGGCCCGGCAAGCTCCTCTTGCCGGACCTTGCCTTCTCGACCCGGCAAGCTCCTCTTGTCGGGGCTTGGTCTTCTAGGCTCGATCACTTGGCCTTCGTCTGGCCCGGAAAGGACCGTGGAGACTCTTGTCGCTCCCCCGGTGGGCCTTGCCGCGGGAGGCTACTACTGCCCGTGCACAAGTTCGGGGTACTAAGGTACCCCTACTTTAGTACACCGACATTACAGTACCTTGAAGTGGTGTTTTGTTTTCTTTCGCTAACGGAGCTCACGAGATTTTCTGTTAAGTTTTGTGTTGTGAAATTTTCAAGTTTTGGGTAATGATTCGATGGACTATGGAATAAGGAGTGGCAAGAGCCTAACCTTGGGGATTCCCAAGGCACCCCAAGGTAATATTCAAGGACAACCAAGAGCCTAAGCTTGGGGATGCCCCGGATGGCATCCCCTCTTTCGTCTTCGTTCATCGGTAACTTTACTTGGAGCTATATTTTTATCCACCACATGATATGTGTTTTGCTTGGAGCATCATTTTGTTTTGTTAGTATGCTTTCTGTTATTTATAATGATGTTTTGCATCTCTATTTTCAATAAAAATGTCAAGGATAGCGTTTACCATGCTTATTTTGCAAGTATGCATGTTGCTGTTTGAAAACAGAAAGTTTACCGTTGTTGCAAAAATTCCTTAGAAAAGTCAGAATGTGATAAAATGTTGAAACCTTTTGCATAATAAGCTCTGATAAACTTAATACAGTGGTAATTTCTTTCATAATTTTTGGATTTAGGTAAGTATGATGAATCTTGCATTCTTTACAGACTGTACTATTTTGGCAGATTGATGTTATGTTTGCATATGTTTGCTTGTTTAATGATTCTATTTGAGGATAGGAGTATTAAATATGCAGAGGCATTTAGTATGCAATGTTGAATAATAATTTTAGTGATTTGCTACAGTATAGTATGATAAGGTTTTTGCATTGCTTTATACTAACTTATCTCACGAGTCCTTGTTGAGTTTTGTGTGGATGAAGCTTTTGAGATTTAGGGAGACCGTGATATGAGAGGAATTAAGAAGACACAAAAGCTCAAGCTTGGGGATGCCCAAGGCACCCCAAGATAATATTTCAATAAGTCTCAAGCATTTAAGCTTGGGGATGCCCCGGTAGGCATCCCACCTTGCTTCCTCAACAATTATCGGTTAGTATCGGTTGAGCCTAAGTTTTTGCTTATTCACAAGAGTTGTGCTATCCTTGAAATGTAGTTTTATTTTGTTTTGCTTGTTGTTTGAATAAAGTATCAAGATCTGAAATTCTTAAATGAGAGAGAGTCTTCACATAGTTACATAATTATTTAACTACTCATTGATCTTCACTTATATCTTTTTGGAGTAGTTTGTCATTTACTCGTGTGCTTCACTTATATCATATGAGTAAATGGTTGAATGATTTGAATGTCATAAATCTGAAATTATATATGTTTCATATGCCTTTCCCATGGGGAGTAATGCCTTCACATAAAGAAGTAGAGGTGGTAAATTTATTGAAGGTTAGCAAACATTGTATTGGTCACTTGAACAATTTATGAAAGAATATTGAAGGAAGGAAGGTTTCACATATAAATATAATATCTTGGACATCTTCTATGATTGTGAGCCCCATTAATTATTTTCAAACCTGAGCAAATTAGTTGAAGTTGGACAAGCAAGACAACATAATGAGTTATGCTTGGGTATATTTGTATAAGTTATATTATTTTGGATCCTCTAACATGTGGTGCTTGCTATTTTAGAGTCCTTTGCTAGCCAAAATATCTGTACTAAGCGGGAATACTGCTTGTGCATCCAAACTCCTTGAACCAAGTTTATTCCATGAGTGTCCACCATACCTACCTATATGCGGCATTTACCTACCGTTCCAAGTAAATTTGCATGTGCCAAACTCTAAACCTTCAAATAATAATCTGTTTTGCATGCCTGAATCGCTCATGTAGCGACTACGGGTTAGCAGTATCTTCCATGCTAGGTGGGTTATTCTCACGATGAGTGGACTCCGCTCATCATTCACGAGAAAATGGTTGGTAACTGGGATGCCCAGTCCCATGATCAAAAGATCGAAATCAAATCAAAAATAATTGCAAACAAAACTCCCCCAGGTTTGATGTTAGTTGGAGGCACCCGTTGTTTCAGGCAAGCCATGGATTGATGATTGTTGGTGGAGGGGAGTAAAAATATTTACCTTTCTATTTGGGAACCGCCTATAATGTATGTAGTATGGAAGATATTGGGAACTCTTGGTCGTTATGTTGACAATGAAAGCATACCTCTCAAAATTATTTTCATCTCTGTTTTTGCTTCGAGCTCTGGCACCTCTGCAAATCCCTGCTTCCCTCTGTGAAGGGCCTATCTTTTACTTTTATGCAAGAGTCAGTAGTATTCCTTCTCATTCCAACCTACTCTTTAGTTGGCAAGCATCATGTGATGGAAAGATCTAAGCATATATGGCCACTCAAATATGTTTGAGCATGAATTATTATTGTTGACATTACCCTTGAGGTAAAAGGTTGGGAGGCAAAACATTAAGCCCCTATCTTTCTCTGTGTTCGATGAATACTATTTGTTCTAAAAATATGCTTTGAGTGGTAGCAATCATGGAAGACTAAATGATAGTTGAGTATGTGAAGTTTTCTGAATCAAAGCTCTGACATAGACTCTTCCTGAAAATAAGATGAATTGTAATTGTTTGATGACTAATAACATGGTTTGTTAGTTTTCAAGAAAGTTTATTGTCTATACTTTAACATGTGAATAGTTTGTTACTTGATCATGCAAAGTTCTATGAGTTGAGCTACTATTATGACATATAATGATGCTATAAAAGGTGATTGAAACTATCATTGATCAAACTTGTGCACCTGCTAGCATTCACACTTCATAAATTCTTTCTTTTATCATTTACCTACTCGAGGACGAGTAGGAATTAAGCTTGGGGATGCTGATACGTCTCCAACGTATCTATAATTTATGAAGTATTCATGCTATTATATTATCCATCTTGGATGTTTTATGGGCTTTACTATGCACTTTTATATTATTTTTGGGACTAACCTATTGACCCAGAACCCAGTGCCAGTTCTTGTTTTTCCCTCGTATCAGTGTTTCAAAGAAAGGGAATATCAAACGGAGTCGAAACGGAATGATACCTTCTAGAGAAGTTATTTTCGGAAGGAAAGCTACCCGATAGACTTGGAGTGATGTTAGGAAAGAAACGAGGGAGCCACGAGGTAGGGGTGCGCGCCCACCCCCCTAGGGCGCGCCCACCCCCCTAGGGCGCGACCTCCACCCTCGTGGGCCCCTCGTGGCTCCCCTGATCTATTTCTTCCGCTTATATATATCCATATACCCTAAAATGATCGGGGAACAGAATAGATCAAGAGTTCCGCCGCCGCAAGCCTCTGTAGCCACCAAAAACCAATCGGGACCCTGTTCCGGCACCCTGCCGGAGGGGGGTTCCCTCACCGGTGGCCATCTTCATCATCCCAGTGCTCTCCATGACGAGGAGGGAGTAGTTCACCCTCAGGGCTGAGGGTATGTACCAGTAGCTATGTGTTTGATCTCTCTCTCTCTCTCTCTCTCTCTCTCCATCTCTCTCTCTCTCTCTCGTGTTCTTGAGGTGATACGATCTTGATGTATCGCGAGCTTTGCTATTATAGTTGGATCTTATGTTGCTTCTCCCCCTCTACTCTCTTGTAATGGATTGAGTTTCCCCTTTGAAGTAATCTTATCGGATTGAGTCTTTAAAGATTTGAGAAAACTTGATGTATGCCTTGCCGTGTGTATCTGTGGTGACAAGGGGATATCATGTGATTCACTTGATGTGTGTTTTGGTGATCAACTTGCGGGTTCCGCCCATGAACCTATGCATAGGAGTTGGCACACGTTTTTGTCTTTATTCTCGTAGAAACTTTGGGGCACTCTTTGAAGTACTTTGTGTTGGATTGAATAGATGAATCTGAGATTGTGTGATGCATATCGTATAATCATACCCACGGATACTTGAGGTGACATTGGAGTATCTAGGTGACATTAAGGTTTTGGTTGATTTGTATCTTATGGTGTTATTCTAGTACGAACTCTAGGGCTGTTTGTGACACTTATAGGAATAGCCCAACGGATTGATTGGAAAGAATTAATTTGAGGTGGTTTCGTACCCTACCATAATCTCTTCGTATGTTCTCCGCTATTAGTGACTTTGGAGTGACTCTTTGTTGCATGTCGAGGGATAGTTATATGATCCAATTATGTTATTATTGTTGAGAGAACTTGCACTAGTGAAAGTATGAACCCTAGGCCTTGTTTCCTAGCATTGCAATACCGTTTACGCTCACTTTTACCACTTGTTACCTTACTGTTTTTATATTTTCAGATTACAAAAACCTATATCTACCATCCATATTGCACTTGTATCACCATCTCTTTGCCGAACTAGTGCACCTATACAATTTACCATTGTATTGGGTGTGTTGGGGACACAAGAGACTTTTTGTTATTTGGTTGCAGGGTTGCTTGAGAGAGACCATCCTCATCCTACGCCTCCCATGGATTAATAAACCTTAGGTCATCCACCTGAGGGAAATTTGCTACTGTCCTACAAACCTCTGCACTTGGAGGCCCAACAACGTCTACAAGAAGAAGGTTGTGTAGTAGACATCAATGGCTCGTCTTGTTGTCAAGGACAACATCACTTCCGGGGGAGCCCTCGCTGTAGGCCAAACTCTCCGATTAGGCGACTTCATCATGACCTCCCGTTCGGCTGCTGCGCCGACGATGACCTCTCGGGTCATCAAAAACCGCCTCCGCATCGGCTCGGGATTCGCCGAGCAGATGGATCCAATGGAGCTCTCCTCCTTGAGCGAGCTCTTGGATCGCATCGCCGCTTTGGGAGTCGCTACGGACTATGATCGGATTGGGCTTAAACCCGACCAAAGGGAGATTAACTCTCTGCCGGTCACCCATCAGATAGCGGTGGTGGAGGAGGAACTCAGCAATTCTTCCTCCATCTTGAGGACAAACTATGTCCAGATTCCTGAGCTCTCCGAGCCAGATACCCGTCTAGGGGAGGACATGGCCCAAGCCTTGAACCTAGAATCAGACAGCGGGCCAGACCTAGTGGGCAACATCCTTGAGCCCGAACTTCCAAGATCGGAAACTCCTCCGCCCCTGGGTCTCAGGTCGGGTCAGGGTTCGGACCTAAATCTACCCACCCACCCAGATATAAGTGATCTTTCCCACATTAGACAAGAGCCCCAAGAGACAGTACACCACTATTGGGCCAGATTCCTCCTTGTAATGAGCAAGGTTAAGGACTGTCGCGAGGAAGACGCAATTTCATTGTTTTGCAAAAATTGCACAGACAGGGGAATCCTCAACGCCATAAGTCGCCATGACATAGCACACTTCGCTGACTTGGCAGCCATAGTACGGAAGTACTGTGCGATGGGAAGCGCCTGGAAAACCCAAACAAAATTTTGGGATCCTCTGGCTCTGACAAAACCCCCAGTCCGAACTAAAAGAGTGTACTCTCGTAAGTCACCCGATCCAATTACAAAGAAGCAAAAGCCCACTACAGGGCATGGAACTGTATTGGAGGGATGGCTTAATGGGCCATGCAAAATTCACAGTACAACGGATGCCATGCCAACACACAGCCTTAGAGCATGTTGGGTACTCCGGCAGGTGGCCAAGAGCGGTGATGATCTCCTCATCAACAATACCGCAGAGCACCATCCCGTGGAGAACAACAATACAGTATTGACAGTCTTCGAGACCTTCGCCTCAAATAATAGGCGTAAGCGAGCACTCCGCAGCCTTGCCGAAGTCAGCCACGTGGCAGCAATAAATCGATGGAGCGATACGGCTATGACCTACAATGCCAGTGAGAACCTAAATTCCGAACAGCCCGAGCACCAGCCGCCTTGGTCCTTAGTCCAATTGTGGATGGCTTCCAGCTTGCTAAAGTACTCATGGACAGTGGCAGCGGATTAAACCTCATCTATGAGGAGACTCTTCGAAAAATGGAAATAGACAGAAGCCGCATTGAGCAAAGCAGCACGACCTTCACTGGAATCATCCCTAGTCGGGAGGCATGATGTGCTAGCAAAATCACACTAGATGTGGTATTCGGCACGCCGGAGAATTATAACTCCGAAGAAATCACATTCCAAGTGGCCCCGTTCAAAAGCGGATACCACGCCCTTCTAGGGCGGGAGGCATTCACGATCTTCCAAGCTATACCCCATTACGGGTACATGAAGCTCAAAATGCCCGGGCCTAATGGAATCACCACTCTAGCTAGTGATTCGGACATAGCACTCCGCGCCGAAAATAAAACAGCCGCACTGGCCCTCGAGGCGTTATCTGAAGCCCTCGCGGCCAAGGAATTAACTGAATTGCTCCACAGTGGACAGGACGACGTGATGCTCAACAGAAGATCCAAGTCCACCTCTTTTAAACCAGCGGATGAAATAGTCAAATTTCAAGTCCATCCAACGGACCCTACAAAAACAGCATCCATCGGGGCACAGTTAAACCCCACAGTAGACGCTGCGCTACGGGAGTTCTTGCGCGCGAATTTGGACATCTTCGCCTGGCATCCTTTAGACATGCCAGGAATCCCACGGAGGCTGGCCGAGCATAGCCTTAACATCCTAAAGGGATTCAAGCCGGTCAAGCAAACTCTTCGGCGCTTCTCTGAGCCTAAGCGACAAGCCATGGGAGAGGAGCTAGCCAAATTACTGGAGGCCGGATTCATTCGAGAAATAAAACATCCGGACCGGCTAGCAAACCTGGTGATGGTACCAAAGAATGACAAATCCTGGCGCCTATGCGTCGACTTCAAGGACCTTAACAAGGCTTGCCCAAAGGATCCCTTCCCCCTCCCTCGCATCGACCAAATTATCGACGCTACCGCAGGACACGACTCATTGTGTTTCCTCGACGCATACTCCAGATACCATCAAATTAAGATGGCGGAGTCCGATCAAGCCGCAACGGCACTTATCACTCCATACAGCCCCTTCTGTTTTAACACCATGCCTTTCGGGCTCAAGAACGCCGGTGCAACCTATCAACGCATGTCGGATTTCGGGTTTCGGCAGACCCTTGAGGTTCGAACTCTGGGGTGCGCGCGGTGATTACGCTTCCTACCTACCTGTACCCCTCCGCCTCGCAAGGATTTAAGCTATTGAAAACACAGCACAAGAGACACAGAGTTTATACTGGTTCGGGCCACCGATGTGGTGTAATACCCTACTCCAGTGTGGTGGTGTGGTGGATTGCCTCTTGGGCTGATGATGAACAATACAAGGAAGAACAGCCTCGCGAGGGTCTGTTCTTGGCTGGGGCGATGAACTGCTAGAGGGGTTCAATCGCCCTTCTCTCTCTCTCTCAGTCTGATTGCCAATCGATCCGTCGGTCGATCTCCCCTCCTGCCCTGGGGGTGGATAGTCCTATTTATAGGCAAAGGCCCTGGGCCTCTTCCCAAATATTGAGCGGGAAGGGTGCCAACAATTGGCCATTTTGAAGGGGAACATCTGGTACACTTATCCTGACTAAAGTTGTGTTGGAGTATGTAGCAGAAAATCAAAATTTTCTACGCAACACCAAGATCAATCTATGGAGTAATCTAGCAACGAGGGAAGGAGAGTGCATCTACATACCCTTGTAGATCGCTAAGCAGAAGCGTTCAAGTGAACGGGGTTGATGGAGTCGTACTCGTCGTGATCCAAATCACCGATGATCCTAGTGCCGAACGGACGGCACCTCCGCGTTCAACACACGTACAGCCCGGGGACGTATCCTCCTTCTTGATCCAGCAAGGGGAGAGGAGAAGTTGAGGGAAAACTCCGACAGCACGACGACATGGTGGTGATGGAGTTCGTGGTTCTCCGGCAGGGCTTCGCCAAGCACTATGGAGGAAGACGAGGTGTTGGAGGAGGGAGAGGGCTGCGCTAGGGGAAGGGTCCGGCTGCCCTCTCTCTTCCTCACTATATATAGGGGTAAGGGAGGAGGGGGAGGCTCCCTAGGGTTCCCTAGGGGAGGGGCGGCGGCCACAGGGGAAACCCTAGATGGGTTTGGGCGCCCCCACCCCCTAGGAAACTTTCCCCCCAAGCCGGGAGGGGCGGCTGCCCTAGGGGTGGGAGGGGCGCTCAGCCCCTTAGTGGGCTGATGTGCCCTCTCCCCTTGGCCCATAAGGCCCCCCAACGCTTGCCGGGGCCTCCGAAACCCCTTTCGGACACGCTGGTCATCACCTGGTACCCCCAGAACAATTACGGACTCCAATACCCTTCGTCCAATATACCGATCTTCACCTCCGGACCATTCCGGAGCTCCTCGTCATGTACGGGATCTCATACGGGACTCCGAACAACCTTCGGTAACCACATACTATTTCCCATAACAACTCTAGCGTCACCGAACCTTAAGTGTGTAGACCCTACGGGTTCGGGAACCATGCAGACATGACCGAGACAACTCTCCGGCCAATAGCCAACAGCGGGATCTGGATACCCATGTTGGCTCCCACATGTTCCACGATGATCTCATCGGATGAACCACGATGTCGAGGATTCAATCAATCCCGTATTCAATTCCCTTTGTCTAGCGGTATTGCACTTGCCCGAGATTCGATCATCGGTATCTCGATACCTTGTTCAATCTCGTTACCGGCAAGTCTCTTTACTCGTTCCGTAACACATCATCCCGTGATCAACTCCTTGATCACATTGCGCATATGATGATGTCCTACCGAGTGGGCCCAAAGATACCTCTCCGTTACACGGAGTGACAAATCCCAGTCTCGATTCGTGCCAACCCAACAGACACTTTCGGAGATACCTGTAGTGTACCTTTATAGCCACCCAGTTACGTTGTGACGTTTGGTACACCCAAAGCATTCCTACGGTATCCAGGAGTTGCACAATCTCATGGTCTAAGGAAATGATACTTGACATTAGTAAAGCTTTAGCATATGAACTACATGATCTTTGTGCTAGGCTTAGGATTGGGTCTTGTCCATCACATCATTCTCATAATGATGTCATCCCGTTATCAACGACATCCAATGTCCATGGTCAGGAAACCGTAACCATCTATTGATCAACGAGCTAGTCAACTAGAGGCTTACTAGGGACATGGTGTTGTCTATGTATCCACACATGTATCTGAGTTTCCTATCAATACAATTATAGCATGGATAATAAATGATTACCATGAACAAGGAAATATAATAATAACTAATTTATTATTGCCTCTAGGGCATAGTTCCAACAAGTTGGTCCTCGCCTGCCAAAGGATCTGGTGATGACGCTGGCTTGGGCTCCACAATGACTTCTTCCTTGTCGCGGAGTTGGTCTTGGTCTCGTTGCACCGAAATGGGTGCCTTTTCTTGATCCTCTTGTCTACGCTTGCTCCCTTAGCACCAAAGAGGAAAGGGAGGACACTGTGCGGGCTGGCACCCGCCTGGCGCCCTTGGTCGTCATGGCTTGCGTCATGGGCACCTCGTGAGGTACCCCGCCTTGATCTCTCCGCCTCCTCGCGAGCCAGCCTGATAACGCCGCGCCTGAGGAAGCTCCATGTCGTCCGCCCCATGAGGCTTGGCCCCTCGCGAGGGTCTTGAGTTTGTGTTGATGAAGATGGGTCGTGCTGGGGCCCCTTTGAGCCACGCCGCAGGCCACAGGCAGGCAAGTCTGGGGACCCCTGTTCCCAGAACACCGACAGTAGCCCCCGGGCCCAAGGCGCGCTTGGGCTTGGCCGTGCAGGGAGGCAAAAGGACAAGGGCGAAGCGCCGCGGGCCCTAACAGCCTGCAGCCTTGGGCGCCGCGTGGTGGTTGATTGGACGTGGGCGGTACTGTTCCCCCATGCCCCCTTATTCCGTGCCATGCTAGGCGGACTCGTAGTTGTACACAGCCGCTCCCTTCCTTTTGCTCGTGCGCCCTCTGTCCTTCCTCCGCTCGAACTCTAGCTCCTGTTCTCAGCCCAATCTCAAACCATCTCTCCCCCTTCCCATCGCCATGGCTCCGACGAAGAAGGGAAGAGGGAAGCAACCCAAGCCTCTGCCTCGCTCGCCGCCGTTGGTGGCCCCCGCCATCGGCCGGTCGATCATACTCAACCAAGAGGCCCTCGGCAAGGTCAGCTCGGCTCTGGCTACTACCTTCAACAAGTGCGGGAGGATGACGGCCTGGCCCACGTCTCACTTCCCCACTAATAGGATAATCACCGAGGTCCATTACTTCGCTGATGCCCTGTGGGCGGGTCTGGTTCCCCCCTTCTCTGATTTCTTCAGGGTCGTGCTTTCCCATTACCAGATCCATATGATGCATCTGGGTCCTGAATCCATCGCCCTTCTCTCAGTCTTTGCTTTTGTTTGCGAAGCAATGATGGGCATCGCTCCGTCGGTTGCCTTGCTACGCCACTTCTTCTCTCTGCGCCTCGTCGACCCTACCCAATGCTCGGCGTGCGTGAGCTTTGTCGCCGCGCCCGAGACAGCGGCCTCTGGGATAGACTTCGGGCTCCCTTCGCATTCGGCTGGGTTCCGCGAGCGGTGGCTGTATGTGGACGTTGGGGTGCCCAGCCCCCTGCTGTCGAAGCCAACCTCGCCTGCTGTCCCCAATTCAGGCTGGGGCCAGGAGACGCTAGAGAGCCCCCGGTTCGCCTTCGTCTGGCACCGCCTCGCGTTCTTTAAGTCGACTGGCGTGACTGCGCCCAAGGTGGTGAAGGAGTTCCTGTTACGCCGCATTGCTCCTCTCCAACACCACTCCCGTCGAATGTGGGCCTTTAATGGGCTTGGTGATCGTATGAGGCTCCAGGAAGAGGATTTGACGCCTGAAGTGCTGAGGACAGTGCTCTTGATCCTAACCGGTAACCCCAACCCGGGCAACATCCAGCAGGGAGGGGCCCTGTTGTACCTTTGCCAGAACAAGGATGATTTTGTGAAACAGATGCCTGTCTTTGATGAGTGGGGACTGCGCCCTGCCGGCCTCCAGGGGCCTCGCGAGAACCCGGTGATGGTGACTGCCCTTGTAGTCGGCCAAGGCGACTCTTCCTCAAGTGGCGGAGCAGGGAGGCATGAGGCGCCAGAGGCCGAGGGGCCTCCTGACAGGGTGACAGCGCCGGGTGATACTCACGAGGGAGCAGCTGCTGGGGCCCGTGCCGTAGAGGCCGAGAGCGGCGAGCATCTACCTTCAGTGTCTGCGAATGAGGCCCCTGAGGTTCCGGTTGCTCCCTTGGGTGACGCGACCGGCACTGCGCACCAGGCGGGTGCCCCTGACGCGGATATCCTTGATGCTTCGCCCTCGTCGCAGGTTGATCCCTGCACTCAGCTTTTGGGCCGCTTCCGCGTGGACTTCGAGGCCCTCCGGAAGAAGAGGAGACCCTGGGCGACGATTATCCTTGTCGCCTGCTGAAGCATAGGAAGTACTTTGCCACTGATGAGTAAGCCTTCTCCCTTTCCAGCTCCCGATCCTTCTGTCGCTTTTACTGATCTTTGCTCCGAAGGCCCCTGCCAGCCGAGCTCGTGGAGACGGCTGAGGTTCCGTCCTCCTTGGCGTCGCCCCCTCCTCCGTCCCTGAGTGCTTCGAGCAGCACAGCCCTTGTCGTGAGGGTGATTGGAGGGGCGAACCATCCCGAGGTGCATCGAGGCCCTACGCACCCCGAGGCCTTCCTTCGCGGGCCTTCTCGGGGCATAGCCAGCCTGCCGTGGGCTTCTCGCCTGATCGTGGACTGCGATTGGCTGAGGCGCCCCCTGCGCTCTTCATCTGATGGCGGGCTGGCTCCAGGCCAGGCTTCTGGCGTGGTGTGCCTGACCGTCGCGAAGGTGCCAGCCCCCAGCCCCCTGCCTAGAGGGGGAGTGCCGATCCGTGGCCCCGGCTCGTTCTTGGGGCAGGTGACGGTGTGGAGGACGTGCGTGAGCGCGCTCGGGAGCGTCACGCTCTTCGCCAAGGATTCCTTCAAAGGGCAGCCGACGCGGTGAGCCTGCTTGGTGAGGAGCTTGCTGATGAAGACGCGCGCCTTGAAGCCGAGGGTCTGCGCCTGGCCGCAGAGAGGCGCGAGCTGGAGGGTTCCATCACCCTCGCGCGCCGCCAGCGCGATCTTGACGTCAAAAAGGCCAAAGCGTCATTTGCGGCCTCTCGTGAGGCCCAATCTCGGGCCGCTGAGGAGGCCTGGGAGGCTGACCGGCGGAGAGGAGCCGCGGAGGAGCGGGCTCGGGAGCTCCTGGCCCGGTGCCACTCGCTGGAGGAGCAAGTGGAGCTGCGCGAGGCAGCCCTTGCGTCGATGAAGGTGGCCTCCGGCAACCCGGCTAGGCTCCAGAAGCGTGAGGAGGCGCTGACGCTGGAAGCCGCCGAGCGCACCCGTGAGTACGAGCGGCTGGAGATGAGGGAGCGCCTGGTGACACAGGCGCAGGACGATGTCGCCGCACGGGAAGCTCGTGTCCTGGAGGAGGTTGGACGTGGGGTGGCGATGGCGCGCCAAGACCTCGAGCGCGAGTTCGAGGGGAAGTTGGGGTTGATCCGGGTCGAGACTGAAGGTAGGACCGCAGCCCTGAGGACCAAGCTGGAGGAAGCAACGCGGCGGACCGATGCTCTTCGGGCCGCGCTTGAGGTGGCGCAAGGGGAATCAACCACTTCCCGGGCCGAGGCGCTCCGTCTTCACCAGCGGGTGGAGGAGGCTGAGGCCGTCGCGCGCTAGAACACGGATGAGATACGTCAGCGGCAGGTCCTGGAGCATGAGAACGCCCCCATGCTCTCCACGCTCCGGGAGAGAGCCAACACAGCCTTGGGCAACATCTGTGAGGCGGCTGTTGGCGAGTTGCACGCAATCAACTATGCCGGTAATCTTCAGTTCTTCACTGCCGTGGTGACGCAGCTGGAGGCGCGGTCGGCCAGGGCCGACAGATTGGTGGAGGAGAGGAACCGCGCCCTCTCGTGCGCACCTTTTCCCGTGTCTTCAGCCATCTCCGGAACATGGACCCCCACTTTGACTTCGACGCCGCCATCGCCCCAGTCCCCCAGGCCGCCCGAGACGACCTGGCGCACTGGGTGGAAGACAATGTGGATGCTCTCGTCAGGGCCTTCGCTTCGGACAACGACGACGTGATCGTGGCTCCTGACGAGGGCGGTGTGCTGAACGGCCCTGACGCCGCTGGCGGCGACGCCGACAGCGATGGCGAGTCTGGCGATGCCAGCTATGGCTCGGGAGGTGCTCCTGAGGACGCATTGGGGGATTTATCCGACTGATTATGCATTATCCCTATTTCCTTGCCCTGCATGAGTAGAACTCAGGTTTTGGCCTGATGATTGTGAGAGCATTTTGGGAGGGGGAGCCCCTCATGTAAAACTTGTGTTCATCGTATTAGTTGACGTTACGCTGCCCGTGCGTTCGCGTCTGGTGGTTGGCTAGTTTACCTTTGTTCCATGCGGGCCCCGAGGTAGCCTGCGTGAGGCCGTGGTGTCTCGAGCGTTCTCTGATTGAATTCATAGGACGTAGGAGTGTCGCGTGCGGCAAGCTTCACAGGCGTTGGCCTTCTTCACACTCTCCAGGCCTTTTCCAAAAGGATAACCTTCACAGGCGTTCGCCTTCTTCACAGGCTCTGGGCCTTTTCCCAAAGGATAATCTTCACAGGCTCCGAGCCTTTTCCCAAAGGATAATCTTCGCAGGCGTTCGCCTTCTTCACAAGCTCCGGGCCTTTTCCCAAAGGATAATCTTCACAGGCGTTCGCCTTCTTCACAGGCTCCGGGCCTTTTCCCAAAGGATAATCTTCACAGGCATTCGCCTTCTTCACAGGCTCCGGGCCTTTTCCCAAAGGACAATCTTCATAGGCGTGGGAAATCCTCCCGAGAGGACGCGATGGTGGCAATCTGGGCTGCGCGCAAGCTAGGCCTGACCTGGCTCGCGAGGGGCTCGCGAGAGGAGGCAGCTGAGGCAAAGTGGTAATCGAAATGCGAGAAATGGCTCGAACGAGACTAAGCACCCCTTCCCCGAACACACGCAAATCTCAAATTCGAATCCAACTTAAATCCAGCGGGGGGAAAATTACAACCAAAGGGAAAAGCAATGAAAGCAGACAAAAGGCCGCGTTCGGCACCTAATCTAGTCTTGGACGTCTTCTCACCAGCGCGGAGCTAAGTGCTGCCACTGGGCGTGGGAGGGAGCCCCAGGGCCTGAGGCCGGCACCCCTGAGACTCCGGGGCGTGTACAGCTGTCGGCGTTCTCGGAACGGGGGTCCCCAGACTTGCCTGCCTACGGCCTGCGGCGTGGCTCAAAGGGGGCCCAGCACGTCCCATCTTCATCAACACAAGACCCAAGACCCTCGCGAGGGGCCAAGCCTCGTGGGGCGGACGACACGGTGCTTCCTCAGGCGCGGCCTCATCAGGCTGGCTCATGAGGAGGCGGAGAGATCAAGGCAGGGTACCTCACGAGGTGACCATGACACAACCCATGACGACCAGGGGCGCCAGGCGGGCGCCACCCCGCGCAGTGTCCTCCCTTTCCTCTTTGGTGCAAAGGGGGCAAGCGCAGGCGAGAGGATCAAGCAAAGGTATCCATTTCGGTGCAACGAGACCAAGACCAGTCCAACGGTGGGAAGGAGGTCCTCGTGGAGCCCAGAACGACGTCACCACAGGGCCTTTGGCAGGCGAGGACCAACTTTAGTCAGGATAAGTGTACTGGATGTTCCCCTTCAAATTGGCCAATTGTTGGCGCCCTTCCCGCTCAATATTTGGGAAGAGGACCAGGGCCTTTGCCTATAAATAAGACTACCACCCCCAGGGTAGAGAGGGGGTAGCTGGAAATAGGCATCTGGTACCGAGAGTCCGAGCAAGAAGGGGACGATCAGAGAGAGAGAGAGAAAGAGAGAAGCGCGGCTGAACTCCCCTAGCAGTTCATCGTCCCCACTAGAACAGTCCCTCGCGAGGCCGTTCTCCCTTGTACTGTTCATCATCATCAACCCAAGAGGCAATCCACCCACCACACTGGAGTAGGGTATTACACCACAACGGTGGCCCGAACCAGTATAAACCCTGTGTCCTTTGTGTTGCTCTTTCAGTAGTTAGATCTTTGCAAGACGGAGAGGTAGAGGGCACAATCTCCGTGCACACCCCAGAGTTCGAACCTTAAGGGTCTGCCGGAACCCGAAATCCGACATTTGGCGCGCCAGGTAGAGTGCGCTGGAATTTGTCTTCCACCGCTTCGTTCTCCTTCGACCGTCGCGTCCATGTCTCACGCTCGTCGGGCCCGCGCCGAGCGTCGGGCCGCCATCGCCTCCCGCGTCGCCCAGACGGCTCCCGTCGGTGGGCGTCCTTGTCGTTCCCCGTCGTCCGCCGTCAATGCCTCCACCGGCCCGGCGGGGAACGAGCAGCAAGCATCGTCTCAGCACCCGTCCGTGCGGTGGGACGGCCGCACCGCTACTCCATCGCTCACGCCAGCTGGCTCTTCGTCCCACGCGCTCCGCGCACCCTTGGAGGCTCGAGCTGCACTCATCGCGGCAAACGAGCTCCTGCACTACCGTCCCGTCGACGACGTCTACGAAGAGTGGCTCGACCGCGTCGCCGAGCTCGTCCGCGCAGCAGGGGGCTCTCTTGCACCGTCCGCTCCGCTGCGCCGCACCCCGCCCCGCGCGGGCAATGAAGCTCCAAGGGCGTACCAGCCACCTCCACTCCAAGAAGATGCCGTGGCTCCAAGGTGCGTGGCCCCTGGGCGGAACCCGCTTCGTCAGGTGCCAGTTCAGCAAGAACGGAGCTGCCAAGAGGTCCCTCGACCGCAAGAGGACGCCCGGGCGCTTCCTGCTCCGGCTCGCCGCGACCCTGCTCCAGCTCCGGCACGTCAAGACCTCGCGCTGCTTCCAGTTGGAGCGCATGGGGACCCTCAAGGCCAAGCTCTCCCTCGACCGAAGCCTCCCATGGCCACGGCCGGCTTCCGCGCCTACACCACCGAGCGGCGCGGCGTTGCGTGGCCCGGCAAGTTCAAGCCAGACCTGCCTCCTCGCTACGACGGCACGACTGATCCCGCCGAGTTCCTCCAGCTTTACGAGCTGGGCATCGAAGCTGCCAGCGGGGACAAAAAGGTCATGGCGAACTAGTTCCCCATGGCGCTCAAGGAAGGAGCTCGCACCTGGCTCCTGAACCTGGCCCCAGGCACGATCTCTTCCTGGGACCAGATGTGCACCCGCTTCATCGCCAACTTCCAAGGCACTCGCGACCGGCTGCCCGCCGTGAGCGACATGCGCCGCATCAAGCAACAACCCGGAGAGACCCTGCAAAAGTACATCCAGCGCTTCAACAGCGCGCGTCTCAAGATCCCCAAGGTGTCTGAGGAGGCCATCATCTCGGCCTTCTCCGATGGTGTGCGCGGCGTCAAGATGAACGAGGAGCTGGCGATGCATGAAGACCTGTGCACCTCCCTGGAGCTGTTCAACTGGGCGACCAAGTGCGCCAGGGCTGAGGAGGGGCGTCTCTCCCTCCTCGAGCTGCCTGCCGCAGACCCAGAAGAGAAGAAACCTGAGGCCAAGGACGTGAAGCGCAAGGGGGCTGCCGTGCTCGTGGCAGAGCCTGATACCGAGCGGGGCAAGGATCTGCCCGAGTCCTCCAGGGGCAGCCGATACTGCGTGTACCACGACCTCCACACCCACAACACCAATGAATGCCAAGAGCTCCGCGTCGTGCGAGAAGGAAGGATCGGCCGATGCCCCGACCGCGCTGACCAGGGCTATGGCCGAGGAGGAGGAAGAAACCCAGAACACTGGGAAGACCGCGGCCCACGCCAAGGGTGGCGTGATCAACCTCGCGAGGACCGCTGGCGAGACCTGCCTCGCGAGGGGGATTGGCGGGATCAGCCTCATGAGGATCGCCTGCAGGGCAACGCAGGCCTCCCTCCACTGCCGCCTCAGCCAAGGAGGAACGAGGACCGCCATCAGGACGAGGGGGCTGGGGGCTTCCAGGAGCCGCGCGCAATTGCCTACATCCTGGGCGGAGCTCAAGCCCCAGCCTCCCAACGCATCTTCAAGCCGTTTGCCCGCAAAGTGAATGCAGTACTCCCCAGGCTCGAAGCAACGCGCCCTCTCAGGTGGTCGGCGTGCACCATCACGTTCAGCTCAGCGGATCAGCTCAAGTGCGCGGCCACAGCCGGGGTCCTCCCGATGCTTTGCTCCCCAGTCATCAGCAACGTACTGGTCACCAGGACCCTCATCGATGGTGGAGCAGGGCTCAACGTCTTGTCTGTGGAAACATTCAACAACCTCCAAGTGCCCTATGACCAGCTTCAGCCAACCAAGCCTTTCTCCGGAGTCACCGACAGTTCCACGATCCCGATCGGGCAAGTCCGCCTCCCTGTCACCTTCAGGGCCCGCAGCAACTACCGCACCGAGCTCATCGACTTCGACGTCGCTCACATCCGCCTGCCGTACAACGCCATCCTCGGGTACCCAGCGCTGGCCAAGTTCATCGCCGTAACTCATCATGGCTACAACGTCATCAAGATGCCAGGAAGTGGCGGAGTCATCACGGTGCCGTGTGAAGAGAGGGATGCAGTGTGTTCCCTGGAGCAAGCCTTTCAGGCCGCGTCACTAGAAGACCCAGATCGCGGAGGCAGGAGGTTTCCCAAAACCACCCCCGAGAAGAAGAAGGCGTCATCCGGACCGGCCCCTCAGGAGGCAGGCCCCTCAAGGCTCGCGTCTGCCCAAGGGGACCCTCCTTCCATTGCATAGGGAAGCGCGCCCGGCGCCCTCCTCAGGCAGGGCTCAGGGGCTCTCACCTGGAGGGCCACCGACCCGGCCAGGGTCACGAGGGAGGCGCTTGAGCACCACGTGGAGGCGTGCTTCGAAGCACGTTTCCCTCAAGAAGGAGCGAGGCAAGGAGAGTCAGACCAGCAGGAGTTCGTTAACCAGGCCGTTCAAGAACTACAGGAGTCAAGAATCATGAGAGGTTGCCGCCGCCTACCTGCTGCGACTCCCCATCCAGGCGAGGATGGTGGGCTGCGCTTCTGCATCGACGTACCAGGGCTCAATCAAGTCGCCACGACGGAGCGCCTCTGGCCCTCACAAGTGGGGCGTTGTGGAGGTCCACCCCACAGCTATGTTCGCATGCCTTACGGCTTGCCGAGCGTGGCTGCTGCGTACCAGCGCCTCACGAGGGGCATCATGGAGACTCAGGAAGACAGGCGTTCCGCAGTCCTGGCGGAGATGGAGATGATTCGCGAGGAGCCACCAGCGCCTCTGGAGCCTCCTTAGGCCCCTGGGCCTGGGGGCTCGTGAGGATCGGCTCCCGCAGCCCACCGAGTCTGCTGCAGCAACACCACTTTGTCCGTGAAAACTCCAGGTGACATCCTTCAAGCTTCATTTCCGGCTGTGGGCTGCTTCATTCCCAGGCCGCGTGGGTCTGTCCCTACGGCATGTATCCCTTTTTATCTTTCGGTCATTAGCTTGCTTTGTTGGGGGTGCCCCTCGGGCTGCATCATCCCCAAGCCGCTCGGGCCAGGCCCAGTGGCGTGCATCTTCCTTGCGTTTATTTCGAACTATGCATTCGCCTATCATGCTTGATTACTTGATGCCTGTTCACGGCACCTCTTCTTCTCCATGTCGACCACTTGCATGTTAAAGGGGGGTACCTGAGCATCGCGACTCAGGGCTCTTACTGCCTCTCCAGCCCTCACCATCTGACCTTGTCCACGGCATCGCGACCTGGCATACCAGCGACGGCTGAGACATGCTCGAGGGCCGGGACCCGAGGACATAGAGTGCCGGCATCTAACCAAATTTGCAGGAACACATCTCAAGATACGGCCTAGTGCCAGGCGCAACCCGCCTAGAGGTAGGGCCCCGTGAGTCCCGCGCTGGCTCACGGGCGCCCAAGTACACCTCAGCTGCGGCAACTAGAGCAACTAACGACCGACTGATAGCCATCATGGCAACCCTCTTTTCCTTCTATGATGTGCTCGCAGGGTCCCCTGAGGGAATTTCTTGCCGAGGCCCTCGCGGAGTTCCCTTCGCCCTTGTCCGCGCGAACTGCTTGCACGTTAAAGGGGGGGTGCCTGAGCATCGCGACTCAGGGCTCTTACTGGCTCTCCAGCCCTCACCCTCTGGCCTTGTCCACGGCATCGCGACCTGGCATACCAGCGACGACTGAGACCAGCTCGAGGGCCGGGACCTGAGGACGTAGAGCAGAAAGGGGAGCAAAGGCGAGGGAGAAAGGCGCGCGCGAGGACCTCGCCAAGCAACTCAGTTCCCACTGCCGCGCAGACCCGACGCTACACCAGGAGTAGCCCCTGATCAGCAAGATAAGTCACAGCCTGAAGACACCGGCTACCGTGGCATTACCCCCGCACTTAACGCAATTCCATACTAGCAACATCGCTCCCCTTTCTCACCGAGCGACGGCTGCTTGGGCGCCAAAGGGGACCTCCTCAGCATCACGACTCAGGGGCTCTTACCGGACCCCGGGTCGCTCACCTCCTGGCCTTGACCACGGCATCGCGACCTGGCATACCAGCGACGGCTGACGCCGCCTTGGGACTGGGACCTGTCGACGCAGAGCACCAAGCCCTCGCGAGGTTTGAAAGGGAGAACTAAGCTACGACGGAATTGACGACTCGCACAGTTTCATAGCAAAAGTCACATATTAACAAGAAGGATCACAGACACCTTACAAGCCCCCATTGGGCGCAGTATGATTCCTTGCAGCAAACGGATCCTAAGGGATGCTACCTACACGCGCCCCTGCAAACGATGCCATCATCAACAGTGGGCCGTCAGGCACCGGCGCCAACCCCATCCAGATCAGAGTCAGCGACAGCCGAGCGAGCCCGCCCTGCTCCGGGAGCGGCGCTGGCTCGCGGGCTCGTAGTTGTTGTCGCTCGTCTCCGGAGTCGCGAAGATCTCGCTGGGATCGCTGGATCCTCTGGCGCTTTCGTCGCTTGTGGAGCCGTCTAGGGAACAGTCGGCAGGCCCATCCCTCACCATGGCAGGGTCCTGGCCACCTCTCCTGGGGCAGCACTCCAGTCGGCGCCCGTTCGCGTCGAAGACCTTGAAGAACATCACCGAAGCGCCATCATACTCCAGGTGGATCGTGAGGGCGCCCCTTGCTCTACAACCCCGAGCGATCTTGCCCCAGCCGCGAGTCATGAAGACCTCGCCTGAGGCAAGGATCGCGACCTCTGCCTCGGTCGCGGGGGTGCTGCAGTCGGCGTGCTGTAGCCATAACTCCAGGAGTCTTCCCTGTGGGAAGACGGAGGCGAAGAAGGGAGGAAAGCGAATCCAAGTTCGCGGAGGCATGGCGGCGTGGAGCATGAGCTCGCAGGAGGAGCCCTCGGCGTGGACTCCAGGAAGAACAACCCACACCTTCGTGACCCGTAGGCGCCGGCGACGGCGCCGACCGCAGGGATCGGCATCGCCCCCTCCAAGGCCCTCGACATGGGAAAACAAGGGAAGCGGGAACCCCGGCGGAGGCCGCTCGTACCAAGGCCTCGACACCACCTGACGGTCTCCCTCGTCTCGGCCGCGAAGGGCAGGTCGCTTCTTCGACGGGAGCGGGTCTGGTCCCTCTTGAAGGGCCTTTCCCTTCTCCGCTGTAGAAAGCCGGTGGATCGGAAACATCACGGCAAGGCGGCGCAAGGATCAAGGCGAAGGAGAAAGCAAGGAGAGATGGACTGGAAGGGCACGCGCAGTGCCGTACTTATAGCCGGCGAAGGCCAACCGTCGGCCTCCACGATCACAGGTAATCATGACACGATTTGCCTGCAGGGACTTGTCCAATCCGCGCGACCATCGAGGCGTCATGGGGAAGTAGAGGCGCTCACGCCACATCAACCGCCACGCGGCGCCCAAGGCCGCAGGCTGTTAGGGCCCGTGGCGCTTCGCCCTTGCCCTTTCGCCTATCAGCACGGCCAAGTCCGGGCGCGCCTTGGGCCTGGGGGCTACTGTCGGCGTTCTGGGAACGGGGGTCCCCAGACTTGCCTGCCTGCGGCCTGCGGCGTGGCTCAAAGAGAGCCCAGCACGGCCCATCTTCGTCAACACAAGACCCAAGACCCTCGCGAGGGGCCAAGCCTCGCGGGGCGTACGACACGGTGCTTCCTCAGGCGCGGCCTCATCAGGCTGGCTCATGAGGAGGCGGAGAGATCAAGGCAGGGTACCTCACGAGGTGCCCATGACGCAACCCATGACGACGAAGGGCGCCAGGAGGGCGCCAGCCCGCGCAGTGTCCTCCCTTTCCTCTTTGGTGCAAAGGGGGCAAGCGCAGGCGAGAGGATCAAGCAAAGGTATCCATTTCGGTGCAACGAGACCAAGACCAGTCCAACGGTGGGAAGGAGGTCATCCTGGAGCCCAGAACAGCGTCACCACAGGGCCTTTGGCAGGCGAGGACCAACTTTAGTCAGGATAAGTGTACTGGATGTTCCCCTTCAAATTGGCCAATTGTTGGCGCCCTTCCCGCTCAATATTTGGGAAGAGGCCCAGGGCCTTTGCCTATAAATAGGACTAGCCACCCCCAGGGTAGAGAGGGGGTATCTGGAAATAGGCATCTGGTACCGAGAGTGCGAGCAAGCAGGGGACGATCAGAGAGAGAGAGAGAGAGAGAGAAGGGCGGCTGAACTCCCCTAGCAGTTCATCGTCGCAGCTAGAACAGGCCCTCGCGAGGCTGTTCTCCCTTGTACTGTTCATCATCATCAGCCCAAGAGGCAATCCACCCACCACACTGGAGTAGGGTATTACACCACAACGGTGGCCCGAACCAGTATAAACCATGTGTCCTTTGTGTTGTTCTTTCAGTAGTTAGAGACGGAGAGGTAGAGGGCACAATCTCCGCGCGCACCCTAGAGTTCGAACCTTAAGGGTCTGCCGGAACCCGAAATCCGACAACAGCCCCACTCATTATTACGTGAGAGTGTCACGGGGCGGCGAGCTTCACAGGCACTGGGCCTTCTTCACAGGTACCGGCCTTGCTTCATATCGCCAGACGAGGGCCCCGCCTTGCGCCACACTCTAGTGCCATCAATGACGACCGGAAACCAGGACGCCGCCGATGGGGTAGAGCGGTCGCCAGCGGTTCCCCCGACGACCACGGGTCCTCCGCCAGGGGCAGGCCCTGAGGCACCTCCCCAGCAGAGGGCCTACCTCCTGAGAACGCCTTGCTCCAAACGCCGCGGTGGTGATGTTGGATCTCTGCCCCTCTCTTGCAGCCCCCTGCACCCTCCAACCGAGGGGTAGGAGACCATGGGAGCGGGGCAGCTCCTCGCCGTGGCGACCTGCACCTCCTGAGATCCATGATTAGTGTATGCCTGCTCCTGAGGAAGTAGCGGTACCCGATAATCTTTGCTTCCAGTGTGACCGGTGGGGCCATCCCTGGGCCCCTGGGAGGGCTCAGCTTCTGGTGCCTCGTTCTCCCAGCCTGGGCTGAGGAGCGAGCATTGTTCGCCCGCGTGAGGGTGCCTCTGATCCATCATGTGGGGGCACGTATTCTTCTGGCGCCGTCATCTCGAAGGCCATGCCGTAGTGCTCCGCATGCCATGCAGCCCCGCATGACGCGCCCACGAAGGGGTGGTAGCGCGGCTGTCCACTGAGACCGTGGGTCGCGTTGAGTCCTTCTTCACGGACCAGGGGCGGTGGTAGCGTTGCCGCCGGTCCGATGCCGACAGCCTCGCCGGTGTTGGGGTAGCCTTGGAGCCCGCGGGCGTGCGTGGAGCCCCCGCATGGGCCGCCCTGGGCCTGAGGCGGGAGCTGGGTGTAGAAGGGGTGAGCCCCCGAGGCGGCAAAGCCCAGGAGCTCGGCGACTCGCTCCAGCAGCACGTCGCGGCCACCTTCCAGCAGCCTGCACTGTAGCAGCTCTCGGGCCACCGTGAGCGCGGCCCTTGAGTTCGCCTCCTCCCGGCGGGTGTACGGTGTCGTGGTCGCGGCGTGATTGGAGGCCCTTGCTGCCGACCGCGCCTGTCGCGGCGTGGGAGCCGTCGAAGCTTGTCCGCGTCGCCCGCGGCCCGCAACGCCCTGCGTACCGCGAGCTGCCTGGGGCACGGGGTCGCCCGAGGCGAGCGGCTCTGTGCGGGCGGGCCACACTGCCCATGGATCTGGGTTGCCCGCCTGGTCGCCGGAGATGGTGATGACGACGCGGCGGGGCACGAAGTGGTGGAAGGTGGGTTCCGGCGCACCCCTACCTGGCGCGCCAAATGTTGGATTTCGGGTTCCGGCAAACCCTTGAGGTTCGAACTCTGGGGTGTGCGCGGTGATTACGCTTCCTACCTACATGTACCCCTCCGCCTCGCAAGGATCTAAGCTATCGAAAACACAAGACAAGAGACACAGAGTTTATACTGGTTCGGGCCACCGATGTGGTGTAATACCCTACTCCAGTGTGGTGGTGTGGTGGATTGCCTCTTGGGCTGATGATGAACAATACAAGGAAGAACAGCCTCGCGAGGGTCTGTTCTTGGCTGGGGCGATGCACTGCTAGAGGGGTTCAGTCGCCCTTCTCTCTCTCTCTCTCTCAGTCTGATTGCCAATCGATCCGTCGGTCGATCTCCCCTCCTGCCATGGGGGTGGCTAGTCCTATTTATAGGCAAAGGCCCTGGGCCTCTTCCCAAATATTGAGCGGGAAGGGCGCCAACAATTGTCCATTTTGAAGGGGAGCATCTGGTACACTTATCGTGACTAAAGTTGGTCCTCGCCTGCCAAAGGCTCTGGTGATGACGCTGGCTTGGGCTCCACAATGACTTCTTCCTTGTCGCGGAGTTGGTCTTGGTCTCGTTGCACCGAAATGGGTGCCTTTGCTTGATCCTCTCGTCTGCGCTTGCTCCCTTAGCACCAAAGAGGAAAGGGAGGACACTGTGCGGGCTGGCGCCCTTGGTCGTCATGGCTTGCATCATGGGCACCTCGTGAGGTACCCCGCCTTGATCTCTCCGCCTCCTCGCGGGCCAGCCTGATGAGGCTGCGCCTGAGGAAGCTCCGTGTCGTCCGCCCCGCGAGGCTTGGCCCATCGCGAGGGTCTTTAGTCTGTGTTGATGAAGATGGGCCGTGCTGGGCCCCCTTTGAGCCACGCCGCAGGCCGCAAGCAGGCAAGTCTGGGGACCCCCGTTCCCAGAACACCGACAACGCATGATTTAGACATGCTTGGAGACACAGATTGGCCAAACAGTGGAGGCATATGTAGACGATGTGGTCATTAAAACTAGACACATCGAATCCTTAATAGACGACTTGAGGCTCATGTTCGACAACCTCCGAACATACGACATAAAGCTCAATCCAGAAAAATGCGTCTTCGGCGTACCCGCCGGAAAGCTCTTAGTCTTCATCGTCTCCAACAGAGGAATCGAAGCAAATCCGGCTAAAATCCGAGCTCTGTCACAGTTGGCCATCCCAACAGACCTCAAGCAAATCCAGAAACTAACTGGATGTGTGGCTGCCTTAAGCCGCTTCATCTCCCGATTAGGAGAAAAGGCACTGCCTCTTTATCGCCTTCTTCGACGCACCGAACACTTCGAGTGGACGGATGCGGTCACGGCCGGATTAGAAGAAATAAAAGCCGTTTTGGCCACAAACCCAATCTTGGACGCACCTAGCGTCAGCGAACCAATGATGTTATATATAGCGGCAACACGCCAAGTTGTAAGCGCAGTGCTCGTCATCGAACGAGAGATGGAAGGACATAAGTTCCCACTTCAAAAGCCGGTATAGTATGTATCCACTGTCCTCACTCCATGCAAATCACGGTACCCACATTATCAAAAGATAGCATACGTGGTCTTCATGGCATCCCGGAAACTACGACACTACTTTCAAGAGTGTTCAATTACTGTGGCCTCTGAAGTATCACTCAACGACATAATAAACAACCGCGAGGCCATGGGACGGATTGCTAAATGGGCTATTGAGCTCCTCCCGTTTGACATAATATACGAACCACGGCGAGCCATTAAGTCACAAGTACTGGCTGATTTCATCGCCGAATGGACAGAAGCCGAACTCCCTAAAGAGTACGGTGCGTACTCCAATTGGATTATGCACTTTGACAGCTCTAAAATGCTGGCTGGTCTGGGGGCTGGCGCCGTCCTGACATCCCCCACCGGAGATACATTCCAATACGTACTCCAAATACTATACACAGACTCCAACAACGCAGCAGAATACGAGGCCTTGTTACATGGTCTCCGAATGGTAGTCTCCATGGGCATTCAACACCTGGAGGTGCACGGGGACTCAAACCTCGCAATATCTCAAATAAATGGAGACTTCGACGCCAAGGATCCAAAAATGGTGGCTTATCGCAATGTCGTCCTCAAAATGTCAGCTCGGTTCGAGGGGCATGAGTTCGACCATGTGGCCCGGGAAAACAATCAGGCGGCGGATATCCTTACCTGCATCGGTGCTAAGCGCGACCCTGTCCCACCTAATATCTTCTTGGAAAGGTTGTTTAAGCCATCCGTGGTATGGGAAGGAGAGGTCGGTAACAATAGTCCGGACCCGGCCACAACACCAGATACCGAACACTCTGACATAATTGGAGGCTCTGCCACCGAAATAACACCTTCCTGGCCTACCTAACTAGGCAGGAACTACCCGAGGACCCAAACAAGGCGCGCTGCATTGTGCGGCGGTCTAAAGCCTACAAGGTCCACGAGGGAGAGCTTTATAAGAAAAGCGCCACCGGAGTCCTTCAAAGGTGCATCTCCGAAGAGGAAGGACGGAAACTTTTGGCAGAAATTCATGCTGGACTTGGCGGCCACCACGCCGCAGCCCGGGCCCTTGTGAGCAAGGCCTTCCATACAGGTTTCTACTGGCTGACGGCCCGAGCAGATGCACAGGACCTTGTTCAACGTTGCGTCGATTGCCATCTTTTTGCAAAACAAAGTCATATGCCGCCTACCGCTCTCCAAACAATCCCCATCACTTGGCCCTTTGCGGTCTGGGGGCTTGATATGGTCGGGCCCCTTAAAGGGGGAAGCCATAAGAAAAAATACCTATTGGTCATGGTGGACAAATTCACCAAATGGGTAGAAGCCAAACCAGTTAAAACGGCCGAATCTGGACCAGTGATAGACTTCATATCCAGTGTTGTACACCGTTATGGCGTCCCCCACAGCATCACCACCAATAACGGCTCGAACTTTATAGCCGACGAGGTAAAACTTTGGTGCAGCAACATGGGCATCAAGCTCGATTATACTTCTGTCTATCACCCGCAAACTAATGGTCAAGTCGAGCGAGAAAATGGTCTTATCATGAGCGACATTAAACCCAGATTAGTGCGATCCTTGAAGGAATCCGATACGCACTAGGTAGAGGAGCTCAACTCCGTACTATAGGGGTTGCGGACCACGCCAAATCGCACTACCGGATACACACCGTTTTTATGGTGTACGGCGCAGAGGCGGTACTGCCCTGCGACATAATTCATGACTCACCTCGAGTGTGCATGTATGAAGAGAAAGAAGCCGAGCTTGATCGGCAGGACAGTTTGGACGCCCTGGAGGAGGAGCGCGACGTGGCAAAAGCCCGTTCCGCATTCTATCAGCAACAGGCTCAAAGGTATCAAAGCAGAGAAGTACGGGCCAAAACTTATAACATTGGCGAACTCGTTCTACGCCTACCAGAGAAGAAAAAGAACAAGCTCAAGCCCAAATGGGAAGGTCCCTTCGTTATCGACCAAGTTCTGACCGGTGGAGCGTACCGTCCGCGGGATGCATCGGACAATCGACTCGACCCAAACCCATGGAACGCAGCCAGACTCCGAAGGTTCTACGCCTAGTGCCGGACTCGGTGTTCATCTCCTTATCTCTCTGTCAATTTTTTATATATGCGTTATCTGTCTTTTCTTTCTTTCTTCCCCTTTTTTCTTCAAGGCCTTAAAAGGCTAAAATGTGTCTTGACTACGCAATCCTTATGCGCTAGCTGCGCTCATGATTCCTGGGGGCTTCTTATACAGAAGCTTAATATAGCTACGTTCTGGGCTCTAGGCCCCACACATGTGTTACTTTTCACATGTACCTTTTTTCGCCATTATATGCATCGATATGACTTAAGTTCTGGCCAAGCTGGGTTGCCTGGCTCTTGTGTTTATGCCCTACGTTCCCGTTAATTCGGCTAGGGCATAAGGGGAGCACCTCTACGATTGTTACTGCCAGGTAAGCCGGATGCGTACCTCAGACTGGGTGAAGCCGAAAGCTAGCGTTCTTAAGTGAATATTCGGTCGACGAACAAAAGACGATTTCTATTTGTTGTACTACATGCCCCCAGAAGTTTATATTCCGCATCTATTTTCGCACTCCAGACATGCACATTAATGCATGCGTACCCAGGGAAAGGAACCCTTAACGGAACTATTCTCCCTGGAAGATGTTTCTTACTATCCATGTAATATAACATAGCTAGTTGGGTACTTGTCTGTTCAAGCACTTATGACCCCTACGCCTGGTTTCCACGCATATCCCGGTTTTACATAACTGAGCGGGTATTCGGATACACTCTAGACTGTCGGGTCTGGAGGTTGAAGCGAAAGGGTCCACCATGACAAATGATTTACAATCCGGCTAGGGACAATATATGTCACTTGAAGTGCACAGTCACATAGACTGACTAAATTCTTCTTCTATACCATCCAACAGGTTGTCTAGCCTACATTCCTGTTGAGAATACTTTGTGGCTAATTCTACCTGGTCATAAACCAAACTGACGGGGATCTCTTTCCCGTCAGGCCCCACAGGTCTGACCTCGGCCATGTGGTCCGGGTCAGCCTTGGTATATCGTGTCTTCACCATAGCCCAGGCTTCCCTTGCACCTTGTCGGCAGGCTGATATCTTCCATAATCGGAAGCGCCGCTGCGCTCCCTTGAGCTTTTCTACAAGCTCTCTCATGCCTCCTAGCAGGGAGGTGGATGGCCACAAGGTTTGGGCAACACCCTGCATCACCTATCGCACTTGTTCGTGCAGTTGTGAGAGCTCTGGCAGAAGATCGCCTATAGACCCAGGCATCTCCTCCGTGGGACGACCCGTCAGCATACCTACAGATATAACTCTGTCAGCTGGTTTCTTCGCCAAACTCTTTAAAACTTCGTTCAAGAACTTACTGAAAATGCCGCGTCGAAGCCACTTATTCTCCTTTATGGAGTTAGCAAGCTAGGCTCGAACATCTTTAAGTTCAACGCCCAACCGGGTATTGGCGTCTTGGAGATCGTTTTTCTCCCGCCTAACCCGTGTAAGCACGCGCTCACCAGCCTTTAGCTGTCGGTTGGCATGTTGCTCATCCCCTCGCACGACCTCCGGATTCACTCCAGAGTCACCTGCAGAATCTGTTGTTAGATTTGCACGCATGCCGCATACTACCTGATACACGACATTCTTTGCAATGAAAAAAAGTGTTACCTGATGGGGCCTTATCGGACTCCTTCACTGCGGCAACTACGGCCTGAAGCTGCGCTTTGCACTCCTCCAGCTCTAGAGACAACTCGGTATTCTTCTCCGTAAGAACCTATGCAAATAATGATCCTTAAACCAGTTGTGCCAACTATTTCAAGTCTCAAGGGCTACTGATATACATAATTATTAGATTTCCTTACCCATATATCCTTTACATACTGGTCCGTGGCTCTGGCAAGACCATTTTGAGCAGCTCGGCCCAGACCAGTATGGGTATTGCTCTGCAGAGGTTGGACTAGGGTATTGCTCTGCAGAAGTAGAGGTATTGCTCTGCAGAGGTTGGACTAGGGTATTGCCTGGACCAGTATGGGTATTGCTCTGCAGAGGTTGGACTAGACCATTTTGAGCAGCTCGGCTCGGCCCGGACCAGTAAAAATTTCATTAAACCCGAATAGGAGAGATGTCAGTGTCCCAGAGTATAGGTCGAGGGATAAAAGATCCTACTACCACCCGATGGCGACGTGTGCCCGTAAGACACACAGCCATGTTAGTAAAAAAATTGCAATGTCTAGACTCGACTTCGACCAAAGAGTTGGAAAGGGGGATTCCTCAGGCAGTTGGCTCTGATACCAACTTGTGATGCCCCCAATTCAATCGTACACTAATCATGCACGCAAATGTGTACAATCAAGATTAGGGACTCACGGGAAGATATCACAACACAACTCTACAAATAAAATAAGTCATACAAGCATCATAATACAAGCCAGGGGCCTCGAGGGCTCGAACTCGATCATAGACGAGTCAGCGGAAGCAACAATATCTGAGTACAGACATAAGTTAAACAAGTTGCCATAAGATGGCTAGCACAAAACTGGGAGACAGATCGAAAGAGGCACAGGCCTCCTGCATGGGATCCTCCTAACAACTCCTGGTCGTCGACAGCGGGCTGCACGTAGTAGTAGGCACCTCCGGTGTAGTAGGAGTCATCGTCAACAGTGGCATCTGGCTCCTGGACTCCATCGTCTGGTCGCAGCAATCGGGTAAAGGAAAGAAAAAAGGGGGGAACAAAGCAACCGCGAGTACTCATCCAAAGTACTCACAAGCAAGGAGCTACACTACATATGCATTGGTATATGTGTAAAGGGCCATATCAGTGGACTGAACTGCAGAATGCTAGAATAAGTGGGGGATAACTAATCCTGTCAAAGACTACGCTTCTGGCAGCCTCCGTCTTGCAGCATATAGAAGAGAGTAGACTGAAGTCCTCCAAGTAGCATCGCATAGCATAATCCTACCCGGCGATCCCCTCCTTGATGCCCTGTTAGAGAGCGATCATCGGGTTGTATCTGGCACTTGGAAGGGTGTGTTTTATTAAGTATCCGGTTCTAGTTGACATAAGGTCAAGGTACAACTCCAAGTCATCCTGTTACTGAAGATCACGGCTATTCAAATAGATTAACTTCCCTACAAGGTTGCACCACATAACCCAACATGCTTGATCCCATTTGGCCGGGCACACTTTCCTGGGTCATGCCCGGCCTCGGAAGATCAACACGTCGCAGCCCCACCTAGGCACAACAGAGAGGTCAGCACGCCGGTCTAAACCTAAGCGCACAGGGGTCTGGGCCCATCGCCCTTAGCACACCTTCACGTTGCGAACGCGGCCGGAAGAAGACCTAGCCTAGCAAGTGTTCCAGTCCAATCCGGCGCGCGCCACTCAGTCGCTGACGTCACTGTCGGTGTCAAAACCGGCGGAACTCGGGTAGGGGGTCCCGAACTGTGCGTCAAGGTCGGATGGTAACAGGAGACAAGGGACACTTTATTTTACCCAGGTTCGGGCCCTCTCGGTGGAGGTAAAACCCTACTCCTGCTAGATTAATATTGATGATATGGGTAGTACAAGAGTGGATCTACCACGAGATCAAGGAGGCTAAACCCTAGAAGCTATTCTATGGTATGATTGTGTATGATGATGGTTGTCCTACGGACTACAACCCTCCGGTTTATATAGACACCGGATAGGGTTAGGGTTACACAGAGTCGGTTACAATGGTAGGAGATCTCGAATATCTGCACGCCTAGCTTGCCTTCCACGCCAAGAAAAGATCCTTCCGGACACGGGACGAAGTCTTCAATCTTGTATCTTCATAGTCCTGGAGTCCGGCTGAAGGTATAGTCCGGCTATCCGAACACCCCCTAATCCAGGACTCCCTCAGTAGCCCCTGAACCAGGCTTCAATGACGACGAGTCCGGCGCGTAGATTGTCTTCGGCATTGCAAGGCGGGTTCCTCCTCCAAGTTCTTCAAGAAGGTTATAAACACCAAAAATAGTGTCCGTCTCTGCAAAATAAGTTTCCACATATTCTCATATAGAGAATAATATTAACACAAATCAAATCTGCTGACGTATTCCGTAGTGCATCATAACACTGCGACCAAGCCTTCTATATAAATTGCTTTCATTGTTCCACCTCAGCTCGTTTAGCAAGGCAGTTTCCTTGGCACGTCTTGTCAAAGCAGAGATCGTGTGCCCCCTCTAACGGGATTTTCATTAATACGGTCGTGGGTAACCCAATCGTGCCCGTTAGCACGTCTTGCCTTAATTAAAGGCTAGTCCAAGACGATTACGGGGAGGGCCCTTGATATTCTGCCTCTTATAAAGAGACCAAGGCCCTATTCCCCGCTTCTATTCTCAAAACGAGCTCGCCCGTCGCCTCGAGTTCCAACACCCTAGGCTTCCAGATACCGAGCGCATCGGATCTTCGATAATGTCCGGCTCCGACCTCCAAGGCCGATGGATGCCCTCCTCTGTTACGGAGGAGGACGTATCAAGATTGAGGGAAGCTAGATTCCTGACCAGGGAGATTTCGCACAGGCTGCCTGTTCAAGGACAGGTGATCCCTAGCCCTCAGCCCGGCGAGAGTGTGGTATTCATATCCCACTTCCTTCGGGGATTAGGCTTCCCCGTGGATCCCTTTGTAAGGGGGCTGATGTTATGGGCTGGAATTCCACGACTTAGCTCCGGAGTCCATCCTCCATATCTCCTCGTTCATAGTTGTGTGCGAAGCGTTCCTCCGTGTTACCCCTCACTTCGGATTGTAGCTCAAGACCTTCAAAGTAGAACTGAAGATAATCGAAGGGCGCCACGCGGAGCGCGGAGGCGCTGCTATAAAAAGAAATGTCGACGCTCCATGGCCCGAGGGCGCTTTTCAAGAGGAGCTTGGCTTAAGGCAACAGGAGTGGTTCTACATCACCGCTCCTCGGGGCACCGCATGGGTGGCGCCTCCGGCCATTTGCTCGGGTCCCCCACCACAGTTAGCATCGTGGATTAACACAGGGTTAGATCAGGGCTTGCCCAAAGACGTTCCTCTGCTGCAGGGCCGCATTAAGGATCTCTTGAAGGGAGACCTCAACCTGGTCAAGGTGACACAAGTCATGCTGATTCACCGGACACTGCCCGACCAACGTCGCCCCCTTCGCTTGTGGGAATTCAATCCGGAGGGACCACGAGCTCTCCAGAATTTTATGGGTGCGACGCCTGTGGAGATGTATAAACTTTTCTTGAATCACAAGAAGTGAGTCTGGATTTGACCGAGGATGCTGGTTTAAGCCGCAATCGCCCGGATACTCAAGTAGGTGACCTTGCGACCGGACCTTCTATCCGCATAATTAACTTGCTTTTTAACAGCACTTTTCCTTTTAAGCAGGAGTGGATAGCGAAGGCGAAGCTGATCCGGTGTCCGGCTCCCCTTCCCGAAACCAGGCTGGATCCTGTGCTAGTCAGGATGCTAGAGGTAGTGCCTTGGAGGGAAATATGGGAGCAGACAAGGAGACCGTGACCTCTCCGAAAGAGACCATTCCAAAGGGGGGAATCGATAATTCTCCTCCTAAGGGAAAGAAAAGGGCCGCCTCTGACCGCCCAGAAACCATAGCTTCGAAGCGGGGGAAAGAATCCTTGTCAGAGGGCCCGACGCCAGGGAGCCCCTCGGCCAAACTAAATCCTCAAAGGGAACAGCTCTCCAGCGAGCCGTAAGTAGAAGAGGAGTTATTCTTTTAAGAGAAATCCTTGATTTATATCTGAGAAGTTTTAACCAAAACTTTACTTTGTAGTTCGGGAGATGATGGAGAGCGGAATGCCTCCTCCTTATGTATCGCCTAGCAAGGCGGGCGACGCTGAAGTGTCGTCGCGGGGGATTTCTCTGGATCCGCTAGGGGTGGATGGTGCAGCCCCCCGAAGTTCTCCGTGTCTGGCCTTTGAAGAAGGCCATGGGACGAGTCCGGCACCGTCTGGTGTTCGGTCGGAGGAGCTAAAGATTCTGCTGGGGCGAGCCTCTGTCTCAGTGGAGCATTGTGCGTTAATGAGCACGGTGATTGAAAAGATTTCATCCGCAGAAAGCGGACTGCACGAGGCCGTCAAGAGTTTAGTGCCAGGCCTTGAGGTACGTTTTAAATAACGTATATTTGTATTAATTGCGCATAAATAAGGTGCGCCCTGTGTAGATAGTAGCCCCTGAGACTCTATGCGTTGTAAAGATGTACGGCGCGCAGAGGATCTTAATCCCAGGTCCTTTAAGTGGCACCTTTATACGTAGGTGGATGATTGTCCGGAGTCGAGCCGGACTCGTGAATATGCCGAACTAAAGCGACAACTGGATGAGGCAGAAGCCGACACCGTGCTTGTTAACAAGCGGCTTGATGGTGCTCAAGGTATTGAAATCATTAGGCGATTGTGAGTAAGAGGAGCTTTATGTCAGTATCTTACCGTGTGTATGCTTGACGCAGATGGTGCGGCCGCCGTGGAAGGTCTTAGGGTCGAACTCGCCCGAGCGAAGGAACAAGCCAGAAAAGGCGATGCGGCTGCCGTGAAAGCCCTTGAAGAGCTGAAAGCTGAACAGGCTGCCCATTGCCGAAGCAAGGAGGAGGTGGCTGATATGGCCGTAATGTTAAAAAGTGCTACTGACCGTTGCAAGCTTCTTGAAGAAGAAGGTCGGGCGAGGCAAACGAGCTTAGAGAAAGTTGTTACTGACGCCAAGGACGCCCGCTCTGTAATGAGAGCGGCAAAGGAGGAGCTACGTCAAGCCGGACTAATTGTGGATGGAAAGCCCTTCTTGCTGCGGAGAAAATTTTGCGACCCGAGGTTTGCCCCGTTGGACCGAGCGTGGAGTGTAGAGGACACCTATCTGGATTTGGCGGCTAGTGCTGCTGATGCGACCAAACACTTTCAAGATAAGAAGGGTCATGAAGTGGAGAAGCTCTTCTGGTCGCAATTCATCAATCCAGAGCTTCCACTTGCAGTGGACGATCACCTGGCCCAATGGGCCGAACTGAATAGGTTGTCCGGACCCGCCATGAAGTACGTCATGGATTATCTGTGTCCGGGGAGATCGAAGCTGAAGAGTTATTTCAGCTTGGTGCAGCAATTTCTCAACGTGGTGCCACGCATAGGTGCTATGAAGAGGTCAGCGTGCACGGAGGGAGCTCGGTTGGCTCTTGCCCGTGTCAAGACATACTGGGCAGATATGGAGCCCACCGTTGTTGTGTCCCGGGATTCGGATAAAAGCCGAATACCTTCCGAGCAATATTTTGAGGAAGTCCTCGAAGGCGCTCGTATAATAGAGACGCAGTGCTCGAAGGATGCTATGTTATGATAGCATATGTAATCATGAGACAGTATTTTGATAAATTGTAGGGGCATATTTTTAGACTTGTGCCTTCAAGTATTAGGAACACCTCCTGTGCGGCCGTTTAAATATATAAATTCTGAAAGATTGTAGTCGTTGGCTTCAGCCCCCACACTATAGTGCGGGGGTGCGCGCAGAAGACGCATTTTCACACTTAACCCAACGTCTTGGTCCTACAAAGGAGGTGATAGCGCAGCGGGCTAGGGAACCAGACTATAATGCTTTAACACTTTCACTTAGCCATAGGAGCTTGACAGTGGGACTCTTTGGGTAGCCCTTTAGTGGCGACTGCGCTTTGCCCGAGTTCGGAGCGTGTACGTGCCTGACCGGGAAACGGCCCTTCGTCAAAGCGGAGGAATTCGATAAATTCCTACGAGTCATCGAGTGGCGACCAGTCTCGCGCTACATCATGACAGTCGGTTTTCGGCTTTCTCTACTGAGGTGCACATCCGGCCGAACCGGGGCACAATCGCAGTAGTTCTCCTGGTGCTACCTTAGCCGATAGAGCGGAACATAAGGTAGCCGAACTCAGGAGCCGGGAAACCCAACATATGACCAAAATCATGATTCGGAGCTGATGCATATAGTGCCAAAACTTGCGACGCCGAACACTCCCTAAGGTGTTCGGTCTTTGTGAGTGCGTGTGAAACAACACCCTTAAACAAAAGAATAAAAAACCCTTAGTGTCTAGGTACAAGCAAGAATTCTGGTGTGGCCACATGCCAAAATGCCAGCCTCCTCCTTGGTTATATCGGAAAAGAAAAAACCAGGGGAGGTATAGCAGCAAGAGACAGTAAAAAAGGTTTACGCAGGGTCTTAATCTAAAAAGAATCATTTAGGACGGGTCCCTACTGCACGTCTGCGCCTGTGTCTCCGCTGTGTTGTGTCCTGGACGGGCGCCGCACGACGTTCATCTGTAAAAGAGAAGAACTAATTTGAAAAATGGGTCGTGCGGAAAAAAGGATAATAAACAAGATATAAAGTAAAGAATATATAAGGTTGAGTTTTGTTGTCTCTGCGTACAGCCCCTGGTATGGGGGTATATGGCATACTAAGCCTGCATTGATGATGGACTTGTGCCGAACTCGTTGAGTCCGGGTCCGTGGCCTTTGATGACTTATAAAAAAGTCTTTTGGCTGGCGAGGCCACTTTATTGTGCAGCTGTTTAAGCGGCCGCGCAATCCTCCGTTTGGAGGAGGCGTATTTTAGTGTGCTCCCTTTAAAGAGATGATGCCTCGAGGACGGGGCATCTTAAGCGTGAGAGATGCGTAATGCGGTATTGCGTTAAAGCGAGCGAAAGCTCCGCGTCCCATTAGTGCTTGATAGCGACTTGAAAACGGGACTACATCGAAGGTCAGCTTTTCGCGACGAAAGTTATTGGCAGAGCCAAATATGACCACAAGCCGGAGAAAACCCATACAATGGGTGTCCGGGCCTGGTGCTACCCCTTGAAAGGAGGTTTTGCTGTGGCGGATTCTTGCTGGGTTTATGCCCATGCGGTGGATTGTATCCTGATATATCAGGTTTAGTCCATTGCCGCCGTCCATAAGGACATTGGTAAACTGGAATCCATCGATTATTGGATCCATTATCAGGGCAGTCCGGCCTGCGTTTTTGATATTTCTAGAATAATCTAGCTGATCAAAAATGATTGGCTTTAGTGACCAGTGGTGGGACTCCTGAGGGGAAAGCTTAATTGTGCGTACCTTTATGGGTGCCACACGTTTTGTTACGTGAGGTAAGTTCACTCTTTTGACTTCTGGCGGGAAGTTCTTTTGTTTCCTGGTATTCTGTTCACTTGGTGTATCGAGCCCCTTGTGTGCGGCGTTAAGCTGTCCGGATTGTTTAAAAACCCAACAATCTCTGTGGGTGTGATTGGCAGGCCTCCCAGGAGTACTGTGTATCTGACATATTCTGTCCAGGATTCTTTTCAAGCTGGACGGATCATCCCTATTATCCTGAAGGGGTGGTTTTGTCTGATTTTGCCGTGAGCTTTTGAATCCGGCATTGACTGCCGTGCTCTTCGGACTTTTTCTTTTAATTCTGTGACGGTCCTTATTTCGCCGCGGTTTTCCATTTCCATCCCTGATTTCTGATGTACTTGGGTCGCTGGGGCTGCATCGTGCCAACCAGCTGTCCTCTCCTGCGCAAAAGCGGGTCATGAGGCTTGTGAGTGCGGCCATTGTTCTTGGCTTTTCCTGGCCGAGGTGTCTGGCGAGCTATTCGTCTCAGACATTATGCCTGAAAGCTGCTAGGGCTTCGGCGTCCGGACAATCCATTATCTGATTCTTTTTAGTGAGGAATCTGTTCCAGAACTGCCGAGCTGATTCTCCGGGCTGCTGAGTTATATGACTGAGATCGTCTGCGTCCGGGGGGCGGACATAGGTCCCTTGAAAGTTTGCTCGGAAAGCATCCTCGAGCTCTTCCCAACTTCCAATTGTGTTTTCGGGAAGGATTTTAAGCCAGTGCCGGGCTGGCCCTTTAAGCTTAAGAGGTAAATATTTTATGGCGTGGAGATCATCTCCTCTAGCCATGTGTATGTGGAGGATGTAATCCTCGATCCAGACTCCAGGGTCTGTTGTTCCATCGTACGCCTCTATGTTAACGGGTTTGAATCCCTCTGGAAATTCATATTTCAAGACATCATCGGTGAAACATAGAGGGTGTGCGGCGCAACTGTATTTGGGTGTGCCGGATTCTGATGATGGATTTTTTGCATTGCTTGTGAGAGCTTGCTTCCTTGGCCCGTAAATGGACCTGGCTGGGCCATGATGCGAGTCTTTAATTGGGTCGCATGCCGCCTTGAGTGCGGCGCCGCTTGCCGTTTTATGGTGGCCGTGGGGTCGTCTATCCGACCGTGTGGCTTTTTTATTTTTTAAGTGTGGGGGCTCTAGGGCCTCCTGGTCGAATTAGGGCAGTAGTTTTCTCTTCGGATAACTTTTAGTGCGGCGGATGCCGCTGTATTTGTCTGCGGTCTTGATTACCTTGTTCCATCTTGTTCTGAGTGCATCTTCTGCCGTCTTTAGCTTCCGCTTCTGCTTTTTCAGGCTGCGTGCTGTGGCAACGAGCCTTTCGTGGAGATTCTTCTGCTCCGTGGTTTTATCCGGCGTGAGATCGTCCGGAGTTCTGTTATGGACGGGGGAGGGCTGTCTGTCCTCTCCATCCGTGTTGCCCTATTCGGACGGCTGCTCTGAGGCATGCTCGTCGTCTACCGGCTCATCCTGCTCTACGGCTGGGTCTTGATCGAGGCGGGGCTTGGCTTAGCGTCTACGTCGCCGCCTTGGCTGTTTTTCGGAGGGTTTACCCCTTTTTCCGCCCCCTTTTTCCTCGTTGTCGTTTCCTGTAGGGGTATCCACCATGAATACATCGTTAGGTGGGGTGGAGGTCCAGTGCCCTATAGGTGCTGGTCCTAGTTCGTCTCCGTCTTCGTCGTCCATACCGTCGAAGTCTTCGGATCCGAAGTCAAGTACGTCGGTTAAATCATCGACAGTGGCTATTAAATGGGTGGTGGGTGGGCTTTGAATTTCATCGTCGTCCGAATCCCAACCTCGCAGACCATAGTCCGGCCTGGGCTCTCCTGATAAAGAGAGAGACTTGAGAGAATTCAGGATATCACCGAAAGGTGAGTACTGAAAGATGTCCGCGGCGGTGAACTCCATTACAGGCGCCCAATTAGATTCGATCGGCGAGGGCACGGAAGGCCCGGAGTTCGGAGAAGAGTCCGGCTCCTTGGAGTTCTGGGCCGTGCGGAGTACGGGGCTGGTGTTCGGCTCGATCGCCTTTGAGATCGCAGCCCCCGAGGTAACGTCCAACCGTTCATCCTCGGAGAATGCAGCGGACTCCGAGTCAAGGATCGGGGCCGGAGCGTGTGCGGCCTCCAGGGTACTATTCGCAGGCAGAGCTATATCATGCCCCTTGAAATAGTGCGGCGCGCTTGGCTGTGGCTCGAACCCGTCGAAGATCAAGTCTCCGCGGATATCGGCCGGGTAGTTTAAGCTTCCAAACCTGACTTGATGGCTAGGGGCGCAGCTTTCGATCTGCTCCAGATGACCAAGCGAATTGGCCCGCAGAGCGAAGCCGCCGAAGACGAACATTTGTCCGGGGAGGAAAGTCTCACCCTGGACCTCATCGTTGTTGATGATCAAAGGAGCCATCGGGCCTAAAAGCGACGACACAGAGGAACTCTCAATGAAAGCACCAATGTCGGTGTCAAAACCGGCGGATCTCGGGTAGGGGGTCCCGAACTGTGCGTCAAGGTCGAATGGTAACAGGAGACAAGGGACACTTTATTTTACCCAGGTTCGGGCCCTCTCGGTGGAGGTAAAACCCTACTCCTGCTAGATTAATATTGATGATATGGGTAGTACAAGAGTGGATCTACCACGAGATCAAGGAGGCTAAACCCTAGAAGCTAGCCTATGGTATGATTGTGTATGATGATGGTTGTCCTACGGACTACAACCCTCCGGTTTATATAGACACCGGATAGGGTTAGGGTTACACAGAGTCGGTTACAGTGGTAGGAGATCTCGAATATACGCACGCCTAGCTTGCCTTCCACGCCAAGAAAAGATCCTTCCGGACATGGGACGAAGTCTTCAATCTTGTATCTTCATAGTCCTGGAGTCCGGCTGAAGGTATAGTCCGGCTATCCGAACACCCCCTAATCCAGGACTCCCTCAGTCACGAAGGCTTCGGCTGATACCACGACGCCGAGTGCCCATATCTTTCCCGCGTAGTTGGTTAGTGCGTATAGGCCAGTAGCCAGACTCAGATCAAATACCAAGATCTCGTTAAGCGTGTTAAGTATCCGCGAACGCCGAACAGGGCCAGGCCCACCTCTCACCCAGGAAGTCTCAACCTGCCCTGCCGCTCCGCCACAAAGATCCACACAGAGGGCCATTGGGACAAAGGTCCTTTCAGCCCCCAATCCGTGAACCACTCGCGGGTACTCCTCGAGCCGACCCGACTTTATTCACCACATGTATCATGTATAAAGTAGTATATACCCGTGATCACCTCCCGAGTGATCACGGCCCGATAGTATAGCATAGCAGACGGACAAGAATGTAGGGCCACTGATGGAAAACTAGCATCCTATACTAAGCATGTAGGATTGCAGGTAAAGGTAACAACAGTAGTAGTAAGGACAGGCTATGAATCAGGATAGGATAACGGAAAGTGGTAACATGTTACACTACTCTAATGCAAGCAGTATAGAGCAGAGTTGGCGATATCTGGTGATCAAGGCGGGGGCTTGCCTGGTTGCTCTGGCAAGAGAGAGGGGTCGTCAACTCCGTAGTCGTACTGGGTAGCAGCGGCGTCGGTCTCGGTGTCTAGCAGAAGAAGAGGGGGAAGAAACAATAAATATTTAAGCAAACAGATGCATAGCGATGCATGACAAGACAAGTATCGATGCTAGGGGTGCCCTAACGCGGTATGAGATGATACCGGTGAAGGGGGGAAACATCCGGGAAAGTATCCCCGATGTTTCGCATTTTCAGGCAGAGGTACCGGAGGGGGAAAGTTATGAGTTCGATAGGTTAGGGATGTGTGGCGGATGAACGGGCTGCGTATCCGGGTTCGTCTCGTCGTTCTGAGCAACTTTCATGTACAAAGTATTTTCATTCGAGTTACGGATTATTTTATACTCCCTCCGTTCCTTGATATAAGGTGTATAGATTTTTTAGAAAAAGTCCGAAATATAAGGTTTATTGCGTTGCACCACTCGTTTGGATAATTTTTTAAGGGATTTAATTACATTTCCTTATATAGGGCAAGCTCCTCTATTTTCTCATGTCAATTAGTCAGGTGTAATCTCTCCCAAAACTTGTGAAATTTTCCCTCCACATGCGTTCTTTAATTTCCGTGCCAAAAACTATACACCCTATATTGAGGAACGGAGGGAGTATGATTTTCTAAAGTTTTAAATTGTTTTTAGAATTTATTTAACTAACCTAAACCAACATTATCCAGAATAGTGTTTGCTGACGTCGGCATGACGTTAGCATGACGTCAGCAGTCAAGAGGCGGTTGACTGGGTCAAACTGACGTGTGGGTCCCGCATGTCATACTCTGCTTATGTTAATTAGGATTTAGCTAATCTAATTACTATTAAATTAAACTAGTTAAACGGGATTAATTAACTTAATTAGTTCACTAATTAATTAATTGTTTATTTATTAATTTTATTGTTTCATTTTTATTTATTTTTATTTACTTTTTTTAAACGTTCTAGGGTGTGGGCCCCATATGGCATAGGGCCAGGGGGCACTGGCCCAGTGGACAGTGGCCCTGGCCACAGCGGGCACGGGCACACGGGCGAGCGGCGCCTGGTGCGAGCGCACCCGAGCGGGGCAAGCTGGCGCGTGCGTGCACGCGAGGCGGCCGGGCATGGCCGGGGCCAAGCGGCGCGGCGAGGTTCGGCGGAAGTGGCGAGGCCACGGTCGGGCGCGAGTGGCGGGAGGCGCGAACGCACTGGGACGGAGTCGGGGCGCGCCCGGGCGAGTAGTGGTGAGCGCGGGGAGCGGGCGCAGGGAACAGGGGGTGTGGGGCACGACCGTGAGCGACAGGGGATGCGGGGCGTGTAGGTGCGACTCTGGGCACGAAGATGCCCGGGCGAGCAGGGCGCATCGCAGGGAGGCGTTCGGGGCACGGTGAGTTTGGCCCAGGGCAGTGGACGGCCAACGGGCGCGCACGCGTCGGGGTAACCGTGGGTGCGGGCGTGTGACAGCTACGGTGGGGCGGTGAGCCAGCGTGCGCAGCGTAGAGAGGAGGGAGTGGAGGCCGAAGGTGGCCTCACCGGCGTTTGAAGAGAAGACGGCGGCGAGGCTCGGTGGAGCCTTTGGGGAGGGGGATGGGGACGGCCGGGCGGCGGGGAGGCAGTCCGGAGGGGAGGCGGCACGGGGGTGCGGTGCACGGTGGAGAGGACGGCGAGGCGTCCAGCGAGGAGGAGTGGTCGAGGCGGCGCGGTGCGATCGAGCCGAGCGGTGGGGTCGTCGGGGGTGGCGGCGTGGTCGGGGCGCCGTTGCCTTGATCTGGATCGAGGAGAGGGGGCGAGGAGCGAGGGGAGTGGGGAGGTTGGTCCCCGATCCAGATCGGATCGAGAGAGGGAGGGGGAGCGAGGCGTGGGGGGAAGTGGGGTTGACCGATCTAGGTCACACGGGAGTGGGGGGTTATGGGGGCGCCGGCTGGGCCACGGCCCAGAGAGGGGGGTCGCTTTGTTTTCTTTTGTGTTATTTTATTTTCTGTTTTGTTTTTTTTCTTTTATTAATTTTCTTTTCCTTCTAATCTGTTTTATTTTAGTATCTATAAAAATACAAAAGTGGCACCTAAATTAGTGTTACAATTTATGTCACTGTCACAAACAGTTTAGCACTGAAATGTAATAGTTTTGAAATTGTTTATTATTTTTAAAAGCATTTGAATAACTGTTTTGCCACAGTTTATTCATTATTGTGCATTTTAACACTTCATAAAGTGTGGTTTCTCCGTCGATATTATATATAATTTAATTGGTTCACTCCGAACATTTTTAGTTTCAATTCGAAAACTTTTATTGTTTGCCTGATTTTGGATTTGAATTTGAATTGGTTCTGAACTAACGCGAGATTAGGAACAGTAATCGAAGTGACATGGCATCGTTAGCAGAGAATTACTGTAGCTTAATTACCCGGGCGTCACAATTCTCCTCTACTACAAGAAATCTCGTCCCGAGATTTAAGAGGGGAGTAAGGGGGGAACGTTTGGTAATGAATCTAGCGGGTCTTCTCATCCTGGCTTGCTCTTCTCGAAGACGCCGGTCCAATACATTGATGTCTTGATTTCTCTGCTTCAGGTCATCATGATGAAGTCGGCGCCCTTTCTTCAGGAACTCCATCGTACTTACGAAATAATAAAGGGTGGGCGTTCGGGGAGAACGGACATCGGCAAGGTTGACTATCGGGTCGACAACATCGAGGAAGGTGGCGGAAAGTAACCCTCGAATCGAATCTTAAGAAAATATCGAGAGTAAAGTAAGGAGGTAACCTGGGAAGTTTCGAGCGGGCTGGCAACCGTTCGATGTCTGTTATAGGGCATGAAAGGGTCAAAACAACGGGAATAAGTATTATGTCCGATATTAGACCTGATGGTGGCTCATGAATTACATACGAAGCCACGCGCGAGGAACAACCTTGGGAACAGGGGGTGTACAAGAGAGTCAGGTTTCGATCCTGTGAAACTGTGGGTTATGGGCCCACCATGTGGGTTAAAAGTAGGAAGGGCGACGTCGTCTTGCATGATAATGTAAGCAAGGCAGGTCAGAGGATAGCCTGTCAGTTATGTCGGCAACAACATCAGTACCAAGGGCGAGGGATGAAGAGAACCATCTTCCTGCTCGTTGAACGAGGCAGACCAATAGGCAAAGTTCTCATCCATCGGTGGCTACCGGAATGTCATCAACAATAGTAACAGGGTCTTACTGACCGAGTTGTACACCACGGTGTTTACATAAGCAGGGAGATATTACTGCTTATTCCATATAGATCATAGAAAGGTTAAACAAAACAATGGAAAGGAAATTATGTTTATCAGATTAAACAAAATAATGGAAGGGAAAATGTGTTTAAACACATATTTCAGGGGTATATCCTTCCCAAGGACCAGCAGAGCATGATATCCTTGATAGGATATAAAGTAGAGAACCCTTTTAGGTAAGGGGAGAGAAATTTTCATGACATTACCCATACAGTTGTGTTTGGATAATTGAGCAGGAAACATTTAGCATTGGGTTCTAAATTTTCTTGTTGAAACTGGAGTACCATATACATGCTTCGAGATAGCATTGACTTGGTCTTCAAACAAAGGTCAGACTTTAGATACACCAAGGATTCATCAGGAACAACTTGTAGAATAAGTCTTATAGTTTCCTCATGGAAGAATGGATAACATTGCTAAAAGGGAACTATATCAATAGGGCCTCCGGCCAGGTGGGCTAGGTATGACACCACCTTACCGGGTCATATAAAGACCAATGTTATAACTCTTGGAAATATGTTCCAACCATCATATCTGACCGAGATTCAGATTTGATTGGTGTCAGGATACCTCAGACTCAGGATGCGTGAGAAGAAAAGGTGCAACACAATTTGACGAGATGACATTGTGAGATTCTCAAAAATGATCTATGGAAGTGAGCTCTGAAACAAGAGTTCATCAGTAAACCAAGGAGAGGATGAGGACGTGGCTGATAGGCTCAGCAACAAATTATTAAGATTTCCAAAGGATGGATTTCCACAATTATGTGAACAAGGAAATATCATTTGTCGGATCAACTGATATAATGATGTATGCTCGAGGGAAACATACACAACTGAACAATGATAGAAGGGTGCACCCAGGAATCTGGACTAGGTAGCACGATCAATGTTCGAATGATAGTTCAATAAGCAATAGACTTAAAATGAAACTGTAGACCAATATCTTCAAAGCAATAGGGTTGCTAGAAGTTTAGAATTTACACATCAAAGACCATTTCTCGGTATTCCGGTTAGAAACAACACGGAGACCAAGAAATGAACGCAAAAGGCGAGAGATATTACTATATCAAGAATTCTCAAGAGGTGGTAAAATTACCACGACATTCTTGACATAAAAGGTGGTAATATTCCAAGGTAAAGAAGAACAAATGCTGGATAGCAAGGATCTCAAGGTATAACACAAAACACGAATAAGTTTGTGTTGAACGGAAGGCAATAAAGTGGTCGATGACAACACAAATCATCGAGGGCAAGGATGGTATTTCTCATCATGAATTCAATTGAAATCCTGGAAGAACTCGGAATACTGATGATGATCACGACACATTTGTCGAGAGATTTCACAAAGATGTAATCGATCGACGATGACATCAAGTCAAAGGAATGATGAAAGCGAAAGGTTATTGGAACCACGGGTAGGACACAAACTCAAAATCAAGTTTCTTGTTCAAGGAGAAGTGATATGACGAGGAAGATCGACGCAAGATTAGCTCACTGTCTAAATTTGTGCGCTGGGAAGGACCAGGTAGCACAGTTAAAATCGGCATGATAATGACATAGCCGAGCAGGCTAAGAATGATGTGAACGAGTTCAAACTCGTAAGTAATGAAGGTTACCAAGAGTTGTTTAATCGCGGTGCGAACTCGATTCAGTTATCGATGTCTTTGAGTGTTTAATAACTCAGAGCCCATGAAAAAATCGGAATCAGTGAGAATGTAATACTTGATGAAGAATTCATAAGAGGTTATGCAGTTCCATGATAATCTTGAGATACTAGGGGGGTATGCCCGATGACAGATCAAAGTAGAGGTTGGACTAGGGTATTTCTCTGCAGAAGGCAAGTGTTTTATCTTGTCCGAGAAATGGGATCAAGGAAGAACAATCATGGTCGGAACCACGGTTGCAAAGGATCAATTCACAGATACCATGTGATAGTTATCAAGGAAATAGTAATTATTACAAGAAGCTTCCATGATAGGATATACATCATGTCCATGGGCATGAACACAAAGTTCAAGGTCGACTCCCACTTCTCTAATGCATAACCTTTCATTCACTTCTCGCCTTCGACGAAGTTGTGTTGAAATTTTATCTGACATAACAACAGTAGAGTATGACCCGTAGTAGTTTCCGGGTTCACACAGATTAGAAAAGGCATAGGTTCAACCCATCAGGGTCTCTTAGGTACATACATCACCAACTTCAGGAGTAAATAACACAAGCTCAAAGGCAGAGCATGGTCGGTCAATCAGAGGATAGGATTTACCAATGAAGAAAGAACTTCCAAAGTGATTGAATATGAAGGACGCTATCGTATAAAATCCAACAAAGGATCTGCCGGTCCATAATGGAGCTGATGTGAGTATCGGCACACGATCAGAGGACAAAACAAAGCAAGGGCTTTGAATTATAGAAATAACTGACTAATCCAGAGCTCAAATGCAAAGGGATTATGATTTTCAAATCAAAGTATCAGAAGCAAACGCTCTGATTAAGGATGGATAAGTTGAGTAAGCTTAGGGGCAAAATCGACAACAATTTGATTGGTCGAGATCCAGCTCATGTTTAAAATGACATCTGAGCCGAAAGGATGAATTCTAGGATCCGATTGAGGATTGCGAGCATTCGCAATATTTTGAATCAATGGACTCAAAATGATAGAGACAAAGGCTGCCAATAAGATTACTATACTTATGGGATTAACCATAATGTAAGCAAGCAAGAATTTCAAGAGCAATAAGCTGCTAAGGATTTTCGGAAGATCGAATATTATTTCGAAGACCTTAGTGAAACACATAAACAACGGGGAAAGAACGGATATCCGGTAAGTGTGAGGAATTATCCTTAGGGGGTATTCATGTGGCAAGAACTGCAAGGCAGTAGGCACAAAGTATACTCGAAACATTAGCGAGAATTTCAGGGTATCTTGTAATAACAAGATCAACTGGGAATAAAAGTAAGAACGACAGGTGTTAAGTATTTATCCATAGGGATATTTTGGCGGTAGGGAATTGCAAAGGCGACAGGCACAGGGTCTCGAGAGAATATTGGAGAGTATCTTCGAAACCTTCTAGTGCACGGAGCAATCATCAGGAGTGAGGGGTTCACCGGGAGGAAGTAGTAACGAGATCCTAAAGTTAGATTTAAGTAAATTTCATTAAATCCGAATAGGAGAGATGTCAGTGTCCCAGAGTATAGGTCGAGGAATAAAAGATCCTACTACCACCCGATGGCGACATGTGCCCGTAAGACACACAGCCATGTTAGTAAAAAATTTGCAATGTCTAGACTCGACTTTGACCAAGGAGTTGGAAAGGGGGATTCCTACAGGCAGTTGGCTCTGATACCAACTTGTGACGCCCCCGGTTCAATCGTACACTAATCATGCACGCAAATGTGTATGATAAAGATTAGGGACTCACGGGAAGATATCACAACACAACTCTACAAATAAAATAAGTCATACAAGCATCATAATACAAGCCAGGGGCCTCGAGGGCTCGAATACAAGTGCTCGATCATAGACGAGTCAGCAGAAGCAACAATATCTGAGGACAGACATAAGTTAAACAAGTTGCGATAACATGGCTAGCACAAAACTGGGAGACCGATCGAAAGAGGCACAGGCCTCCTGCCTGGGATCCTCCTAACTACTCCTGGTCGTTGTCAGCGGGCTGCACGTAGTAGTAGGCACCTCCGTTGTAGTAGGAGTCGTCATCAACAGTGGCATCTGGCTCCTGGACTCCATCGTCTGGTCGCAGCAATCGAGTAAAGGAAAGGGAAAAGGGGGAACAAAGCAACTGTGAGTACTCATCCAAAGTACTCGCAAGCAAGGAGCTACACTACATATGCATGGGTATATGTGTAAAGGGCCATATTAGTGGACTGAACTGCAGAATGCCAGAATAAGAGGGGGATAACTAATCCTGTCGAAGACTACGCTTCTGGCAGCCTCCGTCTTGCAGCATATAGAAGAGAGTAGACTGAAGTCCTCCAAGTAGCATCGCATAGCATAATCCTACCCGGCGATCCCCTCCTCGATGCCCTGTTAGAGAGCGATCACCGGGTTGTATCTGGCACTTGGAAGGGTGTGTTTTATTAAGTATCCGGTTCTAGTTGTCATAAGGTCAAGGTACAACTCCAAGTCGTCCTATTACCGAAGATCACGGCTATTCGAATAGATTAACTTCCCTGCAGGGGTGCACCACAGAACCCAACACGCTTGATCCCATTTGGCCGGACACACTTTCCTGGGTCATGCCCGGCCTCCGAAGAGCAACACGTCACAGCCCCACCTAGGCACAACAGAGAGGTCAGCACGCCGGTCTAAACCTAAGCGCACAGGGGTCTGGGCCCATCGCCCTTAGCACACCTGCATGTTGCGAACGCGGCCAGAAGCAGACCTAGCCTAGCAGGCGTTCCAGTCCAATCCGGCGCGCACCACTCAGTCGCTGACGTCACAAAGGCTTCGGCTGATACCACGACGCTGAGTGCCCATATCTTTCCCGCGTAGTTGGTTAGTGCGTATAGGCCAGTAGCCAGACTCAGATCAAATACCAAGATCTCGTTAAGCGTGTTAAGTATCCGCGACCGCCGAACAGGGCTAGGCCCACCTCTCACTCAGGTAGTCTCAACCTGCCCTGCCGCTCTGCCACAAAGATCCACACAGAGGGCCATTGGGACAAAGGTCCTTTCAGCCCCCAATCTGTGAATCACTCGCGGGTACTCCTCGAGCCGACCCGACTTTAGTCGCCACATGTATCATGTATAAAGTAGTATATACCCGTGATCACCTCCTGAGTGATCACGGCCCGATAGTATAGCACAGAAGACGGACAAGAATGTAGGGCCACTGATGGAAAACTAGCATCCTATACTAAGCATGTAGGATTGCAGGTAAAGGTAACAGCAGTAGTAGCAAAGACAGGCTATGCATCAGGATAGGATAATGGAAAGCAGTAACATGTTACACTACTCTAATGCAAGCAGTATAGAGCAGAGTAGGCGATATCTGGTGATCAAGGGGGGGCTTGCCTAGTTGCTCTGGCAAGAGAGAGGGGTCGTCAACTCCGTAGTCGTACTGGGTAGCAGCGGCGTCGGTCTCGGTGTCTAGCGGAAGAAGTGGGGCAAGAAACAATAAATATTTAAGCAAACAGATGCATAGCGATGCATGACAAGACAAGTATCGGTGCTAGGGGTGCCCTAATGTGGTATGAGGTGATACCGGTGAAGGAGGGAAACTTCCGGGAAAGTATCCCTGGTGTTTCGCGTTTTCGGGCAGAGGTACCGGAGGGGGAAAGTTGCGAGTTCGATAGGTTAGGGATGTGTGGCGGATGAACGGGCTGCGTATCCGGGTTCGTCTCGTCGTTCTGAGCAACTTTCATGTACAAAGTATTTTCATCCGAGTTACGGATTATTTTATATGATTTTCTAAAGTTTTAAATCGTTTTTAGAATTTATTTAATTAATCTAAACCAACATTATGCAGAATAGTGTTTGCTGATGTCGGCATGACGTCAGCATGATGACAGCAGTCAACAGGGGGTTGACTGGGTCAAACTGACGTGTGGGTCCCGCATGTCATACTCTGCTTATGTTAATTAGGATTTAGCTAATCTAATTACTATTCAATTAAACTAGTTAAACGGGATTAATTAACTTAATTAGTTCACTAATTATTTATTAATTAATTAATTAATTTTATTATTTCATTTTTATTTATTTTTATTTACTTTTTTTAAAATGTTCTAGGGTGTGGGCCCCATATGGCATAGGGCCACGGGGCACTGGCCCATTGGACAGTGGCCCTGGCCACAGCGGGCACGGGCACACGGGCGAGCGGCGCCTGGTGCGAGCGCACCCGAGCGGGGCAAGCAGGCGCGTGCGCGCACGCGAGGCGGCCAGGCATGGCCGGGGCCAAGCGGCGCGGCGAGGTTCGGCGGCAGTGGCGAGGCCACGGTCAGGCACGAGCGGGGGGAGGCGCGAGCGCACCGGGACGGAGTCGGGGCGCGCCCGGGCGAGTAGTGGTGAGCGCGGGGAGCGGGCGCGGGGAACAGGGGGTGTGGGGCATGGCCGTGAGTGACAGGGGATGCGGGGCGTGTAGGTGCGAGTCCGGGCACGAAGATGCCCGGGCGAGCAGGGCACATCACAGGGGAGGTGTTCGGGGCGCGGTGAGTTTGGCCCGGCGCGGTGGACGGCCAACGGGCGTGCATGCGTCGGGGTGACCGTGGGCGCGGGCGCATAACAGCTACGGTGGGGCGGTGAGCCAGCGTGCGCAGCGTAGAGAGGAGGGAGTGGAGGCCGAAGGTGGCCTCACCGGCGTTTGAAGAGAAGACGGCGGCGAGGCTCGGTGGAGCCTTTGGGGAGGGGGACGGGGACGACCGGGCGGCGGGAAGGCAGTCCGGCGGGGAGGCGGCTCAGGGGTGCGGTGCACGGCAGAGAGGACGGCGAGGCATCCAGCGAGGAGGAGTGGTCGAGGCGGCGCGGTGCGATCGATCCGGGCAGCGGGGTCGTCGGGGGCGAGGGCATGGTCGGGGCGCCGTTGCCCTGATCTGGATCGAGCAGAGGGGGCAAGGAGCGAGGGGAGTGGGGAGGTTGGTCCCTGATCCAGATCGGATCGGTAGAGGGAGGGGGAGCGAGGCATGGGGGGGAAGTGGGGTTGACCGATCTAGGTCACACGGGAGTGGGGGGTTATGGGGGCGCCGGCTGGGCCAGCCTGGCTAGCCCAGTGGCCGGCTGGGCCACGGCCCAGAGAGGGGGTCGCTTTGTTTTCTTTTGTGTTACTTTATTTTCTATTTTGTTTTTTTCTTTTATTAATTTTCTTTTCCTTCTAATCTGTTTTATTTTAGTATCTATAAAAATACAGAAGTGGCACCTAATTTGTGTTACAATTTATGTCACTGTCACAAACAGTTTAGCACTGAAATGTAATAGTTTTGAAATTGTTTATTATTTTTAAAAGCATTTGAATAACTGTTTTGCCACAGTTTATTTATTATAGTGCATTTTAACACTTCATAAAGTGTGGTTTCTCGATCGATATTATATATAATTTATTTGGTTCACTCCGAACATTTTTAGTTTTAATTCAAAAACTTTTATTGTTTGCTTGATTTTGGATTTGAATTTGAATCGGTTCTGAACTAACACGAGATTAGCAACAGTAATCGAAGTGACGTGGCATCGTTAGCAGAGAATTACTATAGCTTAATTACCCGGGCGTCACAGCCAGCCATCTTGGCACTACCCGCCTCGTCAGTTAGGACGCGCGTCAAAGCCAGGCGAGGCGGCGACAGCTGGGACGAGCTTCCTTGCCGTCCCCGATTAAGCGAGAAGGGCACGTCGGCAGCGCATCAAATGCGTTTTTCCTACAGTGCCAGAAGATAGACTCGACCACTGTATAGCTTTCCACCTCCTGTGTGCCATTGTGGCAGCCCCTATGTCTATAAAAGGAGGCCCGCGGCATACTGGGGGAGGATTCGGACTTTTGGGACCCTGCACGCCTTGTAGCTAGTCCAAGAACACCAGATAAATAGAAACCAGCAGGAGTAGGGTATCACGCGTCCTCGCGGCCCGAACCTGGATAATCCCCCACGTTGATCTCTCAATCCCGCTCTTTCCACAGCCCCGTGCCCGCCAACCATAGCAAAAGGGATTCCTCGTGACCCCGTAGGTGTCGTTTCCCCCGACACTTGGGCGCATGCTTAGGTCCCATGCAACAAATGGGAATGAATTTCAAGCACTAGGGCACCGTTGATTGTCGGCAAAACATGAAGATGCCTAGTTTTTAAATTCTAGTAAATCCAAAACTCGTCTGAAATTCATGAAACTTGGCATGCTATCATGTAGCGGCATCAACATGCCGTGGTACAAATTTTGTCCCGTTTGGGGCAGGTTTGGGTATATGCTTCTCACAACAAGCATGATGGTTTTCGGTAGGGAACGTCCCACCTTTGCGGATGAAACGATATCCATTTCCTCTTATTGCTTATAATTTTTTTTCTCGTGTCAACGTAGAACAACAGGAGTGTTGTGTGAATTTTTGTGATTTTTCGGGGTTCGTTCGAACATTTTTATGCATTAACTGAGTTTTCAATGCATTTATGTGCATAATTAAAATTTGAACTACATGCACATGCTCAATTGCATATAAATTGGTTGAAAAATCAAATACGTGTCCTTGGGTGCATGCTTAGGTCCCATGCAAGAAATGAGAATGAATTTCAAACACCAGGGCTCCGTTGATTGCCGGCAAAACATTGAGATGCCTGGTTTTTAAATTCTAGTAAATCCAAAACTCGTCTGAAATTCATGAAACTTGGCATGCTATCATGGAGCGGCATCAACATGCCGTGGTACAAATTTTTTCCCATTTGGGGCGGGTTTGGGTATATGCTTCTCACAAACCGGAGCTTCTCACAACAAGCATGATGGTTTTCGGTAGGGAACGTCCCACCTTTGGGGACGAAACAATATCCATTGCCTCATATTGCTTTCAAAAAAATTCTCGTGTCAACATAGAACAACAGGAGTGTTGTGTGAATTTTTGTGATTTTTCGGGGTTCGTTTGGACATTTTTATGCATTAACTGAGTTTTCAATGCATTTATGTGCATAATTCAAATTTGAACAACATGCACATGCTCCAGTGCATATAAGTTGGTTGAAAAATCAAATTTGTGTCCTTGGGTGCATCGTCCCATGCAAGAAATGGGAATGAATTTCAAACACCAGGGCACCGTTGATTGCCGGCAAAACATTGAGATGCCTGGTTTTTAAATTCTAGTAAATCCAAAACTCGTCTGAAATTCATGAAACTTGGCATGCTATCATGTAGCGGCATCAACATGCCATGGTACAAATTTTGTCCCGTTTGGGGCAGGTTTGGGTATATGCTTCTCACAACAAGCATGATGGTTTTCGGTAGGGAACGTCCCACCTTTGCGGACGAAACGATATCCATTGCCTCTTATTGCTTAAAATTTTTTTTCTCGTGTCAACATAGAACAACAGGAGTGTTGTGTGAATTTTTGTGATTTTTCGGGGTTCGTTCGGACATTTTTATGCATTAACTGAGTTTTCAATGCATTTATGTGCATAATTAAAATTTGAACTACATGCACATGCTCAATTGCATATAAATTGGTTGAAAAATCAAATACGTGTCCTTGGGTGCATGCTTAGGTCCCATGCAAGAAATGAGAATGAATTTCAAACACCAGGGCTCCGTTGATTGCCGGCAAAACATTGAGATGCCTGGTTTTTAAATTCTAGTAAATCCATGTCGGGGGGAATCGGCCTCCATGAGCACCAATGGGGACGGAGCCCCTTGTCGGTTCGGCGGGGGGTGGAGGTTGCACAAAGAGCAGATCGAGGCGACACACACACACAACGATTTTACCCAGCTTCGGGCCGCACGGATGCGTAAAACCCTACTGCTGCTTGTCTGGTTGATTCGAGTTCTTGCTCTAGAGCGCAAGAAGCTACAGTAAGTTGGAGCTGGACGTAGACGAGGGTCTACTGGGTGTCCTCCTTCCGGTCCTTCCTGGTCCTCCCCCCCTACGTGCGCATGGGCCTCCTTTTATATGCTAAGGGGTTTCCCACAGGTAGCGGCGCAGGTGAGGGTAAAAATGGCAACGAACTGTGCGAACAGTGGCAGCACAGTGCTATCGCACCTAACTCTGACGGTAGGGGACAAAGGCATTAAATGCCCGTCTGGATCGCCCGAACAGTGCCGAGGCGGACCGTTAGGGGCGCCTCCGCTTGCCACGGGGGCGACTCTGCCAACGTCGCATGCCACCGCGCGCCCCAGGTTGCGCGGCGCGCCGCCACGTGCCTCTGGGGAAGCTCCAGAGTGACGCGTGGGCAGGTGAGCTGGAGCGCATGCCTGAGGTGGTGGTTTGCCGCAGCAAGTGGCTTGCCGCGGTGGTTGTCTTGCCGCACCTGAAAGCTTGCCGCTCGCCAGGCCTTGCCGGGGCGCGCGGCGCGCCGCGGCGGGCTTTTCTTGGGGTGCCATTGGTTTGGCCGTCCCGGCGAGCTCCTCCCGCCGGGGCCTTGGTGCTTTGGCTTAGTCGTCCCGGCAAGCTCCTCTTGCCGGGGCCTTGTCGCCTTGGCCCGGCAAGCTCCTCTTGCCGGACCTCGCCTTCTTGGCCCGGCAAGCTCCTCTTGCCGGGGCTTGGTCTTCTAGGCTCGATCACTTGGCCTTCGTCCGACCCAGAAAGGGCCGTGGAGACTCTTGTCGCTCCCCTGGCAAGCCTTGCCGCGGGACGCTACTACTGCCCGTGCACAAGTTCGGGGTACTAAGGTACCCTTACTTTAGTACACCGACAGGAGCCCCCGGGTCTGGGCCATACACGGTGCCGAGCGTTGTTGGGCCAGGCCCTAACAGTGCACGGGCACGCGTGGCCTGGGTTGCGCTGCTCCTTAACTCCGTGCCCGTCGCGCCCTCCCCAAGTGGCGCGCGCTTATCGCGGCGTCGTGGGGGGGCAAGGCGTGCGAGGCGTGCGTGACGTGGGTGGCGTGCGCGGGGCTTGAGGCCCGCAGGCATGCGTCACGTCGGGCACGATTCCTTTATTTGGAAAGGCGAAACGTCCGCCCCCACTTTCAAGTGGGGGGGAGACGTGGAGGCGCGGCTTGGTGAACGAACGGGGTCGAGGCGCGGCTTTCGGGGCGCCCGCCCCCACGATCACGGGGTGGAGAGAGGTCGCCTCATTTGTCGCCTCGGCCCTGCTCGCCCGCCACGCGTCCTCCATGCGCTTGGGGTTGCGGTGGTGGAGGCAGGAAACTGGGCCGACGCGGGTCGAAGTAGAGGGTCGGCCCCGTCGCCTGCCCTTCCTCTGCTTTGATTGGTTGGGCAGGGCGGCCGAGCCCCCACTCCGCCCCTTTATAAGGAGCGGAAGGGGGTGATGAGGGTCCGCACTCCTTCCTTCTTTCTTCTCTTAGATCCCTGGTCCCCTCTCCCCAAGTATCATGGAGAAAGGGAACTCTGGTCCTTCTTCGGTGGCGGCAAGGGTTGCCGCCAGGCAGCGCGCCCCTCCTCCCCTTGCACCCGTGGTGACGGAGCCAACCGTAAGGGGAAGGGGGAGGGGGCGAGGTCGTGGATGAGGCCGTGGACGGGGCCGAGGCGCTCGAGGCGGGCGGGGCGGCGCGCCGGCCTCGCCTCCGCCGTCGGCTCCGTTCCTCCCGGCGGTTCATCTCGGGGACGACCCCTGTGAGTTCATCATCAGGCTGCGCCGGGCGCCTCGCCGTCGCCTCCGCCTCCCGGCTCCCTTCGTGGACGTCCTGGAAGCGGAGCAACACGAGACGCTGAGACTGCGCATGAGGGGCTGCGGGATCAGTGGTACGCGAGTCCACGTCGAATCCCGAGCCCCCGGCGTGATGTATCTTGGCCGAGGGTGGAAGTCATTCGCCCGGATCCACAGCTTGATGGAGGGGTTCACCCTCCATTTTAAGCTGAGGGAGGGTGATCTCCTCTCCGTCAAGGTCTTCGGGGACCTCGACACCCGGGCCCGGTGCTGCGTGGATAGCTCCTCCGACAACGAAGGCTCCTCCTCGAGCGAGAGTGACGAGGAGGGGAGCGACAGCGACGACGAGGGGAGCGGTCGCCGGGATGACGGGTCCGACTAGGTGCCGGTCGCAGCTCCGCGTGGCACCGGCGACTCCCATCGTCCGCGTCGCTGGCGCCGTGAACTCCCCGGGGTCGTCTCCTTGGGTGGCTGGCGTAGGGAGGCTGCGGAAGAGGAAGAGGGCGGGCGGCAAGGCCGCTGCCTCGTCTTCCAGCTTCACCCCAGACGCCGTCACCACCCCTGCGCGCGGCGACGACCACCGGGGTCTTCTTTCCGGCCCGGCAAGCTCCTCTTGTCGGGGCTTCGTCTTCTCGGGCGGCCGGAGTGGCGAGGCTGCGGAAGAGGCCGGCGGCAAGGCCGTCAACTCGGAGTACGAGGGCTAGATGCCCTCGACAGCGTGTTGACATCCCGCAGCCTCCTTCTCGAGCTCCGCTTCCGGCGTCACCGTCTCCATCCGGCCTCCGGAGCCCCTGGGCGGAGCCCCGGATGCTCTCTTGGCGCCTTCTGCCACCCGTAGCTCGTCTAGGCGCCCCTTTTGCCCTTCTCGCCTCCTTGCCCTACCTCCTGAGGAGAGAGACAAGAAAGGGATCACGGGCACCTTATCTCTTTTTATCTTGTAAGCCCTCGGGCCTTAATTATGTTTAAATCTTGTAATCCCATCTTTCATGGTTTTCATTCTCTCTGAGCTGTACCTGAGTGGAACGTTTTTAATGAAAAGGGAGTGTTTGCCGGACCATCTGTCTCGCGGGTACATCCCGCGGCAAGGAGCGAACCCTTTGCATCGTTAAGATAGACACTTCCTCGCCCGGCAACGGACCCTGCAGTCCCCCCACGCCCCTTGGCCCTCCTCACGCTCTTGGCGGAGGCAGGGAGAAGGCGGGTTCTGGCCCTTCGCTTCCTCCTCTTGCCGCCGCGGCTACTATCAGAAGCGGGCCCCGGGAACGCGCTCCGGGGTTTGTCGCTTAAGAGAGCACGGCAGCTTTTAGGAGGAAGCAAGGTTTTCGCATTCCGCAGCTCACGAGAGAATGCATGATAAGGGATGTAAAGACTTATCTGAGGTTGCAACCCCCGGCAACTCTAGCTTGCCGGGGCGCGGGTGCTGGCTCACCCTTCTCCCCTTCTTCGTCCTTGAGCGCCTCGGCAAGGGTATGCAATTCCTGCGAGCCAAAGGGGAAGGACGGGAAAAAGACGCGGACTCGACCTCTAAGTTAGGGGTTAGCGACTGTTAGGCACTACCAACCCTAACCAAGGACGAGACTCGACTCAGCATGCATGCTAAAACTTGGGGGCGCCAGCGCTTCATTACTGCCAGGGTCTGCGCCTGGCTTTGTACAAAGGATTACATGCAACTGCGGCAAGACTTTTGTACAAAGAGTTGGTTGCCGAACGGGGTCCGACAACCGCGCCTTACGGGTAAAACTTGCGAAGATGCTCAATGTTCCAGGAATTGCTCACCGGAGTACCATCTTCGGTCTTGAGGCGGACGGCGCCGGGCCTCGTGACTCGTTTCACCCGGTAAGGGCCTTCCCACTTCGGCGTCAACTTGTTATGTATCTTGGCCGACTGAACGCGCCGAAGAACAAGGTCGCCTTCCTCGAGGCTCCAGGCTTTAACTTTGCGGCTATGGTAGCGACGCAGAGCTTGCTGGTAGCGAGCGGATTGCACAGCAGCCTGGAGACGATCCTCCTCGAGGAGCAGTGCGTCATCTTCACGCGACCGCTCTTGCTCAAGCTCATCATAAGCGAGCACTCGAGGTGACCCGTATACGAGTTCCGTGGGGGTAACTGCTTCTGCTCCATAGACTAGAGCAAATGGTGTCTGGCCGGTGGCTCGATTTGGCGTCGTTCTGCCCGACCAAAGAACCACCGACAGCTCCTCGATCCAGTTCCATCCGCGCTTGAGCAGCCGTTGTCGGTGATGATCCTGTTGGGGATCCCGAAGCGGCAAACAATCGACCTGAAGAATTTGATCGCGGACTGGGCTGTCACCTTCCTCACCGGTTCCACTTCTGGCCACTTTGTGAACTTGTCGATGGCAACGAACAAGTACTCAAAGCCCCCGACGGCCCGGGGGAAGGGGCCGAGGATATCGAGCCCCCAGACCGAGAAGGGCCAGGACAAAGGGATCATCTGGAGAGCTTGAGCTGGCTGGTGTATCTTCTTGGAATGGAACTGGCACGCTTCACACTTGGTTACTTGTGCAGTTGCATCCTGGAGGGCTGTTGGCCAGAAGAAACCTTGCCGGAACGCTTTGCCGGCAAGTGCTCTGGCGCCAATGTGGTGTCCACATATGCCTCCGTGTATCTCCGCCAACAGCTCCTGTCCGTCTTCCCGGTGAATGCACTTCAATTTCACCCCATTGCGTCCTCTTCTGTACAGTGCGCCGTCGACGAACTGGTACATACTGGACTGCCGGGCTACTCTTTCTGCTTCTTCTTATTCTTCGGGAAGTTCTCCTGTCTGGAGGAAACGGACGATCTGTTGTGCCCACGTCGGAGCCTGTGGCTCGACGACGAGGACTAAAGGCATGTCGGCGGCTGCGGGAACATCAGCTTCTACGGCGAGGACTTGGGGCTCAGCCGGAGCTTGACGTTCCCCGGCAAGCTTGCCGGGGCATGGCTTGCCGGGAGCGCCCGCTTCGTCGGGACAAACCCTGGGGCTTGCCGGAGCGGGCAGCTCCTCAGCACTCTCGGCATCGATCTCGGGGACTCTCTTGGCGGCGGCTTCGGGAAGCTCTGCCGGGAGATAGTCACCGGAGACCGATTTTCTCTTCTTGCTTGGCCCAGTCGATGGTGTCACGGATGGCTGAGTCAGCTTGAGCACAAAAGTCCCTGGTTCCACAGGTAGCTTTAGTGCGGCGCATTTTGACAGGCCGTCAGCAATGTCGTTCTCTGCTCTTGGAACGTATTCCATTTGCCGGCCGTCAAAGCGCTCTTCCAGCTTCCTCACTTCATCAACGTAAGCCTCCATCAACGGGCACTGGTAATCCTTGTTCACTTGGCGGACGACGAGCTGCGAGTCACCCCTGACAATGAGCTTCTTGATCCCAAGTTCCGCCGCGATCCTGAGACCGGCGAGCAAACCTTCATACTCTGCCGTATTGTTGGTTGCTTGCTCCTTGGGAAAGCGCATCTGGACGATGTACTTGAGGTGCTCTCCGGTGGGCGCGATGAGCAGCACGCCGGCACCGGCGCCTTCCAGCGAAAAGGCACCATCAAAGTACATCAGCCACTCTTTGGTTGCTTCCTTGCCGGGGATGCTCGCCTCTGGGATTTCTTCGTCCGGTGTCGACGTCCACTCTGCTATGAACTCTGCCAATGCTCTGCTCTGGATGGTCGATGTGCTCTCGAACTTGAGGCCAAAGCTTGACAGTTCTAGTGCCCACTCGACAATCCTGCCTGTTGCTTCGGGATTCTGCAGTATCCTCTTAAGCGGAAAGCGAGTGACCACGGTGATCTCGTGTGCTTGGAAGTAATGGCGCAGCTTCCTCGAGGCCATGAGGAGGCCGAAGAGCAATTTCTGCACACCAGAGTACCTCGACCTAGCCCCCTGCAGGAGGGAACTGACGAAGTAAACTGGGCGCTGCACCATCCTCTTCTTCTGCACTTCCCCTTGCGCTTGCGCGGATTCGCCTTTGCCGGGGCCAGAGCTTGTCGGGGAAGCCCCCTGCTTGTCGTCGGACGCGCTTGCCGTGGTGGCTGGCTCGTCATCAGCTTCCCTCTCCGCTACTAACGCAGCACTAACCACTTGATTGGTTGCCGCTAGGTAGAGCAGCAACTTCTCTTGCGGTCTAGGCGTGACAAGTATAGGAGCGGAGGACAGGTATTTCTTCAAGTCTTGCAGCGCAGCCTCCGCTTCCGGAGTCCATTTTACTGGACCTGCCTTTTTCAAGATTTTGAAAAACGGCAGGGCGCGTTCCGCAGACCTGGAAATAAACCTGCTGAGAGCCGCCACGCAGCCGGCAAGTCTTCGCACGTCCTTGACACGCGTCGGTGCTTCAATCTGCTCGATGGCCTTGATCTTGTCGGGGTTGGCTTTGATCCCACGCTGAGACACGAAGAACCTGAGAAGCTTGCCGGAGGGGACTCCGAACACGCATTTCTCGGGGTTGAGCTTGAGGCTGATCTTGCGCAAGTTCGCAAAGGTCTCTTCCAAGTCTTGAACCAAGGTTGCCTTGTCTCTGCTCTTGACCACAATGTCGTCCATGTAGGCCTCCATATTTCTGTGGATCTGTGGCTCGAAAACAGTGTGGACAACCCTCGCAAACGTCGAGCCTGCGTTCTTCAGTCCAAAAGGCATCCGCACAAAACAGTACGTGCCGCATGGAGTGATGAACGCAGTCTTCTCTTCATCTTCTTTGGTCATGAAAATCTGGTGGTACCCGGAGTAGGCGTCGAGGAATGAAAGCAGGTCACATCCGGCCGTGGAGTCAACAATCTGGTCGATGCGCGGCAAGGGAAATGGATCTTTAGGGCAAGCTCTGTTGACATCGGTGAAATCGATGCAAAGCCTCCACTTCCCGTTTGCTTTGCGCACGACAACAGGATTGGCCAACCACGTTGGATGGAGCATGCCTCTGACGAGGCCTGCCGCTTCCAACTTCCTGATCTCCTCCGCGATAAACTCTTGGCGCTCCACCGCTTGTTTCCTGACTTTTTGCTTGACGGGCCGCGCATGAGGACACACGGCAAGGTGGTGCTCAATCACTTCCCTGGGAACGCCGGGGATGTCAGACGGTTGCCAGGCAAACACATCGACATTCGCCCGCAGGAAAGCAACGAGCGCGCTTTCCTATTTGGGGTCGAGAGTGGCACTGATGGTGAAGGTACCACCAGTGCCGTCCTCCTTGGCGGGCACCTTCCTGGTCGCTGGTGGAGCAGTCGTCGTCTTCTTGTGTTTACCGGCGGGGCTCGATGGTGCGTCCTCGACGGCAGCGCAGCACTCCGAAGAGGCGCGCTTGCCGGAGTGGGCGCCAGAGCATTCGCCGGGCTTGGCCTTCTTGCCGGGAGAGCTCGATGGCACGTCCTTGACGGCAGCGCAGCACTCCAAAGAGGCACGCTCGCCGGAGTGGGCGCCAGAGCATTCGCCGGGCTTGGTCTTCTTGCCGGCGGGGCTCGATGGCACGTCCTCGACGGCAGCGCAACACTCCGAATAGGCGCGCTTGCCGGAGTGGGCGCCAGAGCACTTGCCGGGCTTGGCCTTCTTGCCGGGAGAGCTCGATGGCACGTCCTCGACGGCAGCGCCGCACTCCGAAGAGGCGCGCTCGCCAGAGTGGGCGCCAGAGCATTCGCCGGGCTTGGTCTTCTTGCCGGCGGGGCTCGATAGCACGCCCTCGACGGCAGCGCAGCACTCCGAAGAGGCGCGCTTGCCGGAGTGGGCGCCAGAGCACTTGCCGGGCTTGGCCTTCTTGCCGGGAGAGCTCGATGGCACGTCCTCGATGGCAGCGCAGCACTCCGAAGAGGTGCGCTCGTCGGAGTGGGCGCCAGAGCATTCGCCGGGCTTGGTCTTCTTGCCGGCGGGGCTCGATGGCACGTCCTCGACGGCAGTGCAGCACTCCGAAGAGGCGCGCTTGCCGGAGTGGGCGCCAGAGCACTTGCCGGACTTCTTCTTTCCCTCGGAAGCTCCAGCGGCAGGTGGGCCGCGGGCTGTTGCTGCTGTTGCATCCCGGTATATTTGGTCGGCGCAGATAAGGGCATCCTTCTTGTCGCCGGGGACAGAAATGATGCTTATCGGGCCAGGCATTTTGAGCATGTTATACGCGTAGTGAGAGGCGAGCGCTGGTCGGCCGAGGATCCCATTGTAAGGCAACGGAAAGTCGGCGACGTCAAAGGTGACCTTCTCAGTCCTGAAATTCAGCTCGCTGCCAAATGTTACCGGCAGCGTGATCTTTCCCTTCGGCTAGCTCCTTCCCGGGTTGATTCCTTGGAATGTGCCGGTTTCTTCGAGCTCGCTGTCGGGAACTTGGAGTCTCCGGAGAATAGCAGAGGAGATCAGATTCAAGCCGGCCCCGCCGTCAACTAGCATCTTAGTGACCTTGAGGTTGCGGACCGTTGGGGAAACCAACATCGGCAAGCACCCGACCGCGGTTGTGCGATCAGGGTGGTCCTCAATGTCAAAGATGATAGGCGTGCTGGACCATCTCAGGGGCCTGCGTGACTCGACGGGTGGCTCCGCTGTATTGACCTCCCGCACCCACCGTTTAAGCTGGTGGTGGGAAGCATGCAGGGAGGCACCGCCGTCCACACACAAGACCTCGGTGGCTTTCTGAAACTCCTTCTCACTGGTCTCGGGGTCTTCCATGTCTTCGTCGTCGTCATCGTCTTCGTCCTTGTCGCGTCCCCGTGGAGGTTTGTCTGCTTGCCGCTGCTTGTCCTTGCCGCGGCGCTCCCCCGGGCCGGGACGCTTCATGCCGGATCCCCCGCCGCCTGCTTGGGCTCTCTCCTTGTCGCGTCGTGCGTACTCGGCCTTCTGCAGCTCGACGAGTCGCTCGACTTGCTTGCAACTCTGGAGGTCGTGGCCCCTGGTACGGTGGATCTTGCAGTACTTCTTGTCGGTACCGTCCCGCTTATCGGCAGCAGCCACCGCCCGGCAGTCGGCGCACCCGACAACCTCCTTGCCGGGGCCTCCTGCCTGGGCTTTCTTGGCGGAGCCCTCGCTGCCGGACTTCTCGACAACCAGCACCTCTGGATTTTTCTTCTTTTTGTCGTTCCATCGCCGGCCTCTCCTTGCCGGGGCGGTACCTTCACTGTCGGATTCTCCTTCTCCAACACTTTCTCCGGGGAGCTTCCTCCCCTCCTCAGCGCGTGCACACTTGTCGGCCAGGGCGTAAAGCTCGCTGACCTCCTTGATTTTGCACATCGCCATCTCCTCCCGCATCCTGCGGTTGCGCACGTTCTGGTGGAACGCACTGATCACCGCGGCGGGGTGGACGTCTGGGATGTTGTAGTGCACACGGCTGAACCTCTGGATCAACTTGCGCAAAGGCTCCCCCTCCTTCTGAACAAGCAGATGAAGGTCGCTTGCCTGGCCATGGGGTTTGTGGCCGCCCGTGAAGGCGCCAACGAACTGATGGCATAGATCTGGCCATGAGGAGATGGAGCCGTCCGGCAAGTGCATGAGCCAGGATCTGACGTTGGGCTTGAGTACCAGCGGGAAGTAGTTGGCAAGGATCTTGTCGTCCCGTCCCCCGGCAGCCTGCACCGCAATGGTGTAGATGCTGAGGAACTCCAACGGGTGCGACTTGTCGTCGTACTTCTCGGGCACGTCGGGCTTGAAGTTCTTCGTGCTGGGCCACTGGACTTGCCGCAACTCGCGGGTGAACGCAGGGCAGCCTACCGAATACGGCAGTTTGCCTGGTTCCCCCGGTGCACGCATGTTTCCAGAGGGCTCAACGCGTTGGTCTGATTGACGCCGCGCCTCTCTTCTGCACTCGATGCGGGTCCGAGCGTCTTCTTCCCTCCATTCATGAAGGACTTGGCGTTGGTCGCGGCGAGTTCGCGGGTTCGACGACGCGGTGGAGTCGTTGTCGAGGTGAGCCCGACGAGTCGGCGACCGCGGCTTCTGGGGCGGGGAGTGCACGGTGGTCGCACCCCCGCCATCCTTGGCGCCATCGGTTCTCGCCTGGGTGGCTGGCCGCGGCTGCGACGCGTTGTGCTACCGCGGAGTGTCGCCGTTGGCGAAACCGATGAGGCTCTGGATGGTTGCCCTCCAGTCGTCGAGCTTGTCCGCCGTCGGAGGGTAGTCTAGGAGTAGCTGAGCTCGCGCGAGAGCTTCCGCTGGGGTGGCGGGCAGAGGCGGCGAACGGCGCGAGGAGCGGGATGTGCTCGAACTCCTAACTATGTTAAAAGGAGCAGCACCCGGTCCAGGCAGCCGCGCGACGCTCGTCCCGGCACGCTGGATCGCATGCTGGTCCTGAGCGCCTTGGGACCCACCAGCCCGGTCTGGGTCCAGCGAGCGTATGGTACCATGGGTACCATGACGCTGCTGGTTTCGCGCCTCCTGAGAGGGGCGCGGGGCGAGCTTGGATGTCGCGGGACCAAGAACTGGCTCGACGGCGCCCGTTCCTCCGCCGGCGTCCTCCCGACCACCCGTCTGCTCCATGGGCGGTGGGTTCGACGCTGACGGACCGGTCACCTCCGGAGCTTTCTTCTTCGGCGCCATGCCGGCGCAAACAATGAGAGTCTAGCTCACGCGGACGCCGGATCTGGTTCACACAACCTCGACGCACTCCCCCTACCTGGCGCGCCAAAGATGTCGGGGGGAATCGGCCTCCACGAGCACCTATGGGGACGGAGCCCCTTGTCGGTTCGGCGGGGGGCGGAGGTTGCACAAAGAGCAGATCGAGGCGACACACACACACAACGATTTTACCCAGCTTCGGGCCGCACGGATGCGTAAAACCCTACTGCTGCTTGTCTGGTTGATTCGAGTTCTTGCTCTGGAGCGCAAGAAGCTACAGTAAGTTGGAGCTGGACGTAGACGAGGGTCTACTGGGTGTCCTCCTTCCGGTCCTTCCTGGTCCTCCCCCCCTACGTGCGCATGGGCCTCCTTTTATATGCTAAGGGGTTTCCCACAGGTAGCGGCGCAGGTGAGGGTAAAAATGGCAACGAACTGTGCGAACAGTGGCCGCACAGTGCTATCGCACCTAACTCTGACGGTGGGGGACAAAGGCATTAAATGCCCGTCTGGATCACCCGAACAGTGCCGAGGCGGATCGTTAGGGGCGCCTCCGCTTGCCACGGGGGCGACTCTGCCAACGTCGCATGCCACCGCGCGCCCCAGGTTCCGCGGCGCCCCGCCACGTGCCTCTGGGGAAGCTCCAGAGTGACGCGTGGGCAGGTGAGCTGGAGCGCATGCCTGAGGTGGTGGTTTGCCGCGGCAAGTGGCTTGCCGCGGTGGTTGTCTTGCCGCACCTGAAAGCTTGCCGCTTGCCAGGCCTTGCCGGGGCGTGCGGCGAGCCGCGGCGGGCTTTTCTTGGGGTGCCATTGGTTTGGCCGTCCCGGCGAGCTCCTCCCACCGGGGCCTTGGTGCTTTGGCTTAGTCGTCCCGGCAAGCTCCTCTTGCCGGGGCCTTGTCGCCTTGGCCCGGCAAGCTCCTCTTGCCGGACCTCGCCTTCTTGGCCCGGCAAGCTCCTCTTGCCGGGGCTTGGTCTTCTAGGCTCGATCACTTGGCCTTCGTCCGGCCCAGAAAGGGCCGTGGAGACTCTTGTCGCTCCCCTGGCAAGCCTTGCCGGGACGCTACTACTGCCCGTGCACAAGTTCAGGGTACTAAGGTACCCCTACTTTAGTACACCGACAATCCAAAACTCGTCTGAAATTCATGAAACTTGGCATGCTATCATGGAGTGGCATCAACATGCCGTGGTACAAATTTTTTCCCATTTGGGGCGGGTTTGGGTATATGCTTCTCACAAACCGGAGCTTCTCACAACAAGCATGATGGTTTTCGATAGGGAACGTCCCACCTTTGGGGACGAAACAATATCCATTGCCTCTTATTGCTTTCAAAAAAATTCTCGTGTCAACATAGAACAACAGGAGTGTTGTGTGAATTTTTGTGATTTTTTAGGGTTCGTTTGGACATTTTTATGCATTAACTGAGTTTTCAATGCATTTATGTGCATAATTCAAATTTTAACTACATGCACATGCTCCAGTGCATATAAATTGGTTGAAAAATCAAATTTGTGTCCTTGGGTGCATGCTTACGTCCCATGCAATAAATGGGAATGAATTTCAAACACCAGGGCACCGTTGATTGCCGGCAAAACATTGAGATGCCTGGTTTTTAAATTCTAGTAAATCCAAAACTCGTCTGAAATTCATGAAACTTGGCATGCTATCATGTAGCGGCATCAACATGCCGTGGTACAAATTTTGTCCCGTTTGGGGCAGGTTTGGGTATATGCTTCTCACGAACCAGAGCTTCTCACAACAAGCATGATGGTTTTTAGTAGGGAACGTCCCACCTTTGCGGACGAAACGATATCCATTGCCTCTTATTGCTTTCAAATTTTTTTCTCGTGTCAACATAGAATGACAGGAGTGTTGTGTGAATTTTTGTGATTTTTCGGGGTTCCTTTGGACATTTTTATGCATTAACTGAGTTTTCAATGCATTTATGTGCATAATTCAAATTTGAACTACATGCGCATGCTCCAGTGCATATAAATTCGTTGAAAAATCAAATATGTGTCCTTGGGTGCATGCTTAAGTCCCATGCAAGAAATGGGAATGAATTTCAAACACCATGGCACCGTTGATTGCTGGCAAAACATTGAGATGTCTGGTTTTTAAATTCTAGTAAATCCAAAACTCATCTGAAATTCATAAAACTCGGCATGCTATCATGGAGCAGCATCAACATGCCGTGGTACAAATTTTGTCCCATTTGGGGCAGGTTTGGGTATATGCTTCTCACAAACCGGAGCTTCTCACAACAAGCATGATGGTTTTCGGTAGGGAACGTCCCACCTTTGGGGACGAAACGATATCCATTGCCTCTTATTGCTTTCAATTTTTTTCACGTGTCAACATAGAACAACAGGAGTGTTGTGTGAATTTTTGTGATTTTTCGGGGTTCGTTTGGACATTGTTATGCATTAACTGAGTTTTCAATGCATTTATGTGCATAATACAAATTTGAACTACATGCACATGCTCCAGTGCATATAAATTGGTTGAAAAATCAAATATGTGTCCTTGGGTGCATGCTTAGGTCCCATGCAAGAAATGGGAATGAATTTCAAACACCAGGGCACTGTTGATTGCCGACAAAACATTGAGATGTCTGGTTTCTGAATTCTAGTAAATTCAAAATTCTGTTAACCATTCACGTGACGCCACGTGTCTTGGTTTTAATGGCTGTAGGAGGTGTCGTGCGGACAGCTGCTTGACCTTGACTGAACGGGAGGCGTGCAAGCGCCGTCCAGTGCGCAGGCTGACCGAGAGGCGTGCAAGCGGTCCTCGAGTGCGCAGGCTCACCGGGAAGCATGCAAGCTATACGGTGCACAGGCTCAGGGAGCCCTTTGACTTCCATGGCCGCCTGCCTTGCTCGCATCCTCTCCATTAATGGCGCCCAAGCCGCTTTTTAATTCGCTTTTTAAATATAAAACACTCATCGCAAACGTTTTAGTTAGAACACCCGTATGCAAATCGACAACTTCCCCAAGAAGCCAGGAGAAAATGTGCCGAGCAGGATTTCTGCAGCTTTTGCAAATGATTTAGATAGAACACCCGTATGCAAAGTGATAGCAGCGTAGGATTTGTGCATCCCTTCAATGCAAATGGTTGTTTTGGATGACCCGTGTGCAACCATGTACAAACAATTTGGTAAGATTTGCATCTGTCATATTGGGTATGTTACCATTTGTCAAACTGGAAAGATTTACATTTGTTGATCTAGTAACGTTGCCATTTTTCAATCCTTGTAACACTACGATTTGTCAAAATATGCTGCTACAAAGCATTAGCACTATGCAATTTTTGCAACTAAAATTCAGTAATTAAGCATAGATTTCATTCATAGATTAAGCAGCCGTTCTTAATTTATACAAACAGTTCAACTCGACAGCTGAACTGACCAAACTTATCCCCAATTGTTGCCAACCATGTACTCAAATAGCTAGTTCAACTATATATACTAGCTAATTTTAAGTACGTTATACAGTTCGACCACACATCTATAGTCAGATGAACTGAACAAAATAGCCCCTAAATACTACTACCATGGAGGGGCTTTGTGCTACTTCCGGCAGCCTCACCTCTACCGAGCGCGCTCAGTAAGAGGCAGAGGAGGAGGAGGAGCCTACCGACAAACTGGAGAAATGCAATACGGTGCCTGCCGCTGCTGCACGTACAGCGACGCTCGCCAGCTCGAACGCCCACTGCCGCTCCAGACGATCCCTCTCGAAGTGGCCGGACTGCTCGTAGATCTCCTGATTCCTCACCTCTATGTCGGCGTGTGCTGCGGCTGCGGTAAGGCTCTTTGCATGCTCGACGAGGCGCTCCTCCTCCTCCTGCAGGTCTCGATGTAGTGCGCAAGGTCGCTGACGCACGTGCGGGCCTCCACCTCCGCCTCCCTCCTTCGGGCGGCAGAGGCGGAGCGGGTGATGATCCCGGCGGTCGACGGTGGGCTGGCGGCCACAGCAGCCAACGATGGGGTGGCGGCCACGACCACCACCTCCCGCCTTCGGGTCGTGGTGGCGGAGCGGGTGATGGCCACGGTGGCCGACAGTGGGGTGATGGCCACGGTGGCCGACAGTAGGGTGGCGGCCACGACGGCACCTCCCACCTTCGGGCCGCGGCGGCGGAGCAGGAGATGGCCCTGGCTTTTGATGGTGGTGTGGCAGCAATGGCAGCCGGCAACAGCTGTCGACGGGCAGCGGTGGCGGAGCGTGTGGTGGGTGTTCCGCGCACACCCAACAGGGACGCCACACGCACTACACTACATCAGGGACTGCGCCGCCGCCGCGGTGTAGCCTCCCAGCTGGAGCTGTCCTCTAATGACGGCGGAGTGGCTGAGCGATGACGACGGACCGGTGCCATTGGCGATTGTGGGAGAAGCAAACGAGATAAGCTACAGCGAGGGAGGGGAAAATGCGACGCAGGACTCGCCGGTCGTGAGGGTTTTTATAGCAGGCCAGTAAGCATTGGGATTTTGGGGGATTTCACCGAGTCAGGCGGGAAGCTTGCGTGGGAACCTGTGAGGTTGCGTGGGAACGGGCTCACCGGCGATTCATTGGCGCCACCGTTTGGCCAAAAGAACGCCCCCGCGCACTGCGCAAGCTTGCGTTGTAAGTCGTCTGCGGCAGCGGGGTGACAAGACGTGTGAGAGGAGGACGAGAGGACACATACACATACAGTTAATAAAAAAAGTTTGCAATTTAATTACCTACTATACCCCTGTCCTGGTTTATAAGTAGGATTTAACTAATAAAATATGAATGCATGTCGCCATAGATTATATCGTTGGAGTCGTATTTGAACATAGTTTCCAGCTATACAATTTTTGTAACATGCATTAACATTTTTTTGGTTAAATTTAAGGTTATACACCAGCAAGTGTTTGCCCGCAACACACACGGCTTATTCCATCACAAACAGCTCTGATGGATCAACTGTCTGCCATGTATCGCACACGCAACTCTAATCTGGTTCGTGCTTGATGTCTCCGACATCGCTCTCATAGTTCGTCTTATTTGCCACGTATCACTGTGTCGTCCTCTACTCGCGTCCCTTGGCAAGCTCTGCTCGCCGTTAGGTTCCGCAGCGCGTTGTGCTCGCCGTTAGGCACCGCGGCGCGCTCTGCTCACGTTTGTCGGTGTGCTCGGCTTGTGGACAGCTTTTCATTGAGGCGACCATGGAGCACTCTGCTCGCGTCCTTCCCCGCGTGCTCTGCCAGCGGTTTGGCATGCGCACGATCACGTCGGGGGCCCCATATGCATGCGGTTGCGTCGCGTGCGTTGCCACGCGATGCAGTTACGTGCGGCATGATGGAGTTACGCGCTGCGAATTAGAGCTACCATCAGGGCCTGTCAATATTCCTGGCTGTCTGGCTTCCCCTTTAATTCTCGCGGCCATTATAACCTTAGTCTCTTCAACCTTTCGATCGTGCCCCACAACACAACAAGCACACCCACGACGACACATAGAGAGGGGATGTCCGGCGGTGCTCCAATGAAGTTCGGCGAGCATAGAGTGGAGACCCACGTGAGGGAGACGGATCTCTCGGTGGTGTACACCATCAACCCGGCCGTGGTGGACGACTACATCAACAGCGTTGAGCAGTTGCTTGCTGGAGACAAGTACAAGGTGGTCGGCATCGACCTCCAGTACACCGGCGGTCATCCCAGCACAGATCAGAAGGTTGTCATCGCCCAATTGTGCGTGCGCCATCATGTCCTCATCAACCACTATTGCATGGCCACAGAGCCTTGCGATCGTTCCAACAGGTTTGTCAATAGCACTGACTACAAGTTCGCCAAGGTGGATACCACCAACGATGTAAAAGCGCTCAGTGTTACGGGCTTGTCCTGTAAGAACCTTGTCGAAATTCATGACCACTACAGGGTCTGGGGCAGCACGAAGAAGGACTCCCTGGTCGAACTCGCCTCGGCCATCATCGACCCCTACTACGAAAAGATGAAGCAGGATGCCCAGAGAAGAAGTCCCGTATCCTGGCACGGGGCCTGGATGCGGCAACTGGATGAACCTCACATCAGGTTTGCGGCCAAATGTTGGGGAACGTAGTAATTTCAAAAAAAATCCTACGCACACGCAAGATCATGGCGATGCATAGCAACGAGAGGGGAGAGTGTTGTCCACGTACCCTCGTAGACCGAAAGCGGAAGCGTTTAGCACAACGCGGTTGATGTAGTCGTACGTCTTCATGATCCGACCGATCAAGTACCGAACGCACGGCACCTTCGAGTTCAGCACACGTTCAGCCCGATGACGTCCCTCGAACTCCAATCTAGCCGAGTGTTGAGGGAGAGTTTCGTCAGCATGACGGCATGGTGACGATGTTGATGTTCTACCGACGCAGGGCTTCGCCTCAGCACCGCTACAGTATTATCGAGGCGGACTATGGTGAAGGGGGGCACCGCACATGGCTAAAAGATCAAACGATCAATTGTTGTGTCTCCAGGGTGCCCCTGCCCCCGTATATAAAGGAGCAAGGGGGGAGGTGCGGCCAGCCAGGAGGGGCGCGCCAGCAGGAGTCCTACTCCCACCGAGAGTAGGACTCCCTCCCTTTTCCTTGTTGGACTAGGAGTGGAGGGAGAAAGAGGTGGAGGATAAGAAGGAAGGGGGCGCACGGCCCTTGCCCTGGCCGCCTCTCCTCTTCTCCACTATGGCCCGCTATGGCCCATTAACCCCCGGGGGGTTCCAGTAACCCCTCCGATACTCCGGTAAAATCCCGATTTCACCTGGATCACTTCCGATATCCAAATATAGGCTTCCAATATATCAATCTTCATGTCTCGACCATTTTGAGACCCCTCGTCATGTCCGTGATCACATCCGGGACTCCGAACAACCTTCGGTACATCAAAACATATAAACTCATAATATAACTGTCATCGAAACGTTAAGCGTGCGGACCCTACGGGTTCAAGAACTATGTAGACATGACCAAGACACGTCTCCGGTTAATAACCAATAGCGAAAACTGAATGCTCATATTTTCTCCCACATATTCTACGAAGATCTTTATTGGTCAGACCGCATAACAACATGTGTTGCTCCCTTTGTCATCGGTATGTTACTTGCTCGAGATTCGATCGTCGGTATCTCAATACCTAGTTCAATCTCGTTACCGGCAAGTCTCTTTACTCATTCTTGTTGGCGTTGACGTTGCCCTTCGAGATTCAAGTCGATTCGTAGCCAACCGAGGCTGACAAGCTCGTCTACATCAAGAAGCACTTCGCAACGAAGCTCAAGAGAGGATTTTCCAAGCATGTGTGCATCGACAAGTTCCTCAACAAGCTCGACAAGCTCCTCCACAAGCTCGGCAAGCACATCAAGTTCAACAAGAGAAAGACGACAATGGAAATCCTCCAAGACAAGAGCAACATGATTTCGACAACCCTCCTCGCCAAGAGCAACATGAGATTGTCAATCCTCAACGACATGGGTGTCATCATCCCCGACCCCAACACAATGAAGAGCAACGATATGGCAAGCTAAAGTTCACCATGCCCAAGTTCACCAGAAGAAATGACCCCGGAGAGTACATATCATGGGCATTGAAGGTTGAAAAAAATCTTCCGCTTGCACAACTACGAAGAAGAGAAGAAGATCGCCATAGCATCCCTTGAGTTCCAAGACTATGTCCTCATTTGGTGGGAACAAGTCATTGAGCGCTGAGAGGCAAGAGGCGAACCACCCATCACTACTTGGGCGCAAATGAAGAATGTCATGAGAGAATGATTCGTTCCAAACTACTACAACCACGACCTCTTCAAGAAGCTCCAACTACTCAAGCAAGGAACCAAGAGCGTTGAAGAGTACTACAAGGAAATGGAGATTGCCATGATACGAGCCAATGTCACGGAAGATGATGAGCAAACTATGGCACGTTTCTTGTATGGACTCAACCATCCTATCAAGAAGATCGCCGACTTCCAACCATACTCGAATCTCATCGAGCTAGTGCATCAAGCTACCAAAGCGGAACGCCAAGTGCAAGATGACCTCAAGTACACCAAGTTTGCATCCAAGTCCTACGGCTTCTCCAACAATCAAGCTTCAACGACTCCAACACCTTCTACCTCAACCAAGCCATCTACAAGCAACGGCGACAAGTCAAATTACAAGAAAACTTCGACAAGCTCAAGTCGTCCTCCTACTTCAAGCAACTTCAAGCCGAAAGCTTCATCATCATCTACCCCAACCGATGAGACCGTCAAGACAAGTTCCTTCAAATGTTTTACATGTGGAGGCCGAGGCCACAAGTCCTTTGAGTGCACAAACAAGCGCACCATGATCCTCAACGACGACGGAACCTACGATTCAATGAGTGAAGGAGAAATGAAAGCCCTTGAGCAAGTGGCCATGCACCGTCAAGTGAACAATGAAGATGAAGTTGATCAAGTCTTTTGCGATGAAGATTCAAGCCCCGCTCTTGTTGTCTCCAAGGTCTTGACTCCTCAACATCAACAAGATGAAGACCAAAGATGCCATATCTTCCACACAAAGGTCGACATCAATGGTAGGTCCGTCAAGGTCATCATCGATGGAGGGAGTTGTGAAGGAAATATGTCCTAGAGGCAATAATAAAGCTATTATTTATTTCCTTATATCATGATAAATGTTTATTATTCATGCTAGAATTGTATTAACCGGAAACATAATACTTGTGTGCACACATAGACAAACAGAGTGTCACTAGTATGCCTCTACTTGACTAGCTCGTTGATCAAAGATGGTTATGTTTCCTAGCCATTGACATGAGTTTTCATTTGATTAATGGGATCACATCATTAGGAGAATGATGTGATTGACTTGACCCATTCCGTTAGCTTAGCACTCGATCGTTTAGTATGTTTTTATTGCTTACTTCATGACTGATACATGTTCCTATGACTATGAGATTATGCAACTCCCGTTTACCGAAGGAACAATTTGTGTGCTACCAAACGTCACAACATAACTGGGTGATTATAAAGGTGCTCTACAGGTGTCTCCGAAGGTACTTGTTGGGTTGGCATATTTCGAGATTAGGATTTATCACTCCGATTGTCGGAGAGGTATATCTGGGCCCACTCGGTAATGCACATCACTTAAGCCTTGCAAGCATTGCAACTAATGAGTTAGTTGCGGGATGATGTATTACGGAACGACTAAAGAGACTTGCCGATAACGAGATTGAACTAGGTATTGAGATACCAACGATCGAATCTCGGGCAAGTAACATACCGATGACAAAGGGAATAACGTATGTTGTTATGCGGTCTGACCGTTAAAGATCTTCGTAGAATATGTGGGAGCCAATATGAGCATCCAGGTTCCGCTATTGGTCATTGACCGGAGACGTGTCTCTGTCATGTCTAAATAGTACTCGAACCCGTAGGGTCCGCATGCTTAAAGTTTCGATGATAGTTATATTATGAGTTTATGATTTTTGATGTACCGAAGGTTGTTCGGAGTCCCAGATGTGATAATGGACATGACGAGGAGTCTCGAAATGGTCGATACATGAAGATTGATATATTGGAAGCCTATATTTGGATATCGGAAGTGTTCCGGGTGAAATCAGGATTTTACCGGAGTACCGAGGGGTTACCGGAACCCCCCGGGGGCTTAATGGGCCATAGTGGGCCTTTGTGGAGTAGAGGAGAGGCGGCCAGGGCAGGGCCACGTGCCTCTCCCCCCTAGTCCAAATAGGACAAGGAGAGGGGGCGGTGCCCCCCCCCCTTTCCTTCCTCTCTCCCTCCTCTTTCCCCTTCCACTCCTAATATAACAAGGGAGGGAGTCCTACTCCCGGTGGGAGGACTCCTCCTGGTGCGCCCCCTCCTGGCCGGCCGCACCTCCCCCTTGCTCCTTTATATACGGGGGCAGGGGGCACCCTAGAGACACAACAATTGATCGTTTGATCTTTTAGCCGTGTGCGGTGCCCCCCTCCACCATAGTCCACCTCGATAATACTGTAGCGGTGCTTAGGCGAAGCCCTGCGTCGGTAGAACATCATCATCGTCACCACGCCATCGTGCTGACGAAACTGTCCCTCAACACTCAGCTGGTTCGGAGTTTGAGGGACGTCATCGGGCTGAACGTGTGCTGAACTCGGAGGTGCCGTGCGTTTGGTACTTGATCGGTCGGATCATGAAGACGTACGACTACATCAACCGCGTTGTGCTAACGCTTCCGCTTTCGGTCTATGAGGGTACATGGACAACACTCTCCCCTCTTGTTGCTATGCATCACCATGATCTTGGGTGTGCGTAGGAATTTTTTTGAAATTACTACGTTCCCCAACAGTGGCGTCCGAGCCTGGTTTTATGCGTAGATGTCATATGCACGAGTAGAACACAAGTGAGTTGTGGGCGATATAAGTCATACTGCATACCAGCATGTCACACTTTGGTTTGGCGGAATTGTTGGATGAAGCGGCCCGGACCGACATTACGTGTACGCTTACGCGGCACTGGTTCTACAGACGTGCTTTGCACACAGGTGGCTGGTGTAAGTGCATCTAGTGCCCCTTAGTGATTTTGGTGTATTGAAGACTTATAGGTTAAGGATCTAATGTGTTTGTGAGTGTACACAGGGCTATAAGTCTATGAGGAGTTTGATATTTACACAGAATTTCGACCCCTAAAAATGAAGTTCTTCGACTGAAGACTGTGGTATTCTGAAGACTTTCTGAAGACTTTGAAAGTGAAGAAATTGGTGTGACCTTGAAAACTTGGTATTCATTCGAGGAACATGAAGCATGAAGACTTTTGTTTTCATAGCTTCATTTTCTCTCTCTTGAGTCATAGGAAACACCATACTATTAAACGGGGTCGAGGAAATACAAAGGAAAATTTCCATGTGATGCTCAACTCAAAATCCTACACCTACCAATCCCTTCGAGTGAAGCCATTGGAAATCTCATACAGTTCAGTCAATTTCTTCAGTGACAGAGACGAAGTTCTTCAGGTCGCTGAGGAATTTGTTCTGACTGAGGAGTTAGGAATTCGCCAGTGCGGATTGCCTACACAGTGAGGAACATGATAGCCCTGAGGAATTTGAACCTCAAATTTTCGACCGTTGCTGTGCTACGCGCCAGCTATCCCAAAATATCTTGTCCACCTAACGGTCATATCATTTAAGGACATTTATGTCTTATCATGTCGGGTTGCTCCCTAGGCTATAAATAGCCGCCCCCTACAACCACTAGCTGGTTGGCTACTCCGCGAGAAACTGACACTTGTCAATTGAGAGCATCCCATCCTCCGAGGATTTTGAGCGAAAATCATCGAGTGAGGAAAATCCTAAACCCAAACCCAAACACCTACAAACCCAAAGTGATTGAGCATCACTGAAGAGATTGATCCTTCATGGATCTGACGCTTGTTACCTTTGAAGACTGTGCTTCTTCTAGACGGTTAGGCGTCATGGTCTAGAGCATCCAAGAGGAATTGTGGATCGCCGAGTGACCGAGTTTGTGAAGGTTCAGAAGTCACTTGAAGACTTACCACGAGTGATTGGGCGAGGGCTGTGTATACTTAGCTCAAGGAGAATACGGTGAGGACTGTGTGTCCGGGACTGTGTGTCCTCAGGTTTAAATACCTAGCCGCTCCAACCAGATGTACAACTAAGACAGCAGTTGGAACTGGTCTACAAAATCATTGTCTTCACCAAGCCAACTGGTTCTATTTTTTCAACTCTTTCATTTCCTTAGTATTGTGTTGTTTGCTTGTCATATCTGTGTTTGAAGACTTTGACTGAAGACTTTCTCAATTTCCTCAGTTCAATTTCTTCAGTCTGTTTGTCTTCATCTAGTGTTATCATGTGACTACGTTTTCTGTACTCTGTGCTTGTATTCATTTCATCATGATGACTATGCTTGTCGTCTGTTATGTTTACTTCTGAGTACTTATTCCGCTCCAAGTAGTTCTTCACTAAGGAATTTCCTCACTAGCAAATCCCTCAATGAAGAATTCATAAAAATCTCCTATTCACGACCCCCCCTCTAGTCGATATAACGCATTTTCAATTGGTATCAGAGCAAGGTACTCCCTTATTCTGTGTGATTTTGGTTTAACCGCCTGGAGTTTTAGTTATGTCGACCGCAGGTATGATCAAGGTCTCTGCTGGGTGTCCTACCTTCAATGGGACGGACTACCCCTACTGGAAGAATAATATGCGAATGCATCTTGAGGCAATTGATAACGATCTCTGGTATGTTGTGGAAAATGGTGTTCCCTTTGTCTCACCCTCACTGAACGCTACCAACGTGAAGAGATTCAAGCAACTCGACTCTCAAGCGAAGAATATCATATGTGGCCATCTGAGCAAAGGGCAGTATGGTAGAGTGAGTGCTTTGGAAACTGCTAAGCTTATCTGGGATAGGCTATCCAAAGTCAATGAAGGAGTTTCAACTCAGCGTGACTCTCGAGTTGATGTTCTTCGCAATCTCTTCGACCGCTTTAAAAGACTCGACAATGAAAATGTTCAGCAAACCTTCAATCGCCTCACTGATATCTCAAATGAGCTCCAAGCACTTGGTGCCACTGACATCACCGACCATGAGGTGGTGAAGAAATTGCTAAGATCGCTTGATTCCTGATTTGATACTCTGGCATTGATGATACAAGAGCATGTTGATTACAAGTCACTTGACCCCGCTGATATCCTCGAGAGGCTAAACACTCATGAGTTCCAGCTTGCTGAAAAGAGAGATCTCTATGGTTCGAGCTATGGCAGATCACGTGCACCGAAGGCCAAGGCATTATCTGAGTCCGAAGATGAAGACTCTGGTAGCAGCCTTGGTGACCCTGAAGAACTGAGTCATGATCTAGCACTGCTCGTGAAGAAATTCCAGAAGTCCTGGAAAGCCTTTTCTTGTAGTCACTGGATGAGGAATCATTGCTCCTTGAGGGTCTTCCAAAACTCTTCATCTCACAAGAAGAGCAGCTCCAAGAAGGCTCGGGCATTCATTGTCAAGGAAATGGACTCTGAAGCTGAATCTGAGGAACAAGAGGAAGAGGAGGCATCTGAGGACTCCGAGTCTGGTGTGGCGAGCCTAGCCCTCGCTACTGCATTCGTCGGCAAGTCTATCTTCAACTCTGAAGAAAATGACCTCACCAACAAGGCTGATGAAGGCAATGATGACTATGCTCCCACCTATTGCTTCATGGCTAAGGGTGCCAAGGTACTCAAATGTACCTCCTCTGACTCTAGTCAAAATGAATCTGATGAAAACCTTAAGCCCAGCTATTCTAAACTTGCTAAGATTGTTGTGAAACAACAAAGGGCTTTTGAAAAGGTTCAAAACATGCTAGACAAAAGTGATGATATGTTGGGTGAAGAAATGGATCGCACTAAAATCTTGACTGAAAATCTTCAGAGACTTCAGACCAGGTTTGACAACCTTCAAGGTCATCATAACACTCTCTTATCTGATCATGAGAAACTTTCTTATGAATTTCTTCAAAGAAAGCAAGATCTTGAGAAGCTAAGAGTGAGTTATGAAGATCTTCAGAAGGAGCACGATTCATTACTTGCTCAACAAATCAGCGCTGCTCAGGAAGAATTTGTTCCTCCATGTTTGAAATGCATTGAACGTGAATCTGCTAATTCTTCACCTGAATGTTCAAATGCTTCTAATGTTACAAATTCTTCACCTGCCTCTGCTATCACTAATTCCTCATCTGAGGACATTGCTAGTATCATTGACGATGCAGGGCTGAAGGAATTGTACATGACAGGCATGTACAAAAGCCTCAAGGGGCATCAGACTCTTTGTGATGTGCTTAAAAAGCAGATCCTCAATAGGAACCCTAGGAAAGAGGGTATTGCCTTTGAGAGGAAACTCAATGCTGATGGTACATATTGGAAGCCTGAGCAGTACCCCAAAACCTCATGGGTTGCTGCAAAGGGACCTCCAGTTGATCCATCTAATTTATCTGGTTATACATGTGAATCTTCTCATTCTTCTGATGAGTCATTTCACTCCAACTATAAACTGTTCAAAAATCAGAATGGTGAAGTATTTGCTAGATATGTTGGCACTAACTGCAGGAACGGTTCCCCTATGAAGAAAATCTGGGTTCCCAAAAGGTGCCTTGAAAGTCTTCAGGTGAATGTCCTCATGACACCACCTGTGAAGAATAGGAACCCCGGATCAAATTCTTCATATGGACCAAATTCTTCATATGGATCCAAGTCCTCATACGGACCAAATTCCTCACGTGGATCAAATTCCTCAAAAGGATCAAAGTCCTCATATGAACATCATCGTGCTAACAACTCTGTTTCGCAGGGAAGAGCCAAGGGCTATGAATATGAGCATTATTATTCTAATCATTATGTTCATAAGTCCTCGAAGAATTTCTCTGCTTATTCATATGCTTACCCTAACCACTCTTATGTGAAATGAAATGGATTGGCCTCTATGCCACCATTCTCATATGGAGCTCGCAGAGTGATGAACTTTTTGCCACCCCTTCAGATGTGGGTGGTGAAGAAAATGAACTAACCTTTTCTGCAGGGTCAGGTCTCCAGACGTGCTCAAACGTCTGAAGAATTTGCTGGGGACCTGACAAAATACCTGAAAGGACGCAGGCTAACCATGAAGAAATGAATTTTCATTTCACACGTCCCCCTACTGCTTTATTTGTCTCGCTGCTTGATGAAATTGATCTGATGAATTGTGATATCATATTCTTCGCTGCTGAAGTATATGAAGTTCGTAAGCTGCACTAATTCATCTGCAGGATGATCAACCCAAAGCCACTGAGTGGGTCCTCGATAGTGGATGTACAAACCACATGACTGGTGACAAGAATCTATTGATGGACGCTCCCTTATCATCATCGCATCTGAAGCATATCATCTTCGCTGACAAAAGAAAAAGTCAGGTATTGGGTCTAGGTAAGGTTCCTATCACAAAGGATCGACACATGGACAGAGTCATGCTTGTTGAGTCCTTAGGATACAACCTTATGTCTGTCTCAATGCTTTGTGATCTTGATATGGTTGTTGTCTTTGGCAAGTATCATTGTGTTGTGATTATGGAAGCTGACAATTCCAAAGTCTTCGAAGGCTTTAGGAGAGGAGACTTGTATATTGTTGATTTCTCTGCAGGCTCACAACCAGCCGTGTGCCTACTTGCAAAAGCTTCAGAAGGATGGCTATGGCACCGACGACTTGGTCATGCAGGCATGAGGAATTTGCACACGCTTGCAAAGAAGAAGCATGTCATTGGCATTGAGAATGTAAAATTCCTCAAGGATCACTTATGCGGTGCCTGTGAAGCTGGAAAGATGACCAGGTCCAAGCATCCAGCGAAGACTATCATGACCACTACTCGTCCATTTGAATTGCTTCACATGGATCTCTTTGGTCCTAATCATTATTCTGCTGTTTCAAATGAAGCATCTCAATATGGCTTTGTTATTGTTGATGATTACTCTCGTTACACATGGGTACACCTTGTTACTTACAAACATGAAGTGCAGGAAGTCTTCAAACGATTTTCCTTGAGGGCTTCAACCAACTTTGGTGTAAAGATCAAGCACATCAAAAGTGACAATGGCACTGAGTTCAAGAATTCGGGACTCGATGACTATCTTGATGAACTTGGTATTACTCATGAGTTATCTGCTCCTTATACTCCTCAAAAGAATGGCGTCGTGGAGTGCGAGAACAGGACTCTTGCTGAGATGGCTCGCACTATGCTTGATGAGTACAAAACACCTCGTCGTTTCTGGGTTGATGCAATTGATACTGCATGCCACATCATCAACAGAGTATATCTTCACAAATTCTTCAAGAAGACTGCCTATGAACTCCTCACTGACAAGAAACCCAATGTGAGTTATTTCAAAGTCTTCGGTGCTAAATGCTGGATTAGAGATCCTCACCATAACTCAAAATTTGCACCGAAAGCACATGAAGGTTTTATGCTTGGTTACGGAAAGGACTCGCACACCTACAGAGTCTTCAACAACGTTCTTCACAAGGTCGATGAAACTAATGGCTCGCAAAGAGAGCACCTACCTTCTGTGATAGATGAACCAGCACCTGAGGATTCTATCAAGTTCCAGGCTACTGAGGATGCCATTCCTACTGAAGAATCTGCTGAAGAATTCATTCCTGAACGTGAAGAATGTCAAGCTGATGCACCTGAGGAAAATGCCGAAGAAATTGATGCTGAAGAAAATGTTGATCAAATTCCTCAACGACAACCAGCTCACCCTCGCGTTGCAAAAGAATTGCAAGTGGAGAAGATCATCGATGACATTAGAGCACCAGGTCCGCTCACCCGCTCAAAAGCTTCACATCTATCTAACTTTTGTGGGCACTATGCTTTTGTCTCTATCACAGAGCCCGCTAAGGTAGATGAAGCATTTCCAGAGCCTGAGTGGATTCAGGCCATGCAAGAAGAATTACATCAATTCAAGCTCAACAAGGTCTGGGAACTGGTCAAACGTCCAGATCCTCGCAAGCATAATATCATTGGCACAAAGTGGATCTATCGCAACAAGCAAGATGAAAATGGCCTTGTGGTGAGGAGTAAGGCACGACTAGTAGCTCAAGGCTACACACAGGTTGAAGGAGTTGATTTCAATGAAACTTTTGCACCTATTGCTAGACTTGAGGCTATTCACATATTACTTGCTTATGCTAACCATCATGATATCATCTTATATCAAATGGATGTGAAAAGTGCATTCCTCAATGGTAAGCTTGAGGAAGAAGTATATTTTGCTCAACCCCCAGGTTTTGAAGATCCAAAGAATGCTGACAAAGTCTTCAGACTCAATAAGGCCCTCTATGGCCTCAAGCAGACCCCTCGGGCGTGTGATGAATTTGCCTATATGATGAGTGAAGAATATCAAATGTCTATGATGGGAGAGTTGAAATTCTTCTTAGGTCTTCAAATTCGTCAACAGCGCAATGGCATATTCATATCTCAGGAGAAATACCTCAAGGATGTACTGAGGAAATTCGGCATGCAAGATTGCAAAGGCATCAAAATTCCTATGCCCACAAATGGTCATCTGTGCATTGATGAAAATGGTATTGACTTCGATCATAAGGTATACCGCTCCATGATTGGTTCTTTATTGTACTTATGTGCATCTAGGCCAGATATAGTGCTTAGTGTTTGCATGTGTGCCCGGTTTCAAGCTGCACCGAAGGAATCACACCATAAGGCTGTGAAGCATATTCTTCGATATCTAGCTCACACACCAATACTAGGATTATGGTATCCCAAGGGCTCAGATTTTGATCTCATTGGATATTCTGACTCTGACTATGCTGGTGATCATGTGGACTGCAAGTCAACATCTGGTACATGTCATTTCCTCGGACGATACTTGGTCTGTTGGTCCTCGAAGAAACAGAACTGCTTATCATTGTTTGCTGCTGAAGCTGAGTACATTGCTGCTAGTTCTTGTTGTGCTCAACTGCTATGGATGAAGCAAACACTCAAGGACTATGGTGTCAACGTGAAGAATGTGCCTCTCCTCTGTGACAATGAGAGTGCCATCAAGATTGCTCACAACCCAGTTCAGCACTCGAAGACAAAGCACATCCAGATTCGTCATCATTTTCTTCGTGATCATGTGTTGAAGGGCGACATTTCTATTGAGCATGTGAAGACTGAAGAACAACTAGCCGATATCTTCACTAAGCCCTTGGATGAGAAGAGATTTAGCAAGTTGTGGTGTGAGCTAAATGTCTTAGAGTCTTCGAATGTACTTTGGAAAAGGCACTCATCCTAATACTTATGCAAAATTGATGACTTAGATGTGCAACACATGAAGAAATGTTTTTCTTCAATCAATGAGGAATAACACTCTAAGTGTGAAGAAATTAATGAGGAATTTTATTCTCAGAACCCTACGACAATTGTACGCGGTGTCTGAAATCATCATTCTTATAGGGTGGGACACGCCACCACAAAAGTTGAAAATCTTCAATTTGAGTTTTTCCCCAGTTTTTGAAATTCCTTAGTTGTCCAATTTATTCAACTTTGCAAAATCTTCACTTGTTTCATTGTTTTTCTTCATTGGCTATATGAGTTTGTCCTCTACAGCATTCACTTATGGCTATTTCTTCAAGTTGATTTTTCTGCTAAGTGAATGTGATCGGACCCTTTCCCTCTATGCCATACTCAACCCAATATATTCACAAATTCTTCATGTGTGTTCTATTTGAAACTCGTTCAAAATCTTCATTGTGTCCTTGTCAGCTGAAGAAATTGCGAACGGAACGTTAAAACTAATCTTATCCAAATTTTCGGTTTTGCCGCTCAAACCGTTCCGCATCCCACGATACATTATTCTAATCACCCACGATCTAACACGATTTCCACTTCACAGTACGTGGGTGACACATGTCATGTGAAGGAGAAGGGTCAGGGGCACGTTCGTCCCAAATCTTCGGGCGAACAGTTTTTCACCGTGGCTATAAATACCCCTGTCCCCTTCCTCACTTCTTTTACTCCGCTCGAACTCTCTCCCGCTCGAGCTTCCCAAACCCTAGCGCCGCCGCTACTCCATCGTCGCCGGTGAGGAAGAGCTTCACTGCCTCAACCTCGTCGCCGTCGTACTCGCGCCGGCCGCGGAAATCTTCACCTCGCCGTCTTCCTCCGCCGAGTTAGGACGTGGAAGATCTACACCGACGAACCTCACTTCTCCACCTCTGTGTTCGTCGTGTTCTTCATTTAGGGTAATTAAAAGTTACTTTTACTGCCCTCTTTGATTCGAAAATTTTCTACAAAATCTTCAAAGGTGTTTTTATTCCTCAAATCCTCACACACAAAACACCTCACAAGTCATATGTTCTTGATTCATTTCTCTAAGCATCATTTTCTTCAAGATTCCTCAATTGTGTGGATCTTCGATCTATACAACTCTAGAACCTAAGACAAAGCACCCTTAGTGAAATTCTTCAAGACTCATCTGGTCAAATTCCTCAAACTTGTTCTTTTTGAAAAACCTTCTGAGAACGCATATGACCTCTCCAAATTCCTCGCAACTATACTCTCTTCACAGGTACTCATGTCCGCTGCTGAATCACTAGGTTCTCATCAACTTAACTCATTTGCTGCGTTCCTCGAAGAAAAATTGCATACTTCTTCAGAGAATTCGATAGTTCAAATTCCTCATCTGAGGAATATGGCAGACGGAAAGAAGCCACAGAAAGGAGTAAAGAGGCCTGAGGTCATGACTGCTTTTGAAATCCCTGAGGACATTTACAAAGAGTACTGCACACCTGATGAGGGAAAGTTTGGTAAGGAAAACAAAAATCAGCGCAAGGTGCGCATACAGAGGATTGAACGGAGATGGGCACGTGAATGGAGGGAATACAGATATGTAACCCCAAAGTATATGAAGAAATTCGCACCGAATCCTCCATGCCCAAGAGCCCCATTGGCACCTGGCCAAGTGGCAGATCCCACTAGCATCAAACGCGGTGAGGACTTTCCTGAAGAATGGGCCAAGCGCCAAGCCAAATTGGCAAAACAAGCCAAAGAAGCAGTGAGGAAATTCAATGAAGACTCTGCTGCTGCCACTGAGGCCTCTGTCAAGCCAAAGAGATCTATGGCAAAGAAGCATGCGCGCAAGCCAAGTGCTTCACCAACAGTGCCCTCACGGCCAAGCTCCTCAGCTGTGCCCTCACGGTCAGAATCTTCAAAATCCTCAAGACCAATTCCTCATGCTGCTGCTGCTCCTCCGAAATCCTCAGCTCCTCCAACGTCCTCAACTGTTCCGACAAAGTCCTCAGCACCTGCGCATCTGGCCTCCTGCCAAAGTACTACAGGCATCTCCATCGCCTTTGGTGTCTCTGCAAGTTCCTCAGCTGCACCAAGTTCCTCAGCTGGACCCTCTCCGCTGAAGACAAAGGCCACTGCTGGACGAGGTCCTCGCCCTAGTCCGAAGAAAAAGCAGGTGGCTTTCCAAGTGCCCTCTGACGATGATGAGGTTGATGAAGAAGAACTTGCCGAAATCATTAGAGATAGGAAAGCTAAGGCCGCTAGTGCCAAAGGCACACCTGTGCCACTACTCTTGGATCCAAGGGCGATCCTCGATTACATTGATCTCTCGCACAAGGACCCAACTACACCTATGCCAGATTTCAAGTTGACACTTGGCCAAAGTAACATGTTGACTCATTTCATCCAAGAGGAGAAATGGAAATATGAGCAGGCTAGACAGATCAAGAAATCGCAGTACAGAAAAGAGAAACTGCTAAAGAAAATTGTTGTCAAGATGACACCTGAAGAACTCGTCAAGATGCAGGCTGACATCAAAACCCGCATCGATAAATTTGATGCTTACTATGCTAATTGGAAAGGAGCCAAAGTCAGGTTTGTCAAACTGACAGAAAAGTTCACCAATGTTGCAGCCCCATCGCAACAAGAAGTTCCTCAAGCTGAAGCTTCTGCTCAGCCCACTGAAGAACATGCCAGCACCGCTGATGACTTTCAGGCTGCTGAACAAAACGATAGTTCCAGGGCCGATGACTCCATTCCACCCGCTGAAGAAACTACCAGGGCATCCACTAGTGATGCGCCTCAAGAAAATGAAGAAGTCAGGTCAACTACATCAGTTGCGCCTGAAGAAATTCAAACAGATTCCTCAACTCCTCCCACGCCTAAACCAACTCCTATCCTTCCATCTGCATCAGATGCGACTTTCAGCCAAAGCTTTTGACTGATCGTGAGTTACTCCTCAGTCTTCATCAGAAGGTTGATCGTAATCATAAATGGGTCAAGCGTCAGTGAAAGCACAAGTGCTCCCTGGGTGGTTTTGGCAATTAATGTCAACATATCTCTTGTTGGACTAACACTTTCACCTAGTATGTTTCAGATAAGTTCAACAATGAAGTGGCATGGACTAAAGGATGTGGAACTCCTTCAAGATGCTAAGGACATAGGATTGGCTCAAGCTTCAAGATCAAGACTCTACATTTTATATTTTAGTGATCCAAGATCACATTGAGTCTATAGGAAAAGCCAATACTATCAAGGAGGGATGAGGTGTTGCTTAATGAGCCTCTTGCTTCATGTGCTTAGTGATATGCTCCAAAACACTCAACTATCTTCCCACATCCACATATGACCTAAACCAAAAGTCAAACTCGGCCCCACCGACTTTTTCTATCCGGCGCCACCGAGTTTCACTTGTCATAGCCACTGTCACAAACCCTAGCAAATCGGTTTCACCGATAGGGATCTCGGTCTCACCGAGATGGGATTGTAATCTCACTGTGTATGTCCATTGCCAAAATCGGTCTCACCGAGTTTGAGCAATCGGTACTGTCGGCGTTCTGGGAACGGGGGTCCCCAGACTTGCCTGCCTGCGGCCTGCGGCGTGGCTCGAGTGGGGGCCCAACGTGGCCCATCTTCATCAACACAAGGCTCAAGACCCTCGCGGGGGGCCAAGCCTCGCGAGGCGGACGACATGGAGCTTCCTCTAGCACGGCCTCCTTAGGCTGGCTCGCGAGGAGGCGGAGAGATCAAGGTGGGATACCTCACGAGGTGCCCATGACGCAGGCCATGACGATCAAAGGTGCCAGGCGGGCGCCAGCCCGCGCAGTGTCCTCCCTTTCCTCTTTGGTGCAAAGGGGGCAAACGCAGGCGAGAAGATCAAGAAAAGGCACCCATTTCGGTGCAACGAGACCAATACCAACTCCATGACAAGGAGGAAGTCACTGTGGAGCCCAAGCCGGCGTCATCACCAGAGCCTTTGGCAGGGGAAGACCAACTTTAGTCAGGATAAGTGTACCCGATGTTCCCCTTCAAATCGGCCAATTGTTGGCGCCCTTCCCGCTCAAATATTTGGGAAGAGGCCCAGGGCCTTTGCCTATATATAGGTACTAGCCGCTCCCAGAGAGGGCAGATCGAGACATCCAGAGAGAGGAGAAGACCTAGAGAAAGTAGAGAGAGAGAGAGAAGGGCGATCGAACTCCCCCCAGCAGTTCATCCCCTAGCCAAGAACAGACCCTCGCGAGGTCGTTCCCCTTTGTACTGTTCTTCCTCATCAGCCCTAGAGGCAATCCACCACACCACACTGGAGTAGGGTATTACACCACAATGGTGGCCCGAACCAGTATAAACCCTGTGTCTCTTGTGTTGTTCTTGCAGTAGTTTAGATCCCAGCGAGACGGAGAGGTAGAGGGCACGATCTCCGCGCGCACCCCAGAGTTCGAACCTTAAGGGTCTGCCGGAACCCGTGATCCGACATTTGGCGCGCCAGGTAGGGGTGCGCCGTAATCTGCTTTTCACCGCTCCGCTCTCCTTCGACCGCCGCATCCATGTACGGCGCACGTCGAGCCCGCGCCACGCCAGCAGCCCTCGCTAGCGGACATTCTCGCCATTCCCTGCCGCTCACCGTCAACACCGCCACCGGCCTGGCGGGAGGCGAGCAACAAGCGCCACCCCGGCGCCTGCTTATGCGACCGGGCTGCCGCACAGCAACGTCGACGCTCCCGGTCGTCGCGGCCCTCCTGGGCGGCTCGCAGGCGCCACCAACAAGCCGCCACGTCAAGCCGTTTGCCCGCCAGATCGGCGTCGCTTCCGCACGGCAGGGGGCTCCCACGGACCGGGCGGCGCACGAGGCCGGCCTGACCTTCAGCTCGGAAGATCACCCAGCTAACTTGGCTGGTTCGGGCGCGCTCCCCCTGTTGTGCACCCCCACCATCTGCCAGGTGGCCGTCACCAGAACCCTCGTCGATGGCGGCGCGGGCCTCAGCGTGCTTTCGGTCGAGACCTTCAACCTCCTCCGCATACCCCGGGAGCGGCTGCAGCCCAGCCGATCCTTCTCGGGCGTCGGGGGCGGGTCGTCCGACTCCTTGGGACAGATCCGGCTCCCGGTGACCTTCGGCACCTACGACAACTTCCGCACGGAGATGGTCGACTTCGACATCGCCCCCATCGGCCTCCCTTACAACGCCATCCTTGGCTACCCGGCACTGGCTCAGTTCATGGCCGCCACGCACCCAGCGTACAACCTCATGAAGATGCCCGGGAGCCACGGTACCCTCACCGTGCACGGAGACACCGGGGACACCCTACGAGTACTCAAGCTCGCCTTCAAGACGGCGGCATCGGCGCAGCCCGTCGACGCGGGGACCCCTGAGCCCAAGGGGGCTGCGCCTACCAAGAAGAAGCAGTTGTTCACCCAGGACAAGGCAGAAACCAAGTAGATACCCGTAGACGAGGACGGATCCTCCAGCGCCACTTTCACCATTGGCGCCAACCTGGGGCCTGACCAGGAGGAGGCCCTGGTCAAGTTCCTGTGTGCAAACAAGAAAGTGTTTGCTTGGGAGCCCGACCAGTTGGCAGGGATCCCCAGGGACGTCATCGAGCACCACCTCAACGTATGCCCAAACGTGTGCCCCGTGAAGCAGAAGGCCAAGCGGCAGTCCGCAGAGAAGCAGGCCTTCATCGTCCAAGAGACCCGCAAGTTGGAGGCCGCTGGAGTTATCCGCGAGGTCCGGTACCCAGATTGGTTGGCCAACCCTGTCGTTGTACCCAAGAAAGGGGGGAAGGAACGCATGTGCGTAGACTTCACCAACCTCAACAAGCCATGCCCGCAAGATCCATTCCCGCTCCCTCGCATCGACCAGATCGTCGATTCCACCGCCGAATGCGACCTGCTGTGCTTTTTGGATGCCTTCTCAGGATATCACCAGATCAGGATGGCAATAGAAGACGTTGAGAAGACCGCCTTCTTGACCCCGTGCGGGGTATACTGCTATACGTGCATGCCGTTCGGGCTACGCAACGTAGGGGCAACCTTTCAGCGGCTGATGCACATCACCTTGGGCCCGCAGCTCGGGAAGAATGTTGAAGCATACGTTGATGACATTGTGGTGAAATCTCGAGAGGCCAGGACCCTGATACAAGACCTGGAGGAGACCTTCGCGAGCCTTGACGCAGTGAACCTGCGGCTCAACCCCGAGAAATGCGTGTTTGGCGTTCCCTCGGGCAAGCTTTTGGGATTCCTTGTGTCTCACCGTGGCATCGAGGCCAACCCCAAGAAGGTCAAGGCGGTCGAGGACATGAGTCCGCCAAAGACCCTCAGAGAAATGCAGAAGCTCACCGGGCGTGTGACCGCACTAGGGTGCTTCATCTCCAAGTTGGGAGAACGAGCGCTGCCTTTCTTTCAGCTCATGAAGAAAAAGGGGCCCTTTGAATGGACTGAAGAGGCGGATAAGGCGTTTCAAGATCTCAAGAGGTACCTAACCAGTCCCCCATTTATGGTGGCCCCGCGCCCTCAGGAGCCTCTGCTGCTTTACCTTGCCGCCACTCCTTACTCTGCCAGCGCAGCACTAGTGGCGGTTAGGGAGGAGCGCCAGTCCAAGACCACAGCGGCAGCCCGAGGTCAGACAAGACGGGAACAGGGAAAGCTCGAGAAAGCCGAAGCTACAGATGAAGAGAGCCAACCGCCGAGGGATGCACAAGAGACAGGAGAAGCAGCATGCCAGGATGGTTCACCTCCCGAGGACGCAACATCTCGCGAGGTGTCCTCACCTCCCGAGGGCGCCGCGACCCAAGCTGCTCACAGCCTAGTTGAGCACCCGGTCTACTTCGTTAGCACGGTGCTGCGGGATGCGAGGGCCTGATATCCCATGCCCCAGAAGCTCCTCCTCGCGCTGCTGGTGGCCTCGCGCAAGCTGCGGCACTACTTCCAAGCTCATCCGATCAAGGTCATCTCATCGTACCCCCTAGAGAGGGTGCTCAGGAGCCCTAACTCAGCCGGAAGGGTCGCCGAGTGGAACATAGAGTTGCAAGCGTTTCAGCTCGAGTTCAGCACAACTAGGGTCATCAAAGGAGCCGCGTTGGCGGATTTCATGGCGGAATGGACAGAGGCGCCGAACCTCAAGGATGACGAGGATCGCTCCCTCTCCCCAGGGAGCGAGGCGCCAGAGGGATGGGTCATGTACTTCGATGGGGCATTCTCCAGGTACGGCGCGGGGGCTGGTGTTGTACTGATATCACCCACTCAGGATAAGCTTTGCTATGCAGTACAACTCTGTTTCCAGCAAGGAGAAAAGGTCTCCAACAACATAGCAGAATATGAGGGACTGATAGGAGGGTTGAAGGCCGCGACGGCCCTGGGAGTGAAGCGCCTCACCGTCAAGGGCGACTCGCAGCTCCTAGTCAACTTCTCCAACAAGGTGTACGAGCCGAACGACGAGCATATGGAGGCATACCTAGCAGAGGTCCGCAGGATGGAAAAGCAGTTCTGGGGGCTGGAGCTGAAGCACGTGCCCCGTGGCACCAACCAGGAAGCTGACGACATAGCTGGACGGGCGTCCAGGCGGCTGCCGCAGAAGCCCGGCGTCTTCTAGGAGCGGCTCTTCAAGCCTTCAGCGCAGCCAACGCTATCAAGCACAGCTCAGCCTCGTGAGGAGCTCCCTCAGCCGCCAGCCTCGGGAGCCCCGGCCTGCGGACCGACCTCAGGAGCACGTTTGCTCCTGACGATGGAACCTCAGGAGGAACGCTGGATCACTGAGCTCCGGAGTTACCTGATACATGGGACCCTGCCAGAGAAGGAGGAGGAAGCAGAACATGTGGCGCGGCAGGCCACGGCATACTGCATCAGAGACGGAGAGCTCTACCGGAAGCGACCCAACGACGTATCTCTGCGCTGCATCTCCGGGGAGCAAGGAAGGGAGCTACTGGGGGACATACACGCCGGAGACTGCGGACACCACTCGTCATCACGAACCCTCGTCGGCAAAGCCTTCCGTAGTGGGTTCTATTGGCCCACCGCGCTCAACGACGCGATCGAGTTGGTGAAGGCTTGTGAGGCCTGCCAGTTCCATTCCAAGCAAATCCATCTGCCGGCGGGGAGCCTGCAGACTATACCCCTCTCGTGGCCATTCGCAGTTTGGGGGCTGGATATTCTGGGCCCGTTCCCTCGGGCGCCAGGGGGCTACTGTTACCTCTACGTCGCCATTGACAAGTTCACCAAGTGGGCGGAGGTGGAGGCTGTCTGAACCATCCCCGCAGGCTCCGCGGTCAAGTTCATCAGGGGCATCGTGAGCCGGTTCGGGGTGCCGAACCGCATCATCACAGACAACGGTTCGCAGTTCACCAGTAACCTCTTCAAAACATATTGTGCTAACCTTGGAACGCAGATATGCTACGCTTCGGTGGCACACCCGCGAAGCAATGGGCAAGCCGAACGAGCCAACGCGGAGGTCCTGAGAGGCCTCAAGACCAGAACGTTCAAGAAGAAGCTGGAGGCCTGCGGCAGGGGTTGGTACGATGAGCTCCAATCCGTGTTGTGGTCCATCCGCACGACCGCGACCAGGCCAACCGGGGAGACTCCGTTCTTCCTGGTCTACGGAGCTGAAGCAGTTCTTCCTCACGAGGTCAGGCGTCGCTCCGCATGGGTCCTGGCGTTCGAAGAGGCGCAGCAGGACGCCATGCGGGGGATGGACCTCGTGCTGGGGGAAGAACGCCGCCGAGAGGCCGCGCTGCGAGCGGCAAGGTACCAACAGACGCTACAACGATATCACTGCCGCAACATCCGCCCCAGGACCCTTGAGGTAGGAGACTTCGTACTCAGGCGGGTCCTCTCCAGGGAAGGGCTGCACAAGCTCTCTCCCATGTGGGAGGGCCCGTTCAAAGTTGTTCATGTTTCCAGGCCAGGCTCCGTGCGCTTGGAGACTCAAGAGGGGGAGCCGATCAGGAACGCGTCGAACATCCAGCACCTCAGGAGGTTTTACCCCTAAAAGGCCCTGAGCCTGTGAAGAAGGCGAACGCCTGTGAAGACCTTCTCTTTTTGGAAAAGGCCCTGAGCTTGTGAAGAAGGCGAACGCCTATAAAGACCTTCTCTTTTTGGAAAAGGCCCTGAGCCTGTGAAGAAGGCGAACGCCTGTGAAGACCTTCTCTTTTTGGAAAAGGCCCTGAGCCTGTGAAGAAGGCGAACGCCTGTGAAGACCTTTTCTTTTTGGAAAAGGCCCTGAGCCTGTGAAGAAGGCGAACGCCTGTGAAGACCTTCTCTTTTTGGAAAAGGCCCTGAGCCTGTGAAGAAGGCGAACGCCTGTGAAGACCTCCTCTTTTTTGGAAAAGGCCCTGAGCCTGTGAAGAAGGCGAACGCCTGTGAAGATCTCACCTCTAAGGAGAAAGGCCCGGAGCCTGTGAAGAAGGCCAATGCCTGTGAAGCTCGCCGCCCCGTGACACTCTCACGTAATAATGAGTGGGGTTGTACACGCCCCGGAGTCTCAGGAGCGCCGGCCTCAGGCCCTGGGGCTCCCTCCCACGCCCAGTGGCAGCACTTAGCTCCGCGCTGGTGAGAAGACGTCGAAGACTAGACTAGGTGCCGGACGCAGCTTTTTCATTTGCTTTCCGCATTTGGCATGTTCTACTTGCATTTGAGGTCTTACCGAAGCTATCGCCGTTATTGATTCGTGGTTTGTTGATTTTCGCTCCTCGTTTTGATTCTCTCTCACGAAGGCCTCGCGAGGGGCGGGGCTCGAGCCCTCGCGAGTGTTTTTCTCTAGCCATTTAAAGGCTTCATGACTCGGGCTCTCTACAGGAGCACCCCTCTAGTCCGTGCCCCTCGGGCATCGCGACGTACACACAGGGCCTGGGTCGGTCGCCCCCCGGCTGGGGCCGCGAACTACCTACGCGAGGGTAAATAGTTGTGAGGCGCGACAACAAAATCAAGGTAACAACTATAAACGGCAATAGTTCTTAAACACGCCCCCACGGGGCTCCACGCAGTTGTCTTATCTTACACAGGAAGGAAAAGGAAAGGGAAAAGGGCGAGCCCGACGCGGCCCGCCCCACATCGGTCAACGGAGGTGACACCCGATGCCTCCGGAGCTCAGGCGGACTCCCTCTCGCGCTTCACCGAAGCGCGATGACGGGCGACAGAACAGCCACCCCCCAAGCAGGCGTGGAGGCGAGGGGGCTGGCTGCGGCCACCGCTGGAGGAGCCACCTGAAGGGGAGTAGGCGAAGCTCAGGGAGCCTCGAGCACCGCCAGCGGCGCGATCGCTGTCCCCTTCGTCGTCGCCCTCAGGGCAGCATCCCGCGCAGCGACCGTCTTCCCCAAACACCCTCACGTAGAGGGTGCTGTCGCCATCGAACTTGAAGTGCAGGGTGCACCGCTCGCCCAGGCCGCGCGCGGGGGCAAACGTCTGCCAGCCGCGGGTCAGGGCCCCGTTCCCAGAAGGGGAGACCTCGAGCGAGACCCAAGAGGCCATGCTGCAGCAGTCGTCGGCCTGAAGCCAGAAGCCGCACCGGGCGTCGGCCGGCATCTTGCTGATGAAGAAGCGAGGGAGCTGGAGCCAGGTGCCGGCCGGGTCCGCCGACCACACGACGAACTCCGGCAGCACTTCTGCCGAGCGAAAGCGCGGCCTGGGAGGCCGCGCAGCCACAACCCGCCTCTCCATGGTGGCAGATCGCTCACCACCGCGCGGAGAACCGCCCCTGTGTCCGCGGGGAGCCTCAGCGGGGACCGCGGGATGCTTGCGGGGACGACCCCGGCCACGCTTGGCCGGAGGGGAGTCGGGCCCCGCCCGACTAGCCTTCCCCTTCTCCGTAGCTGAGAACCTCTTCGGAGCCATGCGGGCGGTGGCGGCAAGGGAGAGGGGGAAGAAGAGAAGCAGGAAAGGATGGACTGGCGGAGCTCGTGCGGCCTCGCACTTATAGCCGGAAAAGGCCAACCGTCAAGCACCACGATCGCAGGTAATAATGGCCCGTATCTATGCATGCAGGGACTAGTCAAGTCACGCAGTTGCCGAGGCGTCGTGGGGAAGTGGAGACGCCCACGTCCTGTCAAACCGCCACGCGGCGCCCAAGGCCGCAGGCTGTTAGGGCCCGCGGCGCTTCGCACTTGCCCTTTCGCCTCTCGGCACGGCCAAGTCCATGCGCGCCTTGGGCCCGGGGGCTACTGTCGGCGTTCTGGGAACGGGGGTCCCCAGACTTGCCTGCCTACAGCCTGCGGCATGGCTCGAGTGGGGGCCCAACGTGGCCCATCTTCATCAACACAAGGCTCAAGATCCTCGCGGGGGGCCAAGCCTCGCGAGGCGGACGACATGGAGCTTCCTCCAGCAGGGCCTCCTTAGGCTGGCTCGCGAGGAGGCGGAGAGATCAAGGTGGGGTACCTCACGAGGTGCCCATGACGCAAGCCATGACGATCAAAGGTGCCAGGCGGGCGCGAGCCCGCGCAGTGTCCTCCCTTTCCTCTTTGGTGCAAAGGGGGCAAGCGCAGGCGAGAAGATCAAGCAAAGGCACCCATTTCGGTGCAACGAGACCAAGACCAACTCCATGACAAGGAGGAAGTCACTGTGGAGCCCAAGCCGGCGTCATCACCAGAGCCTTTGGCAGGGGAAGACCAACTTTAGTCAGGATAAGTGTACCCGATGTTCCCCTTCAAACCGGCCAATTGTTGGCGCCCTTCCCGCTCAAATATTTGGGAAGAGGCCCAGGGCCTTTGCCTATATATAGGTACTAGCCGCTCCCAGAGAGGGCAGATCGAGACATCCAGAGAGAGGAGAAGACCTAGAGCAAGTAGAGAGAGAGAGAGAAGGGCGATCGAACTCCCCCTAGCAGTTCATCCCCTAGCCAAGAACAGACCCTCGCGAGGTCGTTCCCCTTTGTACTGTTCTTCCTCATCAGCCCTAGAGGCAATCCACCACACCACACTGGAGTAGGGTATTACACCACAATGGTGGCCCGAACCAGTATAAACCCTGTGTCTCTTGTGTTGTTCTTGCAGTAGTTTAGATCCCAGCGAGACGGAGAGGTAGAGGGCACGATCTCTACGCGCACCCCAGAGTTCGAACCTTAAGGGTCTGCCGGAACCCGTGATCCGACAGGTACTACCGAGATTACAATGCAAACTTTCTCGTTAGCTTATTACCAAAATCGGTCCCACCGAGTTTGTGTAATCGGTCTCACCGAGTTTGCCTGACCAACTCTCTGGTTAGCTTATTACCAAAATCGGTCCCACCGAGATTGTGTAATCGGTCACACCGAGATTACGTTATGCCCTAACCCTAACCATATCGGTCCTACCGAGTTGCGTCTCAGTCCCACCGAAAATTCTAACGGTCACTAGGTTTGCTGAATCGGTTCGACCGAGTTTAACGATTCGGTCCCACCGAGTTTGGCAGATTATGTGTAACGGTTAGATTTTGTGTGGAGGCTATATATACCCCTCCACCCACTCTTCATTTGTGGAGAAAGCCATCAGAACACATCTACACTTCCAATACACATGTTCTGAGAGAGAACCACCTACACTTGTGTTGAGCTCAATATATTCCATTCCTACCATATGAATCTTGATCTCTAGCCTTCCCCAAGTTGCTTTCCACTCAAATCTTCTTTCCACCAAATCCAAATCATGTGAGAGAGAGTTGAGTGTTGGGGAGACTATCATTTGAAGCACAAGAGCAAGGAGTTCATCATCGACACACCATTTGTTACTTCTTGGAGAGTGGTGTCTCCTAGATTGGCTAGGTGTCACTTGGGAGCCTCCGACAAGATTGTGGAGTTGAACCAAGGAGTTTGTAAGGGCAAGGAGATCGCCTACTTCGTGAAGATCTACCGCTAGTGAGGCAAGTCCTTCGTGGGCGACGGCCGTGATGGAATAGACAAGGTTGCTTCTTCGTGGACCCTTCATGGGTGGAGCCCTCCGTGGACTCGCGCAACCGTTACCCTCTGTGGGTTGAAGTCTCCTTCAACATGGATGTACGATAGCACCACCTATCGGAACCATGCCACAAACATCTGTGTCTCCAATTGCGTTTGAATACTCCAAATCCTTCTCTTTACATTCTTGCAAGTTGCATGCTTTACTTTCCGCTGCTCATATACTCATTGGATGCTTGCTTGATATGTATTGTGTTCATTGAAGTTGTGCTTAAACTCCACCTAAACTTAAGAATATTAAAAGCTGCAACTTTTGGCACTTAGTGTCTAATCACCCCCCCCCCTCTAGACACCTCTTCTCGATCCTTTCAATTGGTATCAGAGCTTTGGTCTCCATTGCCTTGGTTTAAACACCTTTGGAGGAAGATGGATGTGTCTACTTTAGGGAGTCTTAGACATAGAGTGCCCATTCTTGATGGAGAGTATTTTCATGAGTGGAAAAATGAAATGCTTGAGATTTTCAATGAATATCACTTGAACAAGTACATTGCTAGTCCTTGTGCACCTCATATTGATCCTTTGCACCCTACCCTAGGAGAAGATATTGACATGATTCGCAAACTTAGAACTGTTGAGCTCATCATTAGAGGATTGCCCAAAAATCTGATTGCTAGTTTGCCTACTCTTAATTGCGCCTATACTATATGGAAATTTCTTGAGGACCGATTTCCGGATTATTCCATAAAAAATTTAGACAAAACTCTCCATAAGTCTATTGCCTTGAGTAAGATGAACTCTAGTGATCCTAGTTTTGGTGATTGTCTATTTGAGCTTACCAATCTCATGTGTGCTAAAGGAAATGTTGGAATCATTAGTGATATCATATACGAAGCTATTAGAATTCATAAAGGTAACCACTTTGATGATCATTTACCTAATGAATTACCCTCTCTAGGAATTGATCAATCATAAGATGATGTTGAACATGGATACTATGATGAAGATGATGATAGTGACTATGATCTTGATGATGCAATGAGACAATTTGGTCTTATGGCAAATCTTCGCGGCTACATGGCTGGAGGAAAGGAGTGGGTCCTTGATAGTGGATGTACTGATCATATGACCGGAGATGAAGAGATGTTCCGTGAGCTTGCTGAAAATGACGGCCCTCGAAAATATGTCACCTTTGGTGATAATTCAAAGGGTAAGGTGGTTGGCCTTGGTAAGGTGGCCATCTCACACGATAGCTCCATACAAAACGTCATGCTCGTTGAATCCCTTGGATACAATTTACTTTCAGTTTCTAGACTTGCAGATTTTGGTTTCAATGTCCTATTCATTGAAGTAGATTGCCAAGTGTTTCGTAGAGACAATCATAAAATGGTCTTTACCGGTATACGTAGAGGAGATCTTTACATTGTTGACTTCACTAAAAGGGCTCAACCTAAAACTTGCTTAATTGCTAAATCTTATAAAGGCTGGTTGTGGCATAGAAGACTAGGTCATGTTGGAATGCCAAATCTTGATAAGCTTATTAAAGGTGATCATATCCTTGGAATAAAAGATGGCGTATTTGACAAGGATAGACTTTGCAGTGCTTGTCAAGCAGGGAAACAAGTTGGAGGAAGTCACCGCGCGAAGAACATCATGACCACAAGAAGACCACTCGAGCTACTTCACATGGATCTCTTTGGTCCAAATGCATACAAGAGTCTCGGTGGTTACTCATTTGGTCTAGTCATAGTTGATGAGTTTTCAAGATTTACGTGGGTGTTCTTTCTTGATGACAAGTCGCGGGTCCAAAAGATCTTCAAAACCTTTGCTAGGAAGGCCCAAAATCAGTTCGACGTGAAGATCAAGAAGGTTCAGAGTGACAACGGAACGGAGTTCAAGAACACAAATGTGGATACCTTTCTTGATGAAGAAGGGATTTCACACGAGTTCTCGGCTACGTACACACCTCAACAAAATGGAGTTGTTGAGAGGAAGAACCGGACTCTTATCGAGATTGCAAGAACGATGCTTGATGAGTACAAAACGCCAAAGCACTTTTGGGCGGAAGCGGTTGAGAAAGCTTGTCACGCAACAAATCGCTTGTATCTTCACAAGCTACTCGGCAAGACGGCATACGAGCTCCTCACCGGTAACAAACCCCAAGTTGGATACTTTCGAGTATTCGGCTCAAAGTGCTACATTCTTGATAAGCATCGTCGTTCTAAATTTGCTCCTAAATCTCATGAAGGTTTCCTACTTGGTTATGGCTCAAACTCTCACACTTACAGTGTCTACAACAATTTCACCCGAAAGGTGGAAGAGACGGTAGATGTGAAGTTTGATGAATCTAACGGCTCGCAAGTAGAGCAATTGCTAATTGATGTAGGAGACAAAGACCCTTCGGAAGCAATTCAAGACTTGTCCACCGGCAAGATTCGTCCAATGGAAATGAAGGAAAGTACCTCGTCCGTCCAAGTGGAAGCTTCTACCTCACGACAAGGTGAACCAAGAGTTGATACAGAAGCATCCACAACTGGGACACACCAAGATGAAGAAAACGAGGAAGTACACCAAGATGAACATCAACAACCTCCTTCTCCACCACGACAAGAGAACAACAACGTCAACAATGAAGAAGGCCAAGAAGAAGAACAAGATGAAGAGGATGTTCCACCCCGACCCAAGCAAAAGCTTTCACGAGTTCGAGCAAGAATTGCCAAAGACCATACCGTCGAGCAAATCTACAATGATATCCAAACCGGGAGAATCACTCGCTCTAAAACTCGCTTAGCTAACTTTTGTGAACATTACTCATTCATTTCTAAAATTGAACCTATGAAGGTTGAACAAGCATTGAGGGATCCAGATTGGATAAACGCTGTGCATGAAGAGCTACACAACTTTGAGAGAAATCAAGTATGGACATTGGTCGAGAAGCCCGAAAACAACCACAACGTCATTGGTACCAAATGGGTGTTTCGCAACAAGCAAGATGAAGATGGACAAGTGGTTCGCAACAAACCACGCCTCGTCGCCCAAGGCTATACACAAGTTGAAGGTATGGACTATGGTGAGACATATGCTCCCGTTGCTAGACTTGAGTCCATTCGCATCTTACTTGCCTATGCTAATCACCATGATATCACCTTGTACCAAATGGACATTAAAAGTGTTTTTCTAAATGGCAAAATTGAGGAGGAAGTTTATGTTAAGCAACCCCCCAGCTTTGTCAATCCTAAGAAACCTAATCATGTTTACAAACTTCACAAAGCCCTTTATGGTCTTAAACAAGCTCCTAGAGCATGGTATAAATGCTTGACCAAGTTCCTTACTGAAAAAGGCTTTGAAATTGGTAAAATTGAGTCTACTCTTTTTACTAAAAGGGTTGATGGAGAACTATTTGTGTGCCAAATTTTTGTTGATGATATCATATTTGGTTCAACTAACCCTCATTTTAGTGAGAAGTTTGGAAAGCTAATGTCGGAGAAGTTTGAGATGTCTATGATGAGTGAACTCAAATTCTTTCTCGGTTTGCAAATCAAGAAACTAAGGAAGGTACCTTTGTATCTCAAATGAAGTACACCAAAGACTTATTCAAAAAGTGCAATATGCAAGAATGCAAAGGTATGCCTACACCCATGCCTACTAGTGGACATCTTGATTTGACCAAAGATGGTGAACCGGTTGATCAAAAAGTTTATCGCTCTATGATTGGATCACTGTTATATCTATGTGCCTCTCGCCCTGATAGTATGCTAAGTGTGTGCATGTGTGCACGATATCAAGCTGCTCCTAAGAAATGTCATCTTAAGGCTGTGAAAAGGATAGTGAGATATCTAATTCATACACCAAATTTTGGCATTTGGTATCCTAAGAGGTCCTCTTTTGATCTTGTTGGCTATTCTGATTTGGACTATGCCGGAGACAAGGTTGATAGAAAGTCCACTTCGGGTACTTGTCAATTCCTTGGTAGATCTCTTGTGTCTTGGTCGTCCAAGAAAAAAAACTCGGTATCCTTATCCACCGCCGAAGCGGAATACATTGCTGCTGGTTCATGTTGTGCTCAATTACTTTGGATGACCCAAACTCTTAAAGATTATGGGATATATGTGAAACATGTTCCATTGCTATGTGACAATGAAAGTGCTATTAAGATTGCTCACAATCCCGTGCAACACTCTTGAACTAAGCACATTGAAGTTCATCATAATTTCATTCGAGATCATGTTGCCAAAGGGGACATTAACCTTAAGCATGTTCGCACCGATAAGCAATTGGCGGATATATTCACTAAACCACTTGATGAGAAAGTGTTTTGCAGGTTAAGAGGTGAATTGAACATCATTGATGCTTCAAACTTGGAGTAGGAACTCCACTTGATACATGCGAGGCATGAGCCTATGACTAATCCTTGATATTGCTCTTATGATGCTATTCATATGTCTTGGATATATTTGTACCTTGCATGTTATCTAACCCATGTAGGTACTTGGTTGAATCTAAATCTATGAGATTGCAACTCACTCACATCTTGAGCAACCTCTACATCACCAAGTCTCTACTCAATGGTGGTTGAAGACAAGGAAGCACGAAGCCATTCAAACATATCCTTTGACAAATTCTATGTTAAACCCTATAATTGTCATTTTGGATACACAAGTGCTCTTCCTTGCAAGACTAACCCATGTAGGTAGATGAACTCAAACTCCAAGTGGTGCTCCCAACTCTTGATGAACTACATCAACCTTGAGCTACCCACACAAGTTCAACTACATGAGCAAGATCGATACCACCACACAAGGTATGTTATTCCATCTTAGAGAAGCTTTACTCCAAGTCATGAGCCAAAGCAACTCAACAAGATGTGAATACATCAAGATGCTTAAACGAAAAATGGTAATCCCATTTTGAGCTTAAACGATGAGTATGACCTATGATCAAGTGCTCTCACTTGACTCCTACGTCAATATACTCTAACATAGGTGACTTTGTCACTGCCCAATTCTAGATGAAGTTCTCTTGTGTTCTTTTCTATGTTATTGCATTTATCCCTTGCATATTTGTTTCCCCTTTTCAAAAAAAAACTTCATCTAGATCTTTAAGTTTCTTTTCTTTTCCTTTTTTGTTCTGCATTTTCTGCATCCAATTCATTGCAAATCTTTCAGTTCATTCCTTGCAAATTCTTTCAATTGGTATCAGTGAGATTTTACTTGTCCAGTGAGCTGAGGTGACAAGTGGTTCCACTCTAATGAACTCGGTCACACCGGTTCGTTCTCTTCGGTCCCACCGAAAGCATCCGTTGCAACCAAAACACACAACTCGGAGTCACCGATTTCACCACAGAAAAACCAACTTGCCACTTATTCCTGATTTCTATTTGCTCCAGCTCCACTCAATAATTCTTGTCCTCTACCAGCATCATGTTACACATACTGCTTTTCTCTGTGACTCAAGGACCAACCCATTTGTATCACATGTCCAGAAGACCCTTCTTGGAAATTGATGTCAAATGGGGAGAGAGAGATCACATCAAAGCTTAATCCTTCCTATAGGGGGAGAAAGAGAGAATACTCAGGGGGAGAGAAAGTAATATCATCAATGACCCCAGATGCTTTGTGTTCAAGAGGAGAGATGTCACATGTCTTTAAGAGGGGAAAGACATGTTTAGTTGCTTGCTTTAGCTCAAGCTCAGCTGCTTATTTTCTTTTGCTCTGATTTTCTGTTCCCTATCTTCTCACAATATCTCATGTTAGATTCAGGGGGAGCAAGACATCTAAGGGAAGGAAATCTCTGATTTTATTGCATATCTTTACCTTTGGGGACATGTCTATATCCAATGTAGTACCTAGTACTCACTCTACATGTCATCCCAGTCTTGGTTCTCTTGTGGTTTCTCTTGTTTGCTCTGGTTAGTAGGTGTATCTGTGTTATCTAACCTTGTTTGCGCAGGTTCGTCCCATTCTAGGCCAACTGAAGACCACAAGGTAAGTATATGCATCACAGTCATGTGAATGAGAAGTTCTTGCTGATGTAAATAATGTTTGCAAGAAGGACTCATGAGCATGAAGGTACATTTCTCATATTCACATCAGTTGCTCTGATGCATATAGCCAAGATACATGTAACACATTGCTTACTCTGTCATGCTTATGCACTCACATGCTCCTATATTCAATATTCACATGATTGCATACATGTAGGGGGAGCCTATGCATGTTACATGTCGTTCCAAAGCTTTACTTGCTACTCTCTATATCTTCACCTAAAGCTTTGATGTATGTTGTCATCAATTACCAAAAAGGGGGAGATTGAAAGCACAAGTGCTCCCTGGGTGGTTTTGGTAATTAATGTCAACATATCTCTTGTTGGACTAACACTTTCACCTAGTATGTTTCAGATAAGTTCAACAATGGAGTGGCATGGACTAAAGGATGTGGAACTCCTTCAAGATGCTAAGGACATAGGATTGGCTCAAGCTTCAAGATCAAGACTCTACATTTTATATTTTAGTGATCCAAGATCACATTGAGTCTATAGGAAAAGCCAATACTATCAAGGAGGGATGTGGTGTTGCTTAATGAGCCTCTTACTTCATGTGCTTAGTGATATGCTCCAAAACCCTCAACTATCTTCCCACATCCACATATGACCTAAACCAAAATTCAAACTCGGCCCCACCGACTTTTTCTATCCGGCGCCACCGAGTTTCACTTGTCGTAGCCACTGCCACAAACCCTAGCAAATAGGTTTCACTGATAGGGATCTCGGTCTCACCGAGATGGGATTGTAATCTCACTGTGTATGTCCATTGCCAAAATCGGTCTCACCGAGTTTGAGCAATCGGTACTACCGAGATTACAATGCAAACTCTTTGGTTAGCTTATTACCAAAATCAGTCCCACCGAGTTTGTGCAATCGGTCTCACTGAGTTTGCCTGACCAACTCTCCGGTTAGCTTATTACCAAAATCGGTCCCACCGAGATTGTGTAATCGGTCACACCGAGATTACGTTATGCCCTAACCCTAACCATATCGGTCCTACCGAGTTGCATCTCAGTCCCACCGAAAATTCTAACGGTCGCTAGGTTTGTTGAATCGGTCCGATCGAGTTTAACGATTCGGTCCCACCGAGTTTGGCAGTTTGTGTGTAACGGTTAGATTTTGTGTGGAGGCTATATATACCCCTCCACCCACTCTTCATTCGTGGAGAAAGCCATCAGAACACATCTACACTTCCAATACACATGTTCTGAGAGAGAACCACCTATACTTGTGTTGAGCTCAATATATTCCATTCCTACCATATGAATCTTGATCTCTAGCCTTCCCCAAGTTGCTTTCCACTCAAATCTTCTTTCCACCAAATCCAAATCCTGTGAGAGAGAGTTGAGTCTTGGGGAGACTATCATTTGAAGCACAAGAGCAAGGAGTTCATCATCAACACACCATTTGTTACTTCTTGGAGAGGGGTGTCTCCTAGATTGGCTAGGTGTCACTTGGGAGCCTCCGACAAGATTGTGGAGTTGAACCAAGGAGTTTGTAAGGGCAAGGAGATCGCCTACTTCGTGAAGATCTACCGCTAGTGAGGCAAGTCCTTCATGGGCGACGGCCGTGATGGAATAGACAAGGTTGCTTCTTCGTGGACCCTTCGTGGGGGGAGCCCTTCGTGGACTCGCGCAACCGTTACCCTCCGTGGGTTGAAGTCTCCATCGACGTGGATGTACGATAGCACCACCTATCGGAACCACGCCAAAAACATCTGTGTCTCCAATTGCGTTTGAATACTCCAAACCCTTCTCTTTACATTCTTGCAAGTTGCATGCTTTACTTTCCGCTGCTCATATACTCATTGGATGCTTGCTTGATATGTATTGTGTTCATTGAAGTTGTGCTTAAACTCCACCTAAACTTAAGAATATTAAAAACTGCAACTTTTGGCACTTAGTGTCTAATCACCCCCCCTCTAGACGCCTCTTCTCAATCCTTTCAATTGGTATCAGAGCTTTGGTCTCCATTGCCTTGGTGTAAACACCTTTGGAGGAAGATGGATGTGTCTACTTTAGGGAGTCTTAGACATAGAGTGCCCATTCTTGATGGAGAGTATTTTCATGAGTGGAAAAATGAAATGCTTGAGATTTTCAATGAATATCACTTGAACAAGTACATTGCTAGTCCTTGTGCACCTCATATTGATCCTTTGCACCCTACCCTAGGAGAAGATATTGACATGATTCGCAATCTTAGAACTGTTGAGCTCGTCATTAGAGGATTGCCCAAAAATCTGATTGCTAGTTTGCCTACTCTTAATTGCACCTATACTATATGGAAATTTCTTGAGGAACGATTTCCTGGTTATTCCTTAAAAAATTAGACGAAATTCTCCATAAGTCTATTGCCTTGAGTAAGATGAACTCTAGTGATCCTAGTTTTGGTGATTGTCTATTTGAGCTTACCAATCTCATGTGTGCTAAAGGAAATGTTGGAATCATTAGTGATATCATATCCGAAGCTATAAGATTTCATAAAGGTAACCACTTTGATGATCATTTACCTAATGAATTACCCTCTCTAGGAATTGATCAATCACAAAATGATGTTGAACATGGATACTATGATGAAGATGATGATAGTGACTATGATCTTGATGATGCAATGAGACAATTTGGTCTTATGGCAAATCTTCGCGACTACATGGCTGGAGGAAAGGAGTGGGTCCTTGATAGTGGATGTACTGATCATATGACCGGAGATGAAGAGATGTTCCGTGAGCTTGCTGAAAATGACGGCCCTCGAAAATATGTCACCTTTGGTGATAATTCAAAGGGTAAGGTGGTTGGCCTTGGTAAGGTGGCCATCTCACACGATAGCTCCATACAAAACGTCATGCTCATTGAATCCCTTGGATACAATTTACTTTCAGTTTCTAGACTTGCAGATTTTGGTTTCAATGTCCTATTCATTGAAGTAGATTGCCAAGTGTTTCGTAGAGACAATCATAAATTGGTCTTTACCGGTATACGTAGAGGAGATCTTTGCATTGTTGACTTCACTAAAAGGGCTCAACCTAAAACTTGCTTAATTGCTAAATCTTCTAAAGGCTGGTTGTGGCATAGAAGACTAGGTCGTGTTGGAATGCGAAATCTTGATAAGCTTATTAAAGGTGATCATATCCTTGGAATAAAAGATGTCGTATTTGACAAGGATAGACTTTGCAGTGCTTGTTAAGCAGGGAAACAAGTTGGACGAAGTCACCGCGCGAAGAACATCATGACCACAAGAAGACCACTCGAGCTACTTCACATGGATCTCTTTGGTCCAAATGCATACAAGAGTCTCGGTGGTAACTCATTTGGTCTAGTCATAGTTGATGATTTTTCAAGATTTACGTGGGTGTTCTTTCTTGATGACAAGTCGCGGGTCCAAAAGATCTTCAAAAACTTCGCTACGAAGGCCCAAAATTAGTTCGACGTGAAGATCAAGAAGGTTCGGAGTGACAACGGAACGGAGTTCAAGAACGCAAATGTGGATACCTTTCTTGACGAAGAAGGGATTTCACATGAGTTCTCAGCTACGTACACACCTCAACAAAATGGAGTTGTTGATAGGAAGAACCGGACTCTTATCGAGATTGCAAGAACGATGCTTGATGAGTACAAAACGCCAAAGCACTTTTGGGCGGAAGCGGTTGAGAAAGCTTGTCACGCAACAAATCGCTTGTATCTTCACAAGCTACTCGGCAAGACGGCATACGAGCTCCTCACCGGTAACAAACCCCAAGTTGGATACTTTCGAGTATTCGGCTCAAAGTGCTACATTCTTGATAAGCATCGTCGTTCTAAATTTGCTCCTAAATCTCATGAAGGTTTCCTACTTGGTTATGGCTCAAACTCTCACACTTACCGTGTCTACAACAATTTCACCCGAAAGGTTGAAGAGACGGTAGATGTGAAGTTTGATGAATCTAACGGCTCGCAAGTAGAGCAATTGCCAATTGATGTAGGAGACAAAGACCCTTCGGAAGCAATTCAAGACTTGTCCATCGGCAAGATTCGTCCAATGGAAATGAAGTAAAGTACCTCGTCCGTCCAAGTGGAAGCTTCTACCTCACGACAAGGTGAACCAAGAGTTGATACGGAAGCATCCACAAGTGGGACACACCAAGATGAAGAAAACGAGGAAGTACACCAAGATGAACATCAACAACCTCCTTCTCCACCATGACAAGAGAACGGCAATGTCAACAATGAAGAAGGCCAAGAAGAAGAACAAGATGAAGAGGATGTTCCACCCCGACCCAAGCAAAAGCTTTCACGAGTTCGAGCAAGAATTGCCAAAGATCATCCCGTCGAGCAAATCTACAATGATATCCAAACCAGGAGAATCACTCGCTCTAAAACTCGCTTAGCTAACTTTTGTGAACATTACTCATTCATTTCTAAAATTGAACCTATGAAGGTTGAACAAGCATTGAGGGATCCAGATTGGATAAATGCTATGCATGAAGAGCTACACAACTTTGATAGAAATCAAGTATGGACATTGGTCGAGAAGCCCGAAAACAACCACAACGTCATTGGTACCAAATGGGTGTTTCGTACCAAGCAAGATGAATATGGACAAGTGGTTCGCAACAAAGCACGCCTCGTCGCCCAAGGCTATACACAAGTTGAAGGTATGGACTATGGTGAGACATATGCTCCCGTTGCTAGACTTGAGTCCATTCGCATCTTACTTGCCTATGTTAATCACCATGATATCACCTTGTACCAAATGGACATTAAAAGTGCTTTTCTAAATGGAAAAATTGAGGAGGAAGTTTATGTTAAGCAACCCCCCAGCTTTGTCAATCCTAAGAAACCTAATCATGTTTACAAACTTCACAAAGCCCTTTATGGTCTTAAACAAGCTCCTAGAGCATGGTATAAATGCTTGACCAAGTTCCTTACTGAAAAAGGCTTTGAAATTGGTAAAATTGATTCTACTCTTTTTACTAAAAGGGTTGATGGAGAACTATTTGTGTGCCAAATTTATGTTGATGATATCATATTTGGTTCAACTAACCCTCATTTTAGTGAGAAGTTTGGAATGCTAATGTCGGAGAAGTTTGAGATGTCTATGATGAGTGAACTCAAATTCTTTCTCGGTTTGCAAATCAAGCAAACTAAGGAAGGTACCTTTGTATCTCAGACGAAGTACACCAAAGACTTATTCAAAAAGTGCAATATGCAAGAATGTAAAGGTATGCCTACACCCATGCCTACTAGTGGACATCTTGATTTGACCAAAGATGGTGAACCGGTTGATCAAAAAGTTTATCGCTCTATGATTGGATCACTGCTATATCTATGTGCCTCTCGCCCTGATATTATGCTAAGTGTGTGCATGTGTGCACGATATCAAGCTGCTCCTAAGAAATGTCATCTTAAGGCTGTGAAAAGGATAGTGAGATATCTAATTCATACACCAAATTTTGGCATTTGGTATCCTAAGAGGTCCTCTTTTGATCTTGTTGGCTATTCCGATTCGGACTATGCCGGAGACAAGGTTGATAGAAAGTCCACTTCGGGTACTTGTAAATTCCTTGGTAGATCTCTTGTGTCTTGGTCGTCCAAGAAACAAAACTCGGTATCCTTATCCACCGCCGAAGCGGAATACATTGCTGCTGGTTCATGTTGTGCTCAATTACTTTGGATGACCCAAACTCTTAAAGATTATGGGATATATGTGAAACATGTTCCATTGCTATGTGACAATGAAAGTGCTATTAAGATTGCTCACAATCCCGTGCAACACTCTCGAACTAAGCACATTGAAGTTCGTCATCATTTCATTCGAGATCATGTTGCCAAAGGGGACATTAACCTTAAGCATGTTCGCACCGATAAGCAATTGGCGGATATATTCACTAAACCACTTGATGAGAAAGTGTTTTGCAGGTTAAGAGGTGAATTGAACATCATTGATGCTTGAAACTTGGAGTTGGAACTCCACTTGATACATGCGAGGCATGAGCCTATGACTAATCATTGATATTGCTCTTATGATGATATTCATATGTCTTGGATATATTTGTACCTTGCATGTTATCTAACCCGTGTAGGTACTTGGTTGAATCTAAATCTATGAGATAGCAACTCACTCACATCTTGAGCAACCTCTACATCACCAAGTCTCTACTCAATGGTGGTTGAAGACAAGGAAGCACGAAGCCATTCAAACATATCCTTTGACAAATTCTATGATAACCCTATAATTGTCATTTTGGATACACAAGTGCTCTTCCTTGTAAGACTAATCCATGTAGGTAGATGAACTCAAACTCCAAGTGGTGCTCCCAACTCTTGATGAACTACATCAACCTTGAGCTACCCACACAAGTTCAACTACATGAGCAAGATCGATACCACCACACAAGGTATGTTATTCCATCTTAGAGAAGCTTTACTCCAAGTCATGAGCCAAAGCAACTCAACAAGATGTGAATACATCAAGATGCTTAAACGAAAAATGGTAATCCCATTTTGAGCTTAAACGATGAGTATGACCTATGATCAAGTGCTCTCACTTGACTCCTACGTCAATATACTCTAACATAGGTGACTTTGTCACCGCCCAATTCTAGATGAAGTTCTCTTATGTTCTTTTCTGTGTTATTGCATTTCTCCCTTGCATATTTGTTTCCCCTTTTCAAAAAAAACTTCATCTAGATCTTTAAGTTTCTTTTCTTTTCCTTTTTTGTTCTGCATTTTCTGCATCCAATTCATTGCAAATCTTTCAGTTCATTCCTTGCAAATTCTTTCAATTGGTATCAGTGAGATTTTACTTGTCCAGTGAGCTGAGGTGACAAGTGGTTCCACTCTAATGAACTCGGTCACACTGGTTCGTTCTCTTCGGTCCCACCGAAAGCATCCGGTGCAACCAAAACACACAACTCGGAGTCACCGATTTCACCATAGAAAAACCAACTTGCCACTTATTCCTGATTTCTATTTGCTCCAGCTCCACTCAATAATTCTTGTCCTCTACCAGCATCATGTTACACATACTGCTTTGCTCTGTGACTCAAGGACCAACCCATTTGTATCACATGTCCAGAAGACCCTTATTGGAAATTGATGTCAAATGGGGAGAGAGAGATCACATCAAAGCTTAATCCTTCCTATAGGGGGAGAAAGAGAGAATACTCAGGGGGACAGAAAGTAATATCATCAATGACCCCAGATGCTTTGTGTTCAAGAGGAGAGATGTCACATGTCTTTAAGAGGGGAAAGACATGTTTAGTTGCTTTAGCTCAAACTCAGCTGCTTATTTTCTTTTGCTCTGATTTTCTGTTCCCTATCTTCTCCCAATATCTCATGTTAGATTCAGGGGGAGCAAGACATCTAAGGGAAGGAAATCTCTGATTTTATTGCATATCTTTACCTTTGGGGACATGTCTATATCCAATGTAGTACCTAGTACTCACTCTACATGTCATCCCAGTCTTGGTTCTCTTGTGGTTTCTCTTGTTTGCTCTGGTTGGTAGGTGTATCTGTGTTATCTAACCTTGTTTGCGCAGGTTCGTCCCATTCTAGGCCAACTGAGACCACAAGGTAAGTATATGCATCACAGTCATATGAATGAGAAGTTCTTGCTGATGTAAATACTGTTTGCAAGAAGGACTCATGAGCATGAAGGTACATTTCTCATATTCACATCAGGTGCTCTGATGCATATAGCCAAGATACATGTAACACATTGCTTACTCTGTCATGCTTATGCACTCACATGCTCCTATATTCAATATTCACATGATTGCATACATGTAGGGGGAGCCTATGCATGTTACATGTTGTTCCAAAGCTTTACTTGCTACTCTCTATATCTTCACCTAAAGCTTTGATGTATGTTGTCATCAATTACCAAAAGGGGGAGATTGAAAGCACAAGTGCTCCCTGGGTGGTTTTGGTAATTAATGTCAACATATCTCTTGTTGGACTAACACTTTCACCTAGTATGTTTCAGATAAGTTCAACAATGGAGTGGCATGGACTAAAGGATGTGGAACTCCTTCAAGATGCTAAGGACATAGGATTGGCTCAAGCTTCAAGATCAAGACTCTACATTTTATATGTTAGTGATCCAAGATCACATTGAGTCTATAGGAAAAGCCAATACTATCAAGGAGGGATGAGGTGTTGCTTAATGAGCCTCTTGCTTCATGTGCTTAGTGATATGCTCCAAAACCCTCAACTATCTTCCCACATCCACATATGACCTAAACCAAAAGTCAAACTCGGCCCCACCGACTTTTTCTATCCGGCGCCACCGAGTTTCACTTGTCATAGCCACTGCCACACACCCTAGCAAATCGGTTTCACCGATAGGGATATCGGTCTCACCGAGATGGGATTGTAATCTCACTGTGTATGACCATTGCCAAAATTGGTCTCACCGAGTTTGAGCAATCGGTACTACCGAGATTACAATGCAAACTCTCTGGTTAGCTTATTACCAAAATCGGTCCCACCGAGTTTGTGTAATTGGTCTCACCGAGTTTGCCTCACCAACTCTCTGGTTAGCTTATTACCAAAATCGGTCCCACCGAGATTGTGTAATCGGCCACACCGAGATTACGTTATGCCCTAACCCTAACCATATCGGTCCTACCGAGTTGCATCTCAGTCCCACCAAAAATTCTAACGGTCACTAGGTTTGCTGAATCGGTCCGACCGAGTTTAACGATTCGGTCCCACCGAGTTTGGCAGATTGTGTGTAACGGTTAGATTTTGTGTGGAGGCTATATATACCCCTCCACCCACTCTTCATTCGTGGAGAAAGCCATCAGAACACATCTACACTTCCAATACACATGTTCTGAGAGAGAACCACCTACACTTGTGTTGAGCTCAATATATTCCATTCCTACCATATGAATCTTGATCTCTAGCCTTCCCCAAGTTGCTTTCCACTCAAATCTTATTTCCACCAAATCCAAATCCTGTGAGAGAGAGTTGAGTGTTGGGGAGACTATCATTTGAAGCACAAGAGCAAGGATTTCATCATCAACACACCATTTGTTACTTCTTGGAGAGTGGTGTCTCCTAGATTGGCTAGGTGTCACTTGGGAGCCTCCGACAAGATTGTGGAGTTGAACCAAGGAGTTTGTAAGGGCAAGGAGATCGCCTACTTCGTGAAGATCTACCGCTAGTGAGGCAAGTCCTTCGTGGGCGACGGTCGTGATGGAATAGACAAGGTTGCTTCTTCGTGGACCCTTCGTGGGTGGAGCCCTCCGTGGACTCACGCAACCGTTACCCTCCGTGGGTTGAAGTCTCCATCAACGTGGATGTACGATAGCACCACCTATCGGAACCACGCCAAAAACATCCGTGTTCCCAATTGCGTTTGAATACTCCAAACCCTTCTCTTTACATTCTTGCAAGTTGCATGCTTTACTTTCCGCTGCTCATATACTCATTGCATGCTTGCTTGATATGTATTGTGTTCATTCAAGTTGTGCTTAAACTCCACCTAAACTTAAGAATGTTAAAAACTGCAACTTTTGGCACTTAGTGTCTAATCACCCCCCCCCCCCTCTAGACACCTCTTCTCGATCCTTTCAGTCAGTTTGGTTCAATTCTTCACAACATGACCTCAACACACAATGCAGTGAAGAAAAACCACTACTACATCCATGAAACATTCAATCGTACCTGGGCTGTTCTGTCTCATGTCTACATCGCTGAAGATCTGAAGAAAATGGGTCTCAAGGAAGAATTTGACTGGTCTGCACCTCCTCCGAAGAAATACAAGAAGGTCAAGGTTCCTTCTTTGGTGGCCAGCTCCTATTCTTCATCTCGTGACAGTGATGAAAATGAGGACTTGGACGACACAGAGGCAGGCCCTACTTCAACAACCGATCCCGACAATGTTGGCGCTCCTTCATCAACTTGATTATCTTCAGGGGCGTTAGTCCTCAGTTTCGATCATTTTGGTCATTCGATGACAAAGGGGGAGAAATTTGAGTTAGTCTTCAAGCGGGTCTACTATATGGGCGTTTTTTGCTAAGTTACAACTCTCGTTCTTCTGAAACTTTTATTGGATCGAGTTGTAAACTTAAACCCGATGGTGGTCTGATACTTCTGCTACGTTATTCTGCATGCTTATTATTATTGCACGCATGCTGAAATTCGTCAGTCACCATATTTCATCATGCATTTCAAATTCTTCATATTATATGTCAAATGCGTGTATGAATTACAAGATATAGGGGGAGATCTCCATGATTCAACTCTTCAAGTGTGCATTTCTTCAAAAGCAAATTCCTCACTATGCACATCTTCAGGGGGAGTTCTTCTATATCTTGCAATCAAATTCCTCAATATCAGTATTTACACTTCATATGTTTATCCCCGTTGAAAACTTAACCTATATTGTCATCAATCACCTAAAAGGGGGAGATTGTAAGTGCATCTAGTGCCCCTTAGTGATTTTGGTGTATTGAAGACTTATAGGTTAAGGATCTAATGTGTTTGTGAGTGTACACATGGCTATAAGTCTATGAGGAGTTTGATATTTATAGAGAAAGTCGACCCCTAAAAATGAAGTTCTTCGACTGAAGACTTTGGTATTCTGAAGACTTTCTGAAGACTTTGAAAGTGAAGAAATTGGTGTGACCTTGAAGACTTGGTATTCATTCGAGGAACATGAAGCGTGAAGACTTTTGTTTTTGTAGTTTCATTTTCTCTCTCTTGAGTCATAGGAAACATCATACTGTTAAAGGTGGTCGAGGAAATACAAAGGAAAAATTTCCATGTGAGGATCAACTCAAAATCCTACACCTACCAATCCCTTCGAGTGAAGCCATTGGAAATCTCATACAGTTCAGCCAATTTCTTCAGTGACAGAGACGAAGTTCTTATGGTCGCTGAGGAAATTTTTCTGACTGAGGAGTTAGGAATTCACCAGTGCGGATTGCCTACACAGTGAGGAACATGATAGCCTTGAGGAATTTGAACCTCAAATTTCCGACCGTTGTTGTGCTACGCGCCAGCTGTCCCAAAATATCTTGTCCACCTAATGGTCATATCATTGAAGGGCATTTATGTCTTATCATGTCGGGCTGCTCCCTAGGCTATAAATAGCCGTCCCCTACAACCACTAGCTGGTTGGCTGCTCCACGAGAAACTGACACTTTTCAATTGAGAGCATCCCATCCTCCGAGGACTTTGAGCGAAAATCATCGAGTGAGGAAAATCCTAAACCCAAACCCAAACACCTACGAACCCAAAGTGATTGAGCATCACTGAGGAGATTGATCTTGCGTGGATCCGACGCTTGTTACCTTTGAAGACTGTGCTTCTTCCAGACGGTTAGGCGTCATGGTCTAGAGCATCCAAGAGGAATTGTGGATCGCCGAGTGACCAAGTTTGTGAAGGTTCGGAAGTCACCTGAAGACTTACCACGAGTGATTGGGCGAGGGTTGTGTGTCCTTAGCTCAAGGAGAATACGGTGAGGACTGTGTGTCCGGGACTGTGTGTCCTCAGGTTTAAATACCTAGCCGCTCCAACCAGATGTACAACTGAGACAGCAGTTGGAACTGGTCTACCAAATCATTGTCTTCACCAAGCCAACTGGTTCTATTTCCTCAACTCTTTCATTTCCTCAGTATTGTGTTGTTTGCTTGTCATAACTGTGTTTGAAGACTTTGACTGAAGACTTTCTCAATGTCCTCAGTTCAATTTCTTCAGTCTGTTTGTCTTCATCTAGTGTTATCTTGTGACTACGTTTTCTGTACTCTGTGCTTGTCTTCATTTCATCATGATGACTATGCTTGTCTTTTGTTATGTTTACTTCTGAGTACATATTCCATAGCAGCCACGTAAAACTTGCAACAACAAAGTAGAGGACATCTAACTTGTTTTTGCAGGGCATCTTGTGATGTGATATTGTCAAGACATGATGCTAAATTTTATTGTATGAGATGATCATGTTTTGTAACCGAGTTATCAGCAACTGGCAAGAGCCATATAGTTGTCACTTTATTGTATGCAATGCAATCGCCCTGTAATGCTTTACTTTATCACTAAGCGGTAGCGATAGTCGTAGAAGCATAAGATTGGCGAGACGACAACGATGCTACGATGGAGATCAAGGTGTCGCGCCGGTGACAATGGTGATCATGACGGTGCTTCGGAGATGGAGATCACAAGCACAAGATGATGATGGCCATATCATATCACTTATATTGATTGCATGTGATGTTTATCTTTTATGCATCTTATCTTGCTTTGATTGACGGTAGCATTATAATATGATCTCTCACTAAATTTCAAGATAAAAGTGTTCTCCCTGAGTATGCACCGTTGCCAAAGTTCGTCGTGCCCAGACACCACGTGATGATCGGGTGTGATAAGCTCTACGTCCATCTACAACGGGTGCAAGCCAGTTTCGCACACGCAGAATATACAAGGTTAAACTTGACGAGCCTAGCATATGCAGATATGGCCTCGAAACACTGAGACCGAAAGGTCAAGCGTGAATCATATAGTAGATATGATCAACATAGTGATGTTCACCATTTAAAGCTACTCCATTTCACGTGATGGTCGGTTATGGTTTAGTTGATTTGGATCACATGATCACTTAGAGGATTAGAGGGATGTCTATCTAAGTGGGAGTTCTTAAGTAATATGATTAATTGAACTTAAATTTATCATGAACTTAGTACCTGATAGTATCTTGCTTGTCTATGTTGATTGTAGATAGATGGCCCGTGCTGTTGTTCCGTTGAATTTTAATGCGCTCCTTGAGAAAGAAAAGTTGAAAGATGATGGTAGAAATTACACAGACTGGGTCCGTAACTTGATTATCCTCATTGCTGCACAGAAGAATTACGTCCTAGAAGCATCGTTGGGTGCCAGTCCTGCTGCAGATGCAACTGACGACGCTAAGAACGTCTGGCAAAGCAAAGCTGATGACTACTCGATAGCTCAGTGTGCCATGCTTTACGGCTTAGAACCGGGACTGCAACGACGTTTTGAACGTCATGGAGCATATGAGATGTTCCAGGAGTTGATGTTAATATTTCAAGCAAATGCCCGGATTGAGTGATATCAAGTCTCGAATAAGTTCTATAGCTTCAAGATGGAGGAGAATAGTTTTGTCAGTGAGCATATACTCAAAATGTCTGGGTATAACAATCACTTGATTCAACTGGGAGTTAATCTTCCGGATGATAGCGTCATTGACAGAATTCTTCAATCAATGCCACCAAGCTACAAGAGCTTCGTGATGAACTATAACATGCAAGGGATGGATAAGATGATTCCCGAGCTCTTCGCAATGCTAAAGTCTGTGGAGGTAGAAATCAAGAAGGAGCATCAAGTGTTGATGGTCAATAAGACAACCAGTTTCAAGAAAAAGGGCAAAGGGAAGAAGAAGGGGAACTTCAAGAAGAACAGCAAGCAACTTGCTGCTCAAGAGAAGAAACCCAAGTCTGGACCTAAGCCTGAGACTGAGTGCTTCTACTGCAAGCAGACTGGTCACTAGAAGCGGAACTGCCCCAAGTATTTGGCGGATAAGAAGAATGGCAAGGTGAACAAAGGTATATGTGATATACATGTTATTGATGTGTACCTTACTAGAGCTCGCAGTAGCACCTGGGTATTTGATATTGGTTCTGTTGCTAATATTTGCAACTCAAAACAGGGACTACAGATTAAGCGGACACTCGCTAAGGACGAGGTGACGATGCGCGTGGGAAACGGTTCCAAAGTCGATGTGATCACCGTCGGCACGCTACCTCTACATCTACCTTCGGGATTAGTATTAGACCTAAATAATTGTTATTTGGTGCCAGCGTTGAGCACGAACATTATATCTAGATCTTGTTTGATGCGAGACGGTTATTCATTTAAATCAGAGAATAATGGTTGTTCTATTTATATGAGTAATATATTTTATGGTCATGCACCCTTGAAGAGTGGTCTATTTTTTATGAATCTTGATAGTAGTGATACACATATTCATAATGTTGAAGCCAAAAGATGCAGAGTTGATAATGATAGTGCAACTTATTTGTGGCACTGCCGTTTAGGTCATATCGGTGTAAAGCGCATGAAGAAACTCCATACTGATGGACTTTTGGAACCACTTGATTATGAGTCACTTGGTACTTGCGAACCGTGCCTCATGGGAAAGATGACTAAAACGCCGTTCTCCGATACTATGGAGAGAGGAACAGATTTGTTAGAGATCATACATACAGATGTATGTGGTCTGATGAATGTTGAGGCTCGTGGCGGGTATAGTTATTTACTCACCTTCACACATGATTTAAGCAGATATGGGTATATCTACTTGATGAAACATAAGTCTGAAACATTTGAAAAGTTCAAAGAATTTCAGAGTGAAGTTGAAAATCATCGTAACAAGAAAATAAAATTTTTATGATCTGATCGTGGAGGAGAATATTTGAGCTACGAGTTTGGTCTACATTTGAAACAATGCGGAATAGTTTCGCAACTCACGCCACCCGGAACACCACAGCGTAATGGTGTGTCTAAACGTCGTAATCGTACTTTACTAGATATGGTGCAATCTATGATGACTCTTACTGATTTACTGCTATCGTTTTGGGGTTATTCTTTAGAGACGTCTGCATTCACGTTAAATAGGGCACCATCGAAATCCGTTGAGACGACGCCTTATGAACTATGGTTTGGCAAGAAACCAAAGTTGTCATTTCTTAAAGTTTGGGGATGCGATGCTTATGTGAAAAAGCTTCAACGTGGTAAGCTCGAACCCAAATCAGAGAAATGTGTCTTCATATGATACCCAAAGGAGACTGTTGGGTACACCATCTATCACAGATCCAAAGGCAAGACATTCGTTGCTAAGAATGGATCCTTTCTAGATAAGGAGTTTCTCTCGAAAGAAGTGAGTGGGAGGAAAGTAGAACTTGATGAGGTAACTATACCTACTCCCTTATTGGAAAGTAGTTCATCACAGAAACCGGTTCCTGTGACGCCTACACCAATTAGTGAAGAAGTTAATGATGATGATCATGGAACTTCAGATCAAGTTGTTACTGAACCTCGTAGGTCAACGAGAGTAAGATTCACACCAGAGTGGTATGGTAATCCTATTTTGGAGGTTATGTTACTAGACCATGACGAATCTACGAACTATGAAGAAGCGATGGTGAGCCTAGATTCCGCAAAATGGCTTGAGGCCATGAAATCTGAGATGGGATCCATGTATGAGAACAAAGTATGGACTTTGGTTGACTTGCCCGATGATCGGCAAGCCATTGAGAATAAATGGATCTTCAAGAAGAAGACTGACACTGACGGTAATGTTACTGTCTATAAAGCTCGACTTGTTGCAAAAGGTTTTCGACAAGTTCAAGGGACTGACTGTGATGGGACTTTCTCACCCGTAGCGATGCTTAAGTCTGTCCGAATCATGTTAGCAATTGCCGCATTTTATGATTATGAAATTTGGCAAATGGATGTCAAAACTGCATTCCTGAATGGATTTCTGGAAGAAGAGTTGTATATGATGCAACCAGAAGGTTTTGTCGATCCAAAGGGAGCTAACAAAGTGTGCAAGCTCCAGCGATCCATTTATGGACTGGTGCAAGCCTCTCGGAGTTGGAATAAACGTTTTAATAGTGTGATCAAAGCATTTGGTTTTATATAGACTTTTGGAGAAGCCTGTATTTACAAGAAAGTGAGTGGGAGCTCTGTAGCATTTCTGATATTATATGTGGATGACATGTTACTGATTGGAAATGATATGGAATTTCTGGATAGCATAAAGGGATACTTGAATAAGAGTTTTTCAATGAAAGACCTCGGTGAAGCTGCTTATATATTGGGCATCAAGATCTATAGAGATAGATCAAGACGCTTAATTGGACTTTCACAAAGCACATACCTTGACAAAGTTTTGAAGAAGTTCAAAATGGATCAAGCAAAGAAAGGGTTCTTGCCTGTGTTACAAGGTGTGAAGTTGAGTAAGACTCAATGCCTGACCACTGCAGAAGATAGAGAGAAGATGAAAGATGTTCCCTATGCTTCAGCCATAGGATCTATCATCTATGCAATGATGTGTACCAGACCTGATGTGTGCCTTGTTATAAGTCTAGCATGGAGGTACCAAAGTAATCCAGGAGTGGATCACTGGACAGCGGTCAAGAACATCCTGAAATACATGAAAAGGACTAAGGATATGTTTCTCGTTTATGGAGGTGACAAAGAGCTAGTCGTAAATGGTTACGTCGATGCAAGCTTTGACACTGATCCGGACGATTCTAAATCGCAAACGGGATACGTGTTTACATTGAATGGTGGAGCTGTCAGTTGGTGCAGTTCCAAACAAAGCGTCATGGCAGGATCTACGTGTGAAGCGGAGTACATAGCTGCTTCGGAAGCAGCAAATGAAGGAGTCTGGATGAAGGAGTTCATATCCGATCTAGGTGTCATACCTAGTGCATCGGGTCCAATGAAAATCTTCTGTGACAATACTGGTGCAATTGCCTTGGCGAAGGAATCCAGATTTCACAAGAGAACCAAGCACATCAAGAGACGCTTCAATTTCATCTGGTATCTAGTCCAGGTGGGAGACATAGAAATTTGCAAGATACATACGGATCTGAATGTTGCAGACCCATTGACTAAGCCTCTTCCACGAGCAAAACATGATCAGCACCAAGGCTCCATGGGTGTTAGAATCATTACTGTGTAATCTAGATTATTGACTCTAGTGCAAGTGGGAGACTGAAGGAAATATGCCCTAGAGGCAATAATAAAGTTATTATTTATTTCCTTATATCATGATAAATGTTTATTATTCATGCTAGAATTGTGTTAACTGGAAACATAATACTTGTGTGAATACATAGACAAACAGAGTGTCACTAGTATGCCTCTACTTGACTAGCTCGTTGATCAAAGATGGTTATGTTTCCTAGCCATTGACATGAGTTGTCATTTGATTAACGGGATCACATCATTAGGAGAATGATGTGATTGACTTGACCCATTCCGTTAGCTTAGCACTCGGTCATTTAGTATGTTGTTATTGCTTTCTTCTTGACTTATACATGTTCCTATGACTATGAGATTATGCAACTCCCGTTTACCGGAGAAACACTTTGTGTGCTACCAAACGTCACAACATAACTGGGTGATTATAAAGGTGCTCTACAGGTGTCTCCGAAGGTGCTTGTTGGGTTGGCATATTTCGAGATTAGGTTTGGTCACTCCGATTGTCGGAGAGGTATCTCTGGGCCCACTCGGTAATGCACATCACTTAAGCCTTGCAAGCATTGCAACTAATGAGTTAGTTGTGGGATGATGTATTACAGAACGAGTAAAGAGACTTCCGGTAACGAGATTGAACTAGGTATTGAGATACCGACGATCGAATCTCGGGCAAGTAACGTATCGATGACAAAGGGAACAACGTATGTTGTTATGCGGTCTGACCGATAAAGATCTTCGTAGAATATGTGGGAGCCAATATGAGCATCCAGGTTCTGCTATTGGTTATTGACTGGAGACGTGTCTCGGTCATGTCTACATAGTTCTCAAACCCGTAGGGTCCGCACGCTTAAAGTTTCGATGATAGTTATATTATGAGTTTATGATTTTTGATGTACCGAAGGTTGTTCGGAGTCTCGGATGTGATCACGGACATGACGAGGAGTCTCACAATGGTCGAGACATGAAGATTGATATATTGGAAGCCTATATTTGGATATCAGAAGTGTTCCGGGTGAAATCGGGATTTTACCGGAGCACCGAGGGGTTACCGGAACCCCCCGGGGGCTTAATGGGCCATAGTGGGCCTTTGTGGAGAAGAGGAGAGGCGGCCAGGGCAGGGCCGCACGCCCCTCCCCCCTAGTCCGAATAGGAGAAGGAGAGGGGGCGGCGCCCCCCCCCCCTTCCTCTCTCCCTCCTCTTTCCCCCTCCACTCCTATTCCAACAAGGAAAAGGGAGGGAGTCCTACTCCCGGTGGGAGTAGGACTCCTCCTGGCAGGCCCCCTCTTAGCCGGCCGCACCTCCCCCCTTTCTCCTTTATATACGGGGGCAGGGGGCACCCTAGAGACACAACAATTGATTGTTTGATCTTTTAGCCGTGTGCGGTGCCCCCCTCCACCATAGTCCAGCTCGATAATACTGTAGCGGTGCTTAGGCGAAGTCCTGCGTCGGTAGAACATCATCATCGTCACCACGCCATCGTGCTGACGAAACTCTCCCTCAACACTCGGCTGGATCGGCGTTCGAGGGACGTCATCGGGTTGAACGTGTGCTGAACTCGGAGGTGCCGTGCGTTCGGTACTTGATCAGTCGGATCGTGAAGACGTACGACTACATCAACCGAGTTGTGCTAACTCTTCCGCTTTTGGTCTACGAGGGTACGTGGACAACACTCTCCCCTCTCGTTGCTATGCATCACCATGATCTTGCATGTGCGTAGGAATTGTTTTTAAATTACTACGTCCCCCAACAAGTTGCCATAACTTAGCAAGTGAAGAACTATGCTCCAAGCTTCAATTGGTCAAGACAAAGCATCCGCACCCCTACAAGGTTCAATGGCTAAGTGATACCGGCACTTTGCAAATCGAGCATAGAGTACAAGTTTCTTTCAAGATCGGAGCTTACGAAGACACTTTGGAGTGTGATGTCCTTCCGATGACCGTGTGCCACCTCCTTCTTGGACGGCCATGGAAATTCGACCGAGGTGTCATCCACAACGGGCATACAAATCATTATAGCTTGAAGATGAAAGGAAAGGAGTATGTGCTACGACCTATGTCTCCAAGCCAAGTGATCGCCGACAAGCAAGCCACCCATCATGGAGAGAATAGTGAGAGAGAGAGAGAGAGCCACCAAAAATAGAGTGAGCGCCACAAGCCCAAATTGAGTGCCTCCACGATGAACGACAAGAAGAACTTAGTCCTATTTGCCACCAAATGTGAGATGAGAGAAGTGTGTGAGAACCCATCAAGTGTTATGCACTATGTCCTTTTGTGCAAGGACGAGGCACCAAAAGCTAACACCTCTCACGATCTACCTTTGGTGTTATCTTCTCTATTGTAGGAATTCCAAGATGTTTTCCCCGACGAGCTACCTTCGGGTCTACCTCCACTATGCGGGATCGAGCACCGAATCAACCTCATCCCCGGAGCGCCACTTCCAAACAAGGCTCCCTACCGAGTTAACCCTGAAGAAACCAAAGAAATACAAAGGCAAGTAAAGCATCTCATATATCATGGACATGTGCATGAAAGTTTGAGTCCTTGTGCCGTACCGGTCATTCTTGTGCCAAAAAGGGACGGTAGCTTTCGAATGTGTTCCGATTGTAGACCTATCAATGTTATCACCGTTCGCTATAGGTACCCCATTCCACGCCTTGATGATATGCTTGATGAACTTAGTGGTTTCACTATATTTTCCAAAATTGATCTTAAAAGTGGTTACTATCAAATCCGCATACAAGAGGGTGATGAATGGAAAACCGCTTTCAAAAGTAAGTTTGGTTTGTATGAGCGGTTAGTCATGCCCATGGGTTTATCGGAAGCACCCGATACTTTCATGCGTCTTATGCATTATGTGTTTCGCCCTTACATTGGTGAATTTGTTGTTGTCTACTTCGATGATATCCTTGTTTTTAGCAAATCTCTCAAAGAGCATGTCAGCCACCTTCGCACCGTGCTACACACTCTTCGAAAAGAGAAACTTTATGCTAATATCAAAAATGCCTTTTCGGTGTTGATAAGCTTGTTTTCTTGGGTTTTGTAGTATCTAAGGGTGTTCATGTTGATGAATCTAAGATCAATGCTATTAAAACTTGGCCCCAACCAACAAATTTGCAACAAGTGCGTAGTTTTCTTGGTTTAGCCGGTTTCTACCGTAGATTTGTGAAGGATTTAGCACTATTGCATCTCCTTTATGTTGGTTTCTACAGTAGGGTGCGTCGACTGCAATTTAAAATTTCCTACGCGCAGAACAACCAAGAACATGCTACGGGAGATGGATCACAGTTCGTTACCACTAGACGCGCAGTGTCGTGCAGCGGAAGAAGAGTTGGGGCAGCACGTCCACGTGGATCATCTCCTCCTCGTCCGATCTCCCTCGAACAGTCGATTGTCCGATCCCATGTACAAGTTCGCCGGAGCGGCGCAGGTGCACCGCCTCTAATGGTATTCGCGCGTGCAGGAGGAACGTCGTGCGGCGGACTGCTAGGTCCGATCACACAACCGGCGGCGAGTGGAGGTGTCTATTCGCAACACATGCAAACCCTAGTGACAGTGCCGAAGCGATCAATATCATGAGTGTGCGGCACCTCCACTTTATATAGGCGTCCGTCGCAGGCTTAACACTTGGGCCTCGCACGGACCCTAAAGCCCATAAGTCTACTCGGCACAATCCGGATACAACTTGGATCACATCCGACCAGTGTCCCTGGATCGGACCTCGTAGGTTCCTTCCCTTAAGCGCGCGACCCCTTAGGTTCAAGCCGGCTTGGTCGCAGTTCGGATCACCTCCGAACTGCACAGTTAGTAGCAGCCTCTAGCAAGGCATGCCGAACACCAAGCAGACTATGAAGCTGGTTAAACGAACCTGTACATCACACATCCATTCCTTTTACCACACGATATATGTTGTCGAGCTCAAGGCGAGTCTGTCATCCTTGTGCTAGCCCGACCTCTTTCTTGTTCCAGTGATGCCGACCACTATCTGGATTATCTCATAATCCTTGTCGCATGGCCATGCTTATCCTGGTCGGATCACACGAGGGGCCCAGAGTATATCTCTCCTGGTCAAAGGGGCAAATCCCATCTTGCTCGACCATGTCTCGCAGCATGGGTTCGGACAAGCCTGAAACCTACCTTTGTAACTACCCAGTCACGGAGTAGCGTTTGGTCAGCCCAAAGCAAGTCTGTCACCATCCCGAGTACATGTGTCAGCTCAGGTCTTAGGACATAGAACGTATGTTGTACTAGAGACTCACAGATGACATATCGCTGCGTCTCATAGTTGGGTCTGTCCGACTCAGACCTTATCTCAACTCGGATCCGACTATGTCATCCGAACAGACCTTTCCAAGCCCATATTATCCGTTTAGCATCCAATGCTTCATGGCTAGTGAGACCAAGCCATCAACTGTGTCATATGCTAGTCTAGTTGGCTGCGCGTCCACATAGCCCTTTCGACTAGGGACCTTTTAGGACAGTTATCATACAATGCATAGTCCCACAAACAAGTCACGTACTTGCTGATACACATCATTGATAATGTCCAAGGACTATCTTTATTCATAAACACATAGGAAATATCATCATACATGATTGCCTCTAGGGCATATCTCCAACAGTCTCCCACTTGCACTAGAGTCAATCAAATAGACATCGAATGCCCATAGCTCTAACATGCCCCTCATGCCTGGGTTGTGGAAGCGGCTTAGTTAACGGATCTGCAACATTTGCATCTGTATGAATCTTGCATAACTCGACATCACCATTATTTACGATCTTTCATATCAAGTGATATTTCCGATCTATGTGTCTGACCTTGTGGTGATTCCTCGGCTCCTTGGCTTGTGCGATGGCACCAGAATTATCACAATAAAGGTCCAACGGTTTTACCGAGGCTGGGAAAATACCAAGATCATCCAGAAAGTTCCGGATCCAAACACCTTCCTTCGCAGCTTCACAAGCCGCAATGTATTCGGCTTTTGTGGTAGAATCGGCCACCGTATCTTGCTTGGAACTCATCCAGCTCACTGCTCCTCCGTTCATGACGTACACGAATCCGCACTGTGATCGACAATCATCTCTATCGGTTTGGAAACTAGCATTGGTGTAACCCCTTACGACGAGCTCTTCCTCACCTCCATAAACTAGGAACATCTCTTTAGTCCTTTTCAGGTACTTCAATATAGTCTTTACCGCTGCCCAGTGACTCTCACCTGGTTTGGCTTGGTATCTTCTTGTTAGGCTTATTGCAAAAGCAACATCTGGCCTTGTACATATCATGGCATAGATGATGGATCCGATTGCCGAGGCATATGGAATCCTACTCATCTTACTTTGCTCATCAGATGTTGAAGGACTCTGAGTCTCGCTTAGCCTTATACCATGTGAGAGTGGCAAGAACCCTTTCTTCGCCTCACTCATGTTGAACCGCTTCAACACTTTATCTATGTATGTGCTTTGGCTTAAGCCGAGCAGCCTCCTCGATCTATCTCTATAGATCTTAATGCCTAAAATGTAAATTGCCTCACCAAGGTCCTTCATCGAAAACTTGCCATTCAATGACTCCTTGACCGAGTTCAGCATCGAAGCATCATTTCCGATCAGTAGTATGTCATCCACATACAAGATCAAAAACACTATCGAGCTCCCACTTAACTTCTTGTATAAACAAGAGTACTCTTCACTTTTGATGAAGCCGAAACCAGTGACGACCTCATCAAAATGAAGGTTCCAGCTCCGAGATGCTTGCCTCAACCCATAAATGGATCTCTTGAGCTTGCATACCTTACTAGTGCTAGTCGGATCGATAAAACCCTCGGGTTGTATCATATACACGTCCTCGGTTAAATTTCCGTGAAGGAAAGCCGTTTTGACATCCATCTGCCATATCTCGTAATCGAAATATGCAGCTATAGATAGTACGATCCTCACCGACTTCAGCATCGCTACCGGCGAGTAGGTCTCATCGTAGTCAATTCCTTGAACTTGTCCATAACCCTTAGCGACAAGCCGAGCTTTGTGGATCTAAACATTTCCATCCACATCGGTTTTCTTCTTAAAGACCCATTTGCAACCAATGGCTGTTACGCCAGGCGGCGGATCAACCAAGTCCCAGACTTGATTCTCATCCATGGACTTTAACTCGGATCTCATGGCCTCCAGCCATGCCTCGGGATCTGTGCTCACCATCGCTTCTGCATATGTGGCCGGCTCGTCGCTTTCGAGTAACAATACATCACGCACTCTGCGCAATCTCTCTGACCTTTCGTGGTTCCGGTGCCGCTTCCACTATGGGTTCCCTGACTGACTCTGGTATGATCTCATCACCAGCCGAGCCGTCCCCGAGTGGTCCTCGAATTTCTTCGAGTCGGACCGTCCTCCCACTGGCCTCATGACTGAGAAACTCTTTCTCAAGGAAAACCCCGTTCCGAGCAACAAACACTTTGTTCTCTTCCCGGTTGTAGAAGTTATATCCCAAGGTTTCCCTCGGATATCCCACGAATATGCATTTATCCAACTTAGGTGTAAGCTTGTCTGACATAAGTCGTTTGACAAATGCTTCACAGCTCCAAATCTTTAGAAAAGACAAACTGGGACTCTTCCTGGTCCACATCTCATGTGGTGTCTTGTCTACAGATTTTGATGGTACCCTGTTAAGTGTGAAAGCTGCAGTTTCTAGAGCGTATCCCCAAAATGACAAGGGTAAATCCGATTTGCTCATCATAGACCAGACCATGTCCAACAAGGTATGATTCCTCCGTTCCGACACGCCGTTTCTCTGTGGTGTACCCGGAGGTGTGAGCTGAGGTACTATACCTCAGCTTTTTAGATGATCATCAAACTCCTGGCTCATGTACTCACCTCCACGATCAGATCGTAGAAGCTTTATAGTCTTGTCGAGTTGATTCTCAACTTCGTTCTGAAACTCTTTGAACTTTTCAAAGTTTCCGACTTGTGCCTCATCAAATAGATATATCCAAATCTACTCAAGTCGTCGGTAAAAGTCACGAAGTACTGATAGCCGCCTCTGGCAGTTGTGCTCATTGGACCACACACATCGTTGTGTATAAGCTCCAACAGCTCGGACGCCCTCTCACAACTTTTTGTGAAAGGAGACTTAGTCATCTTGCCGAGCAAGCATGATTCACATGTCTCGAACGACCCGAAGTCGGACGAAGTTAGGAGCCCATCATCATGGAGCTTCTTCATGCGTTTCAGACTAATGTGTCAAAGCCGTCAATGCGAGAAGTATGTCGGATTTATCTCATTAGGCTTATGCCTCTTGACATTCACATTATAGACCGGTTCCTGTTCTAGATTTAGTATAAATAGCCCATCAACAATGGGTGCATAGCCGTGGAACATACCATTCAAATAAAATGAACAACCATTGTCCTTTAAATTGAATTCATAACCCTGACTCATCAAACATGAGGCAGAAATAATGTTCCGACTAAGTGCAGGAATGTAATAACAATTATTCAATTCCAAAATAAATCCAGAAGGAAGCTGGAGCTGCATCGCGCCGACCTCCAACGCAGCAACTCTTGCTTTGTTGCCGACCCTGATGTCAATCTCTCCTTGTGCCACACGCCTAGTTCTTACCAGCCCCTGCATCGAGTTGCAAATATGAACAACCGATCTGGTATCAAATACCCAAGAGCTACTAGGTATCTCAGCAAGATAAATGTCTATAACATATGCAACAAGTGTACCTTTGCCTGAAGAAGCATTTCCGGCCTTCTTGCCATGCTCTGCAAGCCACTTGCTACAGTTCCTCTTCCAGTGACCGGTCTCCTTGCAATGATAGAAAATGGTCTTTGAGTCCGGTCCAGACTTTGGCGCAGTGGCGGAGGTTACCGTCTCCGTGCCCTTTGCCTTAGCCTTTTTCTTAGACCAACTCTTCTTGAACTTAGCCGATTTCTGCACCATCAACACTTGATGCGTGCCTTTCTTAATATCTTGCTTTGCCACTTTGAGCATCCCATGCAATTCAGTGAGCTTCTTATCCATGCCATGCATATGATAGTTCGAGATGAACGTCCCATAGCTGGGCGGAAGAGAACCCAGAACTGCATCAATAGCCAGCTCATCCAAGAGCGGGAAGCCCAACCTATCCAAAGCTTGCACATATCCGATCATCTTGATCACATGTGGGCTCAGTGGATCACCTTCCTTCAGCTTGCAATCCATCAAGGATCGCCAGACGTTGAACCTTTCGGTCCTAGCCTGTGTCTGAAACATGCTCTTGAGACTCTCGATCATATCGTAAGCCTCAACATTTTCGAAATGCTGTTGCAAATCAGGCTCCATACAAGCCAGCATCAGACAGCTGATCTCCGTTGATTCATCAACGAGTTTTTGGTAGGCATTCTTAGCTGTGGCACTAGCATTATCGGCAGGTTCCTCTGGAAGTGGATCCTCTAGAACATGATCCTTTTTATCATGCTTGAGAACAATTCTCAAATTTCTATACTAGGTGGTAAAGTTTGTTCCATTCAGTTTATCCTTTTCCAGAATTGGTTTCAATGCAAAGTTGGGTTGAGCAGGAGGTGCCATTTTTCTAGAACAGAGAATATGCAATCACTAAGCAATGTGTTTATGTAGAGTAATTCGAGCCTTAAACGAAAATACTTCCACTGAAGTTGGCATCCCTCCGCAAACTTTCAGTGATTCAGGATCCGACTAGCACATGTGATTAGTGAGCTTTAGCATCACTGTTAGACAACATGCCTATCCGGTAAGCAACTCCTTGCTAATCGTATCTCTATACGACTCCTGTCGGTCGGGAACGTATCTCATACCCCGGCCCCCAACCTTCTTTGCCACAAGGCCCAAAACCGTTTTGATAGCCTTGTCAAGTCAACCTGATGCAGTGCATGTCCGTGTCTGACACGAACCCTTCAGTTCAAGGACATCCAGCAGCACCTCAATTTTATGAGCCCACTACTAGACGTACTTGACGTGCGAAGGTGCAACATTGGGGATGAAAATTCACTTGATATTCATGAGGGATCTTTCTACCATTCTAACATGCAAACAAGAAGCATATCAATCACAAATAAACATATATTGTGAAATAGTATGGCTCCTTCATGGATGTTCTTCCAGGTCGGCTCCGACTCCGATGACCATCTAGGAACTCCATCTTGTTTGTCACGCTCGGACGCCAAGCCACCAGCCTGATCTCTATTATCCAACTACTACAACTAGTAATGAATTCTACATAGAGTCACAGGTCGACAAGCAGGTCGTTATACAATATAATGACAGCACTTTGGCTCCTGCCGGCTGACAAACATGACGCGCAGGCCATGTATAAATTACACACATGCATCACATACACATGAGCCATACTATTCACATCAAACCTACAAAACAAAGTTATGCATAGAATCGCATTCTATCGGTTTGTGTGTCGTGTACGAAATACAAGGCGCTACGCATACGGCGGTCGCATCTGAACTCCGATCACGCCGAATTCTCTGATCTGACCGATCTCATCGATCATCGTGAATCCAATTCGGATTTACGTTTCACTATTAACCCCGATGGCGGATAACCGACCGGTAGGGGTAGATCGTGTCACGACCTCATCTATACCGGTTGACAGAAAACATAGCCTCATTGATCCCCATGTGCTGTTGATCTCATCAACCGTGCACACAGCCGATCTCAACAACGACAACAGATCTCATCTGCCGCCTCCACATATCTAATATGCATACGATATGAATCAAAATCCTATAGCAGAGGCTCTGATACCACTGTTGGGTTCTATGGTAGGGTGCGTCGACTACAATTTAAAATTTCCTACGCGCATAACAACCAAGAACATGCTACGGGAGATGGATCACAGTTCGTTACCACTAGACGTGCAGTGCCGTGCAGCGGAAGAAGAGTTGGGGCAGCACGTCCACGTGGATCGTCTCCTCCTCGTCTGATCTCCCTCGAACAGCCGATCATCCGATCCCACGTACAAGTTCGCCGGAGCGGCGCAGATGCACCGCCTCTAATGGTATCTGCGCGTGCAGGAGGAACGTCGTGCGGCGGACTGCTAGGTCCGATCACACAACCGACGGTCAGTGGAGGTGTCTATTCGCAACACATGCAAACCCTAGTGACAGTGCCGAAACAATCAATCTCATGAGTGTGCGGCACCTCCACTTTATATAGGTGTCCATCGCAGGCTCAACACTTGGGCCTCGGACGGACCCTAAAGCCCATAAGTCTACTCGGCCACAATCCGGATACAACTCGGATCACATCCGACCAGTGTCCCCGGATCGGACCTCGTAAGTTCCTTCCCTTAAGCGCGCGACCCCTTAGGTTCAAGCCGGCTTGGTCGCAGTTCGGATCACCTCCGAACCGCACAGTTGGTAGCGGCCTCTAGCAAGGCATGCCGAACACCAAGAAGACTATGAAGCTGGTTAAGCGAACCTGTACATCACACATCCATTCCTTTTACCACACGATATATGTTGTCGAGCTCAAGGCGAGTCTGTCATCCTTGTGCTAGCCCAACCTCTTTCTCGTTCCAGTGATGCCGACCACTATCTAGATTATCTCATAATCCTTGTCGCATGGCCATGCTTATCCTGGTCGGATCACACGAAGGGCCCAGAATATATCTCTCCTGGTCGGAGGGGCAAATCCCATCTTGCTCGACCATGTCTCGCAACATGGGTCTGGACAAGCCTGAAACCTACCTTTGTAACTACCCAGTCGCGGAGTAGCGTTTGGTCAGCCCAAAGCAAGTCTGTCACCATCCCGAGTACAGGTGCCAGCTCAGGTCTTAGGACATAGAACGTATGTTGTACTAGAGACTCACAGATGACATATCACTGCGTCTCATAGTTGAGTCTGTCCGACTCGGACCTTATCTCAACTCGGATCCGACTATGTCGAATCTGACCAGACCTTTCCAAGCCCATATTATCCGGTTAGCATCCAATGCTTCATGGCTAGTGAGACCAAGCCATCAACCATGTCATATGCTAGTCTAGTTGGTTGCGCGTCCACACAGCCCTTTTGACTAGGGACCTTTTAGGACAATTATCATACAATGCATAGTCCCACAAACAAGTCACGTACTTGCTGATACACATCATTGATAATGTTCAAGGACTATATTTATTCATAAACACATAGGAAATATCATCATACATGATTGCCTCTAGGGCATATCTCCAACACTTTACATTCTTTGAGCAAGAAGAATGCACCCTTTGTTTGGGGACCATCGCAAGATAGCGCATTCAATGAGCTTAAGAATTTGCTTACTCATGCTCCCGTGCTTGCATTACCCAACTTTGACAAACCTTTTGAAATTCATTGCGATGCTAGTGTCAATGGCATAGGAGGTGTGTTAACACAAGAGAAGCGCCCCATAGCATACTTTAGTGAGAAACTTTCCGGAGCGCAACTCAATTACCCCATCTATGACAAAGAGATATATGCTTTAGTGCGAGTTTTGCATGAATGGGAACATTACCTTCGCCCTCATGAATTTTTCATCCATACCGACCATGAAACGCTTAAGTATCTTAAGGGTCAAACTAAGTTAAACAAGCATCATGCTAAATGGAGTGAGTTTATTGAGTCATTTCCTTATGTCATCAAGTATATCAAAGGAAAGGAAAATGTTGTGGCGGACGCACTTTCCCGTATATGCATGCTTGTTACTCAACTTGAATTGAATGTCATTGGCTTTGAGCATATAAAAGACTTGTACGAGCATGATCCTACTTTTGCTATTCCTTATGCCAAATGTTTGACGCATAAATCTTGGGAACGCTATTACCTCAAAGATGGTTACCTTATGAGAGCTAACAAACTATGCATCCCCGAGTCTTCTCTTTGTTTGTTGCTTTTGCAAGAATCTCATGGCAGAGGACTAATAGGACATTTCGGGCGCGACAAGACATTTTCCACGCTCTCCAAGAACTACTTTTGGCCTAAGATGTTTTGTGACGTCAACCGCTTCACCAATCGATGTTCTACATGTCGCTAAGCTAAGTCTAAAGCTCAATCTCATGGCCTTTACATGCCACTTCCAATTCCATATCAACCATGGGAAGATATTAGCATGGATTTTGTGCTTGGTTTGCCTCGAACTAGAAATGGCAAAGATTTTGTTTTTGTTGTTGTGGACCGATTCTCCAAAATGGCTCATTTCATTCCTTGCAACAAGATAGACGATGCTTCACATGTTGCAAATTTGTTTGTAGGGAAATCTTGCGCCTTCATGGAGTGCCAAAGACGATTGTCTCGGACCGCGACGTCAAGTTCTTGAGTTACTTTTGGAAGACCCTGTGCGCCAAGCTCGGAATCAAGCTTTTGTTCTCTTCGGCATACCATCCACAAACCGACGGCCAAACGGAGGTGACGAACCGCACGCTCTCCACTCTAATGCGCGTGTTGATAAAGAAGAACATCAAGGAGTGGGAGGAGTGCCTACCTATCACCAAGTACGCCTACAATCGTGCAAGACATTCAACTACCGGCAAGTCCCCCTTCGAGGTCATCTACGGCTTCAACCCGTTGTCCCCATTGGACATTCTACCTCTACCGCTACAAGAGCGCACAAACATGGACGCGAGTGGCCGATTCAACTACCTCAAGAAGATGCATGAAGATACAAGGCACACCATCGAGCGCCAAGTACAACGACTCACGACCAAGCTCAACGTCAACACGCGACCCATGATATTCAACATTGGATATCTTGTGTGGCTACACCTTCGCAAGGACCGCTTCCCCAACGAATGCAAGTCCAAACTTCTACCACGAGCCGATGGACCCTTCAAGGTGCTTGCACGCTACAACAACAACGCCTAGAAGATCGACATCCCATGCGACAAGTACTCCGTGAGCGACATCTTCAACATCAAAATCTCTCCCCGTGCCATGGTGATGAGGATTTCGATCCGAGGTCGGATCTTTCCCAAGGGAGGGGAGATGATGCGGAGCATCCTACGGTCATCCCCATGGACCTACCATCGTCCCATCAAGAGCCAAGAGGACCCATGACATGAGCACGAGCTCGATCTCTCGAGAACGAGGTGACTTCCTTCCTTAGTGATATCACATATGATCCACTCGAGACATGGCTACTACCTAAGTTCGATATGCTATGCATGATCAGGTGTCAAGAGGGCCCTCCCAAAGATGCTCGTGAAGACGGACAAGCCGCCAAGTCCATGGATGAAGAGAACCAACTGAAAGAGGCAAGAACACCTCCTAGGCCCCGGACATCCGGCCCTTGGAGCATCATCCTTAGCAGCCTCCCAGCCGCCCAACATCTACAGGCCCCGGGCATCCGTCCCCAGCCCGGACATCCGGCCCGAGCCCGGAAATCTGGCCAGAAGCCCGGACATCCGGCGCCACTTACCAGAACCTACAAAAGCTGACTCCACCAGCCCGGACATCCGGCCCTTTGGGAAGGCCCGGACATCCGGCCCATCTCCCGGACATCCGGCTCCGTCTGTCTGCGCACAGTAAAGGACGAGGCCCATGTACCCTTTCGCCCCCCCTAGACTATATATACTCCTCCTCCTCCCTCTTTCTAGGGTCAGCATTGGTTTAGCTCATATGTGAGAAAGAGCATTGCTCATCCATACAGATCTGCTCCTCGAGAGAGACCGCGGCCCCTCTACGGAGATGATCCACGTTGGATTAAAGACCCCCTCTTGGGTGGCCCCATCAAGACCTCCTCATGGAGAAGAACTGGTTACCCTTTGTATCATACTTTGTTGGATTTGGATCTTGTCTCTCCCCTCGTGTTTCGAGGATCTAGCATATGTGTGACTATATCTTGTTGGTTTTGAGAGTTCCTCTGTGTTTTCCCTCGTGTTCTTCGTGTCCTTAGTTGGGATCCGCTCCTTTCGTGAAAGATCTGCCATATAGGGTTCCACCCTACATCATGTGTGTATATATATATATATGTTGTTGTTCTGTATGCAATCCCATCACACAACACACATGTCTTATTAGAAGCAACCGTCTGTGTTACTATCGGTCTTCACGCACATTTCTGATTACAGACATGTTTGCCGCGTATCACACACATCTTGTTAAGTTGAACCATTTTTGTTCTCATGTCTCAACGCAAAAAAGTTCATCGGAGTGAACCGCATGCCGTATATCGCACACACCTTGATATGGCTGACCGTTTCTTTTGTGTTGCCTAATCACAAACAGTTCATCCGAGTGAACCGTATTTTGTGTATCGCACACGCCTTCATCTGGCTGCCCGTTTCTTTTGTTCCTCCTCGTCGCAAATAGTTACTTGAACTGAACCGTATGCCCTTCATCGCACACGCAACTAAAACCTGAACCATGTTTGATGCATCCGTCATCGCAAACGTTTTATACATTTCTGACGGTTTTCATACAGCACCGTTTGCGATGATTGCATTGCACATAGTTTCTCGAAGGGTCTCTGATCGTAGTGTCGCGTTAGCAGCATCCTGCAGTAGTGTCACGCTCATCCTCTCATAGGAAATGCACTCAATGTCATATATGGTGGAGTCACTCATCTCACACATGGGGTGGTGGCTCTCCTCACATGGCAATTGGGGCATCTCGTCATATGTGGGTGTCGGAGAGATGTAGGTGCAAATGCCTCCATGCTCAACTCTGATCACTGCCTTGGTTGAAGGGATAGTCCCATGCTCAACCTTCTCATCCTTAACGCCTCCAAAGATGAATGTCGTAGGAAGTGGCAAATCATCGCTCTCCTCCGAGACCAAAGAGAGGGTCTCATGTGCGGTCTCGTAGCTTGACTCGGAGTATGAGTCCCATTGGGTCGCCGTCTTCATGTTGTTGAAGATGTTCACGCTCGTCGACGTGGTTGAAGGGGATGGCCTTTGCTCGACCGTCTTGTCGTCGTCTTGTTCTATGAGGCCCATATGATGTGGCACCTCGTAGTTCATCTCCATGACCGAAGGGAATTTCCCATTCTCGACCATCTTCCTTGAGGGGCTTCCAAAGATGGAAGTGTCGCCCTCGCTTGTAGGTGGTCGCCTTGGACTTGATGATGTCGATGTAGGCATACTCGTGGGAAGTAGGCGAAGATGTCGTACGTCCAAAGGCGAAGATGCCTTGATAACACTTGCCGAAGTTGCCGAAGTGGGGGGTGATAGCCGTAGCTTCCTCTTGGTGGTGCTTGTCTCGCGGTCTTCTCATGTGCTCATGAAGGTTGACCGTAGCTTGATGTAGAACTTGTTGGGACTTGTAGGTTTGAGCTTGGCGAGCATCTTCATGTTGATGATGTCGTTGTCGTGCTTGATCTCATAGTAGATGTCGTTCATCGTCGCCGTGCACATGATGCTTGGAGGTGACTTGCCCTTCATGACGATGTGGATCACGAATGTGATGATGGTCGCCATGGAGATGTGGATGTTGACGAATTGCACTGCATCGCTTGGGCGCTCCGGAGATTTGCGACTCGCTCGCCGCCACCTTGAGGATGACGAAGGAGAAGAAGACTTGTAGTCGGACAACATCCGTCGGATTTCCTCCATGTGTTTGTTGTGGTAGTCGAACGTGTCATCGATGTAGTCCCTTTTCCTTGCTTCGGAATGTCGTATGTTGGTGGCGAGGTTGTCATGCGCTTGTGCAAGGTAGATTGTGCGCCTTGCATTGCTCGTTGTAGTTAGACGGTGTGAGTGATGGTGACGTAGTTGTTCGCGTCGTCGTTGTCGTCGAAGACCGGAGATGAAATGCTTTGCCTATCCATCATAAGACTCGAGCAAATGTGAGTGGAAGAAAGATAAGAACTAGACCAAATGTACCTTACCCGATGTTGAATATGGATCAATGATCACTCAATAATGTATCAAGGAAATAGCACAATTGGTACCAGATCTTGTCAATTCTCACACCTACACAAGTAAAGATTTTGCTGGTGCTTGGTGAGGATAGTGGCACAAAAAATTGATGCAATTGTTAGCAAGAGTCAATAATGTTGAAAGAGAAATAGCAATGGGTGGCACACGGAAACACACACACGGGTAGATAAATGGGGTCGTGCAACCAAGGAATGAGCACAAAATGTGGAATCCACGGAAAATGCTCGTGTTACACAACTCAAGAGAGATGCTAGCACGATTGCTAAAAAGGCGGATACGACACTTGTGCACAACCTATAAGATGCAAAATGTATCAACTTCTATCCCGAGTATGCTATTATGTATGATGTTCCGGTGTCTCTCTCAATTTGATCCAAGATGGTCGGATATGACAATCTTATATGCAATGTGGTATGGTGCTATGGCTATTGCTTACAAGCTCTTTGTTCACTCTTTTTCTTTTGCTTAAAAGCTTATTCTTTTTTTATATGGCCACTATGCGAAATGCACAAAGCAAGATAGCAATTGTGTATATGCGGGAACAATCTTGTGACACAAGAGATGATATGATGATACCAAGATGAGGATACCAAGATGATATGGTATGTATGCAATGGAAGGTGTAGCTCGATGATCACTAATGTGCACAAGTAACGTTGCCGGCAGTACTCAATGGCTAGTCCCGATAGGCAAGTGATGCAAAATGGGCTAGGGGTTATCAATACTATGGCAAGAAGAATGTACAATGATGGCATACCATGATACCAAGATGATATAGAGGTTATGTTCTTGCGTACGGTTAGGGTGTCAAAATGGTGAACGTGGTCGATATCGAATCCTTGGTGAAGTTGAGCGGCGGTGTTGTCGATGTCGAACCATTCCTAGTTAGCCGAAACACCCTAGGAAACGGAAAAACCACAACTCAAAATCTCCAAAGGCAAATGTCAAATGATGGTAGCGGAATGCAGTGGTGGTTTCGAAGTTGGCAATGTGGAAGTGGTGGTGCTGGTTGATGAAGAAACAACCGTCCCTAAGTAGCCGAAACACCTTAGGAGACTCAACTCACAACTCAAACAACCACAAATGGAATGGGCAACAAAATGGGTCAGGTTCCGGAAGGCTATGATGGTAATGCGGATGATATGGTGGTGGCCCTAGGCAAAGATGCCAAAGTTCCAAATTTTTGATGGAGCCAAATGATGGAGGTAGTATTTTTGTGGGATGGGAAATGTCAATATCTTCAAAACTAGCTAAAGAACGTCAAAAACAGACTCCGGATGAATTGGTTATGGTTGAAACAAGAATTTAGCATAGTCAGTTTCACGGTTACCCGGACATCCGGGAGGAGGTCCAGCTGATCCGAGCTATGTCCGGATGATCCGAGAGTACATCCAGATGATCCAGGTGTGTGGGTTATCCGGACGTCCGGGTGGGCGTCCAGCTGAGCCGGGAGGGTCGGGATGATCTTGGCAGGTCAACTCTGCTCTGGATTTCCTTCCGGGTCACGATTTTGTGGCGGAAATTTTCGATCTCGGGGTCAAAATTGGACGAATTTCATGGATGGAAGGTGGGGAAACTTGTGGAGAAGCTATATCCACTGGAAACACAACAAATCCATGGATCAAAATCAACAAAACATCATCAAACCAACAAATCACAAAAACAATTGGGGCTATTTTTGGTGGGGATTTTCGAATTTAGGACAAAATCAAGCAAAATAAAGCTAGAAAACGGTGGGGGAGATTCCAAATTCGTGATCAACGTGGCTCGTGATACGAAGATGATGTAGGGCGGAACCCTAGGGGCCGATCTTTCACGATTTGGAGGGGGGTTCCCATGTGCTAGATCCATGAATACAAAGGGAGATACATGATTCAAATCCAACAAAGGGGGATACAAAGGTAGCTAGTTCATCCCAATCCTTGGAGGAGTTGAGGCCTTGAATCCTAGAAGGATCTTCCCAAGGGGTCTTGATTCCCCTACGGGATCCTCTCCAAAGGAGGTCTTGAACTTCAATGGAGTAGTCTCTCCCCCCCCCCCCCCCCAAGAGTAGAGTAGATAGGAGCAAAGCTCACATGTTAATGAGCTAATACAATGTTAACCCTAAAATGATGGAGGAGGAAGAGTATATATAGGCTAGGGGGATGAAGGGGTACATGGGCCTCGACCCAAGTCACACACGTAGGCATGGTCCGGATGAACCGGATGGTGGTCCGGACGATCCGGGCGACCGTCTGGATGTGTCATAGCAGTCGCGGGTGGCTCGGATGTTCGGGTCGGCGTCCGGATGATCTGGGTGGGTCTGGATTGTCGGGGTGTTTGGTCCGGATGATCCGGCTTCGTCCTGGGGTTTGATGTCTTCATGTCGCGTGTAACCGGGTCGTCCGGGCCAGGGGCCGGATCGTACGTGTCTCGGTCCGGATCATCCGGGCAGCTCCTGAGTTGCTCGTTCTCTTCTTCCTTCTCCTCTTTCATGTTTGGCCTTGGTCCTTTGATTCTCCATGGTTGTCTGATTGTGCCTGGATATACACAAGGTCCATGCATGAAGTAGTAGCCATGTCTCACATGTAGAAAGTGATGGTTCGAAGAGGAACGAGTTAACCTTGTGTCCAATGGCGTGTGCTTGAGGTCTCAACATATGTCCACTTGGGGCTTGGGGAATAGTCATAGTGTACATGGGAATGACTATAGGATGCTCTGCATCAAAAACTCTCCCTTAGCCAATGGGAAGTTGGAGTCAAGCTTACAAGATCCTATAAATTTATTCCACAAACGTTTTTTTGGCCCAAACTTCGTATAAATGGTACTCCCTTCGATCTAAAATAAAATAATTTTGAATCGGAGGGACTAGTTTTTCTACGGATACATAATCAAGCTCTAAGTCTGCACCCGAGCCAAGCACCAACCCCAGGGTTCGGAGGGAACAAACAGGCAAAGTCCAATCCAAGTGTATTTGTTGTTCAAACTTGTGTGTATATATCGTTCCTCCCAAGAAATAGCAAGAAAAATAACCATGCCTGGAAGAAAGGATCCATATAATGCAATAATAGCATGAGACCAAAACAACTGATTAATCACAATTATTCGTCCTTCAGTCATGCATTGCAATAAACATTAAAATTGAATAGCCAGCTGGACTAAAATAACATTCTGAACTAAGTACACTATCAGATATGGCCGCTCGAAAGATCCCAATCAAAAACCATACAAGGCATAGGGTCTCTGTGAATATACATCGGACGCAACGCACACAGAACACCAAACACAAATATACAAGAAAATAGGGGCTAGAAGAACCGCAAAACTCCTGCTCCTGAAGCTTATGCCCCACGTCGCTTCCACCTTCCAGATCAAGTTACATGGAGCTACAGTGACAAACACATAACCAGTAATATGAAACAAATTTTCTCCAGGGCTTTGTGCATTCTTATCTCACTGGGCAGTGGGCACCACAAACCAGTGGTCTGAAGATACACAAGATACCATAAACAGGTAACATGGTACGCCCACATTTGATAAGCCTTTTACCCGAAAGGATTTCCACCCACAGCACCATAGGAAGGTGGAGTGTTTGGCTGGGAATACCTAGGAGGAGCTTGTTGATCATAGCCGATGCCGAGGGAACCAGCACCTCCTTGTTGCCTGTGATGTCACGAGTAAGTCGGAGGTGTTGCCAGAAAGATAACAATAAACATACAGCCTTGATCGCTCTTATCAGATTTGAAGATGCAAACAAGGACTACCCATGCCACTGCAAGTGGGATGCTAGTAGGATGAAGATGAAATAATCACAGGATTGCTTTGAAAGCTGGTGACATTCAGTGGTTTATAACGACCATCCAATATGACCCATTGGCCAGAACTGACAGTTCAGCGAGTTCTAGTTCCCTATTTAAGGTGGGTGCTATTTTTGGTTACCTATATTATACTCCCTCCGTTCCCAAATATTTATCGTTCTAGAGATTTCAACAAGTGACTACATACGGAGCAAAATGAGTGAATCTACATTCTAAAATATGTCTATATACATCCGTATGTGGTAGTCCATCTGAAATCTCTAAAAAGACATATTTAGGAACGGAGGGAGTATATGACTAAGATGTGGTATAGAATAGTTGGAAATAATAATTAACTCAGCTCATATGCAAAGCGTAGCACTAACATTTCAACTTACAGGATATACTGATAACAAGTATAGCTCACCTTGGAAGCATGCCATTAGGTAGCTGCTCAGGCATGTTGTTTGAAACATGCTGCATCATGTAATGGTCTGAAGTCGAAACACAAATTAGTACCGCATGTCAAAGTAGTAGTGGCAGTAATAATAAAGAGCAACAGTGTAGAGATGGTGATGAGGAACTAAGTAAATACTTTGATGTACAGATGGCTGATACATCTGCTGAGGCTGCTGAGGTGGAACTCCAAAACTAGAGTTACCAACTAATGTTGGGTTAGTAACGCCTGCTGATGCTCCCAGTGGTCCAGATAGGGACTGCTCAAGGTCACAACCAAAATGAGTTAATAGAACAAACGATGAACATAGTTAACATTAAGCAAGAAACCAACAAGTTAATGTGGATAATCAAGGTAAAGCAGGAAGTGTTTCAAACTGATTCACTTAACAATTTTTTTTTGCTCAACGTTGAAATACTTGAATTGGAGGAGAAAATATGCAAAATTATTCTACTTTCAAATATTATGCAGAAGAGAAAATATCTAGTTATACCATGTGAGCTTGAATTGGGGCTGCCTCATTTCCGAGGTCAAAAGGGTTTGAAGCTTTCGCAGGTTGGGGATACGCACTTTGCTGATATACAGGCTGTTGATACGTAGGTTGTTGGTATGTAGGTTGCTGATACATAGGTTGTTGATATGTAGGTTGAGCAAATGCTGCCTGAGGATATGACTGCATTCCCTGCAACTGGGAGGACATTTTTGTAAGACAAATATTGACAGTGATCTCAAATAATAATCATATGAATCGCTATCGTGAGAATGAATACCATTGCAGCAGGATACTGCATGCCAAATCCCATTCCAGACTGGGGAGCTCTCTGCCAGCCAGGCATTGCTGGAGTTGCTGATGGATATAGTGAAGTAAAGAAATCCTGCAGAGATTCGATCTGATGTTAGATGTGCCGATGCGATGATTTCATTTAATGGAATGGTTTTGACAACATCAGCTTATCACATTCTTAAAAAGACGACACATTTGTCTTCAATTGACAATTAGGTGATGGTCTTGAAAATGAATACATGTCAACACATATGAACACAAGCTGTTAACGTCAATGAACATGCGTTATACTCCCTCTGTAAAGAAATATACGACTTTTTAGATCACTAAGTTAGTACTCCCTCCGTTCCTAAATATAAGTCTTTTTAGAGATTCCAATATGGACTATATACGGAGCAAAATGAGTGAATCTACACTCTAAACTATGTTTATATACATCCGTATGTAGTTCATGTTGAAATCTGTAAAAGGACTTATATTTAGGAACGGAGGAAGTATTTCTTTACAGAGGGAGTACTATTTTATGGAGAACAAAAAATCAAGCTAATACCTACTATGATTTTGCCACCCGCTAATGATGCTCTCGGGTACTTTTTTAGTTTTTATAATCTACCATCTGGTTTCTTCAGATATAACTTCTCGGCCTAACAAGATACGGCATGCCCAATGCATCAAAACAGTCATTAATACTTTTGTGGCCCTTCCATGCCTTGCATTTGTTTGATTAGGAATTGCAATTATTACAGGTATTTATATAGTTCTATTTCTGCATGATAAGTGCTTATATCCCACTGAAATGTGATCTAATATCCATAAAAAACCACATGGCCCCCATCTAAATCCAAGTACGAACCTCTCCCTAAAAGTAGACATACTAATGCTAGTAAAAAGCTCCCCGCCTTCGATACATCAAAAGAATAACAATATTCTCAGCCCTGGCTTATCATGCCTTTGTTAAAAAATACTCCCTCCGTCCCAAAATAAGTGTCTTTGATTTAGTACAACTGTAAGGAGGGAGCAGATGACAACTATCTTTGATTCTTCGTCAACTACTAATGAATAAAAACTATTTCATTTGGTTAGGTGAAAATCATGCCATTGGAATTGATTATAAATATCTGATGATATTTTACTAAGTACTAACATAATTATAAAAACAGTAACGGTCAAAGTTGCATACTGGAGACTGCAAAACAAAAAGCTAACTGGATTCAGAATGGAGGGAGCAGTACTTTGCGGTAGCTGTAGTGTAGGGCATGCAAACTAATAGTGTGTGTATTATGCACTTCCTCCGTTCCTTTTTACTCCGCGTATGAGATTTGTGTCAAGTCAAAATGTGCAAAGTTTGACCAAATTTATATTAAAAATATCAACATATACAATACCAAATATATGTAACATGGAACTACATTCTGTAATGAATCTAATGAAATTCATTTGATATTGTGAATGTTCATACTTTTTTCTATAAGTTTGGTCAAACTAGAGATACTTTGACTTCAGACAAAACTTATATGCAGACTAAAAAGGAACAGAGGGGGTATATACCACATCAATCAAGCGATGGGTGAAAATGGAAATCTGGAATAGCTCATAGGGTGAGGGCATATAGAACGTGTTCCCTTGATAGCTGCTCAATAATTTACAAGTAATTAGTCACATACCACTGGAAGTGCTGTCCGCCCACTGGATTTGCTGTCATGAGAAGACGTTGCTTCTTGAATACCACTGGTTCCTTGAGAATTTGAAGGCAATTGAGATGGAAGACCACCCATAGAGGCAGCCACAGAAGATTGACGAACTGCAGATCCTTGGACAGGCATTCCTGTTGAGACCTGTAACACAACTTCTTTCAATAAAAATACTCATTCGATGCACACTTCTTGAAATTTTCTGCGAAGGGAGATACCTGATTGCCTGAGATTCCAACGGGTGGACCAAATAATGAAGAATGTGATGGATCTATCATGGACAGCTGTCCTCCATTTGCTTGCGGATCAACAGAAGTTGAAAAGGCTGACGTATTGGAGGCAGAGGGTGTTTCGGAGAATGATAGTTGTGCAAGCACAGACTCAAGCGGATTTACGGTGCTGCCTGCTTGTGGTGTTTGATGCTGCTGGCCAAAAGCATCAAAAGATGCCCAATCACCGCCGCTCACTAATGGAGCACTTTTGCCTTGTTCAAGAACATGTTGCGGCGCTGTTGCGTTAATAGGCTGTGCACTAACTGGCTGCTGCTGGGGTGTAGGGGCTGTCTGTGATGGCGGGGCAGATGCAGTGGGTTCAGGATCTGCACCAAAATCAATTAAACTGACTGGAGTTGCTGCCTTCGTCTGTTCCGAAATCCCCTCGGAAGAACCAATACTGCTGGCAGTAGATGTCCTCTACAGTATGAAACATGCAAGACAAAGCAGTTAAAATTTTGCCCCGAATTCTCAGCTTAAGAAGAATATTTGCACAAAAATATGCTAACATTCCAAGGGTATCTAAAACCAGTGTCTGAGAGGGATTGAAAACACCAAGAGCGACTAGAACAACCTGTGCCTGAGGTGGAGGCTCAATGGTCCTGGTTCCATTTGGTTTTGGAGGGTCAATCGGTCTGGCTACATTCCGCTTTGGAGGTTCACCAATCCGAAGTTGAGGAGCATCATCACCCAATATCTCCCTCACTGGCCGTACAACAGGAGGACTAGATCCGTTGGCTTCTCTCTGGTAATTTGGAGACCCAGTCTCTGGCTTTCGTGGTTCAGAAAACCTGCGGTCCTCGAACCTTTGAACTGGAGTTGTTTTCCCAGATCTATCGTCGACAACTTCAAAGTGGCGGGGGCTTTTCTTATAGTCATTCTGGTCATAGCCAGGACTACGTTCTCCATAGGAATGTCTGGAATTTCTGTCATCACTCCGTCCACTATAACTCCGACGGTCAGAGTAACTTTCATTGTATGGTGGACTTCTTGAACCACCCCGATTTCCATCAGATCTTCTATTTTCGCTATGTTCATCCTTATCGTCCTGAATATGCAAATCAACCAGCAAAAAATGAATTTACAAGACAACAAAGAGTTTCCCAAAATTGATGGCAGTTATCACAGCAGAAATGCTAGAGCTATAGGGAGCCAGCATCACCTTTCCCCTCGGTGGTCTATCAGAGCTTCTTTCTCCTGTATATCTCCGCTCCACGTAAATATGCTTGATGAAATTCCTCAATTTGTCCGTATTACTGAGACAGTATGAAACAGCCAAACAGGTCAGCATTCTAAAGGCAAAACTAACAAGTTATAACCTTGAACATGGACAAAGAAAGGTAACCTGCTGTCAGGGTATGGATTACGCTGAGAGTCCCACTCCTTGAAATATATTTCTCTAGCACGCTACAAGTTATGCAAACACCATGTCAAGTTAAACAGAAATACATGAACTGATGGAAAATTCAGAACTATAAGAACATGGAAATACCTCATTTCCTCCTCCTTGTAGAGCAGTGACTTCTTGTGCAGTAAATTTAGCCATGGAAACAGATTTCACCCGGTGAGTGAACTCTCGGCTAGGAGGAGCAGAAAAGAAAAATCAGGCAATTATTATGGAAGGCTAACTTCAATCATTCCAATTGGGGGTTGTGAACCTGTTATTTAATCGACCATGATACATCTAATTTAACAAAACTAAGACGAAATGAAAGAGAACTGAAAAGGAATCTTACTGTGCTCCACTGCAATTGGTACAAACGAAGGTCCAGAAATTTGTACACACATATTGTGGTCCCTGTTCATACCAATATATGTGGTGCATCAGTATTTCAATCTTAGGAAACATGTAAGGTATACAAATAACAAGCAACATGGAAGATGGGCAAAATGGCCTATATAATTCACAAGCTGGCACTCATAAGTTCCGTTTATGGTGCGAATGGAATAAAATTAGCTCTGGGGAAATGCAAGGAAAACTGAATTGCAGCAAGACAATGGGCACAAATCTGAGCTAATGAATCTTCAAATTGTCAAGCTTCATGCACTAGCCAATGCAACCAAAAGCCCTAACTGATGGAAAGGGCTAGGCAATCCGTATGGCTCAAGGGCCTACACGTGGACACAAAGGGGGGAACAACAATTTTTGGATAAACTGCAAAAGCCAGGACTTGAACTCAAGACCTTAGGCCCTGATACCATGTCAAGCTTCAGGCCCTGATACCATGTCAAGCTTCATGCACTAACCAACGCAACCAAAAGTCCGAACTGATGAAAAGGGCTAGGCAATCCACATATACACTTCAACACAAATATGACATCAATGGGCACAACTGTTTCTACTGTCAATCACATCCATGGCTTGTCCATTTTGCATTGTTCTTCACGTTAAAAACATTAGATGGTTGCATCATATCAGAGACACGATGATGCTATAGAGCATAACAACTAATGCAATTTTATGCATATCAAACTAGGTAGGTTTCAATTGTGATGTTAAAATAAAAGGGGTGCGGCCTTCAAATCAACCCATCCTGCTGCATACTCAGTAGTAAGCACTAGAGGTGTCTCAAATAACAGTAGATATCATGTGCACTGGCGGAGCATCGACAGGACCAATTAAGATTTAGTAACATCACTGCAGTGCATCCCAACAACGAAACCACTGAACACACCTCAGTAGCTTCAAAGAAAGGGCAAGAGTCGATTACCAAAATGGTAGTCATCCAAATGGGCCTCGCAGTCTACTATAGTTTCCACATTGGTAGCTTCGGTGGGCACCTAGCCACTAAGGGAGTGCGCATAAAAGGGCCTCAAGCTTAACAAGGTGTGGCGAGCGATGAGGCACCCATAATCCATCGCCACTTTCCTTATATTAATAGCTTAGGCTCATGTTGCATCCCAACACCATGCTTGTGACTACGGTTTTATTTAGGACCACGGCATAATCTGCAGACCGAGGCTGCATTTTTCTCTAGCCCACCCAACAGGATGATGGTTTGACGCCCTACCAGTCCATGTCCATGAGAACCCTCCTATGCCATGCTCATTCGTGATTTGACAGGTAGGCGCCATTTGCAGCAAACCATGGCGGATGAAGTCAAGCGAGCTCAAATCCGACCACATTAAGGAAGCGAACTGGAGCAAGCTAGAGAGAAACCTACCAAATTGTTGCAGTTGATGCACCTCTTGTTGGCGGGCAGCTTGAGCAGGCCGCGTATGACCCGCTCGTTCTTCTCGTCCTCCTTCACCCGGCTCGCCATCGCCCGCCGCAAACCCTGCTACAAAACAAAGGAAACCCAACCATCAGCAACGACCCCCCGAAATGGCCCGAGATCCGGCGAGACCCCGCCAGATCCGCCCGCGATCACCACGTGCGCACCGACCAATCGACGAGCCCTCGCCGGGAGAGCCCTCCTCGGGGCGAGCGCGAGATCCCGCGCGGGCGTGCGAAGGAGCGGGGGGTGGGCCGACGCGAGGTGGCGGTGGCGGTGGCGACCAACGGAAAGGGCCCCCTCTTTTGTTGTCGCCGCTGAGCTGCTTCGCTGGGGCTGCGCGTGTTAGTAGAAAAGAGTTTTTTTTTTCCTCGTCGTGGGGTTTTATTTACCGGCAGAGGAGAAGAAGGCAGCGCGACGGCTGGCGGTCAACTTGCGGGTGTAGACCGGCTGAAGCCGGTCGCCGGGCAGCGGTAGGGAGGCGGGTGTAGATTCCAGACGGGCGATGTGGCCAGGGATTTATGGGGCCCGCGTGCCAGGAACGTTTGTAGGGGGTTGGGGAGGCTAAATTTCTTGTTTTGACCCTTTTCGCATAGAAATTCAGGATCTGATCCCGGTTGAAATTTTTTTTGGGATTTGATCCTTTTTCCTACCGCCACGAGCTCTGGCGGTAGCCTAGCCACGAGCTCTAGCGGTAAGATTACCTAGCCTACCGCCAGAACATGTGGCGGTAGGACACTTATCCACGTCAGCAGCGTTATCGGTCTCCGTCCCCGTCCGTCCCGCCCTACCGCCACATGCCTTGGCGGTAGCCTGTCCGATCCTACCGCCAGGGAACCTGGCGGTAGGGTCTAGGGCACTTATAAGCCGCGGGCCGCCCCACCCCTCCCCCTTCCCCCCCCCCCCAACCAGTCGCCCCAAGAACAGAGGAGTTCTTCCTCTCGCCCCCTCTGATGAGGACATCAATACCATTGTTACACCCACAGCCCCTACTGTTACATATACTGGACAAATTACTAGAGCTCGTGCACGCCAATTAAATTACCAGGTACTTTCGTTTCTTGGTAATGATTCTAATGTTCATGAGAATATGATACTGCCTAAATTGGATACATTTGTTTTGCTTACAAATGAAGGGTCTAGCTTGGAGAAGGATGAACATTGGAGCAAGAACACGCATGGAGTTGATGGCATGCGCAAGGGGATCAGGAACGGAGTAACAAGTGATGATTTCAGCACTTTGAAGCCACCATAAGGAGTGCATGAAGCCTTGGACGAAATATACAACATGCCACTTCATAATATTCGTCCATAGGCTATTCTAGGTGCTGCGTCACCTTATTATTGGGCCAGGCCCATGTAATTTCGAAATACTTAAGTATAGGTTGTTTTTAGAGTCCGTATGTGTGGGGAAACAAGAGTTAGGGTTGGTTTCGGACCCCTCCCTCAAGGGCCACGAAATTCCCTCCTCTTCCTCCATATATACAACCCTTAGGGCGTCGTTTAGACTTTGGGTTTTGTTTAGATTAAAAGTTCGTCATAGCTGCAATTTCGCGTACTTCGTTTGTGTTCAACGACCAGACCAAGGCGTCACAGAACCCCACCTTGATCAATAAAGCTTTCCTCTTATATTCGCAATATCCAGATTGCAATCTTAGTCTCTTGCTTGTTCTTCATTTGCCTGCAGGAAACAGACCTTCGTGGTAAGGTTGATCGTGCTCCGGCGTGGTTAATAACCTCTCGGAGTTGGTTTAGCGATTGCTAAGGCGCGACGTCCTCGCACGTTCGTAGTCGGATCATCAAAGTCGACTTCCTCCAGAACGATAGCCACCATCTCATCGAAAGACGGGACACCTTTGCCTCTATCAAGTGGTATCAGATTTTCAGGTTGCTCGGTGAGATTTTACAGTTTTTCGTAGATTAGATCGAGTATGTTCTTCATACCTATAGTCCGCGAAAAAGCCACAAAAAAATTAGGGTTAGTTCATCATATCCGAACCAATCTGAGCCTTTGCATAATCTTTTTAGGGTTTTTGCTTTGTTGAATTTGCGGTTGCATCGTCGTGTCAAGTTGCTGGTCTTAGAGTCTAGTCTTTTAGAGTTTCGAGTTCTGGTCATAAGTTGTCACGCCGCCGCCGCACCATCATCATCGCCTTGCCATCTACCACCACCGCTTATCCGCCACCGCTCTGAATCCGTATCCATATACCACCACCAATCCGTGTCCATATACCACCACCGATCCGTGTCCATATACCACCACCGATCTGTGTCCATATACCACCACCGCTACCATATACCACCCCCGCTGCCATATCCTACCACCATATATCCACCACCAATCCGAGTTCTTCTCATATTAGGTTTGTTTTCGAGATCCATCTCAATTCCGATTCGTGTTTCCTTGCCTGCGTAGGTCTCGGAAAAAAAAGAGTCTGGAGACCCCCGGGCAGTTTTTAGGCCAAAATTTCGGTGACCAAAAATATTTTTCCCTATCCTATTTTTAGGTTGTTCTGAGTCTTTTGAGACACTCGCCATCATAGTGATTTTTTGTCGCACTTTTTCGTCGTCGCTGCCCTGATTCTCGGAAAAAAAATTGTCAAAAAATTTCATACCCATCCTGTTAGTTTGACCTGGGAAGAGTTTTGAGACACTCGCCATTATAGTGATTTGTCGCAAAAAAAAGAGGAGCGCAAAAAAAAACAGAGCAAAAAAAAATCCAGAGTGTGCTTTTCCCTTATTTCCGTGCAGCGCCGTGATTTTGTTAGTGTTCTAGGCTCGCGTCTCTAGCACGATCTAGCCTAGGACCAGCACAGTACCGTCGTTGAGCGTTTATTCAACTTTGCATCTCCGAATTGATTATTGCTGACCCTTTTTGCTACCACACTATAAACCTTCCCAGCTCCACATACATCTACGTCTTGCGTTTGACTTTCCCTGGCAATCGCTCAATCCAAGCTTTTGAGAGTTTTGACTACAACGGTTGTCGATCACCGCCTGCTGCTGGGTAAGAACTGGTAAGAATTTGAGATTTGCTTGACGGATTTGTGACACCCGCCACCACCACCACTTGTTAGTAGTCTGTAGGATCATATTCTTGTGTGTTTCTATTGCTGCTAACCATGCCAGGATCACAAGCCGACGAGACTGACTGGGAGAACTTGACGAACAAGGAGCTTCATGATAAGTTTCAGCAAATGATGAGTGGACAGGTGCAAGATGTGCTAAACAGATTTGAAGAGGCCATGGAGAAGATAGATGGCATGGAGAAGACATTCGAAACAAAGCTCGATAACAAGTTTAATGAATTGCTCACGCGTCTTCCACCACCGGCTGCACCTAACGCACCTCTACAACAACAACAACAACGACTACCTTCACATCACGAAACAGCCCTCCGCCGAGCGACCTGTGTTCCTCTTGCGCTTGGCCAACCTGTTGGTGCTGCTGTTGATACTTCTGTGGCTCCTGCTGCTGATGCGGAGGAGGATGATTATGTGGGATATTACGAGGATGAGGTTGATCAAAATCAGAACTACGTGCAACCACCAGCACCACAACCACCAGGTCGTCCGCATGCAAATAATGGCAACGTTAGGGCTCCCCCTCAGGTACGAGATCATGACCATCTCCCTAAACTGAAATTGAATATTCCACCATTTGAGGGTAGATATGTTCCTGATATATATCTTACTTGGGAGTTAGAAACTGAACAACGATTTACATGTTTACAATATCCTGAGGAGAGACGTGTTCCTGCTGCTGTTTGTGCTTTCACTAGCTTTGCATGTGTTTGGTGGTCTGAACATTGTAGATTATATCCTGTTCCAGCTACTTGGGCTGCTTTGAAAACTGCTATGCGTACTCGTTGGGTTCCACCATATTATCAACGTGAATTACTTCAAAAATTGCAGCGCTTAAGACAAGGAAAAAATTCGGTAGAAGAATATTATCAGGAATTACAAACTGGCTTGATTAGATGTGGTATTGTTGAGGAGAATGAAGCTATGCTTGCACGTTTTCTGGGTGGATTAAATAGAGAGATTCAAACCATTCTAGACTATAAGGATTATAATAATATCACTCGTTTATTCCATCTTACTTGTAAAGCTGAACGTGAAGTGCAGGATCGACAGGCATTGGCGCGAACTAACTTTTCTGCAGGTCGACCTTCATCATGGACACCACGTGCATCATCTACTTCCACACGTTCTGCTACACCGGCACCTCCGTCAGCTGCCACCTCCAACCGTGATACAGTAAAGCAGGCACAATCACCACTACCTGCCAAGAGCACACCTTCTGGGCCTGCAAAGAGCTCTTCTTCATCCATGGCATCAACAGGGCAAACACATGATATTATTTGTCGACGTTGCAAGGGTGGAGGTCATTATGCGAGAGAATGCCCATCTAAGCGTGTGATGATTGTTACTGAGGATGGTGGGTATGAGTCCGTTAGTGACTATGATGAGGAGACTTTGGCTCTTATTACACATGAAGAACACGGTGGAGATGATTCTGATCATGAGACACAATACATGGCTGCTGAAGATGCTGACAGGTATGAATGTTTAGTTGCTCAGCGTGTTTTCAGTGTGCAGGTTACACAAGCTGAGCAAAATCAGAGGCATAATTTGTTCCATACAAAGGGAGTTGTGAAGGAACGTTCTATTCGCGTCATCATAGATGGAGGGAGCTGCAACAACTTGGCTAGCATGGAGATGGTGGAGAAGCTATCTCTCACCACAAGACCACATCCACATCCTTACTACATCCAATGGTTCAACAACAGCGGCATGGAACAAACAGACCTTCGTGGTCAGGTTGATCGTGCTCCGACGTGGTTAATAACCTCTCGGAGTTGGTTTTGCGATTGCTAAGGCGTGACGTCCTCGCACGTTCGTAGTCGTATCGTCAAAGTCGACTTCCTCCAAAACGATAGCCACCATCTCATCGAAAGACGGGACACCTTTGCCTCTATCACCCTCTCTCATCTCCTCCACTCCTCCCTTTGATCTTCGTCATTTCTTCACCGTTTTTGCGGATCGAGATGGCCCGGAAGAAAGCAAGGTAAGCTTCTTCGATCCCTTCAATTAGTTTTAGACAAATAGCATCTGATTTGTCGCATTATTTGATTAAAACCACTCCCCTTTTTGAACTAGATTTAATTATTTTGAACCCTAGGATTGATTTAGGTTGATTATAGATGTTATATTTTGTTAGATATGAACTCTAGTCACTAGTTGATATGGTTATGTGAAGATGAACCCTAGTTCATATTATTTTTGGAGGATTTTTTTTATATGATGCATGTGTGGAGGAATTTTTTGTGATATGATGATGCATGTTGATATGCTATATTTCAAGTAGTGGATGTAGTTGGAGAACAAATGTTGAACTCTCAAAATGAACCTAGGTTTAGATTTTTTTTCAAGGTGATGAACCTTTTGTGTGATGAATCTATATGTTTAGGTACGAAAGCTTGGAGCAAGCACCGCCGACTCCATCACCGCCTGCTCCTCCTACTCCTCTGCAACACATTCTGTCAGAGATGCCGTTCCCGTACATGTACGAGACCTTCCCCGAGCTGCTGCAGCCGGTGGGATCTGTCTCAGACGAGGTCCTACAGGCGACGAGGGCAAAGCGGTGGCACGAGAGGGCAGAGTGGATCCTCGACGATGTCACGGGTTGGTCGCGGAGCGTGAAGGAGTGGAAGAAAGTGAAGGCAGAGATGGAGGCAGATCCAAGTATCTGCCGTGTCCGCTGGGAAGCGTGCATTCAAGTTGCGCAGAATTACTCCAACTATCTCCTGAGCAATTTGGGCCGGAGAATCTACTTCGTGAGCAATGCGGAGGAGAGAGCCAGGATGCCGCCCCCAAATGCATCTGCGTTCGATATCATCAACTGGGGGAGGGCGGAGGCGAAAACTCCAGCTGGCAGGGCAAGGTGGGAGTGCTTGAACGGTCGGATGCCGACCAGCGTTCCGCCTCCGCCTGAACCAGTGGATCCGCTGCCGTATCTGTCTCCACGGCCAAGCCTAACATACGAGGAGCTCTGAAGATGATGATGTCTGCCCGCTCTTTGAAATTATCAGCAAATCGTCTTATTAGTTTGTATTGTGTCTTTAAATTATGTTCTCGATGAATAATGAAACTATGTACCTCTTGTAATGCCATTTGTTCATTATCAATTTAGTTTGAACATTAAGTTAACTTCATGCCATTTGTTCTTGTCAATATGAGTATACTTTCATGGTAAAAGAAATGAGTATATACTTTCATGATAAAAAAACATGTCTATGTACTTCAAGTGTTATTATTGTGTATGTAAGGCCATTTATTTGAGATCTGTTTTTTAGCCTCTATATCATTGATGTGAAAAGAAACAAGCAATTAAACTTGAATGTGTAAAACACAGGACCCTACCGCCAAGTACCCTGGCGGTAAGGTCACACAACCTACCGCCAGGGCAGTTCGATATTTCGTTACAGAAACTTTCGTAGGCAAAAACCCAGCCACCACCTACCGCCAGGGGTTCTGGCGGTAGGTTTAGATAGGCTACCACCAGGGCACCTGGCGGTAGGTTACTTATCCACGTCAGCTCGGGCAAACAGCTGCCATTCCCCTCCGTCGCACCCTACCGCCATGGACCCTAGCGGTGGCCTGTCTAACCCTACCGCCATAACCCCTGGCGGTAGCAAAAGGGTCAAATCCCAAAATTCTTTCCAACAGGGGTCAGATCCTGAATTTCTATGCAAAAAGGGTCAAAACATGAAATTTAGCCGGTTGGGATGGTTCTCCGGTTTTGGCCTTTTGGGTGGCGAGTGAGCTGGACGTGACCGTTCAGTCATTTCTGCCATGGTTTGTTTTTGGACTCGGGCAATGATCCCCGTTTAGGCTAATCACCGATAGTTTTTTCTCTTGTGAGAAACACTGCTAAGCTTTATCGATTAGTCAGAATGTTTACATATATTGAGCAAAACATGTCGGCCAACACTTGCGATCAATTCTTTTGGTAGCCTTTTTGGGCTTGTAGAATAAGTTGCCCCCTATCCATCTTATTCTAAAAGATAATTTAATTGGTCTTCTAGAATAAACTAGATAGGGGTAGCTTATTTCAGCTTATTTTAGAAGCTAACAAAAGAAATGACTCTTAACAAAGCATCTTGCTTAGCTAGGTTGTGGGCTTTAAATTTATTGCAATTTCTGGTCTCATGGACATATGTAGCAGAAGCAAAGTTCGACAGCCACGCTTGAATCTCTTGAGATCTCGTCAACACCGGATATTTTTAGATGAACAAGGAGGCCTCTCCGCGGCTCGATTACCAGGATGAAATCAAACATAGTCTCATATAAACCAACTCGCTGAGAGGAGCAAGTCCAACGGCAGACTTGCAATTAGATCCTACTTCAAATCTCCAAAAGATAGATCTTCGTTTGATAAGCAAGGGAGAGAGGGGGAGAGAGATTTTTTGCACATTATATTGTTATTAGTTCCTTGCTGGGCTCGATTGGTTCGTTGAGTGCAGCCTGGCATGTATGAACTGTAGTTAGAGGTGATCATAAGTTGTGGTGTAAACCCCATGGTAATGGCGATGATGATGAATGAATGAATGTCTCTACGGACCCTTCCGGCTTATATATGCACTAGGGGTATCTAGGGTTACACATTCCAGCTCCAAAAGTTTTCTTAGAGAGTCCATTTCCAACAACGATCAACTCTGTACTTTGGTACATCCATAATATAAGCAAGAGCAGGACGTAGGGTGTTACCCCCTTAAAGAGGGCCCGAACCTGGGTAAAAGCATCATGTCCCTTGTCTCTTGTAACCCATTTATTCGATCTCACACCTTGGACCTCCTACCTGAGTTTGACGGTTCTGACACCAAATTTGGTTCCTTCATTGAGAGATCGTTGTTGGATCGCCAAGGATTGATGGCTCGCTTATAGATTGACAGCAGTATTGGCTGTCGTGACATCTTCGTCCCCCGCCAACTTTTCGCCTTTGGCAGCATCATGCTGCATGGCGATCCGACTAACCGTTTGTGCCATGTCGAGAACTTTGAGCCAAACCAGGTCGTCATGTTCGGAAGCCTGGAGTACATCACGGATGCCCGAGGTGACCTAGTCCTTTCAGAATGGATCTCAGATCAACTCAAAGATCCCTCGGGCGTAAGAAGTCCGGAACGGGTTTCCAATATGATCCTCGAATCCGACCTTCCAACGGAGCCAACCCCGGAGATAGATTCGGCGGTGACCATGTCTGATCTAACCCCTACCTCATCGGATGATGGCCTAGAGCCGAACTTGTATTCAGACTCGGCGGAGATCTCTAAGGAAGCTTCTCCGCCTGCCGACCTAGGGTCGCCCAGAGCGATCGAGATGATGGGTCTACATCAAGCGTCCCGAACAAACCATTTCAAATCAGCCTTGCTTACAGCTAGGTTCTAGATACCGAGGAGCTCTCGCGGATAAATGAGGTGTTGGGTCGAATCCAGAACCTGGCGATCTCATATGCCGTTTATGATCAGATCGGATGTAAAGCCGACAATCGGGAAATTTTCATCCCACCCACCACCCACCTAGTCGCCATGGTCGAGGACCTAACTGACACGCTTGACTATGGCTCCGATGACGCCACTGATATGGAGGAAGACGTCCACGACGACACCAGAGAAAGCTCACCCGCGACCATATCCCATACGGGGAATTGGGCCTCAGCGTCTACCTACGATGTCTACATGGTCGACACTCCCAATGATGATCCAAGGAGAAACCTAAGGAAAACGCTAAGCTTCGTCGCCCTAAGAGGCGACCGAAGGGTCACAACGGAAGCGGAAGTACGACCAACACCACGGGTGCTGCCGATAACGGTGCCGCCCCCGATGCCGCTGAGAACCTGGGTGAGGGCGTTCAAGCCTCACCCACCCAAAAGAATGGGCCCGCAGGAAGACCGGCAGAGGAAGATCATGAGGACATGGGCACCTTCGACGATGGGTCAGGTAGGGATTACCTCCCCGAGTCCAAGGATGAGGTTAGCCTCGGACCCGAAGACTTAGGCAGAATTTTAACGACACTAATCACAACTGCATGAATCATGAAAAAGAAGCAGCAAGAGTTGTACACTCACAAAAACGCGCTCAATGACAAATGGAAAAAAATCCTGGCGGCTGAGGCAGAGCTCGAAGCTTGATGTGCGACAGCCAAGTCATTCCTGCGATGACGGTTGCTGCCCGATTTAGACGATGAGGCAGCGGATAATTAGCCACTTACATACGGCCACGCAGGCCAGGCTGACCGTCCCGCGAGATCGGCCAACAAGGGCACCCAAGGAACCCCCTACTAAAACCCGCCCTCATGGCAAGAGTGCGATTGAGAATTTCGAGCCCTTCGATCTGCGTGGTAAGTTACATGCAAATAAAACCCCATCTCGGTCCATTTATCGACTAAGGGAGTGCACAGCCACCGGCCTGGAGGGCTACGATGCCTGGTTGGAGAGGCACGAAAGAACTCGGGAGCAGACCCGGACTAGGACGATGGCCAACGCCCGACAAGATGCGGCTCGATATCGAGGGCCCGCACATCCATTATGTTTCACATATGAGGTCATGGAGCGCCACTTCACAGAGAGGTTTAAACCCATCAATATCGATCAATATGATGGAACAACTGACCCGACTATCTGGATAGAAGATTTGCTTCTCCATATTCACATGACCCGGGGTGATGACCTCCACGCCATAAAATACATGCCACTCAAGCTTAAAGGACCAACAAGGCATTGGCTCCACAACCTTCCTAGAAATTCTATTGGAAGCTGGGAGGAGCTCGAGGAGGCCTTTAGGGAAAACTTCCAGGGCACCTACGTTCAGCCCCCGGATGCCGATGACCTCAGCCACATCATCCAGAAGGAGGGCGAATCAGCTCACAAATTTTGGAGCCGGTTCTTAACTAAAAAGAACCAGATCGCTGATTATCCTAACGCTAAGGCAATTGTGGCATTCAAGCATAGCATCCGGGGTGAATGGCTCGCCGGAAAACTTAGACAGGATAAGCCGAGAACCATGGCAACTCTTACCTCGCTAATGACCCGCTTTTCCGCAGGCGGGGATAGTTGGCTTGCCCATAGCTCTCATAGGAACGACTCCAGCACCTCAGAAGCATGCGATGGGAACGACAAGTCCAGGCGCAACAAAAACACGCGCCGGAACAAGAACAATTGTAGTGATGTGAGGACCCCACAGTAAATGCAGGGTTTAGCAGCTCGTAGGCCGAAGCCAAGAAGAGACCCTTTAAAGGGAATAAGGACAGCTCAAGCACCCTGGATAAAATACTCGATAGATATTGCCAGATTCATGGCACCTCAAATAAGCCCGCCAACCACACCAATCGAAATTGTTGGGTGTTTAAGCAGGCTAAGAAAGCAGCAGCCGAGGAGACAGGCAAGTCCAGTCTTTGAGCGATTATGGGGACGAGACTCGCAGGCCAAAAAGTGGCGACCAAAAGCACTTTCCTTCCAACGTCAAGGACGTGAACATGATATACCACTATTGTAGGATGGTCCAAACGCGACAGTCGAATCAGACCCTTCGATGAAACTGTGTGCGATGCAATAATCGCAAACGGTGGTGTAAAAAACCGTCAAAAAAGGTGAAAAACATTAACGATGGCAGCGACATCAAACACGGTTCATATTAGAGTTGCGTGTGCGATGAGTGGTAAACGGTTAATCCAGAAGAACTATTTGTGATGATGCAGAACAACAGAAACGGGCAGCCAGATGAGGGTGCGATATACGACATACAGTTCACTAGGATGAACTGTGTGTGATTAGGGAACACAATGGAAACGGTTCAACTGAACAAGATGTGTGTGATATGCGGCAAACAGGTTCGTAATCAAAAATGTGTGCGAAGACCAATAATAACACAAACGATTGCTGCTCATAAGCCGTGTGATTTGCTCTGTCTACAAAAGAATAACATGTATATATATAACTGAAATAAACATCCAATTACATAAGTGACTATACAGATCATTCTCACACACCTCAATAAACAATTGCATGCATTCTGAAGTAGGAGAAACGATCGTCTATTCATCTACTTCCTGTGACGCTCCCGCCACTGCTCTGTGGCTCGATCCCTCATCTGGGGTAGGAAGAAGACACTTCCTCATGTCAACGATCCGCTTGTACATTTACAGCTTGTGTACGCATCCTTGGCCGCATACTTGATGTGTTGTTCATCCAGTCTCTCATGCCACACACTATGCCAGGCGTTCTTGTCCTTCTTGCTCTCACTCTTCATCTTCATGTAGTAGGGGTCAATGAGGCCTAGGCGAGGTCAACCAGGGAGTTCAGCTTGTTATTGTCGCTGCCCCAGACCTTGTAGTGGTGCTGGATGTTAACAAGATTCGGGCATTTCAAGCCTGAAACCTTGAGCGCTTTTAGATCGTTGGTGGTGTCCACCGTAGTGAAACTGTAGTCAGAGCTGTTGATAAACATGGAGAAACTCTCGCAAGGCCTTGTGGCCAGGTGGTAGTGTTAGACGAGGACGTCATGTTGCACGCACAACTGGGTGACGACAACCTTCTGATCGTGCCCAGCACGACTGATGGTGTACTCAAGGTCGAAGCCGACCACTTGGTACTTATGCTTGGCGAACCACTCCATAGTTTGGATGGAGCTCTCCACTGAGACAGGATCGTTCGTGTACACCATCGAGAGGGCCTTCCCCCTCACGTGGGTGTCCATGACGTGATGCGTGGTGAACTGCTTGCTGTTGTCGTCGGTGGCCGCTGGGAGCGCCATTGGAGACACGGGGAGCGCCATTGGAGCCGCTGGATGTCCTCTTTTGTATGTGTCGTCGCGGGTGTGCTTATTGTGTTGTGTGACGCGAGAGATGAAGGTAAATGGCCGCAGGAATAAAAGGGGGTCGGGTGGCCTGGATTATCGGCGCGTCTGCATGGCAGTTTTTGCAATGGGTAACTGCGTCCTCGCGCCATGCCCGGCGCAACCGCATGCACATGAACGTGCGTGATCGTGCGCTGGCCCCAAACATCGGTAGAGCGCGTGGAGGGACGAGGGTGTAGCACCCGGAGGGACGCGAGAGAAGAGCGCGCGCAGTGGGACGCGAGCAGAGCGCGTCGCGGGCGCCTCAACTACAAGCAACCACACGCATAGAGCAGTTGAACACGCAGGAAATGGTCGCCTACAAGCCGACCGACAGTTGGCATAAAGAGCGGCCGTGTGCTACTACCTCCGTCTTGGTCTATAGTCCCCTTTATATTATGTTCCATTCGCCCTTAAATTTAACCAACAAAATGTTAATGCATGTTATAAAAATTATATAATTGGAAACTATGTTCAAATATGAATCCAACTATATAATCATTGGCGACATGCATTCATATTTTATTAGTTAAATCATACTTATAAACCAGGACGCGGTATAATAGGTAATTAAACCGCAAACTTTTGTTATATTAACCGTATGTGTACGTGGCCTTTCGTCTTCCTCTCGCACGTCTTGTCACCCCGTTGCCGCAGATGGCTTACAGCGCAAGCTTGCGCAGCGCGTGGGGGTGTTCTTTTGGCCAAACGGTGGCTCAAAGTGGCGCCAATGAATCGTTGGTGAGCCTCTTCCTGCGCAACCTCGCAGGTTCCCTCGCAAGTGTAACGCCCCGGATCCGATGCGCGAGGTGTCCGCCAGCTATCCGCCGTCGTTGCCATGTCATGTGCTTGCGTGTCGCTCTTTGCCATGTCATCATCTGCATTTCATATCATGTCATCATGTGCACCGCATTCGCATACGTGTTCGTCTTATGCATCCGAGCATTTTCCCCGTTGTCCGTTTTGCAATCCGGCGCTCCGTTGTCCCCCGGTGTCTCCTTTTACCTTTTTCCATGTGCGGGTATTAAACTTTCTCGGATTGGACTGAGGTTTGCCAAGCGGCCTTGGTATAGCAACGATAGACCGCCTGTCAAGTTTCGGGTCAATCGGAGTTCGTTTGGTACTCCAACGGTTAACCGGGTAACCGCAAAGGCCTCTTTTGGTGCAGCCCAACACCCCTTTCTAAGTGGCCCAAAACCCACCTAAGTCATCTCCATGCTATCGGGCGTTCGATCACGATCGCGTGACCGAAAACCGCACTCCATTTGGAGCTTCCTAGCCCCCTCTACCTATATATATGTGCTCCTCCTCGGATTTTTCGCGCAGATCAAACCCTACCCTAACTTCCCTCCGCGCCGCCGGACGTGTCCGCTCGCCAGCGGACGTGTCCACCCCCGCCGCCACGTCGCTCCGACGAATCGGAGGCCGCCACCTCAGCTCCACCGCCTCCCGCGCCCAACCCCGCGCCGCCACGTGGCCTCCGGCCTCCTCCCCGCCGCCGCGGCCCGCCCAGGCCCGCGCGGCCGCCCGCTCGCCCGCTCGCCGCCCGCGAGGCGCCTGCTCTACCCCGTCCGTGCGCCGCCCCGCGCGCCCTTCGCCGGCGCCGCCACCCGCCACCCGCCGTCGCCTCTCCTCGCCGCGCCGCCCGACCCCGCCGCCCGGATGCAGCGCGTGCCTCCCTCGGCCGCCGCCGCACCGGGCTCCGGCGCCGCGTCGCCTTCCCCGGCGCCGGATCCGGCCACCCCCCTCGCCGGCGCCCTTCTCCCTCCAACTCCGGCGACCGCGCGCACCGGATCTGGATCTACCGATTAGGGTTGACTTCTTCCCCCTCCTTTTTTTCCACTAAGTCCCGAGATCTTTTGCATCAACATGCCATGTTCATCATGCAATAACTCTCTGCATATAGCTCCTTTTCGTGCGTATAATATGTCAATTTGTTCGCCTCGGTGAGTACATCATTTCATTCCATTGCATCATTTTCATTTGAGCTCACATTGATGCACGAAATGCTGTTGGAAGAGGGCTATGTGATGTTAGTTTCAGATCTGTTTCAGTACATGCACTTTTGTCATTTTTGCCATGATTGATGTGTGCATCCTATGAAGTTGAGTCCTACATGTGTTTTGTAATATGCCATGCCATCTTTCCGGAGTTTTATGCCATGTATTTTTAAGATCTATGTGGTGACTAGCACAAGCATGCAAACTAGGGTACTTAATGTTGCTGATTTCAGAGACTTAGTAATTTCACTAAGTCCCTGCCTGCTGTTATTTTTATGCCATGTGTTCATGTTGTTTCAGAGAGATCTATGCCTCTTTTGAGCATGATCAGTAAGAGTGTTTTGAGCATATGGATTTGCTTTATCCATCCATGACTTTTTTGGTATTTATGGAGTGCCATAGCTTGAGTCAATCGAGCTCTACTTTTGCTATAAAATGTTACTGGCAGATTGTTTACATGTTATTCGATTTTGCCAAGCTTGTTGTAGTTGATCCTTGAATGCTATGATGTTGTTCTTGCCATGTATAGTTTCTATGCCATGTCTTCTTGATGGGTGTATGATTAGTTTATCATGAGATGCTCTGTAGTGAGTGCATCGAGCTCGTAAACATGCCTACTTCTTATCTGTTTTTGACATGTCCAGTTTTCTGCTAAGTCTGAAACCTGTAACGAAACTTGCTTAATTGACATGGGTGTTATTATATTTTATGATCCTTTTTGGCTTATGGTCAGTAAGGGACTTTTGTTAAGTGCTTTGAGTAGACTAATTCCATGCATTGCTTTACCATGTACTGTTCTGGAGCATGTTGTTTCATTGCTCTAAACATGTCACCCTGATGTTAATTTCTAGCATGTTGTTATTTTCACCAAGTCTGAGAACCTGTTATCTTTTGCTCTTTTGCCATGCTTGTTTGAACCTGTTGTGGTATGTTTTAGCCGTAGCGGAGTGTTCATCTTTTGTCAAGCATCTTGAGTAGATTATTGTCATATGCTTTGTTGATATGTTTGGGTGCAGTAGCTTAATTTCTTGTTGCTTGCTAAGTAGCATCATGCTGTTAATGGCAGATTCTTGTCATTCTTGTTTCGCTTGTCATTTGCAAACCGTGCATCCGATTCCGGTGATCTTTATATAGATTTCAACCGAAATCATCTCACCTTTCCAGTGGCATACTTGGTTTGCCAAGATTATGCCTGGTTCATCTTTTTCCTTCCGAAGCATGCATATGCATTGCATACCACATCTCGCAAATCATGCCATGTTTATGTGATGGTTGTTTACTATGTTGTTTGTTTGTTTCCGGGTTGCTTCTCTCGTTAGCTTCGGTTTCGTTCTGGAGTTGTGAGGATTCGTTCGTCTTCGTCCGTTTGTCTTCTTCATGGACTCGTTCTTCTTCCTTGCGGGATCTCAGGCAAGATGACCATACCCTCGAAATCACTTCTATCTTTGCTTGCTAGATTGCTCGTTCTTTTGCTATGCCTATGCTGCGATACCTACCACTTGCTTATCATGCCTCCCATATTGTTAAACCAAGCCTCTAACCCACCTTGTCCTAGCAAACCGTTGTTTGGCTATGTTACCGCTTTGCTCAGCCCCTCTTATAGCGTTGGTAGTTGCAGGTGAAGATGAAGTTTGTTCCTTGTTGGAACATGGAGATGTTGTTCCTTGTTGGAACGTGTTTATTTGTTGGGATATCACAATATATTTTATTTAATTAATGCATCTATATACTTGGTAAAGGGTGGAAGGCTCGGCCTTATGCCTGGTGTTTTGTTCCACTCTTGCCGCCCTAGTTTCCGTCATATCGGTGTTATGTTCCCGGATTTTACGTCCCTAACGCGGTCGGGTGATTTATGGGACCCCCTTGACAGTTCGCTTTGAATAAGACTCTTCCAGCAAGGCCCAACCTTGGTTTTACCATTTGCCTACCACCTATCCCTTTCTCTTGGGTCTGATCAACCCGAGGGTCATCTTTATTCAGCCCCCCCGGGCCAATGCTTATCTAAGTGTTGGTCCAAACTAGAGCCCTTTGCAGCGCCCTCTCAAGGAAACTTGAGACTTGGTTTTAGCTGTACGGACTGCTCATCCGGTGTTGCCCTGAGAACGAGATATGTGCAGCTCCTATCAGGATGTCGGCGCATCGGGCGGTTTTGCTGGACTTGTTTTATTACTGTCGAAATGTCTTGTAGCCGGGATTCCGAGACTGATCGGGTCTTCCCGGGGAGAAGGAATATCTGTTGGGGAACGTAGTAATTTCAAAAAAATTTCCTACGCACATGCAAGATCATGGTGATGCATAGCAACGAGAGGGGAGAGTGTTTGTCTACGTACCCTCGTAGACCGAAGCGGAAGCGTTGACACAACGTAGAGGAAGTAGTCGTACGTTCTCCTCGCGATCCAACCGATCACAGCACCGTTACTCCGGCACCTCCGAGTTCTTGGCACACGTTCAGCTCGATGACGATCCCCGGGCTCCGATCCAGCAAAGCGTCGAGGAAGAGTTCCGTCAGCACGACGGCGTGGTGACGATCTTGATGTGTTACCTGCGCAGGGCTTCGCCTAAGCACTGCAACGATATAATCGAGGTGGAATTTGGTGGAAGGGGGCACCGCACACGGCTAAGGAACGATCCGTAGATCAACTTGTGTATCATGGGGTGCCCCCTGCCCCTGTATATAAAGGAGGGAAGGGGAGGGGCTGGCCGGCCAACAAGGGGCGCGCCAGGGGGTCCTACTCCTACTAGGAGTAGGATTCCTCCCCCCCAATCCTAGTCCAACTAGGGTTTGACCAAGGGGGAAGGGAGAGAGAGGGGGGGCGCCCCCTTCTCCTAATCCTAATAGGACTAGGGAAGGGGGGAAGGTGCGGCCAGCACTTGGGCCCCTTTCTCTCCTTTCCACTAAGGCCCATCAAGGCCCATTGACCCCCCCGGGGGGTTCCGGTAACTCCCCGGTACTCCGGTAAAATTCCCAATTTCACCCGGAGTGATTCCGGAGTCCAAACATAGGCTTCCAATATATCAATCTTTATGTCTCGACCATTTCGAGACTCCTCGTCACGTCCGTGATCTCATCCGGGACTCCGAACAACCTTCGGTACATCAAAACTCATAAACTCATAATAACTGTCATCGTAACCTTAAGCGTGCGGACCCTACGGTTCGAGAACAATGTAGACATGACCGAGACACGTCTCCAGTCAATAACCAATAGCGGGACCTGGATGCCCATATTGGCTCCTACATATTCTACGAAGATCTTTATCGGTCAGACCGCATAACAACATACGTTGTTCCCTTTGTCATCGGTATGTTACTTGCCCGAGATTCGATCGTCGGTATCCAATACCTAGTTCAATCTCGTTACCGGCAAGTCTCTTTACTCGTTCCGTAATACATCATCTCACAACTAACACATTAGTTGCAATGCTTGCAAGGCTTATGTGATGTGCATTACCGAGAGGGCCCAGAGATACCTCTCCGACAATCGGAGTGACAAATCCTAATCTCGAAATACGCCAACCCAACATGTACCTTCGGAGACACCTGTAGAGCACCTTTATAATCACCCAGTTACGTTGTGACGTTTGGTAGCACACAAAGTGTTCCTACGGTAAACGGGAGTTGCATAATCTCATAGTTAAAGGAACATGTATAAGTCATGGATAAAAGCAATAGCAACATACTAAACGATCGGGTGCTATGCTAATGGAATGGGTCATGTCAATCAGATCATTCAACTAATGATGTGATCTCGTTAATCAAATAACAACTATTTGTTCATGGCTAGGAAACATAACCATCTTTGATTAATGAGCTAGTCAAGTAGAGGCATACTAGTGACACTCTGTTTGTCTATGTATTCACACATGTATTATGTTTCCAGTTAATACAATTCTAGCATGAATAATAAACATTTATCATGATATAAGGAAATAAATAATAACTTTATTATTGCCTCTAGGGCATATTTCCTTCAGTCTCCCACTTGCACTAGAGTCAATAATCTAGTTCACATCGCCATGTGATTTATCAGCAATAGTTCACATCACCATGTGATTAACACCCATAGTTCACATCGATATGTGACCAACACCCAAAGGGTTTACTAGATTCAGTAATCTAGTTTACATCGTTATGTAATTAACACCCAAAGAGTACTAAGGTGTGATCATGTTTTGCTTGTGAGAGAATCTTAGTCAACGGGTCTGCTACATTCAGATCCGCATGTACTTTGCAAATTTCTATGTCAACAATGCTCTGCATGGAGCTACTCTAGCTAATTGCTCCCACTTTCAATATGTATCCAGATTGAGAGTTTAGAGTCATCTGGATCAGTGTCAAAACTTGCATCGACGTAACTCTTTACGACGAACCTTTTTTTGTCACCTCCATAATCGAGAAACATATCCTTATTCCACTAAGGATAATTTTGACCGCCGTCCAGTGATCTACTCCTAGATCACTATTGTACTCCCGTGCCAATCTCAGGGTAGGGTATACAATAGGTCTGGTACACAGCATGGCATACTTTATAGAACCTATGGCCAAAGCATAGGGAATGACTTTTCTTTCTCTTTCTATCTTCTGCCATGGTCGGGCTTTGAGTCTTACTCAATTTCACACCTTGTAACACAGGCAAGAACTCTTTCTTTGACTGTTCCATTTTGAACTACTTCAAAATCTTGTCAAGGTATGTACTCATTGAAAAAACTTATCAAGCGTCTCGATCTATCTCTATAGATCTTGATGCTCGATATGTAAGTAGCTTCCCCGGGGTCTTTCTTTGAAAAACTCTTTTCAAACACTCCTTTATGCTTTGCAGAATAATTCTACATTATTTCCGATCAACAATATGTCATTCACATATACTTATCAGAAATGCTGTAGTGCTCCCACTCACTTTCTTGTAAATACAGGCTTCACCATAAGTCTGTATAAAACTATATGCTTTGATCAACTTATCAAAGCGTATATTCCAACTCTGAGATGCTTGCACCAGTCCATAGATGGATCGCTGGAGCTTGCTCACTTTATTAGCACCTTTATGGTCGACAAAACCTTCTGGTTGTATCATATACAACTCTCCATTAAGGAATGTAGTTTTGTTTATCCATTTGCCAGATTTCATAAAATGCGGCAATTGCTAACATGATTCGGACAGACTTAAGCATAGATACGTGTGAGAAACTCTCATCGTAGTCAACACCTTGAACTTGTCGAAAACCTTTTTGCGACAATTCTAGCTTTGTAGATAGTAACACTACCATCAGTGTCCGTCTTCCTCTTCAAGATCCATTTATTTTCTTTGGCTTGCCGATCATCGGGCAAATCCATCAAAGTCCATACTTTGTTCTCATACATGGATCATATCTCAGATTTCATGGCCTCTAACCATTTCACGGAATCTGGGCTCATCATCGCTTCCTCATAGTTCACAAGTTCGTCATGGTCTAGTAACATGACTTCCAGAACAGGATTACCGTACCACTCTGGTGCGGATCTCACTCTAGTTTACTTACGAGATTCGGTAGTAACTTGATCTGAAGTTACATGATCATCATCATTAGCTTCCTCACTAATTGATGTAGTAGTCAGAGGAACAGATTTCTGTGATGAACTACTTTCCAATAAGGGAGAAGGTACAATTACCTTATCAAGTTCTACTTTCCTCCCACTCACTTCTTTCGAAAGAAACTCTTTCTCTAGAAAGTTTCCGAACTTAGCAACAAAAAGTCTTGCCTTCGGATCTGTGATAGAAGGTGTATCCAACAGTTTCCTTTGGATATCCTATGAAGACACATTTCTCCGATATGGGTTCGAGCTTATCAGGTTGAAGCTTTTTCACATAAGCATCGCAGCCCCAAACTTTAAGAAACGACAGCTTAGGTTTATTGCTAAACCATAGTTCATACGGTGTCGTCCCAACGGATTTAGATGGTGCCCCCTTTAACGTGAATGCAGCTGTCTCTAATGCATGATCCCGAAACGATATTGGTAAATCGGTAAGAAACATCATAGATTGTACTATATCCAATAAAGTACGGTTATGACGTTCGGACACACCATTATGCTGTGGTGTTCCAGGTGGCATGGATTTGTGAAACTATTCCACACGGTTTTAACTGAAGGCCAAAACTCGTAACTCAAATATTTTACCTCTGCGATCATATCGTAGAAACTTTTCATTTTCTTGTTACGATGATTATCCACTTCACTCTGAAATTCTTTGAACTTTTCAAACGTTTCAGACTTATGTTTCATTAAGTAGATATACCCATATCTGCTTAAATCATCTGTGAAGTTCTGAAAATAATGATACTTGTCGCGAGCCTTAATATTCATCGGACCACATACATCAGTATGTATGATTTCCAACAAATCTGTTGCTTGCTCCATTGTTCCGGAGAACGGCATTTTAGTCATCTTGCCCAAGAGGCATGGTTCGCAAGCATCAAGTGATTCATAATCAAGTGATTCCAAAATCCCATCAGCATGGAGTTTCTTCATGCGCTTTACACCAATATGACCTAAACTGCAGTGCCACAAATAAGTTGCACTATCATTATTAACTTTGCATCTTTTGGCTTCAATATTATGAATATGTGTATCACTATGATCGAGATCCAACAAACCATTTCGTTGGTGTGTATAACCATAGAAGGTTTTATTCATGTAAACAGAACAACAATTTATTCTCTTACTTAAATGAATAGCCGTATTGCAATAAACATGATCAAATCATATTCATGCTCAACGCAAACACCAAATAACACTTATTTAGTTTCCACACTAATCCCGAAAGTATAGGGAGTGTACGATGATGATCATATCAATCTTGGAACCACTTCCAACACACATCGTCACCTTGCCCTTTAACTAGTCTTTGTTCATTCTGCAACTCCCGTTTCGAGTTACTAATCTTAGCAACTTGAACTAGTACCAAATACTGAGGGGTTGCTATGAACACTAGTAAAGTACACATCAATAACATGTATATCAAATATACTTATGTTCACTTTGCCATCCTTCTTATCCGCCAATCACTTGGGGTAGTTCCGCTTCTAGTGACCAGTCCCTTTGCAGTAGAAGCACTTAGTCTCAGGCTTAGGACCAGACTTGGGCTTTTCCACTTGAGCAGCAACTTGCTTGCCGTTCTTCTTGAAGTTCCCCTTCTTTCCTTTTGCCCCTTTTCTTGAAACTAGTGATCTTGTCAACCATCAACACTTGATGTTTTTCTTTGATTTCTACCTTCGCCGATTTTAGCATCGTGAAGAGCTTGGGAATATTTTCCGTTATCCCTTGCATATTATAGTTCATCACGAAGTTCTACTAACTTGGTGATGGTGACTAGAGAATTCTGTCAATCACTATCTTATCTGGAAGATTAACTCCCACTTGATTCAAGTGATTGTAGTACCCAGACAATCTGAGCACATGCTCACTAGTTGAGCGATTCTCCTCCATCTTTTAGCTATAGAACTTGTTGGAGACTTCATATCTCTCAACTCGGGTATTTGCTTGAAATATTAACTTCAACTCCTGGAACATCTCATATGCTCCATGACGTTCAAAACGTCTTTGAAGTCCCGATTCTAAGCAGTTAAGCATGGTGCACTAAACTATTAAGTAGTCATCATATTGAGCTAGCAAAACGTTCATAACGTCTGCATCTGCTCCTGCAAAAGGTCCGTCACCTAGCGGTGCATCAAGGACAAAATTCTTCTGTGCAGCAATGAGGATAAACCTCAGATTACGGATCCAATCCGCATCATTGCTACTAACATTTTTCAACACAATTTTCTCTAGGAACATATCAAAATAAACACAGGGAAGCAACAATGTGAGCTATTGATCTACAACATAGATATGCTAATACTACCAGGACTAAGTTCATGATAAATTAAAGTTCAATTAATCATATTACTTAAGAACTCCCACTTAGATAGACATCCCTCTAATCCTCTAAGTGATCACGTGATCCAAATTAACTAAACCATGTCCGATCATCACGTGAGATGGAGTAGTTTCAATGGTGAACATCACTATGTTGATCATATCTACTATATGATTCACGCTCGACCTTTCGGTCTCCGTGTTCCGAGGTCATATCTTATATGCATAGCTCGTCAAGTATAACCTGAGTATTCCGCGTGTGCAACTGTTTTGCACCCGTTGTATTTGAACGTAGAGCCTATCACACCCGATCATCACGTGGTGTCTCAGCACGAAGAACTTTCGCAACGGTGCATACTCAGGGAGAACACTTCTTGATAATTTAGTGAGAGATCATCTTACAATGCTACCGTCAATCAAAGCAAGATAAGATGCATAAAAAGATAAACATCACATGCAATCAATATAAGTGATATGATATGGCCATCATCATCTTGTGCTTGTGATCTCCATCTTCGAAGCACCGTCATGATCACCATCGTCACCGGCGCGACACCTTGATCTTCATCGCAGCATCGTTGTCGTCTCGCCAATCTTATGCTTCTACGACTATCACTACCGCTTAGTAATAAAGTAAAGCATTACATCGCGATTGCATTGCATACAATAAAGCGACAACCATATGGCTCCTGCCAGTTGCCGATAACTCGGTTACAAAACATGATCATCTCATACAATAAAATTTAGCATCATGTCTTGACCATATCACATCACAACATGCCCTGCAAAAACAAGTTAGACGTTCTCTACTTTTGTTGTTGCAAGTTTTACGTGGCTGCTACGGGCTTTAAGCAAGAACTCATCTTACCTACGCATCAAAACCACAACGATAGTTTGTCAAATAGACTCCGTTTTAACCTTCTCAAGGACCGGGCGTAGCCACACTCGGTTCAACTAAAGTTGGAGAGACAGTCTTCCGCAAGCCATCTATGTGCAAAGCACGTCGAGGGAACCGGTCTCGCGTAAGCGTACGCGTAAGGTTGGTCCGGATCGTCTCGTCCAACAATACCGCTGAACCAAAGTATGACATGCTGGTAGGCAGTATGACTTGTATCGTCCACAACTCACTTGTGTTCTACTCGTGCAAATAACATCAAACCATAAAAACCTAGGCTCTGATACCACTGTTGGGGAACGTAGTAATTTCAAAAAAATTTCCTACGCACATGCAAGATCATGGTGATGCATAGCAACGAGAGGGGAGAGTGTTTGTCTACGTACCCTCGTAGACCGAAGCGGAAGCGTTGACACAACGTAGAGGAAGTAGTCGTACGTTCTCCTCGCGATCCAACCGATCACAGCACCGTTACTCCGGCACCTCCGAGTTCTTGGCACACGTTCAGCTCGATGACGATCCCCGGGCTCCGATCCAGCAAAGCGTCGAGGAAGAGTTCCGTCAGCACGACGGCGTGGTGACGATCTTGATGTGTTACCTGCGCAGGGCTTCGCCTAAGCACTGCAACGATATAATCGAGGTGGAATTTGGTGGAAGGGGGCACCGCACACGGCTAAGGAACGATCCGTAGATCAACTTGTGTATCATGGGGTGCCCCCTGCCCCTGTATATAAAGGAGGGAAGGGGAGGGGCTGGCCGGCCAACAAGGGGCGCGCCAGGGGGTCCTACTCCTACTAGGAGTAGGATTCCTCCCCCCCAATCCTAGTCCAACTAGGGTTTGACCAAGGGGGAAGGGAGAGAGAGGGGGGGCGCCCCCTTCTCCTAATCCTAATAGGACTAGGGAAGGGGGGAAGGTGCGGCCAGCACTTGGGCCCCTTTCTCTCCTTTCCACTAAGGCCCATCAAGGCCCATTGACCCCCCCGGGGGGTTCCGGTAACTCCCCGGTACTCCGGTAAAATTCCCAATTTCACCCGGAGTGATTCCGGAGTCCAAACATAGGCTTCCAATATATCAATCTTTATGTCTCGACCATTTCGAGACTCCTCGTCACGTCCGTGATCTCATCCGGGACTCCGAACAACCTTCGGTACATCAAAACTCATAAACTCATAATAACTGTCATCGTAACCTTAAGCGTGCGGACCCTACGGTTCGAGAACAATGTAGACATGACCGAGACACGTCTCCAGTCAATAACCAATAGCGGGACCTGGATGCCCATATTGGCTCCTACATATTCTACGAAGATCTTTATCGGTCAGACCGCATAACAACATACGTTGTTCCCTTTGTCATCGGTATGTTACTTGCCCGAGATTCGATCGTCGGTATCCAATACCTAGTTCAATCTCGTTACCGGCAAGTCTCTTTACTCGTTCCGTAATACATCATCTCACAACTAACACATTAGTTGCAATGCTTGCAAGGCTTATGTGATGTGCATTACCGAGAGGGCCCAGAGATACCTCTCCGACAATCGGAGTGACAAATCCTAATCTCGAAATACGCCAACCCAACATGTACCTTCGGAGACACCTGTAGAGCACCTTTATAATCACCCAGTTACGTTGTGACGTTTGGTAGCACACAAAGTGTTCCTACGGTAAATGGGAGTTGCATAATCTCATAGTTAAAGGAACATGTATAAGTCATGGATAAAAGCAATAGCAACATACTAAACGATCGGGTGCTATGCTAATGGAATGGGTCATGTCAATCAGATCATTCAACTAATGATGTGATCTCGTTAATCAAATAACAACTATTTGTTCATGGCTAGGAAACATAACCATCTTTGATTAATGAGCTAGTCAAGTAGAGGCATACTAGTGACACTCTGTTTGTCTATGTATTCACACATGTATTATGTTTCCAGTTAATACAATTCTAGCATGAATAATAAACATTTATCATGATATAAGGAAATAAATAATAACTTTATTATTGCCTCTAGGGCATATTTCCTTCAATATCCTTCGTTGATCGCAAGAGCTTATCATGGGCTAAGTTGGGACACCCCCTGCAGGGTTTTGAACTTTCGAAAGCCGTGCCCGCGGTTATGTGGCAGATGGGAATTTGTTAATGTCCGGTTGTAGAAAACCCGAAGTTGATCTTAATTAAAATACACCAATCGCGTGTGTAACCGTGATGGTCTCTTCTCGGCGGGGTGCGGGAAGTGAACACGGTTGTTGGAGTTATGTTTGACGTAAGCAGTTCAGGATCACTTATTGATCATAGTTGTTCGACCGTGCTTTGCCTTCTCTTCTCGCTCTCATTTGCGTATGTTAGCCACCATATATGCTAGTCGCTTGCTGCAGCTCCACCTCATACCTTTTGCCCTACCCATAAGCTTAAATAGTCTTGATCTCGCGGGTGTGAGATTGCTGAGTCCTCGTGACTCACCAGATACTTCCAAAACCAGTTTGCAGGTGCCGATGAGACCGTGCAGGTGACGCACCCGAGCTCAAGGAGGAGTTCGATGAAGATCTTATCCTTTATGTTGTTTCGTTCTAGTCGATCAGTAGTGGAGCCCAGTTGGGGTCGATCGTGGACCTTTGTCGCTTTTTGGGGTTTCTTCTTTTATTTTGGCTCCGTAGTCGGGCCCTGATTGTAACTGTATGATGTAATGTTTTATTCATGTATTTGTGTGAAGTGGCGATTGTAAGCCAACTATGTATCTTTTCCCCTTATGTATTACATGGGTTGTGTGAAGATTACCTCACTTGCGACATTGCTTTCAATGCGGTTATGCCTCTAAGTCGTGCTTCGACACGTGGGAGATATAGCCGCATCGAGGGCGTTACAAGTTGGTATCAGAGCCTTCCCCGACCTTAGGAGCCCCCACTGATTGATCGTTTTTAGCGGCCGAGTTGTGTCTAGAAAAATGTTTTGAGTCATTTAGGAATTATATATCGGAGAGTTTAGGAATTCTTTTACTTCCCAGTCTCCTCATCGCTCTGGTAAGGCATCCTGACGTAGAGTTTTGACTTTTCTCTTCTCAAATGTCACTAAATTTTTTTTTAGGATCACGCGGGTATCTTAGAATCGTTCCGATGGTTTTATGATGACAACATTGTCTTGGTTGCCTCCCGTCAGCAGGGGTTTAGTGGAGGTGTCCCGGGGAGTTGAGCTCCGAGGTGTTGTCGTCATAATTTTATCGTTGCAGTTCTGGAATACCTGAGTTTAGTACGCCGACATCAAAAACTCTTTTGTACAGTTGTTGGTGAGATAACCCTGATAGCCCAGTACTGAGGCGAGTGCGGGAGTATTGCCATAACTTGTATAACAGATGCTTTTTGAAGGTTGAGGTAAACGATTTCCGAAGGTTTCTTGGTTATGTGTTGAAGGATGGATACAGCTGGATCTAGGTATTGTTAGTTTGGGTGATATATTTTGTGTCCCCTGTATCCCCAACACCTGATTGCATAACCAGAAAGTTTCGGGAGTTTATAGGTGGGAACTCAAGTAGCTCCTAGATTATCTTTCCTACAGACACATGATACGATATGGGGTCTATCATATGTTTGTTTCCGGCTTATTTCCTGCAAGCCAATCCTTTGTTTTTGTTTTGTTTTGTGGTATTCGAGTTGCTTCGATGTCAAGTGTTGATTCCATACCTTCCCTAAACGGTGTTCTCATACTGCTATGTGGATGCCATGTCAATCCTTTTTCAACCGGTGTGCTTCCCTTCAAGTTCATCATATTCGTTCAATTTCTGCCAGATCAATTATCAGTTCTTCTCAACGGTGTTTGCTTCATCCGTTCCAAGTTGTCTTTGTTTTCCCGCCCTCCCACCCTTATTTCTTCAAGGACGCAGATTTCTTGATCAAGTATCCTTCTTATTGATGGAAGCTTCTTCATTCTTTTCTTTCAATGTTCTTATCCAGTGTTTTTCTCATGACGATGGTCAGGAGTTTCAAGTTCATCATTCGTCATTTTTTCTTCTTCTCCGGTGGTTCCAATTCAAGCTTTGTCGATCATACCTTTTTCCTCGTTTCAAATGTTTTCTCGAACCGGTGCACCTCTTAATCATTCACTTCTCGCTATTCATTTGTCGGGAGTGCTGAAGATATCTCAGAAGAATCAAGTTTCCATTCTCAATTCACTCAAGTTCTTTTGAGGATGTTATCTCATTCTAGCCATTTAATTCAACCGGTACAATATCCCTTCCAAGCAATCTTTTCAACGGTGTTTCTTTTGAGTAGGCCCTAACCCACAGGTCTTTTCCCAGGATCTTACCTGACTCTTCTAATTTTTCCGGAGCTATTCCCAAATTCATTTCAAAGTTTGACGTAAGAATGAATTTTCATCAGTCATATGTCTTTCTCCAAGATCTTTCAAATTCTTTTCATCATTGGTTCAACCTTTCCAATTGTCATTCCGGAGTGCCTCAACAATTCATGGTGATGTTTCTCATCGTCATTCTCAACATTTGAAGACCGAAGAAGAGTTTCTCTTAAATCTTGCTCCATTCTCATCAAGATTCATGGTTCTAGCTTGCTGCCATCCTCTCATAATTGTTTCGATTGTGAGAATTCTTTTCATACCCATCCGGAGCATTTCATGAGTTGTTTCCATTTCTTTCCTCCGAAGGCCATCTTGTCATAATTATTCATTCAAGCTTTCTGCGCTCGTTCTCCAAATCATACCGGTGCATCGTTCAAATATACTCTAATCAGTTCATGATCTCTTCGTTCTCATGTATCTAAATCCTAGCAAGCATCTTCGTTCATTTGCTAACTCTTCCCGGTGTTTCTTTATCTTTTCTTCGTCCATTTTAAATTCTTACGGTGGTTCGTTCAAGATCCTTCTTCCTTTGTTATCATATAGATTCATTCTTTCTTTCCAAATCCTACCGGTGGTTCGTTGAAGACATTCCCAAGTTTGTGCTATATCTCTCTTCAATCCTTTTTCAACGAGAATAAGTAGTATGCCAATCCATTGCTTGTCATCAATTTAATTGGTGAAGGATAAGCATTATGTAATTCTTATTCTTGTTTCACCGAGTATATTCTATTCCTTATTCCGGAGGTTCATCAAAATTCTTGTTTTCAATTGTTTCATTTTGTCTCCCTCGGAGTTCCAAGCTCTCGCAATTCTATCACCACAGAGATCAATCTAATCATTGCAAGGCTTCAACCTTATTCTTTTCATCCTTCATTTCATCTGATCATTCTTTTATTACCGGAGTTCTTCATGGAGGCTCTACATGATGGTTCACCAAGGATTTAATTCCTTCTCGAAGTGCTCATCGAGATTCTTTTCAGAAGAGTTCAAGCATTCTTTATCTTGCATTTTAAAGTGCAATTCTTTCTATCTTATCTTTTGAGGTGGTATTATGTCATTCTTGATAATTGGAGTTCATATCTCATGACTCACATGTTGTCAAGAATGAGATATTTTAAATCCATCAATCTCTTCATTGGAGTTATCTTGGGTTATATTTCACCTAAAGCCTTCCCTAAGGATTGTTGCTATTTATGGTGCTCATTAATGACCCAAGTTCTTCTTTATCCTCCCGGTGTTATAGCTTTCTCGTCTCCTTGTTCTTATCAATCCAATCATTGTTTTCCATTAGTGGCCGGTTGTCACCTCATAATTTTGAGATGTTTCCATAAGCCCACTACAAGCTATTCGTTTCGTTGTTGGTTTTCCAACAACTCCGTTCTATCCTTCTTTTAAGGGTGCTTTCCAAACTCATTTGTGGCAGAAGTTGTCATTTTCTTCTCCATTCCTTTATTCCAATGATCTATCTTCTATTTCTTCTTTCGGAGGCATATTGATGTTGCTCTCTTCACCCATCATCTCGAATTGTGAGGATCATGTTTTTTTCATGCTTATCCATTTAACCGGAGTGTTGTGCCCTCTGCTCAAGTTCTTTTCATCTTATCAAGTTTCGTAACACTTTCAACCTGAGCGCTGTCTGAAATCCTTCTTACCCATTGTGTCATTCTTTCAATAGTTCCGGAGGCAGTGTGTTGTTGATCTCTTCAAGTATCATCCCATCTTCTCTAGTTCATGTTAATTCCTTCCATTTTCAGTCGGAGTGCTGCCCAAATTATATCAATCTTATTCCTTCTCTATCTAGTTTTAACCAGAGTGGTTTCAATATCTATCTTATCACTAAACCGTTGGGTTCTCGTCATATCCCATGTTCCTCTTTCCTAACGGAGTGTTTTCAACTTTGTTCATCTTTGTTGTTTTCGTTCTTTCATTTTTCTCAACCTCGCAAGGTTCTTTGGTTTCACTCTTTCGTCAAAGAAGCAACTTAGCTTTACCTCTTCTCTTTCTCTTCCGTTTTTCCCCTCCGGTGCCATTCTAGATCTCGGGACGAGATCCTCTCGTAGTGGTGGAGTGTTGTAACGCCCCGGATCCGATGCGCCAGGTGTCCGCTAGCTATCCGTCGTCGTTGCCATGTCATGTGCTTGCGTGTCGCTCTTTGCCATGTCATCATCTGCATTTCATATCATGTCATCATGTGCATCGCATTCGCATACGTGTTCGTCTTATGCATCCGAGCAGTTTCCCCGTTGTCCGTTTTGCAATCCGGCGCTCCGTTGTCCCCCGGCGTCTCCTTTTACCTTTTTCCATGTGCGGGTATTAAACTTTCTCGGATTGGACCGAGGTTTTCCAAGTGGCCTTGGTATAGCACCGACAGACCGCCTGTCAAGTTTCGGGTCAATCGGAGTTCGTTTGATACTCCAACGGTTAACCGGGTAACCGCAAAGGCCTCTTTTGGTGCAGCCCAACACCCCTTTCTAAGTGGCCCAAAACCCACCTAAGTCATCTCCATGCTATCGGGCGTTCGATCACGATCGCGTGGCCGAAAACCGCACTCCATTTGGAGCTTCCTAGCCCCCTCTACCTATATATATGTGCTCCCCCTCGGATTTTTCGCGCAGATCAAACCCTACCCTAACTTCACTCCACGCCGCCGGACGTGTCCGCTCGCCGGCGGACGTGTCCACCCCCGCCGCCACGTCGCTCCGACGAATTGGAGGCCGCCACCTCAGCTCCACCGCCTCCCACGCCCAACCCCGCGCCGCCACGTGGCCTCCGGCCTCCTCCCCGCCGCCGCGGCCCGCCGGGCCCAGGCGCGGCCCGCCCAGGCCCGCGCGGCCGCCCGCTCGCCGCCCGCGAGGCGCCTGCTCCGCCCCGTCCGCGTGCCGCCCCGCGCGCCCTTCGCCGTCGCCGCCACCCGCCGCCCGCCGTCGCCTCTCCTCGCCGCGCCGCCCGACCCCGGCGCCCGGATGCGCGCCGCCTCCCGCGCCGCAGCGCGCCTGCCTCCCGCGGCCGCCGCCGCACCGGGCTCCGGACGCCGCGTCGCCTTCCCCGGCGCCGGATCCGGCCGCCCCCCCTCCCCGGCGCCCTTCTCCCTCCAACTCCGGCGACCGCGCGCACCGGATCTGGATCCACCGATTAGGGTTGACTTCTTCCCCCTCCTTTTTTTCCACTAAGTCCCGAGATCTTTTGCATCAACATGTCATGTTCATCATGCCATAACTCTGTGCATATAGCTCCGTTTCGTGCGTATAATACGTATATTTGTTCGTCTCGATGATTAAATCATTTCATTCCATTGCATCATTTTCATTTGAGCTCATATTGATGCCCGAAATGCTGTTGGAAGAGGGCTATGTGATGTTAGTTTCAGATCTGTTTCAGTACATGCACTTTTGTCATTTTTGCCATGATTGATGTGTGCATTCTATGAAGTTGAGTCCTACATGTGTTTTGTAATATGCCATGCCATATTTCCGGAGGTTTATGCCATGTATTTTTAGGATCTATGTGGTGACTAGCACAAGCATGCAAACTAGGGTACTTAATGTTGCTGATTTCAGGGACTTAGTAATTTCACTAAGTCCCTGCCTGCTGTTATTTTTATGCCATGTGTTCATGTTGTTTCAGAGAGATCTATGCCTCTTTTGAGCATGATCAGTAAGAGTGTTTTGAGTATATGGATTTGCTTTATCCATCCATTCCTTTGTTGGTATTTATCGAGTGCCATAGCTTGAGTCAATTGAGCTCTACTTTTGCTATAAAATGTTACTGGCAGATTGTTTACATGTTATTCGATTTTGCCAAGCTTGTTGTAGTTGATCCTTGCATGCTATGATGTTGTTCTTGCCATGTATAGTTTCTATGCCATGTCTTATTGATGGGTGTATGCTTAGTTTATCATGAGATGCTCTGTAGTAAGTGCATCGAGCTCGTAAACATGCCTACTTGTTATCTGTTTTTGACATGTCCAGTTTTCTGCTAAGTCTGAAACCTGTAACGAAACTTGCTTAATTGACATGGGTATTATTATATTTTCAGATCCTTTTTGGCTTATGGTCAGTAAAGGACTTTTGTTAAGTGCTTTGATTAGACTAATTCCATGCCTTGTTTTGCCATGTACTGTTCCTGTAGCATGTTGTTTCATTGCTCTAAACATGTCATCCTGATGTTAATTTCTAGTATGTTGTTATTTTCACCAAGTCTGAGAACCTGTTATCTTTTGCTCTTTTGCCATGCTTGTTTGAACCTGTTGTGGTATGTTTTAGCCATAGCAGAGTGTTCATCTTTTGTCAAGCATCTTGAGTAGATTACTGTCATATGCTTTGTTGATATGTTTGGGTGCAGTAGCTTAATTTCTTGTTGCTTGCTAAGTAGCATCATGCTGTTAATGGCAGATTCTTGTCATTCTTGTTTCGCTTGTCATTTGCAAACCGTGCATCCGATTCCGGTGATCTTTATATCGATTTCAACCGAAATCATTTCACCTTTCCAGTGGCATACTTGGTTTGTCAAGATTATGCCTGCTTCATCTTTTTCCTTCCGAAGCATGCATATGCATTGCATACCACATCTCGCATATCATGCCATGTTTATGTGATGGTTGTTTACTATGTTGTTTGTTTGTTTCCGGGTTGCTTCTCTCGTTAGCTTCGGTTTCGTTCCGGAGTTGTGAGGATTCGTTCGTCTTCGTCCGTTTGTCTTCTTCATGGACTCGTTCTTCTTCCTTGCGGGATCTCAGGCAAGATGACCATACCCTCGAAATCACTTCTATCTTTGCTTGCTAGATTGCTCGTTCTTTTGCTATGCCTATGCTGCGATACCTACACTTGCTTATCATGCCTCCCATATTGTTAAACCAAGCCTCTAACCCACCTTGTCCTAGCAAACCGTTGTTTGGCTATGTTACCGCTTTGCTCAGCCCCTCTTATAGTGTTGTTAGTTGCAGGTGAAGATGAAGTTTGTTCCTTGTTGGAACATGGAGATGTTGTTCTTTGTTGGAACGTGTTTATTTGTTGGGATATCACAATATATTTTATTTAATTAATGCATCTATATACTTGGTAAAGGGTGGAAGGCTCGGCCTTATGCCTGGTGTTTTGTTCCACTCTTGCCGCCCTAGTTTCCGTCATATCGGTGTTATGTTCCCGGATTTTGCGTCCCTAACGCGGTCGGGTGATTTATGGGACCCCCTTGACAGTTCGCTTTGAATAAGACTCTTCCAGCAAGGCCCAACCTTGGTTTTACCATTTGCCTACCACCTATCCCTTTCTCTTGGGTCTGATCAACCCGAGGGTCATCTTTATTCAGCCCCCCGGGCCAATGCTTGTCTAAGTGTTGGTCCGAACTAGAGCCATTTGCAGCGCCCTCTCAAGGAAACTTGAGACTTGGTTTTAGCTGTACGGACTGCTCATCCGGTGTTGCCCTGAGAACGAGATATGTGCAGCTCCTATCAGGATGTCGGCGCATCGGGCGGTTTTGCTGGACTTGTTTTATTACTGTCGAAATGTCTTGTAGCCGGGATTCTGAGACTGATCGGGTCTTCCCGGGGAGAAGGAATATCCTTCGTTGATCGCAAGAGCTTATCATGGGCTAAGTTGGGACACCCCTACAGGGTTTTGAACTTTCGAAAGCCGTGCCCGCGGTTATGTGGCAGATGGGAATTTGTTAATGTCCGGTTGTAGAAAACCCGAAGTTGATCTTAATTAAAATACACCAATCGCGTGTGTGACCGTGATGGTCTCTTCTCGGCGGGGTCCGGGAAGTGAACACGGTTGTTGGAGTTATGTTTGACGTAAGTAGTTCAGGATCACTTATTGATCATAGTTGTTCGACCGTGCTTTGCCTTCTCTTCTCGCTCTCATTTGCGTATGTTAGCCACCATATATGCTAGTCGCTTGCTGCAGCTCCACCTCATACCTTTTGCCCTACCCATAAGCTTAAATAGTCTTGATCTCGCGGGTGTGAGATTGCTGAGTCCTCGTGACTCACCAGATACTTCCAAAACCAGTTTGCAGGTGCCGATGAGACCGTGCAGGTGACGCACCCGAGCTCAAGGAGGAGTTCGATGAATATCTTATCCTTTATGTTGTTTCGTTCTAGTCGATCAGTAGTGGAGCCCAGTTGGGGTCGATCGTGGACCTTTGTCGCTTTTTGGGGTTTCTTCTTTTATTTTGGCTCCGTAGTCGGGCCCTGATTGTAACTGTATGATGTAATGTTTTATTCATGTATTTGTGTGAAGTGGCGATTGTAAGCCAACTATGTATCTTTTCCCCTTATGTATTACATGGGTTGTGTGAAGATTACCTCACTTGCGACATTGCTTTCAATGCGGTTATGCCTCTAAGTCGTGCTTCGACACGTGGGAGATATAGCCGCATCGAGGGCGATACAGCAAGCTTCCTGCCCGACTCGGTGAAAAACCCCAAAATCCCAATGCTTACCGGCCAGCTATATAAACCCTCACGGCCGGCGAGTCCCGCGTCGCATTTTTCCCTCCCTCTAGCTTATCTCGGCTGCTTCTCCCACAATTGCCAATGGCACCGGTCCGTCATCACTGCTCAACCACTCCCCCGTCATCAGAGGACAGCTCCAGCTGGGAGTCTACACTGCGGCAGAGGCCCAGTCCCCCGCGTCGTGTGATAACCCACAAGTATAGGGGATCGCAACAGTTTTTGAGGGTAGAGTATTCAACCCAAATTTATTGATTCGACACAAGGGGAGCCAAAGAATATTCTCAAGTATTAGCAGTTGAGTTGTCAATTCAACCACACTTGGATAACTTAGTATCTGCAGCAAAGTATTTAGTAGCAAAGTAATATGGAAGTAATGGTAACGATAGCAAAAGTAATATTTTTGGGTTTTGTAGGGATTGCAACAGTAGCAACGGAAAAGTAAATAAGCGGAGAACAATATGTGAAAAGCTCGTAGGCATTGGATCGGTGATGGAGAATTATGCCGTATGCGGTTCATCATGTAACAATCATAACATAGGGTGACACAAAACTAGCTCCAATTCATCAATGTAATGTAGGCATGTATTCCGAATATAGTCATACATGCTTATGGAAAAGAACTTGCATGACATCTTTCGTCCTACCCTCCCGTGGCAGCGGGATCCTAACGGAAACTAAGGGATATTAAGGCCTCCTTTTAATAGAGTACCGGACTAAAGCATTAACACATAGTGAATACATGAACTCCTCAAACTATGCTCATCACCGGGAGTGGTCCCGATTATTGTCACTTCGGGGTTGCCGGATCATAACACATAGTAGGTGACTATAGACTTGCAAGATAGGAGCAAGAACTCACATATATTCATGAAAACATAATAGGTTCAGATCTGAAATCATGGCACTCGGGCCCTAGTGACAAGCATTAAGCATAGCAAAGTCATAGCAACATCAATCTCAGAACATAGTGGATACTAGGGATCAAACCCTAACAAAACTAACTCGATTACATGATAAATCTCATCCAACCCATCACCGTCCAGCAAGCCTATGATGGAATTACTCACGCACGGCGGTGAGCATCATGAAATTAGTGATGGAGGATGGTTGATGATGACGACATCGATGGATTCCCCTCTCTGGAGCCCCGAACGGACTCCATATCAGCCCTCCCGAGAGAGTTTAGGGCTTGGCTGCGGCTCCATATCGTAAAACGCGATGAATCTTTCTCTCCGACTTTTTCTCCCCGAACACGAGTATATGAAGCTGGAGTTGAGGTCGGTGAAGCTCCTGGGGGCCCACGAGGCAGGGGCGCGCCCCCACCCTCATGGACAGGGTGTGGGCCCCCTGGCCTTGATTCTTTCGCCAATATTTTTTTATTATTTCCAAAAATAATCTCCGTGGAGTTTCAAGTCATTCCGAGAACTTTTGTTTCTGCACATAAATAACACCATGGCAATTCTGCTGAAAACAGTGTCAGCCCGGGTTAGTTCCATTCAAATCATGCAAGTTAGAGTCCAAAACAAGGGCAAAAGTGTTTGGAAAAGTAGATACGACGGAGACGTATCAACTCCCCCAAGCTTAGACCTTTGCTTGTCCTCAAGCAATTCAGTTGATAAACTGAAAGTGATAAAGAAAAACTTTTACAAACTCTGTTTGCTCTTGTTGTTGTAAATATGTAAAGCCAACATTCAAGTTTTTAGCAAAGATTATGAACTAACCATATTCACAATAACATTTAGGTCTCATGTTTACTCATGTCAATGGCATAATCAACTAGCGAGCAATAATAATAAATCTCGGATGATAACACTTTCTCTAAACAATCATGATATGATATAACAAGATGGTATCTCGCTAGCCCTTTCTAAGACAGCAAAACATAAATGCAGAGCACCTTTAAAGATCAAGGACTGACTAAACATTGTAATTCATGGTAAAAGAGATCTAGTCATGGTCATACCCAATATAAATTAACAGTAATGGATGCAAATGACAGCGGTGCTCTCCAGCTAATAAGAGGGTGATGACTCAACATAAAAGTAAATAGATAGGCTCTTCGCAGAGCGAAGCAGGGATTTGTAGAGGAGCCAAAGCTCGATTTTAAAGCAGAGATAAATAATATTTTGAGCGGCATACTTTCATTGTCAACATAACAACCAAGAGATGGCGATATATTCCATGCTACACACATTATAAGCGGTTCCCAAACAGAATGGTAAAGTTTATACTCCCCCTCCACCAACAAGCATCAATCCATGGCTTGCTCGAAACAACGAGTGCCTCCAACTAACAATAGTGAGTTTTGTTTGCAATTATTTTGATTTGGTTTGCATAAAGCATGGGATTAGGCATCCCGGTGACCAGCCATTTTCTCGTGAGTGAGGAGCGGAGTCCACTCCTCTTGAGAATAACCCTCCTAGCATGGAAGATGCGGACAACCCTAGTTGGTACATGAGCTATTCGAGCATACAAAACAGAATTTCATTTGAAGGTTTAGAGTTTGGCACATACAAATTTACTTGGAACGGCAGGTAGATACCGCATTTAGGAAGGTATAGTGGACTCATATGGCATAACTTTGGGGTTTAAGGGATTGTATGCACAAGCAGTATTCCTGCTTAGTACAAGTGAAGGCTATAAAAAGACTGGGAAGCGACCAACTAGAGAGTGACAACAGTCATGAACATGCATTAAAATTAATAAATATTGAGTGCAAGCAAGAGTAGGATATAATCCACCATGAACATAAATATCGTGAAGGCTATGTTGATTTGTTTCAACTACATGTGTGGACATGTGCCAAGTCAAGTCACTCGAATCATTGAAAGGAGGATACCACCCCATCATACCACATCACAACCATTTTAATAGCATGTTGGCACGCAAGGTAAACCATTATAAACTCCTAGCTAATTAAGCATGGCATAAGTAACTATAATCTCTAATTGTCTTTGCAAACATGTTTATTCATAATAGGCTGAATCAGGAACGATGAACTAATCATATTTACAAAAACAAGAGAAGTCGAGTTCATACCAGCTTCTCTCATCTCAATCAGTCCATCATATATCATCATTATTGCCTTTCACTTGCACGACCGAACGATGTGAATAATAATAATAGTGCACGTGCATTAGACTAAGCTAGAATCTGCGAGCATTCAATAAACAGGAGAAGACAAGGCAATATGGGCTCTTGGTTAAATCAACAACAATGCATATAAGAGCCACTTCAACAATTTCATCATGGTCTTCTCCTATCAACCCCAAAGAAAAGAAAATAAATAAAACTATTTACACGGGAAAGCTCCCAACAAGCAAAAGAAGAACATGAATTTTTTTGGGGTTTTCTTTTAATTATTACTACTACAGCAAGAAAGTAAACTAGCTAAAAGCTATTACTATTTTTTTGTTTTTCTTAAGTTTTGTCAAACACACAAGAAGAAAGCATAAAAAAGGAAAATAAATTCGCATGGATATTACAGTGAAAAAGTATGAGCACCGACATCTAGCAATAAGTGTGTGAACATAAATGTAATGTCGATGAGAGATACGTACTCCCCCAAGCTTAGGCTTTTGGCCTAAGTTGGTTTAATGCCACAGATGGCATGGCGGATATCCAAAGTTGTAGTTGGGGTCGTACTGAGGTGCAGCAGTCATGGCATCGTGGGCTGCAGCTTGGAGGCGAGCTATCTCATCCCACCTCTTATACTCTTCCGCCTCCTCTCTGGTTATGTAATATCTCCCCTTTGCCTGAAAGTCAAAGAAGGTAGAAGCGGGGAGAGCGACGTGATAGGTGCGTCGTCTATCAAAGATTAGTCGGTACTAGAGGAACTGATCGTTCCTCTCAACAAAATGATGATGAACCAGAGCCTCATAATCCAAATAAGCAGGAGGCAACTCAATATCATCCTCACGTATGGCTACCCCGAGAAAATTAGCTATGCGGGTTGCATAAATCCACCAAAGAAATCTCCATTAAATCTATTATGATGCAACCTACGTGCAACAATGGCTCCCAAATTATAATGTTTATCTCCTAACACAGCACTCCTGAGAATACTGAGGTCAGGGACACACATGTGACATGCTTCATCCTTACCATTTATGCACCTACCTATGAAGAGAGCAAAATAATGTATAGCAGGAAAATGAATGCTCCCTATGGTAGCTTGTGCTATGTCTCTAGATTCCCCCACAGTTATACTAGAAAGAAAATCTCTAAATTCAGATTTGCAAGGTTCACTAGCACTTTGTGGAAGTTTGCAAGCAGTGGTAAAATCCTCTATGTCCATAATATAAGAATTTTCATAAAGATCAAACAGGACAGTTTGAGAATTGCGTGAAGATGAAAATTCAAACCTCCTCACAAAGGAACTAGTGAGATAGTGGTACTGGCAGCACTTTTCTGCCTCGAAGCTCACAAGATCAGCGTTACGCAAGTATGCGTTAAATTCTTCCTTAATTCCAGCTTGATCCATGAAGTCCTCTGAAGGCCATTCACAAGGCCGCACGGGAGCGTCCCTTGGTGGCTCATCATCAGCATCACGCATTGCAAGCCTGGGTCCTTGTTTCCTTGAAGAACCACCTTGATACATTTTCCTAAGCATATTTATTCCTCTGAAAAATTTCTAAAATTTTCAGTAACTTCAAATAAAAGTGAACCAAGCTCAACAAAATTGATAGCAACTACTCCTACAAGTGCCTAGAGCCTATACCATGCATTAGAACTACTTGGAACCATATAAATTTGACATGCAAGCTCAAGAACATAGTCACCTAGGCAGCACAAATTTGCAATGAATAGAGCACTAGAACAAAAACTAATTGGACCAATGGAGGAGTCACATACCAAGGAACAATCCCCCAAAGCAGTTTTGTGAGAGGTGCTTTGAGCAAGTAGATAACAAAATCGCAGCAAAATGAGCTAGAACTCGTGCTTGAGCTGGATGGTGATTTTTTGGGAGGAAGAAGAAGTGTGTGGTCGCTGGCATAAGTGGAGGGGCCCCACCATGGGCCCACGAGGCAGGGGGCGCGCCCAGGGGGTGGGCGCGCCCTGGACCGTCGTGGCCAGGTGCTTGCTCCCCATGCTGTGTTCTCAGTGCCAGATATTCTAAAATATTCCAAAAAAATCACATTAAATTGGCAGGGCATTTGGAGAACTTTATTTTCAGGGTATTTTTATATTGCACGGATAATTCGGAAAATAGACAGGAAAATACTATATTTACTTTATTTCAACTAAATAACAGAAAGTAGAGAGAGGGTACAGAAGGTTGTGCTTCTAATTTCATCCATCTCATGCTCATCAAAAGGAATCCGCTAACAAGGTTGATCAAGTCTTGTTAACAAACTCATTCTGACTAACATGGAACTGGAGAAATTTCGAATAACACTATGTTACCTCAACGGGGATATGCACATACCCAATAATAATAATATCCTATCTCTTTTTGACAGTAGTAAGAGGGAATTTAAAACCTCCAAAAATAATCGATGGAATTTTTCCAATAGAATTTATACTGTGGACTTGAGGTTGTTTTCTCGAAAGTGTACTGTATGATCATTACTATTAACATGAAAAGTGACATTGCCTTTGTTGCAATCAATAACTGCCCCTGCAGTATTCAAAAAGGGTCTTCCAAGAATAATAGACATACTATCGTCCTCAGGAAAATCAAGAATAACAAAGTCCGTTAAAATAGTATTGTTTGCAATCACAACAGGCACATCCTCACAAATACCGACATGTATAGCAGTTGATTTATCATCCATTTGCAAAGATATTTTAGTAGATGTCAACTTATTCAAATCAAGTCTATGATATAAAGAGAGAGGCATAACACTAACACCGGCCCCAAGATCACATAAAGCAGTTTTAACATAGTTTCTTTTAATGGAGCATGGTATAGTGGGTACTCCTGGATCTCCTAACTTCTTAGGTATTCCACCCTTAAAAGTATAATTAGCAAGCATGGTGGAAAATTCAGCTTCCGGTATCTTTCTTTTATTAGTACAATATCTTTCATGTACTTAACATAAGGATTCATTTTGATCATATCAATTAATCGCATACGCAAAAAGATATGTCTAATCATTTCAGCAAAGCGCTCAAAATCCTCATCATCCTTTTTCTTGGATGGTTTGGGAGGAAAAGGTAGGGGTTTCTGAACCCATGGTTCTCTTTCTTTACCGTGTTTCCTAGCAACAAAGTCTCTCTTATCATAACGTTGATTCTTTGATTGCGGGTTGTCAAGATCAACAACAGGTTCAATTTCTACATCATTATCATTGCTAGGTTGAGCATCATCATGAACTTCATCATTAACATTATCACTAGGTTCATGTTCGTTACCATATTGTGTTTTAGCATCAGAAATAGAAATATCATTTGGATTCTCAGGTGGTTCTACAACAGGCTCACTAGAAGCATGCAAAGTCCTATCATTTTTCTTTTTCTTCTTTTTAGAAGGACTAGGTGCATCAATATTATTTCTTTGAGAATCCTGCTCAATTCTCTTAGGATGGCCTTCAGGATACAAAGGTTCCTGAGTCATTTTACCAGTTCTAGTAGCCACTCTAACAACATAGTCATTATTCTTACTATTCATTTCATTGAGCAAATCATTGTGAGCTTTAAGCACTTGTTCTACTTGAGTGGTAACCATGGAAGCATGTTTACTAATGAATTTAAGTTTACCTTTAACTCTAGACATATAATCACCCAAGTGTTCAATCATATAAGCATTTTGTTTTAATTGTCTACCAAAATAAGCATTAAAATCTTCTTGCTTAACCATAAAGTTATCAAACTCATCCAAACATTGGCTAGCAAACTTAGTAGGAGGGATCTCAGCTTTATCATATCTATAGAGAGAATTTACCTTTACTACCTGTGTCGGGTTATCAAGACCATGAGTTTCTTGGATAGGTGATGAATTTAGACCATATATTTCTTCAGCAGGCGGTAAATTAAGACCATGTATTTCTTCAATAGGAGGTAAATTCTTAACATCTTCAGCTTTAATACCCTTTTCTTTCATAGATTTCTTTGCCTCTTGCATATCTTCAGGACTGAGAAATAGTACACCCCTTTTCTTCGGAGTTAGCTTAGGAGTTGGTTCAGGAGTCGGCTCAGGAAGTGTCCAATTATTTTCATTTGTCAACATATTATTCAATAGAATTTCAGCTTCATCTGGTGTTCTTTCCCTGAAAATAGAACCAACACAACTATCCAGGTAATCTCTGGAAGCATTGGTTAGTCCATTATAAAAGATATCAAGCATTTCATTTTTCTTAAGAGGATGATCAGGCAAAGCATTAAGTAATTGGAGAAGCCTCCCCCAAGCTTGTGGGAGACTCTCTTATTAAATTTGCACAAAATTATATATTTCCCTTAAAGCAACTTGTTTCTTATGAGTAGAGAAATATTTAGCAGAGAAGTAATAAATCATATCCTAGGGACTACGCATACAACCAGGATCAAGAGAATTAAACCATATCTTAGCATCACCCTTTAATGAGAACGGAATATTTTAAGGATGTAAAAGTAGCGAGTTCTCTCATCATTAGTGAACAGGGTGGCTATATCATTTAATTTAGTAAGATGTGCCACAATAGTTTCAGATTCATAGCCATAAAAAGGATCATACTCAACCAAAGTAATTATATCAGGATCAATAGAGAATTCATAATCCTTATCAGTAACGAAGATAGGTGAAGTAGCATAAGCAGGATCATATTTCATTCTAGCATTCAGAGTTTTTTGTTTAAGCTTAGCTAATAATTTCTTAAGATCACTTCTATCATTGCAAGCAAGGAAGTCTCTTTTAGTCTCTTCATCCATAACATAGCCCTCAGGCACAACAGACAATTCATATTTATTGGGAGAGCCTTCATCATCATTTTCATCAATATTATTAGTTTCAATAATTTCATTCTCTCTAGCCCTAGCAAGTTGTTCATCAAGAAATTCACCAAGTGGCATAGTAGTATCAAGCATAGAAGTAGTTTCATCATAAGTATCATGCATAGCAGAAGTGGCATCATCAATAACATGTGACATATCAGAATTAATAGCAGAAGCAGGTTTAGGTGTCGCAAGCTTACTCAAAACAGAAGGTGAATCAAGTCCAGAGCTAGATGGCAGTTCCTTACCTCCCCTCGTAGTTGAGGGATAAAATTTTGTTTTCGCGTCTTTCAAGTTCTTCATAGTGACCAGCAGATATAAATCCCAAGTGACTCAAAGAATAGAGTTATGCTCCACGGCAACGGCGCCAGGAAATAGTCTTGATAACCCACAAGTATAGGGGATGGCAACAGTTTTCGAGGGTAGAGTATTCAACCCAAATTTATTGATTTGACACAAGGGGAGCCAAAGAATATTCTCAAGTATTAGCAGTTGAGTTGTCAATTCAACAACACCTGGATAACTTAGTATCTACAACAAAGTATTTAGTAGCAAAGTAATATGGAAGTAACGGTAACGATAGCAAAAGTAATTTTTTGGGTTTTGTAGTGATTATAACAGTAGCAACGGAAAAGTAAATAAGCGAAGAACAATATGTGAAAAGCTCGTAGGCATTGGATCGGTGATGGAGAATTATGCCGGATGCGGTTCATCATGTAACAATCATAACATAGGGTGACACAGGACTAGCTCCAATTCATCAATGTAATGTAGGCATGTATTCTGAATATAGTCATACGTGTTTATGGAAAATAACTTGCATGACATATTCTGTCCTACCCTCCCGTGGCAGCGGGGTCCTAGCGGAAACTAAGGGATATTAAGGCCTCCTTTTAATAGAGTACCGGACCAAAGCATTAACACATAGTGAATACATGAACTCCTCGAACTATGGTCATCACCGGGAGTGTTCCCGATTATTGTCACTTCGGGGTTGCCGGATCATAACACATAGTAGGTGACTATAGACTTGCAAGATAGGATCAAGAACTCACATATATTCATGAAAACATAATAGGTTCAGATCTGAAATCATGGCACTCGGGCCCTAGTGACAAGCATTAAGCATAGCAAAGTCATAGCAACATCAATCTCAGAACATAGTGGATACTAGGGATCAAACCCTAACAAAACTAACTCGATTACATGATAAATCTCATCCAACCCATCACCGTCCAGCAAGCCTATGATGGAATTACTCACGCACGGCGGTGAGCATCATGAAATTGGTGATGGAGGATGGTTGATGATGACGACGACGACAGATTCCCCTCTCCGGAGCCTCGAACGGACTCTAGATCAGCCCTCCCGAGAGAGTTTATGGATTGGCGGCGGCTCCGTATCGTAAAACGCGATGAATCTTTCTCTCTGATTTTTTTCTCCCCGAACATGAATATATGGAGTTGGAGTTGAGGTCGGCGGAGCTTCAGGGGGGCCACGAGGCAAGGGGCGCGCCCCCACCCTCGTGGACAGGGTGTGGCCCCCCTGGCCTTGATTCTTTCGCCAATATTTTTTATTATTTCCAAAAATAATCTCCGTGGAGTTTCAGGTCATTCTGAGAACTTTTGTTTATGCACATAAATAACATCATGGCAATTCTGCTGAAAACAGTGTCAGTCCGGGTTAGTTCCATTCAAATCATGCAAGTTAGAGTCCAAAACAAGGGCAAAAGTGTTTGGAAAAGTAGATACGACGGAGACGTACCATAGTGTAGTGCGCGTGGCGTCCCTGTTGAGTGTGCGCGGAACACGCTCCGCCGCCGCTGGCCGTCGGCAGCTATTGACGGCCGTTGCTGCCACACCACCATCGAAAGCCAGGGCCATCGCCCGCTCCACCGACGTGGCTCAAAGGCGGGAGATGGTCGTCGTGGTCGCCACCCCACTACCGGCCATCACCCGCTCCGCCACCGCGGCCCGAAGGCGGGAGGTGGTGGTCGTGGCCGCCACCCCATCGTTGGCCACCGTGGCCGCCAGCCCACCATCGACCGTCGGGGTCATCACCCGCTCCGCCACCACCTCCCGAAGGCGGGAGGCGGAGGTGGAGGCCCGACCGTGCGTCAGTGACCTTGTGCGCTACACCGAGTTTCTACGGGAGGAGGAGGAGTGCCTCGGCGTGCACGCAAAGAGCCTTACCGCCATTATGGTCGCGACACATGTCGCCTCAGAGGTGAGGAATCAGGAGATCTACAAAGGAGAACCACTGCTTCGAGAGGGGTCGTCTGGAGCGGCAGAGGGTGTTCGAGGTGAGCTCCGCTGAAGCTGCAATAGCGGCAGGCACCGTATTGCAGTTGTCCAGCTCGTCGGTAGGCTCCTCCTCATCTGCGTCTTACTGAGCACACTTGGCAGAGGAGAGCCTGCTGGAAGTAGTACAAAGCCCCTCCATAGTATTATTATTTAGGGGCTATTTTGTTCAGTTCATCTGACTATAGATGTGGTGGAACTGTACATACTTAAAATTAGCTAGTATATATAGTTGAACTAGCTATTTCATTACGTGGTTGGCAACAATTGGGAAACGTTTGGTTGGTTGAGCTGTCGAGATAAATTATTTTTATAAAGAACGACTGCTTAATCTATGAATGAAATCTATGCTTAGTTACTGAATTTTAGTTGCAAAAATTAGATAGTGCTAGTGATTTTTAGCCGCATATTTTGACAAATCGTAGTGTTACAAGGATTGACAAATGGCAATGTTACTAGATCAACAAACGTCAGTCTTTATAGTTTGACAAATGGCAACATACCCAATATGACAGATGCAAATCTTAAAAATTGTTTGTACGCGGTTGCACACAGATCATCCAAAACAACCGTTTGCGTTGAAGGGATGCACCAATCCTGCACTGTGAATTTTCCCTTGACTTAAGGAGAAGACCATAGCTCTCACTTTGTATACGGGTGTTCTATCTAAAATGTTTGCGATCAAGAGCTGCAGAAATCCTTCTCGGTACATTTTCCCTTGGCTTCCTGGGGAAGCTGTCGGTTTGCATATGGGTGTTCTAACTAAAACATTTGCGATGAGTGTTTTATATTTAAAACCATTGACGTTTTTTTCAAAAGAAAATCATTTGATAAGTCTGTACATTAAGAGAGAAAAACACAAAGTTCGTTCAAACCATATCTTTCATTCAGTCACACTGTGAATTTATATTCATATGATCAAGAATTCGAGATACAGTATTAAACCCTCAAAAAAACTATTTTCGATGGCGGCAGAGGCGGCGTGTCACAGCCCTAGATTAGCCCTGTTGTCTTTGCTTGATATTCATGTCATCATGTCTAAATTCAAATGAAAATTGAATTGAGTAATTTTCAAAGCCTCAGAAACCTTTTAAAAATGATCAACATTAAAATCTTCTCAAAGAAGCCCAAGAAAATGTTGCTGTTAAACCTTGAAAAATATCAGCAAGAATAAAATTCAAACCAATATTTTGGAGGCTTTAAATAATTATCTTGGGCCTTTGAATTAATTCAATAGCTATTTGCATTGGATATATATTTTTTATATAATTAATATATGTCCAATAATTTTGGAACATTTTATGTGTTTTTGTATACTTTAGTTCTAGCCACATAATTATTTTCAGGATTTTTAGAAGTGCTCTGGTATTTTTAACAAAGCCCAAACAACTATAGAAATAGAAAACAGAAATGGAAAAGAGAGAGAGAGGAAATCTTACCATGCAGCCCACCACTGTAGTGGCCTACTGGCCAAAGCCAGCCCGGCCCACCAGGGGCAGCACTGTCTTCTTCCTCCTGCCAGGAGGAGAAGCAGCTGCGTGCCCGATGCGCAGGCGAGCCACGTCGGCTCCTCCCTGCCTATGTGCCCCCTCGACCGCCTGGTCGCCTCCATGCGTACCACACTGCCCCCTCGACCCTCTCTCACTCTCCCTCGTGCCCTTCCCCCTCCTCTGCCTCTCTCCCTCTCGCGCCTGAGCGCAACCGCCGCCGCCGCTTGTCGTTGCCGCGACCATCGCCTCTCTCTCGACCCCTCGCTGAGCCTGCGAGCTCCGCCTCGACGTCCTCGACCTCCTCGCTCCGCCATCGACGCCGGGCGCGCTCCTCTGGCCTCACCGAGCCCGTCCCCAAGTGCCGTCGCTGGAGATCTCCCTCGCCGCCTCGCTCAGCTCCGACCTTCCCCGAGCCCACTTCGATGGCCGTCGCAACCGCCGTGAGCCACTGACTCTTCTCCCTCCCTCCATTTTTCCTCTCGCACGCCGTAGCCGCCGCGCCACTTATGCCCGAGCTATTGCCGCCACAGCACCTCGTTGCCGGCCTCTTTTCCGGCCACCCCAGCACCTACCGCTGCCACCACTCGATGCGCGCCACCGCATGCGTTCGAACGCAACAAACCGCGACCAAAATGATGCCCTGTGGCCCATTTCCGAGCCCCTCCGCCGCGTCTGTCGTCGCTGGCGTTGAGCCGCCGGCAAGTTTGACCTCGCTTGACCCTGGTTGACTCCGTGTGGGCCCAGGTTGACTTCCCCCTAAGCCTATGACAGGTGGGGCCGGCCTGTTAATTAGGTTAGGATTAATGATAACTAATTATTAGTTAGACTAATGACCTCACACGCGGGACCCACTGGTCAGTTTGACCTAGACCGTCTCAGTTGACCATTGACGTCACACTGACGTCAGGCTGACGCAGTAAATCCTTTTCTGGAATTATTTTTTATACAGGAAATTCCAGAAAATAGAGCTAACTTCTAAAATTCATATAAAATCAACCGTAGCTCCAAATGAAACAATTATATATGGAAAATTATCAGAAAAATCCAATCTATCCATTTATGTTGTTTTCATGCATGTTAGAACACCTCAACCTTGCTGTTTAGGTGAAACAAGTTAATGCACTAATATGACCTCTTATTATGGGTTTGCATTTGAATCTTTGGTTCAAATGGATTCATTCCAATCTGTTCTAGCTTGCATTAGCCCAAAACACACTCATTTTACCATGTCATGAGCATGCATCATATTGTTGCATTGCATTGATTGTGTTTCTTCCTTGTTTGCCGGTATTGTCCCCTCTCGGTAGACGTGGTTCCGACGATGAGATCGATGACACCGATGAAGAACTATATTATCTTCAGAAGTGCCAAGCAAGCAAAACCCCCTTGTTCATTCCGATACAATCCCACTCTCTCGCTCCTGCTCTCTTTTACTGCACTAGGACAACAATGATTCAACTGTTACATGTTGCGGTAGTTGAACCCCTTATCCTCTGCATGACCTGTCATTGCCACAGTAAATAGATAAAACCCACTAGCATGAGTAGGAGTTGTTTGAGCCTTGATGTGCCTACTCATTCATGTTTGTTGTCATGCCTGCTACTGCTTAGAGTTGAGTCGGGTCTGATTCATCGGGGATGCATCGGAGGTGTGTAAACATGTCCTACTGTGTGTGAGCTAAGTGTGTGAACACGATTTGGTAAAGGTAGCGGTGAGAGGCCATGTAGGAGTACATGGTGGGTTGTCTCATTGAAGCCGTCCTCAGGAACTGAGTTCTGTGTTTGTGATCCATGAAACAGTTACTACCACACATTGGGATCCTTAATTGACTCTCTCGGCTTCTTAATCACCCTTGTCCTCTGTCCAGGAGTTGCAAGTAGTTTCTCGTGTTTGTAGCATGCTGGGGGCCGTGCACAATGCTGACCGAGGGGTGGGCTGTGTTGCGGTAGGCACGTGGCACGGTGTACCGGGCGCCCGTTTGGTGTCTCGGGAACCCAGCACACATCGTTCGGGGCCGTATGTGGAAACCTCGGCCGGACTCCCTGCGGATGGAACCTGAACAGTCGATAAACCTGGACTAGAGACTTGAGTGTTTAGGTAGGCCGTGGCCGACACCCTCACTGGGCTTCCGCTTAAAGGTTGCCGAGTACATGTCGTGTAAACGGCGATAAGTGGTGAGAGCATGTGTGAAGAAGTACACTCCTACAGGGTTAACATCATCTATTCGAATAGCCGTGTCCGCGGTAATGGACTTCTGGGTTGCCTATAACAGTTCATAGACAAGTGAGAGTGGATACTCTAAAACTCGCAAGATAAGTGTGAGTGCTATGGATGGCCTTCTCGTAGGGAGACGGAAGTGGATCCATAGTGGTGTATTGATATGGTGAATATGTGGACTCGTGTGCGCCACCTCAAAAGAGTTACTTGCAGTCGTAGTTCAGGATAGCCACCGAGTCAAAGCTGGCTTGCCGCAGTTAAACTCCACCACCCCTTTAATGATACCAATGCATATGTAGCTAGTTCTGATGTAAGTCTTGCTGGGTACGTTTGTACTCACGTTTGCCTATTTTATGTTTTTGTAGAGAGACTTCAGTCTCGCTAGTTGTACCGCTTGGACTTCGACGTTTAGCTTGATACCTCAACTACGATCTTGTGCCCTCGGCAGGATTTGGTAGATAGTCAGGCTTCTCAGCCTTTTCATTTGTAGATGTCTGTACTCAGACATGTTAAGCTTCCGCATGTGCTTTGACTTGTATGCTCTGAATGTTGGGTCATGAGACCCATGTTTGTAATATCTCGCTCCTTGGAGCCTAATGAATAAATACTTGAGTCGTAGAGTTATGTTGTGATGCCATGTTGTATTTACACATATCGAGCATATTGTGTGTATGATTGAAATGCTTGGTATGTGTGGGATCCGACAATCTAGTTGTTTATCCTTGGCAGCCTCTCTTATGGGAAAATGTGGTCTAGTCATGGGCCATAGTAGTCCTCTACAGCCCGGTTCACCGGAGTCCTGCTAGCCCAGCACTACTGCTCAGGGCACTTGACTGGCCGGCATGTGTTTCACTTCGTTCCTGTGTCTGTCCCTTCGGGGAAATGTCACGCGGTGACATCCGGAGTCCTGCCTAGCCTGCTATAGCCCGGGTTCCCGGAGTCCTGTTAGCCCAGTGCTACAGCCCGGATTCACATGCTGCTGACCGACATGCTTGATGTAATTCATGTATGCCTGTCCCCATAGGTTAGTGCCGCTTTGGGTTCACGACTAGCCATGTCGGCCCGGGTTCTCTGTCATATGGATGCTAGCGACACCATCATATACGTGAGCCAAAAGGCGCAAACGGTCCCGGGCCAGGTAAGGTGGCACCCGTGGGAATACTGTGCGTGAGGCCACAAAGTGATATGATGTGTTACATGCTAGATTGATGTGGCTTAGGATCGGGGTCCTGACATCGTTGGTATTAGAGCCTGACTGCCTGTAGGATTACCAAGCCAAACTGGTCGAAGTTGAGTCTAGAAATGCTTTAGTTATGTAAGGGAATTGATTGTGGAAGGGAACATAAGGCTCTTTTTACTCCTTATACCTCATGGCCTTCTTATCTGAGTCAGCCTCTTCTTTTCTACGGGGATTAAGAACTAGGCCTTCTCATCTATCTATTAGGATGACGAATTGCTATGATAGAGACTTATAGGATTGTTTGTCCCAGGCCTCAACTCAGTTTCTACTACTTTTAGTATGTTGTCAGCTGAACCAGAACCTTGATATGATGTTGCCAAGTGGCTGCAAATCCTTGTGAATGTCTCAAATCTTTTTCTGAGCATTTGCAGCCGTTATGCTGTCCGAGTCATCCCAGGTCTCTAAATAGTCTGATGCATTTGCAAATCCTTTCTTTCTGTTCCCGATGTCCTTTTGGTCAGAATAAGCACACTAATCGGTCAGATGAGGTACTCTATTGCCTCGACATGTATGTTGGAGTTAGTATTATGACCCTAGGTGTCTTCGAGAACCACTCAGTAATCTAGCAATGTTTTGTGTTCCTAGTGTGATGATTCTGGCCCCATTCTCGAAGCATCCCGTGATGCCATTTAGTAGTAGGTATTCAATTCCTGGGTTTTGAACCCGAGATTCACCCTACTTACCTCATGTCGATAGTTTTTGCTAGGTCCTTTAGGATAATAGTAACCTTTGCATTAGTCCTCGAGGTCCATGGTATATCGTTCTTCCAAATACCATGAACTGCTTATGGCAGAAGTTCTTTTGAACCAAAAGATCACAACCAGAGTGCACTTGATGAGTTCTCCATTCTACATTTTGAATCTACCAGTTCTACCTTTCCGCATGGGTTATCTGGAAGAAATGTTGAGCTTCGCTCGACATACTAATCTATGCATCCACAACTCAGAAAATCGTATGTTCCTTGAGTTGTCCCTCCTTAGTTGTTTCTGACCTTCGTCTATCAATTGATATTCGAGGGTATATCATTGCATTCGATCATCAAGTCTATTATTCTTGTGGTCCGTCAAGCCATTCTATTCCAGAATGACTAGGAGAAACAAACTCCAGTACCTCATCCATTTCTAGGATTGGGTCAAAGCAGTTGTATTTCGTGGATCAAAATCCAATCCAGCTTTTGCTCTGTCTACCTTGGAGTGTTACCATCTTTATGTCAAGAATGTCATGGGAATTGCACAACCTCTTATGAATTCTTGACGCAGCGATACTTCTCGCTATCACTATTCCTTTCTTGGTCTCCGTGTTGGTTGAAATCGGAATGCCGACAAGTGAACCATGATGTGTGAAATCAATACTCCTAGCAACTCCGTTGCTTGGTAGTTAATGGACAATATTCTCATTCTTAGCGTGTTGATTATTAAATCATCATCATCCTAAGATTGATCGTGCTACCTTGTCCTCATTCTGGTGCACTCTTCGATCAATGAGTTAGGATTGTGTCAATCCCTCACCCTTTTGATCATATCATCTTGCCCTGAAAAGCAAGGTTGTTCTCGAGCTTAGTAACATATCGGTGGTTCGTGATTTTCTGATTATCTCCTCGGAAGTATCACCAGGTTGTTCCCTGACTGTTATGTTGAGCTCGTGATCAAGTTGGTTTCTTGTAAACCACCCCTTCTCCAAGAATCTGTGTTGGATACCCCTGAGCTAGTTGGTTAAGCTAAACAACAACTTGGAGAGTTGGAAGATGAAAGCTTGTCCGACTTAGTTCATCACTAAGGGATACCTTGAGTGTGTGTGTGTTGAAGAAAGATGATATCTCCATCGATTGGTCCTCGCGATCAGTTGTTGGATCTATTGCCTTGTCAAAACTTTGACCTGAGTATGGGCCATCGTCAAGTCAAATCAGGACCAACGATGTTCGTAATGTTGTCTTACTCGTGATTGATCCCTCGAGCATACACCATTACATCTTTTGGTCTGACCAATGCTATCACCGTGTTCACATGATGGTGGAAGTCCAGTGATATGGAAATTCCGATGAGTTGCTATTGAGCCCATCAGCAGCATCTTGTCTCCTCCATGATTCATGTTGAACATCAAGCTAGTATTGGGAACTTTTGTAAGCATTATCTTCATGTCCCATTCATGAAATACATGTTTGGTGTAAGAAGTGACTTTCTCCAATTTCATGTGCATCAGATGCAAGTTGCCGCCATGAATTTGAGAAAGGTTTGTTTTGTTTCCTCTGGAATCATCCCAAATCAGTCATGCATACGTGCAAAGTATTCTGTGGATTGAAGACTTGCAACCTTCATTCTATATGTATCCCTAGCACACCAAGCCACTGATTGATTTGTTACAAGGAGAAGAAGTTCCTTCTTAAGAGCAAGACTTATGTAAGGACTTAGATATCCTTGATGATGGTTCCCCACCTGAACTCGGTAGTGTTTTACTATAATACTACTGCGTGGTCATGCTTGTCTTGGACAGCGTGTTCACAGGTTTGTAGCAGAACCAACTCATGTTTTGGAGCTTGCTATCGTAGTTCATTTTTCGAGAATCTCGCAATGTCATCTCATCGGTTTGTGTTGCAAACTTTCTTTTCCAGACATGTTGTCTGAAATATCCTGTTACCAACAAGATCTGAATCTCAGGCAGATATGATGGTTGGAAATTTTTCCAAGAACTATAATATAGGTTCCACTGAAGTGGACGCACCTAGCTGGAAGCACCATTATTGTAGTATCTGGATTAAGCTATTTGGTCACTTCCCATGAGGATTTCGCATGACTTATTCTAGAAGTTGTTCCTTATGGATTTTGTGCTCACAAAGCCCGACCTTTACTTGATGGCCATGTTGATGCTTTTAAGCATGACCTTGGTAGCTAGAACATCAAGGAGAACATTATAAGCGGAGTGCTAAATGTCTCTCGGCCGATCATCCAGATTTTGTTTCCTTGGCATTGCTAAGGTAAAAATCTGAGAAGGTGTTATCTTCCTTTGCATCTGCATCGTCCATCACTATTCATCATGGTAGTATGTTGTGTTGCCAGGATCCTTGACACGGATGTTGGTAGAACCTTGATGAATATGGCAATGCTCAAGTTCTTGAGAGCACGCACAAGCAAAATCATCCATTGTGTTGTCTTCAACTAGGTAGTCCACATCATCCATCCTAGTTCAAGTATGCCATTTCCTCGAGCTCTTTCAAACGACCAATTGTAAATTGCCTTAAGTTGGTATGAAGAGCTCCAATGATCTATGGATCAAAAGTAATTCTTTTTGCCACTTAAGGGAACAGCTCAACGAGTCACTTTTCCCAAGGTGCCCCGTTACGGAATCCTGGCAATTATTTCCTCGCCACCTTGACACCATCCACCATCTCTCTAAGAGTGGAATTGATGCCCACCAAATCAAACCTCGTTGTTTGTTCTTCCATCCCTCTTGATGTGTTTTGTGTCTCAACTCGAGATGTTCCTACATCTCATTCCGTGAGTTGATCATGTTTTACTTGATCTTCATGAAGATCGAATCATGTAGAGCCTCCCTCTCTTTCTATTGTCGTGTTGGATGGAGTTCTCAAAGCAAGATGTCAAAATCATGATGATGTTCGAATCAACGTTCTTATGAAGTGCAACCTGGATCGTGAAGACCGTGATAGTTTGTGCCCCCTCTGTCTTCTTACCTCACGTCTTGAATCTTGGGACGAGATTCTTGTTTAGTAGGGGTGAGTTGTCACAACCCTAGATTAGCCCTGTTGTCTTTGCTTGATATTCATGTCATCATGTCTAAATTCAAATGAAAATTGAATTGAGGAATTTTCAAAGCCTCAGAAACCTTTTAAAAATGATCAACATTAAAATCTTCTCAAAGAAGCCCAAGAAAATGTTGCTGTTAAACCTTGAAAAATATTGGCAAGAATAAAATTCAAACCAATATTTTGGAGGCTTTAAATAATTATCTTGGGCCTTTGAATTAATTCAATAGCTATTTGCATTGGATATATATTTTTTATATAATTAATATATGTCCAATAATTCTGGAACATTTTATGTGGTTTTGTATACTTTAGTTCTAGCCACATAATTATTTTCAGGATTTTTAGAAGTGCTCTGGTATTTTTAATAAAGCCCAAACAACTACAGAAATAGAAAACAGAAATGGAAAAGAGAGAGAGAGAGGAAATCTTACCGTGGAGCCCACCACTGTAGTGGCCTACTGGCCAAAGCCATCCCGGCCCACCAGGGGCAGCACTATCTTCTTCCTCCTACCAGGAGGAGAAGCAGCTGCGTGCCCGATGCGCAGGCGAGCCGCGCCGGCTCCTCCCTGCCTACGTGCCCCCTCTACCGCCTGGTCGCCTCCACGCGTACCACGCCGCCCCTCGACCCTCTCTCACTCTCCCTTGTGCCCTTCCCCCTCCTCTGCCTCTCTCCCTCTCGCGCCCGAGCGCAACCGCCGCCGCCGCTCGTCGTTGCCGTGGCCATCGCCTCTCTCTCGACCCCTCGCTGAGCCTGCGAGCTCCGCCTCGACGTCCTCGACCTCCTCGCTCCGCCACTCGACGCCGGGCGCACTCCTCTGGCCTCACCGAGCCCGTCCCTGACTGCCGTCGTCGGAGATCTCCCTTGCCGCCTCGCTCAGCTCCGACCTTCCCCGAGCCCACTTCGACGGCCGTCGCAACCGCCGTGAGCCACTGACTCTTCTCCCTCCCTCCATTTTTCCTCTTGCACGATGTTGCCGCCGTGCCACTTATGCCCGAGCTACTGCCGCCGCTGCACCTCGTCGCCGGCCACTTTTCCGGCCACCCCAGCACCTACCGCTGCCACCACTCGATGCGCGCCACCGCATGCATTCGAACGCAACAAATCGCGACCAAAATGATGCCATGTGGCCCATTTCCAAGCCCCTCCGCCGTGTCTGTCGTTGCCGGCGTCGAGCCGCCGGTGAGTTTGACCCCGCTTGACCCTGGTTGACTCCGTGTGGGCCCAGGTTGACTTCCCCCTGAGCCTATGACAGGTGGGGCCGGCCTGTTAATTAGGTTAGGATTAATGATAACTAATTATTAGTTAGACTAATGACCTGACACGCGGGACCCACTGGCCAGTTTGACCTGGACCGTCTCAGTTGACCGCTGACGTCACACTGACGTCAGGCTGACGCAGTAAATCCTTTTCTAGAATTATTTTTTATACAGGAAATTCCAGAAAATAGAGCTAACTTCTAAAATTCATATAAAATCAACCGTAGCTCCAAATGAAACAAATTATATATGGAAAATTATCAGAAAAATCGAATCTATCCATTTATGTTGTTTTCATGCATGTTAGAACACTTCAACCTTGCTGTTTAGGCGAAACAAGTTAATGCACTAATATGACCTCTTATTATGGGTTTGCATTTGAATCTTTGGTTCAAATGGATTCATTCCAATCTGTTCTAGCTTGCATTAGCCCAAAACACACTCATTTTGCCATGTCATGAGCATGCATCATATTTTTGCATTGCATTGATTGTGTTTCTTCCTTGTTTGCCGGTATTGTCCCCTCTCGATAGACGTGGTTCCGACGATGAGATCGATGACACCGATGAAGAACTATATTATCTTCAGAAGTGCTAGGCAAGCAAAACCCCCTTGTTCATTCCGATACAATCCCACTCTCTCGCTCCTGCTCTCTTTTACTGCACTAGGACAAGAACGATTCAACTGTTACATGTTGCGGTAGTTGAACCCCTTATCCTCTGCATGACCTGTCATTGCCACAGTAAATAGATAAAACCCACTAGCATGAGTAGGAGTTGTTTGAGCCTTGATGTGCCTACTCATTCATGTTTGTTGTCATGCCTGCTACTGCTTAGAGTTGAGTCGGGTCTGATTCATCGGGGATGCATCGGAGGTGTGTAAACATGTCCTACTATGTGTGAGCTAAGTGTGTGAACACGATTTGGTAAAGGTAGCGGTGAGAGGCCATGTAGGAGTACATGGTGGGTTGTCTCATTGAAGCCGTCCTCAGGAACTGAGTTCTGTGTTTGTGATCCATGAAACAGTTACTACCACACATTGGGATCCTTAATTGACTCTCTCAGCTTCTTAATCACCCTTGTCCTCTGTCCAGGAGTTGCAAGTAGTTTCTGGTGTTTGTAGCATGCTGGGGGCCGTGCGCAACGCTGACCGAGGGGTGGGCTGTGTTGCGGTAGACACGTGGCACGGTGTACCGGGCGCCCGTTTGGTGTCTCGGGAACCCTGCACACATCATTCGGGGCCGTATGTGGAAACCTCGGCCCGACACCCTGCGGATGGAACCTAAACAGGCGATAAACCTGGACTGGAGACTTGAGTGTTTAGGTAGGCCGTGGCCGACACCCTCGCTGGGCTTCCGCTTGAAGTTTGCCGAGTACATGTCGTGTAAACGGCGATAAGTGGTGAGAGGGTGTGTGAAGAAGTACACCCCTGCAGGGTTAACATCATCTATTCGAATAGCCATGTCCGCGGTAATGGACTTCTGGGTTGCCTATAACAGTTCATAGACAAGTGAAAGTGGATACTCTAAAACTCGCAAGATAAGTGTGAGTGCTATGGATGGCCTTCTCGTAGGGAGACGGAAGTGGATCCATAGTGGTGTATTGATATCGTGAATATGTGGACTCGTGTGCGCCACCTCAAAAGAGTTACTTGCAGTCGTAGTTCAGGATAGCCACCGAGTCAAAGCTGGCTTGCTGCAGTTAAACTCCACCACCCCTTTAATGATACCGATGCATATGTAGCTAGTTCTGATGTAAGTCTTGCTGGGTACATTTGTACTCACGTTTGCCTATTTTATGTTTTTGTAGAGAGACTTCAGTCTTGCTAGTAGTACCGCTTGGACTTCGACGTTTAGCTTGATACCTCAGCTACGATCTTGTGCCCTCGGGAGGATCTGGTAGATAGCCAGGCTTCTTAGCCTTTTCATTTGTAGATGTCTGTACTCAGGCATGTTAAGCTTCCGCATGTGCTTTGACTTGTATGCTCTGAATGTTGGGTCATGAGACCCATGTTTGTAATATCTCGCTCCTCGGAGCCTAATGAATAAATACTTGAGTCGTAGAGTTATGTTGTGATGCCATGTTGTATTTACACATATCGAGCATATTGTGTGTATGATTGAAATGCTTGGTATGTGTGGGATCCGACAATCTAGTTGTTTATCCTTGGCAGTGTCAGCGTTCTGGGAACGGGGGTCCCCAGACTTGCCTGCCTGGGGCCTGCGGCGTGGCTCAAAGGGGGGCCAGCACGGCCCATCCTCATCGACACAGACCCAAGACCCTCGCGAGGGCCAAGCCTCACGGGGCGGACGACACGGAGCTTCCTCAGGCACGGCCTCATCAGGCTGTCTCGCGAGGAGGCGGAGAGATCAAGGCGGGGTACCTCACGAGGTGCCCATGACACAAGCCGTGACGACCAAGGGCGCCAGGCGAGCGCCAGCCCGCGCAGTGTCCTCCCTTTCCTCTTTGGTGCTAAGGGAGCAAGCGCAGGCGGGAGGATCAAGCAAAGACACCCATTTCGGTGCAACGATACCAAGACCAACTCCGCGACAAAGAAGAAGTCACTATGGAGCCCAAGCCAGCATCATCACTAGAGCCTTTGGCATGCGAGGACCAACTTTAGTCAGGATAAGTGTACCAGATGTTCCCCCTCAAAATGGCCAACTGTTGGCGCCCTTCCCGCTCGATATTTGGGAAGAGGCCCAGGTCCTTTACCTATAAATAGGAGTAGCCACCCCCAAAGAAAGGGGCATCTAGAGATTGACTAGGGATCAAGAGGCACCCAGAGAGAGAGAGAGAAGGGCGATTGAACCCCTCTAGCAGTTCATCTCTCCCGCCAAGAACAGACCCTCGCGAGGCTGTTGTTCCTGGTATTGTTCATCATCAGCCCAAGAGGCAATCACCACACCGCACGCTGGAGTAGGGTATTACACCACATCGGTGGCCCGAACTAGTATAAACTCTGTGTCTCTTGTGTTGTTCTTCTTGTAGCTTAGATCCTTGCGAGGCGGAGGGGTACGGATAGGTAGGAAGCGTAATCTCCGCGCGCACCCCAGAGTTCGAACCTCAAGGGTCTGTCGGAACCCGAAATCGGACATTTGGCGCGCGAGGTAGGGGTGCGCCGGAATCCACCTTCCACCACTTCGTGCCCCGCCGCGTCGTCATCACCATGTCCGGCGACCAGGCGGGCAACCCAGATCCATAGGCGGCGTGGCCCGCCCACACAGAGCCGCTCGCCTCGGGCGACCCCGTGCCCCAGGCAGCTCGCGGTCCGCAGGGCGCTGCGGGCCGCGGGCGACACGGACAAGCTTCGACGGCCCTCATGCCACAGCAGGCGCGGTCGGCAGCAAGGGGCTCCAATCACGCCGCAACCACGACGCCGTACTCCCGCCGGGAGCAGGCGAACTCAAGGGCCGCGCTCACGGTGGCCCGAGAGCTGCTACAGTGCAGGCTGCTGGAGGGCGGACGCGACGTACTGCTGGAGCGGGTCGCCGAGCTCCTGGGCTTCGCCACCTCGGGGGCTCACCCCTTCTGCACTCAGCTCCCGCCTCAAGCCCAGGGCGGCCCACGCGGGGGCTCCGCGCCCGCCCGCGGGCTCCAAGGCTACCCCAACACCGGCGAGGCTGTCAGCACCGGACGGGCGGCGATGCTACCACCGCCCCCGGTCCGTGAAGGAGAAGGACTCGACGCGACCCACGATCTCAGTGGACAGCCGCGCTACCACCCCTCAGTGGGCGCATTGAGCGGAGCTGCATGGCGCACGGAGCACTACAGCATGGCCTTCGGGATGACGGCGCCAGAAGAATACGTGCCCCACATGATGGATCAGGGGCACCCTCACGAGGGCAAACAAGGCTCGCTCCTCAGCCCAGGCTGGGAGAACGAGGCACCAGAAGCTGAGCCCTTCCAGGGGCCCAGGGATGGCCCCACCGGTCACACTGGAAGCAGTGATTATCGGGTACCGCTACTTCCTCAGGAGCAGGCATACGCTAATCATGGATCTCAGGAGATGCAGGTCGCCACAGCGGGGAGCTGCCCCGCTCCCACGGTCTCCTACCCCTCGGGAGGGGGGCGTAGGGGGCTGCAGGAGAGGGGCAGAGATCCGACATCACTACCGCGGCGTTCGGAGCAAGGCGTTCTCAGGAGGTAGGCCCTCTGCTGGGGAGGTGCCCCAGGGCCTGCCCCTGGCGGAGGACCCGTGGTCGTCGGGGGAACCGCTGGCGACCGCTCTACCCCATCGGCGGCGTCCTGGTTTTCGGTCGTCGTTGATGGCACTAGAGTGTGGCGCAAGGCGGGGCCCTCGTCTGGCGATATGAAGCAAGGCCGGTACTCGTGAAGAAGGCCCAGTGCCTGTGAAGCTGGCCGCCCCGTGACACTCTCACGTAATAATGAGTGGGGTTGTACACGCCCCGGAGTCTCACGGGTGCTGGCCTCAGGCCCTGGGGCTCCCTCCCACGCCCAGTGGCAGCACTTAGCTCCGCGTTGGTGAGAAGACATCCAAGACTAGACTAGGTGCCGGACGCGGCCTTTTGTCTGCTTTCATTTGCTTTTCCCTTTGGTTGTAATTTTCCCCCCGCTGGATTTAAGTTGGATTCGAATTTGAGATTTGCGTGTGTTCGGAGAAGGGGTGCTTAGTCTCGTTCGAGCCGTTTCTCGCGTTTCGGTTACCACCTTGCCTCAGCTGCCTCCTCTCGCGAGCCCCTCGCGAGCCAGGTCAGGCCTAGCTTGCGCGCAGCCCAGACTGCCGCCATCACGCCCTCTCGGAAGGATTTCACATGCCTGTGAAGTTCATCCTCTGGGAAAAGGTCCGGAGCCTGTGAAGAAGGCGAATGCCTGTGAAGATCATCCTTTGGGAAAAGGCCCGGAGCCTGTGAAGAAGGCGAATGCCTGTGAAGATCATCCTTTGGGAAAAGGCCCGGAGCCTGTGAAGAAGGCGAACGCCTGTGAAGCTTATCCTTTTGGAAAAGGCCTGGAGCCTGTGAAGAAGGCGAATGCCTGTGAAGCTTATCCTTTTGGAAAAGGCCCGGAGCCTGTGAAGAAGGCGAACGCCTGTGAAGCTTATCCTTTTGGAAAAGGCCCGGAGCCTGTGAAGAAGGCGAATGCATGTGAAGCTTATCCTTTTGGAAAAGGCCCGGAGCCTGTGAAGAAGGCGAATGCCTGTGAAGCTTATCCTTTTGGAAAAGGCCCGGAGCCTGTGAAGAAGGCCAACGCGTGTGAAGCCTGCCGAACGCGACACTCCTACGTCCTACGGATTCAATCAGAGAACGCTCGAGACGCCACGGCCACCCGCAGGCTACCTCGGGGCCCACACGGAACAAAGGTAAACTAGCCAACCACTAGGCGCGGACGCACGGGCAGCGCAGCGTCAACTAAATACGATGAACACAAGTTTTACATGAGGGGCTCCCCCTCCCAAAATGCTCTCACAATCATGAGGCCGAAGCCTAAGTTCTATTTGTGCAGAGCAAGGAAACTGGGACAACGCGTAATCAGTCAGATAAATCCCCCAATGCGTCCTCAGGAGCGCCTCCCGAGCCGTAGCTGGCATCGCCAGACTCACCATCGCCGTCGGCGTCGCCGCCAGCGGTGTCAGGGACGTTCACCACACCACCCTCATCATGAGCCACGATCACGTCGTCGTTGTCCGAAGCGAAGGCCCTGACGAGAGCATCCACGTTGTCTTCCACCCAGTGCGCCAGGTTGTCTCGGACGGCCTGGGAGACTGGGGCGATGGCGGCGTCGAAGTCAAAGTGGGGGTCGAGGTTCCGGAGATGGCTGAAGACACGGGAAAAGGCGTGCCCGAGCAGGGCGCGGCTCCTCTCCTCCACCAACCTGTCCGCCCTGGCCGACCGCGCCTCCAGCTGCGTCACCACGGCGGTGAAGAACTGAAGATTGCCGGCGTAGTTGACTGCGTGCGGCTCGCCAACAGCCGCCTCACAGATGTTGCCCAAGGCTGTGTTGGCTCTCTCCCGGAGCGTGGAGAGCATGGGGGCGTGCTCATGCTCCAGGACCTGCCGCTGACGTATCTCGTCCGCGTTCTGGCGCGCGACGGCCTCAGCCTCCTCCACCCGTTGGCGAAGACGGAGCGCCTCGGCCCGGGAGGTGGTTGAATCCCCTTGCGCCACCTCAAGCGCGGCCCGAAGAGCGTCGGTCCGCCGCGTCGCTTCCTCCAGCTTGGTCCTCACGGCTGCGGTCCTACCTTCAGCCTCGACCCGGATCAGCCCCAACTTCCCCTCGAACTCGCGCTCGAGGTCTTGGCGCGCCATCGCCACCCGACGTCTAACCTCCTCCAAGACACGAGCCTCCCGCGTGGCGACATTATCCTCCACCTGCGTCACCAGGCGCTCCCTCGTATCCAGCCGCTCGTACTCGCGGGTGCGCTCAGCGGCTTCCAGCGTCAGCGCCTTCTCACGCTTCTGGAGCCTTGCCGGGTCGCCGGAGGCCACCTTCATCGACGCAAGGGCTGCCTCGCGCAGCTCCACTTGCTCCTCCAACAAGTGGCACCGGGCCAGGAGCTCCCGAGCCCGCTCCTCCGCAGCTCCTCTCCGCTGGTCAGCCTCCCGGGCCTCCTTAGCGGCCCGAGATTGGGCCTCGTGAGAGGCCGCCAACGATGCTTTGGCCCTTTCGTCGTCAAGGTCGCGCTGGCGGCGCGCGAGGGCAATGGCGCTCTCCAGCTCGCGCCTCTCTGCGGCCAAGCGCAGACCCTCGGCTTCAAGGCGTGCGTCTTCATCAGCAAGCTCCTCACCGAGCAGGCCCACCGCGTCGGCCGCCCTTCGAAGGAACCCTTGGCGAAGAGCGCGACGCTCCCGAGCATGCTCACACACGTCCTCCGCACCGTCACCTGCCCCAAGCAGAAGCCAGGAGCCACGCCAGGAGCATGACCTGGAGCCAGCCCGCCAAGAGCGCGACGGTCGGGCATGCCACGCCAGGAGCCAGGCCTGGAGCCAGCCCGCCATCAGACGAAGAGCGTAGGGGGCGCCTCAGCCAATCGTAGTCCACGATCAGGCGAGAGGCCCACGGCAGGCTGGCTATGCCCCGGGAAGGCCCGCGAAGGAAGACCTCGGGGTGCATAGGCCCTCGATGCACCTCGAGATGGTTCGCCTCTCCAATCGCCCCCACGACAAGGGCTGTGCTGCCCGGAGCACTCAGGGACGGATGAGGCGGCGACGCCAAGGAGGACGGGACCTCAGCCATCTCCGCGAGCTCGGCTGGCAGGGGCCTGCGGAGCAAAGATCAGTAAAAGCGACAGAAGGATCGGGAGCTGGAAAGGGAGAAGGCTTACTCATCGATGGCAAAGTACTTCCTGCGCTTCAGCAAGCGACAAGGATAATCGTCGCCCAGGGCCTCCCTCTTTTTCCGGAGGGCCTCGAAGTCCATGCGGAAGCGGCCCAAAAGCTGAGTGCAGGGATCAACCTGCGACGAGGGCGAAGCATCAAGGCGATCCGCGTCAGGGGCACCCGCCTGGTGCGCACTGCCGGTTGCCTCGCCCAAGGGAGCAACCAGAACCTCAGGGGCCTCACTCGCAGACACTGAAGGCAGCTGCTCGCCACTCTCGGACTCAGCGGCACCGGCCCCAGCAGCTGCTCCCTCGTGAGTATCACCCGGCGCTGTCACCCTGCCAGGAGGCCCCTCGGCCTCTGGCGCCTCATGCCTTCCCGCCCCGCCACTTGAGGAAGAGTCGCCTTGGCCGACTGCAAGGGCAGTCACCATCACTGGGTTCTCGCGAGGCCCCTCGAGGCCAACAGGGCGCAGCCCCCACTCATCAAAGACAGGCATCTGCTTCACAAAATCGTCCTTGTTCTTGCAAAGGTACAGCAGGACCCCTCCCTGCTGGACGCTGCCCGGGTTGGGGTCACCAGTCAAGACCAAGAGCACCATCCTCAGCACTTCAGGCGTCAAATCCTCTTCCTGGAGCCTCATATGATCACCACGCCCACTAAAGGTCCACATTCGATGGGAGTGGCGCTGAAGAGGAGCAATACGGCGTAACAGGAACTCCTTCACCACCTTGGGAGCAGTCACGCCGTTCGATTTCAAGAACGTGAAGCGACGCCAGACGAAGGCGAGCCAGGGGCTCTTGAGCGTCTCCTGGCCCCAACCTGAATTGGGGACAGCAGGCGAGGTTGGCTTCGACAGCAGGGGGCTAGGCACCCCAACGTCCACATACAGCCACCGCTCGCGGAACCCAGCCGAAGGCGAAGGGAGCCCGAAGTCGATCCCAGAGGTCGCTGTCTCGGGCGCGGCGACAAAGCTCACGCACGCCGAGCACTGGGTAGAGTCGATGAGGCGCAGGGAGAAGAAGTGGCGCAGCAAGGCAACCGACGGAGCGATGCCCATCATTGCTTCGCAAACAAAAGCAAAGACTGAGAGAAGGGCGATGGATTGAGGACCCAGATGCATCATATGGACCTGGTAATGGGAAAGCACGGCCCTGAAGAAATCAGAGAAGGGGGGAACCAGACCCACCCACAGGGCATCAGCGAAGTAATGGACCTCGGTGATTATCCTATCAGTGGGGAAGTGAGACATGGGCCAGGCCGTCGTCCTCCTGCACTCGTTGAAGGTAGAAGCCAGAGCCGAGCTGACCTTGCCCAGACCCTCTCGATTGAGTATGATTGACCGGCCGACGGCGGGGGCCACCGACGGCGGCGAGCGAGGCGGAGGCGTGGGTTGCTTCCCTCTTCCCTTCTTCGTCGGAGCCATGGCGATGGGAAGGGGGAGAGATGGTTTGAGATTGGGTTGGGAGCAGGAGCTGGAGTTCGGGCGGAGGAAGGACAGAGGGCGCACGGGCAAAGGGAATAAAGTGGCTGTGTACAACTACTGGTCCGCCTAGCACGGCGCGGAATAAGGGGGCGTGGGGGAACAATACCGCCCACGTCCAACCGACCACCACGCGGCGCCCAAGGCCGCAGGCTGTTAGGGCCCACGGCGCTTCACCCTTGTCCTTTCGCCTCCCTGCACGGCCAAGCCCGGGCGCGCCTTGGGCCCGGGGGCTACTGTCGGCGTTCTGGGAACGGGGGTCCCCAGACTTGCCTGCCTGCGGCGTGGCTCAAAGGGGGGCCAGCACGGCCCATCCTCATCGACACAGACCCAAGACCCTCGCGAGGGGACAAGCCTCGCGGGGCGGACGTCACGGAGCTTCCTCAGGCACGGCCTCATCAGGCTGTCTCGCGAGGAGGCGGAGAGATCAAGGCGGGGTACCTCACGAGGTGCCCATGACGCAAGCCGTGACGACCAAGGGTGCCAGGCGGGTGCCAGACCGCGCAGTGTCCTCCCTTTCCTGTTTGGTGCTAAGGGAGCAAGCGCAGGCGGGAGGATCAAGCAAAGGCACCCATTTCGGTGCAACGAGACCAAGACCAACTCCGCGACAAGGAAGAAGTCATTGTGGAGCCCAAGCCAGCGTCATCACCAGAGCCTTTGGCAGGCGAGGACCAACTTTAGTCAGGATAAGTGTACCAGATGTTCCCCCTCAAAATGGCCAACTGTTGGCGCCCTTCCCGCTCGATATTTGGGAAGAGGCCCAGGGCCTTTGCCTATAAATAGGACTAGCCACCCCCAAAGAAAGGGGGCATCTAGAGATCGACTAGGGATCAAGAGGCACACACACAGAGAGAGAAGGGCGATTGAACCCCTCTAGCAGTTCATCGCTCCCGCCAAGAACAGACCCTCGCGAGGCTGTTCTTCCTTGTATTGTTCATCATCAGCCCAAGAGGCAATCACCACACCACACACTAGAGTAGGGTATTACACCACATCGGTGGCCCGAACCAGTATAAACTCTGTGTCTCTTGTGTTGTTCTTCTCGTAGCTTAGATCCTTGCGAGGCAGAGGGGTACGGATAGGTAGGAAGCGTAATCTCCGCGCGCACCCCAGAGTTCGAACCTCAAGGATCTGCTGGAACCCGAAATCCGACAGGCAGCCTCTCTTATGGGGAAATGTAGTCTAGTGCCTTCATGAGCCATAGTAGTCCGCTACAGCCCGGTTCACCGGAGTCCTGCTAGCTCATCACTACTGCTCAGGGCACTTGACTGGCCGGCATGTGTTTCACTTCGTTCCTATGTCTGTCCCTTCAGGGAAATGTCACGCGGTGACATCCGGAGTCCTGCCTAGCCTGCTACAGCCCGGGTTCCCGGAGTCCTGTTAGCCCAGTGCTACAACCCGGATTCACACGCTGCTGACCGACATGCTCGATGTGATTCATGTATGCCTGTCCCCATAGGTTAGTGCCGCTTTGGGTTCACGACTAGCCATGTCGGCCCGGGTTCTCTGTCATATGGATGCTAGCAACATTATCATATACGTGAGCCAAAAGGCGCAAATGTTCCCGGGCCAGGTAAGGTGGCACCCGTGGGAATACCGTGCGTGAGGCCGCAAATTGATATGATGTGTTACATGCTAGATCGATGTGGCTTAGGATCGGGGTCCTGACACGGCGTGCCGCATCGTCGTTGTCGTCCTCCGGGACGCCGTTGTTGAAGTGTTCATGGCAGCACAAATGTTCTTCACTTGTAAATCAAACATCACGTCGTCGCGCGATCGACGGGCGAGAAGTGGTAGGACGACAACTGGCGGCGCTGAGAGGTGGCGGTCGACGGCGGCGTCCCATGCCGCTGAGGGGGGCATGCGCGGCGGGTGCAGCCAAACGCACGGGGACCAGGGCCGCGGTGGGTGGAGGGGCGCGCACGGGCACAGGCGCTGGCACTGGCATGTACACGAGCTCGCGCGGGTCCGCGGAGACCTCGCTGACGCCCGCGGCTTCCAGCTCTGCGGTAGTGCTCGGCGACCATCCCGTCAATGCTACGGGAATGGTCGCTGGCACAGGCGCGGGGATGGGAGCTGGGACGGGAGCGGGGGCAGCAACTGCTGCGGCCAGCTCATTCCGGGCCATGTCCATGAGACCCCATTCATCCTTATTTTCTATCTCCTCTGGCTCGGAGTCGACTTTACCGAACTTGAAGACTAGTGGCAGATGGTAATTCCGCGCCATGGCATTGGTGGAGGTCTGCGGGAGGGAGGGGAATGGGAGACGAATAGTAAGGCCGCCCGTATTAAATAGCGGTTCAGGCGCCAGTAATGGAGAGGAAGGCATGCGGCCAGGGAAGTCAAAGGGCTCGCTTCCCAGTGAGCCTGCGCAGCGTACAGCTCGCACGGTTCTCCGTGAGCCTACGCATTGGAGGACAGCTTGAATGCCTGTCGGTCAGCCTTAGCACCGGACTCCACTGGCACGCCTCCCATTCAGTCAAGTAGCTGTCCGCACAACACCTCCTATAGCCATTAAAACAAAGACACGTGGCGTCACATGAATGGTTAATAGAACACACACGATTTGAATTATGCAAACGTTTGAGATATTCAAGTGGCAGCTATTTTTTCAAAATGCCTTTGTTGGCTGTTATTCGAGTGCACCTTCTCTCAAAATGGACACGAAAAATACGACAGCATGTCAGGTGCCATTCCATGATAGCATGCCAAGTTTCATAAATTTCAGACGAGTTTTGGATTTACTAGAATTTAAAAACAAAGTATCTCAACGTCTTGCAGGCAATCAACAGTGCCCTGGTGTTTGAAATTCATTCCCATTTCTTGCATGGGACCTAAGCATGCACCCAAGGACACATATTTGATTTTTCAACCAATTTATATGCACTGGAGCAAGTGCATGTAGTTCAAATTTGAATTATGCACATAAAATGCCGAAAAAACCCACTTAATGTATAAAAATGTCCAAACGAACCCCGAAAAATTCCAAAATTTAACACAACACTCCTGTTGTTCTATGTTAACACTAGAAATTTTTTGAAAGCAATAAGAGGCAACGGATATCGTTTCGTCCCCAAAGGTGGCATGTTCCCTACCGAAACCATCAGGCTTGTTGCGAGAAGCTCTAGTTTAGAAGCTTATGCCCAAACCTGCCCCAAATGGGACAAAAAAATTACAACGGCATGTTGATGCCGCTCCATGATAGAATGCCGAGTTTCATGAATTTAAGATGAGTTTTGGATTTACTAGAATTTAAAAACCAGGTATCTCAATGTTTGCGGCCGAGTGACGGTGGCAGGGTGTTTGGAAATCATTCTCGTTTCTTGCATGGGACCTAAGCATGATGGGACCTAAGCATGCACCCAAGGACACACATTTGATTTTTCAACCAATTTATATGCACTGGAGCATGTGCATGTAGTTCAAATTTGAATTATGCACATAAAATGCCGAGAAAACCCAGTTAATGTATAAAAATGTCCAAACAAACCCCTGAAAAATTCCATAATTTAACACAATGCTCCTGTTGTTCTATGTTGACACTAGATTTTTTTTGAAAGTAATGAGAGGCAACGGATATCGTTCCGTTCCCAAAGGTGGCACGTTCCCTACCAAATCCATCCGGCTTGTTGTGAGAAGCTTATGCCCGAACCTGCCCCAAATGGGACAAAAATTTACAATGGCATGTTGATGCTGCTCCATGATAGCATGCCAATTTTCATGAATTTCATATGAGTTCGGATTTACTAGAATTTAAAAACCAGGTATCTCAATGTGTGCGGCCGAGTGACGGTGGCAGGGTGTTTGAAATTCATTCCCGTTTCTTGCATGGGACCTAAGCATGCACCCAAGGACACAGATATGGTTTTTCAACCAATTTATATGCACCGGAGCATGTGCATGTAGTTCAAATTTGAATTATGCATACAAAATGCCTAGAAAACCCAGTTAATGTATAAAAATGTCCAAACAAACCCTGAAAAATTCCAAAATTTAACACAACACTCCTGTTGTTCTATATTGACACTAAATTTTTTTTGAACGCAATAAGAGGCTACGTATATCGTTTCGTCCCCAAAGGTGGCACGTTCCCTACCGAAACCATAGCATGTTGGCACGCAAGGTAAACCATTATAACTCATAGCTAATCAAGCATGGCACAAGCAACTATGATCTCTAATTGTCATTGCAAACATGTTTATTCATAATAAGCTGAATCAAGAATGATGAACTCATCATATTTACAAAAACAAGAGAGGTCGAGTTCATACCAGCTTTTCTCATCTCAATCAGTCCATCATATATCATCATAATTGCCTTTCACTTGCACGACCGAACGAAGTGAATAATAATAAGAGTGCACGTGCATTGGACTAAGCTGGAATCTGCGAGCATTCAATAAACAGGAGAAGACAAGGCAATATGGGCTCTTGGTCAAATCAACAATAATGCATATAAGAGCCACTTCAATAATTTAATTATGGTCTTCTCCTATCAACCCCCAAAGAAAAGAAAAACTATTTACCCGGGAAAGCTCCCAACAAGCAAAAGAAGAACGGGAAATATTTTTGGGTTTTTCTTTTTAATTATTACTACTACAACAGAAAAGTAAACTACTACTATTTTTTTTGGTTTTTCTTAAGGTTTAACAAACACACAGGAAGGGAGCAAGAAAAAGAAAATAAACTAGCATGGATATTACAATGAAAGAGTATGATCACCGACATCTAGCAATGAGTGTGTGTAAACATAAATGTAATGTCGGTGAGAAATACGTACTCCCCCAAGCTTAGGTTTTTGGCCTAAGTTGGTTTACTGCCAGGGATAGCCTGGCTGATACCCATAGGTGTAGCTGGGGTCGTACTACGATGAAGAAGACTCTGGCTGCCACTGGCTGACAGCCATCTCCAGATCCCAAGAATAAATAGGCTGTCGTGGAGGCTCATCTCGCGGTTCCGGTTCCGGGGATGGTGCAGGATTCCGGTAGGCTTTGACGGCAGCCCACGTAACGAGATAAGGTCCTTCAAAATTAAACAAGGAAGGAGCAGGCAAGGTAATAGTTTTAGGATGATGTTTATGAAAGAATAATTTATATTTGAGCTCTCCTTCCCTGCCCTTAACAATAAAATCATGCGCTAGCATACTCTTATAATCTAAATAAGCACTAGGCAACAATTTTTCTTCTTTCTCATGAAGCCTAATAGGTATGTTAAAATGTGCAGCGAGGCGTGAAGCATAAATGCCTCCAAAGATGGGACCCTTAGTACGGTTCAAACTTAACCGTCTAGCAATAAGTCCGCCCATACTAACAGTGTAATCGCGGTATAAACCATGGAACAAAATAATATTAGGAACACTAAGGTTTCCACAGTTTCCACGACCAATCAAGCAACGACTAGCAAATATGGCAAAATAGCGTAAAACAGGAAAATGTATGCTAGTGATTCTTGCATCAGAAACCTTCCTGGTTTCTCCCACTGTGATAGTGTTAATAAATGCTTCCACATCTTTACGGTGTGGTTCCTCTAAGGTGCCCTCAGGGGGTATGTTGCAAACCTTGCAATTCAGCTAATGACATCTTTTTAACAACGTCATATAAATGAAAATCTACTGAAGGAGGTGATTCCTTAGGGAAAAAGTAGAAGTTTTGCACAAAAGTATTTGTGAGTAAGAGATATTGATGACGTTGGTCGCGAAGGAAGTCGGTGAGGCCGACATTCTCAATCAATGAATAGAAATCCTCATAAATCCTGGCTCGTCTCAAGAAGTCATCAGAAGGCCATTCACACGGCCGGACCTCCGTGGTACGAGGCAAATTATATTTGGGCCTCTGTGCTTCTTCATTTTGTTTTTCCTTCGAGCTTCGGCTCGATGAGCCCCTCAAAAGTCTCTTCATTATTTTCTGCAATATACTGAAATTTTTAGTAACTTCAAACAAAAGTGAACAAAGCTCAACAAAATTGATAGCAACTACTCCTACAAGTGCCTAGAACCTATATCAAGCATTAGAACTACTTGGAACAATATAAATTTGACATGAAAGCTCAAGAACATGGTCACCTATGCAACACAAATTTGTAATGAATAAAGCACTAGAACAAAAACTAATTGGACCAATGGAGGAGTCACATACCAAGGAACAATCTCCCCAAGCTGTTTTGCGAGAGGTGCTTTGAGCAAGGAGAACGAAAATCATAGCAAGGTGAGCTAGAATTCGTGCTTGAACTAGATATTCATGTTTGTGGGAGGAAGAAGAAGAGGATGGGTGCAGGAATAAGTGGAGGAGGGCCACCGTGGGCCCACGAGGTAGGGGGGCGCGCCCTGGGGGGTAGGGCGCGCCATCCACCCTCGTGGCCAGGTGGCAGCTCCCCCGCGGTGGTTTCAGTACCATAAATCCTCAAATATTCCCGAAAAAATCATATTAAATTGGCATGACATTTGGAGGACTTTTATTTTCGGGATATTTTTATATTGCACGGATAAATCAGGAAACAGACAGAAAAATACTATTTTTACTTTATTTCAACTAAATAATAGAAAGTATAAAGAGGGTACAGAAGGTTGCGCCTTCTAGTTTCATCCATCTCATGCTTATCAAAAGGAACCCACTAACAAGGTTGATCAGGTCTTGTTAACAAACTCATTCCGATTAACATGGAACCGGAGAAATTTCGAATAACACTATGTTACCTCAACGGGGATATGCACATCCCCAATAATAAGTATATCATATTTCTTCTTGACAGTAGGAAGAGGAAATTCAAAACCTCCAAATATAATCGATGGAATTTTTCCAATAGAGTTGATAATATGAACTTGAGGTTGTTTCCCCGGGAAGTGTACCGTATGCTCATTACCATTAACATGAAAAGTGACATTGCCTTTGTTGCAATCAATAACAGCCCCTGTAGTATTCAGAAAAGGTCTTCCAAGAATAATAGACATACTATCGTCCTCGGGAATATCAAGAATAACAAAGTCGATTAAAATAGTAATGTTTGCAACCACAACAGGCACATCCTCACAAATACCGACAGGTATAGCAGTTGATTTATCGACCATTTTCAAAGATATTTCAGTAGGTGTCAACTTATTCAAATCAAGTCTACAATATAAAGAGAGAGACATAACACTAACACCGGCTCCAAGATCACATAAAGCAGTTTTAACATAATTTCTTTTAATGGAGCATGGTATAGTAGGTACTCCTGGGTCTCCAAGTTTCTTTGGTATTCCACCCTTAAAAGTATAATTAACAAGCATGGTGGAAATTTCAGCTTTCGGTATACTTAGCATAAGGATCCATTTTGAGCATATCAGTCAATCGCATACGCAAAAAGATAGGTCTAAGCATTTCAGCAAAGCGCTCAAAATCCCCGTCATCCTTTTTTTGGATGGTTTGGGAGGAAAGGGCATGGGTTTCTAAACCCATGGTTCTCTTTCTTTACCATGATTACTAGCAACAAAGTCTCTCTTATCATAACGTTGATTCTTTGATTGTGGGTTATCAAGATCAACAACAGGTTCAACTTCTACATCATTATCATTACTAGGTTGAGCATCATCATGAACATCATCATTAACATTTTCACTAGGTTCATGTTCATTACCAGACTGTGTTTCAGCATCAGACATGGAGATATCATTTGGATTCTCAGGTGGTTCAGCAATATATTCACTGGAAGTTTGCAAAGTCCTATCATTTTTCTTTTTCTTCCTTTTAGAAGAACTAGGTACATCAATATTATTTCTCTAAGAATCTTGCTCAATTCTCTTAAGGTGGCCTTCAGGATATAAAGGTTCCTGAGTCATTCTACCAGTTCTAGTAGCCACTCTAACAACATAATCATTTTTCTTACTATTCATTTCATCAAGCAATTCTTTTTTAGCCTTAAGTACTTGTTCTACTTGAGTGGTAACCATAGAAGCATGTTTGCTAACAAGTTTAAGTTTACCTCTAATATTGGCCATATAATCACCCAAGTGCTTAATCATATAAGTATTCTGTTTTAATTGTCTACCAAAAAAGCATCAAAATCCTCTTGCTTAAACATAAAGTTATCAAACTCATCCAAGCACTGACTAGCAATCTTAGTAGGAGGGATTTCAGCTTTATCATATCTATAGAGAGAATTTACCTTTACTACCTGTGTCGGGTTATCAAGATCAGGAGGTTCTTCAATAGGTAATGGATCAAGACCATGTATTTCTTCAATAGGAGGTAAATTCTTAACATCTTCAGCTTTAATACCTTTTTCTTCCATAGATTTCTTTGCCTCTTGCATATCTTCGGGACTGAGAAATATAACAACTCTCTTCTTCGGAGTTGGTTTAGGAATAGGCTCATTAATTGGAGCAGGAGCTGGCTCAGGAGGTGCCCAATTATTTTCATTTGTCAACATATTATTCAATAGAATTTCAGCTTCATCCAGTGTTCTTTCCCTGAAAAGAGAACCAACACAACTATCCAGGTAATCTCTGGAAGCATTGGTTAGTCCATTATAAAAGATATCAAGTATTTCATTTTTCTTAAGAGGATGATCAGGCAAAGCATTAAGTAACTTGAGAAGCCTCCCCAAGCTTGTGGGAGACTCTGTTCTTTAATTTGCACAAAGTTGTATATTTCCTTTAAAGCAGCTTGTTTCTTATGAGCTGGGAAATATTTAGCAGAGAAGTAATAAATCATATCCTGGGGACTATGCACACAACCAGGATGAAGAGAATTAAACCATATCTTAGCATCACCCTTTAATGATGACGGAAATATTTTGAGAATATAAAAGTAGCGAGATCTCTCATCATTAGTGAACAGGGTGGCTATATCATTTAATTTAGTAAGATGTGCCACAACAGTTTCAGATTCATAGTCATGAAAAGGATCAGATTCAACCAAGGTAATTATATCAGGATCAACAGAGAATTCATAATCCTTATCGGGAACACAAATAGGTGAAGTAGCAAAAGCAGGGTCAGGCCTCATTTTATCTCTAAGTGATTCCTTGTTCCATTTAATTAATAGCCTCTTAAGTTCACGACTATCTCTGCAAGCTAAAATAGCGGCAGAAGATTCCATATCAAAAACATAACCTTCAGGAATAACAAGCCTATCTTCATCATCACTTTCATCAATATAATCAGATTCAATAATTTCTTTCTCTCTAGCCCTAGCAATTTATTCATCAAGAAATTCACTAAGGGGCACAATATTATCAGGCATAGAAGTAGTTTCATCATAAGTATCATGCATAGCAGAAGTGGCATCATCAATAACATGCGACATATCAGAACGAATAGCAGAAGTAGGTTTAGGTGTCGCAAGCTTACTCATAACAGAAGGTGAATCAAGTGCAGAGCTAGATGGCAGTTCCTTACCTTCCCTCGTAGTTGAGGGATAATTTTTTGTTTTCTCGTCTTTCAAGTTCTTCATAGTGTCCAGCAGATATAAATCCCAAGTGACTCAAAGAATAGAGCTATGCTCCCCGGCAACGGCGCCAGAAATTAGTCTTGATAACCCACAAGTATAGGGGATCGCAACAGCTTTCGAGCGTAGAGTATTCAACCCAAATTTATTGATTCGACACAAGGGGAGCCAAAGAATATTCTCAAGTATTAGCAGCTGAGTTGTCAATTCAACAACACCTGGAAACTTAGTATCTGTAGAAAAGTATTTAGTAGCAAAGTAATATGATAGTGGTGGTAACGGTAACAAAAGTAACGGAAGCAAAAGTAATATTTTTGGTATTTTGTAGTGATTGTAACAATAGCAACGGGAAAGTAAATAAGCGTACACCAGTATATGGAAAGCTCGTAGGCATTGGATCGGTGATGGATAATTATGCCGGATGCGGTTCGTCATGTAACAGTCATAACATAGGGTGACACAGAACTAGCTCCAATTCATCAATGTAATGTAGGCATGTATTCCGAATATAGTCGTACATGCTTATGGAAAAGAACTTGCATGACATCTTTTGTCCTACCCTCCCGTGGCAGTGGGGTCCTAATGGAAACAAAGGGATATTAAGGCCTCCTTTTAATAGAGAACCGGAACAAAGCATTAGCACATAGTGAATACATGAACTCCTCAAACTAAGGTCATCACCGGGAGTGGTCCCGATTATTGTCACTTCGGGGTTGCCGAATCATAAGACATAGTAGGTGACTATAGAATTGCAAGATAGGATCAAGAACCCACATATATTCATGAAAACATAATAGGTTCAGATCTGAAATCATGGCACTCGGGCCCTAGTGACAAGCATTAAACATAGCAAAGTCATAGCAACATCAATCTCAGAACATAGTGGATACTAGGGATCAAACCCTAACAAAACTAACTCGATTACATGATAGATCTCATCCAACCCATCACCGTCCAGCAAGCCTACGATGGAATTACTCACGCACAGCGGTGAGCATCATGAAATTGGTGATGGAGGATGATTGATGATGACGACGGCGACGAATCCCCCTCTCCAGAGCCCCGAACAGACTCCAGATCAGCCCTCCCGAGAGGTTTTAGGGCTTGATGGCGGCTCCGTATCGTAAAACGCGATGATTTCTTCTCCTTGATTTTTCTCCCCGAAAGCAAATATATAGAGTTGGAGTTGGCGTCGGAGGAGCTCCAGGGGGCCCACGAGGTAGGGGGCGCGCCCTAGGGGGGACGCCCCCACCCTCATGGACAGGGTGTGGGACCCCTGGTCTTCATCTTTGGCAAGGATTTATTATTATTTTTAGCTTGACGTTCCGTGGAGTTTCAGGTCATTCCGAGAACTTTTGTTTTCTGCACATAAAACAACATCATGGCAATTCTGCTGAGAGCAGCGTCAATCCGGGTTAGTTCCATTCAAATCATGCAAGTTAGAGTCCAAAACAAGGGCAAAAGTGTTTGGAAAAGTAGATACAACAGAGACGTATCAGGAGCCCAACATGCCAACATTCGCCGGGCCCATTCCAATTGGGCTAAAAACTATTAAGGGCCGAAATTGGCATGTAGCCCACTAAAAATATCTGGGCCTAAATCAGCATAAGCTTTAACATTTTTCTGGTAGGCCTATGCCCATAGTGGGCCTTTAACAGGCCTAAACATAATTTGGGCCCTCAATAAAAATAGGTCCTTTACAGGTGTAAATATCTCGAGCCCATAAAAAACATGGGCCTTTAATAGACCGAAAGTGAGATTGGGCCCTGATTGTGCCAAATAACCCATTGGACTTAGCAGGCCGAAATGGTGGCCCATTTACGATGCGGATCTTTGACAGGCCGTAATTCGGACGGGCCGTAAATGCGCCGACCTAATACACGGGCCTTTAATAGGCCGGAACTTCGGTCGGGCTAGATTATCGTCATTTTTACATGGGTCGTTAATGGGCCCGATATGACGTTGGGCCACATATGGCCCATGGTTTACGTCCAGCGTTAACAGGCCGAAAATGACAACAGGCCGAAAGTGGCCCAAAGCTATAGTGGGCCTCTAGCAGGCCGAATGTCAGACATGGCCGAGTATGACCCAAATCCTTCACGGTCATTTACGGGCCGAAAGTTTTGATGGCCTGTAAATGGGCCCAAATGAAGCCGGACCTTTAACAGGCCAGAAATACACTCGACCGTAATTCGGCCCAATTACTTAGCGGACTATTAACGGGCTAGAAGTGACCATGGGCCGCGTTGATGACAAGTTTAGGACAGGCCGTTGACGGGCCGATTTAACAGAGAATGTTGGGCCTTTAGCTGGGCCGACCCATTATGGTCTGCAGAATCTTGTGGGCCTTTAGCTGGGCCTGCCCATTGTGGTCCGCAAAATCTTGTGGGCCTTTAGCTGGGCCGGCCCATTATGGTCTGCAAAATCGTGTGGGCCTTTAGCTGGGCCAGCCCATTATGGTCTGCTAAATTTTGTGGGCCTTTAGCTGGCCCGGCCCATTATGGTCCGCTAAATCTTATGGGCCTTCGGTTGGGCCGGCCCATTTAAACTTTGTTGGCCACTTTTGGGCCGGTCCACGTGTCAACATATCATAGGCCTATCTCGACTGTTGGATGAGTGACACCTGTGCCAACGCGGAGCTAATGCGTGGATCCTTCAGCCAATGAGAATTTTACACGTGGAAAATCGACATTGGTCGTGGCTGTTAACGGGTTATCGGATCCAAAATCCGACCCGATAGCTTAACAGCGTTCCGTTACGGTGGATGCCATGTGTCGGTCACCCTTGACGAAAGCACTTCTGTGACGCGCGATTTATCGTCATGGAAGCTGACACTTCCGTGATGATAATTTTGGCAATGTCATGGAACACTTCTACGACAGCACATGTATGACTATCTTGATTCTGTCATAAATTTGTCATGGATGTACATGCATGACAGAAAACGCGACCTACTGTGACAAACATGTATCATCACAGAAGTGTAATTTTTTTGTAGTGATAAGTGGCACGCATCGGAAAGGGCCAAGATGATGTAGTAGCTTGGCTAAAAAAGGATGCTGTTGTAGCAAAGAAAAGTACATCGGCCTGGCTTATGTATGTTAGTTGATATTATTGATCCATATACTCTATAAGTGTTTATATGTCCGTTAGTTCTATACATTCTTGGTTGATTGACTCGGTATTTGAATCTTGATACATCGCTTGTGTACATATCTAAATGGGAGTACACATTATGCTGTGTGTGACATTTGAGTTGGACATGAAGTGTTCCAAATATTCGAATTCACCTTAAACTGGATTCTAGCTTCTGAATTTGAGTATCGGCATTTGTAAACCATATTCATATATGACAGTGGAATACATCTTTGTCGTCCTTTCGAAGATATATAAAAACACATAGACTGATTTATAAAGATTCGTATAGGAATACAAAATGGATTCCAATTTAGTTGCCAGGGTAAACATGGATGCCTATTGTCCCAAAATTCGAAAGAAGCGACAAAATGTCCACTCCCACGTTGGCTGCCCGAACCGAGATGGAAATTACTGTCTACCCATTACACGGATAATCCATCGGGCCGATTTCCACTGCTTTAAATAGGGGTAGGATAGTAACTTCAATTAGACGTGACACAACCGCCTCTGAGCCCATTCCAACATGGTGGGCGCCAAACATGGGCGGAAAAACACATTTGATTCAAGCTCGTCCGAAAGACCTCTGTTTCTCCCTCCATTTCCCCATTCATACACGGTGGGCGGCAGAACAAACTCGACTCAGCCGAAATGGATGTAGGAAAATATTTTCAATAGGTGCAGGTTTGTAACTTCACTCAGACGTGACACAACCGCCCTACCTGTCAGCCCCGTTCATACACCGTGGGTGCCAACCACCCTCTCCTCGCCCGAACTCGCTCTGGGCAAATATTGGCGAGATGCGAGATTACCGTCGTATCCTCAACCGACGAGACGTCCAAATTTTAAACGGGTGCTAAGTTCGTAACTTTCCCATATTCCAGACAGGCGCGTCCCGAAAACATGGTTCCCCGTACCTCTCCCTCCATTTTCCCATTCATACACAGTTCGCGCTAGAACACCATCCCCACACCAGCCTCCGTCCGCCACCCCATCCATCACCGCCGTCCTCCACCACATCCATCGTCGCCGTCCTCCACCACATCCATCACCACCGTCCTCCACCATGCTGGAGCGCCTACCAAGACCGCGTCGTCCACTGCTAGAGATGGACGTTTCTCATCCACGACGATGGACTAAGAGCCTTGCATCATGTCCTCTCGCTTCATCGGCGCCGTCGTCCTCTTTGCCGGGGCCGCTCACACGACCTTCTCTTCCACCACAACGGGACTTATCCCCCGATGCACCCGTTTACCGTCGCAGATCTACTTCAATGCCACCGACAGTCATCGCACCCCCGATGCCTACGCGGCGCCGCAAGAGAGGTGGTACTTCATATCTTCTCAACTTTTTGATCTCAACCAGAAAATAGATCTTAACTTGGTTACTCTACTTTCTTTTCAGCTCTTAGAGTTTAGTTCTTAGTTCGAAGCAAACAATGGCTGCTAAATATCATTTCTCCGATTTCCCCTTTTATGATCACTATACAATCAGAATACGTGCTTCGTGTCATAACAGCACTGCTCGACCCATCAAGCTAAACAAGCTTAGTTGTTCAAATACAAATCTGATATTATTAAAACAGATTCGTTTAATTGGTTAGCTAAATGTTCCTAAATTAGTTTCGAAAACGCATGTTCGCCACTCGGGTGTGTATCTCTACAGGGTGCCCACGGTGGGCCGGCCCACCCTGGGATTTTGGGTCGTCCTAGGCCCCAATTCCCCTCTGTTCTGCTGCGCGCTTCTGATCTCTACTCACCCCAGCCGCCTGCCTCGCCGGCGACTTGCCGTCCCCGGACGGCATGACTCCAGGAGGAGACGCCGGACTAACAGGAGGCCAGGAGCCACTCGTCCAACAGCGTCACCACTGCCCGGGCGCGCCGCCGTGCCTACCCTCCTAGTCTGTTCAGGGCTCAGGCGTGCAGCACCCACTAAGCCAACCCGATTTATCCTGAGATAAGTCCTCAACACTCAGCAACCACTCCTCATCACCCTTTTTCTAATTGATTCATTACTCATTAGGCAGGACTGTCATTAGGGTTTGTTGTGTGCTCAGTGCTACCTACACTTAATGGTTCAGATGTATTTCGGTAATCTTTAGTACCTGTTAAGTTCACAGGTTTTCAAAATTCCGGCCCTAGGAACAGACACTAGTCATTTTGGATTGTTGGTTTGTAGTGACATTGACCCAGATTACTACCGCAAGCCAGGTTTGTTGACAATTTTACTTGTCTTTCTTACTCATTCGATATAATATCCAATTATTCACGTCGATTAGTTGCAAACAATAAGTGCTATACAAACTTCTTGATTCATATTTTGGAAGGTCTCTTACTGCAGTTACAATTCTGCATACTTGTCCTAGTAAGCTCACAAGTAAATGATTGATTCACTACATCTATGCTTGCCTTGTCATATTTGTTGTCAATATTCTTTTAGGGTGGACCACCCTGTTTCTAAATACTGCAACCGTACACATGAGTGAATAGTATTTCTCTTTGTGATCTCTTCCATCATGTGTGGGCAACGAACACTGCATTGTATAGAAAGAAAGTGTCATTTCCATCTTTTACATAGGCTTCGATCTTTTACATGGAATACAATCTGCCTACTTGCTTTGTGTCGCACTACCAACACTCCACCCTTGAAGCTAAACATTATGCCACTCATAATTCCTTAGTTTATTTGTTCAAATACGAATTTCATATGATTCTAATGTTCCTACTTAAGTTTTGAAATGTGAGTCTGCCTGTTATAGAGACATAAGGGGTTTGTATTTCTGTGTGTGGTCTGGTCAGCACGGTTGGGGGGTGAACTTTGCATATGCAGGGGTTTATAGGGAGACACTCTTCGAGTTGAATTCGCAATGCATTCCATAGATAGTCTGACTACTTTTTATGTTTTCATGAATCTCAGATTCTGAACAGCATCATAATGATTATGAGCTTGCGCACATGAAAAGAATAAAGTAGAACAATGCCATGGCTGTCAAACTTGGCATTAAGGGACTGAAATCAAGTCTGGATGCAATGCAATGCAAAGGCTCTCCACCTACAGATTCATGCTCAGAATATGATCCTAACAGTGACTCTGAGCTAGAGGGAGACCAAAGTCAATGTAGCTCCCTAGTGGAGGAGTCAGAGGAAGATGCCCTATCTTATTCACCCATCAACGTGCTTGCTCTAACTTTCCAAGGTTATATTTGTCGCACATATCTTGCAACTGATGCTTTGCATCGCTTCTACTTTGTTGAACTGCCATTAGCTTAGTTTACACATCGTGCATGTGAATACGCCCTGCCTATCCATTTTCAGTACATATTCCATCTGTCATCATACCATATTTATCCATTCAAATGCTGTTCTTGTGTATCAGACGTTCAAAAGGAAGAGGGCGATTGCTGATCGTGGAGGAGCACAAGCAGATTATTTGGAAAAGGTAGTGGCACCTGATAAATCAAATAGCCCATTAGGTGTAGTTGCAATATCACTTGACCCACAAAACACTCCAACTCTAGCAGACTCTAGCCCTACTATACTGGTCATTTCTGATGCCCCAACTCAGCAGACCCCAACTGCAGCAAACATTATGATTATGCCAGTTGACATAGCACCAGCTCTACGACGCAAAACCCCCATTCCAGCAAAGAGTACACCAAATCCAGTTGCCAAATGCCTTTTCGAACCAGAGAGAGCCCCAATTGCAGCAAATAGGACCCCTGTTCCATTTTTTCCCAGTTTAGAAGACAAAGCTTATATTGTTGTTAGGAACTTTGTGCGCATCTTCCCTTCATGGAAAGATTATACCGCAGACACAGAACAATTTCCAGTCTTCCTCCGCAACTTACGCGTAAGTAATGTACTAATGTTATTCATGGTCATTGCTGCATATGTTTCTGCTGATAGAAGACACAAGATTTCATTCTTTTAAATAGGCGAGGACCAAACTGGATTGTGAAGACGAGCAAAGGTTGGTTGCGCTTTTCAAGCACTCGTTGATGAAGTATCGTTCCTACCTGAGGTAAGCACACTTCGATGGCAAGCCTCTAAACGAAATTTCTATAAAGTCTCCGGTGCTACATTTATCCGACGGTGACTGGAATAATCTTGTTACACATTGGTCTCGGCTGCAGCATAAGGTACCATCTATGATATCACATCACAATTTGAACTACATTTCTGCATTTGCCTTAACGTCTCACTTGTACGAAAACTGTTAGCAGAAGAACATTCATTCTCAAGGGACCATAGAATCTCGCAACTATACTGCACACTGCATTGCTCTTGTGAGTACCTCTTGCCCTGTATGACCATACTTACTTTCATAGCTGTTTGATTATGTAGCATCACTACACATGTTAGCCTCGTTATCGTCCATTTGGTGGACATTATAAGATCCGTATGGACTCTTACATAAATTTAGAGTCAACCCAATGCTTTTGAAGAGGTCTAGCTCTACTCTCCTCTTGTAAGGACTGAACGTCGTCTATCACTTTACTTACATTAACAGCTACTCCCTCCGTCCCATAATGTAAGAACGTTTTGTACAGTACACCAGTGTTCAAAACACACTTGTATTATGGGAAGAGGGATTGGTTCATTGTGTAGCATTCTACATCTTATCTCCCTCGCCCACCATTTACTAAAAAAGATCAGATCTATATTTAATCTTACCAAAAAGTAGAATACACAGACATTGCCAGTACAAAAGTGTAGCCCACTACTCTTGTCAGTACATTTTGTCATGTAATGCTTGTACTTCCAGGGATTGGTAGTTGATTATGTAGCATCAATCTGCATCGTATCTTCATTATCCTCTATCCCTTCCAGTATTATCATATCTATAATTACTCTCTACAAAATGTAGAGTACATGCAATGCTTATGAAGAAGATTATGTGCTGGAATTCTTGAGTTATCCTTCCCTTGACATGGAGAAGGGCATTATAAAGCCGATGTTAACTGTTAATGTAAGTCAGTCCTTCTAAAGCCTTTATCCTCAACTTTTGTTTAATTTGCTCATACTCCCTATCATTTACTGTTGTTTAGTTTGCTGTTTCTACCAAAATGCATGTTCGCAAGAACCATAAGTTCTAAGTTTTACTTGTTAAACCAAATTCCTTATTCATACCATGCACATTACTCAATACTCCCTATATGTATGCTTGTTTTTGTGGATATATAATCCAGTGTGTGGTGAAGCAGCCCACGTCTGCACCTTGTCATCTCCCGTTTTATCTTACTGATGTGGCTGATGATATGAACAACATGCCATGCACATTAACCAAAATAGATACAATGATTTTATTTGCCCTTCATCTATGCTTGTTATGTTGACATGGTAATCCAGTAGTGTGGTGAAGCTCCCCGCATTATGAACAATGCCAAATTATGCTATTGATATTTTGAACTTACTCTTTATTTTCTAATTTGAAATTGGATGGAATTGGCAGCACAGTTATCATCTTTGTTTATACACGTGCAAAACCTCTCATTTCTCTGCTTTGTTTCAGGGTGATATGCCTAATGGCATGCACAAGTCTGCTGAAGGCTGTGATACAAACCCAGCATATATTGCAGCAAAGAAGGCAAAACATCTTGAAGATAGCAAGACAACCCCAAAGTCTTGTCTTGATGCAGTGTTCAAGTTACTTGAGACTAGCAGTTAGACAAGCTCACAGAATTCGTTGTCTGAATCAGTTCGACTTCTTCAGTCCCAAGTTCTACCAGAAAGCCATTCTGCAACTCAACTTCGACTTGAAGTCCTATCTCTAAGAAAGATTGCGGAGAACACCGATGAGAACCTCATCACTAAACATCTACACCTGGAAGCTATGACCGACATGCTAGGCCAGTCTCACAGCCTTGCTCAGCAGCTTGCGCAGCAGTTCCCGCGCAAGGCTAACCTTTCTTGAACTGTCCTGGAAGTGGTCTCGGTTCAGTATTATTTTGTTACGCTGCAATGGTGCCCAATTTTTGTAATCTGCTTCTTCGTTGTGCGTTATGATCACTGGTGGCGAACTTTGATGCCTAGTGGATGTAATATACCATAAATCCTTTATTGTATAGTGTAGGTTTATTCTTAGTTACTATGCCGTAATTTCTTTATTGTATAAAGTAGGTTTGTTCTTAATTATTACTAGTTACTACCATCATTCACTATCTAAAAGAAATCAGATGTAGTCGACCGGGCCGAAACATTCGCCTCTAACGGGTCTGGTGTTTAGCGGGCCACAATTGGGCCGACCTGCATCTTTCTTGGGCCCGAATCATTGGGGCCTTCACACTTTGCGCGAGGCCCACAACTTACACCGGCCTATATTTTAGTTGGGCCTTTTGTGGACCCAACGCTTAGTTTGGCCCAGGTAGCGTTGGGCCATTAACAGGCTGAATATTGTACTGGCCTGTTATGGCCCAGATGAAACCATGGGCCTTTAGCTGGCCGATATGCATATTGGGCCTCAATTTTCACTAGTCGTCGATGGGCCTTCAGCAGGCTGAAATGTAGACGGGGCCTTTTTGGGCCCAGTTATATCACGGGCAGTTACCAAGACAAAACATATCTCGGGCCTTAGTTGGCCCACTGATATCATGGGCCTTTAAGAGGCCGGAAGCTTAGTACAGACATCAACGGGCCGAATTATGCGACAGGCCTTTAACAGGCCCAAAGTCACGTTGGGCTTAACTGTTGCCACCTTTATCACGGCCCGTTAGTGGCCCGATGTCCTGTCGGACCATATATGGCCCATGGGCAGCATGGGCCATTCCCAGGCCGAAAGTCACACCGGGCTGAAATGGGCCCATGTCTACATCGGGCCTCTAACAGACCGAAAGTTACTGGGCTGTAATTGGGCCCAAATATTCGGCGAACAATTAACGGGCCAGATCTGGCTTCGGGCCGTAAATGGGCCCAAATATTCGGCGAACAATTAACGGGCCAGATCTGGCTTCGGGCCGTAAATGGGCCTTTATTAAGCAGCCCGCTATTGGGCTGGCCCACTATTACCTGAGTAAGTACTACGGGCCTTTGACTGGGACGGCCTTTTTAGCCTATATGGGTCCAATGAGTGGATGACATCTGTTCCAACAGTGAGCCGACACGTGTTTCCTCCAGCCAATGATGATTTTACACGTGGAAAATCCCCATTGGTCGGGGCTGTTAACTGGTTATCGGATCCAAAACCGGACCCGATAGCTTAACGGCATTCTGTTATGGTGGATGCCACGTGTCGGTCACCCTTGACGAAAGCACTTCTGTGACGCGTGATTAATCGTCATGGAAGTGGACACTTCCGTGATGATAATTTTGGTAATGTCATGGAACACTTCTACAACAGCACATGTATGACTATCTTGATTCTGTCATAAATTTGTCGTGGATGTACATGCATGACAGAAAACGTGACCTACTGTGACAAACACGTATCATCACGGAAGTGTATTTTTTTGTAGTGGTTGTCCATGTCTCCAGGCCCGGCGCCGCGCGCCTGGAGACGCAAGACAGGGTACCCATCCGGAACGCCTGGAACATCCAGCACCTCCGGAAGTTCTACCCATGAAGAAAGGCCCAACGCCTGTGAAGAAGGCCAAGTGCCTGTGAAGGTCTCCGCTCGTGACACTCTCACGTAATAATGAGTGGGGCTGTACACGCCCCGGAGTCTCAGGAGTGCCGCCCTCGGGCCTCGGGGGCTCCCTCCCACGTCCTAGTGGCAGCACTTAGCTCCGCGCTGGTGAGAAGACATGAAGACTAGACTAGGTGCCGGACGCGGCTTTTCATTTGCTTTCCGTAGTTGGCCCGCCCCTCTTTAATTGAAGTTTGCTTCTAGTGTTCTTTGCTGATTTGGTTCTGTCGCCTTCTGCCTCTGTTTCCGTCTTCAGTTTAGCTTGTACTCTCTCTCGCATACCTCGCGAGGGGGCTGGACAGGTGCCCTCGTGAGTGTTTTTCCTTTTTCTGCTTTTCGCTTTTCTGCTTTTCGCGAGGCACCCTCGTTCAAGCTTGCAAGCTGGCGCACCTCTCCTAATCCGTGCCCCTCAGGTACCGCGATACGAAGCACTGGGTCAAGGCCAGCGGCGCTTGCGACCAAGGCTCAGGTAAACGATAAGCCTCCTAACGAGTTTTTTGCAGTTCCTAAGCGCCTACCAGGCCAAGGAGGCCTCGACAGGCACCAGGAAGCAAGCACCTCACGAAGACGAGACTACTCCGAGCACGTCAAGCTAAGTTATCTCTACATAAAACGATGATGTTGCGACACAGCACAAGAACGATAAACATAGCATAATAACTGAGAAATCATAGTTCGTTGCACGCCCCTCCGGGGCCCCATACTGGTTTCTTTCTTAGTACAGGAAGGAAAGGAAGAATGAAATAAAAGCGGTGCGTGCCCCCACATTGGTCCGCGAGGGTGGGCTCTTGGCACCGTCCCGAGCTCAGCCAGACCCCTCCTCGCGCTTCACGGAGGCGCGGCGACGAGACGACCCGCTGCCGCCTTCGAAGCGGGCGCGGCGGCTGATCGTAACCATCTCTGCTGGAGCTGTCGCCAGAGGAAGAACCGCCGTAGCTGGACGAGACGTGGTCGGCACCAGGGGCGGGTTCGCATTCATCCTCGTCACGACCATAGCCAAGGCCGAGCACCTCATCGCCGTCGTTGACCTTGGGGCAGCACTCGACGCGGCGACCATCTTCCCCAAACACCCTCACGTAGAGGGTCGCGTCGCCGTCGTACTTGAAATGGAGGGTGCACTGCCTGCCCAGGCCGCACACGTGGGCAAACGTCTGCCAGCCATGGGCCAGGGATATGTTGCCCGCGACGGAGACCTCAACCGCGACCCAAGAAGCCCTTCTGCAGCAGCCGTCCACCTACAGCCAGAGCCCGCCTGGACCTGCGACCGGCAGCTCGTCGGCAAAGAAGTGCGGGAGGTGAAGCCAATTGCCGGCCGGGTTCTCCAACCAGAAGACGAACTCCAGCAACACGTCCGCCGAGTGGAAGCGTGGCCGGGAGGCTGGGCGATGACGACACCTCTCCCTTCACCGACAGGGCTGCCACAACCGGGGCGACCCCCACCACGCGAAGCGGCACCGCCGCGGCTGTGGGGGGCCGCGGCGGGGCTCGCGGTGTGCTTGCGGGGACGGCCGCGTCCACGCTTGGGCACCGGAGAGCCGGGCCCCTCCTGACGGGCCTTCCCCTTCTCCATGTTGGTGTCGCTACCAGCAGTGGAGCAAAGGGGGAGAAGTGAGCAGAATGGGAGAGCTTGGCGATGGGGGCTCTGCCCCCTCCCCATTTATAGCAGGAGAAGGCCAACCAGCGCCCCCCATGATCACAGGTAATGATGGTTTTTCCTTGCATGCAGTAGGGACTCATCTAGTCGGGCAGTTGCCGAGGCAGCATGGGGAAGCGGAGACGCCCACATCCAATCAACCGCCACACGTCGACCAGGGCTGCAGGCTGTTGGGGCCCGCGGTGCTCAACACTTGCCCTTTGGCTTCGCCTCGGAGCCAAGTCCGAGCGCACCTTGGGCCCGGGGGCTATTGTCAGCGTTCTGGGAACGGGGGTCCCCAGACTTGCCTGCCTGCGGCCCACCGCGTGGCTCTGCGAGCGGGCCCGTATGGCCCATCTTCACCAACAAGGATCCGAGACCCTCGCGAGGCGGACGACACAAGACCTCCTTGTGAGCGGCCTCTCCAGGCTGGCTCGCGGGGGGCGGAGAGATCAAGGCAAGGCAAACCTCGCGAGGTTCTCATGACGTGAGCCATGACGACCAAGGCCAGGCGGGCGCCAGTGAGCACAGTGTCCTTGCTTCCTCTTTGGTGCTAAGGAGGCAAGCGCAGGCGAGGAGTACCGAGGCATCAAGCAAATGTTTCCATATCGGTGCAACGAGACCAAGACCAGCAGGACGGCAAGACGGAGGTCACCGTGGAGCCCAAGACCGCGTCTCCACCAGAGCCTTTGGCAGGCAAAGACCACCTTTAGTCAGGATAGCTTGTACTAGCTGTCCCCTTTCAAATTGGCCGTTGTGGCATCCCTTCCCGCTCAATATTTGGGAAGAGGACCAGGGCCTCTAGAAATAGGGCTAGCCACCATAGTAGGAGGCAACTGGTCTCGAACTCATTCAGTTAGTCCTCACACCCACCATGCACAAGAACACCTCACCTCAGGAGGTTGTTCTTCCCCTTGTACTGTTAATCCTCAGCCCGAGAGGCAATCCACCACACCACACTGGAGTAGGGTATTGCACCACAATGGTGGCCCAAACCAGTATAAATCTTGTGTATCTTGTGTTGCGAGTTTGTCGAGCTAATTAAGCTTAGAGATCCCGGCGAGGCTGAGGGCAAGATTTGGTAGGGGGAGATCTTCGTGCGCACCCCAGTGTTCGAACCTTGAAGGTTTTGCCGGAACCCGAGATCCGACATTACCACAAGACATTTCTCATGGACGGACACGTTGAAGAGCAAAAAAAGAAGTTTCAGGTGGACAAATGGGCTTCTAAACGTGCTCGGCTTCTATTTACAACAAGTTGTAGTCACCATGCAATAAATTTTTATGCACATGATGTTGATTTTATGGATCAGACCGATCTATTTGTTTGTGACTGCGAAAAAGAGTGGTTGGGTTAGATGTTACTGCCATGTTCAATCTGGGTTTTGTCTAAAAATTTGATGAACAATTAATCCTTGGGCTTTTTGTACCGTTTGTAAGCTTGAGTTGCATGTTGTTGCCCTCGTACTCCCCTCCACCTGCCACTACACTGCCGGATCTTCCACGGCTGCTGTTCCTTCCCGGCCGAGGCCTCGCTGTTGTTCTCCTCCTTGGTTCGCTCGCTGTGCCCGCCTCCGTCTGGCGTTGTCAACATGGTCAACAACCAAGAGGAATCAGGGGACGACTGTACATGGAGAGGCTGATAGTAGGGACCCACCAGGGTCATTGCATTGCGCAAGCAGGTGCCTCGTTATTACAAGCCAAAAAAAACTTCCTCCTAATTCCTCACTTCTAGAAAATCACTTAAATGTCTTAAAAGTTCAAATGACCCCTGAAATTTTCCAAAACTTGACATGACAATTGTATTAGTACTACAAAAATTCTCGTTCATTTAAAACACCATCCGTTGCCACTTTACTCCAAATCCGTTTTTCATAGCTAATAAAAAATATGTACAATATCACACGCAGTTGTTTTCTAGGAACCGTTTGCGATGAAAATATCCGGGTCTACTTAAGTCTCCCTCCTTAAGCTTCGTCGGCTCGTCTGCTGCAGTGCCGGTAACCACCGAATCCCCGAATCCCAATCCCCATTCCCGCACCCCCTTCTTGCAAAGATGATGCCGTGGAAACGCTTCGTGAAGGCCCGTACGATGGCCGCGCCCCCCCGAGTGCCGCCGCCTGCGCCTAGAGCGCGGCCGCCTACGCCGAGAGTGCCACCGCATCTGCATTGAGCGTGGCCGCTTCCGTCAAGAGGGCGTCTGCGGCAGCCGACAGGGCAGCTGATACGTCTCCAACGTATCTATAATTTTTTATTGTTCCATGCTATTATATTATCTTTTCTGGATGTTTAATGGGCTTTACTAAGCACTTTTATATTATTTTTGGGACTACCCTATTAACTGAAGGCCCAGTGCAAATTGCTGTTTTTTTGCCTATTTCAGTGTTTCGTAGAAAAGGAATATCAAACGGGATCCAAACAAAATGAAACCTTCGGGAGAGTTATTTTTGGAACAAACGTGATACAGGGGACTTGGAGTGGACGTCAAGAAAGAAGAGAGGAGGCCACGAGGCAGGGAGGCACACTTCCCCCCTGGGCGCACCCCCGCCCTCGTGGGCCCCTCGCAGCTCCACCAACCTACTTCTTCCTCCTATATATATCCATATACCCCAAAAACATCGAGGAGCACCACGAAACCCTATTTCCACCGCCGCAACCTTCTGTATGCGTGAGATCCCATCTTGGGGCCTTTTCCGGCGCTCCACCGGAGGGGAATCGATCACGGAGGGCTTCTACATCAACGCCATAGCCTCTCCAATGATGTGTGAGTAGTTTACCACAGACCTTCGGGTCCATAGTTATTAGCTAGATGGCTTCTTCTCTCTCTTTGGATCTCAATACAAAGTTCTCCTCGATCTTCTTGGATATCTATTCGATGTAATTCTTTTTGCGATGTGTTTGTCGAGATCCGATGAATTGTGGGTTTATGATCAAGATTATCTATGAACAATATTTGAATCTCCTCTGAATTCTTTTATGTATGATTTGTTATCTTTGCAAGTCTCTTTGAATTATCACTTTGGTTTGGCCTACTAGATTGATCTTTCTTGCAATGGGAGAAGTCCTTAGCTTTGGGTTCAATCTTGCGGTGTCCTTTCCCAGTGATAGCAGGGGCAGCAAGGCACGCATTGTATTGTTGCCACCGAGGATAAAAAGATGGGGTTTATATCTTATTGCTTGAGTTTATCGCTCTACATCATGTCATCTTGCCTAATGCGTTATTCTGTTCTTATGAACTTAATACTCTAGATGCATACTGGATTGCGGCCGATGTGTGGAGTAATAGTAGTAGATGCAGAATTGTTTCGGTCTACTTGTCGCGGACGTGATGCCTATATACATGATCATGCCTAGATATTCTCATAACTATGCACTTTTCTATCAATTGCTCGATAGTAATTTGTTCACGCACCGTAATACTTATGCTATCTAGAGAGAAGCCACTAGTAAAACCTGTGGCCCCCGGGTCTATTTTCCATCATATAAGTTTCCAATCTATTTTACTTTGCAATATTTACTTTCAATCTATATCATAAAAATACCAAAAATATTTATCTTATTATCTCTATCAGATCTCACTTTTGCAAGTGGCCGTGAAGGGATTGACAACCCCTTTATTGCGCTGGTTGCAAGGCTCTTATTTGTTTGTGTAGGTACGAGGCGACTTGCGTGTAGTCTCCTACTGGATTGATACCTTGGTTCTAAAAAACTGAGGGAAATACTTACGTTGCTTTGATGCATCACCCTTTCCTCTTCAAGGGAAAACCAACGAAGTGCTCAAGAGGTAGCAAGAAGGATTTCTGGCGCTGTTGCCGGGGAGATCTACGCCAAGTCAAGTCAAGACATACTAAGTACCCATCACAAACTCTTATCCCTCGCATTACATTATTTGCCATTTGCCTCTCGTTTTCCTCTCCCCCACTTCTCCTTTGCCGTATTATTCGTCCTTTTTTTCCCGTTCGCCTCTCTTTGCTTGCTTCCTGTTGCCTGTTTGCCCAAATGGCCCTGTGTCGGTGTCAAAACCGGCGGATCTCGGGTAGGGGGTCCCGAACTGTGCATCAAGGCCGGATGGTAACAGGAGACAAGGGGCACGATGTTTTTACCCTACTCCTGCTTGATTAATATTGATGATATGGGTAGTACAAGAGTAGATCTACCACGAGATCAAGGAGGCTAAAACCCTAGAAGCTAGCCTATGGTATGATTGTGTATGATGATGGTTCGTCCTACGGACTACAACCCTCCGGTTTATATAGACACCGGATAGGGTTAGGGTTACACAGAGTCGGTTACAATGGTAGGAGATCTTGAGTATCCGCATCGCCTAGCTTGCCTTCCACGCCAAGGAAAGTCCCTTCCGGACACGGGACGAAGTCTTCAATCTTGTATCTTCATAGTCCAGGAGTCCGGCGAAGGTATAGTCCGGCTACCCGAACACCCCCTAATCCAGGACTCCCTCAGTAGCCCCTGAACCAGGCTTCAATGACGACGAGTCCGGCGCGCAGATTGTCTTCGGCATTGCAAGGCGGGTTCCTCCTCCAAGTCCTTCATAGAAGATTGTAAACACCAAAAATAGTGTCCGGCTCTGCAAAATAAGTTTCCACATATTGCCATAGAGAGAATAATATTAACACAAATCAAATCCGCTGACGTATTCCGCTGTGCATCATCACACTGCGGCCAAGCTCTTTATACAAATTGTTTTCACTTTTCCACCTCAGCGTGTTTAGCGAGGCGGTTTCCTTGGCACGTCTTGTCAAAGCAGAGATCGTGTTCCCCTTTTAACGGGATTCTCATCAATACGAACGTGGGTAACCCAACCACGCCATTTACCACGACGCTTGGGAGGCAAGCGAGTTTTATTAGGTAGGTGGGGACGCATAACCGCATCCGCCCATATAAGGGGATAAGGATCCACCTTTTTTACCTACGCCTTCTTCCTCCTTTGCCAATCCATCTCTCGCGCACTCAAGCTCCAGCGCCCAAGCCCGCTCTTCCCACCTCAACCTTCTCCAGCAATGTCCGGAGCGGGAGGCAAGTGGATGGTCTCCTCCGTTACGGAGGTTCAAGTAAAAAAGCTAAGGAAGGCCGGATACCTGTCCAAGGACATTCCGCACCGGCTTCCTGAGAAGGGGCAGCTTCTCCCCACCCCAAGGCCCCATGAGAGGGTAGTTTTCCTTCCCCACTTCCTCCGCGGACTGGGTTTTCCACTATACCCATTCGTCCGGGGACTCATGTTCTACTATGGCCTAGATTTCCACGATCTGGCCCCGAACTTCATCCTCAACATCTCGGCGTTTACCGTCGTGTGTGAGGCCTTCCTCCGCGTCCGCCCCCATTTCGGCCTTTGGCTCAAGACCTTCAACGTCAAGCCCAAGGTGGTGCGCGGCAGCCAAGCGGAGTGCGGAGGCGCTATGGCTGGCAAGATAGCCAACGTCCTCTGGTTCGAGGGCTCCTTTGTGGAGACCCTAAAGGGGTGGCAAGCCGGGTGGTTTTACATCACCGAGCCACGCGATCCGGAATGGGTCGCAGCCCCCGAGTTCAGATCCGGACCCCCCACGCGGCTTATGTCCTGGAAAGAGACGGGCCTGTCATGGGGCAACGAGGAAGAGGTGACCGGACTGAAGACCTGCATCCAGTCCCTGGTAGACAAGCCAATCCGGCTTGTCAATATAGTCCAGGTCATGCTCGTTCGTCTGATCCTCCCGTGTCAACAACGGGATTTCAATTTGTGGGAGTTCGACCCGGCGCAGCACCGAACCCTCAACAGGCTCTTCGACATGTCGTATGAAGACATCTGGAAGGTGCTAATCAAAGGCGCCGGGGCCCCCGCATCCGCTTCCGAGGACCGCGGATACAACACACAGCGTCATGCTAGCGAGGTAAGCTATCTTTACCTTTGACAGGATTTATTAAGCTCTTTATCATAGATTAACTCTATGCGGGATCTAAACTCCCCTACCTTTGACAGGCTTGGCAGGCGATATCCGGACCAATTAACTGTCCGACTCCCTTGCCCGAAGACCCAGCCCCAGCTCTCCTAGTGAAGCTGCTGACTCCAGCACCTTATGTGGTGCCGGAGAAGAAGGTCAAGAAGAAGAAGACCACCGAGACTCGAAAGAGTGCCCGTAACTTGGTGGTGTCGGACTCGTCATCTGACGAGTCCGAAGCTCCCTCCTCTTGTGAAAACGAGGAGGAAGAAGAAATCTCCCCCCCAGCGGAGGGAGAAGAGAAGAAGAAGGCCACCCCATCAGGGGAGGCCGAGGGGTCTAGGAAAAGGAAGACCCCTCCGCCAGACTACTCCTGCGACGCCGAAGAGAGCGGAGAGGAGTGGCCGAACAGGGCCAAGCGTCCGGCAAAATCATAAGTTCGAACATTAGAGTAACTCATGATGTTCCTTTGTTGCGCAGCTTTCCTTAATGTCGAATGTGAATATGCAGCCCGCCCCGGGCCGAACTCGACGCTTCGTCGAGCGGCTCCCTGGATTCGTCCGACGTGAACTCAGTTCCGCCCGCTGTCTCCCCCCGCACTACAGATGACGCCGAAGTGGCGTCGCAACGAGCTCCGGGGCAGAAGGAGGTGGTTCTGGAGGAGCCGAAAGGCAACCTCCCAGACCCCAGGAATAGAGGGGACAAGACCCCCCAGGGCTCCGAGTCCGGCTTTGTGCCGGACGCCACGCCGGACTCTTCAACAGTTCCGATCCGCGGTAGGCGAACTCCTTCCAAGAGGAGCAAGCCTTCTGAGCCAGCGGCCTCCGTCCAACCGGAGGTGCCAGACAATCTGCTGGAGGTGCTTGATGGCGCCTCCATCAACGAGGAACACCGTACTATTATGAGTACGGTGATCCAAAGGGTTCAGTCCGCCAAGAGCGGACTGACTGAAGCTTGCGCTAGCCTTCTGACAGGCTTCGAGGTAAGTAAAAATATGTCAAAATATTACCGCATAGACAGTAGCCCCTGATGCTCCGTTTGGCGTTCGGAAAGAAAAGCCGAATAGAGGATCTATTAATTTTCGCAGGAGTCTAACAATAAAGAGTCAATATGCGTATGCAGGCTTCGCTGCTATCCACCGCCGCACTGACTGCACAGGTGGATGTCCTAAAAAAGGACCTCGGGTAGACCGAGCAAGAGCTCGGCCTTGCCAAACGGCAGCTCAAGGAAACAGAAGGTAAGAAATACCCTACAGAAAAAGGTGCCTATAGAAAGACGTGATTGCAAAGAATAACAGGACCGTACTGCTTATTGTAGGGGCCACAACTCAGGTGGCGACCCTCAAGCAGGCGCTATCTGAGGCCGAAAGGAAAATGGCCGAGGAGCGCACCAAGCGAGAAAGACTTGGGGTTCAGGTTGGCGAGGTGCAGCAAGAGCTGCAGGCTCTCGTGAAAAAACATGAGAGCTTGGAGCTTGAGTCAAAGGCGCAAGCATTCGAGCTCGCGTCGGCCCTTGAGACCGCCAAGAGTGCCAAGGCTGAAGCCCAAAAGGCCCTCCAAGAGTTGGAGGAGATGAAAAAGATAGTAGCGGGTAAGGCATTCTTAATGCAAAGTAGGAATATAAAAGTAAACTACTTGTCACTTGCCCGAATCCGGAGGTCTCCAGGGGCGTTCGCAGATCTTCCCCGCAGCGTATCCGCCGCCGCCGCATTCTACCGAGCTGAAGAGGGCAGCTCGACGGAGAGTGTGTTCTGGTCTCAGTATTCTGAGGCCGGACACCCTGTGCCCTTGAGAGACCAGCTAAAACAGCTGGTCGAGCTCCACAAGGCGGCCGAACAAGCCATGAAGGGATTCATAGTTCGGCTGTGGCCCGGAGAGGCCCTGCCTGGGAGCTACTTCGGGCTGGTGCGGCGGCTGGTGGAGGCCTGTCCAAGGCTTGAGGTTATCAAGCGTTCCTTCTGCATCGAAGGTGCCCGGAGGGCCCTTGCTCGTGCAAAGGTGCACTGGGGTAAGCTTGACGGTGAGAAGCTGGTGAAGGACGGGCCACCGCTGGGGAAGGAGCATCGCAAGCCCGAGAACTACTATAAGGATGTTCTTGCAGTTGCCCGCCTTATTGCGGATGAATGTACCAAAGATGTAATATTTGAATGAACTCGCTCGTGTTTATCCTGTGCGCTGAAAACTTGTTCATATGCGCTAAGCAATGCTTATTGAATTTAAAATATTATTTTCTGTGCGGCCGTTTATAAAAAATTGAGAGATGGCCAGTCGTCGGCTTCTGCCCCCATGCCGCTAGTGCTGGGGTGTTCGGGATAAACCTGAGCACTCTTTTTCCGATGGTTGGGTCCTTCGAGGGAGGCGCTCAGCACAACGAACCAGGCAATCGGACTATAATGCTTGAACACACTCACTTAGCCATAGAACTTTATAATTTTAAATTTCGGCAAAGCCCCTAGTTCGGAAGACCGAATTCGGGGCGCTATCCACGCCTTTGGCCGGACAGAGCCAGCTCCTCGCTCGAAGCGGCATAAGTCTTTAGGGACTCGAAAAACCTCTCGAACAGCGACCGGTCTCTCGCCTTATCATGACAGTTAGTTTTAGCTTTCTCCACTGAGGTGCTTAACCCAGCTGAACCGGGGCACAATCGCAGTGGTTCTCCTAGTGCTACCTTAGCCGATATAGCGGAACGTAAGGCACCAAAACATTGGAGCCGGGCAAACCCAACTATTGACCCAAATCATGATTCGGAGCCGATGCATATAATGCTATAAGTTCGGGGTGCCGCACTTGTGAAAGTGTACGGACTTCTCACACCAGATCGAAGGGTACTGAAGCCCCTGGCGTGTTTGCCGTACCATGGTGTACGGGTGCGATCGTGTTATTTAATAAACATATATATTAAAAGAGGATAATGCAAAAAATAGACAAAAACCTATGCATTGTTTATAAAAAGACTATTTATCAAAGCCGAACGATACAAGTAGTGCGATAAGCAAAAATATATTAGACTATTTAACATGTCCTGACCAGGGGCAGGCCGCGGAATTGTGTTCGAAACAGATATACCGCTCGTAATAGAGACCACCTGAGAGTTCCATAATGCGGCGTAGCTTTGTCTGCTTCCCTGGATCTTGCATCGTTTGTGCGGCAGTCGAATTGCCGAACAGGTCGTCCAAAGTGTGGAGTCCTGAAAGTAAAAAAAAGGAATCCTACAGCCCCTAGTACGTTTTAAGCCGTATTTCTGGCATGCCGTTACTGTGCCCCTTCCCCTGTGCCCATGGTATTTCAAGGGCGTAATTACGTACGCGAGGTACTAGCTTCGCTATGTCGTGATGGCTGGGGTTGGGGCCGGATTGCTACGCCTGCTCAGAACGTGCCAGGCGGTCTTGTTGTAGGTTACTCCGGGCGCGCTTGGCAGTGTCTGGCTTTTTAACGGCCGGACTGGAGAGTTGCCTAAAAAGGCTGCTTTGTACTTCCGCCGCGAGAGCCGCCGTGTGCTCCTCCGTACGGAGGGTGCGTTCAGTGTTTCTGTTGACCGTGATTACTCCTCGAGGGCCTGGCATCTTCAGCTTGAGATATGCATAGTGCGGCACCGCATTGAATTTGGCAAATGCGGTTCGTCCGAGCAGGGCGTGATAGCCACTGCGGAACGGGACTATGTCGAAAATTAACTCTTCGCTTCGGAAGTTATCCGGAGATCCGAAGACCACATCAAGTGTTATGGAGCCTGTACAGTTGGCTTCTACACTTGGTATGACGCCTTTAAAGGTCATCCTTGTGGGTTTAATCCTTGATGGATCTATGCCCATTTTCCGCACTGTATCCTGGTAAAGCAGGTTCGGGATACCGCCGCCGTCCATGAGGACTCTTGTGAGATGGAATCCGTCGATGATTGGGTCGAGATCCAATGCGGCAAAGCCGCCATGACGGATGCTAGTGGGGTGGTCCCTTCGATCAAAAGTGATCGGGCAAGAGGACCATGGGTTGAACTTTGGGGCGACTGGCTCCATCGCGTATACGTCCCGTAGCGCACGCTTCCGCTCCTTCTTGGGAATGTGGGTTGCGTATATCATGTTCACCGTCCGCACTTGTGGGGGAAACCCCTTTTGTCCATTGTTGTTCGGCGGCCTGGGCTCCTCCTCGTCGTCGCTATGCAGCCCCTTGTTTTTGTTTTCGGCTCTTAACTTGCCTGCCTGCTTGAACACCCAACAATCCCTGTTGGTGTGATTGGCTGGCCTTTCGAGGGTGCCATGGATCTGGCACAAGCGGTCGAGTATTCGGTCCAAACTGGACGGGCCCTGAATATTCTTTTTAAATGGCTTTTTTCGCTGACCGGATTTGTAGCCTCTGAATCCGGCGTTGACTGCCGTATCTTCATTGCTGTCGCTGCTAACGCGACGCTTTTGCTTATTTCGACGTGTCCTGCCACTTTTGTCCTTGCTATCCGAATTACCAGGGTTCTTTGATAAGTTGTTGCTGCAAGCTAGCCAGCTATCTTCGCGCGCGCAAAAGCGGGTCATGAGTGTCGTGAGGGCTGCCATAGATTTCGGCTTTTCCTGTCCCAGGTGATAGGGCCTCTGCGTCCGGACAGTCGACTATCTGGTTTTTCTTTGTTAGGAACCATGTCCAGAATTGCCTGGCCGATTCCTCTGGCTGCTGAATTATGTGGCTTAGGTCGTCGGCATCCGGTGGTCGCACATAAGTGCCCTGGAAGTTGTCGAGGAATGCGGCTTCCAGGTCCTCCCAAGAACCGATTCAGTCCACTGGCAGGCTGTTAAGCTAGTGCCGGGCCGGTCCTTTGAGTTTGAGAGGGAGGTATTTGATGGCGTGTAGGTCATCGCCACGTGCCATGTGGATGTGAAGGAGATAATCCTCGATCCATACCGCTGGATCTGTCATGCCATCGTATGATTCGATGTTTATGGGTTTGAAACCCTCTGGGATTTTATGATCCATTACTTCATTTGTGAAGCATAGTGGGTGTGCGGCGCCCCTGTACTAGGCTATGTCACGACGCAGCTCGGAAGAGCTATGTCGGTTGTGTTCGGCCCGGCCGGTTTTATTGTGTCCGGAGTGAAGATCATCGTCACGTGTCGTCGGGCGCCTGCGTGATCCGTAGATCGATCTTGTTTGTCTTGCTTTATCTTCCAGTATATCTCGCAGGTCTGGTGCATTTTCCCGTGCCTTGGTTGAGCGGCGTCGGGGCATGGCTTGGGTGGAGGTCCGATAGGCCTCTCTATCGTGGCCGCGAGGTGGTTGGTCTGCCATGTCGTGCGTTGGTGATGTAGGCGCTTCCTCCTCTGATCGGGGTAGCGGCCTGCGCTTTGGGTAATTCTTGGAGGGGCGCTCGAGTTCATACTCTTCGGCCGCAAGGACTTCAGTCCATCTATCAGCTAGCAAATCTTGATCAGCTCTAAGCTGTTGCTGCTTTTTCTTTAGGCTGTTCGCCGTGGCTAAAAGCCTGCATTTGAAACGCTCTTGTTCGGCGGGGTCTGATGGTACGACGAATTCGTCGTCATCGAGGCTAGCCTCGTCTTCGGAGGGAGGCATATAGTTATCATCCTCAACCTCTCGTTCTGCCACTCTCTCATGAGGGCTGGCTTCTGCATCTTCCTGCACCGAATCCTGCTGGGTTGGGTGTTCTTCGGCGCTATCCGGGGTAGTATTATCTCCCGTGCCGGAATCACCGTTTTTGCTTTGGCGGGATTTAGAGCGACGCCGCTGACACCGGCGCTTTGGCTGTTTCTTGGAGGTGTTGTCCCCCGCTGTTCCATCGCCATCTCCATCTTTTGGAGCATCCACCATATATACGTCATATGACGAGGTGGCTGTCCAGCGCCCTACAGGTTCTGGTTCTTGTTCGTCTCCTATTTCGTCGTCCATACCGTCGAAGTCTTCGAAGCCGAAGTCAAGCATGTCGGTTAAATCGTCGACAATGGCTACCAAGTGGGTGGTGGGTGGGCTTTGAATTTCTTCATCGTCCGTATCCCATCCTCGCTGACCGTAAGCCAGCCAGGGCTCTCCTGATAAAGAGAGAGACTTGAGAGAATTCAGGATGTCGCCAAAAGGCGAGTGCTGAAAGATGTCCGCGGCGGTGAACTCCATTTTTGGCGCCCAATCGGCTTCGACTGGCAGGGGTGCGGGGGTTTCGGAGTCCGGGGAGGAGTTCGGACCCTCGAGATCACGGGCCACGCGGAGTGCGGGGCTGGCGTTTGGCTCGATCGCCTTTGAGATCGCAGCCCCCAAGGTGACGTCCAACCGCTCATCCTCAATTGGCGCAATAGGCTCCGAGTTAAGGGTCGGAACCGGTGCGTGTGCGGCCTCCAGGACACTGTTCGGAGGCAGAGCTAGATCATGCCCCTCGAGATAGTGCGGCGCGCTTGGCTGTGGCTCCAACCCGTCGAAGATCAAGTCTCTGCAGATATCAGCCGTGTAGTTTAAGCTTCCAAACTTGACTTGATGGCCAGGGGCGTAGCTTTCGATCTGCTCCAGATGACCAAGCGAATTGGCCCGCAGAGCGAAGCCACCGAAGACGAAGATCTGTCCGGGGAGAAAAGTCTCACCCTGGACCTCATCGTTGTTGATGATCAGAGGAGCCATCGGGCCTAAAGGCGACTACACAGAGGAACTCTCAATGAAAGCACCAATGTCGGTGTCAAAACCGGCGGATCTCGGGTAGGGGGTCCCGAACTGTGCGTCAAGGCCAGATGGTAACAGGAGACAAGGGACACGATGTTTTTACCCAGGTTCGGGCCCTCTCGATGGAGGTAATACCCTACTCCTTCTTGATTAATATTGATGATATGGGTAGTACAAGAGTAGATCTACCACGAGATCAAGGAGGCTAAACCCTAGAAGCTAGCCTATGGTATGATTGTGTATGATGATGGTTCGTCCTATGGACTACAACCCTCCAGTTTATATAGACACCGGATAGGGTTAGGGTTACACAGAGTCGGTTACAATGGTAGGAGATCTTGAGTATCCGCATCGCCTAGCTTGCCTTCCACGCCAAGGAAAGTCCCTTCCGGACACGGGACGAAGTCTTCAATCTTGTATCTTCATAGTCCAGGAGTCCGACGAAGGTATAGTCCGGCTACCCGAACACCCCCTAATCCAGGACTCCCTCACCCTGCCTAAAAACGTTGTTCCTCACCTTAAAAGGTTGGAAGAAATTTAAAACAACGTCAGAAGCTTTATGACTTTGCAATTTGAGCAAAATAATTTCTTTAGAAAAGAGCTTAAAGAACAAAAAGGCTTAATGGAGTACATGAATAAAGAGCTTGATGATATGTCTAAGGAATACGAATCTTGATAATGATGGGACTGGATATGAGTCAACTTTAGTTAAAAGGCGTCCCAATGATTCAGAGTTTTTAGATCTTGATACAAAAATTGGTAAAAGTGGGATTGAAGAGGTCAAAACTTTACATAGCAATGAACCCACTATTTTGGATTTCAATGAATTTAATTATGATAATTGTTCTTTAATAGATTGTATTTCCTTGTTGCAATCTGTGTTAAATTCTCCTCATGCTTATAGTCAAAATAAAACTTTTACTAAAGATATCGTTGATGCTTTAATGCAATCTTATGAAGAAAAGCTTGAATTAGAAGTTCCTATCCCTATAAAACTTTATGATGAGTGGGAACCTACTATTAAAATTAAGATTAAAGATCATGAATGCTATGCTTTGTGTGATTTGGGTGCTAGTGTTTCCATGATTCCAAAAACTTTCTGTGATGTATTAGGTTTCCGTGAATTTGATGATTGTTCCTTAAACTTGCATCTTGCGGATTCCACCATTAAGAAACCTATGTGAAGGATTAATGATGTTCTTATTGTTTCAAATAGGAATTATGTGCCCGTAGATTTCATTGTTCTTGATATAGATTGCAATCCTACATGTCCTATTATTCTTGGTAGACCTTTTCTTAGAATGATTGGTGCAATTATTGATATGAAAGAAGGAAATATTAGATTCCAATTTTTAAGAAAAGGCATGGAACACTTTACTAGAAAGAAAATGAAAGGGAAACGTTTGGGGCCGGCAGACCGGCCGAAGCTTCGGTCGGCGCGTCCCGTGTCAGCGCGCTGCGCTCTCGCACACAGCCACAACGCATCACACGTGGCCTGTTGTCGCCCATGACTTTTCTACCTTATCCCTTCCTTCTCCCCGACCACACATCTCTCTCTCTCTCCCATCTCGTTTCTTCCTTTCTCTGCACTGCGTCGCTGCTCTCTCTCTCCCATTTCGTCTTTCCTTTCTCTGTGCTGCGCCGCTGCTCCAGCCACTCCCTGTCCGCAAGCAGCGTCATGCCCTGCGACAAAGACGAGAGCAAGCCGGAGTTGCAACCATGGCTATGGGAGAGCTGCGACGGCAGCGCCCGGTGCTACAACCGTGACGGCATAAGGTACATCCACCTGCCCCGTGCTGCTCCGGCGAGCACCACACCCACCTGCACCATGCTGCTCCGGCGAGCGGCCGCATTCACCTCCCACCGCGTTGCTCCAGCGAGCAGCCGCATCCACCTCCCACCGCGCTGCTACGGCAAGTGCCTCGCCTCCACCTGCCCCCATTTTGCTCCGGTGAGCGACGCGCCTCCACCTGCGCTAGAACGGCGACTACACCGAGGACTAGCGGACGAGATGCTGGAAACGGCCTTGGCGGGAGCTGCAGTCGGCGACATTTTTTGCTACATCTGGTTACTATTTTTCCTGGAATCAGCAACATTTTTTTGCTACGATCCACATTTAGAGTGCTTTTTGCTGGAACTGCTCCCAAATTTTGCTACCATGATTTTGTTTTTTGCTACAACCGTTGCATCCCCTGTATTTTGATTTTTTTGCTAGATCCATCTATATGCTGGAACGATTCCAAGTTTTTCTACGACGGTTTTCTATTTTTGCTACTGCCGTCTTAGTTTTTGCTACCATCCATGTTTTTGATTTTTTTGCTGGATCCATCCTTTTGCTGGAATCACTCTATTTTTTGCTACCACGGTCTTTGAATTTTGCTACCACCGTCTTTATTTTTTGCTACAACCTTATTTTTGATTTGTTTTGTTGGATCCATCTTTTTGCTGGAATCACTCCCAAATTTTGCTACCATCATTTTGTTTTTTGCTACCATCATTTTGTTTTTTGCTTCCACTGTCTTTGATTTGTGCTATCACCGGTCTTTTTGATTTTTTGCTGGATCGATAATATTGCTTGAAGGCATTGAACCAACTATTTATTCTGTTGAAACCAGCGATTTGTTTTGTTGGAACAATTTCTTTTCAGAGCGGGATGACCACTGGAACCGCAAGCGAGACGGTGGTGCTGCACTAGCGACGACGATGACCAGTTGAAGGGATTGACGACGACTAGTGACGATGCTGGAAATGCCCACCCGGCGGTGCTACAACCAGTGGGGGTGGAGACACTCGTCGAGCTGCAAAGGCCTGCGGCACTGGACATATTTGTTTCGACAGGAGGGTGGGCAGCACCGACGAGGGGCGCGCGGGAGACTACTGTTGACGGCAGGGGCGTGGGGCGCATGCTGCAAGACGGCGGCGAGGCAAGCCGGAAGGGAACTTCGATCTGCCAGTGGGAGGGGCGCGACCTTGCCCAATGCAAGCGAACGACTTTTCTTTTGTTTCCTGTGGCGAAGGAAGAAAACATTGCGGGATCCAATCGAGTGGCTGTGGATGCATGTATCGGGCGGCTAGGGGCCGACCGACCAAAAGGTTTCGGCCGGCGCGCCGGCGCTTAGTGGTCGCCAAAATGAAATTACCTTATGGATCTATTATGAGAGCCACTTACGGATTGCATACAAAATATGATAATACCTAGATCTATCTTTGCCTTTATGCCTAGCTAGGGGCGTTAAACGATAGCGCTTGTTGGGAGGCAACCCAAGTTTATTTTTGATTTTTGCTTTTTGGTTATGTTTAGTAATAAATAATTCATATAGCCTCTGTTTAGATGTGGTTTTTGTTTTAAATTAGTGTTTGTGCCAAGTAGAACCTTTGGGAAGACTTGGGTGAAGTCTTTATGATCTTGCTGTAAAAAACAGAAACTTTAGCGCTCACGAGATTAGCTGCCATTTTTTTACTGGAGAGTGATTTTAGGTTGATTCTTTTTGCAGATGATTAGTAGAAAAATTCCTCACGTCCACCAATTTATTTCAGAATTTTTGGAGTTCCAGAAGTATACGTTTGATCCAGATTACTACAGACTGTTCTGTTTTTGACAGATTCCGTTTTTTCGTGTGTTGTTTGCTTATTTGGATGAATCTATGGCTAGTATCGGAGGGTATGAACCATAGAGAAGTTGGATTACAGTAGGTTTAACACCAATATAAATAAGTAATGAGTTCATTACAGTACCTTATGGTGGTGATTTGTTTCCTTATACTAACGGAGCTCATTAGATTTTCTGTTGTGTTTTGTGTTGTGAAGTTTTCAAGTTTTGGGTAAAGATTTGATGGATTATGGAATAAGGAGCGGCAAGAGCCTGATCTTGGGGATGCACAAGGCACCTCAAGGTAAAATTCAAGGACAACCAAAAGCCTAAGCTTGGGGATGCCCCGGAAGGCATCCCCTCTTTCGTCTTCGTCTATCGGTAACTTTACTTGAGGCTATATTTTTATTCACCACATGATATGTGTTTTGCTTGGAGCGTCTTGTATGATTTGAGTATTTTCTTTCTAGTTTACCACAATCATCATTGCTTTACAAACCTTTTGGGTGAGACACACATGGATCGGAATTTATTAGAATACTCTATGTGCTTCACTTATATCTTTTGAGCTAGATAATTTTGCTCTAGTGCTTCACTTATACCTTTTTAGAGCACGGTGGTGGTTTTATTTTATAGAAATAATTGATCTCTCATGCTTCACTTATATTATTTTGAGAGTCTTTTAGAACAGCATGGTAGTTTGCTTTGGCTATAAAATTAGTCCTAATATGTTGAACATCCAAGATGGGTATAATAAAAACTATCATATAAAGTGCATCGAATACTATGAGAAGTTTGATACTTGATAATTGTTTTGAGACATGAAGATGGTGATATTAGAGTCATGCTAGTTGAGTAGTTTCGAATTTGAGAAATACTTGTTCTAAAGTTTGTGATTCCCGTAGCATGTGTCAGCGTTCTGGGAACGGGGGTCCCCAGACTTGCCTGCCTGCGGCCTGCGGCGTGGCTCAAATGGGGGCCCAGCGTGGCCCATCTTCATCAACACAAGGCTCAAGACCCTCGCGAGGGGCCAAGCCTCGCGAGGCGGACGACACGGCGCTTCCTCAAGCACGGCCTCCTTAGGCTGGCTCGCGGGAGGCGAAGAGATCAAGGTGGGTACCTCACGAGGTGCCCGTGACGCAAGCCATGACGGCCAAGGGTGCCAGGCGGGCGCCAGCCCGCGCAGCGTCTCCCTTTCCTCTTTGGTGCAAAGGGGGCAAGTGCAGGCGAGAGGATCAAGCAAAGGCACCCATTTCGGTGCAACGAGACCAAGACCAGTCCAACGGTGGGAAGGAGGTCACCAAGGAGCCCAGGACGGAATCACCACAGGGCCTTTGGCAGGCGAAGACCAACTTTAGTCAGGATAAGTGTACCAGATGTTCCCCTTCAAATTGGCCAATTGTTGGCGCCCTTCCCGCTCAATATTTGGGAAGAGGCCCAGGGCCTTTGCCTATAAATAGGACTAGCCACCCCCAGAGTAGAGGCAATGGGATCGAGTACCAAGAAACCAGTAGGGCATCGAGAAACCAGCTAGAACGTAGCAACACCCTCAGAGAGTAAGAAGGGCGATCGAACTCCCCTAGAAGTTCATCCCGTAGCCAAGAACATACCCTCACGAGTTCCTTGTATTGTTCTTCCTCATCAGCCCAAGAGGAAATCCACCCACCACAAACTAGAGTAGGGTATTACACCACAATGGTGGCCCGAACTAGTATAAACCCTGTGTCTCTTGTGTTGTTCTTGCAGTAGTTAGATCCTTATGAGATGGAGAGGTAGAGGGCACGATCTCCGCGCGCACCCCAGAGTTCAAACCTTAAGGGTCTGCCGGAACCTGTGATCCGACATTTGGCGCGCCAGGTAGGGGAGCGCCGGAATCCATCTTCCACCGCTCCGCTCTCCTCCGACCGTCGCATCCATGTCTGACGCTCGTCGGGCCCGCGCTGAGCGCCGGGCCGCCATCGCTTCTCGCGCCGTCCAGACGGCCCCCGTCGCTGGGCGTCCTCGTCGTTCCCCATCGCCCACCATCAACGCCGCCACTGGCCCGGCGGGGAACGAGCAGCAAGCATCCTCTCAGCACCCGTCCGTGCGGCGGGATGGCCGCACCGCCACTCCGTCGCTCACCCCGGCCGGTTCTTCGTCGCACGCGCTTCGCGCGCCCTTGGAGGCTCGAGCTGCGCTCATCGCGGCGAACGAGCTCCTGCGCTACCGGCCCGTCGACGACGTCTACGAGGAGTGGCTCGACCGCGTCGCCGAGCTCGTCCGCGCTGCAGGGGGCTCTCCCGCGCCTTCCACACCGCTGCGCCGCACTCCGCCCCGCGTGGGCAATGAAGCCCCGGGGGCGTTCCAGTCGCCTCCTTTCCAAGAAGATGCCATGGCCCCAAGGCGCGCAGCTCCTGGGCGGAACCCGCTCCGTCGTGCGCCGGCCCAGCAGGATCGGAGCTGCCAAGAAGTCCCGCGACCGCAAGAGGCCGCCCGGGCGCTCCCAGCCCCGGCTCGCCGAGACCCCGCTCCAGCTTCGGCACGTCAAGACCCCGCGCTGCTCCCAGCTGCAGCGCAAGGGGACCCGCAAGGCCAAGCTCTCCCTCAACCAAAACCTCTCGCGGTCACCGCTGGCTGCCGCGCCTACACCGCCGAGCTGCGCGGAGTCGCATGGCCCGGCAAGTTCAGGCCGGACCTGCCCCCTCGCTACGATGGCACGACTGATCCCACAGAGTTCCTCCATCTTTACGAGTTGGGAATCGAAGCTGCCAGCGGGGACAAAAAGGTCATGGCGAACTGGTTCCCCATGGCGCTGAAGGAAGGTGCTCGCACTTGGCTCCTGAACCTGGCCCCAGGCACGATCTCCTCCTGGGACCAGATGCGTACTCGCTTCATCGCACACTTCCAAGGTACCCGCGACCGGTCTCCCGCCATGAGCGACATGCGCCGCATCAAGCAGCAACCTGGAGAGACCCTGCAAAAGTACATCCAGCGCTTCAACAGTGCGCGCCTCAAGATCCCCAGGGTGTCCGAGGAAGCCATCATTTCGGCCTTCTCCGATGGCGTGCGCGACGTCAAGATGAAGGAGGAGTTGGCGATGCATGAAGACCTCTGCACCTCCCTAGAGCTGTTCAACCTGGCGACCAAGTGTGTCAGGGCTGAGGAAGGACGCCTCTCCCTCCTCGAGCTGCCTGCCGCAGACCCAGAAGAGAAGAAGCCCAAGGCCAAGGACGTGAAGTGCAAGGGGGCTGCCGTGCTCGCGACAGAGCCGGACACCAAGCGGGGCAAGGATCTGCCCGAATCCTCCAGGGGCAGCCGGTACTGTGTGTACCACGACCTCCACACCCACAACACCAATGAATGCCAAGAACTCCGCGCCGTGCGAGAAGGAAGAGTCGGCCGACGCCCTGACCATGCTGACCGGGGCTACGACCGAGGAGGAGGAAGGAACCCGGGACGCTGGGAAGATCGTGGCCCACGTCAAGGCTGGCGTGACCAACCTCGCGAGAACTGCTGGCGTGACCCGCCTCGCGAGGGGGACTGGAGGGATCAGCCTCGTGAGGATCGCCCTCATGGCAACCCAGGCCTGCCGCCGTTGCCGCCTCAGCCAAGAAGGAATGAAGACCGCCACCAAGACGAGGGGGCTGGGGGCTTCCAAGAGCCTCCCGCAATCGCCTGCATCCTAGGCGGAGCTCAAGCCCCAGCCTCTCAGCGTATCTTCAAGCAGTTTGCTCGCGAAGTGAACGCAGTTCTCCCCAAGCTCGAAGCAACGCGTCCCCTCAGGTGGTCGGCCTGCACCATCATGTTCAGCTCAGCAGACCAGCTCAAGTGCGCGACCATAGCCGGAGTCCTCCCAATGCTTTGTTCCCCAGTCATCAGCAACGTTCTGGTCACCAGGACCCTCATCGACGGAGGGGCAGGGCTCAACGTCTTGTCCGTGGAAACATTCAACAACCTCCAAGTGCCCTATGACCACCTCCAGCCAACCAAACCCTTCTCCGGAGTCACCGCCGCTTCCACAGTCCCGATCGGGCAGGTCCGCCTCCCAGTCACCTTTGGGGCCCGCAACAACTACCGCACCGAGCTCATCGACTTTGACATCGCCCACATCCGCCTGCCGTACAACGCCATCCTCAGGTACCCGGCGCTGGCCAAGTTCATGGCCGTGACTCACCACGGCTACAACGTCCTCAAGATGCCAGGAAGCGGCGGCGTCATCACGGTGCCATGTCAAGAGAAGGATGCAGTGTGTACCCTGGAGCGAGCCTTTCAGGCCGCGTCACTAGAAGACCCAGATCGCGGAAGCAGGAGGCTTCCTGAGACCACCCCCAAGAAGAAGAAGACAACATCAGGCTCAACCCCTCAGGAGGCAGGCCCTTCAAGGCCCGCGTCTGCCCAGGGGGATCCTCCTTCAATCACATAGGAAAGCGCGCCCGGCGCCCTCCTCAGGCAGGGCTCGGGCGCTCTCACCTGGAGGGCCACCGACCTAGCCAAGGTCACGAGGGAGGCGCTTGGGCACCATGTGGAGGCGTGCTTCGAGGCATGTTTCCCTCGAAATGAAGCCAAAGAAAGAAGGTCAGACCAACAGGAGTTTGTTAGCAAGGCCATTCAAGAACTACAGGAGTCAAGGATCATGAGAGGTTGCCGTCGCCCGCCTGCTGTGGCTCCCCATCCAGGCGAGGATGGTGGGCTGCGCGTCTGCGTCGACGTACCAGGGCTCAACCGGATCACCACGGCGGAGCGCCTCTGGCCCTCACAAGTGGGGCGCTGCGGAGGACCACCCCACAGCTATGTTTGCATGCCTTACGGCCTGCCGAGCGTGGCTGCGGCGTACCAGCGCATCATGAGGAGCATCTTGGAGGCACAAGAAGACAGGCGTTCCACAGCCCTGGCGGAGATGGAGGCTGCTCACGAGGAGCCACCAGTGCCTCCGGAGCCTCCCGAGGCCCCTGGGCCTGGGGGCTCGTGAGGATCGGCTTCTGCAGCCCACCGAGTCTGCTGCACCAACGCCACTGCACCGACGACATCCTCAGGTGACACCTTTCAAGTTTCATTCCCAGCTAGGAGCGCCCTCCCAGGGTTGCGTCATTCCCAGGCCGCGTGGGTCCGTCCCTGTGGCATGTATTCCTTATTATCTTTTCAGTCGTTAGCTTGCTTTGCTGGGGGCGCCCCTCGGGCTGCATCATCCCCAGGCCACTCGGGCTAGGCCCAGCGGCATGTATCCCTTCCGCGTTTATTTCCAATTATGCATCATGCTTGATTACTCGATGCCGTCAACGTCACCTTTTCTTCTTCATGTCGACCACTTGCACGTTAAAGGGGGGGCGCTTGAGCATCGCGACTCAGGGCTCTTAGTGGCTCTCCAGCCCTCACCCTCTGGCCTTGTCCACGGCATCGCGACCTGGCATACCAGCGACGGCTGAGACAAGCTCGAGGGCCGGGACCCGAGGACGTAGAGTGCCCGCATCTAACCAGATTTTGCAGGAACACATCTCAAGATACGGCACAGTGCCAGGCGCAACCCGCCTAGAGATAGGGCCTCGTGAGTCCCGCGCTGGCTCACGGGTGCCCAGATACACCTCACCTAGCTCTACCGTGCCAGCCACGTGTCAGGGCTGGGCTGTACACGCCCCGGGGGCTCTTCCCGGAGGGGAGCCCCCTCCCACGTACCAGTGGAAGCACCATGATCCGCGCTGGCTGACGACACTGCCGAGGAGCGGCTATGCCCGTACACATAAGAAAGCTCTATGCTCCGCGCTGGTGATAAACAACTGAGGGTGGCCTCCGGGCCGCGTTAACCTCAGGGAGCCCCGAGCTCAGTAGCCGGCCTCATCGCAACGCCTCCCCCCGGGAGCGCCGCGCGAGGGGGCTGGGCACGGGGGCTACGACTGGGTCATGCTCAGCCGTACGCCCCAGCCAGGCCCCTCGGGCCTGGTTTCATCGCGCGTCTCTCCCCGAGCGGAGCCAAGGTACGAAGGTCGTTTGCGCGTCAAGGGGGACTCCTGAGCATCGCGACTCAGGAGCCTAACTGGCTCCGTAGCCCCTCACTCCTTAGTTCCGAAAGGCTATGCTGGGTGAGGTACGCGCGGGGTCGGGCTCTGCAGACGTAGAACGGTAGCCCCGCCTACATTCCATCTCATGTTGTTCGTGCGTCAAGGGGGACTCCTAAGCATCGCGACTCACGAGCCTAACTGGCTCCGTAGCCCCTCACTCCTTAGTTCCGAAAGGCTATGATGGGTGAGGTACGTGCGGGGTCAGGCTCTGCAGACGTAGAACGGGAAACACACCTACGTCGCGCTTCCCTACTTGTTGTTCGTGCGCCAAGGGGGACTCCTGAGCATCGCGACTCAGGAGCCTAACTTGTCACGTGGCCCCTCATTCCTTTGGTCCCGTCCTGGTTTCCGGTCGGGGCTGATGCTGGGTGAGGCATGCGCGGGGCCGGGCTCTGCTGGCGTAGAACATAAGCAAGTAGGGAAGGGGAACATAAAAATTCAAGGAACTTCAAAGTAAATATTACAACCCATACTGTCACCTTGGTACCAAACGCAAATTTAAATGCCTCCCCGAGGCGTCGTGCATGTGCAAGAATCGAAAGAAGAACATGAACGATAGCGGAGTCACTTGTCGGCAGCGGAGTCGCGTGGAGTGGCTTTGCCTTGTGGGGTAGTGGGGCCGGCAGCGCCTCGCTTGGGCTTGGTGCTGAAGGCCCGAAACTTCCCTAGCAGCGCCTCTGCGCGCCCCTTCAAGGCCTCGACAGCGGCAACGGCGCCCTCGCCGCTCACCGGCTCTAGCAGGCTGTCGAGGTCGGCGCTGGGATCGCGAAGGTAGACATGGGCGAAGACCCGCGTCAGCGCGGCAGAAGACAGGACACGCGCCTCGGCCTCAGCCGTGGGGGCGAGTCCAAGGGCGACATCTCCAAGAGCCTTCACCAAGAAGGGAAGCAGTTTGGCGGGGCCGTCCCCGTCACCAGCCAGCGGGCTATCCAGGCCACTCTCGTAAAGCGTCTTCAATGAAGCACGAGCATCCTTCTCCATGTCCGCGAAGGCCACGCGATCCTCGGCGAGGACCTGGGCCTTGGCGTCCAGCTCGGCCTTCGTCGTCTCCAGCTCCTTCTTCAACGCGCCTAGGTGGCTGCGGCGCTTCCTGAGCTTCGCCTCCCGGTCCTCGAGCGCCGCCTCACGAGCTTTCACCCCCTTCTCCTAATCTTGGCAAAGGCAGGTCTCCTCTGCAAGCTGATCACGAAGTCCTTGCAACTCGTCCTCCAGCTCCTTGCAGCAGCCGCGGATGCCAACCGCCTCTCCCAGGGCCGCGTCACGGGCAACCTTCGCCTCGAGGGTAGCCTCCCTCTCCTCGTCATAGGCCATCGAGGCCCGAACCAGCGCTGCCCGAATCGAGGCGTCAGAGCGAATCCACCCCGAGGCCAGCTCCAGGCGCCCGGCCACCAGGCGAGGGTCGGCGCCTAGAAGATCCTGCCGCAGCCGGTCCAGTCCAACAACAGCCCGCTCCAAGATGGAAGAAGAAGGCGGAGAAGCATTAGCACACCCCGAGGCAGCAGGAGGGGTCGTGGAACCAGCGGCCGGCGGAACGGGAGGAGAAGGTAGCGGCGGCGAGGCTGCAGTATCCCGAGACAGAGTCTGCTGCGCCTCCCCAGCCGTAGCAGCAGCACCAGGCAAGGGCACCTCTGGGGTCGATCGAGCCATGGGGGCTGCGGCCCCAACCAGATCAGCCAAGCCCCGCAAGGACGAGTGGGCAGGAGAAGCCCGTGCGTCGCGGTCGCCCTCCCCTGCAGGCGGAGGTGTCGCCACAGCTGGGGCCCCAGGGGCTCCCTTCAGCTTCTTCGCCGCAGGCGCCAGCCTGCTCAGGAGAAGTAATCGTCAAGCCTCGTCGGCGGAACAAGAAACCAGGGATTAAGGATCAAGCACTTACAAGTCATCGTCAGAAAGCTCCAGCGGTATCCTGCCAAACTTGAAGCCGGAGAGCCAGCTGGAGGGGTCGACCTCGGAAGTAGAAGGCGCGTCAGCGGTTCGCCCCGGAGTTAGGGCGGACCTGTCGGGAATCAACCCGGTCCTGCCCTTCTTCGGGACCGGGGGTGAGCTCCCGCTGCCCAGCACGTCGTCATTATCGTCATCATCGCTCAGCGAAAGGCGGAGAGCGCGGGGCTTGCGCCAGAGCGGAGGAGCCCTAGACTCTCCGTCAGTCGCCTCGGAGTCGGGACCTCCCTCCATTCCTCCTCGCCCGCTCCTCCGCTGGAGTCGCCGGAAGACACATCCACCAGATCCTCGGGAGCCACCACGGGCATGAGCCCGTCCCCGTTGAAGACGGGCATGGACTTCACCGCTTGCTCCCAATCCTCGCGGAGGAACAGGGGCGAAGGTGCGCCTTCCAGCCTTGCTACCTCGCCCCCGACCAGGGATTGGAGGACCGCAGTCACGTCCTCTTCGCCCACGGCTGCGGGGCTCGGATGAGTCCTCCACATCGGGGGAGAGTACTTGTAACGCCCTAGATGCGGCTATATCTCCCACGTGTCGAGGCACGACTTAGAGGCATAACCGCATTGAAAGCAATGTCGCAAGTGAAGTAATCTTCACACAACCCATGTAATACATAAGGGAAAGAGATACATAGTTGGCTTACAGTCGCCACTTCACACAATACATAAATAAACATTCACCATCTAGATTACACTCAAGGTCCGACTACGGAACCAAAATGAAAGAAGACTACCCCAAATGCTACACAGATCCCCGATCGTCCCAACTGGGCTCCACTACTGATCATCAGGAAAAGACACATAGTAACGACCACGTTCCTCGTCGAACTCCCACTTGAGCTCGGATGCGTCATCTGCACTGGCATCGTCGGCACCTGCAACAGTATTGGTAGAATCGTCGGCACTAGCGAGATCAAGACTATTTAAGCTTAAAGGTAGGATAGGGTTGTGAGGTGGAGCTGCAGCAAGCGACTAGCATATATGGTGGCTAACAACGCAAAAGAGAGCGAGAAGAGAAGCGAAGCACGATCGTGAAGCTAGAAGTGATCAAGAAGTGATCAAGAAGTGATCCTAGAACAACCTACGTCAAACATAACTCCAACACCATGTTCACTTCCCGGACTCCGCCGAGAAGAGACCATCACGGTTACACACGCGATTGATGTGTTTTAATTAAGGTCAACTTCGGGTTTTCTACAACCGGACATCAACAAATTCCCATCTGCCTCATAACCGCGGGCGCGGCTTTCGAAAGATAATACCCTGCAGGGGTGTCCCAACTTAGCCCATTATAAGCTCTCACGGTCAACGAAGGATATTCCTTCTACCGAGAAGACCCGATCAGTCTCGGAATCCCGGACTACAAGACATTTCGACAGTAATAAAACAAATCCAGCAAAGCTGCCCGAACGTGCCGACAAATCCTGATAGGAGCTGCACATATCTTGGTCTCAGGGCACATCCGGATGAGCAGTCCGTACAACTAAAACCAGTCCTCAAGTTGCCCCAAGGTGGCGCTGCAAAGGGCTCTAGTTTGGACCAGCAATCGAAGGAGAACTGGCCCGGGGGGGTTAAAATAAAGATGACCCTCGGGCTCGCGAAAACCCAGGGGAAAAAGGCTTAGGTGGAAAATGGTAAAACCAAAGTTGGGCCTTGCTGGAGGAGTCTTATTCAAAGCAAACTGTCAAGGGGGTCCCATAAATCACCCAACTGTGTAAGGAACGCAAAATCAAGGAACATAACACCGGTATGACGGAAACTAGGGTGGCAAGAGTGGAACAAAACACCAGGCATAAGGCCGAGCGTTCCACCCTTTACCAAGTATATAGATGCATTAATTAAAATAAGAGATACTATGATATCCCAACATAATCATGTTCCAACATGGAACAAACTTCATCTTCACCTGCAACTAGCAACGCTATAAGAGGGGCTGAGCAAAGCGGTAACATAGCCAATCAACGGTTTGCTAGGAGAGGATGGTTAGAGGTTTGACATGGCAATATGGGTGGCATGATATAGCAAGTGATAGGTATCGCAGCATAGGCATAGCAAAAGAGCGAGCATCTAGCAAGCCAAGATAGAAGTGATTTCGAGGGTATGGTCATCTTGCCTGCAAGGTTCTCAGAGTTGTCGAAAGCTTGATCCTCGTAAGCGTTCTCGACAGGTTCCTCGTTCACGTACTCGTCTCCCAGCTCTACCCAAAACAAGAACACAAGCAAATATACAACTATCAACCACGATGCAATGCGCAATCAACATGATGCAAAACATGGCATGATATGCGAGATGTGGTATGCAATGCATATGCGTGCTCCGGAAGGAAAAAGATGAACAAGGTATAATCTTGGCAAACCAAGTATGCCACTGGAAAGGTGAGGTGATTTTAGTTGAAATCGATATAAAGATCACCGGAATCGGATGCACGGTTTGCAAATGACAAGCAAAACAAGAATGACAAGATTCTGCCATTAACAGCATGATGCCACTTAGCGTGCAACAAGAAATTAAGCTACTACACTCAAACATATCAGCAAAGCATATGGAAGTGATCTACTCAAGATGCTTGACAAAAGATGAACACTGAGCTACGGCTATATCACACCACAACAGGTTCAAACAAGCATGGCAAAAGTGCAAAACACAACAGGTTCACAGACTTAGTGAAAATACTAACATGTCAGAAATTAACATCAGGATGACATGTTTAGAGCAAGGAAACAACCTGCTACAGGAACATGACATGGCAGAATATGGCATGGCATGAATATACTCAAATCATAGAACAAAAATCCCTTAATGACCATGAGCCAAAAAGGATCAGAAAATATGATAGCGCCCATGTCAAATAAGCAAGTTTCGTTACAGTTTTCAGACTTAGCAGAAAACTGGACATGTCAAAAACAGATAACAAGTAGGCATGTTTGCGAGCTCGATGCATTCACTACAGAGATTTTCATGATAAACTAAGAATACACCCACCAAGAAGACATGGCATAGAAGCTAATCATGGCAAGAACAACATCATAGCATGCAAATATCAACTACAACAAGCTTGGCAAAATCGAATAACATGTAAACAATCTGCCAGGAAACATTTTATAGCAAACGTAGAGCTCGATTGACTCAAGCTACGACACTCCATAATTACAAACAAAGGCATGGATGGATAGAGCAAATCCATATGTTCAAAACACCCTTACTGATCATGCTCAAAAGAGGCATAGATCTCTCTGAAAGAACATGAACACATGGCATAAAAATAACAACAGGGAAATAACTTAGTGAAATTACTAAGTCTCTGAAATCAGCAACATTATGATCCCTAGTTTGCATGCTTGTGCTAGTCACCACAAAGATCACAAAAATACATGGCATACACCCCTGGAAAGATAGCATGGCATATTACAAAACACATGTAGGACTCCAATTCATATAATGCACACATCAATCATGGCAAAAATGACAAAAGTGCATCTACTGAAACAGATCTGAAACTAACATCACATAGCCCTCTTCCAATAGCATTTCTGGCATCAAGATGAGCTCAAATGAAAATGACGCAATGAGATGAAATGATGTACTCATCGAGACGAACAATTTGACATATCATACGCACGAAACGGAGCAGTATGCAGCAAGTTATGATGCGATGAACATGCAACAATTATGCAACAAATTACGGGACTTGGGGAAAATTCGACCTAGGGTTCGTCGGCGCGGAGACCGACGTGGCGGCGGATCTGGCCGGAGTTGGTCGCCGGAGATGACGGGGAAAGGCGGCGGAGGCGACGGGGAAAGGGCGGCGCGGGCGGCGGAGGACGGCGCGGGCTCGGCGGGCGGCGGGGCGCGGCGCGCGGGAGGAGGCGGCGGCGGCCAGCGGGAGGCGACGGCGGCCGGCGGGAGCGGGCGCGGGGCGAGGCGCTCGGGCGGCGGCGGGCGGCGCTCGGGCCGGGAGGGCCCCGCCTGGGCCCCGGCGGGCCGACACGCGGGCAGGCGCGGCAAAGTGGGCGCGGGGCCACGTGGCGCACGCGGGTTGGCTGGGCGCGGCGGCGGGATTCGTCCGGCGCGGACCGGACGTGTCCGGCGCGAGGAGGGGAGCGGGGAGCTAGGGTTTGCCCGAAAATTAGTGGGGGAGATGCAAATTTATAGGTAGAAGGAGCTAGGAAGCTCCAAATGGAGTGCGGTTTGCGGCCACACGATCGTGATCGAACGGCGATGGACATGGGAGTGTCTTAGATGGGTTATTGGGCTGATTTGAAGGGGTTTTGGGCTGCAACACACACGAGGCCTTCACGGTTACCCGGTTAACCATTGGAGTATCAAACGACCTCCGAATGATCCGAAACTTGACAGGCGGTCTACCGGTGCTATACCAAGGCCGCTTGACAAACCTCGGTCCATTCCGAGAATGTCACAACCCTAGAGTTTGCTTGTAACTAGTGGCATTGCATCCATGCATCATGTTTAAAATTCCAAAGAAATTTGAAATAGGGATTGTTGAAACCCTAGCACCAAATGAAATTCACTAGGTTCAACTAAAATATTTTCATTGATTCCAAATGGCTTTAAAAATGTTCATCATTTCTGGAAAAATGCTTTGAGCAGTAACCAGAGATATTGCACATTTTCCATGACATTTGGATTATTGAATTAAATCATATAGTATTTGCATTTGGGCATTTAAATTTTATATATTATTTTAAATGTCCAAATATTCATGAACTGAATTGCTGGTTATTGGAAATAATCCAAACAGTGGCCACAAGCAGTCTCATGATTTTTGAAAGTGCTTAAGTATTTTTAATAAAGCCCTCAAATTTACAGAATAATAGAAAACTGAAATAAATAGAAAAGGAGAGAGAGAAAGGAACTTACCTGGCAAAGCCACCAGAGCCGGCCCAGCTGTGGCCCAGCCCACCAGGCCCTCCACCGTCTTCAACCTCCTGCTAGTGGGCAGGAGGGCGTGTGCTCGCCGCGCGCGCGCCACCTCCACTCTGCCTGGCTGTCCTTCCGTCGCCTGGATCATCTCTCGCAGCGCCACGCAGCCCCCTGGTTCCTCCCGTTCACTCCCTCGAGCTCATCCCCCTCCTCTGTTCTCTCTCTCGCGGCCACCCGAAAGAGCCGTCGCCGCCGACGAGCACCGCCGTGGCCACGGCCACTGCCTCGCCTCGCCGATGCGCCCAGAGGCTCCGCCTCGACCCCTTCTACCTCTCCACCTAGCCACGAGGCCCCGGACGCACCGCAGCACCGCCATCGCCGTCTTCTTCAACCTCGGTCCGCCGAGATCGCCGGCGACCGTGCGCCCGCTCCGTTGCTTCCCCGAGCTCCCCGTGAGCTTCTCCTTCGATCCCCACTTCCCCCTTGCTCGTTTGCGCCACGTAGCCACCGCCCCCTTCGAGCCCGAGCGCTCCTCGCCGCCGGCCATGTCACCGTCGTGGCTACGGCCGTGCAAGCACGCGTCCGAGCGTGTCACCGTGCTCAGTGCACCCCCAGGAGGCCGTAGCACCCTTCTGCGCCCCCTGCCGTGCCTCCTAGCGTCGTTCCCGTGCACGCCCGAACTCCGGCCACCGCCGCGAGCTTGCCTCCGGCAAGCTCGGGCCACCTCAGCCCCTGCCGTTTGCACAGATGGATGCGGGCGAGTCCCAGCTTCACGTAGAGCCCCTCCGCCGCCCATTTGGTAGCCGGAGGGCAAAACCCGAGCAACGCCGCCGTCTCTGGACGTCGCCGGCGACTAACCCCGGCGGCCGCTGACGTGGACCCGTCATTAGCACTAATCACGGGGCTAACTAACCCCCTCTCTCACTGACAGCCGGGCCCCACTGCCTAACTAATCAATTAACAATAATAGATTAAGGTTAATCTAATTGCAGCGGGCCCACGCGTCAGCTTTGACTATGCTGACGTGTACGTTGACCCGGACCCACACGTCAGCCTCTGTAGTTGACACTGTGTCACTGACCAGTGGACCCCACCGGTCAGGTTTGACCTCGACCGTGCCCCGTTGACCTGCTGACGTCATGATGATGTCAGGCTGACGCAGTAATCCTTTTCTGGAATTTAAATAAATCTTAAATGATTTATCTATTTCAGAAAATATCCAAAACTTTGAAAAATCATAGAAAATAATCTATAACTCCAATGGAAATAATTTATATATGAAAAATTATCAGAAAAATTCAAGGAATCCATTTGTACCATTTTCATGCATGTTTGAACAATGTTTGTCCTCTGTTTTGGACAAAACAAATATAGGGCATTTAAATAATCACATATGGAGTTGGAATTTGACTCATGTATTCAAACCAACTTCATTTAAGTCATGGTTAGATGCATTAGCTCAAATCACAGCATATTGCCATGTCATGATCACGCATCATATTGTTGCATTGCATTGATTGTGTCTTTCTGTGTTTTCCGGTAACCGTCCCCTCTCACTAGACGATGTTTCGACGATGAGTTCGATGACACCGATGAAGAGCTATGTTATCTTCAGAAGTGCCAGGCAAGCAAAACCCCCTTGTTCATCCCGATACAATCCCACCCTCTCGCTCCTGCTCTCTTTTACTGCATTAGGACAACAACGATTCATGTGTTACTTGCTGCGGTAGCTGAACCCCTTTATCCTTTGCATGACCTGTCATTCCACAGTAAATATATGAAACCCACTAGCATGAGTAGGAGTTGTTTGAGCCCATGTTGTGCCTACTCATTCATGCTTGTTTGTCATGCCTGCTACTGCTTAGAGTTGAGTCGGGTCTGATTCATCGGGAATGAATTGGAATGGTGATGAACATGTCCTACTGTGTGTGAGCTAAGTGTGTGAATACGATTTGGTAAAGGTATTGGTGAGAGGCCATGTAGGAGTACATGGTGGGTTGTCTCATTGAAGCCGTCCTCAGGAACTGAGTTCTGTGTTTGTGATCCATGAAACAGCTACTACCATGCATTGGGCCCTGAAATATGACCCCGCTCGACTTCTTAATCACCCTTGTCCTCTGTCCAGGAGTTGCAAGTAGTTTCTGGTGTTTGTAGTATGCTGGGGGCCGCACGCAGCGCTGACCGTAGGGGTGGGCTGTGTTGCGGTAGGCACGTGGACGGGCAGCCGGGCGCCCGTTTGGTGTCTCGAACCCTGTACACATCGTTCGGGGCCGTTAGTGGAAACCTCGGTCGGACTCCCTGCGGATGGAACCCGAATAGGCGATAAACCTGGACTAGAGACTTGAGTGTTTAGGTAGGTCGTGGTCTACACCCACGTCGGCTTTCGCTTGAAGTCTGCCGAGCACATGTCGTGTGCAGACGCTAAGTGGTGGAAACATGTATGAAGAAGTACACCCCTGCAGGGTTAACATCATCTATTCGAATAGCCGTGTCCGTGGTAATGGACTTCTGGGTTGCCTATAACAGTTCATAGACAAGTGAAAGTGGATACTCTAAAATACGCAAGATAAGCGTGAGTGCTATGGATGGCCTTCTCGTAGGGAGACAGAAGTGGATCCATAGTGGTGTGTTGGATGGTGAATATGTGGACTCGTGTGCGCCACCCCAAAAGAGTCGCTTGCAGTCGTAGTTCAGGTTAGCCACCGAGTCAAAGCTGGCTTGCTGCAGTTAAACTCCACTACCCCCTTTTGATACTGATGCATAAGTAGTTAGTTCTGATGTAAGTCTTGCTGAGTACGTTTGTACTCACATTTGCCTATTTTATGTTTTGCAGAGAGACGTCAGTCTCGCTAGTAGTACCGCTTGGACTTTGACGTTTAGCTTGATACCTCAGCTACGATCTTGTGCCCTCGGCAGGATCTGGTAGATAGTCAGGCTTCTCAGCCTTTTTCATTTGTAGATGTCTGTACTCAGACATGTTAAGCTTCCGCATGTGCTTTCACTTGTATGCTCTGATTGTTGGGTCATGAGACCCATGTTTGTAATATCTCGCTCCTCGGAGCCTAATGAATAAATACTTTGAGTCGTAGAGTTATGTTGTGATGCCATGTTGTATTTACTCATATCGGGCATATTGTGTGTATGAATGAAATGCTTGGTATGAGTGGGATCCGACTATCTAGTTGTTTATCCTTGGCAGCCTGTCATATGGGGAAATGTAGTCTAGTGCTTCTGAGCGATAGTAGTCCGCTACAGCCCGGTTCACCGGAGTCCTGCTAGCCCAGCACTACTGCTCGGAACACTTGACTGGCCGGCATGTGTTTCACGTCGTTCCTGTGTCTGTCCCTTCGGGGAAATGTCACGCGGTGTTATCCGGAGTCCTGCCTAGCCTGCTACAGCCCGGGTTACCGGAGTCCTGTTAGCCCAGTGCTACAGCCCGGATATATACGTTGTTGACCGACATGCTCGATGTGATTCATGTATGCCTGTCCTCATGGGTTAGTGCCGCCTTGGGTTCACGACTAGCCATGTCGGCCCGGGTTCTTTGTCATATGGATGCTAGCGACACTATCATATACGTGAGCCAAAAGGCGCAAACGGTCCCGGGCCAGGTAAGGTGGCACCCGTGGGAATACCGTGCGTGAGGCCGCAAAGTGATATGATGTGTTACATGCTAGATCGGTGTGACCTAGGATCGGGGTCCTGACAGCGTTGGTATCAGAGCCTGACTGCCTGTAGGATTACCAAGCCAAACTGGTCGAAGTTGTGTCTAGAAATGCTTTAGTTATGTAAGGGAATTGATTGTGGAAGGGAACGTAAGGCTCTTTTTACTCCTTATACCTCATGCCCTTCTGATCTGAGTCAACCTCTTCTCTTCTACGGGGGTTAAGAACTAGGCTTCTCTTCTATCTCTCAGGATGACGTGTTACTAAACCGTAGTTGCCTAGGATTGTTGAGTTCAAGCCGCTGCTCAGTTTCTACTACTTCTATGTGTTCATAGTTGGCCTCAGAACATTGATATTGTGATGTTGAGTGGTTATGCCACCATTTTGCAGGATGTCTCAAATATTTTTGAGCATTTACAGCCGTTATGCTGTCCGAGTCATCCCAGGTTTCTAAATAGTCTGAAGCATTTGCAAATCCTTTCTTTCCGTTCCCGATGTCCTTTTGGGCCAGATTAAGCACACTACCGGTCTGTGAGGTACTCCGTTGCCTCGACATATATGTTGGAGCTACTATTATGACCTTAGGTGTCTTATGAAACCATCTAGTAATCTGTCCATGTCTTGTGTTTCCGGTGTGATGATTCTGGCCACCATTCTCGAAAGCATCCCGTGATGCCGCTTAGTAGTAGGTATTCTACTCCTGGGTTCTCGAACCCGAGATTCACTCTACTCACTTCTTGTTGATAGTGTTTGCTAGTTCCATTAGGATAGTAGTAACCTTTGCATTAGTCCTCGAGGTCCATGGTAAATCCTTCTTCCCATACCATGAACTACTTATGGCAGAAGTTCATTGTTGAACCAAAAATCACAACTAGAGTGCTCTTGATGAGTTCTTCATTCTATATTGTGATTCTGCCAGTTCTACCTTTCTGCATGGGTTATCTGGAAGAAATATGTTGAACTTGGTTCGACATACTAATCCATGCATCCACAACTCAGAAAGTTATATGTTCCTTTGAGTTGTCCCTCTTTAGCTATTTCCTGGCCCTCGTCTGTTAATTGATAGTCAGGAGTAGTCGTGCATTCGTTTATCTATGCCTATTACTCTTGTGGTCCGTCAAGCCATTCTATCCGGGAATGACTAGGAGAAACAAACTCTAGTACCTTGTCCATTTCGAGGATTGGGCCAAAGTAATTGTATTCCACAGATCAAAATGCCAATCCAGCTCTTGTTCTGTTCTACCTTGGAGTGTTACCATCTTTATGTCAAGAAAGTCATGAGAATTGCACCACCTCTTATGAATTCTTGACGCAGTAATACTTCTTGCCATCATTGTTCATTCCTCGGTTTCGTGTTGTTGCAACCGGAATGCCGACTAGTGATTCGTGATGTGTGAAATCAATACTCTGAGCAACTCGTTGCTTTGTAGTAAATGGACAATATTCTCATTCTTAGTGTGTTGGTTACTAAATCATCATCCTAAGATTGATCGTGCTACCTAGTCCTTATTTCTGGTGCACTCTTCGATCAATGAGTAAGGATTGTTCAATCCCTTGTTTATTTGATCATATCATCTTGCCCTGAAAGGCAAGATTGATCTCAAGCCTAGAGGCATATCGGTGGTTCGTGATTTTCTGAATATCTTCTCGGAAGTATTACCAGGTTGTCCCCAGACTGTTATGTTGAGCTCGTGATCAAGTTGGTTCCTTGTGAACCACCCTTTCTCCAAGAATCTGTGTTAGATATCCCTGAGCTAGTTGGTTGAGCTAGACAACAACTTGGAGAGTTGGAAGATAAAGCTTGTCTGACTTAGTTCATGTTAAGGGATATCTTTTGTGGTGTGTGTTGAAGAAAGATGATATCTTCACCAATTGGTCCTCGTGATCAGTTGTTGGATGTATTGTCTTGTCAAAACTTTGACTTGAGTATGGGCTATCGTCAAGTCAAATCAAAACCAACGATGTTCGTAATGTTGTCTTACTCGTGGTTGATCCCTCGAGCATACACCATTACATCTTTTGGTCTGACCAATGCTATCACCGTGTTCACATGATGGTGGAAGTCCAGTGATATGGTAATTCCGATGAGCTGTTGTTGAGCCCATCAGCAGCATTTTGTCTCCCCCATGATTCATGTTGAACGCTACACTAGTATTGGAAATTTGGTAAGAAATGCCTTCGTGTTCCGTTCATGAAGCTTATGCCTGGATGAAAGAAGTGACTTCCTCTAGTTCATGTGCATTTGAGGCAAGTTGCCGTCGTGGATTCGAGAAAGCTTGTTTTTGTTTCCTCTGGTACCATCCCAAGTCAGTCATGCATGTGCGAAGTATGCGATGGTTTGACAGGCTCGCAACCTTCCTTCCATATGTATCCCTAGCACACCAAGCCACTGATTGAATCGTTCAAGGAGAAGAAGTTCCTTCTTAAGAGCATGCCTTATGCAGGGAATTTGATATCCTCGACGATGGTTCCCAACCAGAACTCGGTAGTGTTTTATTATAAGACTACCATGTGGTCATGCTTGTCTAGGACAGCGTGTTCACATGTGTTTAGCAGAACCAGCTCATGTTTTGGAGCTTGCTATCGTAGTTCATTTCCTGAGAATCTTGCAACGTCATTTTGTCGATTTGTGTTGCGAACTTTCATTTTTCTTTCTAGACTTGATGGGTCTGGATTATCCTGTTACCAACTAGATCTGAATCTCAGGCAGATATGATGGTTGGAACTTTTCCAAGATCTATGATGTAGGTCCCGACAAGGTTGATGTCTGGCCGACACACCTAGCTGGAAGATCTACCATTATAGTATCTTGATTGAACTATTTGACCATCTTATCCATGAGGATTTCGTGCGGCTTATTCTAGAAGTTTCTCCCTAGGGATCCTTGTGCTCTCAGTTTTCTCGACTATACCATAACCATTCAAACAGTGGAATTGCTCTCGACTGTTGAGTTATCTCCCAGTTACCAGAATCATTCCCAACATTTGCATTTTGTTCCCAGCTTGCACCGCTGTTGTGCCATTCTACCTTGGGTTCCATCCATTTCCGGTGATAAGCAAAATCATTCATTGCGTTGTCTTCAACAAGGTAGTCCACATCATCCAACCTAGTCCGAGTATGTCACCTTTCCGAGCTCCTTCAAACGATCGTTTGTGATTACCTTAGGCTGGAATAAAGAGTTCCAATGATCTCAGTATCAAAAGTAATTCTTTTTGCCACTTAAGGGAATATTTCTGCGAGTCACCTTCCCTGAGGTGCCCCGTTATGGAATCATGGCAATTTTCCTCGCTACCGTGACACCCTCCACCATCTTTCTAAGTGTGGAATTTTTGCCCATCAAATCAAACCCCGTTGTTGTTCTTCCGTCCCTCACAATGCGTTTTGTGCCTCAACTCGAGATGTTCCAACATCTCATTCCACGAGTTAATCCTGAATGCTCGATCTTCGAGGAGATCGTTTCCTATAGAGTTTCTTTCTGTCACCATCGTGTTGGATGAAGATCTCAAAAGCATGGATGTCAAAATCAATTTGAAGCAATTAATCAACATCTCTGAGAAGGACAGTTGGATCGTGAAGACCGTGTTAGCTTTGTGCTCCCTCTATCTTCTTACCTCACGTCTTGAATCTCGGGACGAGATTCTTGTTTAGTGGGGGTGAGTTGTCACAGCCCTAGAGTTTGCTTGTAACTAGTGGCATTGCATCCATGCATCATGTTTAAAATTCCAAAGAAATTTGAAATGGGGATTGTTGAAACCCTAGCACCAAATGAAATTCACTAGGTTCAACTAAAATATTTTCATTGATTCCAAATGGCTTTAAAAATGTTCATCATTTCTGGAAAAATGCTTTGAGCAGTAACCAGAGATATTGCACATTTTCCATGACATTTGGATTATTGAATTAAATCATATAGTATTTGCATTTGGGCATTTAAATTTTATATATTATTTTAAATGTCCAAATATTCATGAACTGAATTGCTGGTTATTGGAAATAATCCAAACAATGGCCACAAGCAGTCTCATGATTTTTGAAAGTGCTTAAGTATTTTTAATAAAGCCCTCAAATTTACAGAATAATAGAAAACTGAAATAAATAGAAAAGGAGAGAGAGAAAGGAACTTACCTGATAAAGCCACCAAAGCCGGCCCAGCTGTGGCCCAGCCCACCAGGCCCTCCACCGTCTTCAACCTCCTGCCAGTGGGCAGGAGGGCGTGTGCTCGCCGCGCGCGCGCCACCTCCACTCTGCTTGGCTGTCCTTCCGTCGCCTGGATCGTCTCTCGCAGCGCCACACAGCCCCCTGGTTCCTCCCGTTCACTCCCTCGAGCTCATCCCCCTCCTCTGTTCTATCTCTCGCGGCCACCCGAAAGAGCCGTCGCGGCCGACGAGCACCGCCGTGGCCACAGCCACTGCCTCGCCTCGCTGATGCGCCCAGAGGCTCCGCCTCGACCCCTTCTACCTCTCCACCTAGCCACGAGGCCCCGGACGCACCGCAGCACCGCCATCGCCGTCTTCTTTAACCTCGGTCCGCCGAGATCGCCGGCGACCGTGCGCCCGCTCCGTTGCTTCCCCGAGCTCCCCAAGACCACCGCTGCACTCCCCGTGAGCTTCTCCTTCGATCCCCACTTCCCCCTTGCTCGTTTGCGCCACGTAGCCACCGCCCCCTTCGAGCCCGAGCGCTCCTCGCCGCCGGCCATGTCACCGTCGTGGCTACGGCCGTGCAAGCACGCGTCCGAGCGTGTCACCGTGCTTAGTGCACCCCCAGGAGGCCGTAGCACCCTTCTGCGCCCCCTGCCGTGCCTCCTAGCGTCGTTCCCGTGCACGCCCGAACTCCGGCCACCGCCGCGAGCTTGCCTCCGGCAAGCTCGGGCCACCTCACCCCTGCCGTTTGCACAGATGGATGCGGGCGAGTCCCAGCTTCACGTAGAGCCCCTCCGCCGCCCATTTGGTAGCCGGAGGGCAAAACCCGAGCAACGCCGCCGTCTCTGGACGTCGCCGGCGACTAACCCCGGCGGCCGCTGACGTGGACCCGTCATTAGCACTAATCACGGGGCTAACTAACCCCCTCTCTCACTGACAGCCGGGCCCCACTGCCTAACTAATCAATTAACAATAATAGATTAAGGTTAATCTAATTGCAGCGGGCCCACGCGTCAGCTTTGACTATGCTGACGTGTACGTTGACCCAGACCCACACGTCAGCCTCTGTAGTTGACACTGTGTCACTGACCAGTGGACCCCACCGGTCAGGTTTGACCTGGACCGTGCCCCGTTGACCTGCTGACGTCATGATGATGTCAGGCTGACGCAGTAATCCTTTTCTGGAATTTAAATAAATCTTAAATGATTTATCTATTTCAGAAAATATCCAAAACTTTGAAAAATCATAGAAAATAATCTATAACTCCAATGGAAATAATTTATATATGAAAAATTATCAGAAAAATTCAAGGAATCCATTTGTACCATTTTCATGCATGTTTGAACAATGTTTGTCCTCTGTTTTGGACAAAACAAATATAGGGCATTTAAATAATCACATATGGAGTTGGAATTTGACTCATGTATTCAAACCAACTTCATTTAAGTCATGGTTAGATGCATTAGCTCAAATCACAGCATATTGCCATGTCATGATCACGCATCATATTGTTGCATTGCATTGATTGTGTCTTTCTGTGTTTTCCGGTAACCGTCCCCTCTCACTAGACGATGTTTCGACGATGAGTTCGATGACACCGATGAAGAGCTATGTTATCTTCAGAAGTGCCAGGCAAGCAAAACCCCCTTGTTCATCCCGATACAATCCCACCCTCTCGCTCCTGCTCTCTTTTACTGCATTAGGACAACAACGATTCATGTGTTACTTGTTGCGGTAGCTGAACCCCTTTATCCTTTGCATGACCTGTCATTCCACAGTAAATATATGAAACCCACTAGCATGAGTAGGAGTTGTTTGAGCCCATGTTGTGCCTACTCATTCATGCTTGTTTGTCATGCCTGCTACTGCTTAGAGTTGAGTCGGGTCTGATTCATCGGGAATGAATTGGAATGGTGATGAACATGTCCTACTGTGTGTGAGCTAAGTGTGTGAATACGATTTGGTAAAGGTATTGGTGAGAGGCCATGTAGGAGTACATGGTGGGTTGTCTCATTGAAGCCGTCCTCAGGAACTGAGTTCTGTGTTTGTGATCCATGAAACAGCTACTACCATGCATTGGGCCCTGAAATATGACCCCGCTCGACTTCTTAATCACCCTTGTCCTCTGTCCAGGAGTTGCAAGTAGTTTCTGGTGTTTGTAGTATGCTGGGGGCCGCACGCAGCGCTGACCGTAGGGGTGGGCTGTGTTGCGGTAGGCACGTGGACGGGCAGCCGGGCGCCCGTTTGGTGTCTCGAACCCTGTACACATCGTTCGGGGCCGTTAGTGGAAACCTCGGCCGGACTCCCTGCGGATGGAACCCGAATAGGCAATAAACCTGGACTAGAGACTTGAGTGTTTAGTAGGTCGTGGTCTACACCCACGTCGGCTTTCGCTTGAAGTCTGCCGAGCACATGTCGTGTGCAGACGCTAAGTGGTGGAAACATGTATGAAGAAGTACACCCCTGCAGGGTTAACATCATCTATTCGAATAGCCGTGTCCGCGGTAATGGACTTCTGGGTTGCCTATAACAGTTCATAGACAAGTGAAAGTGGATACTCTAAAATACGCAAGATAAGCGTGAGTGCTATGGATGGCCTTCTCGTAGGGAGACGGAAGTGGATCCATAGTAGTGTGTTGGATGGTGAATATGTGGACTCGTGTGCGCCACCCCAAAAGAGTCGCTTGGAGTCGTAGTTCAGGTTAGCCACCGAGTCAAAGCTGGCTTGCTGCAGTTAAACTCCACTACCCCCTTTTGATACTGATGCATAAGTAGTTAGTTCTGATGTAAGTCTTGCTGAGTACGTTTGTACTCACATTTGCCTATTTTATGTTTTGCAGAGAGACGTCAGTCTCGCTAGTAGTACCGCTTGGACTTCGACGTTTAGCTTGATACCTCAGCTACGATCTTGTGCCCTCGGCAGGATCTGGTAGATAGTCAGGCTTCTCAGCCTTTTTCATTTGTAGATGTCTGTACTCAGACATGTTAAGCTTCCGCATGTGCTTTGACTTGTATGCTCTGATTGTTGGGTCATGAGACCCATGTTTGTAATATCTCGCTCCTCGGAGCCTAATGAATAAATACTTTGAGTCGTAGAGTTATGTTGTGATGCCATGTTGTATTTACTCATATCGGGCATATTGTGTGTATGAATGAAATGCTTGGTATGAGTGGGATCCGACTATCTAGTTGTTTATCCTTGGCAGCCTGTTATATGGGGAAATGTAGTCTAGTGCTTCTGAGCGATAGTAGTCCGCTACAGCCCGGTTCACCGGAGTCCTGCTAGCCCAGCACTACTGCTCGGAACACTTGACTGGCCGGCATGTGTTTCACGTCGTTCCTGTGTCTGTCCCTTCGGGGAAATGTCACGCGGTGTTATCCGGAGTCCTACCTAGCCTGCTACAGCCCGGGTTACCGGAGTCCTGTTAGCCCAGTGCTACAGCCCGGATATATACGTTGTTGACCGACATGCTCGATGTGATTCATGTATGCCTGTCCTCATGGGTTAGTGCCGCCTTGGGTTCACGACTAGCCATGTCGGCCCGGGTTCTTTGTCATATGGATGCTAGCGACACTATCATATACGTGAGCCAAAAGGCGCAAACGGTCCCGGGCCAGGTAAGGTGGCACCCGTGGGAATACCGTGCGTGAGGCCGCAAAGTGATATGATGTGTTACATGCTAGATCGGTGTGACTTAGGATCGGGGTCCTGACAGAGAAAGTTTAATACCCGCTCACGGAAAAAGGTAAAAGGGGACGCCGGAGGACGTAGGAGCGCCGGATTGCGAAACGGACAACGGGGAAAATGCTCGGATTCATGACACGAACACGTATGCAAATGCGATGCAAATGATGACATGATATGAAATGCGTGACAAGGACAAAATGCAACATGAAGGGAAACCCAACCACGGAGGGAATATTATATCACATTGCCGAAAATGGCAAGAGTTGGAGTTACAAATATGGCAAGTTACATCTGGGGTGTTACAGTACTGCCGAAGCGGAGCCAGCTGGTGCTCCAGGAACTCCCTCAGCAGCGACGCCCCGGTCAGCTTCGCTGTCGCCATGTTGGCTGGCTTCAGATCGGCGTCCATCTTCGCCAGCATTGACTTTGCGCGGGGATCCGTGAGCTCTGCTCGGCACCAGTCGCCTGGACTCACGGGCGGCTCCGTGGGAAGGGTCAACCGAGGGTGGACGCGCCTGGCGTCAACCAATACCCACTTGCTCCGGAAGCCCTCGATCCTCTTCCCCGGATTCGAGATGGCCATGGAGCTGCCGCACGCGACGAAGCCCGCGCACGCAGAAGGGGAACCTTTGGAGGTCCGGAGGTAGAAGTAGTGGCGCAGCAGGGCCACTGAAGGCTGCACCCCCACATGCGCCTCGCAGTAGTAGGCAAAGATCGCCAGAAGAAGGATGGAGTTGGGGTGGAGATGCAGAGCTTGCAAGTTGTAGTGACGGAGGAAGGCGAGGAAGAACTCAGAGAAAGGAGGCACCAGGCCCGCTGTAATGGAGCTCACGAAGAAAGGATAGAAGGTGCTCCCTTGGCCTTCAGGGGCATCGGAGCCGACCTTGAACATCCGCACCCCGTCAATGCCCTACGCCGCAGCCATCCGGTGCAGTAGGGCGAGGCTCGCCTCCGACACGTTGGGCGAGTCCAAAGCAGGCGAGAACCAAGCTTCGGCCGGGGCCCGACGAGGCGCCATGGCTACCTAGGTCGAGCAGGTGGAGCAGATCTGGAAGCTTGGAGGAAGGGAGGAGAAACGCAAGAAAGGGGATCTAAGCAGCGGATGAAGAAGGAGAAGAACAAAGCCCGAGCGGATGCCACACCTTTAATAACCTGCGCAGTTGCAAAAGCGCCTACGTCCAATCAACCGCCACGCGGCGCCCAAGGTCGCAGGCTGTTAGGGCCCGCGGCGCTTCGCCCTTGCCCTTTCACCCCTCGGCACGGCCAAGTCCATGCGCGCCTTGGGCCCGGGGGCTACTGTCGGCGTCCTGGGAACGGGGTTCCCCAGACTTGCCTGCCTGCGGCCTGCGGCGTGGCTCAAATGGGGGCCCAGCGTGGCCCATCTTCATCAACACAAGGCTCAAGACCCTCGCGAGGGGACAAGCCTCGCGAGGCGGACGACACGACGCTTCCTCAAGCATGGCCTCCTTAGGCTGGCTCGCGAGGAGGCGGAGAGATCAAGGCGGGTACCTCACGAGGTGGCCGTGATGCAACCATGACGACCAAGGGTGCCAAGCGGGCGCCAGCCCGCGCAGCGTCTCCCTTTCCTCTTTGGTGCAAAGGGGGCAAGCGCAGGTGAGAGGATCAAGCAAAGGCACCCATTTCGGTGCAACGAGACCAAGACCAGTCCAAAGGTGGGAAGGAGGTCACCATGGAGCCCAGGACGGCGTCACCACAGGGCCTTTGGCAGGCGAAGACCAACTTTAGTCAGGATAAGTGTACCAGATGTTCCCCTTCAAATTGGCCAATTGTTGGCGCCCTTCCCGCTCAATATTTGGGAAGAGGCCCAGGGCCTTTGCCTATAAATAGGACTAGCCACCCCCAGAGTAGAGGCAATGGGATCGAGTACCAAGAAACCAGTAGGGCATCGAGAAACCAGCTAGAACGTAGCAACACCCTCAGAGAGTAAGAAGGGCGATCGAACTCCCCTAGCAGTTCATCCCCTAGCCAAGAACAGACCCTCACGAGGCTGTTCTTCCTTGTATTGTTCTTCCTCATCAGCCCGAGGCAATCCACCCACCACAAACTAGAGTAGGGTATTACACCACAATGGTGGCCCGAACTAGTATAAACCCTGTGTCTCTTGTGTTGTTCTTGCAGTAGTTAGATCCTTACGAGACGGAGAGGTAGAGGGCAAGATCTCCGCGCGCACCCCAGAGTTCGAACCTTAAGGGTCTGCCGGAACCCGTGATCCGACAGCATGCACGTATGGTGAACCGTTATGTGATGAAGTCGGAGCATGATTTATTTATTGATTGTCTTCCTTATGAGTGGCGGTCGGGGACGAGCAGTGGTCTTTTCCTACCAATCTTTCCCCCTAGGAGTATGCGCGTAGTACTTTGTTTCGATAACTAATAGATTTTTGCAATAAGTATGTGAGTTCTTTATGACTAATGTTGAGTCCATGGATTATACGCACTCTCACCCTTCCACCATTGCTAGCCTCTCTAATACCGCATACCTTTCGACGGTATCATACACCCACCATATACCATCCTCAAAACAGCCACCATACCTACCTATTATGGCATTTCCATAGCCATTCCGAGATATATCGCCATGCAACTTACCACCGTTCCATTTGTTATGACACGCTTCATCATTGTCATATTGCTTTGCATGATCATGTAGTTGACATCGTATTTGTGGCAAAGCCACCTTTATAATTCTTTCATACATGTCACTCTTGACTCATTGCATATCCCGGTACACCGCCGGAGGCATTCACATAGTCATATTTTGTTCCAAGTATTGAGTCGTAATTTCTGAGTTGTAAGTAAATAAAAGTGTGATGATCATCATTATTAGAGCAATGTCCCAAGTGAGGAAAGGATGATGGAGACTATGATTCCCCCACAACTCGGGATGAGACTCCGGACGAAAAAAAGTGGCCATAAAAAAAGAGAGAAAAAGGACCAAATAAAAAAAATGAGAGAAAAAGAGAGAAGGGACAATGTTACTATCCTTTTGCCACACATGTGCTTCAAAGTAGCACCATGATCTTCATAATAGAGAGTCTCCTATGTTGTCACTTTCATATACTTGTGGGGATTTTACATTATAGAACTTGGCTTGTATATTCCAATGATGGGCTTCCTCAAAATGCCCTAGGTCTTCGTGAGCAAGCGAGTTGGATGCGCACCCACTTAGTTTCTTTTGTTGAGCTTTCATACACTTATAGCTCTAGTGCATCCGTTGCATGGTAATCCCTACTCACTCACATTGATATCTATTGATGGGCATCTCCATAGCCCGTTGATATGCCTAGTTGATGTGAGACTATCTTCTCCTTTTTGTCTACTCCATAACCACCATTCTGTTCCACATATAGTGCTATATCCATGGCTCACGCTCATGTATTGCGTGAAGATTGAAAAAGTTTGAGAACATCAAAAGTATGAAACAATTTCTTGGCTTATCATCGGGGTTGTGCATGATTAAATACTTTGTGTGATGAAGATAGAGCATAGCCAGACTATATGATTTTGTAGGGATAACTTTCTTTGGCCATGTTATTTCGAGAAGACATGATTGCTTTGTTAGTATGCTTGAAGTATAATTATTTTCATGTCAATATTAAACTTTTGTCTTAAATCTTTTGGATCTGAACATTCATGCCACAATAAAGGAAATTACATTGAGAAATATGCTAGGTAGCATTCCACATCAAAAGTTATGTTTTTATCATTTACCTACTCGAGGACGAGCAGGAATTAAGCTTGGGGATGCTTGATCCGTCTCCAATGTATCTATAATTTTTTATTGTTCCATGCTATTATATTATCTGTTTTGGATGTTTAATGGGCTTTACTAAGCACTTATATATTATTTTTGGGACTAACCTATTAATCGAAGGCCCAGTGCAAATTGCTGTTTTTTGCCTATTTCAGTGTTTCGCAGAAAAGGAATATCAAACGGAATCCAAATGGAATGAAACCTTCGGGAGAGTTATTTTTGGAACAAACGTGATCCAGGGGACTTGGAGTGGACGTCAAGAAAGAAGCAAGGAGGCCACGAGGCAGGTTGGCGCGCCTGCCCCCCTGGGCGCGCCCCCACCCTCGTGGGCCCGTCGCAGCTCCACCGACCTACACTACAAAAAAAGACACATCAGTGACATTTTGGGCCGAACGAAAATCTTTTCTGTCATACTTATGACACAGTATCATCATAGATGTGGTGGGGTCCTACTTCTATGACAAAAAATCATGGCAAAAAATGGGCTTTTCGTCCTGGGCGGGCCGGAGACGCAGCTACATGACATTCTTTGGGTCGTCCATGATGGAAAAAAAACGTGGTAGAAGCGAGGGCGAGGAAAATATCGGGGTGTTCCCGGTTACGATGGGTGGTCGGGGCCGAGCGATGCGCGTTTCTCTCGTACACGCGTGGGGTGCGAGGCGTTGGGCTCTAACTGATCCCGAGCAATTGCACTGCAGGCTACGCGTTACTGAACCCGAGCGATCGATCGATGCCTGTTAACTGAACCTGATCGAGCGATTCCTTCGCTACATCTGCTAACTGAAGCCGATCGATGCTGCCTCTGGATGAACATTGAGGGTTGCGGGGGGGGGGGAGGGGGGTTGGATGAACAGCTCCCGGTGGGGGTGGATGAACAGGACCCCGTGGTGTTGCCTCTGGATGAACAGTACCCCGATCGTTCGAGCCGGTTGGGGGTGGATGAACAGGACCCCGTGGACGGCAGGATGAAAAGGACCACCCCATGGAGGGCAGGATGAACAGTAGACGGCGGAGGGTAGGATGAACAGTAGCCCATGGAGGGGTGGTTGAACAGGAGCCCGTGGAGAGGGCTGGTTGAACAGTAGCTGGTGGAGTAGCGCGCGATGGAGGCTGGATGAACAGGAGCCCATGGATGAACAGTCGCAGGTGGAGGCTGGAGGAGGTCGACGGTGGATGAACAGTAGCCCGTGGAGGCTGGAGGGGGTCGACGGTGGAGATGAACAGTATCCCGTGGAGTCCCGTTTTGCGGTACGCCACACCCCTCTCAATGAACAGGACCCCCGTTTCGACCGTAGCGCTCCAACACAAGTCCGTTTCCTCCGTTTTGCAGTACGCCACACCCCTCCCGATCAATAGGACCCCCGATTCGACCGTAGGAGGCCCGTTTCCTCCGTTTTATGGTAGAACACAAGGCCGTTTCCTCGGTTCTGCAGTACGTCAGGCCTCCTTTCCAACAACTGTTCCGTCCAAGCCCTCCCAATGAACAAGACGACGCATTCCATTCCGACCCAGCCGGTTGGCTCCCCATGAACACGACGACGACGTTGTTTCTCCGTTCCGACCCAGCCATGTACATGAGCCCTGGCCGGACATATGCACGAGTAGGCGTTCGAGACCCTGCCCGTATGTACGTACGTGGCCGTGTTTTCTTTCTTGCACACTGGCCGCTGTACGTACGTGTACATGCTACGTGCGCCTCTACATCGACCAGTATGTACGTACATGTTCGCGACCAGAATGACAACGCTACGTACGCTTCGACCAGGTGGGTCCCGACTGTCAGTCACTTCCTTGCGTGCGAAGATGTAGTTGGTGGGTCCCAGCAGTCAGGGGGTGAGGGAGTCCTGGATTAGGGGGTGTCCGAATAGCCGGACTATACCTTCAGCTGGACTCCAGGACTATGAAGATACAAGATTGAAGACTTTGTCCCGTGTCCGGATAGGACTTTCCTTGGTGTGGAAGGCAAGCTTGGCGATGCGGATATTCAAGATCTCCTACCATTGTAACCGACCTAGTGTAACCCTAACCCTATCCGGTGTCTATATAAACCAGAGGGTTCTAGTCCGTAGGACAACTTCATCATACAACAATCATACCATAGGCTAGCTTCTAGGGTTTAGCCTCCTTGATCTCGTGGTAGATCTACTCTTGTACTACCCATATCATCAATATTAATCAAGCAGGAGTAGGGTTTTACCTCCATCGAGAGGGCCCGAACCTGGGTAAACTTCGTGTCCCTTGTCTCCTGTTACCATCCAGCCTAGACGCACAGTTCGGGACCCCCTACCCGAGATCCGCCGGTTTTGACACCGACATTGGTGCTTTCATTGAGAGTTCCTCTGTGTCGTCGCTTTTAGGCCCGATGGCTCCTTTGATCATCAACGACGATGCAGTCCAGGGTGAGACTTTTCTCCCCGGACAGATCTTCGTCTTCGGCGGCTTCGCACTGCGGGCCAATTCGTTTGCCCGCCTGGAGCAGATCGAAAGCTACGCCCCTAGCCATCAGGTCAGGTTTGGAAGTTTGAACTAGACGGCTGACATCCGCGGGGACTTGATCTTCGACGGACTCGAGCCACAGCCAAGCGCGCCGCACTGTCTTGATGGGCATGATCTAGCTCTGCCGCCGAACAGTGCCCTGGAGCCCGTACACGCGTCGGTTCCGACCCTTAATTCGGAACCTGCGGCGCCGATCGAGGGTAAGCGGTTGGACGTCACCCCGGGGGCTGCGATCTCAAAAGCGATCGAGCCAAACGCCAGCCCCGCACTCTGCATGACCCGTGACTTTGAGGATCCGGATTCCCTTTCGGACTCCGAACCTCCCCCGCCTCTATCAACCGAATCCTATTGGGCGCCGGTCATGGTGTTCACCGCCGCGGACATCTTTCAGCACTCGCCCGTTGGCGACATCCTGAACTCACTAAAGTCTCTCTCTTTATCGGGAGAGCCCTGGCCAGACTATGGCCAGCAAGGATGGGATACAGACGATGAAGAAACTCAAACCCCACCCACCACCCACTTTGTAGCCGCTGTCGACAATTTAACCGACATGCTTGACTTCGACTCTGAAGACATCGACGGTATGGACGACGATGCAGGAGACGAACAGGAACCAGCACCTGTAGGGCGCTGGAAGGCCACCTCGTCATATGATATCTATATATATGGTGGATACTCCAAAAGATGGAGATGGCGATGGAACAACGGAGGATGATACCTCCAAGAAACAGCCAAAGCGCCGGCGTCAGCGGCGCCGCTCTAAATCCCGCCAAAGCAAAAAACGGTGATTCCGGCACGGGAGATAATACTACCCCGAAGAACACCCCCTCCAGCAAGATTCGGCACAGGAAGATGGAGAAGCCAGCCCTCATGAGAGGGCGGCAGACCGAGAGGTTGAGGACGATAACTACATGCCTCCCTCCGAAGACAAGGCAAGCCTCGACGACGACGAATTCGTCGTACCATCAGACCCCGCCGAACAAGAGCGTTTCAAGCGCAGGCTTTTAGCCACGGCAAGCAGCCTCAAGAAAAAGCAACAACAACTTAGAGCTGATCAAGATTTGCTAGCTGGCAGATGGACTGAAGTCCTTGCGGCTGAGGAGTGTGAACTCGAACGCCCCTCCAAGCGTTACCCAAAGCGCAGGCTGCTACCCCGATTAGAGGAGGAGGCACCAACATCACCAGCGCACGACATGGCCGACCGGCCACCTCATGGCCGCGACAGAGAGGCCTCTAAGCCTTCCACTCAAGCTTGCCCCGACGCCGCTCAAAACATCCTAAGGCACGGGAAAACGCGCCGGACCTGCAAGATATACTGGAGGACAAGGCAAGGCAAACAAGGTCGATCTACGGATCGCGCGGGCGCCCCACGACATGTGACGGTGATCGTCACTCCGGATACGATCAATCAGGCCGGGCCGAACACAATGGACAAAGCTCCTCCGAGCTGCGCCATGATATAGCCCAGTATAGAGGCGCCGCACACCCACTATGCTTCACAGATGAAGTAATGGATCATAAAATCCCAGAGGGCTTTAAACCTGTAAACATCGAATCATACGATGGCACAACAGATCCAGCGGTCTGGATCGAGGATTATCTCCTTCATATCCACATGGCCCGTGGTGATGATCTACACGCCATCAAATACCTCCCACTCAAACTCAAGGGACCGGCCCGACATTGGCTCGATAGCTTGCCAGCAGACTCAATCGGTTCTTGGGAGGACCTGGAAGCCGCATTCCTCGACAACTTCCAGGGCACTTATGTGCGACCACCGGATGCCGATGACCTAAGCCACATATTCCAGCAGCCAGAGGAATCGGCCAGGCAATTCTGGACACGGTTCCTAACAAAGAAAAACCAGATAGTCGACTGTACGGACGCTGAGGCCCTAGCAGCCTTCAAGCATAATATCTGTGACGAGTGGCTTGCCCGGCACCTGGGACAGGAAAAGCCGAAATCTATGGCAGCCCTCACGACACTCATGACCCGCTTTTGCGCGGGAGAAGACAGCTGGCTAGCTCGCAGTAACAACTTAGCAAAGAAGCCTGGTAATTAGGATACAAAGGACAAATGTGGCAGGACACGCCGGAACAAGCAAAAGCGCCGTGTTAACAGCGACAACAACGAGGATACAGCAGTAAATGCCGGATTCAGAGGCTATAAATCCGGTCAGCGAAAAAAGCCATTCAAAAAGAATACTCAGGGCCCGTCCAGCTTGGACCGAATACTCGACTGCTTGTGCCAGATACGTGGCACCCCCGAAAGGCCAGCAAATCACACCAATAGGGATTGTTGGGTGTTCAAGCAGGCAGGCAAGTTAAGAGCCGAAAACAGAGACAAGGGGCTGCACAGCGATGACGAGGAGGAGCCCAGGCCGCCGAACAGCAGTGGACAGAAGGGTTTTCCCCCACAAGTGCGGACGGTGAACATGATATACGCAACCCACATTCCCAAGAGGGAGCGGAAGCGTGCGCTACGAGACGTATCCGCGCTGGAGCCAGTCGCTCCAAAGTTCAACCCATGGTCCTCCTGCCCGATCACCTTTGATCGAAGGGACCATCCCACTAGCATCCATCATGGCGGGTTTGCCGCATTGGTTCTTAACCCAATTATCGACGGATTTCATCTCACAAGAGTCCTCATGGACGGCGGCAGCAGCCTGAACCTGCTTTACCAGGATACAGTGCGCAAAATGGGCATCGATCCCTCGAGGATCAAGCCCACAAAAACGACCTTTAAAGGCGTTATACCAGGTGTAGATGCCAGCTGCACAGGCTCAGTAACACTTGAAGTGGTCTTCGGATCTCGGGACAATTTCTGAAGCGAAGAGTTAATCTTCGATATAGTCCCGTTTCGCAGTGGCTATCACGCCCTGCTCGGGTGAACCGCATTTGCAAAGTTCAATGCGGTGCCACACTACGCATATCTCAAGCTCAATATGCCAGGCCCTCGAGGAGTAATTACAGTCGATGGAAACACCGAGCGCTCCCTCCGAATGGAGGAACACACGGCGGCCCTCGCAGCAGAAGTACAAAGCAACCTTCTCAGGCAATTCTCCAGTCCAGCCGTTAAAAAGCCAGACACCGCCAAGCGCGCTCGGAATAACCTACAACAAGGCCGCCTGGCACGTTCCGAGCAGGCATAGCAGTGCGAACCCAACCCCAGCCCTCGCGACATAGCGAAACCAGTGCTTCGCGTACATAACTACGCTCTTGAAATACCATGGGCGCAGGGGAAGGGGCACAATAATGGCAAACCCAAAATACGACCTAAAACGTACTAGGGGCTGCCAAATTCTTCTTCTTTTCACTTACTTTCAGGACTCCATACTTCGGACGACCTGTTCGGCAACTCAACCGCCGTACAAACAACACAAGACCCAGGGAAGCAGACAAGCCATGCCGCACTATGGAACCCGAAGGTGGTCTCTGTTACGAGCAGTATACCTGTTTTTGAATACAATTCCGCGGCCTGCCCCTGGCAAGGACATGTTAAATAGTCCAATATATTTTGCTTATCGCACTATTTGTGTCGTTCTGCTTTGATAGCAGCCTCTTTATAAACAATGCATAGCTTCTTGTCTATTTTTTGCATTATCCCCTTTTTTATATATATGTTCATTAATGACATGTGGCACCCGTACACTGTGGTACGGCAAATACACCAGGGGCTTCAGTACCCCTTAATATGGTGTAAGAAGTCCGAACACTTCATAAGTGCGGCACCCCGAACTTATAGCACTATATGCATTGGCTCCGAATCATGATTTGGGTCAATAGTTGGGTTTGCCCGGCTCCTATGTTTTGGTGCCTTACGCTCCGCTATATCGGCTAAGGTAGCACTAGGAGAACCACTGTGATTGTGCCCCGGTTGAGCTGGGTTAAGCACCTCAGTGGAGAAAGCTAAAACTGTCTGTCATGATGAGGCGAGAGACCGCTTGCTGTTCGAGAGGTTTTTCGAGTCCCTAAAGACTTATGCCGCTTCGAGCGAGGAGCCGGCTTTGTCCGGCCAAGGCGTGGATAGCGCCCCGAACTCGGTCTTCTGAACTAGGGGCTTCGCCGAAATTTAAAATTATAAAGTTCTATGGCTAAGTGAGAGTGTTCAAGCAATATAGTACGATTGCCTGGTTCGTTGTGCTGAGCGCCTCCCTCGAAGGACCCAAATATGGGAAAAAGAGCGCTCAAGTTTATCCCGAACACCCCAGCACTAGTGGCATGGGGGCGGAAGCCGACGACTCGCCATCTCTCAATTTTTTTTAAACGGCCGCATAGAAAATAATATTTTAAATTCAACAAGCATTGCTTAGCGCATATGAACAAGTTTTCAGCGCACAGGATAAACACGAGCGAGTTCATTCAAAAATTACATCCTTGGTACATTCACCTACCACAAGGCGGGCACCCGCAAGAACATCCTTATAGTAGTTCTCGGGCTTGCGATGCTCCTTCCCCGGCGGCGGCCCGTCCCTCACAAGCTTCTCACCGTCTAGCTTACCCCAGTGCACCTTTGCACGGGCAAGGGCCCTACGGGCACCTTCGATGCAGACGGAGCGCTTGATGACATCGAGCCTTGGACAGGCCTCCACCAGCCGCCGCACCAGCCCGAAGTAGCTTCCAGGCAGGGCCTCTCCGTGCCACAGCCGAACTATGAAGCCCTTCATGGCCTGTTCGGCTGCCTTGTGGAGCTCGACCAACTGTTTCAGCTGGTTGCTCAAGGGCACAGGGTGTCCGGCCTCAGCATACGGAGACCATAACACCTTCTCCGTCGAGTTGCCCTCTACAGCTCGGTAGAATGCGGCGGCGTCAGATACACTGCGTGGAAGATCTGCGAATGCCCCTGGAGAGCTCCGGATTCGGGTAAGTAACAAGTAGTTTACTTTTATATTTCGGCTTTGCATAAAGAATGCCTTACCCGCTGCTATCTTTTTCATCTCCTCCAACTCTTGGAGGGCCTTTTGGGCTTCGGCCTTGGCGGACTTGGCAGTCTCAGAGGCCGCCGCGAGCTCGGACGCTTGCGTTTTTGACTCAAGCTCCAAACTCTCATGTTTTTTCATAAGATCCTGAAGCTCTTGTCGCACCTCGCCGACCTGGGCCTCAAGATTCTCTCGCTCGGTGCGCTATGTGGCCGCTTTCTTTTCGGCCTCGGACAACGCCTGCTTAAGGGTCGCCACCTCAGTCGTGGCCCCTACAATAAGCAGTACAATCCTGTTAGTTTTTGCAATCACGTCTTTTATATAGGCATTTTTTCTGTAAGGTATTTCTTACCTTCTTTCTCCTCGAGCTGCCGCTTGGCAAGGCCGAGCTCTTGCTCGGTCTGCTTGAGGCCCTGTTTCAGGGCACCCACCTCCGCAGTCAGTGCAGCAGTGGCTAGCAGCAAAGCCTGCATACGCATATTTGACTCTTTTTTGTTAGACTCCTGCGAAATTTAATAGATCCTCTATTCGGCTTTTCTTTCCGAACGCCAAACAGAGCATCAGGGGCTACTGTCTATGCGGTTATATTCTTACATATTTTTTACTTACCTTGAAGCCTGTTAGAAGGCTAGCGCAAGCTTCGTTCAGTCCGCTCTTGGCAGACTGAACCTTCCGGATCATCGTACTCATAATAGTACGGTGCTCCTCGTCGATGGAGGTGCCGTCAAGCACCTCCAGCAGACTGTCCGGCACCTCCGGTTGGACAGAGGCCTCCGGCTCAGAAGGCTTGCTCCACTTGACAGGAGTTCGCCTGCCGCGGTCCGGAACCGTTGAAGATTCCGGCGCGGTGTCCGGCTCAAAGCCGGACTTGGAGCCCTTGGGGGTTTTGTCCCCTTTACTCCTGGAGTCCGGGAGGTCGCCTTGCGTCTCCTCCAGGACCACCTCCTCCTGCCCCGGAGCTCGTTGCGACACCACTTCGGCGTCGTCTGCAGTGCGGGGGGAGACAGCGAGCGGAACTGAGTTCACGTCCGACGAATCCAGGGAGCCGCTCGACGACTCGTCGAGTTCGGCCCGGGGCGGGCTGCACAATTATGTTCGGCATTAGGGAAAGCTGAACGACAAAGGAATATTATGAGTCACTCTGGTATCTGAATACTTACGATTTCGCCGGGCGCTTGGCCCTATCCGGCCATTCCTCGTCGTCCTCGTGGGCGTTGGGGGAGTGGTCCGGCGGAGGGGTCTTCCTCCTCTTGGACCCTTCGGCCTCCCCCGTTGGGGCGGCCTTCCTTTTCTTTCCTCCCCCCGTTGGTGGGGGAGAGGTTTCTTCTTCCTCCTCCTCGTTTTCACGGGAGGAGAGCGTCTCGGAATCATCAGATGACGAGTCCGACACCACCACATTACGGGCACTCTTTCGAGTCCCCGTGGCCTTCTTATTCTTGGCCTTCTTCTCCGGCACCACATAAGGCGCCGGAGCCAACAACTTCACTAGGAGAGCAGGGGCTGGATCTTCGGGCAAGGGAGCCGGACAGTTAATCGGTCCGGATATCACCTGCCAAGCCTGTCAAAGGTAAGGGAGTTTAGATCCCGCATGGAGTCAAACTATGAAAAAACTTAAGCATCCTGTGAAAGGTGAAAATAGCTTACCTCGCTAGCGTGATGCTGCGAGTTGTATCCATGGTCCTCGGAGGGGGATGTGGGAGCCTCGGCGCCTTTGGTTAGCACCTTCCAGACATCTTCATACGTCGTGCAGTTGACGTCGCAGTACTATTCGATTTGACAACTACAACTAGTATATTATAAAAAACAAAGAAGGGTAGTAGAGATAGAGATAAGAATAGAGACTAGGGAGGAGCACCATCTACTCCTTCGTGGGCTACTCCTACGCTCCATTCGGCGGCCGCAGCGTCCCCTACAGCCACTCCCTCCTGCGCTCCATTCGGCGGGCACTGTTGAAATTTGGGGAGCGCACTCTCGCGACTGCTAGCAGCGACGACTTCACCGACGATGACTTCTTCCCCGACCTCGGCAACCTCTTCCTCAACGACATGGGCGACAACCTCAATGCCAATGGTGCTGCTCCCGTTGCACCGTATGTGTTTCTGCCCTTCTATTTGAAATCGTGGTAGAATTCATGTTTCTAGTCTGTGTCCTAGATTCGATCTGTTCATCTACTATGGCAGTCCGCATGATTAGTTTAATCTCTGTTATAGCCGTCATTATTTATTTCGTGCTTATTCAGACTAAATCTCATAGTAACTTGCTCATATATTCAACTAACGGAAGTCCCCTACAGCCACTCCCGTTTCATGGACGCCCTGGTCGATGCCTCCAAGGAGCCCTTCGTCTACTGCTATGAGTGCCAGGTGCCATTTTGGGGCTCGCCGGTGGACATCGTGAATCACCTGACACAGGCGTGCGGCAATCACTACTGGCCCTTGGCGAAGAACATCAAGTACGAGACGTGCTACCCGTTCACCATGCCGGAGTCGCTGGAGGATCAGCGCGGCCTGCTAGTCTTGGAGGAGGACGGCAACGTCTTCCTCTTGATCGTGGCCATCGGCGAGGCCCGCGCAGGCCGCCGCCACATCTCTGTAGTGTGCGTCAGGGGCGATGCTGCTTACGCTGACACTGACACGAGGTTGATGTACGCGTGTGTGCTCACTATTACTACCCCTCGGAGGTACGTGGGCGGCGACACTGGCTACGCCAAGCATACTTGGACTCTGCCGAGCTGGGACCTTCCCGCTGATGTGGACATGGAAAAACCATGGTGTTATTTGAACTCCAACAATGTGCACCGGGACTCCAAGGAGGTTCACCTGGACATCTGCATTTTCAAGTTAAGTGCTGATCATTAGTCTTCGCTCAATGTAATCCGCTGTCTAAGCATGTGGAGACTTCCATGCATGATCTTCCTCTATTGGAGTATCGCGCATGAATAAAAGTGTATCCATTTATGGTTTAGTAGAATCTTCCATGTATGAATTTTTACTACAGTACTGGTGAAAGACTAATGATGAACCATTTCTTACATATCCTCTGCCCCCTCCTAAGTCATCCTGATGTAATCCCTCCGTTTAGGTGTATAAGGGCATGGTTAATACTTAAATAGTATAGCCAACTGTTGACTATAAGAAAGTGCCATGTCATCTGTAGCCAACATGTATAACAATGGGTACTCAAAAACTAATTCTTGAAGATCCATTTCATGCAAAGCACAATAAGGGTTATTTCTTCACAAGTTTTGGATGCAGGTTGAACAATTGAACGCTTTTGTTTGCAAAAGATACTTTTTATCTATTTCACCCGGATGTTTGTGAGCTCTAGTGATGAAATAATATCCGAACAAACCTATCGATACCCGTTACACATGAGATGACCCCCACATCCTTTGTCAAACTAAACAACTCCCCGATCAATGCATTTCACTCTTCCATGCAACGCACGGGCACCTTACTACTCCATCCGTTTCTTTTTAGTCCGCATATAAGGTTTGGTCTACGTCAAGCTTTGTAGAGTTTGACTAACTTTATATTAAAAAATATAAACATTCACAATATGAAATCAATATTATCAGATGCACCATGAAACATATTTTCATACTATATAGTTTTAGTATTGTAGATGTTTATATTTTTTATATAGATTTGGTCAAACTTTGTGTAGTTTGACTTTGAACAAATCTTATGTGCGGAGTAAAAAGAAACGGAGGGAGTATAGATTAGTACGACCAAAAATTGTACTAACATTATATATAATACGATAAATGATGATGCATGTCACCTAAAATTATAGGAGTGTCATTGAAAACTATGTTCAAATACGAATCCAACGATATTGTTTTTGTTGACATGCACTAACATTTTGTCAGTTAAATCTTCAGTCAAATTGAATGGGGGATAAACCACGTCCGATGTAGTCGTACTAGTGTAGAGGGCGGCGCTGCACGGGAGTCTCACCCCGCTCGTGGCGCGGCAGTAAAGCCGTCATATCACAAAACCCAACCACTCCCAGTAATAAGTGTCCTGGTAAAATAAAGGGACAAGCAACCATCACATCCCTCCGTCTTTTTTGCATTTCATCTCTCTGCATTTACTTCCTCCGGTTCATCTCGCACACTCGATCCCTAGCTACTACTCCTAGGGCCAGTTCTTTTGGCGGCTTCCCCAGCTTTTCCCATAAGACTAGTCACAGTGGAGAGTAACATTAAGGCACCTCACTCATTTATTTGGGCTTCTAAACTACTACTAGTAGTACCTCCGTCCTGTTTTATTCCTCTCCATTGTAATTTGTGCTAAATTTTGACCAAAGATTTAACTGATAAAATGTTAGTGCATGTGACATGCACTAACATTTCATTAGTTAAATTTATGATCAAAATTTGACACATATTACAATGGGGACCAATAAACCAGGACGGAGGTATTAGTTATGGGATTACTAATCTAGAATCCTAAAAGAACTGGCCCCAGGTACTCCTACTAGTAGTAGTACTCAAGTTGGAATTCCAATTGCACGACACAACTTGTTAGGCAAAAAATTCGATACAGGGTGTAGGAAGCGGTTTGGGAATTTGTATGCCTTTCCAACTAGTTAGATACTCTGTACAAAGTACGACAGAGAAATAACCATAGAGAAGCTAAAAGTAAACAATCAAACGAGCATTTTTGCATTTGTTTTGCATTGAATCGTTTCACAAGCTTGACTAGTGTTGTTTTTCTACTTTTACAAAAACGGCATCTTAATGTTAAAACGTGCATTTGCACGTACATAAGTAATAGTAGTACTTCGTTCGTCTAGGTGTATAAGTCTTCCCTCCTTCTTAGTCACGATGCACAACCAAAGATGACTTATTGACCTGGACGGAGGGAGTAGCACAGTCTGCAAGCATATATCGAGAGAGACGTGTAGTGCGATAGTATATAGTAAAGTTTGTGCTATATGGACGTACTTGCAAAATGCGTATGAATACACAAGGTTTCCAAACTTCCCCTTTTACATACTTAATTAAGGATGCTAAAAATTCCTGAACGTTCGGGACTTATCATTTGCGTCCCAAAACTAATGAGATCGCCTTACGAAACAAAAATTATACTCCTCCTAAAAGCCACGCCGCTCGCAGGAGTGCTTGCGGCGCGCCACAAATGCCCTGGTGTGCGGCCGTTTCCCAGCGCACTGACACAACGCCTCTTCCTTAGCCTCGCAACTCGCGAGGTGCTGATTGGCGGCTTGCCGGCGGTCGAGCGTGATCTCACCGGTGTGGTGATCCGGCGCCAACAGGTACTCCTCCTCGCTGGAAGCGTGCACCCAGTCCATGTACCGCCAAGCGTAGATGAGGCGCTTGGGCCCGACTGCACTCAAGGCGTCGGCACGGGCGTCCTCTGCCACCCTCACGGCCCTCGCACGAGCCTTCTGCCAAAGAGACAATTGCCTGACTCTCTCAGACGCGACATAGGCCTCCCAGGCAGCTTGTTCCGCGGTGCGCTTCTCTTCCTCGGTCTTCTTCTCTGCCTATATTTTGGCGTGCTCTGCTGGAGGCAAAGCCTCCCACAAGGCGACATCCATTTCTTTCCAAAGCTCCTCAAGGCTGGGGGGCTCGGTGGGCGGCGCGGCGTTCTCCTCGTAGCAGGGAGCCGACGCGTCCTCCGTCGCGCGTGCTGGCGAGATTGGGAATACCGACGCGTCCACCTCGATGCGTCACAGCAAGGAGCAGAACGCCGACGCGTCCTCCTCGACTAGTGGCGGTGAGGAACGAAACGGCGACGCGTCACATCGTGGCGAGGAGCTGAACGACGACGCATCATCCTCGACTAGTGGCGGCGAGGAATGGAATGGCAACGCGTCGCATCGCGGCGAGGAGCGGAACGCCGACGCATCCTCCTCAACTAGTGGCAGCGAGGAACGGAACGACGACGCATGACCGTCCGCGCGGTGCAGCGAGGGCGCCTAGGGCTTGGGAGGGGCGATGCCATGGTGGTCGACGTGAGAGGGAGGGGGAGGAGATAGCGATGAATGTGAACATGAGGGGGAGGAGATAGCGATGTCGTGGGAGGCGTAGATTTTATAGCGAGCAATGGCACACCTACGTAACATATGGACTAGGCTAGACTGACTTAACTGCAGGTCCAGTTGCGTCACTGACATGTGGGCCAGACCCCTGTTGGGCCTATATGTCAGTGAACCAATGCACCTGCAGTTAAGTAACAACTACGTGGGCATATTTGTTAGAGTAAATTACGGGGGAGGGAAGGGGTGGAAATATTGCTGGTCACAACGGATTGGACGAGCGCGGGGGGGAGGAGAGTCATGCATGCAGATTTTTTCCACACGGGGTGGAGTGGTGGGACCGCCGGAGGGAGAAGGAGAGTCTGGCTGGCATATTGTTTCCACACATGGAGAGGAAAAGATTTGGAGACAAAGGGGCTTCCTGCAGGTATGGGGAACGGTGCATAATAAATCTCATCTTGCATGCCGGGCTAGGTATAGTCTCAAGTCATTAAAAACATACACGCCCCAATCATGTTGATATTTCAAGGTGCACTAAATTATTGCATGCGATGATTAAGGCTGGCCATAATGGTGGTATCTTAGCTGGTATCATGCACACGGGAATAGCAAACATGTTGATGTGGCAAAGAATTAAAGAAGAGAGGGGGGTTAGAGTAACTAGTGTTCATGCATGCATTGGTAAACACATTTTTTTGTGAAGAACTACAAAAACTATTCCACCGCCTCTATCTTGCTAAGAGTAGGTCAAAATTTCGAATCGAGCCCTTTAAACTAGAAGGGAGGTAGTAGTACTCTAATAACTAACCTTGGCCCTGTTTGGATCCATGTGTTAGAGTTAGTTTGGGTTAGTTTGAACTCAACTAACCCAAAAAAATCTAACCCACCCAAGAGGTGCTTTATACTACTCATTATAATCTGTATTGTAGATATTGATATTTTTAGTATAAATGGTTGACGGAAGTAAAAAGGACCAGAGGGAGTATCATGCATGCGCAGTACGCAAAAAAATTTGCTCATTTATAGCCAGTCAAAGTCTCAAAGGGCGCGACCGCGCGAGGGAGGCGAAGGTCGTGGGAGGCGCAACGGTTAACGAAATTAATTGAAGTTACACACAAGCCGGCATGGTGTGCGAACAGGCAGAAGCTATGCCATCAGGCCTACGATATGGGTCTAGTAGACATGGCATCTAGTGGGTCCCGCATAGTTCTCGAGAACTCTTTGGTGGCTTGCAGCCGTTTATCCTCCGGGTAAGCCAGCAACCCCACACCGTTCGCACTCCCTACTCGTCCGCGTCTTCTACTAGTACAGTACCTTACAACAGTTTTCTCCCAGTCGTCCCGTCCTTCCACATTATGGCAGTTCCACTAATCCTAACCCTCCTCCCAAATCCATGGCATCCCAAATCTCCATGATCAGCGATGAGTACAATGTTAGAACCATCACCGGCGATGAGTTCGATGTTGTAAGGTCGCTTCAAACGCATGATTGAAAACTCAAATGATGAGTGGGTCGCTGGGCTAGATGTTGAGTACACACAGTCCTGGGAAGCGAGAAGAAACTAAAGGAGGCAGAGAAGAAGAAGCCCGCTGTGATCCAGGTTTGCGTGCATGACTTATGCTTGGTCTACCACATATGCCATGCCGACGTTGAGTGCGAGGAATTTAAGAAGTTCCTCAAGGGCGGTCGAGTCAAATTCGTTACTATAGACTTTAGGAACGACAAGGAAATCCTGGGTCGGATAGGCCTCGTTGTAGGCGACCCCTTCGACCTCCAGAAGGAAGGGTTGGTGTCCTCCTCTCAGCCTTCAATGCTAACCCTGGCAGCAACCCTGATTGTTTGTTCCTACGCTAAACTGAAGAAACCTCATCACGAGTTTCATCATGCATGGGAGTCGAAGACATTAGATGAAGATCACATCCTGTACGCAGCAATGGATGCCTACCTTTGTTTAAATATATACAAGGGTAGGATGAAGAAGCAGAGCCCAGTGTCCGGTTCAAGCAAAGAAGCATCGGCGAAGAGGAAGAGGGACAAGGACGAAGTCGAGGACGTGGACTCGGACTCCTTGTAGGTGGCAGTGCCGTCGCTCATGCTGGTTCTACTGCAGTGTCAAGCGGACTAGTTGCTTAGTTTATTTTCAAGGGTGTGTAGTGCTGAGGCCCCAACAGAACTATGTTTATGTTCTTTCTCGTTATTTGAACTCTTTAGTACGTATAGTAGTACTAGTACTATGTCTTACTACTGTTCTTATTGCAGTTGGTACTACAGCTCGTATCTTCGTGTTCCAACTGTAGTTAATACGTTCGTACTAGTAGTATAATTTGGGTCAGTTGATTTGTGAAAGAAGTTCGACGGAGTGAAGAAAGAAGACGATAGGGTGCCCATGATCTATCTTATGAGTGTTGGGTGTGGAATGCAGTTCGCTGGAAAAAATGGATCGTGCCCGGGGTTAAATGGATGTCAGGGGTGGGGGGGAGCATGGCGGTGGCAGGCGGTTCAGGGGAGGGCGCAGCGGCGGCGGCAGGCGGTTAGGCGTGTGGCGGGCTGAGAAGATGAACCATGCATCTATTTTGGAGGTTGAAGAAGCCCTTCTAGCCATCCATGTTGCGTCAAACGGCTCACTAGAGTCGAGTGACCCAAATTGCTCCTTCAGAATGCAGGATCCACGTGGCATTCAAGGTCTCAAAGGTAGATTCCGCGTCCGCACCCGGTTTGCGGGCTCGATGCGGGCATGACCGGCTTCCACAGCGACAGCCACCATGCGCTCCTCCTCCACGCGGGCGGAGACAACAATGACACGCTAGTTCCTCCTTGCCGGCGTGCTGGAGCACGCACTCGTCCTCCTCTTCGTACGCTGCGTGCATAGACGCGGCTCCACCAGCTGCTCGGGTGCTTGGCAGCGCAGCGACATCGCGAGGAGGGACTGCAGACGACGTGAGTGGGCGAGCCTTCGGCTTGGAGGCGACACGGTGGTGATGGGCGAGAAATTGTTGGCCAGAGCAGGCAGGCGCCGGCATGCACAACGACGGTGGCGGCATATTGATGAGTGCACGTATGGGAGCTTAGTTTAGTTTTATATAGGGTTGGTCAAACTTAAAAGAAAACCGTACTAGTACACGTAAACATTAGACTTAGGCAGCGTTTTTATTAGTTACCACAACCACGATACGGAATCATGTGCAAGCGCGTGAACCGCGTCCTCGCGGTCGATCGAACGGTGCGTCACCGTGTCGCGCTCGAAGGATTCCACCGAACCTTTTTGTGTGTGTGAAAACAATCCCCGGATATTACTTAACTTTTTTTTCCGGGAAAAGTTCTTGACGCTACAATATTTCCATATATTTGAATTTAGCTCCAGTTCGTGTTTATTTGGATTTGGACGTTTTAGGTGCACCCTATTTTTTTTAATACTGATTTTGGGGCTGTTTGGTTCCCAGCCACCATTTGCCAAGCCAAAATTTGTTAGCCACAGTTTAGTTGGCATGTGTTTGGTTTTTGCCACACTTTGGCTTGCCACACTTTATTGCCCCTATGGACCACTTGTCATAGAGACAATGTTGCCACACTTGCCTAAGGTTAGTTCTTAAAAATGAGAGCCCAAGCCTAAGGGAATCTTGCCACACTTTTTGAGTGTATGTAATGTGGGACCCTAATGTGGCCTGCCTAAGGTCTGGCTTGAACCAAACACCCACCTAAGTTGGCCAAACTTGCCTAACCTTAGGTGTGGCAACCTTAGGAAAACTTACAGGCTGTTTGGTTTTAGGCCTAGGAATGCCACATTTTGCCACACAATTTTTTCCACACTTGCCTAAGGTTAGTTCTTTAAAATGGCTATTTGGTTTGTGACTAACTTTTCCAAAGGTTGCCACACCTAAGGTTAGGCAAGTTTGACTAGCCACAAGTTGGCAAGCCTAAGGGAATCTTGCCACACTTTGTGAGTGTATGTCATGCGGGGCCCTAGTGTGGCAAAAAGTATATTGCCTAAGGTAAGGCTTGAACCAAACACCCTCCTAAATTGGTCAAAGTTGCCTAACCTTAGGTGTGGCAAGATGTGGCAACCATAGTCACAAACCAAACAGCCCCTTAGTCTCAAACCAAACAACTCCTGTGTGTGTGACTGCGAGAGAACGTGTGTATGTGTCCATATGTGTGTTGTGGTGGAAGGGCAATGTGGAGACGGTGTGCGTGTGATAGAGGCATAGAGAGGTGTGAATGTGCAAATGATCATGCATGAGTGAGACATAGACAGATGCCGATACGTTGTGTATACATGAGAGAACGGTCTTCTATTTTACTTGTGTGTGTGTGTGTGAGAGAAAGAGAGAGAGAGGAGCATCCGTAACACAACAACCATCTCTCTTGATTTGTCCGGCCCTCGCACGATCGCATGTAACACATGCATCAACGCGCACATTTTGGCACCCTCACTCGGCCCCTGCCCACCTCAAGGCCCGCACATCGCTCTCTATCTCGCACGCACAATCTCTTCGTGAATACCCTATTTAGCAAGTAGCTCTCCGTCACATACACACACATTTCTCTCCTTAGGTTTGTTTTCTCTCAGTATCTGACACACACACACACACACACACAACACACATCACACACACACCCCCTCCCCCGAGTGTTGGGGAACGTAGTAATTTCAAAAAATTTCCTACGCACACGCAAGATCATGGTGATGCATAGCAACGAGAGGGGAGAGTGTTGTCTACATACCCTTGTAGACTGAAGCGGAAGCGTTGACTCAACGTAGAGGAAGTAGTCGTACGTTCTCCTCACGATCCGACCGATCACAGCACCGTTACTCCGGCACCTCCGAGTTCTTAGCACACGTTCAGCTCGATGACGATCCTCGGGCTCCGATCCAGCAAAGCGTCAGGGAAGAGTTCCGTCAGCACGACGGCGTGGTGACGATCTTGATGTGTTACCGGCGCAGGGCTTCGCCTAAGCACTTCAATGATATGACCGAGGTGGAATTTGGTGGAAGGGGGCACCGCACACGGCTAAGGAACGATCCGTAGATCAACTTGTGTGTTCTAGGGTGCTCCCCTGCCCCCGTATATAAAGGAGCCAAGGGGGAGGGGCTGGCCGGCCAAGGGGTGGCGCGCCAGGGAGTCCTACTCCCTCCGGGAGTAGGATTCCCCCCCAATCCTAGTTGGAATAGGATTCCTCAAGGGGGGGAAAGAGAGAGAGGGGGGCCGGCCACCTTCTCCTAGTCCTAATAGGACTAGGGAAGGGGGGAGGCGCGCAGCCACTAGGTCTGCCCCTTTCTCCTTTCCACTAAGGCCCATTAAGGCCCATATCGCTCCCGGGGGGTTCCGGTAACCCACCCGGTATTCCGGTAAAATCCTGATTTCACCTGGAACACTTCCGATGTCCAAACATAGGCTTCCAATATATCAATCTTTATGTCTCAACCATTTCGAGACTTCTCGTCATATCCGTGATCACATCCGGGACTCCGAACAACCTTCGGTACATCAAAATGCATAAACTCATAATAACTGTCATCGTAACGTTAAGCGTGCGGACCCTACGGTTCGAGAACAATGTAGACATGACCGAGACACGTCTCCGGTCAATAACCAATAGCGGGACCTGGATGCCCATATTGGCTCCTACATATTCTACGAAGATCTTTATCGGTCAGACCGCATAACAACATACGTTGTTCCCTTTGTCATCGGTATGTTACTTGTCCGAGATTCGATGGTCAGTCTCCAATACTTAGTTCAATCTCGTTACCGGCAAGTCTCTTTACTCGTTCCGTAATACATCATCCCGCAACTAACTCATTAGTTGCAATGCTTGCAAGGCTTAAGTGATGTACATTACCGAGAGGGCCTAGAGATACCTCTCCGACAATCGGAGTGACAAATCCTAATCTCGAAATACGCCAACCCAACATCTACCATTGGAGACACCTGTAATACTCCTTTATAATCACCCAGTTACGTTGTGACGTTTGGTAGTACCCAAAGTGTTCCTCTGGCAAACGGGAGTTGCATAATCTCATAGTCATAGGAACATGTATAAGTCATGAATAAAGCAATAGCAACATACTAAACGATCGGGTGCTAAGCTAATATAATGGGTCATGTCAGTCAGATCATTCAACCAATGATGTGACCTCGTTAATCAAATAACAACTCTTTTGTTCATGGTTAGGAAACATAACCATCTTTGATTAACGAGCTAGTCTAGTAGAGGCATACTAGTGACACTCTGTTTGTCTATGTATTCACACATGCATTATGTTTCCTGTTAATACAATTCTAGCATGAATAATAAACCTTTATCATGATATAAGGAAATAAATAATAACTTTATTATTGCCTCTAGGGCATATTTCCTTCAGTCTCCCACTTGCACTAGAGTCAATAATCTAGATTACACTGTAATGATCCTTACACCCATGGAGTTTTGGTGCTGATCATGTTTTGCTCGTGGAAGAGGCTTAGTCAACGGGTCTGCAACATTCAGATCCGTATGTATCTTGCAAATCTCTATGTCTCCCACCTGGACTAGATCCCGGATGGAGTTGAAGCGTCTCTTGATGTGTTTGGTCCTTTTGTGAAATCTGGATTCCTTTGCCAAGGAAATTGCACCAGTATTGTCACAAAAGATTTTCATTGGACCCGATGCACTAGGTATGACACCTAGATCGGATATGAACTCCTTCATCCAGACTCCTTCATTTGCTGCTTCCGAAGCAGCTATGTACTCCGCTTCACATGTAGATCCCGCTACGACGCTTTGTTTAGAACTGCACCAACTGACAGCTCCACCGTTTAATGTAAACACGTATCCGGTTTGCGATTTAGAATCGTCCGGATCAGTGTCAAAGCTTGCATCAACGTAACCTCTTACGGTGAGCTCTTTGTCACCTCCATATATGAGAAACATATCCTTAGTCCTTTTCAGGTATTTCAGGATGTTCTTGACCGCTGTCCAGTGATCCACTCCTGGATTACTTTGGTACCTCCCTGCTAAACTTATAGCAAGGCACACATCAGGTCTGGTACACAACATTGCATACATGATAGAGCCTATGGCTGAAGCATAGGGAACATCTTTCATTTTCTCTCTATCTTCTGCAGTGGTCGGGCTTTGAGTCTTACTAAATCTCACACCTTGTAACACAGGCAAGAACCCTTTCTTTGCTTGATCCATTTTGAACTTCTTCAAAATCTTGTCAAGGTATGTGCTTTGTGAAAGTCCAATTAAGCGTCTTGATCTATCTCTATAGATCTTTATGCCTAATATGTAAGCAGCTTCTCCGAGGTCTTTCATTGAAAAACTTTTATTCTAGTATCCCTTTATGCTATCCAGAAATTCTATATCATTTCCAATCAGTAATATGTCATCCACATATAATATTAGAAATGCTACAGAGCTCCCACTCACTTTCTTGTAAATACAGGCTTCTCCGAAAGTCTGTATAAAACCAAATGCTTTGATCACACTATCAAAGCGTTTATTCCAACTCCGAGAGGCTTGCACCAGTCCATAAATGGATCGCTGGAGCTTGCACACTTTGTTAGCTCCCTTTGGATCGACAAAACCTTCCGGTTGCATCATATACAATTCTTCTTCCAGAAATCCATTTAGGAATGCAGTTTTGACATCCATCTGCCAAATTTCATAATCATAAAATGCGGCAATTGCTAACATGATTCGGACAGACTTAAGCATCGCTACGGGTGAGAAAGTCTCATTGTAGTCAATTCCTTGAACTTGTCGAAAACCTTTTGCGACAAGTCGAGCTTTGTAGACAGTAACATTACCATCAACGTCAGTCTTCTTCTTAAAGATCCATTTGTTCTCAATTGCTTGCCGATCATCAGGAAAGTCAACCAAAGTCCACACTTTGTTCTCATACATGGATGCCATCTCAGATTTCATGGCTTCAAGCCACTTTGCGGAATCTGGGCTCACCATTGCTTCTTCATAGTTCGTAGGTTCATCATGGTCTGGTAACATGACTTCCAGAATAGGATTACCGTACCACTCTGGTGCGGATCTCACTCTGGTTGATCTACGAGGTTCAGTAGTATCTTGATCTAAAGTTTCATGATCATCATCATTAGCTTCCTCATTTATTGGTGTAGGTGTCGCAGAAACAGTTTTCTGTGATGTACTACTTCTCAATAAAGGAGTAGGTACAGTTACCTCGTCAAGTTCTACTTTCCTCCCACTCACTTCTTTCGAAAGAAACTCTTTCTCTAGAAAGTTTCCGAACTTAGCAACAAAAGTCTTGCCTTCGGATCTGTGATAGAAGGTGTATCCAACAGTTTCCTTTGGATATCCTATGAAGACACATTTCTCCGATTTGGGTTCGAGCTTATCAGGTTGAAGCTTTTTCACATAAGCATCGCAGCCCCAAACTTTAAGAAACGACAACTTTGGTTTCTTGCCAAACCATAGTTCATAAGGCGTCGTCTCAACGGATTTAGATGGTGCCCTATTTAACGTGAATGCGGCTGTCTCTAGAGCGTATCCCCAAAACGATAGCGGTAAAATAGTAAGAGACATCATAGATTGCACCATATCTAGTAAAGTACGATTACGACGTTCGGACACACCATTACGCTGTGGTGTTCCGGGTGGCGTGAGTTGCGAAACTATTCCACAATTCTTCAAATGTACACCAAACTCGTAACTCAAATATTCTCCTCCACGATCAGATCGTAGAAACTTTACTTTCTTGTTACGATGATTTTCAACTTCACTCTGAAATTCTTTGAACTTTTCAAACGTTTCAGACTTGTGTTTCATTAAGTAGATATACCCATATCTGCTCAAATCATCTGTGAAGGTGAGAAAATAACGATATCCGCCACGAGCCTCAACATTCATCGGACCACATACATCCGTATGTATGATTTCCAACAAATCTGTTGCTCTCTCCATAGTTCCGGAGAACGGTGTTTTAGTCATCTTGCCCATGAGGCATGGTTCGCAAGTGCCAAATGATTCATAATCAAGTGACTCCAAAAGTCCATCTGTATGGAGTTTCTTCATGCGCTTTATACCGATATGACCTAAACGGCAGTGCCACAAATAAGTTGCACTATCATTATCAACTCTGCATCTTTTGGTTTCAACATTATGAATATGTGTATCACTACTATCGAGATTCCTCAAAAATAGACCACTCTTCAAGGGTGCATGACCATAAAAGATATTACTCATATAAATAGAACAACCATTATTCTCTGATTTAAATGAATAACCGTCTCGCATCAAACAAGATCCAGATATAATGTTCATGCTCAATCCTGGCACCAAATAACAATTATTTAGGTCTAATACTAATCCCGAAGGTAGATGTAGAGGTAGCGTGCCGACTGCGATCACATCGACTTTGGAACCATTTCCCACGCGCATCGTCACCTCGTCCTTTGCTAGTGTCCGCTTATTCTGTAGTCCCTGTTTTGAGTTGCAAACATTAGCAACAGAACCAGTATCAAATACCCAGGTGCTACTGCGAACATTAGTAAGGTACACATCAATAACATGTATATCACATATACCTTTGTTCACCTTGCCATCCTTCTTATCTGCCAAATACTTGGGGCAGTTCCGTTTCCAGTGACCAGTCTGCTTGCAATAGAAGCACTCAGTTTTAGGCTTAGGTCCAGACTTGGGTTTCTTCTCTTGAGCAGCAACTCGCTTGCCGTTCTTCTTGAAGTTCCCCTTTTTCTTCCCTTTGCCCTTTTTCTTGAAACTAGTGGTTTTGTTAACCATCAACACTTGATGCTCCTTCTTGATTTCTACCTCCGCAGCTTTTAGCATTGCGAAGAGTTCGGGAATAGTCTTAGTCATCCCTTGCATATTATAGTTCATCACGAAGCTCTTGTAGCTTGGTGGCAGTGATTGGAGAATTCTGTCAATGACGCAATGATCTGGAAGAGTAACTCCCAATTGAATCAAGTGATTATTATACCTAGACATTTTGAGTATATGCTCACTGACAGAGCTGTTCTCCTCCATTTTGCAGCTATAGAACTTATTGGAGACTTCATATCTCTCAATCCGGGCATTTGCTTGAAATATTAATTTCAACTCCTTGAACATCTCATATGCTCCATGACGTTCAAAACGTCGTTGAAGTCCCGGTTCTAAGCCGTAAAGCATGGCACACTGAACTATCGAGTAGTCATCAGCTTTGCTCTGCCAGACGTTCATAACTTCTGGTGTTGCTCTAGCAGCAGGCCTGGCACCTGGCGGTGCTTCCAGGACGTAATTATTCTATGCAGCAATGAGGATAATCCTCAAGTTACGGAACCAGTCCATGTAATTGCTACCATCATCTTTCAACTTTGCTTTCTCAAGGAACGCATTAAAATTTAACGGAACAACAACACGAGCCATCTATCTACAATCAACATAAACAAGCAATCCACTCTTGAAGCTAAACACTGCAATGACTTACACAGTTGGCACCAAGGCATTGAGTTCCATTCTAGATGCAATGAAACTCATACACTCACCACCTGTTGATTCTTGTTCAGAATATGATCTTAATGACTATTCTAACGTGAAGGAGTCAAAGGCAGATGGCCTGTCCTGTTCACCCGTCAAGGTGCCTCTTCTAATTTGGCAAGGTTTTATTAATTGCGCGTATCTTGCATATGTTTTCTTGCATTTCTTCTACTTTGTTGCACCGCCATCTACTTAGTTTACTCATCATATATGTCGAGATGCCATGCGCATCCATTATCAATACATATTCCATCTGTCATCATACCATGTTTTTCCACTCAGATGTTGTTCTTGTTCATCAGACATCAAGAAGGAAGAGGGTGATTGCCAAACCTGAAGGTCTCCATCATCCTTTCCTCACTGGGACAATGCTCTAATAATGATGATCATCACACTTTTATTTACTTACAACTCAAGAATTACAACTCAATACTTAGAACAAGATATGACTCTATATGAGTGCCTCCGGCGGTGTACCGGGATATGCAATGAATCAAGAGTGACATGTATGATAGAATTATGAATGGTGGCTTTGCCACAAATACGATGTCAACTACATGATCATGCTAGCAATATGACAATGATGGAGCGTGTCATAATAAACAAAACGGTGGAAAGTTGCATGGCAATATATCTCGGAATGGCTATGGAAATGCCATGATAGGTAGGTATGGTTGCTGTTTTGAGGAAGGTATTTGGTGGGTGTATGATACCGGCGAAAGGTGCGCGGTATTAGAGAGGCTAGCAATGGTGGAAGGAAGGGAAAAGTGCGTATAATCCATGGACTCAACATTAGTCATAAAGAACTCATATACTTATTGCAAAAATCTAGAAGTTATCAAAGCAAAGTGTTACGCGCATGCTCCTAGGGGGATAGATTGGTACGAAAAGACCATCGCTCGTCCCCGACCGCCACTCATAAGGAAGACAATCAATAAATAAATCATGCTCCAACTTCATCACATAACGGTTCACCATACGTGCATGCTACGGGAATCACAAACTTTAACGCAAGTATTCTTCAAATTCACAAATACTCAACTAGCATGACTCTAATACCACCATCTTCATATCTCAAAACAATTATCAAGCATCAATCTTTTCTTAGTATCCAACACACTCAAAAGAAAGTTTTACAAATCTTGAATACCAAGCTTATTATTATTATTATTAAGAAAATTACCATGCTATTAAATAATCTCAAAATAATATAAGTGAAGCATGAGAGCTCATCTATTTATTCAAAATAATACCACCACTGTGCTCTAAAAGATATAAGTGAAGTACTAGAGCAAACAACAAACTACTCTGAAAGATATAAGTGAAGATCAATGAGTAGTCGAATAATTATGCAACCATGTGAAGACTCTCCAACATTTAAGAATTTCAGATCTTGGTACTTTATTCAAACATCAAGCAAAGTTAAAGAAAATAAAATGACGCTCCAAGCAAAACACATATCATGTGGTGAATAAAAATATAGCTCCAAGTAAAGTTACTGATGAACGAAGACGAAAGAGGGGATGCCTTCCGGGGCATCCCTAAGCTTAGACGCTTGGTTATTCTTGAATATTACCTTGGGGTACCTTGGGCATCCCCAAGATTAGGCTCTTGCCACTCCTTATTCCATAGTCCATCGAATCTTTACCCAAAACTTGAAAACTTCACAACACAAAACTTAACAGAAAACTCGTGAGCTCCGTTAGTGAAAGAAAACAAAACACCACTTCATGGTACTGTAATGAACTCATTATTTATTTATATTGGTGTTAAACCTACTTTATTCCAACTTCTCTATGGTTTATAAACTATTTTACTAGCCATAGAGTCATCAAAATAAGCAAACAACACACGAAAAACAGAATCTGTCAAAAACAGAACAGTCTGTAGTAATCTATAACTAACGCAAACTTCTGGAACTCCAAAAATTTTAAAATAAATTGGTGGACCTGAGGAATTTGTATAGTAATCATCTTAAAAAAGAATAAACTAAATAGCACTCTCCAGTAAAAAGTTCTAGCTTATCTCGTGAGCGCTAAAGTTTCTGTTTTTTTACAGCATGATCATAAAGACTTCACCCAAGTCTTCCCAAAGGTTCTACTTGGCACAAACACTAATTAAAACACAAAACCACATCTAAACAGAAGTTAGATGTATTATTTATTCCTAAACAGAACCAAAAAGCAAGAAACTAAAATAAAATTGGGTTGCCTCCCAACAAGCGCTATCGTTTAATGCCCCTAGCTAGGCATGATGATTTCAATGATGCTCACATAAAGGATAAGAATTGAAACATAAAGTGAGCATCATGAAGAATATTACTAGCACTTTGAAGTCTAACCCACTTCTTATGCATAGGGATTTTGCGAGCAAACAACTTATGGGAACAAGAATCAACTTGCATAGGAAGGTAAAACAAGCATAACTTCAAAACTTTAAGTACATAGAGAGGAAACTTGATATTATTGCAATTCCTACAAGCATATGTTCCTCCCTCATAATAATTTTCAGTAGCATCATGAATGAATTCAACAATATAACCAGCACCTAAAGCATCCTTTTCATGATCTACATGCATAGAAAATTTACTACTCTCCACATAAGCAAAATTCTTCTCATGAATAGTAGTGGGAGCAAACTCAACAAAATAACTATCATATGATTGAGAATTAAGATCAAGATGACAAGTTTCATGGTTATAATTATTCTTTAAAGCATACGTGTCATCACAATAATCATCATAGATAGGAGGTGTGCTTCATCATAATAAACTTGCTCATCAAAGCTTGGGGGACAAAAAATATTATCTTCATCAAACATAGCTTCCCCAAGCTTGTGGCTTTGCATATCATTAGCATCATGGATATTCAAGGAATTCATACTAACAACATTGCAAACATGCTCATCATTCAAAGATTTAGTGCCAAACAATTTAATGCATTCTTCTTCTAACACTTTGGCACAATTTTCCTTTCCATCATACTCACGAAAGATATCAAAAAGATGAAGCGTATGAGGTAGACTCAATTCCTTTTTTTTGTAGTTTTCTTTTATAAACTAGACTAGTGCTAAAACAAGAAACAAAAAGATTCGATTGCAAGATCTAAAGATATACCTTCACTTACCTAGCCTCCCCGGCAACGGCGCCAGAAAAGAGCTTAGTTGACGGGGTGTGAGTGCCGCTTACCTAGCCTCCCCGGCAACGGCGCCAAAAAAGAGCTTGATGTCTACCACACAACCTTCTTCTTGTAGACGTTGTTGGGCCTCCAAGTGCAGAGGTTTGTAGGACAGTAGCAAATTTCCCTCAAGTGGATGACCTAAGGTTTATCAATCCGTGGGAGGCGTAGGATGAAGATGGTCTCTCTCAAGCAACCCTGCAACCAAATAACAAAAAGTCTCTTGTGTCCCCAACACACCCAATACAATGGTAAATTGTATAGGTGCACTAGTTCGGCAAAGAGATGGTGATACAAGTGCAATATGGATGGTAGATATAGGTTTTTGTAATCTGAAAATATAAAAACAGCAAGGCAGCGAGCGGTAAAAGTGAGCATAAACGGTATTGCAATGATAGGAAACAAGGCCTAGGGTTCATACTTTCACTAGTGCAAGTTCTCTCAACAATATAACATAATTGGATCATATAACTATGCCTCAACATGCAACAAAGAGTCACTCCAAAGTCACTAATAGCGGAGAACAAACGAAGAGATTATGGTAGGGTACGAAACCACCTCAAAGTTATTCTTTCCAATCAATCCATTGGGCTATTCCTATAAGTGTCACAAACAGCCCTAGAATTTGTACTAGAATAACACCTTAAGACACAAATCAACCAAAACCCTAATTTCACCTAGATACTCCAATGTTACCTCAAGTATCCATGGGTATGATTATACGATATGCATCACACAATCTCAGATTCAACTATTCAATCCAACACAAAGTACTTCAAAGAGTGCCCAAAGTTTCTACCGGAGAATCACGACGAAAACGTGTGCCAACCCCTATGCATAGGTTCATGGGCGGAACCCGCAAGTTGATCACCAAAACATACATCAGGTGAATCACGTGATATCCCATTGTCACCACAAATACGCATGGCAAGACATACATCAAGTGTTCTCAAATCTTTAAAGACTCAATCCGATAAGATAACTTCAAAGGGGAAACTCAATCCATTACAAGAGAGAAGAGGGGGAGAAGAAACATAAGATCCAACTATAATAGCAAAGCTCGCGATACGTCAAGATCGTGCCAAATCAAGAACACGAGAGAGAGAGAGAGAGATCAAACACATAGCTACTGGTACATACCCTCAGCCCCGAGGGTGAACTACTCCCTCCTCGTCACGGAGAGCGCCGGGATGATGAAGATGGCCACCGGTGAGTGTTCCCCCCCCTCCGGCAGGGTGCCGGAACAAGGTCCCGATGACTTTTGGTGGCTACAGAGGCTTGCAGCGGCGGAACTCCCGATCTAATCTCTGTTCTGGAAGTTTTAGGATACATAGGTATATATGGTTAAAGAATTATGTTGGTGGACCGAAGGGGGGCCACGAGGCAGGGGCCGCGCCCCCACCCTTGTGGGCACCTCCCTTCTTTCCTGACGTGCACTCCACGCTTTTCCGGTAGCTTTCCTTCCAAAAATAACTTCTCCAGTTGATTTTGTTCCGTTTGGACTCCGTTTGATATTCCTTTTCTTCGAAACACTGAAATAGGCATAAAACAACAAATCTGGGCTGGGCCTCCGGTTAATAGGTTAGTCCAAAAAATAATAGAAAAGTGGATAATAAAGCCCAATATTGCCCAAAACAGTAGAAAATATAGCATGGAGCAATAAAAAATTATAGATACGTTGGAGACGTATCAACACCCAAGGACAAAGATTTGATTTTTCAACAAATTTATATGCACTGGTTCATGTGCATGTAGTTCAAATTTGAATTATGCACCTAAATGCATTGAAAACTCACTTATAATGTCCAAATGAACCCCGAAAAATCACAAAAAATAACACAACACTCCTGTTGCTCTATGTTGACACGAGAACATTTTTTAAAGCAATAAGAGGCAATGGACATCGTTTCGTCCCTAAAGGTGGGGCGTTCCCTACCGAAACCATCATGCTTGTTGTGAGAAGCTCTGGTTTGTGAGAAGCATATACCCAAACCTGCCCCAAAAGGGACAAAAAAATTACCACAGCATGTTGATACTATTCCATGAAAGCATGCCAACTTTCATGAATTTCAGACGAGTTTTGGATTTACTAGAATTTAAAAACAAAGTATCTCAACGTTTTGCCGGCAATCAACGTTGCCCTGGTGTTTGAAATTCATTCCAATTTCTTGCATGGGACCTAAGCATGCACCCAAGGACACATATTTGAATTTTCAACCAATTTATATGTATTAGAGCATGTGCTATAGTTCAAATTTGAATTATGCAGATAAATGCATTGAAAACTCAATTAATGCATAAAAATGTCCAAACGAACCCCGAAAAATCCCAAAAATTGACACAACACTCCTGTTGTTCTATGTTGACACGAGAATTTTTTTTGAAAGCAATAAGAGGCAAGGGATATCATTTCATCCCCAAAGGTGGGATGTTCCCTACCGAAACCATCACGCTTGTTGTGAGAAGCTCTATTTGTGAGAAGCATATCCCCAAACCTGCCCCAAATGGGTCAAAAAAACTTACCACGGCATGTTGATGCCGCTCCATGATGGCATGCCAAGTTTCATGAATTTCGGACGAGCTATGGATTTACTAGAATTTTAAAAACTAGGCATCTCAATGTTTGCAGCCGAGTGACCGTGCTCTGGTGTTTGACATTCATTACCATTTTTGCATGGGACCTAAGCACGCACCCAAGGACACAAATTTCAGCTGAGTGACCGCTCCATGAAAGCATGCCAAGTTTCATGAATTTCGGACGAGCTTTGTATTTACTAGAATTTAAAAACCAGGCATGTCAATGTTTGCAGCCGAGTGACCGTGCCCTGGTGTTTGACATTCATTGCCATTTCTTGCATGGGACCTAAGCATGCACCCAAGGACACAAATTTGATTTTTCAACCAATTTCTTTGCATTAGAGCATGCGCATGTAGTTCAAATTTGAATTATGCACATAAATGCATTGAAAACTCAATTAATGCATAAAAATGTCCAAACGAACCCCGAAAAATCCCAAAAATCAACACAACACTCCCGTTGTTCTATGTTGACACGAGAAAAGTTTTGAAAGCAATAAGAGGCAATGGATATAGTTTCATCCCAAAGGTGGGACGTTCCCTACCGAAACCATCTGGCTTGTTGTGAGAAACTCTGGTTTGTGAGAATCATATCCCCAAACCTGCCCCAAATGGGACAAAAAATTACCTCGACATGTTGATGCCGCTCCATGATGGCATGCCAAGTTTCATGAATTTCAGACGAGCTTTGGATTTACTAGAATTTAAAAACCAGGTATCTCAATGTTTGCGGTCGAGTGACCATGGCAGGTGTTTGACATTCATTCCCATTTCTTGCATGGGACCTAAGCATGCAACCAAGGACACATATTTGAATTTTCACCCAATTTATATGCATTAGAGCATGTGCATGTAGTTAAAATTTGAATTATGCACATAAACGCATTGAGAACTCAGTTAATGCATAAAAATGTCCAAACGAACACCAAAAAATCACAAAAAATAACACAACACTCCTGTTGTTCTATGTTGGCACGAGAAAAAAATTGACATCAATAAGAGGCAATGGATATCGTTTCGTCCCCAAAGGTGGGGCATTCCCTACCGAAACCATCATGCTTGTTGTGAGAAGCTCTGGTTTGTGAGAAGCATATACCCCAACCTGCCCCAAATGGGACAAAAAAATTACCACGGCATGTTGATGCCGCTCCATGATAGCTTCCAAGTTTCATGAACTTCAAACGAGTTTTGGATTTACTAGAATTTAAAAACAAGGTATCTCAATGTTTGCGGCCGAATAACGGTGGCAGGGTGTTCGACATTCATTCCCATTTCTTGCATGGGACCTAAGCATGCACCCAAGGACAAAGATTTGATTTTTCAACCAATTTATATGCACTGGAGCATGTGCATGTAGTTCAAATTTGAATTATGCACATAAATGCATTGAAAGCTCACTTAATGCATAAAAATGTCCAAACGAACCCTGAATAATTCCAATTCTTTTATGACACACATATAGTTGCATGTTCACTGCAGATAAAAGGTCTAGCAATTCAAACACCATCCATGGCCGCTGTGACCCCATTATGTAATTCAAATCAATACGAAAAATCAAGTAGATCCCACACAATTTATTATAACCAACCGTGTGAGATGCAACACAAAATATCTTGGACCACCGTTGGAGTATAGTACGCATACGGCTTACGCGATAAGGCGCGACGGCTACAGTCCACAGCCCGCTCTGAATAAGGGACCGTGTCTGATGACAGTTTGCGTGCCAGTTTTTTCGCTGAAGCAATTCCAAATTTTTGGCTTCCGCAGAAATATCTACCTCCCCGCCCCCCCCCTTACCAAAAGCCACATTTCCCCTGTTTCCGCCTTCCTTTCCAAGTTGAAACCTTCACTCCTTGCTTGCAGTGCCGCCTCCTCGCCGGCAACCCTCCTTCACGCTGCTCGGCCTCGCCTATCTAGGCAGGTAATCTGTCGGCGTTCTGGGAACGGGGGTCCCAGACTTGCCTGCCTGCGGCCTGCGGCGTGGCTCGAATGGAGGCCCAGTACGGCCCACCTTCATCAACACGAGACTCAAGACCCTCGCGAGGGGCCAAGCCTCACGGGGAGGACGACACAACGCTTCCTCAGGCGCGGCCTCCTCAGGCTGGCTCATGAGGAGGCGGAGAGATCAAGGGAGGGTACCTCACGAGGTGCCCATGACGCAAGCCATGACGATCAAGGGTGCCAGGCGGGCGCCAGACCGCACAATGTCCTCCCCTTTCCTCTTCGGTGCAAAGGGGGCAAGCGCAGGCAAGAGGATCAAGCAAAGGCATCTATTTCGGTGCAACGAGACCAAGACCAGTCCAACGGTGGGAATGAGCTCATCATGGAGCCTAGAACGGTGTCACCACAGGGCCTTTGGCAGGCGAGGACCAACTTTGGTCAGGATAAGTGTACCAGATGTTCCCCTTCAAATTGGCCAATTGTTGGCGCCCTTCCCGCTCAATATTTGGGAAGAGGCCCAGGGCCTTTGCCTATAAATAGGACCAGCCACCCCTAGGGTAGGGGGGTAGGATGGAGAGTATTCAGAGCAATCATAGAGCAAGTAGAGAGAGAGAGAGAGAGAGAGAGAGAGAGAGAGAGAAGGGCGGCTGAACTCCCCTAGCAGTTCATTGTCCCAGCAAGAAGACGCCCTCGCGAGGCTGTTCACCTTTGTATTGATCATCGTCATTAGCCCGAGAGGCAATCCACCCACCACACTGGAGTAGGGTATTACACCACATCGGTGGCCCGAACCAGTATAAACTCTGTGTTCTTTGTGTTGTTCCTTTGGTAGTTTAGATCCTTGCGAGACGGAGAGGTAGAGGGAAGAATCTCCGCGCGCACCCCAGAGTTCGAACCTTAAGGGTCTGCCGGAACCCCCGAATCCGCCAGATAGGGGGCAGAACCCCCGAATCTTTTGGTAGTTTAGATCCTTGCGAGACGGAGAGGTAGAGGGCAGAATCTCCGCGCGCACCCCAGAGTTCGAACCTTAAGGGTCTGCCGGAACCCGTGATCGGACATTTGGCGCGCCAGGTAGGGGTGCGCCGGAATCTGTCTTCCACCGCTCCGTTCTCCTCCGAACATCGCATCCATGTCTGACGCTCGTCGGGCCCGCGCCGAGCGCCGGGCCGCCATCGCTTCCCGCGTCGCCCAGACAGCTCCCGCCGGTGGGCGTCCTCGTCGTTCCCCGCCGCCCGCCGTCAACGCCGCCATCGGCCCGGCGGGGAACGAGCAACAAGCGTCGTCTCAGCACCCGTCCATGCGGCGAGACGGCCACACCGCTACTCCGTCGCTCACGCCAGCTGGCTCTTCGTCCCACGCGCTCTGCGTGCCCTTGGAGGCTCGAGCTGCACTCATCGCGGCAAACGAGCTCCTGCGCTACCGTCCCGTCGATGACGTCTACGAAGAGTTGCTCGATCGCGTCGCCGAGCTCGTCTGCGCCGCAGGGGGCTCTCCTGCGCCGTCCGCTCCGCTGCGCCGCACCCCGCCCCGCGTGGGCAATGAAGCTCCAGGGGCGTACCAGCCACCTCCACTCCAAGAAGACGCCATGGCTCCAAGGCGCATCGCCCTTGGGCGGAACCCGCTCCGTCAGGCGCCAGCCCAGCAAGAACGGAGCTGCCAAGAAGTCCCTCGACCGCAAGAGGCTGCTCGAGCGCTCCCTGCTCCGGCTCGCCGCGAGTCTGCTCCAGATCCGGCACGTCAAGACCCCGCCGCTGCTCCCAGCTGCAGTGCAAGGGGGCCCGCAAGGCCAAGCTCTACCTCAACCGAAAACTCCCGTGGCTACCGCAGGCTGCCGCGCCTACACCACCGAGCTGCGTAGCGTCGCGTGGCCCGGCAAGTTCAAGCCGGACCTGCCTCCTCGCTACGACTGATCTCGCAGAGTTCCTCCAGCTCTAAGAGCTGGGCATCGAAGCTACCAGCGGGGATGAAAAGGTCATGGCGAACTGGTTCCCTATGGCGCTGAAGGAAGGAGCTCGCACTGGCTCCTGAATCTGGCTCCAGACACGATCTCCTCCTGGGAGCAGATGCGCACCCGCTTCATCGCCAACTTCCAAGGTACTCGCGACCGGCCGCCCGCCGTGAGCGACATGCGCCGCATCAAGCATCAACCTGGGGAGACCCTGCAAAAGTACATCCAGCGCTTCAACAGTGCACACCTCAAGATCCCCAAGGTGTCCGAGGAAGCCATCATCTCGGCCTTCTGCGATGGCGTGCGCAACGTCAAGATGAAAGAGGAGCTGGAGATGCATGAAGACCTCTGCACCTCCCTGGAGTTGTTCAACTTGGCGACCAGGTGCGCAAGGGCTGAGGAGGGACGTCTCTCCCTCCTCGAGCTGCCCGCCGCAGATCTAGAAGAGAAGAAGCCCAAGGCCAAGGACGTGAAGCGCAAGGGGGCTACCGTACTCGCAGCGGAACCAGATACCAAGCGGGGCAAGGATCTGCCCGAATCCTCCAGGGGCAGCCGGTACTGTGTGTACCACGACCTCCACACCCACAACACCAACAAATGTCAAGAACTCCGCGCTGTGCAAGAAGGAAGGATCGGCCGTCGCCCTGACTGCGCCGACCGGGGCTACGACCGAGGAGGAGGAAGAAACCCAGGACACTGGAAAGATCACAGCCCGCGCCAGGGGTGGCGCGACCAACCTCGCGAGGACCGCTGGCGGGACCTGCCTCGCGAGGGGGACTGGAGGGATCAGCCTCGTGTGGACCGCCCTCATGGCAACGCAGGCCTCCCTCCGCTGATGCCTCCGTCAAGGAGGAACGAAGACCGCCATCAAGACGAGGGGGCTGGGGGCTTCCAAGAGCCGCGCGCAGTCGCCTGCATCCTAGGCGGAGCTCAAGCCCTAGCCTCCCAACGCATCTTCAAGCAGTTTGCCCGTGAAGTCAATGCAGTCCTCCCCAAGCTCGAAGCAACACGCCCCCTCAAGTGGTCGGCGTGCGCCATCACGTTCAGCTCAGCAGATCAGCTCAAGTGCGCGGCCACGGCCGGGATCCTCCCGATGCTTTGCTCCCCAGTCATCAGCAACGTACTGGTCACCAGGACCCTCATCGATGGTGGAGCAGGGCTCAACGTCCTGTCTGTGGAAACATTCGACAACCTCCAAGTGCCCTATGACCAGCTTCAGCCAACCAAGCCTTTCTCCGGAGTCACCGATGGTTCCACAATCCCGATCGGGCAGGTCCGCCTCCCTGTCACCTTCGGGGCCCGCAACAACTACCGCACCGAGCTCATCGACTTTGACGTCGCTCAAATCCGCCTGCCGTACAACGCCATCCTCGGGTACCCAGCGCTGGCCAAATTCATGGCCGTAACTCACCACGGCTACAATGTCCTCAAGATGCGAGGGAGTGGCGGCATCATCACGGTGCCATGTGAAGAGAGGGATGCAGTGTGTGCCCTGGAGCGAGCCTTTCAGGCCGCGTCACTGGAAGACCCAGATCGCGGAAGCAGGAGGCTTCCCGAGACCACACCCAAGAAGAAGAAGACGTCGTCAGGCTCCGCCCCTCAGGAGGCAGGCCCCTCAAGGCCCGTGCCGGCCCAGGGGGACCCTCCTTCCATCGCATAGGAAAGCGCGCCCGACACCCTCCTCAGGCAGGGCTCGGGGGCTCTCACCTTGAGGGCCACCGACCTAGCCAGGGTCACGAGGGAGGCGCTTGGGCACCACGTGGAGGCTTGCTTCGAAGCACGTTTCCCTCAAGAAGGAGCGAAGCAAGCAGAGTCAGACCAGCAGGAGTTCGTTAACCAGGCCGTTCAAGAATTACAGGAGTCGAGAATCATGAGAGGTTGCCGCCGCTTACCGGCTGTGGCTCCCCATCCAGACGAGGATGGTGGGCTGCGTGTTTGCATCGACGTACCAGGGCTCAATCAAGTCGCCACGACAGAGCGCCTCTAGCCCTCACGAGTGGGGCATTGTGGGGGTCCACCCCACAGCTATGTTCGCATGCCTTACGGCTTGCCGAGCGTGGCTGCTGCGTGCCAGTGCCTCATGAAGGGCATCATGGAGACTCAGGAAGATAGGTGTTCCGCAGTCCTGGCGGAGATGGAGATGATCCGCGAGGAGCCGCCAACGCCTCCGGAGCCTCCCGAGGCCCCAGGGCCAGGGGGCTCATGAGGATCGGCTTCCGCAGCCCACCGAGTCCGCCGCACCAACTCCATTTCGCCGTCGACATCTTCAGGTGACATCTTTCAAGCTCCATTCCCAGCTGGGAGCGCCCTCCTAGGGCTGCATTACTCCCAGGCCGCGTGGGTCCGTCCCTGCGGCGTGTATCCCTTTTTAGTTTCCGATCGTTAGCTTGCTTTGTTGGGGGCGCCCCTCGGGCTGCATCATCCCCAAGCCGCTCGGGCTAGGCCCAGCGGCGTGTATCTCCCTCGCGTTTATTTCCAACTATGCATTCGCCTATCATGCTTGATCTCTTGATGCCTGTCCACTACAACTCTTCTTCTCCATGTCGACCACTTGCACGTTAAAGGGGGGGGGGGTGCCTGAGCATCGCGACTCAGGGCTCTTACCGGCTCTCCAGCCCTCACTCTCTGGCCTTGTCCACGGCATCGCGACCTGGCATACCAACGACGGCTGAGACAAGCTCGAGGGCCGGGACCCGAGGACGTAGAGTGCCGGCATATAACCAAATTTTGCAGGAACACATCTCAAGATACGGCCCAGTGCCAGGCGCAACCCGCCTAGAGGTAGGTCCTCATGAGTCCCGCGCTGGCTCACGGGCGCCCAGATACACCTCACCTACCCCAACCAGCGAGCTTTTAAGCGACTAACGGTCGACTAATTACTGTCATGGCAGCCCCATCTTCTTTCTGTGATGAGTCTGTAGGATCCTTGGAGGGAATTGCGCTAACCGAGGCCCTCACGGAGTCCTCTTCACCCTCGCCCGCGCAAACCGCTTGCGCGTTAAAGGGGGGGTGCCTGAGCATCGCGACTCAGGGCTCTTACCGGCTCTTCAGCCCTCACCCTCTGGCCTTGTCCACGGCATCGCGACCTGGCATACCAGCGACGGCTGAGACAAGCTCGAGGGCCGGGACCCGAGGACGTAGTGCAGAAAGGGGAGCAGAGGAAAGGGAGAAGGGGCGCGCGAGGACCACGCCGAGCAACTCCGTTCTAACTACCCCACGGACCCGACGATGCGCTGGGGACGACCCCCGATCCTCCAGATAAGTCACCATCCAAAGCACTGGCTACCATGGCGCAACTCCCGCACCCAATGCAATTCCTTACCAGCGACATCGTTTCCCTTTATCATCAAGCGACGGCTGCTTGGGCGCCAAAGGGGACCTCCTGAGCATCGTGACTCAGGGGCTCTTACCGGACCCCGGGTCGCTCACCTCCTGGCCTTGACCACGGCATCGCGACCTGGCATACCAGCGACGACTGACGCCGCCTTGGGACTGGGACCTGTCGACGCAGAGCGCCAAGCCCTCGCGAGGTTCGAAAGGGAAGACTAAGCTACGACGAAATTAGCGACCTGCACAGTTCCATAGCAAAAGTCACATATTAACAGAAATGATCACATAAGCCCCCACGGTGCGCAGTATGATTCCTTGCAGGAAACAGATCCTAAGGGATGCTATCTACACGCGCCCCGGGGGCTACTGTCGGTGTTCTGGGAATGGGGGTCCCAGACTTGCCTGCCTGCGGCCTGCGGCGTGGCTCGAATGGAGGCCCAGTACGGCCCACCTTCATCAACACGAGACTCAAGACCCTCGCGAGGGGCCAAGCCTCGCGGGGAGGACGACACAGCGCTTCCTCAGGCGCGGCCTCCTCAGGCTGGCTCATGAGGAGGCGGAGAGATCAAGGCAGGGTACCTCACGAGGTGCCCATGACGCAAGCCATGACGACCAAGGGTGCCAGGCAGGCGCCAGACCGCACAGTGTCCTCCCCTTTCCTCTTTGGTGCAAAGGGGGCAAGCGCAGGCGAGAGGATCAAGCAAAGGCATCCATTTCGGTGCAAGGAGACCAAGACCAGTCCAACGGTGGGAATGAGCTCATCGTGGAGCCCAGAACGGCGTCACCATAGGGCCTTTGGTAGGCGAGGACCAACTTTGGTCAGGATAAGTGTACCAGATGTTCCCCTTCAAATTGGCCAATTGTTGGCGCCCTTCCCGCTCAATATTTGGGAAGAGGCCTAGGGCCTTTGCCTATAAATAGGACCAGCCACCCCCAGGGTAGGGGGGTAGGATGGAGAGTATTCAGAGCAATCATAGAGCAAGTAGAGAGAGAGACAGAGAGAAGGGCGGCTGAACTCCCCTAGTAGTTCATCGTCCCAGCAAGAACACGCCCTCCCGAGGCTGTTCACCTTTGTATTGATCATCGTCATCAGCCCGAGAGGCAATCCACCCACCACACTGGAGTAGGGTATTACACCACATCGGTGGCCTGAACCAGTATAAACTCTGTGTTCTTTGTGTTGTTCCTTTGGTACTTTAGATCCTTGCGAGACGGAGAGGTAGAGGGCAGAATCTCCGCGCGCACCCCAGAGTTCGAACCTTAAGGGTCTGCCGGAACCCCCGAATCTGCCAGGTAGGGGGCAGAACCCCCGAATCGTTTGGTAGTTTAGATCCTTGCGAGACGGAGAGGTAGAGGGCAGAATCTCCGCGCGCACCCCAGAGTTCGAACCTTAAGGGTCTGCCGGAACCCGTGATCCGACATAATCCACACCCCACCCCATCCTCCACCTCCTCCTTCCACATCCCACATGCCCCGACTGTCGGCGCGAGCGTGACTCCTTCCACCCAAATCACCGGCCCCTCCACCAAATAAGTGTCGGCCTAAGCCATGGTGCACACAGTATAGCCAGGATCTCAAGGAGCATTGGGCAGCGGAGAAGCAAATCGCGGCCGCCTGCGCGGATGAGGTCGCGATGGCTGCCATTCCGGCCGACCCCAGACGTTGGAGGAGCACCTCGCCATCGAGGCCACCGTTGACGCCTCGCGCGCCAATGCCGTGACCCGGTTGGCTGCTTTAAACGACAATTCGTGGCGTTTTCTTGAGGCCACTGTCGGTGCCTTCGACGAAGACTATGAGGTGTTTTCTCACTGCGCACGTGCCCACAGCGGCTCGGGAAACTCACCACTAAAACGAGGGCACCCATGATGCGGAGGCCTTGCCCTCTTCCATGTCTGAGGAGCCAATCGTGATCGATATCTCCGACAATGAGGAGTAACTTGTCTTATTAGCTCTGTCGGTGTACAAAAAGAGGGGTACACTTTTTTCTACCCCTATAACTGTGCACGGGCAGTCTGAGCCACGGGCACCACCACACTGAGCAAGGCAAGGGAGGTGAGCCGAGGTAAGGCCGAAGCTCGAGAGAAGCAGAACGACGCCAAGACCAGGACCACAAAGAGCAAAGGGGACGAAGCGGACTCCCCCGGCAAGATCCTTGCCGGGAGGCAGTTTTAGCAAACCCGGCATGACCCTTGCCATGGCAGCTCTCCCCACACCTACGGAGCGAGTCACCCTTGAGTCCACTGCCTCCATGGGGCAAGGATTCGGGAGACATCCCCGTGGTGGCATGCAGATCTTTGTGAAGACATTCAAGATCAGATACACACTTTAGAAGATGATGATCCTTGGCGGGATCACAGCCAAGGAGGACCACAAGGCCCCCGGCAAGAGCCTTGCCGGGGATGACAGCAGGCGCCACGGCAAGACCCTTGCCGGGGCCCCGACAAGGCCCTTGCCAAGAACACCCGTAGGGCCACCATCAGGCCCACGCCAATCAGGCCTCCACCGCCGTTCGCATACAGCTGCCGACCCAACCAGCTGGGCAGGCACCTGCGTGGTGGCATGCGGATCTTCTTGGAGACCCACCACTGCACCACCTCAGCTGCCTGCCTGCCTACATGGCACCGCAGGCACCATTGGCCAGGGCGCGTGTCGACGCAAGAGGGAGCGGCGACGGACGAGACATGGCTCTCCCCCGTCCCCGATAAAGCAAGGACACCTAAGCAAGACGCATTAAATGCGCCTTGTCATGTAATGCGAGGGATAACCTCGCATCACTGTACCCTTTCCACCTCCTGTGTGCCACTGTGGCAACCCCTTTCCCTATAAAAGGACACCCAAGATGACCAGGAAGAGGAATCGGCTTTTTGGAGCTCCTCACGCCCCATTGCTAGTTCAAGAACACAGATAAACAATCCACCAAAGCAGGAGTAGGGTTTTACGCGTCCTCGCGGCCCGAACCTGGGTAAAGGAACCGTGTGCTATCTGTTTGATCCGCTCTTCTCACGACCCCGCGCCCCGCAACCATAGTAGGGATTCTTGTGATCCCATAGGTGTCGTTCCCACCGACATCTTTGGCGCGCCAGGCAGGGGGCGCAGTTGCGAGAATCGGCTCTAGCAATTAGTTCAACGCTTCTTCATCGTCATGGCGCCCAAGAAGAAGACGACGGTGGCGGTTGGCCCGTCGGAAGCCGGACATCCCGTCCCGACGCGGGCGAGCAGCGTACCGGTGGTAGAAAGGACCCGGGGCGCCGTTCGCGAACACCAACACCGTCCCAGCAGCCGGAGTTTGGGAGGCGGCGATGTTCGTGCGCCTGGTAACGGGTCGCACGCCGCCAAATCCAAAGACGGAGCCAGGCCCTCTGCGGGTGCCGCGGGGCCTTCCAAGACTCCCACGCCGACGCCGATGGCGCGCTCCTCTCGAGCAGCACGCGACGAACGGCATAATCACGCCGAAGACCCCGGGCGTCGCCGCGGGAAGAGCCCCGAGCGCCAGTCCCGGGATGTAGAAGACCTGCCCGCTCGTCGAGGCACTGGTGAAGATGGCATGCGACCGCGGGGTCGTGATAGAGCTCCTTCTGACATGGTCAGAAGTCGAAGCGCATCGCGATCGGTGCAGGTTTCGCTGCCACCAATGCCAGCAGAAGCCCTGGCGCGCGCGCAGTTGCTCCTCGATTTTCCTCCCACTACGGGGAAACTCGACGAATGGAGAGCCACTATCTGAAGCCTTGTTGCGGTGGCCAACAAAGACAAATCGAGTCCGATGGAGCCCCCGGGTCGACGCTCCGACGGAGTCCCACGCACCAGTGGCAGGAAAGCCGGCGGCGCCGCGACCACGGTGCACTCGCCTCCTCCTCTCCCGGTACCATGGACGCCAGCCCGTCGCGATGATACGGGCGACGAAATCTCCATAGCGTCGTCCGACACGCGGACCCATTGACCAGCGCCAAGTTCTTCGGGAACGAGAACATGAAGACGCTCGAACCACTATCGAGCGCCGGCGCGGAGCGCGCTACCAATCGGACAGGCGAGCAGGGCCTGCTGTGAACCACCCGGCACCGGAGAGCCCTGGAGGCCTACCTTACGAGGTAGGCCGTCCGGCTTTTACCCATGAGCTGTGGCAGTTCCAGTGGCCCACTCACCGCACCTTCAAACATGACGTGGGCGAGAAGTACGGCGGCAAGACCCACCCGTCCGAGTTCCTCAGCATCTACTCCATCGTGATGCAAGCTGCCGGAGCCCGTGACGATAAGGTGCTTGCGAATTACTTTCCATTGGCTCTTAAACCCAACACCATGTCATGGTTGATGCACTTGCCGGTAGACTCTATTTCCTCCTGGTTGGATTTGTGCCATGAGTTCGTGGGCGCCTTTACTGGAGGCCACCAAGCCCATGGCCAAGCAAGCGACCTGCACGTCATTCCCCAGAAGGGAGGCGAGAGTCCCCGCAAGTATATACAGAGGTTCAGCCGGATACAGTACAATATCCCTGATGTTCACCCTGCCGCCATCATCAGCGCGTTCCATCAGAACATGCGTAACCGCAAGGTGCACGAAGAGCTGGCAATTAACAAGGTGAAAGATGTAGCAGAGCTCTATATTCTTGCTGACAGATGTGCCCGAGCTGAAGAGGGGAGGAAGTACCCCGGCGAAGATGCCGGCGTGGAAACCGACTCCTCAGATGAGGATACTGCTGCCCCGGCGAAGAAGGGCCAGCGCCGCAACAGGAAGCGCAAAGGTAAAGCCGTGCTTGCCGTCGACGGATCTGATGACACCGGCTCCACCAAGAAAACCAAGGCAGATGACCCCGGCAAGGAAATTGCCAGATGTGTCGCCTGCCGGGCCTTGGCGGCTGCCGAGAAGCCAGCAAACTCCGACAAGCGATACTGCAAGATCCATCGCACCAAAGGTCATGCTCTCCAAGACTGCCGACAGGTTGAGCTCCTCGCTGAGAAGCAGAGGGCTGAGTATGAGAGGCAGGACAAGGAGAAGGGCCAAGACGGTGCTGAGGGGTCCGGCAAGAAGCGCGACGGCCAGGCGGGCCATCGCGGCAAGGATAAACAACAGGAGAGGCCCGCCTGGGGCCGTGACAGAAAGCCAGAAGACGACGATCACGAAGAGGACGACGAATCCGGCGACCAAGAGTTTCAGAAAGCTACAGAGGCCATGTGCGTCGACGGCGGGGCCTCGCTGCATACTTCTCACTGCCGGCTTAATCAATGGGCGCGAGATATTACAGCGGCAAAGCCGTCGTTTGATGCCGAAAGGCCGCTGAAGTGGTCCAGCACACCTATCATTTTTGACACTGAGGATCACCCTGGTCGCACTACTGTGGTCGGGTGCTTGCCATTGTTGGTTTCACCAACAATACGCAAACTCAAGGTGACAAAGATGCTAGTCGATGGCGGGGCCGGTCTAAACTTGGTCTTGCCTGCCGTGATCGAGAAACTGCAGATTCCTGATGGATACCTCAAAGAGACGGGCACATTTCAGGGGGTCAACCCGGGAAGAAGCCAACCCAAGGGAAAGGTCACGCTGCCCGTAACTTTTGGAAGCGACCTGAACTACAGGACAGAGAGGATTGTGTTTGATGTTGCCAAGATCCCCTTGCCCTACAACGGGATCCTTGGCCGCCCAACGCTGGCCAAGTTCATGGCGGCGTCACACTACGCCTACAACACCCTGAAGATGCCAGGACATGTGACGATCATCACCATCCCCTCTGATAAGAAAGATGCGCTGATTTGCGCTGACCAACTATACCAGCAAGCAGTTGCAGCAGCTGCCGCCACTAGGGCACTTGCTCCTGCCGCTGGGACCCCGGGAGGGAAGAAGAAGAAGACCGGTGAGACCTCGGACACCCACTCCGGCAAGCGCACCTCTTCGGAGTGTAGCGCTGCCGTCGAGGACGTGCCAGAGAGCTCCACTGGCGGAAACAAGAAGCCCAGGGCCATACCGCCTGGAACCAAGAAGGTTTCTGTCAATGAGGACGGCACGGGAGGAGCTTTCACCATAAGCTCCACCCTTGACGACAAATAGGAAGACACACTCGTCACCTTCCTGCGGGCGAATGTCGATGTGTTTGCATGGCAAGCTTCCGACATCCCCGACGTTCCTAGGGAGGTGATTGAGCACCACCTTGCTGTCTGTCCTCATGCGCGGCCCGTCAAGCAGAAGGTCAGAAAGAAAGCTTTGGAGCGAAAAGAGTTCATCACAGAAGAGATCCGGAAACTAGAAGCAACGGGTTTGGTAAGAGGAGTGCTCCATCCAACGTGGTTGGCCAATCCGGTCGTAGTGCGCAAGGCAAATGGGAGGTGGAGACTGTGTATTGATTACACAGATATCAATAAGGCTTGTCCTAAAGACCCCTTCCCGTTGCCGCGCATCGACCAGATTGTTGACTACACGGCTGGGTGTGATCTGTTGTCATTCCTCGACGTCTACTCCAGCTACCACCAGATCTTCATGACAAGAGAAGACAAAGAGAAAACAGCATTCATCACCCCATGTGGTACGTATTTTTTCATGCGGATGCCTTTCGAGTTGAAGAGTGCTGGTTCGACGTTTGCAAGGGCGGTCCAGATTGGTTTTGAACCCCAGGTCCATAGAAATATGGAAGCTTATATGGATGACATAGTAGTCAAAACCAAGGACACGGCAACCCTCATACCAGATTTGCAAGAAACATTTGCAAACCTGCGCAAGATCAATCTCAAGCTGAACCCTGAGAAGTGCGTCTTTGGCATCCCGTCCGGCAAGCTTCTCAGGTTCTTTGTGTCACAGCATGGGATAGAGGCCAATCCGAACAAGATCAAAGCTATAGAGCAGATTGAAGCACCCAAGCGAATCAAGGATGTGCGTCGGCTTGTTGGTTGCGTCGCCGCCATGGGCAGGTCATTTCCAAGTCTGCCGAGCGCGCCCTTCCCCTTTTCAAGATCCTGAAAAAGGCGGGCCCGACGGAGTGGACGCCAGAAGCCGAAGCAGCATTGCAGGATTTGAAGAAGTACCTCTCCTCCACGCCAATACTAGCTGCGCCTAGGCCACATGAGCCATTACTCCTATACTTGGCGGCAACGAACCAGGTGGTCAGCGCCGCACTAGTGGCGCAAAGAGAGGTTGACGACGAGGTAATGGCGGCGACAAAGCTCGACACCACCAATGCAGAGACGACACAGCCAGTTGAAGTGCCGCCGAAGAAAAAAATGATCCAGCACCCGGTCTACTTTGTTAGTTCCCTCCTGCAGGGGGCTAGATCAAGGTACTCCGGCGTGCAGAAACTGCTCTTCGGCCTTCTTATGGCCTCGAGGAAGCTGTGTCACTACTTCCAGGCACACGAGATCACTGTCGTCACTCGCCTCCCTCTGCAATGGATATTGCACAATCCAGATGCAACGGGAAGAATTGTGGAATGGGCACTGGAGCTGTCCAGCTTTGGCCTCAAGTTTGAAAGTACTTCGACGATTCAGAGCCGAGTCCTGGCGGAGTTCATTGCAGAATGGACCGCAACGCCTGACGAAGAAGCCCAAGAGATTGCTCTCCCCGGCAAGGAGGCAAGTTGCGATTGGATCATGTACTTTGATAGAGCTTTCTCCTTACAAGGCGCCGGGGCTGGCGTACTGCTTGTCGCGCCCACCGGAGAGCACCTCAAGTACGTGATCCAGATGCACTTCCCCAGGGAGGCGTCAACCAACAATACGACAGAGTACGAAGGGCTGCTTGCCGGTCTTAGGATCGCAGCGGACCATGGAATCAAGAAACTCATCGTCAGGGACGACTCGCAGCTTGTCGTCAAGCAAGTCAACAAAGATTACCAGAGCCCGTTGATGAAGGCCTACGTCGATGAAGTGAGAAAGCTGGAAGAGCGTCTCGACGGTATACAGGCTGAACACATTCCCCGAGCGGAGAACGATATCACCGACTACCTGTCAAAACGCGCTGCCCTCAAGCTACCTGTGGAACCAGGTACCTTTGTGCTTCAGCTAACTCAGCCATCCGTTGATCCATCAACAGAGCAGAACAAGAGGAGGAAATCAGGGCCTGGCAAGTACTTTCCCGCCGAGCTCCCCGGAGCCGCCGGCAAGGATGTTGTCGGGGACACTGAGCCCGCCACGGGACGGCTAGCTCCGGCGGAGCGTCAAGCTCTTGCCGTCGAGAGAGCCGCTCCTATGGCGGAGGAAATGCCTTTAGTCCTCGTCGTCGAGCCCCGGGCTCCAACATGGGCACAACATACCGTCCGATTCCTCCAAACAGGGGAACTTCCTGAGGAGCAGGAAGAAGCGGAAAAAGTAGCCCGTCGCTCTACCATGTACCAGTTCGTCGATGACGTCCTGTGAAATTGAAGTGTATCCCTCGGGAGGAAGGACTGGAGCTGTTGGCAGAGATACACGGAGGCATATGTGGATCCCACATCGGGTCAAGGGTTCTTCTGGCCCACCGCCCTCTAGGATGCGACGACACTAGTCACTAGGTGTGAAGCGTGTTAGTTCCATTCAAAGAAGCTTCATCAGCCAGCTCAAGCCCTTCAAACCATTCCTCTCTCCTGGCCCTTCTCGGTCTGGGGGCTCGACATATTGGGCCCTTTCCCCCGCGCTGTCGTGGGCTTTGAGTACTTGTACGTTGCAATCGACAAGTTCACAAAGTGGTGGAGGTGGAGGCAGTGAGGAAGGTCACAGCTCAGTCAGCCGTCAAGTTCTTCAAGGGACTAGTGTGCCGCTTTGGTGTACCCAACAGGGTCATCACCGACAACGGCACACAGTTCACAAGCCGCACCTTCATGCAATATACCCAAGACCTCGGCAGCAAAGTCTGTTTCGCTTCCGTTGCTCACCCGCGAAGCAATGGTCAAGCTGAGAGGGCAAATGTTGAAGTGCTGTGAGGCTTAAGGACCAAGACCTTTGACAGGCTGCACAAGAGTGGAAGGCGCTGGATTGATGAGTTGCCGACGGTTCTTTGGTTGATCAGGATGACGCCAAATCGAGCCACCGGCCAGACACCCTTTACCCTAGTATATGGGGCAGAAGCAGTTCTCCCCACTGAACTCATATACAGGTCACCTCGAGTGCTCGCTTATGATGAGCTTGAGCAAGAGCAGCTGCGGCAAGATGACGCAATGCTCCTTGAGGAAGATCGTCTTCGGGCGGTTGTGAGAGCATCACGCTAGCAGCAAGCCTGCGCCTCTACCATAGCCGCAAGGTTCATGCCCGAAGCCTTGAGGAAGGCGACCTTGTCCTTCGGCGCGTTCAATCGGCCAAGAATTCCAACAAGTTGACGCCAAAGTGGGAAGGCCCTTATCGGGTAATACGAGTCACCAGGCCCAGCGCAGTTCGCCTGCAGATTGAAGATGCCGTTCCGGTGAGTAACTCCTGGAACATTGAGCATCTTCGCAAGTTTTACCCGTGAGGCGCGGCTTGCCGGGCCCCCTGGCAAGCCACCTTTTGTACAAGCATTGTCGATGATGCATGTAACCCTTTGTACAAAGCCAGGCGCAGACCCTGAGCATAAATAAATGAAGCACTGGCGCCCTAAGTTATAGCATGCATGCATGCTAGGTCGAGTCTCGTCCTTGGTTAGGGTTGATAGTGCTTGGCGGCGACTAACCCCTAGCTTAGAGGTCGAGTGTGCGTCTCTTTGCCGTTCTTTTGTCTTCTTTGGTTCGCAGGACTCACAGATATCCTTGCCGGATCACTTAAGGACAAAAAAGAGAAGAGGGGCAGACCAGCATCTAGACCCCAGCAAGCCAGTATTGCCGGGGGCTGCAAGTGCAAAGATTCACCCACGGCAAACCAGAGTTGCCGGGGGCTACAGCTTCAGATAAGTTCTTCATCCCTTATCATGCATTCCCTTATGGACTGAGGTATGTGAAACCTCGTTCCTTCCTAAAGCTACCGTGCTCCCCTAAACTCTAGGCCCTAGGGCTCGTTCCTGGGGCCAGGTTTGGTCGTAGTCGCTGCAGCGAAAGGATGAAACAAGGAGCCTGAACCCACCTCATCCCTGCCTCCGCCAAAAGCGTGAGAAAGGTCGAGCGACGTGGGAAGACGGCAAGGCCTGCTGCCGGGCAATGAAATGTTTATCTTAGAGATATCAAGGATTTACTCCTTGTCGTGGGTTCTACCCGCAAACAAATGACCCGGCAAGCATCCCTTTTTCATTAAAAACATTCCACTCAGGTACAGTACATAGGGAATGAAAAACATGAATGATGGGATTACAAGTTTTAAATTCAGCCAAGGCCCGAAGACTTACAAACTAAAAAGGGATAAGGTGTCTGTAATCCTTTTCTTGTCCCTCTCCTCAGGAGGCAGGACAAGGAGGCAAAAAGGGCAAAAGGGGCGCCTAGGTGAGCTATGGGTGGCAGAAGACACCAAGAGAACATCTCGGTGGCCGTCCGAAGGCTGGATGGTGATGGCGGCGCCGGAAGCAGAGCTCGAAGACGAGGCGGCAGGACGTCAGCACACGTCGAAGGCGTCGGTGCCCGCGTACTACGAGTTGACGGCCTTGCCGCCCACCCTCGTCCTCTTCCGCAGCCTCCCAATGCCAGCCGCCCAAGGAGACGACCCTGAGAAGTTCAGGGAGCCGGCGACACGGATGATGGGGTCGCCGGTGCCACACGGGGCGACGCCCGACACCTAGTCGGACCCGTCATCCTGCCGCCTGCTACCCTCGTCGTCACTGCCGCTGTCCTCCTCGTCACTCCCGCCCGAGGAGGAGTCTTCGCTATCAAAAGAGCTCTCCACGCAGCACCTTGCACGGGTCCCGAAGAGCCCGAAGACCTTGACGGAGAGGAGGCCGCCCTCCATCAGCTTGAAATGGAGAGTGAGCCCCTCCGTCAAGCGGTGGATATGAGCGAACGTCTTCCATCCCCGACAAAGATACATCACGTGAGGGGCTGGGAAGTCGACGCGAACCCGCGTGCTGCTGATCCCACAGCCCCTCATGTGCAGCCGCAATGACTTCGGTGGATCCAACTCCATCTCCCGCGTGAATGGAGTTGGGAGACGAAGGCGACGGCGAGGTGGCCGGCGCAGCCTGACGAAGAACTCGCAAGGGTCATCCCCAACGTGGCCCTCCATGGGGGGAGGAACTGCTGGCGGAGGCGAGGCCGGCGCGCCGCCCCGTCCTCCTCTTCCCCGAGCGCCTCGGCCTCGCCCACGGCCTCGCCCCCTCCCTCTTCCCCTCGCGGCTGGATCTGCCACCACAGGTGCAGGAGAAGGAGGGATGCGTTGTCGAGCGGCGACCCTCGCTGCCCAGGATTCCCTCTCTGCATGGCGGATGGAAGGGGGGAGCAGAAGCTGAAGGAAGGAGGAGATGAAAGAATGCGGGACGCCATCCCCCCCTCTCCCGCTCTTTATAAAGGGACGGGGTGGGGGCTCGGCCGCCCCGCTTAGCCAATCAAGATGCAGAAGGCACAGGGAACTGGGACCGACCCGCTGCCCCATCCCGCGGCGGCCCGGTTTCCCGCCTCCACCGTTCGCCACCCAAGCGCATGAGAGCCACGTGGCAGGCGTGCAGGACCGAGGCGATGGGTGAGGCGACCTCTCCCCACCCCGTGATCATAGGGAGTGGACGCCTTGAAGACCATGCCTCGGCCCCGTCCAGTAAATGGGCCGCGCCTCCACGCCTCCCTCCGTTTATGGGGAAGGCGCGGACCGCCCGCTTTACTACGACGTGACGCATGCGTGCAGAGCTCAGCCCCACGCTTGCCGCCCACGTCACACACGCCTCCCCATGCCGCGCCATGCGCGGGAAGCGTGGGAAGCGCAGCGCGCGAAGAGACTTACCACGGTAAAAACCGCCCCGCCTGCCCGCGCACCGTTTTGGGCCTAGCCCAACGACGCGATTGCGCTTACGTGTGGCCCAGGCCCAGGGGCTCCTGTCGGTGTACAAAAAGAGGGGTACACTTTTTTGTACCCCTATAACTGTGCACGGGCAGTCTGAGCCACGGGCACCACCACACTGAGCAAGGCAAGGGACGTAAGCCGAGGTAAGGCCGAGGCTCGAGAGAAGCAGAACAACGCCAAGACCAAGACCACAAAGAGCAAAGGGGACGAAGCGGACTCCCCCGGCAAGATCCTTGCCGGGAGGCGGTTTTAGCAAACCCGGCAAGACCCTTGCCGTGGCAGCTCGCCCCACACCTACAGAGCGAGTCACCCTTGAGTCCTCTGCCCCCATGGGGCAAGGATTCAGGAGACATCCCCGTGGTGGCATGCAGATCTTTGTGAAGACATTCAAGATCACATACACACTTTAGAAGATGATGATCCTTGGCGGGATCCCAGCCAAGGAGGACCACAAGGCCCCCGGCAAGAGCCTTGCCGGGGATGACAGCAGGCGCCACGGCAAGACCCTTGCCGGGGCCCCGGCAAGGCCCTTGTCATGAACACCCGTAGGGCCACCATCAAGCCCACGCCAATTAGGCCTCCACCGCAGTTCGCATGCAGCTGCCGACCCAACCAGCTGGGCAGGAACCTGTGTGGCGGCATGCGGATCTTCGTGGAGACCCACCACTGCGCCACCTCAGCTGCCTGCCTGCCTACATGGCACCGCGGGCACCGCTGGCCAGGGCGCGTGTCGACGCAAGAGGGGGCGGCGACGGACAAGACGGGGCTCTCCCCCGTCCCCGATAAAGCAAGGACACCTAAGCAAGACGCATTAAATGCGCCTTGTCATGTAATGTGAGGGATAACCTCGCATCACTGTACCCTTTCCACCTCCTGTGTGCCATTGTGGCAACCCCTTTCCCTATAAAAGGAGGCCCAAGGCGACCAGGAAGAGGATTCGGCTTTTTGGAGCTCCTCACGCACCATTGCTAGTTCAAGAACACAGATAAATAATCCACCAAAGCAGGAGTAGAGTTTTACGCGTCCTCGCGGCCCTAACCTGGGTAAAGGAACCATGTGCTATCTGTTTGATCCGCTCTTCTCACGAACCCGCGCCCCGCAACCGTAGTAGGGATTCTTGTGATCCCATAGGTGTCGTTCCCACCGACAAGCTCACTATAAGGACCCATGTTTATTTTGCTAGCTATTGTCTTTCCTTAACAAATTCTAGTTAATTGTGCTATATACTTTTACCATGCAATCTTCTGTTATAGTGTATATGTTCTATATGTCATGCAATGTGGTGTTCAGTTAACTGCTTGGTTCAATTCTACAAATGTGATGTTCAATTCTTCAGGGTGCAATATTTCCAAGTTGGTAAGCATGCTTGGTTTGGTTAACTATCTGATCTTCTATTAGGAGTATGTTATATTGTGCAATGTGGTGCTCAGTTAACGTTTGGTTCATTTTTGTGGTGTTTAGTTAACTCCTTGGTTCAATTCTGCAATGCAATGTTCAATTGTTGTGGCTACATTCTATTATTGTATACCATGTGAGGAATAAATCGAATTTGGCTGTACTAAATACATGAGAAACAAATACAATTGCTATATTTCCAAGTTGTCAAGCATGCTTGGTTTGGTTAACTGTCTGATCTTCTATTAGGAGTATGTTATATTGTGCAATGTGGTGCTCAGTTAATGTTTGGTTCATTTGTCGTGGTGTTTAGTTAACTGCTTGGTTCAATTCTGCAATGCAATGTTCAATGGTTGTGGCCGCATTCTGTTATTGTATACCATATGAGGAATAAATCAAATTTGGCTGCACTTAATACATGAGAAACATATACAAGTGCTAGATTTCCTAGTTCTCAATCATTCTTAGTTTGGATAAATGGGTTTTCCATATGGCTTGAATTAATCTGATGAATCTGCAGTGTGCTTCTTTATCATCAACATATTTTACCGATAGCATGCGAAGCCTTACTTAACCTGATGACTAACTACCTTATATGTGTTGCGGGGAAACAATGGGAAGCACTGAGGTTAACAAGATGGTACTAACTATTATACCTTGCCTTTTTTTATTCCTTTGCCCCATTTCCAATATACAGAAGATATTTATGCACATCCATGTTTTCGGGGTTCACTAATGATTACCTCTCAGACCACCTCTATGGTCAGGAGGCGAGGAAAGTTTTCATATGACACCCATGGTTCAATATTGAAGTGTTCCTAAATAGGTCGAAGGATGGACGGTCAATCATCCACAGGCACTGGCCTAAAGTTGCAAAGACCTTAAACATGAATGAAGGCTCAATATTCGCCTTCCGCTTCAGTTTTCTAGATGTGATGCATCTCTCTATGTACCATCTATGATGCTAATTTTGAAAGGTTCTAGATGTTGCATGTGAAACTTGCTGCTGGTGCAGATGTGTAATGGGGTAGCTGAGTGCTGAAGCTATATCATGGTGTACTCGGATGTATTTCAATTATGAAATCCTGCTTCCTTAATATGGAAATGGAATATATTATGTGCTTAATATGAATGTCAATTAGATTAGTAAATGGATTATTAATAATAGGGCTATTAGCTCGCTAATTGGCCAATTAGCTTGCTAACTAGGTTTTCCTATTGGAAACAGTTATTGAGAAAACACCGTGGGCGATGACCTCAGGCAACGCACACAGTTTCTAGGAATAAACCGTGTTAAATCAATGAACAATCACACACGACATTCTCTTGAAAACTGTTTGTGTTACACCACCTTGCGCAAACGTTTTCCTTGGAGTGACTGTGTGGGATGTATATACGAACGGAAACATTTAGCGGTGACTGACTATGTGGGATGTACTTACGACCGAAAATGATTTCGCCTGTATAATTGTATTTTTTAGCACTACTGTATGTATTTTTGTATTTGAGTGCTCGCCGGTCGCACACGACCTCATTTTGCCGAGCGTGTGTGCCAGGAGGGAATATCCCCGACGGTTTCTGGGTCGTGTGGAAAGGACCCCACTATCGCCCACACTCGCTAGGTGACGGTTCTGAACACCGTCGCGGAAAGGGGTTAAAACCGTTTGTATAGCACCGACGCGTACCAGTGTTTATGGAGTAATTCTAATGCCTTTTCTCTCATAATATGCAAGGTATACACAAAGAGGGAGAATTCCAGCAACTGGAAATCTGGACCTGGAAAAGCAACGTCAGGCCACCTATTGTGCACAACTCCAAATGAGCCGAAACTTTACGGAGATCTTTTATGGAATATATGAGGAATATTGGAGCCAATAAGTACCAGAGGGGGCCTACCAGGTGGGCACAACCCACTTGGGCGCGCGAGGGAGCCCAGGCACACTGTCGGCGTTCTGGGAACGGGGGTCCCCAGACTTGCCTGCCTGCGGCCTGCGGCGTGGCTCAAAGGGGGCCCAGCACGGCCAATCTTCATCAACACAGACCCAAGACCCTCGCGAGGGGCCGAGCCTCGCGGGGCGGACGACACAGAGCTTCCTCAGGAGCGGCCTCATCAGGCTAGCTCGTGAGGAGGCGGAGAGATCAAGGCAGGGTACCTCACGAGGTGCCCATGACGCAAGCCATGATGACCAAGGGCGCCAGGCAGGCGCCAGCCCCCGCAGTGTCCTCCCTTTCCTCTTTGGTGCAAAGGGAGCAAGCGCAGGCGAGAGGACCAATCAAAGGCACCCATTTCGGTGCAACGAGACCAAGACCAGCTCCGCGACAAGGAGGAAGTCACTGTGGAGCCCAAGCCAGCGTCATCACCAGAGCCTTTGGCAGGCGAGGACCAACTTTAGTCAGGATAAGTGTACCAGATGTTCCCCTTCAAAATGGCCAGTTGTTGGCGCCCTTCCCGCTCAATATTTGGGAAGAGGCCCAGGGCCTTTGCCTATAAATAGGACTAGCCACCCCTGGGGTAGAGGCATCTAGAGACCTAAAAACAGACTGATTGGCAATCAGACAGAGAGAGAGAGAAGGGCGACTGAACCCCTCTAGCAGTTCATCGCCCCAGCCCAGAACAGACCCTCGCGAGGCTGTTCTTCCTTGTATTGTTCATCATCAGCCCAAGAGGCAATCCACCACACCACCACACTGGAGTAGGGTATTACACCACATCGGTGGCCCGAACCAGTATAAACTCTGTGTCTCTTGTGTTGTTCTTCTGGTAGCTTAGATCCTTGCGAGGCGGAGGGGTACAGGTAGGTAGGAAGCGTAATCTCCGCGCGCACCCCAGAGTTCGAACCTCAAGGGTCTGCCGGAACCCGAAATCCGACATTTGGCGCGCCAGGTAGGGGTGCGCCGGAATTCGTCTTCCACTGCCCGTTTCTCCTCCGACCATCGCGTCCATGTCTGACGCCCGTCGGGCCCGCACCGAGCGCTGAGCCGCTCTCGCTTCCCGCATCGCCTAGACGGCCCCTGTCGGTGGGCGTCCCCGCTGTTCCCCGTCGCCTGCCATCAACGCCGCCACCGGCCCGGTGGGGAACGAGCAGCAAGCGTCGTCTCAGCATCCTTCCGTGCGGCGAGACGGCCGCACCGCTACTCCCTCACTCACCCAGATGGTTCTTCGTCCCGCGCGCTCCGTGCGCCCTTGGAGGCTCGAGCTGCGCTCATCACGGCAAACGAGCTCCTGCGCTACCGTCCCGTCAACGACGTCTATGAAGAGTGGCTCGACCGCGTCGCCGAGCTCGTCCGCGCCGCGGGGGGCTCTCCTGCACCGTCCGTCCCGCTGCACCGCACCCCGCCCCGCGCGGGCGACGAAGCTCCGGGGGCGCCCCAGCCGCCTCCTCACCAAGAAGACGCCCCGACCGCAAGGCGCGTGGCCCCTGGCTGGAACCCGCTCCGCCAGGCACCAGCGCGGCAAGAGCAGAGCTGCCAAGAAGTCCCTCGCCCGCAAGAAGCCGCCTGGGCGCTCCATGCTCCGGCACGCCGCGGCCACGCTCCTGCTCCCGCACGTCAAGACCCCGCGCTGCTCCCAGTTGCAGCGCGCGGGGACCTGCAAGACCAAGCTCTCCGTCACCCAAGGCCTCCCGTGGCCACGGCGGGCTGCCGCGCCTTCACCACCGAGCTGCACAGCGTCGCGTGGCCCGGCAAGTTCAAGCCAGACCTGCCTCCTCGCTACGACGGCACGGCTGACCCTGCGGAGTTCCTCCAGCTCTATGAGCTGGGCATCGAAGCTGCCAACGGAGATGAGAAGGTCATGGCGAACTGGTTTCCCATGGCGCTCAAGGACGGAGCCCGCACCTGGCTCCTGAACCTGGCCCCGGGCACGATCTCCTCCTGGGACGAGATGCGCACCCGCTTCATCGCCAACTTCCAAGGTACTCGCGATCGGCCACCCGCCATGAGCGACATGCACCGCATCAAGCAGCAGCCCGGAGAGACCCTACAAAAGTACATCCAGCGCTTCAACAACGCATGCCTCAAGATTCCCAGGGTGTCCGAGGAGGCCATCATCTCAGCCTTCTCCGACGGCGTGCGCGACGTCAAGATGAAGGAGGAGCTGGCGATGCATGAAGACCTGTGCACTTCCTTGGAGCTGTTCAACTTGGCGACCAAGTGCGCCAGGGCTGACGAAGGGCGTATCTCCCTCCTCGAGCTGCCTGCCGCAGACCCAGAAGAGAAGAGGTCCAAGGCCAAGGACGTGAAGCGCAAGGGGGCTGTCATGCTCGCGGAAGAACCGGACACCAAGTGGGGCAGAGATCAGCCCGAGTCTTCCAAGGGCAGTCGGTACTGTGTGTACCACGACCTCCACACCCACAACACCAACAAATGCCAAGAGCTCCGAGCCGTGCGAGAAGGAAGGATCGGCCGTCGCCCCGACCGTGTCGACCGGGGCTACGGTCGAGGAGGAGGAAGGAACGCAGGGCGCTGGGAAGACCGCGGCCCACGCCAAGGGTGGCGCGATCGACCTTGCGAGGACCGCTGGCAAGACCCGCCTCACGAGGGAGACTGGAGGGATCAGCCTCGCGAGGATCGCCCGCAAGGTAACGTAGGCCTCCCTCCACTGCCGCCGCATCCACGAAGAAACGAGGACCGCCACCAGGACGAAGAGGCTGGGGGCTTCCAGGAGCCGCGCGCGATCGCCTGCATCCTGGGCGGAGCTCAAGCCCCAGCCTCTCAGCGCATCTTCAAGCAGTTCGCCCGCGAAGTGAAAGCAGTCCTCCCCAAGCTCGAAGCCACACGTCCTCTCAGGTGGTCATCATGCGCCATCACGTTCAGCTCAGCGGATCAGCTCAAGTGTGCAGCCACAGCCGGAGTCCTCCCGATGCTTTGTTCCCCAATCATCAGCAACGTGGTGGTCACCAGGACCCTCATCGACGGCGGGGCAGGGCTCAACGTCCTGTCCGTGGAAACATTCAACAATCTCCAAGTGCCCTACAACCAGCTTCAGCCAACCAAGCCTTTCTCCGGAGTCACTGACGGCTCCACGGTCCCGACCGGGCAGGTCCGCCTCCCTGTCACCTTCGGGGCATGCGACAACTACCGCACCGAGCTCATCGACTTCGACGTCGCTCACATTTGCCTGCCGTACAACGCCATCCTTGGGTACCTGACGCTGGCCAGGTTCATGGCCGTAACTCACCATGGCTACAACGTCCTCAAGATGCCAGGAAGTGGCGGAGTCATCACGGTGCCCTGTGAAGAGAAGGACGCAGTGTGTTCCCTGGAACGAGCTTTTCAGGCCGCATCATTGGAAGACCCGGATCGTGGAAGCAGGAGGCTTCCCGAGACCACCCCCAAGAAGAAGAAGACATCGTCTGGCCCGGTCCCTCAGGAGGCAGGCCCCTCAGGGCCCGTGCCTGCCCAGGGGGAACCTCCTTCCATCGCATAGGAAAGCGCGCCCGGCGTCCTCCTCAGGGAGGGCTCGGGGGCTCTCCCCAGGAGGGCCACCAACCTGGCTAAGGTCACGAGGGAGGCGCTTGGGCACCACGTGGAGGCGTGTTCCGAAGCACGTTTCCCTCAAGAAGGAGTAAGGCAAGGGGAGCCAGACCCTCAGGAGTTCGTCAGCAAGGCCATTCAAGAGCTATAGGAGTCAAGAGTCATGAGAGGCGGCCGCCGCCTGCCAGCTGTGGCTCCCCATCCAGGCGAGGATGGTGGGCTGCGCGTCTGCGTCGACGTACCAGGGCTCAATCGAGTCGCCTCTCTGGAGCGCCTCTGGCCCTCGCGAGTGGGGCGCTGCGAAGGTCCACCCCACAGCTACGTTCGCATGCCTTACGGCTTGCTGAGCGTGGCTACCACGTACCAGCGCCTCATGAGGGGCATCATAGAAGCTCAAGAGGCCAGGCGTTCCGCAGCCCTGGCAGAGATGGAGATGGTCCGCGAGGAGCCACCAGCGCCTCCGGAGCCTCCCGAGGCCCCAGGGCCTGGGGGCTCGTGAGGATCGGCTTCCTCAGCCCACCGAGTCTGCTGCACCAACACTGCTTCGTCCTCAACATCATCAGGTGACATCTTTCAAGCTTCATTTCCAGTTGGGAGCGCCCCCCAGGGCTGCATTATTTCCAGGCCGCGTGGGCCCGTCCAAGCGGCATGTATCCCTTTTATTTCGTGTCGTTAGCTTACTTTGTTGGGGCGCCCCTCGGGCTGCATCATCGCCAAGTCGCTCGGGCCTGACCCAGTGACGCTTGCCTTCCCAGCATCTATTTGAATGAATCCACTCCTTCACGGCTAATGTGTTTGACCTAGTTGCCCACTCAACTGACGCCAACTGACGGAGCTGCTCCCAAACGGCACGACGCTTGCACATGGGTCCGTCCCTGCAACGCCGACAAACCTGCGTGGCTGAGCTCTGGCCGCGGCAGCCCCGCACTGCGCCACCTCGTCAAGCCTTCAGTGCCTCACCACCCCTCGGAAGCAACCAACGACTGACTGTCAATTGCCATGGCAACCCCTTGCTCTTTCTATGATGCTCTGCAGGATCCCCTAAAGGAGCCGCGTTAGGCAAGGCCCTTGCGGAGCCTCCTTCACTCTCAACCACGCGAACCGCTTGCACGTTAAAGGGGGGGTGCCTGAGCATCGCGACTCAGGGCTCCTACTGGCTCTCCAGCCCTCACACTCTGGCCTTGACCACGGCATCGCGACCTGGCATACCAGCGACGGCTGAGACTCGCTCGAGGGCCGGGACCCGAGGACGTAGAGCAGAAAGGGGAGCAAAGGCGAGAGGGGAGGGACACGCTAGGACCTCGCCGAGCAACCTCACGCCTGCCGATGCACGGACCCGGCGACACACCAGGGAGCGGTCCCTGATTCTCGAGATAAGTCACTACCCGGAAGTACCAGCTACCGTGGCATTGTCCCCGCACCTAATGCAATCCCGTGTTAGTGATGCCGCTCTCCTTTCTCACCGAATGATGGCTGCTTGAGCGCCAAGGGGGACCTCCTGAGCATCGCGAATCAGGGGCTCTTACCGGACCTCGGGTCACTCACCTCCTGGCCTTGACCACGGCATCGCGACCTGGCATACCAGCGACGCCTAAAGCCGCCTTGGGACCGGGACCTGTCGGCATAGAGCACCAAGCCCGCGTGAGGTTCGAAAGGAAGGACAGAGCTAAGATGGAATGAGCAACTCGCACAATTCTACGACAAGGGTAGTATTAACAAACAGGATCATAGACGCCTTACAAGCCCCCGCGGGGCGCGACTTTGATTCCTCGCAGGGAACAGATCCTAGAGGGACGCTAACTACACGCACCCCTACAAAAGGCGCCATCATCAACAGCGGGCCGTCAAGCACCGGCGCCAACCCCATCCAGATCAGAGTCGGCGACGACCAGACGAGCCCACCCTGCTCCAGGAGCGGCGCCGGCTCGGGGGTTCGTAGCTGTCGTCGCTCGTCTCCGGAGTCATGAAGAGTTCGCCGGAGTCGCTGGATCCTCCGACGCCTCCGTCGCCCGAGGAGCCGCCAAGGGGACAGTCGGCGGGCCCGGTCCTCGTCGTGGCAGGGTCTCGACCACCTCTCCTGGGGCAGCACTCCAGCCGGCGTCCGTTCGCGTCAAAGACCTTGAAGAACATCACCGAGGCACCGTCGTACTCCAAGTGGATCACGAGTGCGCCTCTCGTCCTGCAAACCCGGGCGATTTCGCCCCAGCCTCGAGTCATGAAGACCTCGCCCGGGGCAACGACTGCGACCTCCGCCTCGGTCGCAAGGGTGCTGCAGCCGGCGTGCTGCAACCATAGTTCCAGGAGTTCTCCCTGCGGGATGATGGAGGCAAAGAAGGGAGGAAGGCGAATCCAAGACTGAGGGGGCATGGCGGCATGGAGCACGAACTCTCCAGAGGAGCCCTCGGTGTGGACCCCAGGGGGGACGACCCACACCTTCGTGATCCGTCGGCGGCGCCGCCCGTGGTGATCGGCATCAACCCCGTCAGGGCCCTCGATGTGGGCGTACAAGGGGAGTGGGAACCCCGGCCGTGCCCGCTCGCCCCAGGGCCTCGACACCACCTGAAGAGTCCCCTCATCCCGATGGCGAAGGGCGAGCCATTTCTTCGGCGGGAGCGGGTCTGGTTCCTCTCGGGGGGCCTTTCCTTTCTCTGTCGCCGAGAACCGGAGGATCGGAGCCATCGCAGCAAGACGGAGCAAGGATCGGGAAGAAGGAGAAGCCAGGGGGATGGACTGGAAGGGCGCGTGCCGTTCCGTACTTATAGCCGGCGAAGGCCAATTGTCGGCGTCCATGATCTCAGGTAATCATGACCCGTTTTGCATGCAGGGACTTGTCCAATCCGTGCAGATGCCGAGGTGTCGTGGGGGAGCGGAGACGCCCACGTCCAATCAACTGCCACACGGCGCCCAAGGCCGCAGGCTATTAGGGCCCGCGACGCTTTGCCCTTGCCCTTTCGCCTCCCTACACGGCCAAGTCCGGGCGCGCCTTGGGCCCGGGGGTTACTGTCGGCGTTCTGGGAACGGGGGTCCCTAGACTTGCCTGCCTGCGGCCTGTGGCGTGGCTCAAAGGGGGCCCAGCACGGCCCATCTTCATCAACACAGACCCAAGACCCTCGCGAGGAGCCGAGCCTCGCGGGGTGGACGACACGGAGCTTCCTCAGGCGCGGCCTCATCAGGCTGGCTCGCGAGGAGGCGGAGAGATCAAGGCGGGGTACCTCACGAGGTGCCCATGACGCAAGCCATGACGACCAAGGGCGCCAGGCGGGCGCCAGCCCGTGCAGTGTCCTCCCTTTCGTCTTTGGTGCAAAGGGAGCAAGTGCAGGCGGGAGGACCAAGCAAAGGCACCCATTTCGGTGCAACGAGGCCAAGACCAGCTCCGCGACAAGGAGGAAGTCACTGTGGAGCCCAATCCCGCGTCATCACCAGAGCCTTTGGTAGGCGAGGACCAACTTTAGTCAGGATAAGTGTACCAGATGTTCCCCTTCAAAATGGCCAGTTGTTGGCGCCCTTCCCGCTCAATATTTGGGAAGAGGCCCAGGGCCTTTGCCTATAAATAGGACTAGCCACCCCCGGGGTAGAGGCATCTAGAGACCTAGAAACAGACTGATTGGCAATCAGACAGAGAGAGAGAGAGAAGGGCGACTGAACCCCTCTAGCAGTTCATCGCCCCAGCCCAGAACAGACCCTCGCGAGGCTGTTCTTCCTTGTATTGTTCATCATCAGCCCAAGAGGCAATCCACCAGACCACCACACTAGAGTAGGGTATTACACCACGTCGGTGTCCCGAACCAGTATAAACTCTGTGTCTCTTGTGTTGTTCTTCTGGTAGCTTAGATCCTTGCGAGGCGGAGGGGTACAGGTAGGTAGGAAGCGTAATCTCCGCGCGCACCCCAGAGTTCGAACCTCAAGGGTCTGCCGGAACCCGAAATTCGACACACACCCTGGTGGGTTGTGCTCCCCTCGGCCCACCTCCGGTGCCCATCTTCTGGTATATAAGTCATTTTGACCTAGAAAAAATTAGGAGATGGTATTCGGGATGGAGCGCCGCCGGCTCGAGGTGGAACTTGGGCATGAGCATTTTTGCCCTCCGGCGGAGCGATTCCGCCGGGGGAACCTCCCTCCCGGAGGGGGAAATAATCGTCATCGTCATCACCAACAACTCTCCCATCTTGGGGAGGGCAATATCCATCAACATATTCAACAACACCATCTCCTCTCAAACCCCAGTTCATCTCTTGTGTTCACTCTTGGAACCGGAACTATAGATTGGTGCTTGTGGGTGACTAGTAGTGTTGATTACATCTTGTAGTTGATTACTATATGGTTTATTTGGTGGAAGATTATATGTTCAGATCCAATATGCTATTTAATACCCCTCTGATCTTGAGCATGATTATCATTTGTGAGTAGTTTTGTTCTTGAGGTCACGTGAGAAATCATGTTGCAAGTAATCATGTGAATTTGATATGTGTTTGATATTTTCATAGTATGTATGTTGTTATTCCCTTATGTCAAGGAAACGTTACCTATGGGATAACATGGATCCCTTTTATGGTTTGGCAGGGAAGAGGAATGCGCAAAGAGCATATCTAACGATCAGCACGAGGGATTTTTACCCAGGTTCGGGCCACTGAGAAGCCTAAAACCCCAATCCTTCTTTTATTGTATTGAGTGTTCATGAGCTTCGGCTAGCTGCTACACATGCGAGCTGGGCCACAAGGCCCAAAAGTCCCTCCCTGTATCGCCTTGGGACTCCTTTTATACCAAGGGGTGACCACAGTGGCGTACATGCACACATGAGGTGTAAAGTCGCTACAGTGTATATGCTTATCCCTGACATCTTAGGACAAAAGCATTAAATGCGCTGTTTACGTGCCCCCTAACTTTATCGGGGACGGAAACAGAGCCTGTCATGTCCGTCGCCGCCTCACCCCATCTTGACATGCACCCAGGATGACGAGGCATGCAATGCCAAGCTGACTAGCTAGCCGCTGCGCGAGAGTGGTGGCAGGATCTTCACGAAGATCCGCATGCCGCCAAGCAGGTGCTTGCCAGGCTGGCAGGCTAGTCGCTGCACTGGAGTAGTGGCAGGGTGGTGAAACCTTGCCGTGTGTGAGCCTTGCTGTGGCCTCGCAAACATCCCCAGCAAGAACCTTGCTGGGAACTTTGCCTTCTGGTCTTAACAAAGATCTGCATGCCACCACACAGATGCCCGTGGATCTTGGCCTTGACATTGTCGATGGTGTCAGAGCTCTCAACCTCAAGGGCGATGGTCTTGCCGGGGCCTCGCAAACCACCCCAGCAAGGATCTTACCGGGGGCTCAACTTGTCTTCTGTTCTCTGATTACTGGCCCGGATGCCATCTTGGTCGTCTTGTATTTGCTCCCAGCTGTCCCCGGTAGGACTTGCCACGGGTATGGCTGCAACTGCCCGTGCACAAGTATGGGGCACTAAAGGGCCCGAACATTAGTGCACCGACAGGAGCCCCCGGGCCTGGGCCACACACGAGTGCGAGGCGTTGTTGGGATAGGTCCAAACAGGGCATGGGCACGCGTGGTAGGGTTTAACTGCTATAATCATCTCGTCTGTTGTGCTCCCCCACGATCCGCATTGAGTGTGTGATGTGGGACGCGTGCGCAGAACGGTCGCAGTAGCAGAACGGCTATGCAAAAGCCTTCACATCAAACAGTAAAGAGGCAGCCCCGCGCCTTCCCCATAAAAAGAGGAATCTGCAGAGGCGCCGCTCCTTTACCTCTTAGCCATTCCAATCTAGGAACTGCCGACATCTCCTTCCTTGAGCCCAAGCCAGAGCTTCCTCATCCATCCGCCGCCCCCATGCTTCCAACGCCCTCGGCCTCCTGCCCTCCCCTGGCTGCTATGGCACCCAAAGCGAGCAAGGGCAAGGGCAAAGATGTGCCAGAGAGTGAGTTGGTAAAGACGCGGAAGAGGAATGTCGTCTTCACCCCGACACTCAACGCGCGCGCTGAAGGATTGGTACCTGTGCATGCGGGGAAGAGCGACGAAGGGGCACCCCTCCACCCGCGTCATCCCTGCTTCCCGCGCCACGCCCGCTCCAGATAAATTCCCCTTCTTTGTTGATTATATCTACTATGTGCTCTACCCCCATTTTCCGATTTCTTTGTCGACATTGTGTACACATTTGGCTTCCACCTTCTAGATTTTACGCCGAATGTTGTGGCGTGTATGTCTATCTTCACCTACCTATGTGAAAACTTCGCCGGAGTGGTCCCCAACACAGCCCTCTTTCGCCACTTCTTCATTCCTCGCATCCAGCCAGGAGAAGCCCTCTCCGACTGCGTCGCCTGGATTCCAAGGGCATGGAACAAGGAGACGTACAGAGAAGTGGTCTACAAGGAGAAGTGGGATGAATGGCGGGGCAAGTGGTGCTGGATCATGGAGGAAGATCCGCAGCCGTTCTGTATGCCCCGGCAAACGAAGCTGGTCCACGACAATAGTTGGAGCAAAGTCGACCCTCAAGACGGGGAGCTCGCAGTCGTAGTCGACAGGATCAAATGTCTCAGGGCTGCCAGGCTCACAATCGAGATGATTGGCGCCGATTTCCTCCACCGCCGCATCGCCCCTCTGCAGAATAAGGGGAGACCAGCCTGGGAGTACCAGAACATGGCGGATATCATGAGGCTGTGCCCTGGCCTGAACAACAACTTGACGGTGATGCAGCACGCAGCCCTCTGCCACAAGATGTGCAGGGCCGACGACAAGTAGAAGTTGCCGGCAAGCGTCATTCCACTATGCAACAACACTGCCCTGAACTCGATCATCGCCATGATGCCGGCGTTCAACGCCCATGGCCTTGACCAGACCTGGGCCGAGCCATCCGTAGAGCAGGTGAAGGAGTTTTCGACAACCTGTCGGAGGAGGCCGTTCAGGAAGAGACAAATTTCATCCGCCCACCACTGACGAAGAGGCGGGTACATCGCCAGCAGGGCTGAAGAGGCGGCCCTTGCCGAGGAGGCCGGCAGCGTTGGCTTCATGGAGGATGAAGCCAATGCAGAGGAGGACTTTGTCGAGCGGGGGGAGCCTGCGAGATAGCACAATGGCACAGTTGCTGGGGGATCATCCGCCAGAGAGACAGCTGAAGAGGAGCCGCATGAGGAGCCCCCAACTCCAGGAAAGAAAAGGCGTGTTCTTCGGCAAACCATCTCCAACGAGCCAGTCCGTCAGGCTTCCTCGCATGAAGAGGTCGCTGTCAAGGGGGCGGCCGGCAAGGTTGCGCAACGGCAAGAGGTCCAGCCGCAACCTGTGCGCCAGACGAGGTGCACGACCATGGCAGCAAAGGAGGCAGCAGCCGCCGCCTCTACCACGGCCAAACGGCCCAGGTCCCCTTCTCCATCACTTTGTATAGATGTCATAGCGGAGGGCACCTTTGACCTCGCCTCTTTTAGCCCGGAGGGAGAAGAGAGCCCGGAAGAGGAAGAGTAAGTGCCTTACCGCCTCCTCTATTCCTTAAATTCTTGACCTTACTTATATTTATTTGTTCTTGTTCTGGCTTGTCCCCGCAGAGACATGGAAACATTGGCGCAGAGGAGGCAAAGAAGGCCAAGACCTCGACGGGTGATGAGCCCCCGGCAAGCACCTTAGGTGCGCCAGAGACCGTCCTCATCAGCCCGGAGTCTAGCCCACGACGCAGCCCCCAACCTAGCCCCCAGCGCGAGTCCACTACTCATTTCCCGCTGGCAAGTGTTGGGGCATACATCTCCACTGCTAACCTTACCGGGTTTGCAGGAGACGAACAACAACAAGAGGAGCCACTAAGGCCACCCCCGACACACCGCCTCCATCAACCACACCGCCTAGGGAGTAATCCCCGGCAAGGGCTTCCACTAACGAGCCCTGCTACCTCTTGAGCACTACGTTGGATTTCCTTGAAGAGGAAAGGATGATGCAGCAAAGTAGCGTAAGTATTTCCCTCAGTTTTTTGAGAACCAAGGTATCAATCCAGTAGGAGGCAACGTTTGAGTTCCTCGTACCTGCACAAAGCAAATAACTCCTCGCAACCAACGCGATAAGGGGTTGTCAATCCCTTCACGGTCACTTACGAGAGTGAGATCTGATAGATAATATTTTTGGTATTTTTGTGCTAAAGATGCAAAGTAAAATAAAAGAAATGTAAAAAAAGCAAAGGCAATAATAAATTGATGGATGATTAATATGATGAAGATAGACCCGGGGGCCATATTTTTCACTAGAGGCTTCTCTCAAGAGCATAAGTATTTTACGGTGGGTGAACGAATTACTGTTGAGCAATTGACAGAATTGAGCATAGTTATGAGAATATCTAGGTATGATCATGTATATAGGCATCACGTCCGAGACAAGTAGACCGACTCCTGCCTGCATCTACTACTATTACTCCACTCATCGACCGCTATCCAGCATGCATCTAGAGTATTAAGTTAAAAACAGAGTAACGCCTTAAGCAAGATGACATGATGTAGAGGGATAAATTCATGCAATATGATAAAAACCCCATCTTGTTATCCTCAATGGCAACAATACAGTACGTGCCTTGCTGCCCCTACTGTCACTGGGAAAGGACAGCGCAAGATTGAACCCAAAGCTAAGCACTTCTCCCATTGTAAGAAAGATCAATCTAGTAGGCCAAACCAAACTAACAATTCGAAGAGACTTGCAAAGATAACCAATCATACATAAAAGAATTCAGAGAAGATTCAAATATTGTTCATAGATAATCTTGATCATAAACCCACAATTCATCGGTCTCAACAAACACATCGCAAAAAAGAAGATTACATCGAATAGATCTCCATGAGAGAGGGGGAGAACATTGTATTGAGATCCAAAAAGAGAGAAGAAGCCATCTAGCTACTAACTATGGACCCGAAGGTCTGAGGTAAACTACTCACACTTCATCGGAGGGGCTATGATGATGTAGAAGCCCTCCGTGGTGGATGCCCTCTCCGGCGGAGCTCCAGACCAGGCCCCAAGATGGGATCTCGTGGGTACAGAAGGTTGTGGCGGTGGAATTAGGTTTTTGGCTCCGTATCTGATCATTTGGGGGGGTACGTAGGTATATATAGGAGGAAGAAGTACGTCGGTGGAGCAAGGTGGGGCCCACGAGGGTGGAGGGCGCGCCCTGGGGGGGGGTGGGCACGCCCCCTACCTCGTGCCCACCTCCTTTCTTTCTTGACGTAGGGTCAAGTCTCCTGGATCATATTCGGTGAGAAAATCACGTTCCCGAAGGTTTAATTCCGTTTGGACTCCGTTTGATATTCCGTTTCTTCGGAACTCTGAAATAGGCAAAAAACAGCAATTCTGGGCTGGGCCTCCGGTTAATAGGTTATTCCCAAAGTAATATAAAAGTGAATAATAAAGCCCAATATTGTCCAAAACAGTAGATAATATTGAAGGAAATATGCCCTAGAGGCAATAATAAAGTTATTATTTATTTCCTTATTTCATGATAAATGTTTATTATTCATGCTAGAATTGTATTAACCGGAAACATAATACTTGTGTGAATACATAGACAAACAGAGTGTCACTACTATGCCTCTACTTGACTAGCTCGTTAATCGAAGATGGTTATGTTTCCTAACCATAGACATGAGTTGTCATTTGATTAACGGGATCACATCATTAGGAGGAGGATGTGATTTACATGACCCATTCCATTAGCTTAGCACCCGATCATTTAGTATGTTGCTATTGCTTTCTTCATGACTTATACATGTTCCTATGACTATGAGTTTATGCAACTCCCGTTTGCCGAAGGAACACTTTGTGTGCTACCAAACGTCACAACGTAACTGGGTGATTATACAGGAGCTCTACAGGTGTCTCCGAAGGTACATGTTGGGTTGGCGTATTTCGAGATTAGGATTTGTCACTCCGATTGTCGGAGAGGTATCTCTGGGCCCTCTCGGTAATGCACATCACTTAAGCCTTGCAAGCAATGCAACTTATGAGTTAGTTGCGAGATGATGTATTACGGAACGAGTAAAGAGACTTGCCGGTAACGAGATTAAACTAGGTATTGAGATACCGACGATCGAACCTCGGGCAAGTAACATACCGATGACAAAGGGAAAAACGTATGTTGTTATGCGGTCTGACCGATAAAGATCTTCGTAGAATATGTGGGAGCCAATATGAGCATCCAGGTTACGCTATTGGTTATTGACCGGAAACGTGTCTCGGTCATGTCTACAATGTTCTCGAACCCGTAGGGTCCGCACGCTTAACGTTACGATGACAGTTTCATTATGATTTTATATGTTTTGATGTACCGAAGGAGTTCGGAGTCCCGGATGAGATCGGGGACATGACGAGGAGTCTCGAAATGGTCGAGACATAAAGCTCGATATATTGGACGACTATATTCGGACATCGGAAAGGTTCCGAGTGATTCAGGTATTTATCGGAGTACCGGAGAGTTACGGGAATTCGCCGGGGAGTATATGGGCCTTATTGGGCCATACGGGAATAGAGGAGAGAGGACAAAAGGAAGGAAGCGCGCGCCCCCTTTCTGATCCGAATTGGACAAGGGGTGCAGCCCCCTTTTCCTTCTTCCTCTCCCCCTCTTTCCTTCTCTCCTACTCCAACAAGGAAAGGAGGAATCCTACTCCCGGTGAGAGTAGGACTCCCCCCTTGGCGCGCCCTCCTCCTAGGCCGGCCGCCTCCCCCTTGCTCCTTTATATACGGGGGCAGGGGGCACCCCATGGAGACAACAATTGATCATTGATCTCTTAGCCGTGTGCGGTGCCTCCCTCCACCATAATCCTCGATAATATTGTAGCGGTGCTTAGGCGAAGCCCTGCGACAGTAGAACATCAAGATCGTCACCGCGCCGTCGTGCTGACGGAACTCATCCCCGACACTTTGCTGGATCGGATTCTGGGGATCGTCATCGAGCTTAACGTGTGCTAGAACTCTGAGGTGCCGTAGTTTCGGTGCTTGATCGGTCGGGCCGTGAAGACGTACGACTACATCAACCGCGTTGTTATAACGCTTCCGCTTTCGGTCTACGAGGGTACGTGGACAGCACTCTCCCCTCTCGTTGCTATGCATCACCATGATCTTGCGTGTGCGTAGGATTTTTTTTGAAATTACTACGTTCCCCAACAGTGGTATCCGAGCCTGGTTTTATGCGTAGATGTCATATGCACGAGTAGAACACAAGTGAGTTGTGGGCGATATAAGTCATACTGCTTACCAGCATGTCATACTTTGGTTCAGTGGTATTGTTGGATGAAGTGGCCCGGACCGACATGATGCTAAATTTTATTGTATGAGATGATGATGTTTTGTAACCGAGTTATCGGTAACTGGCAGGAGCCATATAGTTGTCGCTTTATTGTATGCAATGCAATCGCCCTATAATGCTTTACTTTATCACTAAGCGGTAGCGATAGTCGTAGAAGCATAAGATTGGCGAGACGACAACGATGCTACGATGGAGATCAAGGTGTCGCGCCGGTGACGATGGTGATCATAACGGTGCTTCGAAGATGGAGATCACAAGCACAAGATGATGATGGCCATATCATATCACTTATACTGATTGCATGTGATGTTTATCTTTTATGCATCTTATCTTGCTTTGATTGACGGTAGCATTATAAGATGATCCCTCACTAAATTATCATAGTAAAAGTGTTCTCCCTGAGTATGCACCATTGCGAAAGTTCTTCGTGCTGAGACACCACGTGATGATCGGGTGTGGTAGGCTCTACGTTCAAATACAACGGGTGCAAAACAGTTGCACACGCAGAATACTCAGGTTTAACTTGACGAGCCTAGCATATAACAGATATGGCCTCGGAACACTGAGATCGAAAGGTCGAGCGTGAATCATATAGTAGATATGATCAACATAGTGATGTTCACCATTGAAACTACTCCATCTCATGTGATGATCGGACATGGTTTAGTTGATTTGGATCACGTGATCACTTAGAGGATTAGAGGGATGTCTATCTAAGTGGGAGTTCTTAAGTAATATGATTAATTGCACTTAAATTTATCATGAACTTAGTCCTGATAGTATTTTGCAAATTATGTTGTAGATCAATAGCTCGCGTTGTTGCTTCCCTATGTTTATTTTGATATGTTCCTAGAGAAAAATTATGTTGAAAGATGTTAGTAGCAATGATGCGGATTGGATCCGTGATCTGAGGATTATCCTCATTGCTGCACAGAAGAATTATGTCCTTGATGCACCACTAGGTGACAGACCTATTGCAGGAGCAGATGCAGACGTTATGAACGTTTGGCTAGCTCAATATAATGACTACTTGATAGTTTAGTGCACCATGCTTAACGGCTTAGAATCGGACTTCAAAGACGTTTTGAACGTCATGGACCATATGAGATGTTCTAGGAGTTGAAGTTAATATTTCAAGCAAATACCCGAGTTGAGAGATATGAAGTCTCCAACAAGTTCTATAGCTAAAAGATGGAGGAGAATAGCTCAAACAATGAGCATGTGCTCAGATTGTCTGGGTACTACAATCGCTTGAATCAAGTGGGAGTTAATCTGCCAGATAAAATAGTGATTTACAGAATTATCTAGTCACCATCACCAAGTTAGTATAACTTCGTGATGAACTATAATATGCAAGGGATAACGCAAACGATTACCAAGCTCTTCGTGATGCTGAAATCGACGGAGGTAGAAATCAAGAAAGAGCATCAAGTGTTGATGGTTAACAAGATCACTAGTTTCAAGAATAGGGCAAATGGATAGAAGGGGAACTTCAAGAAGAACGGCAAGCAAGTTGCTGCTCAAGTGAAGAAGCCCAAGTCTGGTCCTAAGCCTGGGACTAAGTGCTTCTACTGCAAAGGGACTGGTCACTAGAAGCGGAACTACCCCAAGTATTTGGCGGATAAGAAGGATGGCAAAATGAACAAAGGTATATTGGATGTACATGTTATTGATGTGTATTTACTAGTGTTTATAGCAACCCCTCGGAATTTGATACTGGTTTAGTTGCTAAGAGTAGTAACTCGAAACGGGAGTTGCAGAATAAACAGAAACTAGTAAAGGGCGAGGTGACGATGTGTGTTGGAAGTAGTTCCAAGATGGATGTGATCATCATCGCACACTCCCTATACTTTCGGGATTAGTGTTGAAACTAAATAAGTGTTATTTGGTGTTTGCGTTGAGCATAAATATGATTTGATCATGTTTATTGCAATACGGTTATTCATTTAAGTTAGAGAACAATTGTTGTTCTGTTTACATGAATAAAACCTTCTATGGTCATACACACCAACGAAAATGGTTTGTTGGATCTCGAACGTAGTGATACACAATATTGAAGCCAAAAAGATGCAAAGTTAATAATGATAGTGCAACTTATTTGTGGCACTGCCGTTTAGGTCATATTGGTGTAAAGCGCATGAAGAAAGTCCATGCTGATGGGATTTTGGAATCACTTGATTATGAATCACTTGATGCTTGCAAACCATGCCTTATGGGCAAGATGACTAAAACTCCGCGCTCCGGAACAATGGAGCGAGCAACTGACTTATTCGAAATAATACATACTGATGTATGCGGTCCGATGAGTGTTGAGGCTCACGACAAGTATCATTATTTTTTGACCTTCACAGATAATTTGAGTAGATATGGGTATATCTACTTGATGAAACATAAGTCTGAAACATTTGGAAAGTTCAAAGAATTTCAGAGTGAAGTGGAAAATCACCGTAACAAGAAAATAAAGTTTCTACGATCTGATCATGGAGAAGAATATTTGAGTTACGAGTTTGGTCTTCATTTGAAACAATGCAGAATAGTTTCGCAACTCACGCCACCTGGAACACCACAGCATAATGGTGTGTCCGAACATCATAACCGTACTTTATTGGATATAGTGCAATCAATGATGTCTCTTACCGATTTACCACTATCGTTTTGGGGTGATGCATTAGAGACAGCTGCATTCACGTTAAAAAGGGGCACCATCTAAGTCCGTTGAGACGACACAATATGAACTATGGTTTGGCAAGAAACCAAAGTTGTCGTTTCTTAAAGTTTGGGGTTGCGATGCTTATAAGAAAAAGTTTCATCATGATAAGCTCAAACCCAAATCGAAGAAATGTGTCTTCATAGGATACTCAAAGGAGACAGTTGGGTCCACCTTCTATCACAGATCCGAAGGCAAGACATTCGTTGCTAAGAATGGATACTTTCTAGAGAAGGAAAGTAGAACTTGATAAGGTAATTGTACCTTCTCCCTTATTGGAAAGTAGTTCATCACAGAAATCTGTTCCTGTGGCTACTACACCAATTAATGAGGAAGCTAATGATGATGATCATGTAACTTCATATCAAGTTACTACCGAATCTCGTAGGTAAACCAGAGTGAGATCCGCACCAGAGTGGTACGGTAATCCTGTTCTGGAAGTCATGTTACTAGACCATGACGAACTTGCGAACTATGAGGAAGCGATGATGAGCTCAGATTCCGCGAGATGGTTTGAGGCCATGAGATCTGAGATAGGACCTGTCGGTGTACAAAAAGGGGGGTACGCTTTTTGTACCCCTATAACTGTGCACAGGCAGTCTGAGCCACGGGCACCGCCACTGTGACGCCCCCGATTCAATCGTACACTAATCATGCACGCAAATGTGTACGATCAAGATCAGGGTCTCACGGGAAGATATCACAACACAACTCTAAAACATAAATAAGTCATACAAGCATCATAATACAAGCCAGGGGCCTCGAGGGCTCGAATACAAGTGCTCGATCATAGACGAGTCAGTGGAAGCAACAATATCTGAGTACAGACATAAGTTAAACAAGTTTGCCTTAAGAAGGCTAGCACAAACAGGGATACAGATCGAACGAGGCGCAGGCCTCCTGCCTGGGATCCTCCTAACTACTCCTGGTCATTGTCAGCGGGCTGCACGTAGTAGTAGGCACCTCCAGGGTAGTAGGAGTCGTCCTCAACGGTGGCGTCTGGATCCAGGGCTCCATCGTCTGGTTGCAGCAATCGGATAGAGAGATGGGGAAAAGGGGAAACAAGGCAACCGTGAGTACTCATCCAAAGTACTCGCAAGCAAGAAGCTACACTACATATGCATGGATATATGTGTAAATGGCCATATCAGTGGACTGAACTGCAGAATGCCAGAAAGAGGGGGGATATCTAATCCTGTCGAACACTACGCTTCTGGCAGCCTTCGTCTTGCAGCATGTAGAAGAGAGTAGACTGAAGTCCTCCAAGTAGCATCGCATAGCATAATCCTACCCGGTGATCCCCTCCTCGATGCCCTGTTAGAGAGCGATCACCGGGTTGTATCTGGCACTTGGAAGGGTGTGTTTTATTAAGTATCCGGTTCTAGTTGTCATAAGGTCAAGGTACAACTCCAAGTCATCCTGTTACCGAAGATCACGGCTATTCGAATAGATTAACTTCCCTACAGGGGTGCACCCCATAGCCCAACACGCTTGATCCCATTTGGCCGGACACACTTTCCTGGGTCATGCCCGGCCTCGGAAGATCAACACGTCGCAGCCCCACCTAGGCTCAACAGAGAGGTCAGCACGCCGGTCTAAATCCTATGCGCGCAGGGGTTTGGGCCCATCGCCCATTGCACACCTACACGTTGCGTACACGGCCGGAGAGCAGACCTAGCAACCTCCATTACAAAGGAAGTCATGTTACGCGGTCCAACCCGGCGTGCGCCACTCAGTCGCTGATGTCACGAAGTGCTTCGGCTGATACCATGACGCCGAGTGCCCATATCTTTCCCGCGTAGTTGGTTAGTGCGTATAAGCCAGTAGCCAGACTCAGATCAAATACCAAGATCTCGTTAAGCGTGTTAAGTATCCACGAACGCCGATAGGGCCAAGCCCACCTCTCACCTAGGTAGTCTCAACCTGCCCTATCGCTCCGCCACAAAGATCCACCCAGAGGGCCGTCGGGACAAAGGTCCTTTCAGCCCCCAAGCCGTGAATCACTCGCGGGTACTCCTCGAGTCGACCCGACTTTAGTCACCACATGTATCATGTATAAAGTATAGTATATACCTGTGATCAACTCCCGAGTGATCACGGCCCGATAGTATAGCACAGCAGACGGACAAGAATGTAGGGCCACTGATGGTAAACTAGCATTCTATACTAAGCATGTAGGATTGCAGGTAAAGGTAACAACAGTAGTACAAGGACAGGCTATGCATCAGAATAGGATTAACCGAAAGCAGTAACATGCTACACTATTCTAATGCAAGCAGTATAGAGAAGAGTAGGCGATATCTGGTGATCAAGGGGGGGGGGGGCTTGCCTGGTTGCTCTGGCAAGAGAGAGGGATCGTCAACTCCGTAGTCGTACTGGGTAGCAGCGGCGTCGGTCTCGGTGTCTAGCGAGAGAAGAGGGGGAAGAAACAATAAATATTTAAGCAAGCAGATGCATAGCGATGCATGACATGACAAGTAGCGGTGCTAGAGATGCCCTAACGCGGTATGAGGTGATACCGGTGAAGGGGGAAAAACGTCCGGGAAAGTATCCCCGGTGTTTCACGTTTTCGGGCAAAGGAGCCGGAGGGGGAAAGTTGCGAGTTCGGTATGTTAGGGATGTGTGACGGACGAACGGGCTGCGTATCCGGATTTGTCTCGTCGTTCTGAGCAACTTTCATGTTGAAAATAATTTAATCCGAGTTACTGATTAAAAGATATGATTTTCTAAAGATTTATTAATTTCTGGAATTTAATTAATTATTTAAATTAAATTCGAAAATATATTAATGACATCAGCATGATGTCATGCTGACATCAGCAGTTAACAGAGTTGATTGGTCAACCTGACCAGTGGGTCCCACTGGTCAGTGACACATTTTAATTAAACAGTTTAATTAGGCTAATTAGTATTAAATAGGGGGTGGGCCCCACTATCATACATTGTTAGTTAATTAACAATAGTTAATTAGGTTAATTAATCTTAATTGTTTAATTTAATCAGAATTAATTAAGTTAATTAATTAATTAATTTAATTAATTAATATGTTTATTTTTTTAGTTTTTTTGAATCTCTTTTTTTTAACGTTCGAGGGCAGTGGACCACTTGTCATAGGCCCCGAGGGCCTTAGCAGATCGGGCGCTAGCGGTTGCGGGCACGGAAGCGGGCGCTCGTTGGGGGCCGAAGCCCGCCCGGGCACGGCGAGGCGCTGGCGCGGCGCGGCCAGGGGACGCGGTGCAGGCGGCGATGAGCGGAAGGCCGCGGGGCGAGCAGATGGCGGCGCGCTGGGTGAACCCGAGCGGTCGCTAGGCGACGGGCACCAGCCCGCCCGACAAGGCATAGCGGGGCGAGGCCATGGCCGGCTGCGGGCGCGGGGGCAGCACGGGAAGGGGCTGCGGGCGAGCGGGAGCGTGGTCGGAGCCGAGGCCAGGGGCTCCAGCGGGGCCATGTGCGGGAGGTGATGGCGGGCGTGGAGGACTCGACAGGTCGCCAAGGCAGGGAGGCCGGTGGCCACGGCGAGCACCGGAGCAGGAAGAGCAGGGGACGAGGCGGCCCGGGCTGGCGAGGCCGCAGCAGCGCCGACGAGCAGCAGTGCAGCGCGCACATGCGGGCGAGCGGCGAGTAGCCGGAGCGGTCGCAGCTGCAGGTGGACAAGGCGGAGTGCGGTGTGGCAGCAGGAGCCGGGAATGGCCGCGGCGCGGGACGCCGGTGGTGTGCACGCGTGGGACGGCGCGGGCGCGCGCGGACGCACGCGTGCGCGGGACATGGGCGAGCGGCGGACGGACGAGGAAGGGGGAGCTCACAGGGGGAAGTAGGGCATGGGCAGTGGTGCGTGGGGTGGACGACGAGGACGAGGCGGCGTAGAGGAGGCAGACCGGTTGGGAAACGGTTTCGAATTATTGCGAGGATAGCAACAATAACCGAGGTGTCATGGCATGATTAGCATGGGATTACTGTAGCATGATTATCCGGGCGTTACAAATCTCCTCCACTACAAGAAATCTCGTCCCGATATTTAGGAGTTAGAAGGAAACAGTGTGGGGTATTCATCACGAAGACGATCCTCGCGTTCCCAGGTGGCTTCGTCTTCAGAGTGATTCGCCCACTGGACCTTGAGGAACTTGATCGCCTTCTGACGTGTGCGGCGTTCAGCTTGGTCGAGAATGTGGATCGGATGCTCTTTATAGGAGAGGTCCTGTTGCAATTCGAGAACTTCATGATCCACTGCTCGGATGGGGTCCTTGAAGTAGCGTCGGACTTGCGACACATGGAACACATCGTGAACCTGAGAAAGGTTTGGCGGAAGCTCCAGTTGATATGCCACTTTTCCACGCCTCTCTAGAATAGTGAAAGGACCAATATAGCGGGGAGCTAGCTTTCCTTTGATCCCGAAGTGTTGTGCACCCTTCATTGGTGTAACTCGAAGATAGGCCTTTTCGCCAGGTTGATAGACCATGTCTTTATGATGACGGTCATAATTACTCTTTTGGCGTGACTGAGCAGTCTTGAGATTCTCGCGAATAATGCGGACTTGTTCTTCGGCATGTTGGATAATATCCGGACCAAAGAATGGACGTTCCCCAGTTTCTGACCAGTTCAGAGGGGTTCGACACTTTCGTCCATATAACACTTCGAAGGGGGCCATCTTCAGACTAGCTTGATAGCTATTATTATAAGAGAACTCGGCATACAGGAGAGATTCCTCCCATTTCTTGCCGAAGGAAATAACACAAGCTCGAAGCATGTCTTCGAGAACTTGGTTGACACGTTCAACTTGCCCTTGTGATTGCGGATGAAATGCAATACTGAAAGATAAGTGAGTCCCCATAGCTTCTTGGAAACTTGCCCAGAATCTTGAAGTGAATAAGCTGCCACGGTCCGAACTGATAACCAGTGGGATACCATGAAGTGAATCAATTCTGGACATGTAGAGAGTTGCAAGCTGACTAGCAGTGATAGTTTCTTTGACCGCCAAAAAATGTGCAACTTTAGAAAGCCGGTCAATGACGACAAGAATAGCATCATTACCTTTCTGCGATTTGGGAAATCCAGTGACAAAGTCCATTTCAACATGGTCCCATTTCCATTCAGGAATAGAGATAGGTTGCAGAGTTCCAGTAGGCCTTTGATGTTTTGCTTTGATACGACGGCAAACGTCACACTCGGCAACATAGCGAGCAATGTCTTGCTTCATGTTAGACCACCAGAATCTTTGACGAATGTCCTGGTACATCTTTGTACTACCAGGATGGATACATAGGGGTGTATCATGAGCCTCTTTCATAACCTTCTGAGACATATCCAGGTTTTCCCTCTTACTTGGAACCACTAGGTGACCTTTGAAGAACAAGGTGCCAGCGTCATCAACGGTGAAGAATGAGGGCTTTCCTTGTGCGAGATAACGTTTAATCCTCTCTACTTCATCGTCACATTTATGTATCCATTTGTTGGTGTCCACAAGATCTGGCCTAGCAACCAGCGTATTGAGAGAACCTTTGGGAACAACATGGAGGTTCATCTTGCGAAACTCCTCAGGATGGGGAGCGAGTGCACCCGGAGGAACAATATGGAGGTTCAGCTTCCTGGATTCTTCAACAAGCGAGGACTGAACTTTATGAACCAGGAGGTGGTTGCAGTAAGACTTGCGGCTCAAGGCATCTGCCATTACATTAGCCTTGCCTGGTGTATAGGAAATACCCAAGTCAAAGTCTGCTACAGTCTCCATCCATCTCTACTGACGGAGGTTCAGGTCTAGCTGAGTAAACAGATACTTCAGACTTTGGTGGTCAGTAAAGATCTCGCAACGATTACCGAGAAGGTAATGTCGCCACTGCTTTAGTGCATGAATGACAGCAGCAAGCTCGAGGTCGTGAACTGGGTAGTTCTCTTCGTGAGGGCGCAATTGATGAGAGGCATAGGCAATCACTCTGCGCTCTTGCATTAGGACACAGCCTAATCCTTGACGGGAAGCGTCGTAGTAAATGACAAAGTCCTTCTTAGTATCAGGTGGAGCTAGCACTGGGGCAGAAGTCAACTTGTCTTTGAGAGCCTGGAAGCTTTCCTGACATTTGTCTTTCCATTGGAACTTGACGCCCTTATGCAACAGGTTAGTCAGAGGCCTGGCAATCTTGGAGAAGTTCTCGACGAAACGACGGCAATAGCTGGCGAGACCGAGAAAACTTCTGACTTGCTTGACATTCTTCGGAGGAGTCCAATCAAGAATAGCCTGAACTCGTTCAAGGTTAATGGAAATACCATCCTTAGAGATGACATGCCCAAGGTAGGTTACTTCAGGAAGCCAGAACTCACATTTGGAGAACTTGGCATATAGCTTATGCTCTCGTAGCTTTTCCAGCACAAGACGAAGATGTTCAGCATGTTCTTCTTTGTTCTTGGAAAATACCAGGATATCATCCAGATAAACCACGATGAACTTGTCGAGGTAATCCATGAATATATAGTTCATCAGGCGAGATAAGGTGTCTGGAGCATTGGTTAAGCCGAATGACATGACAGTGTACTCGTATGAACCATATCGAGTCACAAAGGCGGTCTTTGGGATATCCTCTTCGCAAACACGGATCTGGTCGTAACCCAACCTCAAGTCAAGTTTAGAAAACACTGACGAACCAGCCAGTTGATCATAAAGATCATTGATCCGAGGAAGAGGATACTTGTTCTGTATGGTAGCTTGGTTAATAGGACGGTAGTCTTGTACCAGTCGGTTTGTCCCATCCTTCTTCTTAACAAGGAGAGAAGGTGCTCCCCAAGGAGAGCAACTTGGGCGAATGAAACCATTTTGAAGAGATTTGTCGATTTCCTCCTTAAGCTCAAGGAGTTCATGCGGCGGCGTCTTGTAGGGTCGCTTGGCAATAGGAGTGGTGCCTTGTTTCAAGTCGATGACGAATTCGACAGCTCTAGCAGGGGGAATCCCTGGAAGTTCTTCAGGAAAGACGTCGAGGAAGTCATGCACGATGGGAATGTTTTCAATGCCCTCGAGTGGTGCAGAGTTCAATGCATTCAATGCATAAAGCCGTGCCTCGGCATTTTGCACCAGGTGAGCTTGGTATGTAACTATTTCATCTGAAGGGTGTAGCAGATGGACAGTCTTAGTGGCGCAAACTATAGAAGTAGTATGCGCTTTCAACCAATCCATCCCCAGAATGAGGTCGATGTTAGACGTCTTCAGGATAATGGGCGAGGCATAGAATTCCAGCCCTTCGATTTCCACGGGGACGTCGACGCCAACCATGGAGGTTTGACATTGTCCCATAGGGGGTTTTTACCACTACCGAAGTGTTCATCTCCTCACATTTAACGTCGTGCTTGTATGCAAAATCTTCTGACATGAATGAATGCGATGCTCCTGAATTGAATAAAACATATGCAGGTACTGAATTTACGAGGAGTGTACCCATCACAGTATGTCAGCGTTCTGGGAACGGGGGTCCCCAGACTTGCCTGCCTGCGGCGTGGCTCGAATGGAGGCCCAGTACGGCCCACCTTCATCAACACGAGACTCAAGACCCTCGTGAGGGGCCAAGCCTCGCGGGGAGGATGACACAACGCTTCCTCAGGCGCGGCCTCCTCAGGCTGGCTCATGAGGAGGCGGAGAGATCAAGGCAGGGTACCTCACGAGGTGCCCGTGATGCAAGACATGACGACCAAGGGTGCCAGGCCGGTGCCAAACCGCACAGTGTCCTCCCCTTTCCTCTTTGGTGCAAAAGGGGCAAGCGCAGGCGCGAGGATCAAGCAAAGGCATCCATTTTGGTGCAACAAGACCAAGACCAGTCCAACGGTGAGAATGAGCTCATCGTGGAGCCCAGAACGACGTCACCACAGGGCCTTTGGCAGGCGAGGACCAACTTTGGTCAGGATAAGTGTACCAGATGTTCCTCTTCAAATTGGCCAATTGTTGGCGCCCTTCCCGCTCAATATTTAGGAAGAGGCCCAGGGCCTTTGCCTATAAATAGGACCAGCCACCCCCAGAGCAAAGGGGGCGAGAGTATCCAGAGCAATCATAGAGCAAGTAGGGAGAGAGAGAGAGAAGGGCGGTGGAACTTCCCTACCAGTTCACCGTCCTAGCCAAGAACAGGTCCTCGCGAGGCCGTTCTCCTTTGTACTGATCATCATCATCATCAGCCCGAGAGGCAATCCACCCACCACACTGGAGTAGAGTATTACACCACATCGGTGGCCCGAACCAGTATAAACTCTGTGTTCTTTGTGTTGTTCCTTTGGTAGTTTAGATCCTTGCGAGACGGAGAGGTAGAGGGCATCAACTCCGCGCGCACCCCAGAGTTCGAACCTTAAGGGTCTGCCGGAACCCGTGATCCGACATTTGGCGCGCCAGGTAGGGGTGCGCCGGAATCTGTCTTCCACCGCTCCGTTCTCCTCCGACCGTCGCATCCATGTCTGACGCTCGTCGGGCCCGCGCTGAGCGCCGGGCCGCCATCGCTTCCCGCGTCGCCCAGACAGCTCCCGTCGGCGGGCGTCCTCGTCGTTCCCCGTCGCCCGCCATCAACGCCGCCATCGGCCCGGCGGGGAACGAGCAACAAGCGTCGTCTCAGCACCCGTCCATGCGGCGAGACGGCCGCACCGCTACTCCGTCGCTCACGCCAGCTGGCTTTTCGTCCCACGCGCTCCGCGCGCCCTTGGAGGCTCGAGCTGCACTCATCGCGGCAAACGAGCTCCTGCGCTACCATCCCGTCGACGACGTCAACGAAGAGTGGCTTGACCGTGTTGCCGAGCTCGTCCGCGCCGCAGGGGGCTCTCCTGCGCCATCCGCTCCGCTGCGCCGCACACCGCCCCGCGCGGGCAATGAAGCTCCAGGGGCGTACCAGCAACCTTCACTCCAGGAAGACGCCATGGCTCCAAGGCGCATGGCCCCTGGGAGGAACCCGCTCCGTCAGGCGCCAGTCCAGTAAGAACGGAGCTGCCAAGAAGTCCCTCGACCGTAAGAGGCTGCCCGAGCGCTCCCTGCTCCGGCTCGCCGCGACCCTGCTCCAGCTCCGGCACGTCAAGACCCCGCGCTGCTCCCAGCTGCAGCGCAAGGGGGCCCGCAAGGCCAAGCTCTCCCTCAACCGAAACCTCCCGTGGCCACCGCAGGCTGCCGCGCCTACACCACCGAGCTGCGTAGCGTTGCGTGGACCGGCAAGTTCAAGCCGGACCTGCCTCCCCGCTACGACGACACGACTGATCCCCCAGAGTTCCTCCAGCTCTACAAGCTGGGCATCGAAGCTGCCAGCGGGGATGAAAAGGTCATGGCGAACTGGTTCCCCATGGCGCTGAAGGAAGGAGCTCGCACCTGGCTCCTGAATCTGGCTCCAGGCACGATCTCCTCCTGGGAGCAGATGCGCACCCGCTTCATCGCCAACTTCCAAGGTACTCGCGACCGGCCGCCCGCCATGAGGGACATGCGTCGCATCAAACAGCAACCTGGGGAGACCCTGCAAAAGTACATCCAACGTTTTAATAGTGCACGCCTCAAGATCCCCAAGGTGTCCAAGGAAGCCATCATCTCGGCCTTTTCCGATGGCATGCGCGACGTCTAGATGAAGGAGGAGCTGGCGATGCATGAAGACCTCTGCACCTCTCTGGAGCTGTTCAACTTGGCGACCAAGTGCGCCAGGGCTGAGGAGGGACGTCTTTCCCTCCTCGAGCTGCCCGCCGCAGATCTAGAAGAGAAGAAGCCCAAGGCCAAGGACATGAAGCGCAAGGGTGCTACCATACTCGCAGCAGAACCAGACACCAAGCGGGGCAAGGATCTGCCCGAATCCCCCAGGGGCAGCCGGTACTGTGTGTACCACGACCTCCACACCCACAACACCAACGAATGTCAAGAACTCCGCGTTGTGCAAGAAGGAAGGATCGGCCGTCGCCCTGACCGCGCCGACCGGGGCTACGACCGAGGAGGAGGAAGAAACCCAGGACGCTGGTAAGATCGTGGCCCGCGCCAGGGTGGCGCGACCAACCTCGCGAGGGTTGCTGGCGGGACCTGCCTCGCGAGGGGGACTGGAGGGATCAGCCTCATGAGGACCGCCCTCATGGCAATGCAGGCCTCCCTCCGCTGCCGCCTCAGCCGAGGAGGAACGAAGACCGCCATCAAGACGAGGGAGCTGGGGGCTTCCAGGAGCCGCGCGCAATCGCCTGCATCCTAGGTGGAGCTCAAGCCCCAGCCTCCCAACGCATCTTCAAGCAGTTTGCCCGTGAAGTCAATGCAGTCCTCCCCAAGCTTGAAGCAACGCGCCCTCTCAAGTGGTCGGCGTGCGCCATCACGTTCAGCTCAGCAGATCAGCTCAAGTGCACGACCACAGCCGGGGTCCTCCCGATGCTTTGCTCCCCAGTCATCAGCAACGTACTGGTCACCAGGACCCTCATCGATGGTGGAGCAGGGCTCAACGTCCTGTCCGTGGAAACATTCGACAACCTCCAAGTGCCCTATGACCGGCTTCAGCCAACCAAGCCTTTCTCCGGAGTCACCGACGGTTCAACAATCCCGATCGGGTAGGTCCGCCTCCCTGTAACCTTCGGGGCCCGCAGCAACTACCGCACCGAGCTCATCGACTTTGATGTCGCTCACATCCGCCTGCCGTACAACGCCATCCTTGGGTACCCAGCGCTGGCCAAATTCATGGCCGTAACTCACCACGGCTACAATGCCCTCAAGATGCCAGGGAGTGGCGGCGTCATCACGGTGCCATGTGAAGAGAGGGATGCAGTGTGTTCCCTGGAGCGAGCCTTTCAGGCCGCGTCGCTGGAAGACCCAGATCGCGGAAGCAGGAGACTTCCCGAGACCACACCCAAGAAGAAGACGTCGTCAGGCTCCGCCCCCAGGAGGCAGGCCCCTCAGGGCCCGAGCCTGCCCAGGGGACCCTCCTTCCATCGCATAGGAAAGCGCGCCCGGCGCCCTCCTCAGGCAGGGCTCGGGGGCTCTCACCTTGAGGGCCACCGACCTAGCCAGGGTCACGAGGGAGGCGCTTGGGCACCACGTGGAGGCGTGCTTTGAAGCATGTTTTCCTCAAGAAGAAGCGAAGCAAGTAGAGTTAGACCAGCAGGAGTTCGTTAACCAGGCCGTTCAAGAATTACAGGAGTCGAGAATCATGAGAAGTTGCCGCCGCTTACCGGCTGTGGCTCCCCATCCAGGCGAGGATGGTGGGCTGCGTGTCTGCATCGACGTACCAGGGCTCAATCAAGTCGCCACGACGGAGCGCCTCTGGCCCTCACGAGTGGGGCGTTGTGGGGGTCCACCCCACAGCTATGTTCGCATGCCTTACGGCTTGCCGAGCGTGGCTGCTGCGTACCAGCGCCTCATGAAGGGCATCATGGAGACTCAAGAGGACAGGCGTTCCGCAGTCCTGGCGGAGATGGAGATGATCCGCGAGGAGCCGCAGTGCCTCCGGAGCCTCCCGAGGCCCCAGGGCCTGGGGGCTCATGAGGATCGGCTTCCGCAGCCCACCGAGTCTGCCGCACCAACGCCATTTCGCCGTCGACATCTTCAGGTGACATCTTTCAAGCTCCAATCCTAGCTGGGAGCGCCCTCCTAGGGCTGCATTACTCCCAGGCCGCGTGGGTCCGTCCCTGCGGCGTGTATCCATTTTTAGTTTCCGATCGTTAGCTTGCTTTGTCGGGGGCGCCCCTCGGGCTGCATCATCCCCAAGCCGCTCGAGCTAGGCCCAGCGCCGTGTATCTCCTTCGCGTTTATTTCCAACTATGCATTTGCCTATCATGCTTGATCACTTTATGCTTGTCCACTACAACTCTTCTTCTCCATGTCAACCACTTGCACGTTAAAGGGGGGGTGCCTGAGCATCGCGACTCAGGGCTCTTACCGGCTCTCCAGCCCTCACCCTCTGGCCTTGTCCACGGCATCGCAACCTGGCATACCAGCGACGGCTGAGACAAGCTCGAGGGCCGGGACCCGAGGACGTAGAGTGTCGGCATCTAACCAAATTTTGTAGGAACACATCTCAAGATACGGCCCAGTGCCAGGCGCAACCCGCCTAGAGGTAGGGCCTCGTGAGTCCCGCGCTGGCTCATGGGTGCCCAGATACACCTCACCTACCCCAACCAGCGAGCTTTTAAGCGACTAACGGTCGACTAATGACTGTCATGGCAGCCCCTTCTTCTTTCTGTGATGAGTCTGCAGGATCCTTGGAGGGAATTGCGCAAACCGAGGCCCTCACGGAGTCCTCTTCACCCTCGCCCGCGCAAACCGCTTGCGCGTTAAAGGGGGGTGCCTGAGCATCACGACTCGGGGCTCTTACCGGCTCTCCAGCCCTCACCCTCTGGCCTTGTCCACGGCATCGCGACCTGGCATACCAGTTACGGCTGAGACAAGCTCGAGGGCCGGGACCCGAGGACGTAGAGCAGAAAGGGGAGCAGAGGCGAGGGAGAAGGTGCGCGCGAGGACCACGCCGAGCGACTCCGTTCTAACTACCCCACGGACCCGACGATGCGCTGGGGACGACCCCCGATCCCCCAGATAAGTCACCATCCAAAGCACTGGCTACCATGGCGCTACCCCCGCACCCAATGCAATTCCGTACCAGCGACGTCGTTTCCCTTTCTCATCAAGCGACGGCTGCTTGGGCGCCAAAGGGGACCTCCTGAGCATCGTGACTCAGGGGCTCTTACCGGACCCCGGGTCGCTCACCTCCTGGCCTTGACCACGGCATCGCGACCTGGCATACCAGCGACGGCTGACGCCGCCTTGGGACTGGGACCTGTCGACGCAGAGCGCCAAGCCCTCGCGAGGTTCGAAAGGGAAGACTAAGCTACGACGGAATTAGCGACCCGCACAGTTCCATAGCAAAAGTCACATATTAACAGGAAGGATCACAGACACCTTACGAGCCCCCACGGGGCGCAGTATGATTCCTTGCAGGAAACGGATCCTAAGGGATGCTATCTACACGCGGCCCAGCAGACGACGCCATCATCAACAGTGGGCCGTCAGGCACCAGCGCCAACCCCATCCAGATCAGAGTCGGCGGCGGCCAAGCGAGCCCGCCTTTGTAGGATCTAGAAGTAGGTGTGTCTAGAGGGGGGGTGATTAGACACTTGGTACTAAAGTTGCAGTTTTTAAGCCTTTTTGGTTTGAGTGAAGTTTTAGGCACAATTTCAGCACATAAAATACATATCAAGCAAGCATGCAAAGAGTATATAGGCAGCGGAAAGTAAAGCATGCAACTTGCGAGAATGTAAAGAGAAGGGTTTGGAGAATTCAAATGCAATTGGAGACACGGATGTTTTTCCCGTGGTTCGGATAGGTGGTGCTATCCTACATCCATGTTAGTGGAGACTTCAACCCACGAAGGGTAACGGTTGCGCGAGTCCACGAAGGGCTCCACCCACGAAGAAGCAACCTTGTCTATCCCACCATGGCCATCGCCCACGAAGGACTTGCCTCACTAGCGGTAGATCTTCACGAAGTAGGCGATCTCCTTGCCCTTACAAACTCCTTGGTTCAACTCCACAATCTTTTCGGAGGCTCCCAAGTGACACCTAGCCAATCTAGGAGACACCACTCTCCAAAAAGTAACAAATGGTGTGTTGATGATGAACTCCTTGCTCTTGTGCTTCAAATGATACTCTCCCCAACACTCAACTCTCTCTCACAGGATTTGGATTTGGTGGAAAGAAGATTTGAGTGGAAAGCAACTTGGGGAAGGCTAGAGATCAAGAATGGTAGGAATGGAATATCTTGGTCTCAACACATGAGTAGGTGGTTCTCTCTCAGAACATATGAGTTGGAAGTGTAGATGTGTTCTGATGGCTCTCTCCACGAATGAAGAGGAGGTGGAGGGGTATATATAGCCTCCACTTAAAATCCAACCGTTACACACAATTTACCAATCTAGATGGGACCGAATCAACAAACTCGGTCGGACCGAAAAGGTAAACCTAGTGACCGTTAGAGATTTTCGGTGGGACTGACATGCATCTCGGTAGGACCGATATGGTTAGGGTTTGGGCATAACGTAATCTCGTTGAGACCGATTACACAAACTCGGTGAGACCGATTTGGTAATTAGCTAACCAGATAGTTGGCCAGGCAAACTCGGTGGGACCGATTACTAAACTCGGTTGGACCGATTTTGGTAATGAGTTATCCAGAGAGTTTGCATTGTACTCTCGGTAGTACCGATTGCCTAAACTCGGTGAGACCGATTTTGACAATGGACATACACAGTGAGATTGCAATCCCATCTCGGTGAGACCGAGATCCCTATCGGTAGAACCGATTTGCTAGGGTTTTGGCAGTGGCTTATGACATATGAACACTCGGTGGCGCCGGATAGAAAGAATCGGTAGGACCGAGTTTGGCTTAGGGTTTAGGTCATATGTGGAAGTGGGAAAGTAGCTGAGGGTTTTGGAGCATATCATTAAGCACATGGAGCAAAAGGCTCATTAAGCAACACCTCATCCCTTCTTGATAGTATTGGCTTTTCCTATAGACTCAATGTGATCTTGGATCACTAAAAGTGTAAAATGAAGAGTCTTGAGCTTGAAGCTTTAGCGAATACTTTGTCCTTAGCATCTTGAAGGAGTTCCCACAACCTTTAGTCCATGCCACCCCATTGTTGAACTTATCTGAAATATACTAGATAAAAGTGTTAGTCCAACAAGAGATATGTTGATATTAATTACCAAAACCACCTGAGGAGCACTTGTGCTTTCAATCTCCCCCTTTTTGGTAATTGATGGCAACAGACATCAGAGCTTTAGATAAAGATACAAAGAATAGCAAGTAAAGCTTTGGAAGAACATGTAACAAGCATAGGCTCCCCCTACATGTATGCAATCATGTAAATATAAGATATAGAGGCATGTGAGAGCATAACCATGACAGAGAAGGCAATGTGTTACATGTATCTTGGCCATATGCATCAGAGCAAAAGATTATTAAGAGAAATACCTTCATGCTTATGAGTCCTTCTTGCAAATAGTATGTACAAAAGCAAGAATTCCTCATACTCATGATTCGGATGCATATACTTACCTTGTAGTCTTGAGTTGGCTTAGGATGGAATGAACCTGCATAAACAAGGTTAGATAACACAGGTGCATCCAGTAGCCAGAGCAAACCAAGGAAAACCACAAGAATACCAAGACTGGGATGACATGTAGAGAGTGAGTAAAAGGTACCACATTAGATTAGACATGTCCCCAAGAGTAAAGATTTGTAATGAATTTGAGTGATTTCTTTCCCTTAGATGTCTTGCTCCCCCTGAATTTGACATGGGATATTGGGAGAAGATAGGGAACAGAAAATTAGAGCTGAAATATACTGAAATATATGAATGAATAGAAGCACTATGTTTTATGAGCATGTCTTTCCCCCAAAAAGACATGTGGCATCTCTCCTCTTAAACATCAAGCATCTGGGATCCTTGAGTATTCTCTCCCCCTGGAGATCTCTTTCTCCCCCTTAATACTTTCTCTCTTTTTCTCCCTGATGATAAGCTTTGATGTGATCTCTCTCTCCCCCTTTGACATCAATTTCCAAGTAGGTTCTTCTGGAATCTGTCGAATAGGTTTGGTCCTTGAGATTCAGCATAAAGCAATGGATAAAATTGTGATGCTTGTAGAGGATAAGATTCATTGAGTGGAGCTGGATCAGAAGAAATATAAAATAAGTGACAAACTGTTTTCCTGTTGCGAAATCAGTGGCACCGAGCGTCATGTTTCGGTGGTACCGAAGGGATTCGGTTGATCCGAAACGTTCAATTTGGTGAAACCGAGTTTACTACAGAGAAAACACTTGTCACCTCAGCTCACTAGTCAAATAAGATCTCACAAAGATTTGCAATGAATTAACTGAAAGATTTGCAAGGAATTTGATGCACAAATATGCAGGACAAAAAAAAGAATCAAAAAGAAAAGAATAGAAGTTCTAGATGAAGTTTTTTTTGATAAAGAGGGAAACAAATATGCAAGGGACTAATGCAACAACACTCAAAGAAAGGAGACTCAAGAGAACTTCATCTAGATTTGGGCGGTGACAAAGTCACCTATGTTAGAGTATATTGACTTAGGAGTCAAGTGAGAACACTTGATCATGTGTCATACTCATCGTTTAAGCTCAAAATGGGGTTACCATTTTTCGTTTAAGCATCTTGATGTATTCACATCTTGTCGAGTTGCTTCGACTCATGACTTTGAGTAAAGATGGAATATCATACCTTGGGTGGTGGAGTGGATATTGCTCATGTAGTTGAACTTGTGTGGGTGCTCGAAGTTGATGTAGTTCATCATGAGTCGGGAGCACCCCTTGGAATTTGAGTTCATCTTCCTACATGGGTTAGTTCTTGCAAGGAAAAACACTTGTATATAAAAAAATGACAATCATGAAGCTCAACATAGAATTTGTCAAAGGATATGTTTGAATGGTTTCGTGCTTCCTTGTCTTCAACCAACGTCGTGTAGAGACTTGGTGATGTAGAGATTGCTCAAGATGTGAGAGAGTTGCAATCTCATAGAAATAGATTCATCCAAGTACCCACATGGATTAGATAACATGCAAGATGCAAATATATCCAAGACATTAGATAGTCATCATAAGAGATATATCAAGGATTAGTCATAAGCTCATGTCTTGCATGTATCCAATGGAGTTTCTACTCCAAGTTTGAAGCATCAATGATGTTCAATTCTCCTCTAAACCTGCAAAACACTCTCTCATCAAGCGGTTTAGTGAATATATCCGCTAATTGCTTATCAGTGCGAACATGTTTAAGATCAATGTCACCCTTTGCAACATCGTCTCAAATGAAATGATGACGAACTTCAATATGCTTAGTTTGAGAATGTTGCACAGGATTATGACCAATTTTGATAGAACTTTCATTGTCACAAAGCAATGGAACATGTTTCACATAGACCCCATAATCTTTAAGAGTTTGGGTCATCCAAAGTGAGCACAACATGAACCAGCGGCAATGTATTCCGCCTCGGCGGTGGATAAGGATACTGAGTTTTGTTTCTTGGAGGACCAAGACACAAGAGATCTACCAAGAAATTGACATGTACCCGAAGTGGACTTTCTATCAACCTTGTCTCCAGCATAATCTGAGTCGGAATACCCAACAAGATTGAAAGAGGACCTCTTAGGATACCAAATGCCAAAATTTGGTGTATGGATTAAGTATCTCACTATCCTTTTCACGGCCTTAAGATGACATTCTTTAGGAGCAGCTTGATATCGTGCACACATGCACACACTTAGCATAATGTCGGGACGAGAGGCACATAGGTATAACAATGAACCAATCATAGAGCGATAAACCTTTTGATCAACCGGTTCACCATCTTTGGTTAAATCATTATGTCCACTAGTAGGCATGGGTGTAGACATACCTTTGCATTCTTGCATATTGAACTTATTGAATAGGTCTTTGGTGTACTTCGTTTGAGAGATAAATGTACCTTGCTTGATTTGCAAACCGAGAAAGAATTTGAGTTCACTCATCATAGACATCTCAAACTTCTTTGACATAAGCTTTCCAAACTTTTCACTAAAAAGAGGGTTAGTAGAACCAAATATGATATCATCAACATAAATTTGGCATACAAATAGTTCTCCATTAACTCTTTTAGTAAAAAGTGTAGAATCAATTTTTTCAATTTCAAAACCACTTGCAATAAGGAACTTAGTCAAGCATTTATACCATGCTCTAGGAGCTTGTTTAAGACCATAAAGTGCTTTGTGAAGTTTGTAAACATGATTAGGTTTCTTAGGATTGACAAAGCCGGGAGGTTGTTTGACATAAACTTCCTCCTCTATTTCACCATTTAGAAAAGCACTTTTAATGTCCATTTGGTACAAGGTGATATTATGATGATTAGCAAAGGCAAGTAAGATGCGAATGGACTCAAGTCTAGCAACGGGAGCATATGTCTCACCATAGTCCATACCTTCGACTTGTGTGTATCCTTGAGCGACGAGACGTGCTTTGTTGCGAACCACTTGTCCATCTTCATCTTGCTTATTGCAAAACACCCATTTGGTACCGATGATATTGTGGTTGTTGTCGGGCTTCTCAACCAATGTCCAAACTTGGTTTCTCTCAAAGTTGTGTAGCTCTTCATGCATAGCGTTTATCCAATCCGGATTTTCCAATGCTTCTTCGACCTTCATAGGTTCAATGCTAGAGATGAATGAATAGTTTTCACAAAAGTTAGCTAAACGAGTTTTAGAGCGAGTGATTCTCCCGGTTTGGATATCATTGTAGATTTGCTCGACGGGATGATCTTTGGCAATTCTTGCTCGAACTCGTGAAAGCTTTTGATTGGGTCTTCGTTGAACTTCTTCTTCATCTTGTTCTTCTTCATGGCCTTCTTCATTGTTGGCGTTGTCGTTCACTTGTCGTGGTGGAGAAGGAGGTTGTTGATGTTCCTCTTGACGCATTTCCTCGTTTTCTTCATCTTGGTGTGTCCCACTTGTGGATGCTTCCGTGTCGATTCTTGGTTCACCTTGTCGTGAAGTAGAAGCTTCCACTTGGACGGACGAGGTACTCTCCTTCACCTCCGTTGGACGAATTTTGCCAATAGACAAGTCTTGAATTGCTTCCGAAGGGTCTTTGTCTCCTACATCAATTGGCAATTGCACTACTTGCGAGCCCTTAGATTCATCAAACTTCACATCTACCGTTTCTTCAACCTTTCGGGTGAAATTGTTGTAGACACGGTAAGTGTGAGAGTTTGAGCGATAACCAAGTAGGAAACCTTCATGAGATTTAGGAGCAAACTTTGAACGACGATGCTTATCTAGAATGTAGCACTTTGAGCCAAATACTCGAAAGTATCCAACTTGGGTTTTGTTACCGGTGAGGAGCTCGTATGCCGTCTTGCCGAGTAGCTTGTGAAGATACAAGCGATTTGTTCCATGACAAGCCGTCTCAACCGCTTCTGCCCAGAAGTGCTTCGGCGTCTTGTACTCATCAAGCATCATTCTCGCCATTTCGATGAGCGTTCGGTTCTTCCTCTCAACAACTCCATTTTGTTGAGGTGTGTACGTAGCCGAGAACTCATGTGAAATCCCTTCTTCGTCAAGAAAGGTATCCACATTTGCGTTCTTGAACTCCGTTCCGTTGTCGCTCCGAACCTTCTTGATCTTCACGTCAAACTGATTTTGGGCCTTTATAGCGAAGTTTTCGAAGATCTTTTGGACCTGCGATTTATCATCAAGAAAGAACACCCACGTAAATCTTGAAAAATCATCAACTATGACTAGACCAAAAGAATTTCCACCGAGACTCTTGTAGGCATTGGGACCAAAAAGATCCATATGAAGTAGCTCGAGTGGCCTCCTTGTGGTCATGATGTTCTTCACGGGATGCCTTCCTCCAACCTGTTTACCTGCTTGACAAGCACTGCAAAGTCTATCCTTATCAAATATGACATCGTTAACTCCAAGGATATGATTTCCTTTAATAAGCTTGTCAAGGTTTCTCATGCCAACATGACTGAGGGAGTCCTAGATTAGGGGGTGTTCGGATAGCTGAACTATATCTTCAGTCGGACTCCAGGACTATGAAGATACAAGATTGAAGACTTTGTCCCGTGTCCGGAAGGTTCTTTCCTTGGCGTGGAAGGCAAGCTAGGCGTGCGGATATTCAAGATCTCCTACCAATGTAACCGACTCTGTGTAACCCTAACCCTATCCGGTGCCTATATAAATCGGAGGGTTGTAGTCCGTAGGACGAACACATCATAACCATCATCATACCCATATGCTAGCTTCTAGGGTTTAGCCTCCTTGATCTCGTGGTAGATCTACTCTTGTACTACCCATATCATCAATATTAATCTAGCAGGAGTAGGGTTTTACCTCCATCGAGAGGGCCCGAACCTGGGTAAAATAAAGTGTCCCTTGTCTCCTGTTACCATCCGACCTTGACGCACAGATCGGGACCCCCTACCCGAGATCCTCCGGTTTTGACACCGACATTGGTGCTTTCATTGAGAGTTCCTCTGTGTCGTCGCCTTTAGGCCCGATGGCTCCTTTGATCATCAACAACGATGAGGTCCAGGGTGAGACTTTTCTCCCCGGACAGATCTTCATCTTCGGCGGCTTCGCTCTACGGGCCAACTCGCTTGGCCATCTGGAGCAGGTCGAAAGCCACGCCCCTGGCCATCAAGCCAGGCGGGGAAGCTTAAACTACACGGCAGATACCCTCGGAGACCTGATCTTCGACGGATTCAAGCCACAGCCAAGCACGCCGCACTATCTCGAGGGGCATGATATAACTCTGCCTCCGAACAGTGTCCTGGAGGCCGCATACGCTCCGGCCCCGATCCTCGATCCGGAGCCCGCTGCGTTCTTTGAGGATGAACGGTTGGACGTCACCTCGGGGGCTGCGATCTTAAAGGCCATTGAGCCAAACGCAAGCTCTGCACTCCGCATGGCACATGACTCCAAGGAGCCGGACTCTTCTCTGAACTCCGAACCTCCCGCGCCCCTGCCAATCGAATCAGATTGGGCGCCGGTAATGGAGTTCACCGTGGCGGACATCTTTCAGTATTCGCCTTTCGGTGATATTCTGAAATCTCTCAAGTCTCTCTCTTTTTCAGGAGAGCCCAGGCCGAACTGTGGCCTGCGAGGTTGGGATTCGGACGACGGAGAAATTCAAAGCCCACCCACCACCCACTTAATAGCCACTGTCGACGATTTAACCGACATGCTCGACTTCGGCTCCGAAGACTTCGACGGTATGGACGACGAAGACGGAGACGAACGGGAACCAGCGCCCATAGGGCACTGGACCTCCACCCCATTTAATGACGTATTCATGGTGGATACACCTGAAAAAACTCACGATGAGGAAGAAGGGGGCGAAAAGAAGGGTAAACCCTCCGAAAAGCACTCAAAGCGGCGACGTAAACGCCGAGCGAAGCCCCGGCTCGACCAAGACCCAGCCATAGAGCAGGACGAGCTGGCAGATGACGAACACATCCCAGAACAGCCGTCCGAACAAGGTAACACGGGCAGAGAGGACGAACAGTCCTCCCCCGGTCATAACAGAACTTCGGACGATACCACGCCGGATAAAATCATGGAGCAGAAGAATCTCCAAGAAAGGCTCGTCGCCACAGCACGAAGCCTGAAGAAGCAGAAGAAAAAGCTAAAGACGGCGGAAGATGCACTCAAAACAAGATGGAGCAAAGTAATCAAGACCGCAGACAAATACGGCGGCAGCCGCCGCACCAAAAGCTATCCGAAGAGAAAGCTACTGCCCGAATTCGACCAGGAGGCCCTAGCCCCCAAACTCGAAAAACAAAAAGGCTACACGGTCGAATAAACGACCTCTCGGCCACTACAATACGGCAAACAGCGCCGCACTCAATGCGGGATGCGACACAATCAAAGACTCGCATCATGGCCCAGCCAGGTCCATTTACGGGCCAAGAAAGCAAGCTCTCATAAGCAATGCAAAAAATCCACCATCAGAATCCGGCACACCCAAATATAGGGGTGCCGCACACCCTCTATGTTTCACCGATGAGGTCCTGGAATATGAATTCCCAGAGGGATTTAAACCCGTTAACATAGAGGCGTACGATGGAACAACAGACCCGGGAGTCTGGATCGAGGATTATATCCTCCACATACATATGGCTAGAGGAGATGATCTCCACGCCATAAAATATTTACCCCTTAAGCTTAAAGGGCCAGCCCGGCACTGGCTTAAAAGCCTTCCCGAAAACACAATTGGAAGTTGGGAAGAGCTCGAGGACGCTTTCCGAGCAAATTTTCAAGGGACCTACGTCCGTCCCCCGGACGGAGACGACCTCATTCACATAACTCAGCAATCCGGAGAATCAGCTCGGCAGTTCTGGACCAGATTCCTCACTAAAAAGAATCAAATAGTGGATTGTCCGGACGCCGAAGCCCTAGCGGCTTTCAGGCACAATGTCCGAGACGAATGGCTCGCCAGACACCTCGGCCAGGAAAAGCCAAGAACAATGACCGCACTCACAAGCCTCATGACCCGCTTTTGCGTAGGAGAGGACAGCTGGTTGGCACGATGCAGCCCCAGCGACCCAAGTACATCAGAAATCAGGGATGGAAACGAGAAACCACGACGATACAAGGACCTTCGTCGAATCAAAAGAAAAAGTTCGAAGAGCACGACAGTTAATGCCGGATTCAAAGGCTCACGGCAAAATCAGACAAAATCACCCCCTCAGGATAATAGGGAAGATCCGTCCAGTCTAAAGAGAATCATGGACAGGATATGTCAGATACACAGTACTCCTGGAAAGCCTGCTAATCATACCCACAAAGACTGTTGGGTTTTCAAACAATCCGGAAGGCTTAACGCTGAACACAAGGGGCTCGACACACCAAGTGAGGAAGAGGACGAACCCCAAAAGCAGAACACCAGGAAGCAAAAGAACTTCCCGCCAGAAGTCAAAACAGTGAACTCACTTCACATAACAAGGCATGAGGCACCAGTAAAGGTCCGCACATTCAAGCCTATCCCTCAGGAGTCTGGCCACTTGTCACTAAAGCCAATCATTTTTTATCAGCTAGATTATTCTTGCAATATCAAACACGCAGGCCGGACTGCCCTGATGCTTAATCCAATAATAGACGGATTCCAGTTTACCAACGTCCTTATGGACGGTGGCAGTGGACTAAATCTGATATATCAGAATACAATTCACCGCATGGGCATAAACCCAGCACGAATCCGTCATAGTAAAACCTCCTTTCAAGGAGTAGCACCAGGCCCGGACACCCACTGTATGGGTTTTCTCCGGCTTGTGGTCATATTTGGCTCTGCCAATAACTTTCGTCGCGAAAAGCTTATCTTCCACATAGTCCCGTTTTCTAGTTGCTATCAAGCACTAATAGGACGCGGAGCTTTCGCTCGCTTTAACGCAATACCGCATTATGCATCCCTCACGCTAAAGATGCTCGGTCCTCGAGGCATCATCTCTTTAAAGGGAGCATACTAAACTACATCTCCTCCAAACGGAGGATTGTGCGGCCGCTTAAACGGCCGCCCAACAAAATGGCCTCGCCAGCCAAAAGACTTTTTCGATGTAAGTCACAAAAGGCCGCGAACCCGGACTCAACGAGTTCGGCACAAGCCCATTTTCATTATAGGCTTGGTACGCCTCACCAGGGGTTGTACGCAGAGACAATAAAACTCGACCGTATCTATTTCTCACTTCACATTTTATTTGTTATTCTTTTTGATCCGCACGACCCATTTTTCAATTTAGTTCTTCCCTTTTACAGATGAACGTCGTACGGCGCCCGTCCAGGACATGGCACAGCGGAGACACAGGCGCAGACGTGCAGTAGGGACCCGCCCCAAAGGATTCTTCTTAGATTAAGACCCTGCGTAAACCTTTTTACTGTCTCTTGCTGCTATACATCCCCTGGTTTACCTCACTATAACCATGGAGGAGACTGGCATTTTGGCATGTGGCCACGCCAGAATTCTTGCTCGTACCGGGACACAAGGGGCTTTTTTCTTTTTCAAGGGTGTTGTTTCACACGCACCCACAAAGACCGAACACCTTAGGGAGTGTTCGGCGTCGCGAGTTTTGGCACTATATGCATCAGCTCCGAGTCATGATTTTGGTCACATGTTGGGTTGCCCGGCTCCTGAGTTCGGCCACCTTACGTTCCGTTCTGTCGGCTAAGGTTGCACCAGGAGAACTACTGCGATTGTGCCCCGGTTCGGCCGGGTGAGCACCTCAGTAGAGAAAGCCGAAAACCGACTGTCATGATGTAGCGCGAGACTGGTCGCCACTCGATGACCTATAGGAATTTATCGAATTCCTCCGTTTTGACGAAGGGCTGCTTCCCGGCCAGGCACATATGCGTCCCGAATTCGGGTAAACGCAGTCGCCATTAAAGGGCTACCTAAAGAGTCCCACTGTCAAGCTCCTGTGGCTAAGTGAAAGTGTTAAAGCATTATAGTCCGGTTGCCTAGCCCGCAGCGCTATCACCTCCTTGTAGGACCAAGACGTTGGGTTAAGTGTGAAAATGCGTTCTCCACGCGCACCCCCGCACTATGTCCGTGGGGGCTGAAGCCAACGACTGCAATCTTTCAGAATTTATATATTAAAACGGCCGCACAGGAGGTGTTATTAATACTTGAAGGCACAAGTCTAAATTACGCCATTACAATTTATAAAAATATTGATCTAAGATTACATATGCTGTCATAAAACAGCATCTTTCGAACACTGCATCTCTATTATACGAGCGCCCGCGAGGACTTCCTCAAAATAGTGCTCGGAAGGAATTCAGCTTTTATCTAAATCACGGGACACAACAACGGTGGGCTCCATATTTGCCCAGTATGTCTTGACACGGGCAAGAGCCAGCCGCGCGCCCTTTGTGCAAGCGGGCCTCTTTAGAGCTTCAATCCGAGGCACCACGTCAAGAAATTGCTGCACCAAACTGAAATAGCTTCTCGGCTTCGATCTCCCTGGACACAGGCGGTCCATGGCATACTTCATGGCGAGTCCGGACAACCTATTCAGATTGGCCCATTGGGCCAGGCGATCATCCACTGATAGTGGACGCTCTGGATTAGTGAACTGCGACCAGAAGAGCTTTTCCACTTCATGATCTTTCTTATCTTGAAAGTACCTGGTCGCATCAGCGGCACTAGCCGACAAATCCAGATAGGTGTCCTCCACGCTCCACGCTCGGTCCAACGGGGCGAACTTCGGATCACAGAATTTTCTCCGCAGCAGGAAGGGCTTTCCATCCGCAATTAGTCCGGCTTGACGCAGCTCTTCCCTTGACGCTCTCATACCAGAGTGGGCGTCCTTGGCGTCGGCGACGGCCTTCTCCAAATCCGTCTGCCGAGCTCGACCTTCCTCTCCAAGAAGTTTGCAACGGTCAGTAGCACTTTTCAACTTCACGGCTATATCAGCCATTTCCTCCTTGCTTCGGCAATGGGAAGCCTGTTCGGCTTTTAGCTCTTCACGGGCTCTTCCGGCAGCCGCATCGCTTTTTCTGGCTTGTTCCTTTGCTTTGACGAGCTCGGCCCTAAGTCCTTCTACGGCCGCCGCACCATCTTCATCAAGCATACACAAGGTAAGATATTGACATAAAGCTCCTCTTACTAACAATCGCCAAATAAACTCAATACCTTGAGCATCATCAAGCCGCTTGTTAACAAGCACGATGCCGGCTTTTGCCTCATCGAGTTGCCGTTTCATTTCGGCAAAATCTCGAGTCCGGCTTGACTGCGGACAACCTGCCACCTACATACAAAGGTGCCACTTAAAGGACCTGGGATTAAGATCCTCTGCGCGCCGCTAATCTTTGCGGCACACAGAGTCTCAGGGGCTACTATCTATACAGGGCGCATGTTATTATGCGCAATTAACACTAATGTTCGTTATTCAAAACGTACCTCAAGGCCCGCCAGTAAACTCTTGACGGCCTCGTTCAGTCCGCTTTCTGCGGATGAAATCTTTTCAATCACCATGTGCATCAACGCACGATGCTCCTCTGAAACAGAGGCTCGGCCCAGCAGAACCTTCAGCTCCTCCGACCGAACACCAGATGGTGCCGGACTCGTCCCATGGCCTTCTTCGGAGGCCGGACACGGAGAACCCCGGGGGGCCGCATGATCACTTTCCGCCTCTGGCAGATTTGGAGAAATCCTCTACGACGACACTTCGGCGTCGCCCGCCTTGCTAGGCGATGAAGGAGGAGGCGTTCCACTCTCCATCATCTCAGGAAGAAGATCCCCCGATGACGAGCTCTGCCGAGAAGGGTCGAGGTCCGAACTACAAGGTAAGGTTTCGGTTAAAACTCCTCAGATATAAATTAAGGATTTCTCTTAAAAGAATGACTCTCTTTCTACTTACAGCTCGTTGGAGGGCTGCTCCTTTCGAGGATTTAGTTCGGCCGAGGGGCTCCCCGGCGTCGGGTCCTCTGACGCGGATTCTTTCCCCCGTTTTGGAGCTATGGCTCCCGGATCGTCAGAGGCGGCCCTTTTCTTCCCCTTTGGAGAGGAGTTGTCGATTCCCCCCTTTGGGATGGCCCCTTTCGAAGAGGCCACGGTTTCCTTGTCCGCCCCTTCATTTTCCTCCAGAGGCGCCACCTCCAACATCCTGACTAGCACGGGATCTAGCCTAGTCTCGGGAAGGGGAGCCGGACACCGGACCAGCTTCGCCTTCCCTATCCACTCCTACGTAAAAAGGAGAAGTACTGTTAAAAAATAAGTCGATTGTACGGATAGAAGGTCCGGGCGCACGGTCACCTACTTCTGTATCCGGGCGGTTGCGGCTTAAACCAGCATCCTCGGTCAAATCCAGACTCACTCCTTGTGGTCCGAAGAACAGTCTATGCATCTCCGTAGGCGTCACGCCCATGAAATTTCGGAGAACTCGCGGCCCCTCTGGGTTGAACTCCCACAAGCGGAGGGGGCGACGTTGGCCGGGCAGTGTCCGGCGAATCAGCATAACTTGTGTCACCTTGACCAGGTTGAGGTCTCCTTTTAGGAGATCGTTTATGCGGCCCTGCAACAGAGGAACGTCTTTGGGCAAGCTCCGATCTAACCCTGTGTTGATCCACGATGTTAAACGTGGTGGGGGGCCCGAGCAAAAGGCGGGAGGCGCTACCCAAGTGGTGCCCCGAGGAGAGGTGATGTAGAACCACTCCTGTTGCCATAAGCCGAGCTCCTCTTGAAAAGTGCCCTCGGGCCATGGAGCATCGGTATTCCTTTTTATAACAGCACCTCCGCACTCTACGTGACGCCCCTCGATTATCTTCGGTTCTACCTTGAAGGTCTTGAGCCATAATCCGAAGTGAGGAGTGATATGGAGAAACGCTTCACACACAACAATGAAGGAGGAGATATGGAGGATGGACTCCGGAGCTAGGTCTTGGAATTCCAGCCCATAATAAAACATCATCCCCCTTACGAAAGGATCCGTTGGGAAGCCTAATCCCTGAAGGAAGTGGGAGATGAATACTACGCTCTCACCAGGCTGAGGGCTTGGGATCGCTTGTCCTTGAGCAGGCAACCTGTGCGGGATCTCGCTGGTCAGGAACCTAGCCTCCCTCAACCTTGATACGTCCTCCTCCGTAACGGAGGAGGGCATCCATTGGCCTTGAAGGCCGGAGCCGGACATTGTCGATGGTCCGGTGCGCCTAGAATCTAAAAGCCTGGGGTGTTGGAACTCGAGGCTATGGGCGAGCTTGTTTTGAGAACACAAGAGGGGAGCAAGGTCTCGGTCTCTTTATAAGAGGCAGAATATCAAGAGCCCTCCCCGTAACCATCTTGGACTAGCCTTTAATCAAGGCAGGACGTGCTTAACAGGCACGGTTGGGTTATCCACGTCCGTATTAATGAGAATCCCGTTAAAGGGGGCACACGATCTCTGCTTCGACAAGACGTGCCAAGGAAACCGCCTCGTTGAACATGCTGCGGTGGAACAACAAAAAATAATCCATACAGAAGGCTTGGTCGCAGTGTTATGACGCACTGCGGAATACGTCAGCAGATTTGATTTGTGTTTGTACTATTCTCTATATGGCAATACGTGGAAACTTGTTTTGCAGAGCCGGACACTATTTTTTGGTGTTTATTATCTTCTTGAAGAATTTGGAGGAGGAACCCTCCTTGCAATGCCGAAGACAATTTGCGCGCCGGACTCGTCGTCATTGAAGCCTAGTTTAGGGGCTACTGAGGGAGTCCTGGATTAGGGGGTGTTCGGATAGCTGAACTATATCTTCAGCCGGACTCCAGGACTATGAAGATACAAGATTGAAGACTTCGTCCCGTGTCCGGAAGGTTCTTTCCTTGGCGTGGAAGGCAAGCTAGGCGTGCGGATATTCAAGATCTCCTACCAATGTAACCGACTCTGTGTAACCCTAACCCTATCCGATGCCTATATAAACCGGAGGGTTGTAGTCCCTAGGACGAACACATCATAACCATCATCATACCCATAGGCTAGCTTCTAGGGTTTAGCCTCCTTGATCTCGTGGTAGATCTACTCTTGTACTACCCATATCATCAATATTAATCTAGCAGGAGTAGGGTTTTACCTCCATCGAGAGGGCCCGAACCTGGGTAAAATAAAGTGTCCCTTGTCTCCTGTTACCATCCGACCTTGACGCACAGATCGGGACCCCCTACCCGAGATCCGCCGGTTTTGACACCGACAATGACCTAGTCGTCTATGCCACAACCAACCTTTTGAGGATTTAGCAATAAAGCAAGTTTTAGGTTGTGCCTTTTTAGAGAAATCGACAATATAAAGGTCACCTCTACGTATACCGGTAAAGACCATTTTATGATTATCTCGACGAAACACTTGGCAATCTACCTCAGTAAATAGGACATTCAATCCGAAATCAGCAAGTCTAGATACTGAAAGTAAGTTGTAGCCAAGAGATTCAACAAGCATGACATTTTGAATGGAGCTATCGTGTGAGATGGCCACCTTACCTAGGCCAACCACCTTACCCTTTGAATTATCACCAAAGGTGACATACTTCCGAGGGCCGTCATTTTCAGCAAGCTCATGGAACATCTCTTTGTCTCCGGTCATATGATCAGTACATCCACTGTCGAGAACCCATTCCTTTCCTCCTGACACATATCCTCGAAGGTTTGCCATAAGACCAAAGTGTCTCATTGCATCATCAAGATCGAAGTCACTATCATCATTCTCATCGTAGTATCCATGATCTTGTGATTCATCATTTCCTAGAGAAAGTGATTCATTAGATAAACGATCATCAAAGTGGTCACTTTTAAGAATTCTTATGGATTCGGTTATGATATCACCAATGATTCCAACATTTCCTTTAGCACGCATGAGATTGGTAAGCTCAAACAGACAATCACCAAAACTAGGATCACTAGAGTTCATTTTACTCAAGGCAATAGATTTATGGAGAATTTCATCCAAGTTTTTCAAGGAATAATCGGGGAATCGTTCCTCAAGAAATTTCCATATAGTATAGGCGCATTTGAGAGTAGGTAAACTAGCAATCAAGTATTTGGGCAATCCTCTAATGATGAGCTCAACGGTTCTAAGATTGCGAACCATGTCAATATCTTCAGTTAGAGTGGGATGCATGGGATCAACATGAGGAGCACAAGGACTAGCAATATACTTGTTCAAATGATATTGAGTGAAAATCACAACATCTCATTTTTCCATTCATGAAAATACTCTCCATCAAGAATAGGCAGTCTATGTCTAAGACTCCCTAAAGTAGACACATCCATCTTCCTCCAATGGTGATTAAACCAAGGAAATGGAGACCAAAGCTCTGATACCACTTGTAGGATCTAGAAGTAGGTGTGTCTAGAGGGGGGTGATTAGACACTTAGTACTAAAGTTGTAGTTTTTAAGCTTTTTTGGTTTGAGTGAAGTTTTAGGCACAATTTTAGCACATACAATACATATCAAGCAAGCATGCAAAGAGTATATAGGCAGCGGAAAGAAAAGCATGCAACTTGCGAGAATGTAAAGAGAAGGGTTTGCAGAATTCAAACGCAATTAGAGACACGGATGTTTTTCCCGTGGTTCGGATAGGTGGTGCTATCCTACATCCACGTTAGTGGAGACTTCGACCCACAAAGGGTAACGGTTGCGCGAGTCCACGGAGGGCTCCACCCACGAAGGGTCCACGAAGAAGAAACCTTGTCTATCCCACCATGGCCATCGCCCACGAAGGACTTGCCTCACTAGCGGTAGATCTTCACGAAGTAGGCGATCTCCTTGCCCTTACAAACTCCTTGGTTCAACTCCACAATCTTGTCGGAGGCTCCCAAGTGACACCTAGCCAATCTAGGAGACACCACTCTCCAAGAAGTAACAAATGGTGTGTTGATGATGAACTCCTCGCTCTTGTGCTTCAAATGATAGTCTCCCCAACACTCAACTCTCTCTCACAGGATTTGGATTTGGTGGAAAGAAGATTTGAGTGGAAAGCAACTTGGGGAAGGCTAGAGATCAAGATTCATATGGTAGGAATGGAATATCTTAGTCTCAACACATGAGTAGGTGGTTCTCTCTCAGAACATATGAGTTGGAAGTGTAGATGTGTTCTGATGGCTCTCTCCATGAATGAAGAGGAGGTGGAGAGGTATATATAGCCTCCACTTAAAATCCAACTGTTACACACATTTACCAATCTCGGTGGGACCGAATCAACAAACTCGGTCGGACCGAAAAGGTAAACCTAGTGACCGTTAGAGATTTTCGGTGGGACTGACATGCATCTCGGTAGGACCGATATGGTTAGGGTTTGGGCATAACGTAATCTCGGTGAGACCGATTACACAAACTCGGTGAGACCGATTTGGTAATTAGCTAACCAGAGAGTTGGTCAGGCAAACTCAGTGGGACCGATTACTAAACTCGGTTGGACCGATTTTGGTAATGAGTTATCCAGAGAGTTTGCATTGTAATCTCGGTAGTACCGATTGCCTAAACTCGGTGAGACCGATTTTGACAATGGACATACATAGTGAGATTGCAATCCCATCTCGGTGAGATCGAGATCCCTATCGGTAGAACCGATTTGCTAGGGTTTTGGCAGTGGCTTATGACATATGAACACTCGGTGGCGCCGGATAGAAAGAATCGGTAGGACCAAGTTTGGCTTAGGGTTTAGGTCATATGTGGAAGTGGGAAAGTAGCTAAGGGTTTTGGAGCATATCATTAAGCACATGGAGCTAAAAGCTCATTAAGCAACACCTCATCCCTTCTTGATAGTATTGGCTTTTCCTATAGACTCAATGTGATCTTGGATCACTAAAAGTGTAAAATGAAGAGTCTTGAGCTTGAAGCTTTAGCCAATCCTTTGTCCTTAGCATCTTGAAGGAGTTCCCACAACCTTTAGTCCATGCCACTCCATTGTTGAACTTATCTGAAATATACTAGATAAAAGTGTTAGTCCAACAAGAGATATGTTGACATTAATTACCAAAACCACCTGAGGAGCACTTGTGCTTTCAGCCTTGCTCCGGGAGCGGCGCTGGCTCGCAGGCTCGTAGCTGTCGTCGCTCGTCTCCGGAGTCGCGAAGACCTCGCTGGGGTCGCTGGATCCTTCGGCGCTTCCGTCGCTTGTGGAGCTATCCAGGGGACGGTCGATGGGCCCAGCCGTCGCCATCGCGAGGTCCTGGCCACCTCTCCTGGGGCAGCACTCAAGCCGGCGCCCGCTCGCGTCGAAGACCTTGAAGAATATCACCGAAGCGCCATCGTACTCCGGGTGGATCGTGAGGGCGCCCCTTGCTCTGCAGCCCTGAGCGATCTCGCCCCAGCCATGAGTCATGAAGACCTCGCCCGAGGGGAGCATCGCGACCTCTGCCTCGGTCGCGGGGGTGCTGCAGTCGGCGTGCTGCAGCCACAACTCCAGGAGTCTTCCCTATGGGAAGACGGAGGCGAAGAAGGAAGGAAAGCGAATCCAAGTTCGCGGAGGCATGGCGGCGTGGAGCACGAGCTCGCGGGAGGAGCCCTCGGCATGGACTCCTGGTGGAACGACCAACACCTTCGTGACCCGGCGGCGACGGCGCCTGCCGCTGGGATCGACGTCGCCCCCTCCGAGGCCCTCGGCGTGGGCAAACAAGGGAAGCGGAAACCCAGGCGGAGGCCGCTCGTACCAAGGCCTTGATACCACCTGGTGATCTCCTTCGTCTCGGCTGCGAGGGGCAAGTCGCTTCTTCGGCGGGAGCGGGTCTGGCACTTCTTGGAGAGCTTTTACCTTCTCCGCCGCAGAGAACCGGCGAATCGGGGCCATCACGTCAAGAGGGAGCAAGAATCAAGGCGAAGGAGAAAACAAGAAGAGATGGACTGGAAGGGCACGCGCGGTGCCGTACTTATAGCCAGCGGAGGCCAGCCGTCGGCCTCCACGATCACAGGTAATCATGACATGATTTGCATGCAGGGACTTGTCCAATCCGCGCGATCGTCGAGGCATCGTGGGGAAGCGGAGACGCCCGCGTCCAGTCAACCGCCACGCGGCGCCCAAGGCCGCAGGCTGTTAGGGCCCGCGGCGCTTCGCCCTTGCCCTTTCGCCTCTCGGCACGGCCAAGTCCGGGCGCGCCTGGGGCCTGGAGGCTACTGTCGGCGTTCTGGGAACGGGGGTCCCCAGACTTGCCTACCTGCGGCCTGCGGCGTGGCTCGAATGGAGGCCCGGTACAGCCCACCTTCATCAACACGAGACTCAAGACCCTCGCGAGGGGCCAAGCCTCGCGGGGAGGACAACACAGCGCTTCCTCAGGCGCAGCCTCCTCAGGCTGGCTCATGAGGAGGCGGAGAGATCAAGGCAGGGTACCTCACGAGGTGCCCATGATGTAAGCCATGACGACCAAGGGTGTCAGGCGGGTGCCAGACCGCACAGTGTCCTCCCCTTTCCTCTTTGGTGCAAAGGGGGCAAGCGCAGGCGAGAGGATCAAGCAAAGGCATCCATTTCGGTGCAACGAGACCAAGACCAGTCCAACGGTGGGAATGAGCTCATCGTGGAGCCCAGAACGGCGTCACCACAGGGCCTTTGGCAGGCGAGGACCAACTTTGGTCAGGATAAGTGTACCAGATGTTCCCCTTCAAATTGGCCAATTGTTGGCGCCCTTCCCGCTCAATATTTGGGAAGAGGCCCAGGGCCTTTACCTATAAATAGGACCAGCCACCCCCAGAGCAAAGGGGGGCGAGAGTATCCAGAGCAATCATAGAGCAAGTAGGGAGAGAGAGAGAGAAGGGCAGCGGAACTTCCCTAGCAGTTCACCGTCCTAGCCAAGAACAGGTCCTCGCGAGGCCGTTCTCCTTTGTACTGATCATCATCATCATCAGCCCGAGAGGCAATCCACCCACCACACTGGAGTAGGGTATTACACCACATCGGTGGCCCGAACCAGTATAAAATCTGTGTTCTTTGTGTTGTTCCTTTGGTAGTTTAGATCCTTGCGAGACGGAGAGGTAGAGGGCATCAACTCCGCGTGCACCCCAGAGTTTGAAACTTAAGGGTTTGCCGGAACCCGTGATCCTACACAGTAGCAGGCTGGTCTTGAGCTTCGTTCAGATCAACGTGGTTGGCATGAACACAGCCATAAGACTTGGCACTATTGTTGTTGCGGGCCTGGTTGTTCCCACGGCCAGCGGCTGGAAGGGCTAGTTGATTCTGGTTCTGATTCTAATTGCAGTTCCTGGCAAGGTGACCTGGTTGGCCACACTTGTAGCACAGACCATTGTTGGGAGTGGGGACAGGAGCTCCGGGTGGCGGTGCTGGAAGCCTTGGCTGCCTAGTTGGAGCAGTAGGCAGACAAGGTGCAGCATAGGACTGCCTTGGGGCAGGTGCATACTGCTGGTACATGCTGTTGGGAATCCATATCTTGTGCTTCTACGAGGACGGGCCCGAAGATGAGCCCGTGTCACGGTTGCGCCTGTGAGAGCTCTGGTATTCCTGCAGACCTGTTTCGACATTGATGGCCTTGTTCACCAAGGTGGCAAAATCATCAAAGTCGTGCACTAGAAGTGCGAGCTTGATGTCAACTTGAAGGCCGTCACGAAACTTCTCCTGGCGGCGTGCATCAGTTGCAATGTCTTCTTCAGCATAGCGAGACAAGTCCAGAAACTCTCGCTGATAAGCTTCAATAGTTTTGTTGCCCTGGGTGAGGTTGCGGAACTCACGCTTCTTCCGGTCCATGACTCCCTGAGGAATGAAGCAGGCACGGAAAGCAGCTTGGAAGTCTGGCCAGGTGATGAGGGTTCCAACTGGTAGAGTACGCCTGTGGCTGTCCCATCATTGAGCTACGGGTCCCTTTAGAAAGATGGAAGCAAAGGTGACATAGCTGGCAGGGGCTACATTAGCAGACTCCATCTCATAGGTGATGTCACGGAGCCAGTCATCAGCATCCAGAGGCTGAATTGAGCTGCGGTACATAGTTGGGTTCAGGCGCATGAAATCCTGCAGAGTTACTGGGGATGGCTGCTTTTTCATATTGGGGCGAGGAAACTGAGCCATCATGTTCTCCATGAACTGGCGATTCATCTCAAGCTGTTGGACCATACCAGCCATGTACTCAGGCGGTGGTGGGAAGTTGCCACCACGACCACGACCACCTGGTCTAACCATCCTGCTAATATATAACAGGGGTAGTTCAGCATTGAGAAATTTGTAAAGACAAGAATCATTCATGACGAAATAGGCATAATGAAAGCAACACGATAGATACCACATAATAGTCGGCATATCTTACAAAAGAGATCATGCATAGAGTTCGGTACATAGAGTTCAGTACATAGACTAAGACATCATAGGCGGCACGCAGGCTCGCGGCAAATGCATCTAACACTAACAAGCAAGTCTACATCAGTCCCACGCGACACTGCGGAGGTAGCTATAGCCTAAAAGCTGGTAGTGTGGCAACGGGTACACCACGTCGGCAACCTGAGGTCCGCGGGTGCTCTGGTGCTGAACCCGACGCTCAGGCGGTAGAAGAGGACCAAGTGCGGGAGAGTAGCCTCCCACCTCTGACCAACCGACACCCTGGGGCATCACGGTCCTGGCTGGGTAGATAGCAGAACGCGGCGAAGAGCTCGGTTAGCTCGGTCCATCCCATCAGCATGCAGAACTAGGTTCTGATGGTAGAAGGGCTCGCGGGTGACAGTGGAGTAGGCAGCAGTGTAGTAACCCTCCGCACCAATATCAGATGCGATAGCAATGTGCCTGAAGGGGGAGGTGTCCAACTCCCGGTACTCCCAACGAAGGCGTGTCAGAGCAGCATAGGCAGCATCGTGAACTGCCATATCGATGGTCACTCCAACACCATAAGCGGTGTGCAGCACAGTAGTGGAGTCATACTCCCGAGAGTAGAGGTGGACGATGGCACGGTACTGCTCCTGGTTAAAGTCCTGGTACTCCTCGGAGACGGTGTACTCGGGGTGCCAGCGATAACCCAGATAGGTCATCATCTCAGCTAGCATGGCCGGTGATCCCGAGGCACCAATGGCCACCATGTGGCGCACGACCTGCCTCGTGGGTTCCATCTGAAAACAAAGATGTTTCAAAGGAGTCAAATCACAGTGTGGAAATTGTTCAAAACACTATACTAAGGAATAACTATGGCTTTTATCCAACTTTGGGGTGAATGTCATCACGAGACCCTAGTGTTAGAGTTAGTAAATTCGTTTAACCCGAGTAGAAGAGAGTTCAGAGTCCCAGAGTAAAGGTCGAGGAGTAAAAGATCCTAGTACCACCCGATGGCGATGTGGGACCATAAGGCACACAACGAAGTTAGTAAAAGTTTTTGCAATGTCTAGACTCGACTTCGGGCAAGGAGTGTGGAAGGGGGATTCCTACAGGTAGTCGGCTCTGATACCAACTTGTGACGCCCCCGATTCAATCGTACACTAATCATGCACGCAAATGTGTACGATCAAGATCAGGGTCTCACGGGAAGATATCACAACACAACTCTAAAACATAAATAAGTCATACAAGCATCATAATACAAGCCAGGGGCCTCGAGGGCTCGAATACAAGTGCTCGATCATAGACGAGTCAGCGGAAGCAACAATATCTGAGTACAAACATAAGTTAAACAAGTTTTCCTTAAGAAGGCTAGCACAAACAGGGATACAGATCGAACGAGGTGCATGCCTCCTGCCTGGGATCCTCCTAACTACTCCTGGTCGTCGTCAGCGGGGTGCACGTAGTAGTAGGCACCTCCAGGGTTGTAGGAGTCGTCGTCGACGGTGGCGTCTGGATCCGGGGCTCTATCGTTTGGTTGCAGCAATCGGGTAGAGAGATGGGGAAAAGGGGAAACAAGGCAACCGTGAGTACTCATCCAAAGTACTCACAAGCAAGGAGCTACACTACATATGCATGGATATATGTGTAAAGGGCCATATCAGTGGACTGAACTGTAGAATGCCAGAAAGAGGGGGATATCTAATCCTGTCGAAGACTATGCTTATGGCAGCCTTCGTCTTGCAGCATGTAGAAGAGAGTAGACTGAAGTCCTCCAAGTAGCATCTCATAGCATAATCCTACCCGACGATCCCCTCCTCGATGCCCTGTTAGAGAGTGATCATCGGGTTGTATCTGGCACTTGGAAGGGTGTGTTTTATTAAGTATCCGGTTCTAGTTGTCATAAGGTCAAGGTACAACTCCAAGTCGTCCTGTTACCGAAGATCATGGCTATTCGAATAGATTAACTTCCCTATAGGGGTGCACCACATAGCACAACACGCTTGATCCCATTTGGCCGGACACACTTTCCTGGGTCATGCCCGGCCTCGGAAGATCAACACGTTGCAGCCCCACCTAGGCTCAACAGAGAGGTCAGCACGCCGGTCTAAATCCTATGCGCGCAGGGGTCTGGGCCCATCGCCCATTGCACACCTGCACGTTGCGTACGCGGCCGGAGAGCAGACCTAGCAACCTCCATTACAAAGGAAGTCACGTTACGCGGTCCAACCCGGCGCGCGCCACTCAGTCGCTGACGTCACGAAGTGCTTCGGCTGATACCACGACGCCAAGTGCCCATATCTTTCCCGCGTAGTTGGTTAGTGCGTATAAGCCAGTAGCCAGACTCAGATCTAATACCAAGATCTCGTTAAGCGTGTTAAGTATCCGCGAACGTTGATAGGGCCAGGCCCACCTCTCACCCAGGTAGTCTCAACCTGTCCTATCGCTCCGCCACAAAGATCCACCCAGATGGCCGTCGGGACAAAGGTCCTTTTAGCCCCCAATCCGTGAATCACTCGCGGGTACTCCTCGAGCCGACCCGACTTTGGTCACCACATGTATCATGTATAAAGTATAGTATATACCCGTGATCAACTCCCGAGTGATCACGGCCCGATAGTATAGCACAACAGACGGACAAGAATGTAGGACCACTGATGGTAAACTAGCATCCTATACTAAGCATGTAGGATTGCAGGTAAAGGTAACAACAGTAGTACAAGGACAGGCTATGCATCAGAATAGGATCAACCGAAAGCAGTAACATGCTACACTATTCTAACGCAAGTAGTATAGAGAAGAGTAGGCGATATCTGGTGATCAAGGGGGGGCTTGCCTGGTTGCTCTGGCAAGAGAGAGGGGTCGTCAACTCCGTAGTCGTACTGGGTAGCAGCGGCGTCGGTCTCTGTGCCTAGCGAGAGACGAGGGGGAAGAAACAATAAATATTTAAGCAAGCAGATGCATAGAGATGCATGACATGACAAGTAGCGGTGCTAGAGGTGCCCTAACGCGGTATGAGGTGATACCGGTGAAGGGGGAAAAACGTCCGAGAAAGTATCCCCGGTGTTTCACGTTTTCGGGCAAAGGAGCCGGAGGGGGAAAGTTGCGATATCGGTATGTTAGGGACGTGTGACGGATGAACGGGCTGCGTATCCGTATTCGTCTCGTCGTTCTGAGCAACTTTCATGTTGAAAATAATTTAATCCGAGTTACGGATTAAAAGATATGATTTTCTAAAGATTTATTAATTTCTAGAATTTAATTAATTATTTAAATTAAATTCGAAAATATATTAATGACATCAGCATGATGTCATGCTGACATCAGCAGTCAACAGAGTTGACTGGTCAACCTGACCACTGGGTCCCACTGGTTTGTGACACATTTTAATTAAACAGTTTAATTATGCTAATTAGTATTAAATAGGGGGTGGGCCCCACTGTCATACATTGTTAGTTAATTAACAGTAGTTAATTAGGTTAATTAATCTTAATTGTTTAATTTAATAAGAATTAATTAAGTTAATTAATTAATTAATTGAATTAATTTAATTAATTAATATGTTAATTTTTTTTAGTTTTTTGTAATCTCTTTTTTTAAACGTTCGAGGGCAGTGGCCCACTTGTCATAGGCCCCGAGGGCCTTAGCCGATCGGGCGCTAGCGGTTGCGGGCGCGGAAGCGGACGCTCGTTGGGGGCCGAAGCCCGCCCGGGCACGGCGAGGCGCTGACGCGGCGCGGCCAGGGGACGCGGTGCAGGCGGCGATGAGCGGAAGGCCGCGGGGCGAGCAGATGGCGGCGCGCAGGGTGAACCCGAGCGGTCGATGGGCGATGGGCACCAGCCCGCCCGGCAAGGCACAACGGGGCGAGGCCATGGCCGGCTGCGGGCGCGGGAGCAGTGTCGGATTTGGGGTTCCGGCAGACCCTTGAGGTTCGAACACTGGGGTGCGCGCGGAGATTTCGCCTTCTACCTACCTGAACCCCACCGCCTCGCTAAGATCTAAGCTATGAAAAGAACAGCACAAGAGACACAGGGTTTACACTGGTTTGGGCCACCGATGTGGTGTAATACCCTACTCCAGTTTGTGGTGTGGTGGATTGCCTCTTGGGCTGATGATGATGAGCAATACAAGGAAGAACAACCTCGCGAGGGTCTGTTCTTGGCTGGGGCGATGAACTGCTAGGAGGAGTTCAGTCACCCTTCTCTCTCTGATTCTCGATCTGACTCCAATTTAATTGCCCCCACCCTGGTGGTGGCTAGTCCTATTTATAGGCAAAGGCCCTGGGCCTCTTCCCAAATATAGAGCGGGAAGGGCGCCAACAATTGGCTATTTTGAAGGGGAACATCTAGTACACTTATCCTGACTAAAGTTGGTCCTTGCCTACCGAAGGCTCTGGTGGTGACGCTGGCTTGGGCTCCACAATGACTCCCTCCCTGCCGTTGGGCTGGTCTTGGTCTCGTTGCACCGAAACGGGTGCCTTTGCTTGATGCTCTCGCCTGCGCTTGCTCCCTTTGCACCAAAGAGTAAAGAAGGACACGGCGCGGGCTGGCGCCCTTGGTCGTCATGGCTTGCGTCACGGGCACCTTGTGAGGTACCCCGCCTTGATCTCTCCGCCTCCTCGCGAGCTAGCCTGATGAGGCCGTGCCTGAGGAAGCTCTGTGTCATCCGCCCCGCGAGGCTTGGCCCCTCGCGAGGGTCTTGGGTTTGTGTTGATGAAGATGGGCCGTGCTGGGCCCCCCTTTGAGCCACGCTACGGGCCGTAGGCAGGCAAGTCTGGGGACCCCCGTTCCCAGAACGCCGAAAGTAGCCCCCGGGCCCAAGGCGCGCCCGGACTTGGCCGTGCAGGGAGGCGAAAGGGCAAGGGCGAAGCGCCGCGGGCCCTAACAGCCTGCGGCCTTGGACGCCGTGTGGTGGTTGATTTGACGTGCGCGTCTCCACTTCCCCACGACGCCTCGGCAACTACGCAGATTGGACAAGTCCTTGTATGCAAGGCGAGTCATGATTACCTGCGATCGTGGAGGTCGGCGGTTGGCTTTCGCCGGCCATAAATACGGGACGGCACGCGCCCTTCCAGTCCATCTCCCCTTGCTTCTCCTTCTTCCCGGTCATTGCTCCGTCTTGCTATGATGGCTCCGTCCAGGAGGTTCTCGGTCGCAGGGAAGGGGAAGGCTCGCCAGGTTGAGCCTGCCTCTCCCCTGCCCAAGCGTGGACGTGGGAGCCCTCGCAAACATCCTGTAGCCACCACGGCAGCTCCCCGCGGCCGTGGAGATGGTTTCCAGCACGATGACGGGCGGACAGCTGCGGCCGGGGGGCGCGCTTCGGTCACGCGTCCCCCTGGACCGCGCTTTCACACTGCAGAGGTGCTGCCGGAGTTCGTTGTGTGATTGGCGGAGCCGACCAGCGCCCGGCTTCAACTTCCTCGCTTCCTCCTCGGCGAGCTCCCGGCCGGCGCCCCAGGCGGCCTCTGGCTTCAGGCAGACGGCTGCTGCAGCCGGGCCTCATGGGCTTCACTGGAGGTCTCCGCAGCCGGGAGCCTGGCCTTGACTCGCGGTTGGCAGACGTTTGCCCCCGCGCGTGGCCTGAGCCGTCGGTGCACCCTGCACTTCAAGTTTGACAGCGATGCCACCCTGTACGTGAGGGTGATTGGGGAAGATGGTCGCCGCGTAGGGTGCTGCCCTAAGGACGACGACCGCGGCCGGGGACTCAGCCCCTGCGATGACAAAGAGGACAGCGCTCGCGTGATCGGCGGCGCTCAGGGTTCCCCAAGCTTCACCGGTTCTTCTTCAGGCGGCGACCCTTCTAGCAGTGGCCGCGGTCAGCCTCCACGCCGCCGTACCCGCTTGGAAGGTGGTGGCACGTCTGCCCGTCGTCGCGCCTCGGTGAAGCGCGAGAGGGAGTTTGCTTGAGCCCCGGAGGTGGCTCGAGTCTTCCCTGCAGGCTGGTGTGAGGCAAGTTGCGCCTGTTTTTCTCTTTCTTTTCCTTTTTCCTGCGTAAAAAGACAGTAGCGTGGAGCCCCGCGGGGGCGTGTTCGGGTTATTGCTGTTAGTCATCGCTTTGCTTTCGTTATTGTGCCTTTTGGCTACGTGCCAGCGCGTGGATAGTTCCCGGCCCTAGCCGTGGGGGAGGCGACCGACCCAAGCCCTGTGTTCGCGCCGCGGTGCCCGTGGGGAACGGACTGCAGGGGTGCTCCTGTAATGGACCCAGGTCGCGGAACCTTTGAACGACTAGGACAGAAACACTCATGAGGGCGCTCGGCTGCCCCCCTCGCGAGGCCTTGCATAAGAGAAATCGAGGCAGGAGAGTGAAAAGGCGAAGAACCACAAATCAAAGTCGGTAACAACTTCAATAAAACTTCGGAAAGCAAATGAACAAACCAACTGCGGAAAGCAAATGAAAAGCCGCGTCCGGCACCTAATCTAGTCTTCGACATCTTCTCACCAGCGCAGAGCTAAGTACTGCCACTGGGCGTGGGAGGGAGCCCCAGGGCCTGAGGCCGGCGCTCCTGAGACTCCGGGGCGTGTACAGCCCCAACTCATTATTACGTGAGAGTGTCATGGGCGGCGAGCTTCATCGGCGTTGGCCTTCTTCACAGGCTCCGGGCCTTTCTCGGGGGAAGCAAGCTTCACAGGCATTTGCCCTCTTCACAGGCTCTGGGCCTTTTCCAAAACGTGATGGCTTCACAGGCGTTCGCCTTCTTCACAGGCTCCGGGCCTTTTCCAAAAAGGATAATCTTCACAGGCATTCACCTTCTTCACAGGCTCTGGGCCTTTTCCAAAAAGGATAATCTTCACAGGCATTCGCCTTCTTCACAGGCTCTGGTCCTTTTCCAAAAGGATGATCTTCACAGGCGTTCGCCTTCTTCACAGGCTCCGGGCCTTTTTAGGGGTAGAACCTTCGGAGGTGCTGGATGTTCCATGCGTTCTGGATCGGCACTCCCTCCTGAGTCTCCAAGCGTGCGGAGCCAGGCCTGGAAACATGAACAACCTTGAACGGGCCCTCCCACATGGGAGAGAGCTTGTGCAGTCCCTCCCTGGAGAGAACCCGCCTGAGCACGAGGTCTCCTACCTCGAGAGTTCTGGGGCGGATGTTGCGGCAGTGATATCGTCACAGTGCTTGTTGGTACCTCGTCGCTCGCAGCGCGGCTTCTCGGCGACGTTCCTCCCCCAGCACGAGGTCCATCCCCCGCATGGCGTCCTGCTGCGCCTTGTCGAACGCCAGGACCCGTGCGGAGCAACGTCTGACCTCGTGAGGGAGGACCGCTTCAGCTCCGTAGACCAGGAAGAATGGGGTCTCTCCAGTCGGCTTGGTCGCGGTGGTGCGGATGGACCACAACACGGACTGAAGCTCATCGTACCAACCTCTGCCGCAGGCCTCCAGCTTCTTCTTGAACGTCCTGGTCTTGAGGCCCCTCAGGACCTCTGCGTTGGCCCGCTCGGCCTGGCCGTTGCTTCGGGGGTGCGCCACCGAAGCGTAGCATATCTGCGTTCCAAGGTTAGCACAGTATGTTTTGAAGAGGTTACTGGTGAACTGCGAACCGTTGTCTGTGATGATGCGATTTGGCACCCCGAACCGGCTCACGATGCCCCTGATGAACTTGACCGCGGAACCCGCGGGGATGGTGCGGACGGCCTCCACTTCAGCCCACTTGGTGAACTTGTCCACGGCAACGTAGAGGTAGCGGTAGCCCCCTGGCGCTCGAGGAAACAAGCCCGGGATGTCCAGCCCCCAGACTGCAAACGGCCACGAGAGGGGTATAGTCTGCAGGCCTCCTACCGGCTGATGGATCTGCTTGGCGTGGAACTGGCAGGCCTCACAAGCCTTCACCAGTTCGACGGCGTCATTGAGTGCGGTGGGCCAATAAAACCCACTGCGGAACGCCTTGCCGACGAGGGTCCATGATGATGAATGATCCCACAGTCTCCACCATGTATATCTTCCAGCAGTTCCTTTCCTTGCTCCCTGGAGATGTAGCGCAGGGATACATCGTTTGGTCGCTTCCGGTAGAGCTCCCCATCCTTGATGCAGTATGTCGTGGCCTGCCGTGCCAAACGCTCCGCTTCCTCCTCCTTCTCCGGCAGGGTCCCTTGCGTTAAGTAACTCTGGAGCTCCGTGATCCGGCACCCCTCCTGAGGCTCCATCGTCAGGAGTAGGCGTGCTCCTGAGGCCGGGCCACAGACCGGGGCTCCGGAGGCAGGTGGCTGGGGGAGCTCCTCCTGAGGCTGAGCCGTGTTTGACAATGACGGCAGGGCTGAGGGCTTGAAGAGCCGTTCCTCGAAGACGCAAGGCTTCTGAGGTAACCGCCTGGATGCTCGTCTGGCGATGTTGTCGGCCTCTTGATTGGTGCCACGGGGCACATGCTGCAACTCCAACCCCCAAAGCTGCTTCTCCATCTTGCGGACCTCCGCAAGGTAGGCTTCCATGTGCTCATATTTCGGCTCGTACACCTTGTTGGAGAAATTGACAAGGAGCTGCGAATCGCCCTTGATGGTGAGGCGTTTCACCCCCAGGGCAGCTGCGGCCTTCAAGCCCGCTATTAGACCTTCATAATCCGCTATGTTGTTGGATACCTTTTCACCTTGCTGGAAACAGAGTTGTACAGCGTAGTAGAGCTTGTCCTGAGTGGGTGATATAAGCACCGCCCCAGCCCCAGCGCCATGCCTGGAGAACGCCCCATCGAAGTACATGACCCAGCCTTCCGGCGCCTCGCTTCCCGGGGAGAGGGATCGATCCTCGTCGGCCTTGAGGCCTGGTGCCTCCGTCCATTCTGCCACAAAATCCGCTAAGGCTGCTCACTTGATGACTCTGGTCGTGCTGACTTCGAGCTGGAATGCTTGCAGTTCTATGTTCCACTCGGCGACCCTCCCGGCTGAGTTAGGGCTCCTGAGCACTCTCTCCAAGGGGTATGACAAGACGACCTTGATGGGGTGACCCTGAAAATAGTGTCGCGGCTTACGCGAGGCCACCAGTAGCACGAGGAGGAGCTTCTGAGGCATGGGGTACCGTGCCCTCATGTCCCGCAACACCATGCTGACGAAGTACACTGGGTGCTCAACGAGGTTGGGTGGGTCAGTGCTGGTGACGCCCTCCGGAGACCATGGCGCCTCCTGAGGCGATGAGGCCTCCTGAGGCTGGCCATCTGGGAGAGGGGCCTCTTCCGACTCCGGTGCACTCCTCTGCGGCGGCTGATCCTCCCCAGCCGCGGTGGCGGTTTCTGTGGGCCTTCCTTGTTCCTGTTTTGCCTTGTCCCGGGCTACTGCCGTGGTTTTGACTCGACGCTCCTCCCTAACCGCCACTAGGGCTGCGCTGACGGAGTAGGGTGTGGCGGCGAGGTAAAGCACCAGGGGCTCTTGAGGGCGTGGAGCCACCATGACCGGAGGGCTGGTCAGGTATCTCTTGAGATCTTGGAATGCCTTGTCGGCCTCTTCAGTCCATTCAAAGGGCCCCTTTTTCTTCATTAGCTGGAAGAAGGGCAGCGCTCGCTCCCCCTACTTGGAGATGAAATGCCCTAGCGCGGTCACGCGCCCAGTGAGCTTCTGCATTTCTCTGAGGGTCTTTGGCGGGCTCATGACCTCGACCGCTTTGACCTTTTCCAGGTTAGCCTCGATGCCTCGATGGGACACGAGGAAACCAAAGAGCTTGCCCGAGGGGACTCCGAACACACACTTCTCTGGGTTGAGCCGCAGGCTCACTGCATTGAGGCTCGCGAAGGTTTCCTCCAGGTCTTGTATCAGGGTCCTGGCCTCCCGAGACTTCACCACAATGTCATCGACGTAAGCCTCAACATTCTTCCCCAGCTATGGGCCCAAGGTGATGTGCATCAGCCGCTGAAAGGCCGCCCCTGCGTTGCGCAGCCCGAATGGCATGCATGTGTAGCAGTACACCCCACACGGGGTTAGGAAGGCTGTCTTCTCGACGTCTTCTACCACCATCTTGATCTGGTGATACCCAGAGAAGGCATCCAAGAAGCATAGCAGGTCGCATTCTGCGGTGGAATCAACGATCTGGTCGATGCGGGGGAGCGGGAACGGATCTTGCGGGCATGCCTTGTTGAGGTTGGTGAAGTCGACACACATGCGCTCCTTCCCTCCCTTCTTTGGCACAACGACAGGGTTGGCCAGCCAATCCGGGTATCGGACCTCGCGAATGACCCCAGCGGCCTCTAGTTTGCGGGTCTCTTGGATGATGAAGGCATGCTTTTCTGTGGACTACCGCCTTGCCTTCTGCTTCACAGGGCGCACGTTGGGGCACACATTGAGGTGATGCTCGACTACGCTCCTAGGGATCCCCACCAACTGGTCAGGCTCCCAAGCGAATACCTTCTTGTTCGCGCGCAGGAACTTGACCAGGGCCTCCTCTTGCCCGGGCTCGAGGTTGGCGCCTATGGTGAAGGTGGCGTCGGTGGACCCATCCTCATCGACGGGTATCTGCTTGGTTTATGCCTTGTCTTGGGTGAACAACTGTTTCTTCTTGGCGGGTGCAGCCCCCTTGGGCTCGGGGGTCTCCGAGTCGGCAGGCTGTGCCGACGCCACCGTCTTGAAGGCGAGCTTGAGCACTCGCAGCGCGTCTCTGGCGTCCCCGTGCACGGTGAGGAGGCCGCTGCTCCCGGGCATCTTCATGAGGTTGTACACCGGGTGCGTCGCGGCCATGAAGTGGGCCAGCGATGGATTGCCGAGGATGGCGTTGTAGGGGAGGCTGATGAGGGCAATGTCGAAGTTGACCAGCTCCGTGCGGAAGTTGTCGTAGGTGCCGAAGGTTACTGGGAGCCGGATTTGTCCCAAGGAGCTGGATGACCCGCCCGCAATGCCTGAGAAGGGCCAGCTGGGTTGCAGCCGTTCCAGGGGTACGTAGAGGAGGTTGAAGGCCTCAACCGAGAGCACGCTGAGGCCCGCGCCGCCATCGATGAGAGTTCTGGTGACGGCCACCTGGCAGATGGTGGGGGTGCACAGCATGGGGAGCGCGCCTGAGCAGGCCGAGTTAGAGGGGTGGTCCTCCGAGCTGAAGGTCAGGCCGGCCTTGGGCGCCACCCGGTCCGGGAGAGCCCCCTACCGCGTGGAAGCGGCGTTGGCCCGGCGGATGAATGGTTTGACGTGGTGACTTGTAGGCGACGCCTGCGAGCGGCCCAGGAGGGCCGCAACGACCGGAGGTGTTGGTGTAGCGTGGTGGGTGAGGAAGAGGCCGCGGAGCTCTTCCCAAGAGGCCACGGAGGCTGCCGGCAGGTGGAGCAGCCATGCGCGTGGACCACCGGTGAGGGCCATGGGGAGCCAGTTGGCCATGACCCTATCATCACCTCCAGCTTCGAGGATGGCCTCCTCGTACGCCGCTATAGCGCGGCGGCGTCGTTGGCTTGAACTTGTCCGGCCACCGTGCCCATTGCAGGGCTTGGGCCAGGGCTCGGAGCCCCCTGTCCCCCGCGCTGGCGCCGGTAGCTGGAGCGGGCGGCGCGCTACTCATCGCGAGGCAGGTCGTGGCGGTGGCGGAAGGGAAAACTCCGGCGCACCCCTACCTGGCGCGCCAAATGTCGTATTTTGGGTTCCGGCAGACCCTTGAGGTTCAAACACTGGGGTGCGCACGGAGATTTCGCCTTCTACCTACCTGAACCCCACCGCTTCGCTAAGTTCTAAGCTATGAAAAGAACAGCACAAGAGACACAGGGTTTATACTGGTTCAGGCCACCGATGTGGTGTAATACCCTACTCCAGTTTGTGGTGTGGTGGATTGCCTCTTGGGCTGATGATGATGAGCAATACAAGGAAGAACAGCCTCGCGAGGGTCTGTTCTTGGCTAGGGCGATGAACTGCTAGGAGGAGTTCAGTCACCCTTCTCTCTCTAATTCTCGATCTGACTCCAACTTAATTTCCCCAACCCTGGTGGTGGCTAGTCCTATTTATAGGCAAAGGCCCTGGTCCTCTTCCCAAATATTGAGCGGGAAGGGCGCCAACAATTGGCTATTTTGAAGGGGAACATCTAGTACACTTATCCTGACTAAAGTTGGTCCTTGCCTGCCAAAGGCTCTGGTGGTAACGCTGGCTTGGGCTCCACAATGACTCCCTCCCTGCCGTTGCGCTGGTCTTGGTCTCGTTGCACCGAAACGGGTGCCTTTGCTTGATGCCCTCGCCTGCGCTTGCTCCCTTTTCACCAAAGAGGAAAGAAGGACACTGCGCGGGCTGGCGCCCTTCGTCGTCATGGCTTGCGTCACGGGCACCTCGTGAGGTACCCCGCCTTGATGTCTCCGCCTCCTCGTGAGCTAGCCTGATGAGGCCGTGCCTCAGGAAGCTCCGTGTCATCCGCCCCGTGAGGGTCTTGGGTTTGTGTTGATGAAGATGGGCCATGCTGGGTCCTCCTTTGAGCCACGCCGTGGGCCACAGGCAGGCAAGTCTGGGGACCCCCATTCCCAGAACGCCGACAAGCAGCACGGGAAGGGGGCTACGGGCGAGGCCAGGGCGAGCGGGAGCGCGGTCGTAGCCGAGGCCAGGGGCTCCAGCGGGGCCACGCGTGGGAGGTGATGGCGGGCGTGGAGGACTCGGCAGGTCACCAAGGCAGGGAGGCCGGTGGCCACGACGAGCGCCGGAGCAGGGAGAGCAGGGGACGAGGCGGCGCGGGCTGGCGAGGCCGCAGCAGCGCCGACGAGCAGCGCTGCAGCGCGCACACGCGGGCGAGCGGCGAGTAGCCAGAGCGGTCGCAGCTGCAGGTGGACAGGGCGGAGTGCGGCGTGGCAGCAGGAGCCGGGAATGGCCGCGGCGCGGGACGCCGGTGGTGTGCGCGCGTGGGACGGCGCGGGCGCGCGCGGAGACACGCGTGCGTGGGACGTGGGAGAGCGGCGGACGAACGAGGAGAGGGGGAGCTCATAGGGGGAAGTAGGGCACGGGCAATGGTGCATGGGGTGGACGACGAGGACGAGGCGGCGTAGAGGAGGCAGGCTGGTGGGGAAGCGCCGGCGACGGGCGATGGGGCGACGGAGTCCGGGCGCGGGGCATCGAGGGCGAGGGGGTCTAGATCCCGATCTAGATCCAACGGGGGAGAGTGGTGCAAGTAGGGGTGGGTAGGTTAGGGTTCCGGGGGAAGGGGGGTTATGGAGAGAGTGGGGTGGCCGGTTGGGCCTGGCGGGCTGAGGCCCAAGGAGGGGGGGTTGCGGCCTGCCGGGCCGAAGCCCAGGAGGCAGGGGGTTCCCTCTTTTTTTATTTTGTTGTTTGGTCCTTTTATCTTTATTTTATTTATTTTGCTTTTCTGTTTTATTTAGTTTAGAGCACTTAGGCACTTTGTAAAGTTATGTTTTCATCACTATAATTATCCTTGTAATATTTGGCAACCACCGAACATTTTTGTTTCAATTTTTGAAAACCTTTTGTTGTTGACATTAATTTGAATTTGAATTTTTAAACGGTTTCGAATTATTGCGAGGATAGCAACAGTAACCGAGGTGTCATGGCATGATTAGCGTGGGATTACGGTAGCATGATTATTCGGGCGTTACAGCCACACTGAGCACGGCAAGGGAGGTAAGCCAAGGTAAGGCCGAAGCTAAGGACAAGCGGAGCGATGCCAAGACCAAGGCCACAAAGAGCGAAGGGGACGAAGCAGGCCCCCCCAGCAAGATACTTGCCGGGAGGCGGTTTTTGCAAACCCAACAAGACCCTTGCCATGGCAGCTCGCCCCACACCTATGGAGCGGGTCACCCTTGAGTCCACTTCCCCCATGGGGCAAGGATTCGGGAGGCATCCCCGTGGTGGAATGCAGATCTTTGTGAAGACATTCAAGGTCAGATGCACACTTTAGAAGACAATGATCCTTGGCGGGATCCCAGCCAAGAAGGACCACAAGGCCCCCGGCAAGAGCCTTGCCAGGGATGACAGCGGGCGCCACGGCAAGACCCTTGCCGGGACCCCAGCCAGGCCCTTGCCGGGGCCGCGGCAAGGCCCTTTCCATAAACACCCGTGGGACCACCATCAGGCCCACGCCAGTCGCTCCTCCGCTACCGCTCGCATGCAGCTACCGACCCAACCAGCTGGACTGGCACCTGCATGGCGGCATGCAAATCCTCGTGGAGACCCACCGCTGCGCCACCCCAGCTGGCTGCTTGCCTACATGGCATCATGAGCACTGCTGGCCAGGGCGCGTGTCGACGTAGGAGGGAGAGGCGGCGGACAAGACGGGGCTCTCCCTCGCCCCCGATAAAGCGAGGACACCTAAGCAACGCGCATTAAATGCACCTTGTCATATAATGGGGGGGTAACCTAGCATCACCGTACCCTTTCCACCTCCTGCGTGCCACTGTGGCAACCCCTTTCTCTATAAAAGGAGGCCCCAGGCGACCAGGAGGTGGATTCGGCTTTTTGGAGCTCTCGATGCCCCCATAGCTAGCTCAAGAACACAGATATACAATCCACCAAAGCAGGAGTAGGGTTTTACGCATCCCTGCGGCCCGAACCTGGGTAAAGGAACCGCGTGCTATCTGTTTGATCCGCTCTTTTCACAACCCCGCGCCCCGCAGCTGCAGTAGGGATTCTCGTGATCCCATAGGTGTCGTTTCCACCGACATCTTTGGCGCGCCAGGTAGTGGGCGCAGTTGTGAGAATCGGCTTTGGCAGTTAGCCCGGCGCTCCTTCGTCCTCGTGACCCTCGGAGAAGAAAGGAGGCCAGAAGGTCGACGCTCGAGCAAACGCAGACAGAAGCTAATTTGCACTAAACCCTTGTTTTGTGCTACCATTCTTATTTGAAGTTATTCCCCCCCCCCCCCCCGGAGATGTTCTCTTTGTATGAAAAACCTGCACGCCAGGGGGCTCTACCACGATCAGCAACACCCTTGCCCTGTTACGAGTCCGCTCAACAGCTCAAGTGGCTGCATCGGGAGTGGCAGAGTAGCCTTCCGCGAACAACGATGCCCTCAACTCTGACTCGAGTCAAGCTCGACAGTTCGAGCGGTCGCGTTCGGAACGGAAAGGTGGCTTGTCCGGCAGCACGCGTACCTGGCAGGCCATGGGGATCCATCCCCAAGACGCTGCTTGGGGCTTTCGCGCCGGCAAGCCTTCCCGATCGACGTAGGGCACACATACAAAGAGGAATTGAACGGGGAAATAACATGCATGGAAATTAAGAGTACTTCAAAGTTATATTACATCACATCATTGCTGCGGTCCTAACTAAAGATAAAATTTGTCTTGGTCGGGAACCCACAGCGGCAAAGAAGAACGGGACGCCTAGTCCCGGTGCTGGCCTTCCACCCTCTTGATTTCGCCGATGCAGTCGGTGATGGGCTTGATGCGCTCCTTGAGTGCCGTGAGGTCAACACCATCCGGCAAGCTCGTCATCGCGACCGCGAAGTCAAGGTCGGGATTCCAGTGCGCCACCTTGGTGAGGACCTTGGTCACGACCCTCCGGCAAAGGCGCCGGGCCTCCTCGGCTAGCGTGGCCGTCCTGTTGGAGTGAAGATAGGCCAGGGCTCCGAGGACGCCCTCGAAGAACTGGGTCAGCTTGGCGTTGACGGTCCCGCTGCGCTCAGGGGCGTACCTCACATTTGGCATCCCCATGGTGGCCAATTGCGAGGAGACCCTGCCGGCGACGACCTCCAGATGGCTGATCCACCCGTTCTCGCCCGCCACGTATTCTTGGTGGGAGGCAGCCTCGTTTGCCCGCAGCTGTTTCTCCTCCTCCAAGCTCCTTGTCAGGGTCTCCTCCCAAGCCCTGCTATCCGACGACAGCTTCTCGAGATCCTCCAGCTTCAGCCTGAGGTCTCTGATGGAGTTCCGCGCCTCGGAGAGCTCTCCAGTCCTGCTGATGACCGTTCCTTGCGCCTCTACCAAGGCGCGGTTGAGCGTGTCCTTCTCGCCGGACAGCTTGAGGGCCTGCTCCTTCAGCTCGTCCCGCTCTGCCTCCAGCTCCTTCACCTTGCCAGCATGGGCCAGGGCTAGGGCATCGAGCGCCTCTCTGTGCCTCTGCTCCAGCTCCTGAGTCCGCCGCGCGACAAGGGCCTCAAGCTCCTCGTCCTTGCCGTGGAGCGTTGCGGCAAGTTTCGCCTCGCGCGCGCGGAGGTCCTCCTCCTGGGAGTCCAAGGTGGCTTGGTGCTGGTTCCGAACGGCATCAGCCGCGGCAGCCGAGTTCGCCGCCTTCCCCTGAGCCTTCTCGATGTCGGCCATCCTCAGGGAGAGCTCCACATCGCGCTGGGCCAACTTCTCCTGAAAGGCCCTCTGCTCCTCACGAGTCTGGTGGAACCAGGCCTGCGCCTCGGTAACGCGCGCCTTGAAGTGCACCTCCGCGTTATCCACCGCTGCCATCCTGGACTTGGCCTTGTCCAGACGGGCACGGTGGAGCGCTTGGAGCTTCCGGAAGTTGACCCCCATGGCACAGAAGAGCTACTCTTCTGGGGACCCATCGCCGCCAACGTCCGGCGCGTCGACAACTTCGAACCCGGTGGCGGCGAGCACCTCGCCGTCAAAAATTTCCCCTTCGGCGGGCGTTCAGCTTGGCGCACCTGAGAGGTGGACAAAAAGATCATCGCCCACCTTCAGGTACTTGCCGGGACCCGAGGTTGAGGAGGAGGGAGGCTGTTCATTCATCACCTCTTCCCCGGCGGGGGCCTTGCCGGCCTCCCCGGCAGGACCACCGCTGGCGCCCTCGGCGGGAGCCTTGCCGGTAGCCTCCGCGGCCCCAGCGGCAGCATCCTCGGCCGCACCCTTGGCGGCCTCACCAGCGGCGGCCTCGTCGGCGTTCTTGGCGGCCTCCTCGGCGGCAATTTTGTCGGCCTCGGCCGCGGCCTCTTCGGCAATATCCCTGACAATGGTGTCCACGTCCTCCGTGTCCGTTGAAGGAGGGCCTGGGCAGCAGCGGCAACAATGAAGCCGAGGAAAGTATAAGGAAAAAAGACAGAGACAAAGGACGGGCGACTCACCAGTGCCGGGCTGTGAAGCAGAAGTCCCCTCTCCGCCAGCATTTGGCGCCGAGGCGGAGCCACCGGCACCTAAGTTCCCCTCTTCCTCCATGGGTGTGGACTCCGTGCCTGACGCCCCTGCCGGGGACGCCCCCTGCGGCGGCGTAGTCGATGGGGGTGGTGTGTTAGGAGTAGCCCTCTGCGGCTCCTCCTGCTGCCGCTCCCCTCCTACAAACCCGGCAAGGTCAGCGCCATGGCATCGAGTGCCTATCGCATGTCGAGTAAAAAGAGGGTGATGAACTTACGCTGGGGGCTACGCCGGGGGCTGCTGTCTGGGCTGCTCAGCACCACCAGTGGTGTCTTTGGGGCCACAGCCGTGGGCTGGCCGCTCGCCGAGATCCTCGCCCTCTTCACCCGCTGGGCCAACGTCTCTGCATCCCTACAAAGGCAAAAATGGGTCAAGACAAGCGATCCAATTCAGGGAAATAGGAATGGCGGTAGGGAACAGAGTACTTACTCGTCATCCGTTTCCTCCTCTTCCGCCAGCTTCCTTTTCCTCTCTGGGCTGAGAGGCCCGAGGTCAAAAGGGAGCATCGCGTCATAGTCCAAGTCGATGCATGCCGGAGGAGGCGAAGAAGGCGGCGGGGTCTGTGTGCGCCCAGATGAGGAGGGGGTTGTCGCCTTCTTCTTCTCAGCGGCCTTCGTCAGCCCCTTCGCTGCCGAGGCCCTCGTATGCCGCCCCGACCCTTCCAGGGTCAAGTGAGGCCGCGTGGCCCGGCCGGGCTAGACCGGCTCGCCGGAGCCAGCCCGCCGCAGGACTCGCCCTCTTCCCCTGGTTGGCGTCGAAACCGCCACCACGCCCTCCTCCTCCGATGACTCGTCGGCCGCGTCCTCGACGAGCGGAGCTCCGGTGTTGGCGCCGCTGGTCTCCCCAGTGGCTGCCGCCCACAGGGTGAGCTGCTCCTCCTCCGCGGCCACGGCGACCTCGTCTTCCACGCCCCCGGCGCTGCCGGCCTCCAGAGCAAGTTGTGCCTCCCTTGCCCTGGCGGCGATGTAGTCCAGCTCTTCCTTGGTGGTGTCCTTGACGAGCCGCCGCTCGGCGTCGGCATTGATGTACACCTCGATCAAGGTGTCGAAGATTTGCTGCACTTCCGCGGCCGACGGCCCCCTCCAGCTCGGAACGGGGCCGTGCGCGTTGCAATCCGGCATCATGGCGATGATCTCAGACCGGCGCGAGTTATTACACAACGGGACCACCCCCGCTGGCAACTTGAAGAGCAGCCCCTTGACGGCCTTGCAGGCCTTTATGGCGACCCTTGCGGCCATGCTGGTCAGCTCGACCTCGCCGTCGCGATCCACTTCCAGCTGGAAGAGCCGCTGGCAGAAATGGGCATGCCCCATCACCGTGAAGTTGTGGTCGAGGCCGGGGCCGAGCCGCATGATGTCAGCCGGGTTCTTGAAAAGCCAAGCTGGCCTCCCCTTATTGTGTAGCGGGGCAATCCGGCGGCGAAGGAAATCCACCGTGATCAACTCGAGGGTGAGCCCAGCCCGGGTCAGCCGGAGAATCCTGGTGGTGGCGACGGCAAGCCTCCCCTCGGCGGCGTCGACATCGCCCCAGTCATTGCCACAGACCGGCGGCGCTCGGCGGACCTTTCAAAACTCTGGCGGGTCTTCATCTTCAATCCAGCACCACCGGTCGCGGCATTCGTCCCACCTCTCCCTCACGGCACCATCCGGGTAGGCCTCCTTGGATCTTGGGATCCAGGTGACGCAACCAGCGATGGCATCTCCCGTTTGGATTCGAGGATAAAAGTAATGGCGGAAGAGCGCCGTGCTGGGCTGCACCCCGACAAAGCCCTCGCAAAGATGCGCAAAGCAAGCCATGCACGCCACCGCATTCGGAGTAAAATCCAAGAGGCAAAAACCAAAGGTGTGCATGATGTCGCAGAAGAAATCGTAGAAAGGAGGGCATAGCCCGCAAGAAAAGTAGTCAACAAAGAAGGGATACCGATTTGGGGCAGGATCTGTCGGCGTTCTGGGCACGGGGGTCCCCAGACTTGCCTGCCTGCGGCCTGCGGCGTAGCTCAAAGGGGGCCCAGCACGGCCCATCTTCATCAACACAAGACCCAAGACCCTCGCGAGGGGCCAAGCCTCGCGGGGCGGACGACACGGTGCTCCCTCAGGCGCGGCCTCATCAGGCTGGCTCATGAGGAGGCAGAGAGATCAAGGCAGGGTACCTCACGAGGTGCCCATGATGCAAGCCATGACGACCAAGGGCGCCAGGCGGGCGCCAGCCCGCGCAGTGTCCTCCCTTTCCTCTTTGGTGCAAAGGGGGCAAGCGCAGGCGAGAGGATCAAGCAAAGGTATCCATTTCGGTGCAACGAGACCAAGACCAGTCCAACGGTGGGAAGGAGGTCATCATGGAGCCCAGGACAGCGTCACTACAGGGCCTTTGGCAGGCGAGGACCAACTTTAGTCAGGATAAGTGTACTGGATGTTCCCCTTCAAATTGGCCAATTGTTGGCGCCCTTCCCGCTCAATATTTGGGAAGAGGCACACGGCCTTTGCCTATAAATAGGACTAGCCACCCCCAGGGTAGAGGCATCTGGTACCCAGAATCCGAGCGAGCAGAGGGCAAGAGAGAGAGAGAGAGAAGGGCGGTTGAACTCCTCCTAGCAGTTCATCCCCCTCGCCAAGAACAGACCCTCGCGAGGTTGTTCTTCCCTGTATTATTCACCATCACCAGCCCAAGAGGCAATCCACCCACCACAAACTAGAGTAGGGTATTACACCACAATGGTGGCCCGAACTAGTATAAACTCTGTGTCCCTTGTGTGGTTCTTTCAGTAGCTAGATCCTTGCGAGACGGAGAGGTAGAGGGCAGAATCTCCGCGCGCACCCCAGAGTTCGAACCTCAAGGGTTCGGAACCCGAAATCCGACAGGATCGGCACAGGCAGTAGGAATGACCCGCGTCGCCGGGTGCCCCGAGTTCTCTCCTCCCGTCTTCACTCCCCACAGGGGCTTGAAGGCGGCCCGGTGCTCATGAACATCGACCGTCGAGGGGAAGAAGAAGGCGGACCTCGTCTTGTCCCCCGACAGCACGCTCTCCGGCGGCTCCACAGTCACAGAGCCCTTGGCCACCCCTTGCCCTTGGCGGATTTAGGCGCTATGGCGGCCAAAGAGTCCAGAGGGTTGAGGAAGGGGGGTGGCGAAGCCGCGACAATGGGCGGCGGCGAAAGCTTGCAAGAGAAGGAAGAAAGGGAACGACGGCTCTGAGATTGGAAAAGGCACGAAAGAAGAGGGGAAAGTGAGCAGCGCGCCCGCGGTTATCCCTTCTTATGGGGGAGAACGCGGGCCTCCTCCTTTCACATTGACTGTGATGTGACGCATGCCCGCGGGGAGCAACCCCACGCATGCCGCCCGCGTCACACGCGCCTCCCCACGCCGCGCCACGCGCGGGAAGCATGGGAGGCACAGCGCGCGAAGAAACTTACCGCGGTAAAAACCGCCCCGCCTGCCCGCGCACCGTTTTTGGGCCTAGCCCAACAACGCGCTGCGCTTATGTGTGGCCCAGGCCCAGGGGCTCCTCTCGGTGTACAAAAAGGGGGGTACGCTTTTTGTACCCCTATAACTGTGCATGGGCAGTCTGAGCCACGGGCACCGCCACATTGAGCACGGCAAGGGAGGTAAGCCAAGGTAAGGCCGAAGCTAAGGAGAAGCGAAACGACACCAAGACCAAGGCCACAAAGAGCGAAGGGGACGAATCAGGCCCCCCCGGCAAGACCCTTGCCGTGGCAGCTCGCCCCACACCTACGGAGCAGGTCACCCTTGAGTCCACTGCCCCCATGGGGCAAGGATTCGGGAGGCATCCCCATGGTGGAATGCAGATCTTTGTGAAGACATTCAAGATCAGATGCACACTTTAGAAGACAATGATCCTTGGCGGGATCCCAGCCAAGAAGGACCACAAGGCCCCCGGCAAGAGCCTTGCCGGGGATGACAGCGGGCGTCGCGGCAAGACCCTTGTCGGGACCCCGGCAAGGCCCTTGCCGGGGCCGCGGCAAGGCCCTTGCCATAAACACCCGTGGGGCCACCATCAGGCCAACGCCAGTCGCTCCTCCGCCACCGCTCGCATGCAGCTGCCGACCCAACCAGCTGGAATGGCACCTGCGTGGCGGCATGCAAATCCTCGTGGAGACCCATCGCTGCGCCACCCCAGCTGCCTGCTTGCCTACATGGCATCGTGAGCACTGCTGGCCAGGGCGCGTGTCGACGTAGGAGGGAGCGGCGATGGACAAGACGGGGCTCTCCCTCGCCCCCGATAAAGCGAGGACACCTAAGCAAGGCGCATTAAATGCACCTTGTCATATAATGCGGGGGATAACCTCGCATCACTGTACCCTTTCCACCTCTTGCGTGCCACTGTGGCAACCCCTTTCCCTATAAAAGGAGGCCCCAAGCGACCAAGAGGAGGATTCAACTTTTTGGATCTCTCGATGCCCCCATAGCTAGCTCAAGAACACAGATATACAATCCACCAAAGCAGGAGTAGGGTTTTACGCATCCCTGCGGCCCGAACCTGGGTAAAGGAACCGCGTGCTATCTGTTTGATCCGCTCTTTTCACAACCCCGCGCCCCGCAACCGCAGTAGGGATTCTCGTGATCCTATAGGTGTCGTTTCCACCAACAGGATCCATGTATGAGAGCAAAGTATGGACTTTGGTTGACTTGCCCGATGATCGGGAAGCCATAGAAAATAAATGGAACTTCAAGAGGAAGACGGACGCTGATAGTAGTGTTACTCTCTACAAAGCTAGACTTGTCAAAAAAAGTTTTTAACAAAGTTCAAGGTGTTGACTACGATGAGATTTTCTCACTCGTATCGATGCTTAAAGTCTGTCCGAATCATGTTAGCAATTGCCGCATTTTATGAAATCTGGCAAATGGATAACAAAACTGCAATTCTTAATGGATTTCTTAAAGAAGAGTTGTATATGATGCAACCAGAAGGTTTTGTCAATCCTAAAGGTGTTAACAAAACGTGCAAGCTCCAGCGATCCATCTATGGACTAGTGCAAGCATCTCGGAGTTGGAATATATGCTTTGATAAGTGGATCAAAGGATATAGTTTTATACAGACTTGCGGTGAAGTCTGTATTTACAAGAAAGTAAGTGGGAGCACTACAAGATTTCTGATAAGTATATGTAAATGACATATTGTTGATCGGAAATAATGTAGAATTATTCTGCAAAGCATAAAGGAGTGTTTGAAAGGAGTTTTTTCAAACAAAGACCTCGGTGAAGCTGCTTACATATTGAGCATCAAGATCTATAGAGATAGATCAAGATGCTTGATAAGTCTTTTCAATGAGTACATACCTTGACAATATTTTGAAGTAGTTCAAAATGGAACAGTCAAAGAAAGAGTTCTTGCCTGTGTTACAAGGTGTGAATTGAGTAAGACTCAAAGCACGACCACGGCAGAAGATAGAAAGAGAATGAAAGTCATTCCCTATGCCTCAGCCATAGGTTCTATAAAGTATGCCATGTTGTGTACCAAATCTATTGTATACCCTACACTGATTTTGGCAAGGGAGTACAATAAGTGATCTAGGAGTAGATCACTGGACGGCGGTCAAAATTATCCTTAGTGGAATAAGTATATATTTCTCAATTATGGAGGTGACAAAAAGGTTCGCCGTAAAGGGTTACGTCGATGCAAGTTTTACACTGATCCAGATGACTCTAAGTCTCAATCTGGATACATATTGAAAGTGGGAGCAATTAGCTAGAGTAGCTCCGTGCAGAGCATTGTAGACATAGAAAATTGCAAAATACATAACGGATCTGAATGTGAAAGACCCGTTGACTAAGATTCTCTCACAAGCAAAATATGATCACACCTTAGTACTCTTCGGGTGTTAATCACATAGCGATGTGAACTAGATTACTGAATCTAGTAAACCCTTTGGGTGTTAGTCACATGGCGATGTGAACTATGGGTGTTAATCACATGATGATGTGAACTGTCGATGTTAATCACATGGTGATGTGATCTAGATTATTGACTCTAGTGCAAGTGGGAGACTGAAGGAAATATGCCCTAGAGGCAATAATAAAGTTATTATTTATTTCCTTATTTTATGATAAATGTTTATTATTCATGCTAGAATTGTATTAACCGGAAACATAATACTTGTGTGAATACATAGACAAACAAAGTGTCACTAGTATGCCTCTACTTGACTAGCTCGTTAATCGAAGATGGTTATGCTTCCTAACCATAGACATGAGTTGTCATTTGATTAACGGGATCACATCATTAGGAGAATGATGTGATTGACATGACCCATTCCATTAGCTTAGCACCCGATCATTTAGTATGTTGCTATTGCTTTCTTCATGACTTATACATGTTCCTATGACTATAATATTATGCAACTCCCGTTTGCCGGAGGAACACTTTGTGTGCTACCAAACGTCACAACGTAACTAGGTGATTATACAGGAGCTCTATAGGTGTCTCCGAAGGTACATGTTGGGTTGGCATATTTCGAGATTAGGATTTGTCACTCCAATTGTCGGAGAGGTATCTCTGGGCCCTCTCGGTAATGCACATCACTTAAGCCTTGCAAGCAATGCAACTAATGAGTTAGTTGCGAGATGATGTATTACAAAACGAGTAAAGAGACTTGCCGGTAACGAGATTGAACTAGGTATTGAGATACCGACGATCGAATCTCGGGCAAGTAACATACCGATGACAAAGGGAACAACGTATGTTGTTATGTGGTCTGACCGATAAACATCTTCGTAGAATATGTGGGAGCCAATATGAGCATCCAGGTTCTGCTATTGGTTATTGACCGGAGACGTGTCTCGGTCATGTCTACATTGTTCTCGAACCCGTAGTGTCCGCACGCTTAACGTTACGATGACAGTTTCATTATGAGTTTATATGTTTTGATGTACTGAAGGAGTTTGGAGTCCCGGATGAGATCGGGGACATGACGAGGAGTCTCAAAATGGTCGAGACGTAAAGATCGATATATTGGACGACTATATTCGGACATTGGAAAGGTTCCGAGTGATTCGGGTATTTATCGGAGTACTGGAGAGTTATGGGAATTCGCGGGGGAGTATATGGGCCTTATTGGGCCATACGGGAATAGAGGAGAGAGGCCAAAAGGAAGGAGGCGCGCGCCCCCTTCTCGTCCGAATTGGACAAGGGGTGCAGCCCCCTTTTCCTTCTTCCTCTCCCCTCTTTCCTTCTCTCCTACTCCAACAAGGAAAGGAGGAATCCTACTCCAGGTGGGAGTAGGACTCCCCCCTTGGTGCGCCCTCCTCCTAGGCCGGCCGCCTCCCCCGTTGCTCCTTTATATACGGGGGCAGGGGGCACCCCATGGAGACAAGAATTGATCATTGATCTCTTAGCCGTGTGCGGTGCCCCCCTCCACCATAATCCTCGATAATATTATAGCGGTGCTTAGGCGAAGCCCTGCGACAGTAGAACATCAAGATCATCACCACGCTGTCATGCTGACGGAACTCATCCCCAACACTTTGCTGGATCGGAGTCTGGGGATCGTCATCGAGCTGAACGTGTGCTAGAACTAGGAGGTGCCGTAGTTTCGGTGCTTGATCGGTTGGGCCGTGAAGATGTACGGCTACATCAACCGCGTTGTTATAACGCTTCCGCTTTCGGTCTACGAGGGTACGTGGACAACACTCTCCCCTCTCATTGCTATGCATCACCATGATCTTGCGTGTGCGTATGATTTTTTTTGGAATTACTACGTTCCCCAACAAATATAGCATGGAGCAATAAAAAATTATAGATACATTGGAGACGTATCAGGCATCCCCAAGTTTAATTCCTGCTCGTCCTCGAGTAGGTAAATGATAAAAACAGAAATTTTTATGCGGAGTGCTACTTGGCATAATTTCAATATAATTCTTCTTAATTGTGGTATGAATATTCAGATCCGAAAGATTCAAGACAAAAGTTTAATATTGACATAAAAATAATAATACTTCAAGCATACTAACCAAGCAATCATGTCTTCTCAAAATAACATGGCCAAAGAAAGTTATCCCTACAAAATCATATAGTCTGGCTATGCTCTATTTTCACCACACAAAGTATTTAAATCATGCACAACCCCAATGACAAGCCAAGCAATTGTTTCATACTTTTGACATTCTCAAAACTTTTTCAATATTCACGCAATACATGAGCGTGAGCCATGGATATAGCACTATATGTGGAATAGAATTGTGGTTGTGGTGAAGACAAAAAGGGAGAAGATAGTCTCACATCAACTAGGCGTATCAACGGGCTATGGAGATGCCCATCAATAGATATCAACACTACAAAAAAAATACACTTCCGTGATGGTACGTGTTTGTCACAGTAGGTCGCTTTTTTTGTCATGCATGTACATCCATGACAAATTTATGACAGAATCAAGATAGTCATACCTGTGCTGTCGTAGAAGTGTTCTGTGACATTACCAAAATTGTCATCACGGAAGTGTCCACTTCCATGACGATAAATCGCGCGTCACAGAAGTGCTTTCGTCAAGAGTGACCGACACATGGCATCCACTGTAACGGAACGTCGTTAAGCTATCGGGTCGGGTTTTGGATCCAATAACCCGTTAACAACCCCGACCAATGGGAAATTTCCACGTGTAAAATTCTTATTGGCCGGACGAAACACGTGTCAGCTCGTCAGTGGGTCAGATAGGCGCCTATGATACGTCGACACGCGGCACGGCCCAATAGAGGCCCATTCCTCTGTAAAGGTCGGCCTGTTTGACTTGGTCAAAAGCTGGCGGGCCGGCCCATGGAAAGCCTGTTAACGGCATGTTCGAATATAGCCCATTTACAGCCCGCTAACCCAAGGCCCGTTACGCCCTATCCGAATTAGGCCCAGTAGCGTCCTCTGGGCCATCCAATATGATTCCAGCCCATTTTCACTTCTGGCCCATGTATGGCCCATGACGTCTTTCGGCCCATATGAGGCCCTATGTAACTCTTGGCCTACTAACGGCCCGTGGTGAAACTGGCCCGTAATGAACAGTGTATCACTTTACACTCATTAACGGCCCGTGGTGAAATTGGCCTGTGATGAATAGTGTATCACTTTATACCCATTAATGGCTCGTTATTCCGTTGGGCCGTTTCCAGCCCATGTTATCCTTCGGCCTTCTCAGAGCCCATTTATTCTTGGGCTCATTTCCAGCATTCGTTTACTTACGGCCCGTTACTGTCATTTTCTGCTTGTGGTCCAAATTCAGCCCGTGGTTACAGTCGGCCTGTTTGTGGTCCGTTAATACGTTGGGCCGTTTTCATAGCGTCATCAAATACGGCCTATTAACGATGGCCCGTTATGGTCGGCCCATGAACGGACGATTCCAACTCTAGCCCATTTACGGCCATAATGCGGCCTGTTATTGGCCCATGTTTGGCCATCGATAATACTGCCCGTATAAGGCCCATTGATGATACGGCCCGTAGAAGGCCCATTGTTTCTACGGCCCGTAGAAGGCCCACTGTTTCTACGGCCCGTAGGAGGCCCAGTGTCACTACAGTAAATATTAGCCCATGGTTATTGTGGCCTAGTTTTAAAAAATAGGTCAATGCAGCCACTAGCAAACCGCGGAAAAAGAACTGCAATGACTAGAAGCAAACAAATAAACAAGACAACAAGGAAATAAATAAGCAAGAAACTTACGCTAGGCTATCACGGCTATCACACATATTACATCCACTGGGCATCAAAGTTCGCCACCATTGCAAATAAACGCGCCGACAAAAGAATATACAAAACCAAGAGCACTTCAGAAGGCACTAGGCCTGGCCAGGTCGCCCCCCCCCCCCCCAAACAGCTGAAGAAGCTGAGTAGACCTCAGTTGTGTCAACGATAGATGCATCAACACTAGATTTAAGGCATGATGGTGCGCACGGCAGTCCTCTGACATCTTCATTGCATCTTTGACTTCAAGTCGGAGCTGAGCTGAAGCAAGCCTTTCTGCTTTAAGTTGAGACTGAAGAAGTCGAACTGATTGAGGCAGCGACTGCACAGAGGTTGTCTCACACCTGCTGGTGAGTAGCTTCAACTCACTGTCTTCATCAAGATAGGACCTTGGGGTCATCTTGCTGTCCTCAAAATGGTTTGGCTCACTATCTTCCCTAAAGTTCTGCCTGACATAAGAGATACGAGTCTGAAAGAGAAACAAGGAGACACGTAACAGGTTTCACAATTATATAAGCAAATAAATGGATCTGTTCTGCATAAGGAACATGTTTTTACAACTACAATTTGAAACTGGTAGTTGTTGCAAACATCCAATCATATGTAAACGGCAAAGCAAACAACAGTGGAGGAAATGATGCTTATCCTAATCTATACTAGAACAAAGTTTGAAGGCTTGAGAAGGATGAACTTACATTACATGTTAACACGGGCTGGACAAAGCGCTTCTCCATGTTGATGGAAGGATAATTCAATAAATTCCCCAAAGAAAATTCTTTATAAGCATTGCCATTATTCTACATTTTGCAAAGAGTAAATATAGATCAAATAATATAGGAAGAAACAGAGGATAATGAAGCTCAGGTGCAGACTGATGATACATAATCAAATAGCAATTAATTAAGTACAACGTCACAAGGCAAAAGGGAGAGAGGTACAGACAAGAGCAATGCAGAGCCCATTATTGTTTTGAGATCGTATGATCCTTTGAGCAAGGAGATTCATCTGAAATTAGTTTTCATACAAGAGAGAAGGTAAGGCACAAGCAGAAACTTAGGAGTTCAAATTTTGAATTGATATCATAGACAGTACGTGACGCTGGGCTCCAAGCAGTTCTAATAGGGGTTTGGCCACTGGAGTAGGGGTAAAGTGTGGTACAGTTGGGCCTATGTTTTCTATGGCTGCTGATCTATCTGATTTAACAGGTATCACTACCTTTTCCAAATACCTAGTTTGTACTCCTTGACGGCCTGCACTCACCCTCTTCCTTTTGGGCACCTATTACGAAAGGACAACATCTGACTGGAAAAACATAGTGTGACGACACATGGAATAGGTACAGAAAATGGATAGGTATGGCATGTACTCATATATGATGCTTAAACTAAGCAGATGGTGTAACAAAGTAGAAGTAATGCAAGAGGTCAGATGCAAAATATGTGCGACCAATACAACTTTGCAAAGTTAGAGCAAGCACCTTGATGGGTGAATAAGATAGGCCATCCTCCACCATGCTAAGTTTGATAGCCAGTGGATCGTTCCGCAATATTCCTCTCATGCGCCCATTCTCATATTCATTTTGATAATGTTCAATATCTGACATGCATGAAAACATAAAAACAAGTGAGATTTTCTTTGTAATGCAGAAGTGATTCTAATCCAATACTACCTCCCTGTAAACCCCTTTGTGCTATCTCTGCAATTCTTTTAAAAGATGCCATGCATGCTGTAATTTGTTGTGTGCATTAATATAATGTGGCCTACTACTCAAAATATGAGAGCTCCAGAAGTGATGACACTTCGCAGATGATAGCTTCAACATATACTAAAGAAGAACAAGTCGACCTGACCTGACAGATTCAAAATATACTAAGGGAGAACAACTCGACCTGACCAGTCGACCGCAATAGAAGAGTATCATCTTAAAGAAGAGCAGAAGAGCAAGCAGATTGAAGATATTACAAGTCTTTTAATACAATGTCGGTTGGCCACCCATGATGAACCAGAGCGCACAGAGAAATACTATTATTTCCGGTCTCTCCATATGTGGCTCACATGCATTTCGAAACTAAAGTAGGAACATTTAGCTAACCAATTAAACATCTCTCAGTTTTACTAATATCAGCAATAATATCAGGCTGATTGTGGTCATCATAAAATGGGGAAAACATAAGCATGATGGGTACAGTGTTGACCGTGGCAGTGGGATGGCAGATATGAAGCTGCAAACCGCGCAAAGGGTAGTTAGCAACCGATGTTTGCTTTGAAATAACAACTAAGATTTGGTATGGACAAGAAAGTACGGTCAACAAGTGACAAAGAAATGCAATTATGATGTCTCTCTATATGTCGCGACATGCATTTGGAAACTCAAGTGGGACCTTTAGCTAACCAATTAAATGTGTCGGTTAACTAATATCAGTATCATATCACAATCATATTGAACAACTAAGCTTTCGAATTCTGAGTGTTGTGTTGTTTAGCTTCAAGGGTGGAGTAATGCTAGTACGACAGAAAGCACCTACGCAGATCATAGTAGAGTATATAAAAGGGGAAAACCCCAAGCATCAAGAGAAAAATCAGGAAAGTGGAACTAGCTGGACCAGTGGGTGGCGCACATGCTTTTCGAAACGAATATAGGAACATTAGGTGACCAATTAAACATTCTATGTTTTAGTGATATGAGCATCATATCAGATTCGTATTTCAACACGTAAGCTTTGGGTTGAGGTCTTGAGGAGCAGTGCTAGCACGACATGAAGCACCTAGGATGATGGTACTGAATATGAAGGGGGGAAACCATAAGCTTTACGAGTATAGTGCCCATGCCATGGCGGATCTGAAGGTGCAAACCGCACAAAGCTACTTTGCAACCAATGTTTGCTTTCAACTAGCCACTATGATTTGGTACGGACAAGAAAAGTACAGTAAACAAATTACGATCTATTTTTCGGGTGAGATCAATAACTTAAGCACATATGGAAGAGTACGAGCTCTCTTGCGACGCCGTGTAGGCCTATGCTGATACGTTGAGGGTGTTGCGGGTGCGATGGCTGTCGGCGGCAGGGAAGAAGACTTTAGACGGCAGACGGCCGGGTCGGGGGATATATCCTGTTGTCGTGGACGAGGCGGTCGTAGGAGCGGCAATGGCAAGGTGGACGACGGTGCCGATGAAGAGAGAGGAGGCGATGAAAGGATCCTAGTCCAGCACCGTGGATGAGAGACGTCCATCTCTTGCAATGGACGACGGGGTAGGGGTAGCGGCTTCGGCAAGGTGGAGGATGGGGTGGCAGACAGAGGAGGCTGGCCGCAGTGCGGAGGTTGTCGTGCCGCCGACGGTGTATGAATGGGGAAATGGAGGGGAGGGGGATCTCAAACTTTGGGATGCGCTTCTCTGAAATGGGGGAAAGTTACGAACTTATCCCCCATTTAAAATTTCGGACATCGCGTCGGTTGGGGATAGGACGGTAATCTCGCATCTCCCAAATATTTGCCGGTAACTATTTCGGGCGAGGAGAGGGTGTTTTGTCGCCCACGGTGTATGAACGGAGCTGACAGGTAGGGTAGTTGTGTCACATCTGATGGAAGTTACACATCTCCCCCTATTTAAAATATAAGCCTACATCGATTTTGGACGAGGAGAGTTTGTTTTGCCGCCCACCGTCTATAAATGGGGAAATGGAGGAAGAGACACATGTCTTTCGGACGACCTTGAATCAAATGTGTTTTGCCGCCCACGTTTGGCGCCCACCGTGTCTGAATGGGCTTAGAGGCCGTCGTGTCACGTCTGATTGAAGTTACTAGTCTACCCCTATCAGCAGCAGTGTAAATCATGTCGATAAGGATGTCAAGTGTCAGGGGTAGGCAGTAATTTCCATCTCGCAAACACTTGCTTCGGGCAGCCCACAAATTATAGTGGGTGTTTAGCCGCTTCATTCAAAACTTGGGAGAATTAGCATTCACGTTTGCCCTAGGACCTGGCAAACTAAATTCAAATCCAATTTGTATTTAATTACGAATATCCACAGATAATTATACGTTTTGTTATTTATTTCTTCAAAACCACAACAAAGATCTATTCCACCTTTATATATGATTATGATTTATAAATGCTGTGATCTTCGAATTCAGTAGGTTGGATACACTCTGAGTCAAACAGTTATTTCATCCAATACAATATGCTCACACGAAAAACAGTTCACCTTATGTCAATCATACAAGTACTGAGGATTACCTCGCCTAAAAAATTCGGATCATTACAACACATGGACAACATAGGGGGTCTTGCAACATAATCCATTCAGAGACATGAAACAACATGCAAGTACAATAATCTAATGAAAATTTCAACTGGTATCTAAAGAAGAACCGGGATTATCTTGGGCTTCAGATAGCAGACACAGCAGGACCTCCTCCGTCTTCAAATGCAACATTCTTACTTCCTCCAATTCTTGGGTTGCTTGCATAATGCATGCCGCTAATTCCGTAATTTCCAGCCTCAAGATAAAGATTACCTCATTCATGGCAGCCACACCATCTCTTTCTGCCTCTAGTAGATCCTCAAGCACTATAATATCTGTGCTCAGAATGCTCTCCGCGGTGTTGCCTTTGAACTGCTACCACCTAGTAACATGGATGGCGCACTGCTTCCACAAATAGATTCTGGGGTTGTACACTGTGTCCTAGTGTGAACGGCATCCTGAAAGGTTTCCGCTGGACATCAGTAAGAGATAGTTATCGTATGATCCAAGCAGTAAGCTTACATGGTAAACGACGAACGAATTATTGCCGAGCATAGCAAACTATATTTAAATGGTTCGAAGTAGCATAAGCTGAAAAGAAATTAAAATGGTAAGATGAAACTAGGGATGTAAGTGGAAAATAAACGAAATCCGCCAGTCCCATCTAGTTAGTTTCTTCTACCTCCCTAGTTCATTTTCCTCAAAAAAACAAAAACTCTTTTGAACTATCATACCACTAGTGGACTTTAATCGGGATTAAACCGGACCAAGTTGACATCCCTAGTTGAAAGGGAGTGTACAACCGCTATATTTAAGTTGCCAAGGCATCTAAGTAGTTGAAATAATCTGAGAAAGCACTTAACAGTGTGGCCTCATATAAACTACGAAGACAGTCTTGTGATGAAGTTGAGAGGAAAAGTTAAGGACTCAAATGAAATAGGCATGCATTTCTTTATGATAGTACAGCAGGCACTGCTGACATATTGGCCAACTCAGGTATAGCATAACAACAAATAAGCATTCGAATCAAGCAATACAGCAAAGTAGACAACTGAAGTATTTGTAATTCGGTAGGATTACACATTGAGGGCACAAGCCAAGAAAGCAGCCCACTCGCATTACATTTCACATGTACTAAAACACACTGGCTTACCATATGTTGTTGTGAAGCCTAGCTGCTGTTGCAATGTTCTTTGAAGATATCGTCAGCATCCCGTGGTTGCAAATCTAGTTGTTGTAGTTTATTCTGCACCATCTATTTAGGTAAAATTAATTTCAATCGCATGCACTGGTCCGAATTGATCATCAATGGTTCATCTAAACTAATGAAAGAAGGGTGTGTGCATACACGACAATACTCCCTCCGATTCTTTTTACTTTGCGTATAACTTTTTCTCAGTTTTCTCGTATTAGTCTGCGCGTTGCCGATTCCTAGCGCTGGTTTCCTTTTGTGCCCCGCCCCATCCGCCTCTGCCCTAATTAATTGGCAAATTAGTCCAGAAAAATTAAACCAGTGCCCTCCTTGGTATGCGGTTCAATAGTTATGCGCAGAGTAAATAGAATCGGAGGGAGTATATCTGCTTCCCTATATTTTTATGCTTGTTCGAGATGCCAGCCCCAAAAGAACAAATATTTTGCTTGATGGGGTTGGCAGCTCCATAATTAATAGAAGCATCAAATTATTCATGCAACTTGGGAAGATCAAGAACACACAAACAACTAATGAACAGAGGCTCGGAGCAGTGATGTAAGAGCTAGCATCAGAAAATGTAGGGTAAAACGAACGAAAAGCAGCGGAACCACATGCTAGTTTGCTGATGTGTAATTAAGCATAGAGAACATTAAGCAGTCTGATGGAACCAACAGGTGGCATCAGAACAAAACTAAAGCATATTAACTATATGTGCACTGGTATGTAATTTAGCACATGTAACATGTTCACTGCCAGAAGTATGGCCCAACAGGTGCAAGCAGAATAACGCGTCTCATGAAAAACTGAATGATGCCCTGAAGAAATTCAAAGGTGCGCTGCTTATGCTAGAAAAGTGAACGTAGGCGCCGGCCGTTGGATAATAGTACCTGATTCTCGGCAGCATATGGGTATCGTTGTCATACTTGATAGCTAAGGATCGTCGATGGTGCTCGTGTTGCGGTTGAGTTTGGGCCGTTGTCGCCGTCGCTGAAGCGGCTCTGGTGCTACGGTTGCGGCTCCTGTCGACATACAAGAAATCTCATCTGTGGTAAGTGAACGGTTGCACGATAAAGAGAAAAACCGAAAGAAGTACAAATTGAAATAACCTGATGAGGCTACGGCGTCGGTAAAGCAGGGCCGGTGGAGTTGAATATGGCGTCCGTGGAGCGGCTCCAGTGCAGTGGACGAAGGCTTTGGAGGGCGCATTGTACAGTGCTTTCGGTGAGGCGGATCTGTTGCGGCGGGTGAGGGCTTGTATGAAGGGCCAACGAAGGGGCGGACGAGGGAGTCAGTGAAGGGCCTACGCTGTGGTGGACGAGGGTGTCGGTTAAGCAGATCCGGTGCGGTGGACCATGATGGCGTTCAAGGAGATCTGGAGCGGTGGACAAGCCAGTCGCTGAAGCGGCTTGGTGAGTTGGTAGTTGGGGGTTCCAAGGTGCGGAAGGTAGATTCGGCGGGGTGTGAGGTCCACCGCTGCGGCGGAGGACTAGATTCAGCAGCTTGCCGTGGTTGGGGGGTCGGGGAGGGGAAGGGGAGGGGCTCTGGGGAAGAATGTTGGGGGCAAAGAGGAGAAAACAATGGAGTTACCAAAGCAGCCCTTTTCCGTTCATGTGGCAGGGGTAAAATAGGAATATCGCAGGGCTAAACTTTCGGGCGCGTGATATTTCGATGTGAGCGGGAAGTTTGAAAGCTTTTGGCCCCTAAAATTATAAGTATTCTGCTCTCGTACGGCCGACTATGATATCATGACCGACAATTTGTTTGTTTTGCACGCAAAAAAATGTGCACGTTTTGAAAATCAATGTCTCCAACTCAAATCTTAGATTGTCCATTCAATTCAAATATGGATCATTGAGCTACTACAAGCAAATACCATCATATGGTCCAATTCAAATGAAATTCCAAATGTGTTTATCCTAAATATGATGACAAAAGCAAAAATGTGTATGTGTATGAATAAAGTGGATGATTATAAAGTTTGAACATGCACGTATGTGTATATGTCTAGTTTTGATATATGAATTTGAAATCACGAAATCCCGGCTTAAAAATGTACCTCTGTTTAAATGAATTACAAAAGCTAATGATGGAGTCGAATTCCAAAATTCCAATCTTAGGTTTGTAATTCTGGTACATCAAGGTATATCATGCATGTTCAAAAGTATCGTTATCTCATAGTACAAATTGTGAAACAAATTGACCAACCATGAGTGCACAATATCTCAATGACGCTAAAGTCCCTCAAATATAGACACATCACTCTTTATCTGAAGTCAACCCCCCCCCCCACACACAGAAGTCATTCTCTCCGCCCAGACACCAACACACGAGCACATTAACACGCCTCTCTCTTGTAAAGCCCGGACCCCAACATAGGTCTCTATCACTTTGTCTCTCGGGCATGCACACATCTCTTCCCTCACTCTCTAGGTCTCCCGCTATCTCTCTTACCCAAGCACACGCACTATGTAGAGTGTATATTTCCCATACACACAAAACGTCACCACAAACGTCTATCTCCCTAGTTATGTGGTTCTCGCGCACTCACCTCACACACCACCCCCACTGCAAACAAGCACACTTTGTCTCCTTGTGCACCACTCTCCTCTTTCTATCTCTCCCACATGCGGACCCGCCCCAGCTCTTTCCCCGTATACATATATGTCGTGACTCTTTGCATAGCTCCCTAATGTATAATCGTTCTCGATTTCGCACATTGTTCTCTACACCATCTATTCTAGATCTCTCATGAAGTCCCTATCACACATACGATGACTTGCTTCCCTTGCGTCTCCGTTCATAGGCCAATTTCGGACAACATCAACATTGTCTCCCTATCTATACGCCATTTATGGAGACAAACGACCCCTCTCGCCCCCTCTCTTCCTCTCTCTCTCTCTCTCTCTCTCTCTCTCTCTCTCTCTCTCTCTCTCTCTCTCTCTCTCTCCATCGCTAGCTCTCTCTTTCTCTCGCTCTCAAACCCCTCTCCCACACACACACTCGATGTCTCTTCCAAATAGTCTGCTCCCCCGCCCGCACCCGTGCTATCTCGCTACTACACATGTCACACCATCCCCCCTTCCCTTATACTAGGTTTACATCATCAGTGGTCTCTCTACTCCACATACACTCTCTGCCTCTCACACACAAACGTGTCGACAAACACACACAGACACGCACAAACACCCATTTACCTGGATCCTCATCTCTCCTCATGTTTGCATGAGTATCTCACACACTCACTCTCTAATTATGTATATGTGTCTCCACGTTACACAACACAAATCCCCATGTACATGTCTCTCTCTATCCTCCACACACATAGACACAAAGAATCTGTTATCATTCCCTCAGTCTCTAACATATCACACACGCACTCTCTCTCTCTCTCTCTCTCTCTCTCACTCGCAAACACGCTCAACAAGGGTTTCCCCGTGAATAACTTACCGTCTATTCATGAACAGCCGTGGCAGTACGGCGAACACGAGACATGAAAAAGAATAAATCTACACGTGCTTAGACCACCTAGTATGACTACTAGGACTAGAGCAAGCCAAAAAGCACGCCGCCGTCACCCCCTCCTTGTCGGCGACGGGAAAATCTTCGTTTTACACAGTTGAGAAATCATTGTGCTAAGGCCCCACATGCCAAGGAGTTGAATAGAATGTAGATGCTAGTTTATAGAAGCAAGTATCGATAATATGTTTGTATCTCCATACTTATATTTCTTCTCTTATAAAAAACCGAGTTGGTGATGATGGTACGTGTGCCATCTTGCAATATAGACCATCCGATCTATATCTGACGGATGGAAATTAAACTAAAAGTTACCCGCATCCCTCTCCACATTTGCAAACAAGGCCTTCCCTCGTTCATCCTTATCTCCAACAAACCTCATTGTTGATCAATTAATAAAGGAAGCCTCTGGAACAAACTGGCCTGGTGGCCGCTGCCAGCGTCGTCAATCCCCATGCCTCCGCTCAGTCCGACTACCAACCACCACCACACCCCACTCCTCTTCACCTTATCTCATATTTCTCGAGATATCATTAGTTTTTACACATGGGATTACTCCCGCAAGGGTCAATCACAACAAGTGTTTTATAAAAAAATGCATCTTGATGTCCCGTGCAATGCACAGATCTTGCTAGTACTCCTGCACAAGACTAAGTTGGTGATGCTGGTGTGTCTGCCATCCGTCGTTTCTGACCATTAGATCTACATCTAACGATTGTGAGGTAAGTTGTTGCCTTTTCTCACCAACATCCCACTTGTCTACCAATTTGCAGAAAAACCCATAATTAGTATCTTAAAACCAACCACATCCCTCCCTGACCTCACCAAAACAGCCCAAGGAATATATTCTAATTGAAACATAATATATCTCTAGTAACATATGTATATCAAAATTAGAGTGTTTTGTACCAAGTTTGTGAATAAGTATTATTCTAATTGTGAATCGTTACAACGGACATGAACATTGCTAGTATTTCCAACCAAGCATGTCTTTTCCTAGTATTCCATAGTTTCGAGTTTTCCATCAAGATATTAGTCACTCATGGTTGATATTTACTTTCAATCATGTACACATATGCACTATGTAATTAGCCTTGCTTATTGGCTTCCAAAGCTTAACTTTCACTCCTACTTACAATATGTAGAGTATTTAACAAAAAACTACCACTTTCAACCAGCCCTAGGAGGAATCTATTGTACAAAAAATAGCAAAAACATACCCAAAATTTCTTAATCCACGCCAAAAACTACCTAGTACTCCTACCGATTAGGTTCGTTTTAACCCATTTATGACAGGGTTGGCCCACATGTCCCTGCTGACGAGGCAGCTTAAACCAACACATTTTGTTTGACCGTTGACACGAAGGACCCACATCTGACCTTCTATCATGTTATTCCCCCTCAAATCATTATTTTTCCTGAACATTACTTCAAACAGTATTGATGCGTGTTCGTCGGTGGCGCCGGTGATGACAGAGTTGGCCGCCGCTCCGCCGGACGGGCCGGACGCCGCGCTGGCCTCCGCACGGGTTGGCAGGCTGGCCCGAGCGTGACTCACGAACGAGCAAGCCGCCGCGCTGGCCTTCACTCGAGCGAGATGGCTGGCCTTAGCGCGGCGCGCGCGAGCAAGCCGCCATGCTGCCGTGCCAATCTAGCTAGCAAACCTTGCAGACAAGCAGCTGGACGGAGCTATCTTGGCTAGCTAGCGGCCGCGAGCGCCGGACGGAGCTGGCATCCGGGCTGCCGCAACATGGGCTCCGCACCGCCGACAGTTTTTACCTCGCCTTCTGCCGGCGGCGGTAGCTGCGTCCCATGGCCGAGGATGACTAGGTGGACGGGCCGGAGGTAGGAGGTCACTCGAGGATTTTTGTTGGTAAGAGGAGTACAATGGTTGATAAGGTAGTCTTATCTTAAGTCTGCCACGTATGCAAGTGGTAGTAGTTTCTTGGCATTTTAGTGGTTTCTTCCATTATTAACCATGCTCTTAGGGGTTTCTTGTAAGGAACAATGTATGTACTACTAGCGACAAAAGGTGATTCTAGGTTGCGTTGTACTCCAACGATTACTACTAGTGGCCGTGGGAGTGTATACCTCGTTTTGTGTGTTCGATCCCGGCCGACCGCACGGCGGCCTTTTTTTTTAAATAGTATACTATCTAGATACATCGCAGAAACGGATGTATCTAGAACTAAAATGCATCTAGATACATCCATACCCGCGACAAGTAATTCGGAATGGAGGGAGTACTACACTTCGTTGTGAGCCAATATTTTACACGGGTAGTTTGAGTTTTGAAGTCAAACGGATGTGCGGCCCCACAATCTGGGTGCACTGGACAGCCTAGCCACGTGAACGGGTTTTCCTTCCCAGCATCCCGTGGCTCGCGTGCTCGCCCTAGCCGTACCTCGCTTGCAGCTTCCAGCTAGTAGCATATTTAAACTAGCGCCTCCCAATTAAGCCCGAGGAGCCGGAAAAGCCTGGCGGGGCATTGGGAACTGTGCAATATTATAGATATGGCTCTGTACGTAAAGTGCTCTACTACTACTCTGTAGCTTGTGGCGTTGCATGCATGGACTTCACTCCATTATCGGCTCTACTATAAAAGAAATTCCTCTTGACGTGTTTTTTTAAACGGAGGCAAAAGCTTTGCTTCATCTCAATCATAAAGAAGGAACTACTAACAAAGTTCGATGAGATCCATTACACCTCCATAAATGGAAGCGAAAAGCATAGTCTCGCTGTATCAAATAACTCAATGGTTCTGCCCCCGCAGTAACCATCGCTGATAAACAGGCTGCTAGTGTGTGCGTGAGAGGAGCGGCTGAGTAGGCCAGCTACGTGAGAGGAGCGGCTGAATAGAGCACCGAGAGTACCCACTAGGCCACTACGCAGGTGTACTTCCCCTGCATTGATAGTACAGTGATGGTTCTAGAGAACAGTAGTACCCTCCACTTCCAACTATAGCTCCTTGGCCCTGAGATTCAAGAGTTCAAAACGGGTGCACTATACAAGACTAGACTAGAAGTACAGTACTCCCTCCTTTCCGATTTATAGGGCTCATCTCAAAATTTAAGTTTTTCCATTTTATAAGGCTCAATTTGGTTGTTTCTCATCACATGTTCAGATTCCAAGGTGCATTAAATCATTGCATGCAAGTATTAAGAGAAAATTGACCAATGAATGTAATTTATGCATGCATGCATTGCAATTAATGCATTGGTAAACATACTTTTTTGAGGAAAACAAGAGCATTAATTGGGTGCTTTTTTGAGGAGTAGTTGAGAAAAGTAGTACTAGTACTGCTACAGTACGAGTACGTACTCCTCTGTCACATAATGTATGACGTTTTTTGACACCAGTTGGCGTGTACAAAAAATGGCAAAAACATACCCAAAATTTCTTAATCCACGCCAAAAACTACTACCTAGTGCCAAAAATTTCTTACTAGTGCTATTATTTACAGTATAATGCAATCCCATAACGTTCCATAATGCTAGTACTAGTACTCCATGGTACCAAAAACTACTACCTAGTGCAAAAAAATTCTTACTAGTGCTATTATTTAGAGTAGTAAATAATAGCCTCACCCCTTCGCTGAGGAACGATCTAGAGTTGGAAGGGATGAGGCCCTGCGGTTACTACACTCTTATCTCCTCCTCGCCAGTTCCCCTCCCCCTGAAGAAAAGGCAGTTTGTCGCTACTCCCATGGATTCGCCAAGCGGTTCTCCTCCTCGTCGGGGCTGGGAGACCTTGGATGACGATTCTCTGGGAGAAACTGCATGCCGCTCCGATGTCCTCACCGCCACAAGACTCGGTGCTTCCTGCACCAACTTTTTCAAGACGCTGCTTAAACAGATTTGGGAAAAGGCCATGCTTGTTGGTCTTCCATGCGTCCTCGAGGAGAAGGTTCTTCTATGGGACAATTCTTCGAACAATCCACCGCTCCCTGGCCATGGTTGCACGTTGACTCCGCTAGAGTTGACGACGTTGAGAGATAGTCGGATTTTGTCCGATGAGTAGGTCAGTAATGGAGTTTGATCATGTAGTACTTAGTTATTCCATTTCCATCCTGTAATTTCTCCGCTGCCCACCGTCATATATATAGGTCTGGGTCAGTGCCAACAAAGATTGGCTTGCATACCTCCGGCCGGATACCACCATGATTTTGCACAACATCCACAGCAGTGCGGCCGTTCCGGTAGACCCCTTCTCCACCATTGGGATCGGCCTTCTGGACTGGCTGGGCAAGAATACGTATGATGATGCCTACATGAGATTGAAGAAGATAGCAATTGCGGACCCGCCGACAAAGCGACGCGGCTACGACGATTACTATCTCATCGCGATGTTCGATATAAGGATTGCCATCAATGCAGGAGGCAGTAACGGCAGAGGCTGGCGCATGTTGGCGGCGGCAGATTTGTACCCCTACACGTTTGAAGACGCCGTGCGCCATCTAGGCCGCATCTTCGCGGTGACAAGCCAGGGGACTTGTTTCATCTGGTTGACATCCTACGGTACGGGAGATTACAAACGGAATGCACAAACCATCATTTGCATCCCTAACGATACTCCATTATTTTGTAGGGACCAGTCATCCCCCGATCAAAATAAGATCCCTGATCCTGTATGTGCATTTGCATCCGCAGTTCGCTCTAACCTGGAACCTTGTAGCTGACTTTGGCATATTGGGATCAACTATCTTAGCAGTCGTTACCCATGGTACCACTGATGTGCAACATGGTCACATAATCTACCACGATCGGACCGTCACCATCTACCCAGGTATTCCATTTTTTAACCCTCTCGCCTTCTCTTTCATTGTTGTACTAGTAGTATACTTTGTAGTACTAGGAGTACTTTTTACCTTGGAGGACGCGTATAGCTAGCTAGGCCCTTGAAGACTTGAACCCACTAGCTGCCACCATTTTTGTTTTTCCATGTCTTACTATCTCATCCATGTAGCCAAGAGTGGCTATATATAATAAGCCGATTATTTTACTTCCTCTATACCGGAGTAGTACTATTTGCTGCACAGTATTACTGACCGCCACATTTGAGCACAACATTATTATGCATGGACCTTGACTATGTACGTCACCATGTGTCCAGATCTGGGATGCCACGTGTACCAGATGAACGGTGCCGAGTTCGACCCCCGTGATGCTACGTGGGTGTCGAGTAACACTCTTGGAGAGTACTCACTTTTCATCGGGGACAGCTACCCCATTGTGAAGCGGATGACACCTTCCATGCACGACACGGAAGGCCTGCCGTTCATGAAGCGTGGTTGTGTCTTCAGTGCGCACCGCCGAATGAATGACATGCTGGGACACGCTATCCCTGATTTATGCCGCTTCAGCTTGGATGAGTCTCCATCATGTGGAACCGGACTAGAAATCTGCAACAATGATTCCCGTTGCCCACCGCTATGGATCATGCCATCCATGAAGAACACCTGGGACTGGAACCTGGAGGAGGACATGTAGCCCATCTATAACGTGTAAGTGGAATACGGTAATTGTGAACGGTAGCGCTGTGAATATATGTAGACTAGTCGTGCACAAATTTATCACATGAGTTGGAGATGAACTTGTGTGGCATACTTGCATTCGTCCTTTAGAATTTATTACTAGTAAATGTGTTATGTATACATGCAACTTGTGTGGTTGTTGCACGGGCTCCAACACGCTCTTTGAGAAAAAAAGGTGGCACAACTTTGGATATACGTGACATGGCGGCATCACACAGTAGCATCGTTCTCTATAGTTGTACTAGTACACGCCTGCTAGGACGACAACTCCTATAAAACCTTGCGCTTGGCTCTTTGCCTCTTCGGGAGGTTCAACAGTTCGTACTCGTGTGAACCTTGCACTTGGCTCTTCACCTCTTCGAAAGGTCCAACAATGATGATACTACAGTACAATATGCTTCTGGCAATCTGACACCGATTGAACTGCTGCACGTCCACCGCGAGGGTGAGGGCGAGGGAGAGGGAGAGGGCGCTGTAGTCAAAACCCTCTCCTCGTCCTGCGAACCACCATGCGCGTGGGTGAGGGAGAGGCGTAGTAAGCAAGCTTCTCCTCGTTCGATGAGTTGACGGGACACATCAAAGCAGTACTAGTACTAGTAGTAGTAGTCCATACTGCATCCTTTCTGATTAATATGGCTTAATTTGAAACGAGAAAAATACACTGGCGGTCAACGTATGTAACAGTACGCTCTTTACGGTCACTATATATAGTTTTGCGGCGATTATGCGATCACTAACTCATCGTAGAGCACCGTATTGCACCCTACTGACCGGCCACATAGTCGACGTGGCACTTTGTTGACTGGTTAAATTGTCACCTGGTTTCTGGGTCCCACCTATCAGTTGGCAGAGCAAAGAAATCAGTTAAACAAAACTTTACGCAGGCGCGACACGAGTCCAACCCTTGCGCGTGAACCGCCCTGGCTGTGTATGTGAGTGCATGCACGTGTCCTCCCTCGGTCTTCCAACAAAGAGTGTACTACATGATATACATCTACACTTCCAATGCATTTAGCCTTTAATCTACTAAATCGATATTGATTGACTAATGCACCAACTTGTGTTGTAGGTATAAGCTACATGTCTATCCTTAATTACAGCATGCAACGGCCTTCATTTAATCTTCTTATCTCAATGGTCGCATGCACACATAAGTCTGCTACGTTTGGGCGTTAATTATGCCCTGGTCAATGTGTAAATCTCTAAATGTACAGTCTTTCACGGACGTAGGGAGTAGGTTGAGCACTTGAGCGTGAGTGTGTGTGTTGCGTCGTGTGCTGTGTGCCGCATGGGTGCGTGAGTGTTGTGTGCGTCCATGTGTATGTGTGAGTGGTGCATGTTGCATGCATGGGGCTTACTCCCTCCCATTGACATGTTCATATTTCAAGCTTCCTCTGTTCCCTCCATATGGTGATACTCCCTCTGTTCCCAAATATAGTACAAAGTTGAGTCATCTATTTTGGAACAGAGGGAGTAGTATGGAGTAAAAGCCTCCCTCTGTTCTCAAATACGGAGTATTTGTCTTTCTATAGATTTCAACAAGTGACTAGGTACGGAGCAAAATCAGTGAAGTGATCATAGAGGCATAGGGATACTGTAGAAAGGAAGTCCTCGCGATCCATTTATTCCCCATCTCGGTCAGAGAGAACTATTCAACTAGTCTTCGCAGTGAAGTGACAATACACGTTGCAGCAGATGGGACACGTAATTAATAAGCTGAACCAGCGTGTTGGTGTTACTAAATCATCCTTACCCAGTACTGCCATCATGTTTTCCAGTAGAGCACACTTCCGCAAATACGCCTACGTACCTCTGTCCTCCATTAACTGACATATGGGCCCTGTTGTGGTAGACCCACATGTCATTGGTGTAACTATTTACACTCCGAAGGACAGTATATCCTGGTAGTAGTACTAGTAGAATTGAGATTGAATGCACTTTCTTCCCCGTCTTCCACTCTTCTTCCTCCTCTCTTCTTCTTCCTCCTCTCTTCCCCATTGTCGGCCGCACACCATTTACCCCCGCTCACTGCTCGCTCGCCTGCGCCATCTTCCTTGGTAGCTCGCGCGTACCATATCCCCCCGCTCACTGCTCGGCAACACAAGGAGATGCTTCTTCGCTCGCCCGCCCGAATTCACTTCCCGGCTGGCTCGCAGGCACCGAAAACCCCAATGGCAGAACCGACTGACACGCAGAGCCGCGACTGGAATTCCCTCCCTGAAGTTCTGTTGGAGCAGATCTGTAGTCGTATGGACCTACTCAGCACCGTCTGTCTGGCCGCATGCTCGGTGTCTTTGTACCGTCTACTCGTCTGCAACCGGCCAGCTCTTTTCAAGACACCCTTCTTGCTGATGCCCGATCCTCGCAGGTGGCCCAGACACCGACGAGACGATCCTACGGAGGTTGCCGTGGTGCCCCTCGACATGCTACCACTACCCGTCCACCTGCCCTTCATGTGCGGCCACTACTGGGCGGGCATGAAGGCCAACTAGGTCGTCCTCATCCACCAATCTGGTAGTCCATGACGTCTCGTGGATATCTACACCCAGCGAGAGATCACCCTTCCATCTTTGGATACCGCCGCCATCGAGCCTCGCGGCCCGCCGGACACTCCTGCCTACTACGCACGAGACGCGTCAAGCTTTTGGCTCGACCTCTGTTTGCAGAAAGTTGTAATCTGCGAAGTGCCCACACCATCAGAAGACTACATGGATTACAAGCTCACTGCCTTGTTCAACAAGGGATTAGTCTATCTGGAATCCGGTCGCCATACATGGTTATGGCTCATCATCAATCCTGTTGAGGAAACATTTCTGTCTGATGCTATAGTGCACGATGGCATCGTTTACGCGGTCGACGCACAGATTGGCTACCTATACTGGTGGAATCTATCGTCGTGTAATTGTTCTATCTCATCTCATCTTTACCTTATGAATACGACTGCCTGTTCATTTGTTACAAATTTAGAATGCATAGCATGTCTATAACCACATCATTGCTATATGTTCCTCTCATTTCCTAGATTTTTATGACCACACATGTTATTGTTAGAGTTGATATGAGAACTATTGGCATCTAATGATTGTTAGAATACATATTATGAGAATAACATCATGATTGCTATATGTTACTCTCGTTTACAAGATTTTTGTAACAACGCATGTTATTTCTTAGAGTTGATATGAGAACAGTAGTAGTAAGTGCTATGGTAGAATATGAGTAGGCGCTGTCATAGCTGTTTTCCTCTCATTGTTACATGATGTTTGAACCATGACATATTGCTAGAATATGAAAGCCATTGGCTTATTTTTTTAACTTGGGGTATGATTATGACCACGGCATTGCAATTCTCTGTCTATGATATGTGTCACTATTATAATAATCTTAATTCCACACATACTCTGAACATGATTGTTTATTTTTGTCCTTTTGGTCTCCAATTTGAATTGTTGCAGCAGACGCAAATGCGTTGGCCTTCATGATTCCAGGACCTGGAATCATACCAGCCGATGGGTGGTGGTTTATCGCTCGTTCAGCTGACAGCGGTCATTTGATGCTCATTCGCACGTACCAAATTGACCAAACCATTACATCAAACCACATGCAGTACAATGCGTGGGGCGTTCGTGACATTGATGGCTATGGTTGCTTCATGTTCGAGAAAGATCCCAGCTCCATTGGGCCAGGCGTATTCAACTGGAGGCGGGTTTACAGCCTCGGCAACCACTCCTTGTTCCTCGGGCTCAATTATCCGATCATCCAACCAATCATCGATCATATCACCGGTGATGATTACTGTGCTATGCAACTTCCATTCATGAGGGGGCTGTGTTTACACATCATACCATGGGTTTCATGAATCACCATATCCAGAGATTCGTCGACACAGCTTGTTGCCAGATAATCTTCAGTGGGTGAAAGGCATCAAGCTTCCATGCGATGGATGGCTTTTGCAAACCCGACATGTGGTGATGTGGTTCATGCCAACAGCAAATATGCACAACTTGATTCGTGCTGATATCTATACTGAGCCATGTATTATGTTGTTGTAGCACGACCCTCTTTTGTTGGATATTATGTACTGTTGTTAGTTTCAAGCACTCCTCTGGTTTGAAGGATAGATACCTTCCTGGGATCAAGTGCATCCTAACTCACCTGCGTAGGATGTACTGATAATGATGATGGAGATGATGCGCAGAAGCCATATATATATATTTACATATATCAGTTAGGCTTCAAGTGCGTACTTGTTAGTTAAACCTATGTATAAATTGTGACACTAAATACGACTAGTAAGTAGTACAGTAGTAGTACTAGTATACGTCGGTCAAATTATTCATCATGTCCACACATTGAATTGACGTGACAACACACTGCGCGTGAGGTGACACAAGAATCCCGGCGGCGTGTTCGGGTATTATGGAATTACGATGCAAGTCGAAGAAGGATTGGCCCAACCTGAGAAACTTGAGGCCAAAGTGAGTGCTGACATTGCGAGATTTCAGTCTCTCATCGATTTGTTCATACCAACCATCGACAGCGAGCAGGGCATATGTTACACCCAACCTGAGAAACTTCCAGGTAAGACACCGATCGGTCGTCTACTTGCACAAACATATTCCTTTGTTTATAGCTCTATTTTTTTACATGCAGACCTGGTGAAGCAATTACAATTTGACAGTTAATAAAAAGTGAAACAAGTGACTGCAACATGCCAAAGATGTTATGAAAATGCCAACTAGGTACACTAAAACCTGTATTCCACAATACTGCAGGTATCACACTAAGTGGCCAGAAGCATTTCTTCGAGCGCAATTCCAGGGCGTTCAAAAGGGGCGCGTGGACGCGTCGCAAGATACAGTCGGAGTGCGGCATGCACGCGATGTGGCACAAGACCGGAAATACCTTGCCAGTGATGGTCAACGGCCGACAGACGGGCAGCAAAAAAGGTTCTGGTGCTGCACACCAACAAGAACTTCGACCAGCAGAGGACCAATTGGGTGATACACCAGTACCACCTCGGGGACCTGGAGCAAGAGAAGGAGCGGGAGCTGGTCCTCTGCAAGATTTTCTACGAGACGAACACTAGGGCCAGGAGTAAAAAGATTATAAGTTAGTTTGGTATTGGTAGTTGTACTACCTTGTCGTCCGCAAGTTGGTATTGTTGTTAACGATCTTTTGGTATGAACTTTGCATTTGCTTCCAACCATCATGCCGAGGGTCGACGTGGATATAAAGCTAAATCATTTTTTTCAAAATGAATTTTCAGGCACCTGATTTTTATTTGATGGGTAGCATAAGCACCCGACGTTCGAATTCCCAGTTCTCCAATTTTTTCGAAACAAGTGCATGCACTTATTATCATGATAAAAAAACAATATCCGTGTTGCATCCCAGTTATCAGTCTGTACTTGCAGAATTCTCTCGTTTATTGAGCACGTATATTGTTTTTTCAGGTCGAGCAAGTTTCAACTGGGCTGTAGATTGCCAGGGTTGTTTTGTTTTTAACAGGCCCAGCCCATGACGACAACGGGGCACAAAGATCCAGTAGGTATCTACTAGCCTCTGGCCCGCCAACGTTAGTTATATTTTGACTTACAACATCCGCAGGCAGTTTTTTTTACTGAATCAAACACACAGCCCAGTTCTATTTTCCTCTTGAAACGCATGTCCTACATCCGTTTTCTAAGCTCTACCTATAGTTTGACTAGTTCATATACACGTATCATTATATTGAAAACACATAAAATTCCCTTTTCATATTTACATCCTTATTTTTGTTGTTTTTTCCCACCCAACGCTGATTTTTTACCACTGGTTTTCCCTTAAACCAACTAAATTTGTCCCACGTCTTATTTGCTTACAAAAACAAAACGATTTTTTCAGCAAATCAATAAGTCCTTAAAAAAATGTTTATCATTTCGGGATTACAACAGTTCGGACTCCACCGAAATATGCAAAATAAGGTTGGACTTTTTGACCGTGGTCCTAGGCAGAAAATGGGCTATAATAAATTATTTAAGAATTAGCAAATGGGCTGCAAATTATAAAAAATAGCAAATGGGCTTTATGTTGTCTGCCACAGATTTGGAGGCTGACTTGTGGGCCTACTAAGTTCATGCGTACACAAGGTTTCTCAAAAAAGAAACTTAGTCAACAATCGACTCTACCAGCGTTAGACTGTTAGATGTCAATCTAACGACAATCATGCTTCTTCAGTCTCTGATCCTCCTGCCCCAGCCGCCCAAACTAGCGCCGTCGGAATCGCCTGCTCCCGCCTCCCGTGGCTGGCAGTGCTGCCGGGAAGGCCTCACGGCCCCATCATACTCGCATCCCTAGCCTGTCTATCCCTCTACTCACCCACACCTCCTGTTATTTTCCGGCGACGGCAGCCGAACCAGTCAACCCTCGTACACTCCACCGCGTGGGCAGCCACTGCAGTGTCTTCCCCGGCTCCGTGTCGTTCCCTCGTAGGCCTCGCCGTCGTCCACTGCCCTGGTGCTCTCAGCGCGGCGTGGTCAACGATGTCCATCCAACGGCCGTAGTGCTTCTTCAACCTCTGGTCTTCTTGCCCCAGCCGCCGGTCGTGTCGCATGCTCCTGCCTCCCGTGGCTAGCTGTGCTGCCGTCGAGGCCTCACCGTCCCCATACTACTCCCACCGCTGGCCAGGCCATCCCTCCACTCACCCACTCCCCCTGTTATTCTGCGGCGATGGCAGCCTCACACCGCAGCCGAACCAGTGAACCCTCGTACTCATCTCCGCGTGGGCATCCACTGCCGCGTCTTCCCCGGCTCCACGTCGTCCCCTTCCTAGGCCTCGCCGTCGTCCACCGCCTTGGTGCTCTCGGCGCGGCGTGGTCAACATGGTCAACGACATTCCATCGGAAGAGTACTGTACGTGGAGAGGCTGACAGCTGGGTCCACGGCCACAACCCAGTTTTTTTGTGATTGGCCAAGTAAGTCGCTATGTCAGGCCTGTTGGGCTGCAAATCTTTCAAGACGAAGAGGAGAGCTTTCATTCGGCTGGCCGAGAATATGGCCCATCAGTAATGACAAATGGGTTGTACATTTTTAAAACACATCAAACCGGCAATTAGTTTCAAATATCTTTTTTGCATTTCGAGATTTGAAATTACATTAATTTTTATGTGTGGAGAATTTGTTGGATTTTATATTGATATACATTTATTTTTAAAATCAGTTTGAATGTGAGTCAAAATTTTGGGATTAAAAACAGTTTGGACCGCACCAAAATATGCAAAATTTCGTATAATTTTTTAACCGTGGCCATAATATGGGTTGTAATGCTAACAAAAAGAATACGGGCTCCAGAAAAAACCTTAATAATTAGCAAATGGGCTATAAATTATTAGAAATAATGGCAGATGGGTTGTATGTTGTTTCCCACAGATTTGAGGCTTTCCTAAAAAAAGGTTGATGCACAAGCAGTGACTGTTGGATGGCCATCCAACGGCCGTCGTGCTTCTTCCATCTCTGCTCTTCCTGCTCCAGCCGCTCAAACAGGCGCCGGCGAGACTGCTTGCTCCCTCCTCCCTGCGGCCGGCTCTGCTGCCGCGCAGGCCTCACCGCCCCACTGTACTCCCATCGCTGGCCTAGCCATCCCTCTACTCACCCACACCTGCTGTTATTCTCCGGCGACGGCAGACGAACCAGTAAACCCTCGTACAGTCGTACTCCCCTCCGCGTGGGAAACAACTGTCGAGTCTTCCCTGCCTCCGTGTCGTTCCCTTCCTAGGCCTCGCTGTCGTCCAGCGCCCTAGTGCTCTCGGCGCGGCCTGGTCAACGTGGTCAACGACCGACATGCATCTAAAGTGGACTTTAGGTGGAGAGGCCGACAGCTGGGTCCACGGCCGCACGCAAGGAAATGCCTCCTATTACGCGCAAAATAATGATTCCTCCACCTGACATCTGGGACCCACCGAAGGGGCCTCTGTATTTCACGAAAAAAATGTTACCGCCGCTGACAGCTCGGACCCACCAGCTATATCTTACCACGCAAGGAAGTGCCTCCTTATTACGCACAAAAAAATGAATACTCCCCCTATTAGCTGGGACCCAGTATAGTGGCAGGCTGACTTGTGGGCCTACTAAGTTGACGGGGACGGAGGGCTTTGTCAACTTAGTCAATATGCACGATTCTAGCTCCAGTGACCGTACGATGTCCATCCAACGGCCGTAGTGCTTCTTCAACCTCTGGTCTTCTTGCTCCAGCCGCCCAAACCAGCGCCGGTCGTGCCTCGTGCTACTGCCTCCCGTGGCCGGCTGCGATGCGGCGGAGGCCTCACCGCCCCCTACTACTCCCATCGCTGGCCAGGCCATCCCTCTACTCACCCACACCCCTTGTTATTTTGCGGCAACGGTAGCCTCACACCGCAGCCGAACAAGTGAACCCTCGTACTCCTCTCCGCGCGGGCTTCCACTTCTGCGTCTTCCCCGGCTCCGCGTCGTCCCCTTCCTAGGCCTCGCCGTCGTCCAGACCACCGCCCTGGTGCTCTCGGCGCGGCGTGGTCAACGTGGTCAACGACCGACTTTCATCGGAAGAGTACTGTACGTGGAGAGGCTGACAGCTGGGTCCAGGCGGCCGCAAGGAAGTGCCTCCTTATTACGCGCAAAATATTATTCCTCCACCTTACAGCAGGGACCCACCCGACGGGCCACCTTATTTCACAAAAAAAGCGTTTCCCCCCTGACTGCTCGGACCCATCGGACGGGCTAGCATATTTCGTGAAAAAAATGTTCCCCCCGTTGTCAGCTCGGACCCACCGGAAGTGCCTCCTTATTACGCACAAAAAAAAGAATACTTCCCCTACTAGCCGGGACCCACCATGGTGGGAGGCTGACTTGTGGGCCTACTAAGTTGACTGGGACGGGGGCCTTTGTCAACTTTAGTCAATATGAACGATTCTAGCTCCACTGACCGTGCGATGTCCATCCAACGGCCGTAGTGCTTCTTCAACCTCTGGTCTTCTTGCTCCAGCCGCCCAAAGCAGCGCCGGTCGTGCAGCATGTTGCTGCCTCCCGTGGCCGGCTGTGCTGCCGCGGAGGCCTCACCTCCCCTACTATTCCCACCGCTGGCTAGGCCCTGCGGCGACGGCAGCCTCACACCGCAGCCGAACCAGTGAACCCTCGTACTCCTCTCCGCGCACGCGGGCTTCCACTGTCGCGTCTTCCCCGGCTCCCCGTCGTCCCCTTCCTAGGCCTCGCCGTCGTCCACCGCCATGGTGCTCTCGGCGCGGCGTGGTCAACATGGTCAAGGAACGACTTCCATCAGACGTGGACTGTACGTGGAGAGGCTGACAGCTGGGTCCACGGCCGCAACAATGAAGTGCCTCCTTATTACGTGCAAAATAATTATTCCTCCACCTGACAGCGGGGACCCACCGGACGGGCCACCATATTTCGCCCCCCTGACTGCTGGGACCCACCAGCTACATCTTCGCAGGCAAGGAAGTGCCTGACAGTCGGGACCCACCTTGTCGAAGCGTACGTAGCGTTGTCATTCTGGTCGCGAACGTGTACGTACATATATACTAGTGGATGTAGAGGCGCGCACGTGTCGTAGTAGAGGCGGCCAGGGTGCAAGAAAGAAAATACGGCCACATATGTGTACATACGGGCGAGGTCTCGAACGCCTACTCGCGCATACGTACGGCGAGGCTCGTGTACATGGTTGGGTCGGAACGGACGAACATCGTCGTCGTCGTGTTCATGGGTCGGAACGGAATGTGTGGTCATGTTCATCGGGAGGGCTTGGACGGAAGAGGCGATGGAAACAAGGCCTGGCGTACCGCACAACGGAGGAAACGGACCTCCTACGGTCGAAACGGGGGTCATGTTGATCGGGAGGGGTGTGGCGTACCGCAAAATGGAGGAAACGGACCTCCTATGGTCGAAAAGGGGGTCCTGTTGATCGGGAGGGGTGTGGCGTACCGCAAAACGGAGGAAACGGACTTGTGTTGGAGCGCTACGGTCGAAACGGGGGTCATGTTCATCGGGAGGGGTGTGGCGTACCGCAAAACGGGCTCCACGGGATACTGTTCATCTCCACCGTCGACCCCCTCCAGCCTCCACGAGCTACTGTTCATCCACCGTCGACCTCCTCCAGCCTCCACGGGCTCCTGTTCATCCAGCCTCCACCGCGCGCTACTCCACCGGCTACTGTTCAACCACCCCTCCACCGTCTACTGTTCATCCATCCCTCCACACCACAGGGTCCTGTTCAACCACCCCTCCACGGGCACCCCTCCACCGTCTACTGTTCATCCTGCCCTCAACGAGGTGGTCCTGTTCATCCACCCCTCCACGGGGTCCTGTTCATCCAGCCCCAACCGGCTCGATCGATCGGGGTCCTGTTCATCCACCCCCATCGGGAATTGTTCATCCAACCCCCCACCCCCCACCCCCCGCAACGCTCACTGTTCATCTAGAGGCAGCATCGATCGACTTCATTTAGCAGTAGTAGCCAAGGAATCGCTCGATCGGGTTCAGTTAACAGCCATCGATCGATCGCTCGGGTTCAGTAACGCGTAGCCTGCAGTGCCATCGCTCGGGTTCAGTTAGAGCCCAACGCCTCGCTCGGGTTCAGTTAGAGACAACGCCTCGCACACACGCGCGTACGTGTACGAGAGAAACGCGCATCGCTCGGCCCCCGACCTCCCACCGTAACCGAGAACTCCCCGAAATTTTCCTGCCCCTCGCTTCTACCACGGTTTTTTCCATCATGGACGGCCCAAAGAATGTCATGCAGCTGCGTCTCCGGCCCGCCCAGGACGAAAAGCCCATTTTCTGTCATGATTTTTTGTCATAGAAGTAGGAGCCAACCACATCTATGATGATACCAGGTTTTGTCACAATTATCGTCATAGACGTGTCATATGTATGATAGAAAAAAAATTCGTTCGGCCCAAAATGTCACGGATGTGTCTTTTTTTTTGTAGTGCAATGTGAGTGAGTAGGGATTGTCATGCAACGGATGCACTAGAGCTATAAGTATATGAAAGCTCAACAAAAGAAACTAAGTGGGTGTGCATCCAACTTGCTTGCTCACGAAGACCTAGGGCATTTTCAGGAAGCCCATCATTGGAATATACAAGCCAAGTTCTATAATGAAAAATTCCCACTAGTATATGAAAGTGACAAAATGAGAGACTCTCTATCATGAAGATCATGATGCTAGATTGAAGCACAAGTGTGGTAAAACGATAGTAACATTGTCCCTTCTCTCTTTTTCTCTCATTTTTTTATTTGGGCCTTTTCTCTTTTTTTATGGCCTCTTTTTTTCGTCCGGAGTCTCATCCCGACTTGTGGGGGAATCATAGTCTCCATCATCCTTTTCCTCACTTGGGACAATGCTCTAAAAATGATGATCATCACACTTTTATTTTTCTTACAACTCAACAATTACAACTCGATACTTAGAACAAAGTATGACTCTATGTGAACGCCTCCGGCGGTGTACCGGGATAAGCAATGAATCAAGAGTGACATGTATGAAAGAATTATGAACGGTGGCTTTGCCAAAAATACGATGTCAACTACATGATCATGCTAGCAATATGACAATGATGGAGCGTGTCATAATAAACGGAACGGTGGAAAGTTGCATGGCAATATATCTCGGAATGGCTATGAAAATGCCATGATAGGTAGGTATGGTGGCTGTTTTGAGGAAGGTATATGGTGGGTGTATGATACCGGCGAAAAGTGTGCGGTATTAGAGAGGTTAGCAACGGTGGAAGGAAGAAAAGTGTGTGTAATCCATGGACTCAACATTAGTCATGAAGAACTCATATATTTATTGCAAAAATCTACAAGTTATCAAAGCAAAGTATTACGCGCATGCTCCTAGGGGGATAGATTGGTAGGAAAAGACCATCGCTCGTCCCCGACCGCCACTCATAAGGAAGACAATCAATAAATAAATCATGCTCCGACTTCATCAGATAACGGTTCACCATACGTGCATGCTACGGGAATCACAAACTTTAACACAAGTATTTCTCAAATTCACAACTACTCAACTAGCATGACTCTAATGTCACCATCTTCATATTTCAAAACAATTATCAGGCATCAAACTTTTCTTAGTATTCAACGCACTCAAAAGAAAGTTTTACAAATCTTGAATACCAAGCATATTAAATTCTTAAGCAAATTACCATGCTATTTAAGACTCTCAAAATAATCTAAGTGAAGTATGAGAGATCAATAGTTTCTATAAAACAAATACACCACCGTGCTCTAAAAGATATAAGTGAAGAACATAGAGTATTCTAACAATTTACAAATCATGTATGGCTCTCTCAGAAGGTATGTACAGCAAGGATGATTGTGGCAAACTAACAAACAAAGACTCAGATCATACAAGACGCTCCAAGCAAAACACATATCATGTGGTGAATAAAAATATAGCTCCAAGTAAAGTTACCGATGGAAGTAGATGAAAGAGGGGATGCCTTCCGGGGCATCCCCAAGCTTTGGCTTTTTGGTGTTCTTAGATTATATTGGGGGTGCCATGGGCATGCCCAAGCTTAGGCTCTATCCACGCCTTGTTCCATAATCCATCAAAAGATTTCACCCAAAACTTGAAAACTTCACAACACAAAACTCAATAGAAATCTCGTGAGCTCCGTTAGCGAAAGAAAACAAAGGACCACTTCAAGGTACTGTAATGAACTCATTCTTTATTTATATTGGTGTTAAACCTACTTTATTCCAACTTTTCTATGGTTTATAAACTATTTTACTAGCCATAGATTCATCAAAATAAGCAAACAACACACGAAAAACAAAATCTATCAAAAACAGAACAGTCTGTAGTAATCTATAACTAACGCAACTTCTGGAACTCCAAAAAATCTTCCAAAATAGGACGACCTAGGCAATTTGTTTATCATAAGCAATTGGAATCAGTATTTTATCACGTTCTGGTGATTTTTAACAATTGTTTTCGTGAACAGAAAGATTCTAGAAATTACAGCAAGATCAAATAACTATCATCCAAGAAGATCCTATAGGTTTAAGTTGGCACAAACACTAATTAAAACATAAAAACACATCTAACCAGAGGCTAGATCAAATATTTATTCCTAAACAGAAGCAAAAGCAAAAAAACTAAAAATAAAATTGGGTTGCCTCCCACAAGCGCTCTCGTTTAACGCCCCTAGCTAGGCATAAAAGCAAGGATAGATCTAAGTATTGCCATCTTTGGTAGGCAATCCATAAGTGGCTCTCATGATAGATTCATATGGTAATTTTATTTTCTTCCTAGGGAAGTGTTCCATGCCTTTCTTTAATGGAAATTGGAATCTAATATTCCCTTCCTTCATATCAATAATTGCACCAACCGTTCTTAGGAAAGGTCTACCAAGAATAATAGGGCATGAAGGAATGCAATCTATATCAAGAACGATAAAATCTACAGGCACATAATTCCTATTTGCAACAATAAGAACATCATTAATTATTCCCATAGGTTTCTTAATAGTGGAATCCGCAAGGTGCAAGTTTAGAGAGCAGCCATCAAAATCACGGAAATCTAGCAAATCACATAGAGTTTTGGGAATAGTGGAAACACTAGCACCCAAATCACACAAAGCATAAAACTCATGATCTTTAATTTTAGTTTTAATAGTAGGTTCCCACTCATCATAAAGTTTTCTAGGGATAGAAACTTCCAACTCAAGTTTTTCTTCATAAGTTTGCATCAAGGCATCAACTATATGTTTGGTAAAGGCTTTATTTTGACTATAAGCACAAGGAGAATTTAGCACAGATTGTAACAAGGAAATACAATCTATTAAAGAACAACTTTCATAATTAAATTCCTTGAAATCCAAAATAGTGGGTTTAGCAACATCTAGGGTTTTACTTTCTTCAATCCCAATTTTATCAATTTTAGCATCAAGATCTAAAAACTCTGAATTTTTGGAACGCCTTCTAGGTAAAGGTGGATCACATTCAATCCCATCATTATCAAGATTCATGTAGAAAAACAAAGATTTAATAGGGGACACATCAATAACTTTTAGATCTTCATCTTTATTTTCATAGAAATTGAAAGAACACGCTTTAATAAAGGCATCTTTCGTAGCACGCATCCTAGCGGTTCTTTCCTTCCACTCATCAATGGAAATTCTCATGGCTTTGAGAGACTCATTGATATCATGCTTAGGAGGAATAGATCTAAGCTTTAAAGAATCAACGTCAAGAGAAATTCTATCAGCGTTCCTAGCCAAATCATCAACTTTAAGCAATTTCTCTTCAAGCAAAGCATTAAAATTCTTTTGCGAATTCATAAATTCTTTAACACTAGTCTCAAATTCAGAAGGTATCTTATTAAAATTTCCATAAGAGTTGTTGTAGGAATTACCATAATTACTAGAAGGATTACTAGGATAAGGCGTAGGATTAAAGTTCCCTCTATACGCGTTGTTACCAAAATTATTCCTACCAACAAAATTCACATGCATAGATTCATTATTATTCTCAATCAAAGTAGATAAAGGCATATCATTAGGATCAGAAGAAACACTCTTAGTAGCAAATAATTTCATCCGTTCATCCATCTTTCCACTCAAAACATTAATTTCTTTTATCGCATGCACTTTTTTATTAGTCGATCTTTCAGTGTGCCATTGAGAATAATTAACCATAATATTATCTAGGAGTTTAGTAGCTTCTCCTAAAGTGATTTCCATAAAAGTGCCTCCCGCGGCCGAATCTAAAAGATTTCTAGAAGCAAAATTCAATCCGGCATAAAAGTTTTGTATAATCATCCACAAATTTAAACCATGAGTAGGGCAATTACGTATCATTAATTTCATTCTCTCCCAAGCTTGTGCAACATGTTCATGATCAAGTTGCTTAAAATTCATAATATCGTTTCTAAGAGAGATGATCTTAGCGGGAGGAAAATACTTAGAGACAAAAGCATCTTTGCACCTGTTCCAAGAATCAATACTATTTTTAGGCACAGACGAAAACCAAGCTTTAGCATGATCTCTAAGCGAAAAAGGAAATAGCTTCAATTTAACAATATCATTATCAACCTCTTTCTTCTTTTGCATATCACACAAATCCACGAAGCTATTTAGATGAGTAGCGGCATCTTCACTAGGAAGGCCGGCGAATTGATCTTTCATAACAAGATTCAACAAAGTAGTATTGATTTCACAAGATTCAGTATTGGTAAGAGGAGCAATTGGAGTGCTAAGGAAATCATTATTATTGGTATTGGTAAAGCCTCATAATTTGGTATCATCTTGAGCCATCATGACAAGCAAGCAATCCAACACACAAGCAAAAAAAAAGGCAAGCGACAAAAGGCGAACGAAAAAGAGAGGGCAAATAAAACGGCAATGGTGAAGTGGGGGAGAGGAAACGAGAGGCAAATGGCAAATAATGTAATGCGGGAGATAAGGGATTGTGATGGGTACTTGGTATGTTGACTTTTGCGTAGACTCCCCGGCAACGGCGCCAGAAATTCTTCTTGCTACCTCTTGAGCACTGCGTTGGATTTCCTTGAAGAGGAAAGGATGATGCAGCAAAGTAGCGTAACTATTTCCCTCAGTTTTTTGAGAACCAAGGTATCAATCCAGTAGGAGGCTACGCGCGAGTCCCTCTTACCTGCACAAAGCAAATAACTCCTCGCAACCAACGTGATAAGGGGGTTGTCAATCCCTTCACGATCACTTACGAGAGTGAGATCTGATCGATATGATAGATAATATTTTTGGTATTTTTGTGATAAAGATGCAAAGTAAAATAAAAGCAAAGTAAAAAAGCAAAGGCAACAATAAAGTGATGGATGATTAATATGATGAAGATAGACCCAGGGGCCATATATTACACTAGTGGCTTCTCTTAAGAGCATAAGTATTTTACGGTGGGCGAACGAATTACTATTGAGCAATTGACAGAATTGAGCATAGTTATGAGAATTTCTAGGTATGATCATGTATATAGGCATCACATCCGAGACAAGTAGACCAACACCTGCCTGCATCTACTACTATTACTCCACTCATCGACCACTATCCAGCATGCATCTAGAGTATTAAGTTAAAAACAGAGTAACGCCTTAAGCAAGATGACATGATGTAGAGGGATAAATTCATGCAATATGATAAAAACCCCATCTTGTTATCCTCGATGGCAACAATACAATACGTGCCTTGCTGCCCCTACTGTCACTTGGAAAGGACACCGCAAGATTGAACCCAAAGCTAAGCACTTCTCCCATTGCAAGAAAGATCAATCTAGTAGGCCAAACCAAACTGATAATTCGAAGAGACTTGCAAAGATAACCAATCATACATAAAAGAATTCAGAGAAGATTCAAATATTGTTCATAGATAATCTTGATCATAAACCCACAATTCATCGGTCTCAACAAACACACCGCAAAAAAGAAGATTACATCAAATAGATCTCCATGAGAGAGAGGGAGAACATTGTATTGAGATCCAAAAAGAGAGAAGAAGCCATCTAGCTACTAACTATGGACCCAAAGGTCTGAGGTAAACTACTCACACTTCATCGGAGGAGCTATGATGATGTAGAAGCTCTCCGTGGTGGATGCCCTCTCCGACAGAGCTCCATAACAGGCCCCAAGATGGGATCTCGTGGGTATAGAAGGTTGCGGCGGTGGAATTAGGTTTTTGGCTCTGTATCTGATCGTTTGGGGGTACGTAGGTATATATAGGAGGAAGAAGTACGTCAGTGGAGCAAGGTGGGGCCCACGAGGGTGGAGGGCGCTCCCTGGGGGGGTGGGCGCACCCCCTACCTCGTGCCCACCTCCTTTCTTTCTTGACGTAGGGTCCAAGTCTCCTGGATCATATTCGGTGAGAAAATCACGTTCCCGAAGGTTTCATTCCCTTTGGACTCTGTTTGATATTCCGTTTCTCCGAAACTCTGAAATAGGCAAAAAACAGCAATTCTGCGCTGGGCCTCCGGTTAATAGGTTAGTCCCAAAATAATATAAAAGTGAATAATAAAGCCCAATATTGTCCAAAACAGTAGATAATATAGCATGGAGCAATCAAAAATTACAGATACGTTGGAGACGTATCAAGCCCCGCCGCGTGGAGGAGGAACCGGCAAGCACAAGCGCCGGCAGTTCTACACCGGCAACAAACATTGTTGGGGAGGGAGCCACCTCCCAACAACTTGCCACAGGTAAGCCGCCTGCCTTCTGACACTTGTCATTTTCTAAGTATGGCCTTTTCCTCTTTTCTTTCTACTTGGAACTTCCACCTTGGTCTCATCTTGTTTCTCCTCCTTGCCTCTCAGATCTCCCTTGGCGGAGCAGATGGACGTCGACATCATCACCATGGAGAACACCAAGGATGCTGTCACCAAAGCCGCCAAAGTCATTGCTGACGAGGCCGCCAAGGACGCGGATGAAGAGGCCGCCAAGGGGTCTGCCGGGGAGGCAGGCAAGGAGACCGGCGACCGAGCTGACGGCATTCCTGCCACAGGAGCGTCTGGCGCTGCATTGGTCCCGGAACCCCCAGTTGCCGGGGAGACGGTGGTCGAGGACCAACCGTCAACATCCGAAGCCTCCCCTCAAATAAATATTTGAAGGTTGGCGACAACCTGTTCATCAGCATCCCGGGGACGGCAAGCACCAGAGCGCCAAACGATGGGGAGGCTTTCGACGAACAGGTCATCGCTGCTGCCAGGCTCAAGGTTGTCAATGAGCCATGTGTTATCAGTAGTGGATCCAAAGAAGACCTGCTCCTCCTGGCCATGAGTAACAATTTCCAGAATCTCCAGGCGTTCCACCGCACCCGAAAGGAGAAGCTGGACTCCAGGGCCGAAGTTGTCGACGCAACAGAGGCAGATCTCCAGAAGTGTGTTGAGCAGATGCAGGTCTGGTTCAATGAGGCTTGACAAGAGGTGAGGGCTGGCCGGGAGCAGCTGGGGCAACGTTGGGACGAGCTCCTTTTGAAGCAGTCAAACATTGAGAAGGCACAGGAGGAGGCCGCTCAATAGGCCACCAAGGAAGATGCTCAACTAAGGGAACGCCGTGTCTTTCTCGATGCTCATGAAGTGTACCTTGCCGCTCGCGAGGAGGCACTTGCCGCCAAGCTCCACGGCAAGGATGAACAAATCGAGAAGCTTGTCGCGTAGCGGACCCAAGAACTAGAGCAGGAACACAAGAAGACACTTGACGCTCTAGCGCTGGACCACGCCGGCAAGCTAAAGGAAGCCGTCGATGCCACCGAAGCTGCAGAGTCCGCCAAGAATGAGCTGGCCGACAAGGTGAAGAAACTGGAGGCGGATCCGTAGGAACACGACAAGGAGCTCTAGACGCTCAAAGGCGACAGAGAGAAACTCTATACCTTGGCCCTAGCTCTTGCTCTTTCCTTCCTTACAACGGGGTACCTGTGTGTCTACTAATATTTACTTACCTCAATGATGCACTAACTTTAGAATGAGGATTTGCCAAATTATTACTTTACTAGATATCTCAGGCTTATCCTAAAGAAATTATGGCTTCGCTTCTCTTCTTCCTGGTGATGGATATAGTCTCGATGGCTTTGCCCAAGTATGGCATAAAAGTCAAATAGGATATCCTTCAAAAGGGAATGTGACACCCAAAATTTTTGACCTTGTTTTTTTTAACTAAAATTTTGCCAGGAATTAAAACTTTAATTTTCTGAGCTCCCTTTTTATTTTTGAACCATTATTCCCTTGGTCATTATGGAGTTTTGTTTTAAAGAGGGAATTTTTCAAATATGTTTTTGGACTTGTTTAAAACTCTCAAGAAAAACTTTTCTTTTATTAGTAGAACAAATTACATAATTAATTTGCTTGGTCCTTATTTTCTTGAAAAATGATTTCCCATGACTATATGGCCATGTTTGAACTACAACCTCTTTAAAAATTTATTCAAAAATCCCACCAAAATTTGGAGATGTCATGTGCTGTTTTCTAAATCACTTTTGTACAAAAATATCATTTGTTCTTGAAATGTTGTGAGCACTACACCCTTTTTTCTTCTCTGGTTCAGTGGACAATTTTGCACTACAACCCTTTTATATATTTCTTTCTAGCCTCCACCAAAATTATGGGATGTTAGTAGTGTCATATGATTCAACTTTATGCAAAAACCTAGTGGTGTTATTTGCAAGTTTTGAGTGGATCAACCTCATCTACATTCTGGTCCAACATTATGGTTTTGTACAGCAACCACATTTATAGTTGCTCCTTTATCCATGATTCCTTTTCCTACTTGTAGCCCTCCCTACTAAACCCCTAAGTCCAAGAGCATACAACAATTGGATCACTTTTGGTTCATGGAATAATGCCATTTACTTTCTGTCCAGAATTGAAGTTTTACAAAACTTGCACTAACAAGTTTCAGTTTTTGGCCAACTAACCTCACCAACCTCTTTTTCACCTAATGAGGCCACCATCTGGAGTTTTGACCACTCCAAGACCTGCCTAGATACCTCTGGCATTTTGTCAAGCACCCTGTGGGCATGGGCAGTATTGGCATGGATTTTTGTTAGCAGGGTGAACCTGATCCACTGACCCATCAAGCTTGTCCACTGATCTCCTTAGTAGCCCAAACCTATACCTGCTAACCCCCAGCTCCAACCGAGCCACCTAGCATGCCATGGCATTTCGCCGAGCAGCTGGTGGGCGTGCACTGGGCGCGCCCAGAGCGCGCCAATTGCAGCCGCGCACACGAGCCGCCGCGTCACACCCTGCCTTGGCCCGCACTGCAGAACCTTGCCACGCACTCCCCGCCTCACCACTACACGCCAGCCCGCCCTGGCACCCTACAGCGCCACCGCCAGAGCACTTTTGGCGGCACGCCGGCGTCGGCCGACAGCCGCTGCTTTGTCCAGCGCCGCCCAAGCCACCCCGGCTCGCCACCTGGCCCCTTGAACAGCCCGAACTCATCCGCAAGCGTGTCTGCTAGCTCTTGTCGCCGCCACGTCTCCCTAGCTACAGAATGGCGGTCGTCGGCGTTCTTATCCTCGGCCATCGTCGGAACCGCCTCGACTCGCCTATTTAAGGAGACCCCGAGCCCGTTCCCGCACGCAGGCAACCTCAGGCCACCCCTATGGCGCTTCCCTAGCCCGCATTCGACCCAGGGAGGTTTTCTTCCCCGTCTCCGGAAACTCCGGCCATCGCCACTGCCCCTGCCGTTCTGGCGCCACCAGGACCTCCCCCTCCCCACTCTCTCCACCAGAAGCCTCCTCTTCCTCCCGTGAACCTTTCCCCCTGCTCGATTTTGATCGGGAGCCACCGCAGCCCCAAAAGCACTTTGTTCCCGAGGCCACCTCCGCCGAGAAGCTCGCCGCCGGCAGCTCCCTCAGCCCCCACCTGCCGGGCGACCACCGGGAGGACCGCCCCGGAGTAGCGGATCCATCCCCGCCCTCTGAGCTCCGCGAGGAGCCGCCAGTCACCAGCGACGATCGCCGGAGCTCCACCTCCACTCGGGACAGAGGAAAGAGAGGGAGAAGACTAGTCAAACCTGACTAGTCGCCCCCCTGGACCCATTGTCAGTGACACAGCGCGCCGTCCACGTGTTTAAGTGAAGGCGTAATCCCCCCAGTACGTCTCCCCGCTCCGAAAGCGTATTCCCCTCTGAAACATTTTTCTTTTTCTGTTTTATTTAAATCAGTTTTGACTAGAACTTTGACTGACTATATCTTTTTAAATATAACTCCAATTGAATTGATTCTTTTTCCTACATCTCTAAAATATTGTCTAGTTTATTTTAAGATTTATTTGAAAATTTTCCAAAACAACTTTTTGTGTTGTTTTTGAAATATGTGTTATTTGCATATTTTTGAAAATAGGATTTTGGAGAAAGGAAGAAAGCTTTCAAAAGATTTGGAGTACACCTTGCCTTTCCACACCATTAAGGCAAGCATTCTGAACCCCGGGATAATTATTTTGGTGTGTTAGTTGACACGTTTATAACACCACCTTATTTCGGAGCATTGTTATTTCATGTGATATTATCTTTTGCATGGATGCATTATTGTGATTTCCTTGCTGTTGGAAATGAGCATACTCGTGTGACGGAAATCATCCTCATGTGCCTTACATGCATGCCGGTAAGGAATCCGGGAAAGCCTCTGCCTTGTGTAGGTATGAACTTGTCGCCGGTCTCCGTCGGGACAGTTATATCCGGTATGGCATGGTAAGGTATAATGGGTGGTGATTTGTTGGTTGAGGTATTTTTTGTTGTGCTAACCATGCAGGAAACTCATAAGCCTCCTGAGTCGGCCATAGATCGAGTCTTGTTCCGGTAACCCCCATACTTGTTTTCGTACTGCCACAGGTCCCCACCGTAGGTGGGGTATGGTTCAGTAAGTTGCTAACCCTTGTCTTGGCACACACCGTACAGAGAGGCCATGTTGGAAGATACCGGCTGCATCCGGTAGGCATGCCACCTGGTCCGGGGGCATGGGTGTATCCGGTTGGGACCGAGAGGGGGATACCCCTTAGACCGCGCGAATAGAAATTTGATCCCATGCTACGTCGAGGTTGTAGCCTCCCCACTTAGAGTTTGCTTGACAGGTGTCGTGGGTGATTCCAGACACCGGTGAGTTGAGCTGGTGTGTGCAAGTCAGGTGTGTTTTCAATTAAAAGACCGTAGACAGAATTAGTCCCGATGGACTAAAGAAATCCGTTACTCGTGGGTAAAGAGTACACCCTCTGCAGAGATATTAAACCTATTCGAATAGCCGTGTCCACGGTTAAGGATTACAGTCTGGGATGGGTCAAGCGTCGGTCTTAGCGTCGGTCTTCGGAGGAAACACCACTAAAAATATTGATTATGACTTGTGATATATGATGGTTATGATTATTATCATTATGGACTAACAGTTTGTATGATTGAAATAGAGAATATCCCTGGGACGGTACTACCTCCTGGACATTCACCATGATTGTTTCATTTCTTTATAAGCCCTTTCTGTGGTGTCACTCAGACGCCCGGCTGTGGCAGTTCTTTATAAGCCCTTTCTGTGGTGTTGCTCAGACGCCCGGCTGTGGCATTTCTTTATAAGCCCTTTCTGTGGTGTCGCTCAGACGCCCGGCCGTGGCATTTCTTTATAAGCCCTTTCCGTGGCATCGCTAAGATGCCCGACTGTGGCATGCTTGTTGTTTATTTCATAAATTTTTTATACTACTAGTTTATTGCGTATTCATAAATAACATGCTTGCACGCATCATAGTTTCAGTTATCTTTTGTGACTAACGCCATGAGCATAAAAAAAATATTTCCAGCACATCAGGGTTATATTATACCTATGTTCATAATGTTTGCGAGTACATTCAAAGTACTCACTGGCTTGTCCCTGGCTATTGTCTTGGCCAGATTGCTTGCTTGGAGAGGAGCATTGCGACGACAGCCTCTGTCGTGGATTTGCCACGGCAGATGTCCTTAGTGTCAGGACTTAGTCGCGAGGCCAACGCATCCATGTGGTAGCTTGAGAGGGGTTGAGTGGGACGAGAGACGTAGGCGGATCAACACGCAAGACAAGGATTTAGACAGCTTCGGGCCCCGGGAAACATCATCCGGTAATAACCCTACATGCTGTTTGAGACTAGGTCTCATTATCATCCCGAGGGAGACGCCGTAAACCGGCTCTTGTGTCTAGCCCTAGAGATTATTGATTGCTTGTAGCTTGTAGCTTCTAACTCGTCCCCCTTTGGGGAGCCCCGCCCCTCCTTATATATGTTGAAGGGGCGGTTTACATGTGGAGTCCTATTAGGATTAGGACTAGTCTATCTCTAATACAAACCGGGTACAAGTCTCGGTCTTAACTCCTTGTAAGGTAAATATTCCTTTCCTGTTAAACCGGCCCACCATAGTTGAACCGGCCTTCATGAACCGCCAGACGGGCCACCAGGTCTTGTCGCTCCTCTGACCCGTCCGTCGGGTTACCAGTGAGTTACAACGTCCCGACGGGTTGCTGGTAAACCGCCAGGTCTGGGCGGGTCACCAGACGAATATCGCCAAGTCCGGCCGGGTTAACTTCCGGCCGGTTTACACCGCGGGGTATATCCCCGACATTAGCCCCCAAGTTTAGCTTGGATTTATCCATGGTAAACTTATGCTGCAAAATAAACACAAGAACAAATTTGACAGGTTGTGCTCTGGGTTAAGAATTCTTGTAGACCAGCACTGATCATCCTTAAGTCCTTGTTATTCCCTCCTTCTAGAAAATCCGGATCAATAACCAGCTTCATACTCAAATTGCTGACATTGGTTTCTCATAGAAAAATATTGTGAAGAATAATCCACTTGAGTCGGCTTCCAAAGCGCCGGTTTAAGAAATATTGGTCTTGAAATATTCATCTGATATTCAGCCGGTTTGAAGATGATCCCGGTTTTGAAAACTTGTCGGTTTAACATTACCAAATGGCCGGGTTATAAAACTGATGACCCCAGATTATGATTGTTGCAGGCACCGGTTCATGATTGTTGCCAACACCGGTTTATGATTATTGATGACACCGGGTTGCAGCCACAGGGTCATAATGATTGGTGACGCCGGGTCAATCTAACTTGCTCAACAGAGAATTTGAAAATCTTTCTTCGATAATAATATAATACCTGTAGCCCCCAAGTGCCGGGTTGTCATGCTTGCAGCAACCTGGGACTTGTAATTGATTGATGCCCATAAAATTTCAACCAATGTAGCCCCCAAGGGCCGGGTCGTTATGTAATTATCAGCAGGGACTTTGTAAGTATAATCTTGTAAACTTTGAACAGCAATGTGTAGCCCCCAAGGGCCGGCTCAGTAAGATAATATTGAGCTGGGACTTTGATATATACTTCTATGAAAATAACATCATATGATGTAACCCCTCATCATGGGGCTTGAATCCACGTCCACAAGGTTAAGAGCCTTGTGCTTTACCAACTGAGCAGTAGACCCTTCAATATAATAGATAAAAAGCTTTGTACCATGAATAGTTGAGCAATTGGTAGCCCCCAAGGGCCAGCTCATTACAATGTGATGAGTTGGGTCTTCAATAAGATGAGCAAAAATGACCTTGCATTAGCCCCCAAGTGTCATGGTGCATGTTTGCAGCAACATGAGACTTGCATATTTGATGTAATATCAATTTTGAATAATGTAGCCCCCAAGTGCCGGGTTGTAAGCCTGCAGCGACTCGGGACTATTCCTTCAATTGTATAAAATGATAACCATTGCGCTAAAGCGACTTTGAAAACCTTAATCATAATATTAATAACCGTAATAAAAATCCAGCCATGTTGGCCATTCAAGATAATATAATCTTGTATGAAAACCTTTATTCATCCAATATCATAATGAAAATTCAGCCAAGTTTGGCTATTTGAATAATATAATCCAATAATTTATAAGCGCATGATTCCAATGGCGCAATCCAAATATATACTGGCGACTTATAGTCCAAAGCCAGACCGGTTTAATAAACACTGGATAATTTATCATCATACTGGCAACTTATTGTCTTAAAGCCAGGCCGGTTTAACAAACACCGGATAATTTATAATCATGCTTTATTCAACCTGTTTCTGCATACAACAAGTTTAAAGTGTCCTGACGGTTTACCGCCGGACGGGTCATAATGCTCAACATATAACCTGGGTTTATAACCAGGGCTGCACTTAAAAATATGAAATATATCATACCTGTGACATTGAATCACATCGTTGGTTTACCAACTTTTTGTAGTAAGAGTGATAACCCCCATATTGAGTAATGATAACTCCTTCCATATTGCGCCGATTTATGATAAAACCGTACCGGGTTGTGATAAACACCGGATTAACCATATATATACTGGTGACTTGTAGTCAAACCAGACCAGGCTGATAATCTCCGGATTATAATTTGATCATGCACTCACAACTTGTAGTTGAAAGCCGAGCCGGGTTGATAAACACCGGTTTACTCCATAATAGGATGGTAACAGAAAATTAAACCGGGCAGATAATCTCCGAATTATAATTTGATCATGCACTCACAACTTGTAGTTGAAAGCCGAGCCGGGTTGATAAACACCGGTTTACTCCATAATACGATGGTAACAGAAAATCAAACTGGGCAGATAATCTCCGGTCTAAAAATGGACCGTGTTCCGCCAATTTAGCTGTTTGAACCAGTACAAAATACTGTCGGTTTAAAAAACGCAAATAAAATAGCAACTTCTCAAGAAAGGCTATTAAAGCAAAAGCAATGGCAACAATTTTTTGCAAAAGAAGAGCTCTACTGAGCTTGGTCAGATGGAATTACCATGGTCAGACGCAACCAAGCCCCCCGAAGGCGTAGCAATGGTGCCAGTCATGCCAGGACCCCAAAATGACGCGTGGCGTTACGCCGGCCAAGTGGCATTGCATTGGTTCGGATTCGACCAAGCCCCAAAGTGACTCAGTGGCCTAGGGCCGATCAAGTGGCATTGCATTGGTTCGGACACGACCAAGCCCCCAAATGACTTATTGGCTATTTAAAAGCCGATCAGAAGGCATTACCATCATCAAGACATGACCGAGCTCCCATAAGGTGTAACTACGGTTCAAGTCGATTAGGTCCCCAACTGACTTAGTGGCAAATGTGCCAGCCAGAAGGCATTACCGTCGTCAAGACATGACCAAGCTCCCAGGAGGTGTAGCTACGGTTCAAGTCGACTAGGTCCCCAACTGACTTTGTTGATCTTCTGTGAAGCGACCTCAAGGGGTAAACCGGAGGTTGCCCTAAAGCGAATCCACTCCGTGTAACCACGCATGATATAAAGAATAGATACCCCGCTTTACAAAGCGGGAGCCCCCATGTGATAAATAATATGTCAAGCCAATAAGGCCGGATACCCATGTTTGAACCGCGCATCATGGCAGCAGGTCCTCTTCGGTAATTTTTAACTTTTTTGCAAGAGGTAAATTCTTCTTGAACCGGGATCTTGAACCGGATATTGAAAGCTTCAAAGCTGTGGGAGACATCTTCCCCTTGAACCGGATTTTAAACCGAAATCTTCATTTTCAGCCAGAAATTTGTTGACGGCCTTTAAACTCGAACTTGCGAGAAGTTAATTCCTTTTTGAACCAGACATTGTTAAACCGGATCTGAGCGCTTCAGAACTTTGTGGGAGAATAGATTTCTCTTGAACCGGATTGTAAACCGGATATTTGAGAGCTTCAGTGATACTGACTTCCCTTCAGCCAGGTTTCAAACCGGAATCTTTTCTGACGATCCGAAACTTCTTCATTGAGTCGGGATTTTGTAACTGCCATATACTTTCTAAGCCGGAAATTTTCTGACGGCCTTTAAATTTTCATCAACATAACAGTAGCCTCCGGGATCGGGTTATCTTTCCCTCCATCGTCCTCGGGTTCTTAAACCGGCTGAAACTGGCAAGACTTGCTGCGTCATATCATCGTAGCCCCCAAGTCTCAAGGTGACTCGAGGAGTTGGCTTGAGATTCTCCATATTTGACCGTGATATAAACCGGTATAACTTGTATATCATTGGTGTTGATAATACGATGTGAATACACAGAAGGTTGAGGTGACTGCGGCGGGTTGTAAATGATCCCGTATGAACCGTGTCAGCAACTTGGCCAATGGTTCCTTCCAACTGGTGATTTGAAGTTAACCAAACTGTAGCGGCGGTGACTTGTGCGCCTGCCCATTGATCCATCCAGTGCAGACGGCGGTTGATGATAATTTGCCTCCAATTTGAAAGAAAACCGGGCTACCCAAGCTGTGACTTGTTCATACTCAATAAATGGCTCGCGCAGACAGGTGCGGCCCGGTATGTTGATGTAGACCGGACTGCGGGGGATGGCAGCCTGTGCATGCGCTATTGGGTAATTCGCATGGTCCTGACGAGTTGACGCGATCTGGATCGCGATATAAACCGGCACGGGTTATCCAATAGCTCAGTGATATAATAATCCCCCTTTTTGCAATAGACAATTTGTCCTGATATGTTAGCCAGAAAATATCCACCGCGGAGTTGATGATCACCACAGTGAAACTGAAATCAATCACGGACGAGTCGTCCATGCGAGCAAACGGATGAATCGGCCACGGTGTTGTAAACCGGTGCGGACGAGCAAGTTGCCCTCCATGTTGTAAACCGGTGCAGACGCCGGAACCGGTGGCCGGGGCGGACGGGCGAGTCAACCGGCGTGTCGACGTAAACCGGACCGCGATACTCGTGTCCGTGAATGGCATAAAAATTGTCTTGTGCAAAAATATTACAAGACAGAGTAACTGTTCGGAGACAGATTATTGTACACAGATAAAATAGATAGGATGGGTATCACCTGATATTTTTATCGGATCAGCACAGACGCTCATTCCGGATAAGTACATCTTGTTCTGCGGCCAACTCAGCCTTGAAACCTGAACCGTGTATGCGCTTGGTCCAGTAACTTGCACCCAGTCTCCGGTTTTCTAGATGTGTGAGGGCATCTGTCAACCCTGGTGGTTTTTTTTTTTGACTATTAGAGTAGTGACAGCTGCAACCCGGCACCAGTCGGGATGACTGGCGGGTTGGCCAGCGCGGGCGGGTCATCTGTAATGGAGACGGCGGTTTGACCGCGGCAACTTGGCACGCAACAACATAGGCGGGGAGATGGTAAAGTGAATCCGGAGCGGTTTAGCGCGACTTGAGATTCTCCAGTGGCGAACGGAGCAAAGCAGCTAGCTGTGATTCGGAACAGAGACCAAACCGGAAACTTGGGGCCGCTCGGTCCAAAGTGAAACGGCAGCACGCGGCCATGTATTTACTCTGACCGTCACGTGACCGAGTACTAATTAAAATAGTACAATTGCTCCTGTTGTCTTGTATGAACAGAGGTGTCTTCCCATTGTTTTAAGGATCCACAGTTGGTCCGATTCCTTCGTGTGTATGCATCTTCATTGGTCAGAGGAAAACGAGGATTCCAGCGATTTGACAGCTTGTAGGACTCGGTGTACAAACGAAAATCAATCTCCTGTCGACGGATCGTGTCGTGCCGCCGACGGTGCACAGAGCATCAAACCCTAATTAGTTTCATCTCAATCTAGTAAACTTGCACTTGATGCAGATCCTTCCGAACCGGCTCATCTTCATCCAAATAAATTGCAAACTTCTCAATCCCTAGAAGAAATCCCTCCAAGAACTCAACACCACCGCGCGCTAGCCCCACGGTGGGCGCCAACTGTCGTGGATTTGTCACGGTAGATGTCCTTAGTGTCAGTACTTAGTCGCGAGGCCAACGCATCCATGTGGTAGCTTGAGAGGGGTTGAGTGGGACGAGAGACGTAGGCGGATCAACACGCAAGACAAGGATTTAGACAGCTTCGGGCCCCGAGAAACATCATCCGGTAATAACCCTACATGCTGTTTGAGACTAGGTCTCATTATCATCCCGAGGGAGACGCCGTAAACCGGCTCTTGTGTCTAGCCCTAGAGATTATTGATTGCTTGTAGCTTGTAGCTTCTAACTCGTCCCCCTTTGGGGAGCCCCGCCCCTCCTTATATATGTTGAAGGGGCGGTTTACATGTGGAGTCCTATTAGGATTAGGACTAGTCTATCTCTAATACAAACCGGGTACAAGTCTCGGTCTTAACTCCTTGTAAGGTAAATATTCCTTTCCTGTTAAACCGGCCCACCATAGTTGAACCGGCCTTCATGAACCGCCAGACGGGCCACCAGGTCTTGTCGCTCCTCTGACCCGTCCGTCGGGTTACCAGTGAGTTACAACGTCCCGACGGGTTGCTGGTAAACCGCCAGGTCTGGGCGGGTCACCAGACGAATATCGCCAAGTCCGGCCGGGTTAACTTCCGGCCGGTTTACACCGCGGGGTATATCCCCGACAGCCTCGGAACCTAAGCAGCGGTGATAGCAACCTCGCGAAGATAGGAGTTAGCCTGGTCAGCTGTTCCCGTGGGAAATGGAGCCCCACAGACCGTGGTGATCCACAAACCGCTTCCGCCCCCAACCACTAGAAACCATTTGATGTACTCATAGGACACAATGGTCTTGTACTACATATTCTGTACTCTTGCTTGGATTTTCTGTATCAAGTTGGATCCTCATCAGCTAACAGTAATCCTGGGGCTGATGAGCTCGACGGACATTTTCTGGAAATTAATGTCCGGAAAACCGGTCGCGACAGGGAATTTCATGTGTGAGCACCTTGCCTCTTTTAGGGAAGGCTATTTACCAAGTGAGTCTGTGCAGCATGCTACGAAACATAAGAATCATTTTGAATCCCATTTGCACCCGAATTTAGCTTCTTTCGAACTAGCAAATGCATTTTCAGAGCCAACAACTGCTCTCGTCCGCCAACGAATCCATTGTCGATCTAAAACTAAAGCTGACCACACTGGAGGAGTCCCTTGAGGACAGCAGGGCTCGCGAGAAGACCCTGGCCAAGGACCTCCAGGACAAGAAGAGACTGCTTGAGAGAGTCGCTGCCACCTACAACGACTGTGTGAAAGGCGTGGGGATCTGGACTAAACGCCTTATTGACGTCACGGAAAGGCTTGCAGATCAACTGTCCAATATGGGCTTGCTGAATTTCAGGTATTCTTCCAAGGAGAGGGTGTCCATGAGCGCCAGGCTGACCATGTTTTTCGAGGCCCTTCTCGATGCCCTGAAGTTGCTCCACTCTAGCCAGGCAACCCAGATGGCCAGCGAGTCCCACAATCTCTGTCGGGCGGTCCTTCTCAATGTGCTCATGAAGGTGGCTTACAGGAACCCCAGCCTCGACTTCACCAACGTGCTCGATCACTTGCCGAAGGATGCAGACCATAAGGCACTGGAAGAACTTTTCGCGCCCACCATCGGCAGGGTGGACCAGATCAAGAGGGTCGAGGGCAAGCGCAGGGATTAGCCGCTTCACTTCTTTTTGCCGTCATGAATTCATGCCCAAGACAATTTATCTTAAGTTAGAATCATGGCAACTATTGATGTAATATAACTTGATGTGTTTTGGATGAATGCATGCTATCTTTCTCGTCTGATTTCTCCCTGTATGGAATATACCCTACGCTTTATTGGGAAAAACTCGCCGGTGCGCGCACCCTTGCTGCGAGTGTTTGAGGAACGGCAAGATTATTTATGGCCCAAAGAACTTGTTAAACATTCCGATCATGAATCTTTGATACATATTAAGAGTCAAGCAAAACTGAATCGTAGATATGCTAAATGGGTTGAATTTATTGAGACTTTCCATTACGTTATTAAACACAAGAAGGGTAAAGAAAATGTTATTGCGGATGCTTTGTCTCGTTGCTATACTATGCTTTCACAACTTGACTTTAAAATATTTGGTTTGGAGGCCATCAAAGGTCAATATGTGCATGATGCTGATTTTAGAGATGTAATGCAGAATTGTAGAGAAGGAAGAACATGGAACAAGTTCGTCACTAACGATGGATTTGTGTTTCGTGCTAACAAGCTATGCATTCCAACTAGCTCTGTTCATATTTTGTTGTTGCAAGAGGCGCATGGAGGAGGATTAATGGGACACTTTGGAGTGAATAAGACGGAGGATGCACTTGCTACACATTCCTTTTAACCAAAGATGAGACGGGATGTTGAGCGCTTTGTTGCTCGCTGCACTACATGTCAAAAAGCTAAGTCACGACTCAATCCTCATGGTTTATATATGCCTTTGCCTGTACCTAGTGTTCCATGGGAGGATATATCTATGGACTTTGTTTTTTGTTTACCTCGAAAAAACAAGGGGAGGGATAACATATTTGTTGTCGTGGATAGATTCTCGAAAATGGCACACTTTATACCATGTCATAAAATGCTGCTGCTAATGTTGCTGATTTGTTCTTTCGTGAAATTATTCGCTTGCATGGTGTGCCAAATACTATTGTTTCAGATCGTGATACTAAATTTCTTAGCCACTTTTGGATATGTTTATGGGCTAATTTGGGGACTAAACTGCTTTTTAGTACTACATGTCACTCCCAAACTAATGGACAAACTGAAGTAGTCAATAGAACATTGACTACTATGCTTAGGTCTATTTTGAAGAATAACAAGAAAATGTGGGAAGGATGCTTGCCTCATATTGGATTTTCTTATAATCGTTCGCTGCATTCTACTACTAAGATGTGCCCTTTTGAAATTGTGTATGTTTTCCTACCTCGTGCGCCTATTGATTTGTTGCCTCTTCCATCTTCGGAGAAGGTTAATTTTGATGCTAAACAATGTGCTGAATTGATCTTTAAAATGCATGAGTTAACTAAGGAAAACATTAAGCGTATGAATGCTAAATATAAACTTGTTGGAGATAAAGGTAGAAAACATGTTGTGTTTGCACCTGGAGATCTTGTTTGGTTACATTTTCCTAAGGATAGATTTCCTAATTTTCGCAAATCAAAGCTAATGCCACATGTTGATGGTCCTTTTAAGGTGTTAGAGAAAATAAATGATAATGCATATAAACTTGAGCTGCCTGCAGATTTTGGGGTTAGTCCCACTTTTAACATTGTAGATTTGAAGCCTTATTTTGGTCAGGAAGATGAGCTTCCGTCGAGGACGACTTCATTTCAAGAAGGGGAGGATGATGAGGACATCTACCATTGTTACACCCACAACCCCTGCTACTATACATACTGGACCAATTACTAGAGCTCGCGCACGCCAATTGAATTACCAGGTACTTTTGTTTCTTGGTAACGATTCTAATCTTCATGAGAATATGATGTTGCCTAAATTGGACACATTTGTTTTGCTTACAAATGAAGGGCCTAGCTTGGACAAGAAAGGTGAACCTTGGAGCAAGTTCAAGCATTGAGATGATGGCATGCGCAAGGGGAACAAGAACGGAGTTACAAGTGATGATTTCAAGACTTTGAAGCCACCATAATGAGAGCATGAAGCCTTGGACAAAATATACAAGATGTCACTTCATAAATTTTGTCCAGAGGCTATTCTAGATTCTGCGTCACCTTATTATTGGGCCAGGCCCATGTAATTCCGAAATACTTGAGTATAGGCTGTTTTTAGAGTCCGTATGTGTGGGGAAACAAGAGTTAGGGTTGGTTTCAGACCCCTCCTCCAACAGCCACGAAATTCCCCCCTCTTGCACCATATATACAGCCCTTAGGGCATCGTTTAGACTTTGGGTTTTGTTTAGATTAAAAGTTCGCCATAGCTGCAACTTCGCGTACTTCGTTTGTGTTCAACGACCAGACCAAGATGTCATAGAACCCCACCTTGATCAATAAAGCTTTCATCTTATATTCGTAATATACAGATTGCAATCTTAGTTTATTGCTTGTTCGTCGTTTGCTCGCAGGAAATAGACCTTCGTGGTCAGGTTGATCATGCTCCGGCGTGGTCAATAACCTCTCGAAGTTGGTTTAGCGATTGCTAAGGCGCGACGTCCTCACACGTTCGTAGTCGGATCGTCAAAGTCTACTCCTCCGAAATGATAATCACCATCTCATCGAAAGACGGGACACCTTTGCCTGTATCAACCACGGACCTAAGGGTCCATAGCTAGTAGCTAGATGGCTTCTTCTCTCTCTTTGATCTTCAATACAATGTTCTCCTCGATATTCTTGGAGATCTATTCGATGTAATCTTCTTTTGGGGTGCGTTTATTGAGATCCAATGAATTGTGGATTTATGATCAGATTATGTATGAATATTATTTGAGTCTTTTCTGAACTATTTTATGCATGATTTAGATAATTAGTAATTCTCTTCAATCTATTGATTTGGTTTGGCCAACAATATTGGTTTTTCTTGCAATGGGAGAAGTGCTTTGTGATGGGTTCAATCTTGGGGTGTCCTCTCTCAGTGATAGAAGGGGCAGGGAGGCATGTATTGTATTGTTGCCATTAAGGATAAAAATATGGGGTTTATATCATATTGCTTTAGTTTATCCCTCCACGTCATGTCATCTTGCTTAAGGCGTTACTCTGTTCTTATAAACTTAATTCTCTAGATGCAGGCAGGACTCGGTCGATGTGTGGTGTAATAGTAGTAGATGCAGAATCGTTTCGGTATACTTGTCATAGACCTGATGCCTATATTCATGAGCATTGCCTTAGATATCGTCATAACTTTGCGCTTTTCTATCAATTGCTCAACAGTAATTCGCTTACCTACCGTATGCTTTCTTAGAGAGAGAAGCCTCTATTGAAACCTATGGCCCCCGGGAATATTTTCCATCATATTATTTTCAGATCTATGAAACTAAAAATCCAAAAAATCCTTGCTGCAATTTTTTTATATTTACTTTATTTTATTATTTACTCATCCTTTAAACCTATCTCTATCAGATCTCACTCTTGCAAGTGACCGTGAAGGGATTGACAACCCCTTTTTTGCGTTGTGTGCAAGTGTTTGTTAGTTTGTGCAGGTGCATATATTGGGGACTTGCTTGTGCCTCCTACTGGATTGATACCTTGGTTCTTAATCAAGGGAATACTTATCTCTACTTTGTTGCATCAGACTTTCCTCTTCAAAGGAAAAATCAACGCAAGCTCAAGAGTAGTGGGAAGAATTTCTGGCGCCGTTGCCGGGGAGGTTCTATATCAAGCCTACCAAGTACATATCATAAAATCTCATCTCTTGCACTTACATTATTTGCCATTTGCCTCTCGTTTTCCTCTCCCCCACTTCTAAAACATTTTCAAAAATCACAAAAATATTTGCCCTTTCTTTCGCCCTCTTTCCATTCGTATTTTCGTTTGGTTTTTGTGTGATTGTGTGCTAGATTGCTTGCTTTGTCACGATGTGTCAAGAAAATACCAAGTTGTGTGACTTTTCCCATAGTAATAATAATGATTTTATTAGTACTCTGATTGCTCCCGCCACTAGTGTGGAATCTTATGAAATTAATGCCGATTTTTTGAATTTGTTATGAAAGAACAATTTTTTGGTAGTCCTAATGAAGATGCTGCATCCCATCTAAATACTTTCGTTGTGTTGTGTGATATGCAAAAGAAAAAAGATGCGGATAATGATATTGTTAAATTGAAGCTATTTCTGTTGTCCCTACGAGATCGTGCTAAAACTTGGTTTTCATCTTTGCCTAAAAATAGTATTGATTCATGGAATAAGTGTAAAGATGCTTTGATTTCCAAGTATTTTCCTCCTGCTAAGATCATCACCCTTAGGAATGATATAATGAATTTTAAGCAACTTGTTCATGAGCATGTTGCACAATCTTGGGAGAGGATGAAATTGATGATATGAAATTTCCCTACTCATGGTTTAAGTTTATGGATGATCATACACATTTTTTATGCCGGATTGAATTATGCATCTAGAAATCTTTTAGATTCCGCCCCTTGAGGTACTTTTATGGAAATCACATTAGGAGAACCTACTAAACTCCTAGATACTATTATGGCAAATTACTCTCAATGGCATACCAAAAGATCTTCTACTAGTAAAAAAGTGCATGCGGTTGAAGAAATTAATCCTTTGAGTGGAAAGATGGATGAACTTATGAAATTTATTGCTAGTAAGAGTGATCCTATTGATCCTAATTATATGCCTTTGTCCACTTTGATTGAGAATAATAATGAATCTATGGATGAGAATTTTGTTGGTTGGAGCAATTTTGGTAATAACGTGTATAGAGCCAATTTCAACCCTAGGTCGTTTCCTAGTAATTCCTCTAATAATTATGGTAATCCTACAACAATTATTATGCTCAAAAGATTTTCAATGCTATGGTTGAAAAAAATTGCTTAAGATCAATGATTTGGCTAGGAATGTTGATAGAATTTCTCATGAGATTGATTCTTTGAAGATTAAATCTATGCCACCCAAGATTGATATTAATGAATCTCTAAAATATATTCAAGTTTCTATTAATGAAAGTAGAGAAAGAACCGCTAGGATGCGTGCTAAGAGAGATTGGTTTGTAAAAGCATGTTCTTCCAGCTTTTGTGATAAGAATGATGAAGATCTTAAAGTGATTGGTGTGACTCCTATTAAATCTTTGCTTGCTAATATAAAATTTGATAAATATGGGACTAGAGATGAGTCGGCTTTAGCTAGAAGGTGTCCCAATAATTTGGAGGGTGAAGATCTTAATGAATTTTTTTGATAAAAGCGGGATTGGCGAGGTCAAAACTTTAGGTTGCGATGAACCCAATCTTTTGGATTTCAAGGGCTTTAATTATGATAATTGTTCTTTAATAGATTGTATTTTCTTGTTGCAATCCATGCTAAATTCAACTCATGCTTGCAATAAAAATAAGGCTTTTAGTAAACATATCATTGATGCTATGATGAAATCGTTTGAAGAAAAACTTGAGTTGGAAGTTTCAGTCCCTAGAAAGCATTATGATGAACGGGAACCTACTTGTCGGTGTACTAAAGTAGGGGTACCTTAGTACCCCGAACTTGTGCATGGGCAGTAGTAGCGTCCCGCGGCAAGGCTTGCCAGGGGAGCGACAAGAGTCTCCACGGCCCTTTTTGGGCCGGACGAAGGCCAAGTGATCGAGCCAAGAAGACCAAGCCCCGGCAAGAGGAGCTTGTCGGGCCAAGAAGGCGAGGTCCGGCAAGAGGAGCTTGCCGGGCCAAGGCGACAAGCCCCCGGCAAGAGGAGCTTGCCGGGACGACTAAGCCGAAGCACCAAGGCCCTGGCGGGGGGAGCTCGCCGGGACGGCCAAACCAAGGCACCCCAAGAGAAGCCCGCCGCGGCGCGCCGCGCGCCCCGGCAAGGCCTAACGAGCGGCAAGCTCTCAGGTGCGGCAAGACAACCACCGCGGCAAGCCACTTGCCGCGGCGAACCACCACCTCAGGCGTGCGCTCCAGCTCACCTGCCCACGCGTCACTCTGGAGCTTCCCCAGAGACACGTGGCGGGGCGCCGCGCAACCTAGGGCGTGCACGTGGCATGCAACGTTGGCAGAGTCGCCCCCGTGGCAAGCGGAGGCGCCCCTAACGGTCCGCCTCGGCACTGTTCAGGCGATCGAGACGGGCATTTAATGCCTTTGTCCCCCGCCGTCAGAGTTAGGTGCGATAACACTGTGCGTCCACTGTTCGCACAGTTCCTTGCCATTTCTACCCTCACCTGCGTCGCTACCTGTGGGAAACCCCTTTGCATATAAAAGGAGGCCCATGCGCACGTAGGGGAGGGGAGGGAGGGAAGGAAAAAAAGGATCCAGACCGGAAGAAGGACAACCAGTAGACCCTCGTCTACGTCCAGCTCCAACTTACTGTAGCTTCTTGCGCTCCAGAGCAAGAACTCTAATCAACCAGACAAGCAGCAGTAGGGTTTTACGCATCCATGCGGCCCGAAGCTGGGTAAAATCGTTGTGTGTGTGTGTCGCCTCGATCTGCTCTTTGTGCAACCTCCGCCCCCCGCCGAACCGACAAGGGGCTCCGTCCCCATAGGTGCTCGTGGAGGCCGATATCCCCCGACACTACTATTAAGATTAAAATTAAAGATTATGAGTGTAATTATTTGTGTGATTTGGGTGCTAGTGTTTCCATGATTCCGAAAATTTTATGTGATGTGTTAGGTTTCCGTGAATTTGATGATTGTTCCTTAAATTTGCATCTTGCGGATTCCACTATTAAGAAACCTATGGGAAGAATTAATGATGTTCTTATTGTTGCAAATAGGAATTATGTACCCGTAGATTTTCATTGTTCTTGATAAAGATTGCAATCCTACATGTCCTATTATTATTGGTAGACCTTTCCTTGGAACGATTGGTGCAATTATTGATATGAAAGAAGGAAACATTAGATTTCAATTTCCTCTAAGGAAGGGCATGGAACAATTTCCAAGAAAAATAGTTAAATTGCCATATGAATCTATTATCAGGGCTACTTATCTATTTAATACCAAAGATGACAATACCTAGATCTATGCATTATGACTAGCTAGGGGCGTTAAACAATAACGCTTGTTGGGAGGCAACCCAATTTAATTTTGTGTTTTTTGTTTTTGCTACTGTTCTTGAATAAATACACATTTTACTTCTGTAGAAATTATGTTTTAGTGTTTTTATTTAGTTTTGTGCCAAGTAAGACCTTTGGTATGGTCCATGTTAATAGTTGATTTGATCTTGCTGAAAAACAGAAACTTTTGCATCCAGTAGAAGAAATGTTAGAAATCACAGAAGCATGATAAATTTTGAAGTTTTACACAAGATTGATATACAAATTTCATAGGTTTTCCTAAATTTTCAGAATTTTTGGAGTTCCATAAGTATACGAAGTTTCCAGATTACTACAGACTGTTTCGTTTTTCACAGATTATGTTTTCTATGTGTTGTTTGCTTATTTTGATGAATCTATGGGTTGTATCGGGGGGTATGTGTTACTTCTTGAGATCGCGTTGGTTTTTTCCTTGAAGAGGAAAGGGTGATGCGGCAAAGTGGAGATAAGTATTTCCCTAAGTTAGAGAACCAAGGTATCAATCCAGTAGGAGACAACGCATAAATCACCAATACCTGCACAAACAATCAAACACTTGCACCAACGCGATAAATGGGTTGTCAATCCCTTCACGGTCACTTGCAAAGGTGAAATCAGATAGAGATAGATAAAACTAAACAAAAGGATAAAGTAAATATTTTTGGATTTTTGGTTTATGGATCGGAAAGTAAAAGATTGCAAAATAGTAGATCGGAAACTTATTTGATGGAAAATAGACCCGGGGGCCATAGGTTTCACTAGAAGCTTCTCTCAAGATAGCAAATAATATGGTGGGTGAATAAATTACCGTCGAGCAATTGATAGAAAAGCACAAAGTTATGACGATATCCAAGGCAATGATTATGTAATATAGGTATCACGTCTGTGTCAAGTAGACTGACCCCTGCCTGCATCTACTACTATAACTCCAAACATCGACCGACTCCGGCCTGCATCTAGAGTATTAAGTTCATGAAGAACAAAGTAACGCTTTAAGTAGGATGACATGATGTAGAGGAATAAACTCAAGCAATATGATGTAAAACCCACCTTTTATCCTCAATGGCAACAATACAGTACGTGCCTCGCTGCCCCTACTATCACTGGGAGAGGACACGCAAGATTGAACCCAACGCTAAGCACTTCTCCCATTGCAAGAAAAAAAATCTAGTTGGCCAAACCAAACCTATAGTTCGAAGAGAATTACAAAGATATCAAATAATGCATAAAAGAATTCAGAGAAGATTCAAATAATATTCATAGATAACCTGATCATAAATCCACAATTCATCAGATCTCGACAAACACACCATAAAAGAAGATTACATCGGATAGATCTCCAAGAACATCAAGGAGAACCTGGTATTGAGAATCAAAGAGAGAGAAGAAGCCATCTAGCAACTAGCTATGGACTCGTAGGTCTGAGGTAAACTACTCACGCTTCAATGGAACAACAATAGAGTTGATGTAGAAGCCCTCCGTGATCAAATCCCCCTGCGGCAAGATGCCGGAAAAGGCCCCAAGATGGGATCTCACGGGAACAGAAGGTTGCGGTGGTGGAAAAGTGTTAACGTGGATACTTCTGGTGGTTTGGGAACATATGTGAATATATAGGAGGAAGTTCTAGGTCAGGGGGTCACCGAGGGGCCCACAAGGTAGGGGGCGCGCCCTACCCCCTGGGCGCGCCCTCCACCCTTTTGGACGCCCCGTGGCCCTTCTGACTTGCACTCCAAGTCTCCTGGTGTCTTCTCGTCCAAGAAAAATCATCACGAAGGTTCTATTCCATTTGGACTCCGTTTGGTATTCCTTTTCTGCGAAGCTCAAAAACAAGGGAAAAACAGAACTGGCACTGGGCTCTAGGTTAATAAGTTAGTCCCAAAACTAAAAATAGCATATTAATGCATATAAAACATCCAAAACAGATAATATAATAGCATGGAACAATAAAAATTTATAGATACGTTGGAGACGTATCAAGCATACCCAGGCTTAATTCCTGCTCATCCTCGAGTAGGTAAATGATAAAAACAGAATTTTTGTTGTGGAATGCTACCTAACATATTTATCCATGTAATTTTTCTTTATTGTGGCATTAATGTTCAGATCCATAAGATTCAAAACAAAAGTTTAATATTGACATAAAAACAATAATACTTCAAGCATACTAACAAGGCAATTATGTCTTCTCAAAATAACATGGCCAAAGAAAGCTTATCCCTACAAAATCATATAGTCTGGCTATGCTCCATCCTCATCACACAAAATATTCAAATCATGCACAACCCCGATGACAAGCCAAGCAATTGTTTCATACTTTTGATGTTCCCAAACCTTTTCAGCTTTCACGCAAGACATGAGCGTGAGCCATGGACATAGCACTACAGGTGGAATAGAATATGGTGGTTGTGGAGAAGACAAAAAAGAGGGTGATAGTCTCACATCAACTAGGCGTATCAACGGGCTATGGAGATGCCCATCAATAGATATCCATGTGAGTGAGTAGGGATTGCCATGCAACGGATGCACTAGACCTATAACTTGATGAAAGCTCAAAGGAAAACTAAGTGGTTCTGCATCCAACTTGCTTGCTCATGAAGACCTAGGACAATTTGAGGAAGCCCGTCGTTGGAATATACAAGCCAAGTTCTATAATGAAAAATCCCAGTAGTATATGAAAGTAACAACATAGGAGACTCTCTATCATGATGATCATGGTGCTACTTTGAAGCACAAGTGTGGAAAAAGGATAGTAACATTGCCCCTTCTCTCTTTTTCTCTCATGTTTCCTTTTTTTGTTTGTCTTCTTTGGCCTCTGTCGGTGTCAAAACCGGCAGATCTCGGGTAGGGGGTCCCAAACTATGCGTCTAGGCGGATGGTAACAGGAGACAAGGGACACGATGTTTTTACCCAGGTTCGGGCCCTCTCGATGGAGGTAAAACCCTACTCCTGCTTGATTAATATTGATGATATGGGTAGTAAAAGAGTAGATCTACCACGAGATCAGAGAGGCTAAACACTAGAAGCTAGCCTATGGTATGATTGTTGTTATTGTGTCCTACGGACTAAACCCTCCGGCTTATATAGACATCGGAGGGGGCTAGGGTTACATAGAGTCGGTTACAAGGAAGGAGATCTACATATCCGTATTGCCAAGCTTGCCTTCCACTCCAAGGAGAGTCCCATCCGGACACGGAACGAAGTCTTCAATCTTGTATCTTCATAGTCCAACAGTCCGGCCAAAGGTTATAGTCCGGCTGTCCGGACACCCCCTAATCTAGGACTCCCTCAGTAGCCCCTGAACCAGGCTTCAATGACGATGAGTCCGGCGCACAGATTGTCTTCGGCATTACAAGGCGGGTTCCTCCTCCGAATACTTCATAGAAGATTTTGAACACAAGGATCGTGTCCAGCTCTGCAAAACAGTTCCACATACCACCGTAGAGAGAATAGCATTTCCACAAATCTAATCTGCTGACATATCCTACAATGTGATATCACACCACGGCCAAGCCATTATACGAACCATTTTTTACAGCCAATCTCAGCACATTTTGCGAGGCGGTTTCCCCGGCATGTCTTGTCAAAGCAGATATCGTGTCCCCTTATCGCGGGATTCTCATCAATACGGATGTGGGTAACCCAACCGCGCCATCAATTACGGTGCTTGGGGGGTGAGCGGGTTTTACCAGGCTGGTGGGGACGCATAGTTTCGTCCGTCCATATAAAGGGACAAGGGTTCACCTTTTTCCATCCACGCCTTCTTCCTCCTTTGCCCATCCATTCTCGCACACTCGAGCTCCAGCGCCAAAGTCCACATTTCCTTCCTCAACCTTCTCCAACCATGTCCGGAGCGGGAGGCAAGTGGATGGTCTCCTCCGTCACGGAGGGACACATCAAGAAACTGAGGGGAGCCGGATACTTGTCTACGGACATCACGCATTGGCTCCCAAATGTGGGGCAGTTCATCCCGACCCCAGGCCCCATGAGAGGGTAGTGTTTCTCACCCATTTCCTCCGCGGACTGGGCTTCCCTCTCCACCCATTCGTCCGGGGGCTCATGTTCTACTACGGCCTGGACTTCCATGATCTGGCCCCGAACTTCATCCTCAACATCTCGGCGTTTACCGTCGTGTGTGAGGCCTTCCTCCGCATCAGGCCCCACTTCGGCCTATGGCTGAAGACTTTTAGTGTCAAACCGAAAGTGGTGCGCGGCCAGCAGGCGGAATGCGGAGGCACCATGGTGGGCAAGATGCCCAACGCCACATGGCTCGAGTGCTCCTACGTGGAGACCATAAAGGGGTGGCAATCGGGGTGGTTCTACATCACCGAGCTGCGTGACCCCAAATGGGTAGCGGCCCCCAAGTTCCGATCCAGAATCCCCATGCGGCTCACCTCCTGGAAAGAGAAGGGCCTGCCCTGGGGTAGTCCGGGAGAGCTGACCGGACTCCAAACCTGTGTCCAGAACATGATGAGCAAGAAGCTCAAGCTTGTCAATATAGTCCAGGTCATGCTCATCCGCCGGATCCTTCCGTGTCAAGGATGGGCATTAAATTTGTGGGAGTTCGACCCAGCCCAGCACCAGACTCTGAGCGATCTCTTCGACACAACACACGAGGATGCTTGGAAGGTGCTTTTTAAGGGTGCCGAGGTTCCTCCTCCCCTTACCGAGGATCATGGATTCAGCGCGAAGCGCCAAGCCAGCGCAGTAAGCTGTTTTACCTCCCATAGGGTATTCATTTTTCATAGTTTAATCATATGCGGGGGCTAAGCCCCCATACCTTTGACAGGACTGGCAGGAGACGGCCGGACAGATAGACTATCCTACTCCTTTGCCCGAAGGCCCAGCAGACGCTCGCTTGGCGGAGCTGCTGGTTCCGGCACCTTACGTGGTGCCGGAGAAGAAGGCCAAGAAGAAGGCCACGGGAACCCGAAAGAGTTCCCGGCGCCCGGTGGTGTCGGACTCATCGTCCGATGACTCCAAGGTGCACTCCTCCCATGAAGATGAGGAGGAGGAAAAAGAGGTTTCTTCCCCTCCAGCAGGGGGAGAAAAGAAAAGGAAGGCCGCCCCAACTGGGGAGGCCGGAGGGTCCAAGAAGGGAAGAACCCTTCCTCCGGACTACTCCTCCAACGCCGCCGACAGCGAAGACGAGTGGCCGCCCAGGGCCAAGCCCCTGGCTAAGTCGTAAGTATTCGGACACCAGAGTGACTCATAGCGTTCCTTTATTGCACAGCTTCTCCTAATGCCAAATATAATCCTGCAGTCCGCCCCGAGCCCGAGTCGACATATCGTCGAGTGGTTCCTTGGATTCGTCAGATATGAATAGCTATTCACTTCCGACCGCCTCCTCCCCTCACTCTATGGACAACGCCGAGGTATTGTCTCAAGGGGTTCCAAACCGAAGGGAGGCAGTCCTGGGGGCGCCCCAAGGCAACATCCCGGACTCCAGGCGCAAGGGGAGCAAGGCTCCCAAGGGCTCCTAGTTTGGCCCTCAGCCGAACATCGTGCCGGAACCTACAATGGTTCTGGACTCTGGTAGGCGGCCCCCCGCTAAGGAGCGCAAGCCTTCCGAGCCGGCGACCTCCATCCAACCGGAGGCACCGGATAATTTCCTGGAGGTGCTTAATGGCGCCTCCATCGACGAGGAGCACCTCACTAATATGAGTGCAGTGATCCAGAAAGTTTAGTCCACCAAGATCAGGCTGACTGAAGCTTGTGCCAGCCTTCTAACAGGCTTTGAGGTATATAAATAATATATGAAAATATTGCCGCATAGACAGTAGCCGAATAGAGGATCTAATAATATTCACAGGAGTCTAACATAATTATGTCGATATGCGTATGCAGGCTTCGCTGCTGACCTCTGCCACACTGACTGCGGAGGTTGATGCGCTGAAGTAGAACCTCGAGCGGTCCGAGAAAGAGCTCGGCCTTGCCAAGAAGCAGCTCGAGGAGAACCAAGGTACGTAATGCCTTGTCTATGTGTGTATATAAAAAAGATGCTGTTGCAAAAATGATAGGATCATTATTGATGTGCTAGGGGCCACGACCGAGGTGGCGACCCTGAAGCAAGCACTGTCCGAGGCCGAAAACAAAGCAGCCACGGAGTGCAGTGAGCGGGGGAAGCAAGAGGCGCGGGTTGCTGAGGTGCAGCAAGAGCTCCAGGCTCTCATAAAAAAGCATGAGAGTTTGGAGCTTGACTCGAAGACGCGAGATTCTGAGTTCGATGCGGCCCTCGAAAGCACCAAGTCTGCCAAGGCCGAAGCCCAAAAAGCCCTCCAAGAAATTGAGGCGATGAAGAAGATAGCGGCGGTTAAGGCATTCATTATGCAAAGCGAGCATGTGAAAGTGAACTACTTGTTACTTACCCGAGTCCGGAGCTCTCCAAGAGCATTCGTAGATTTGCCCCGCAGCATGTCCGATGTCGCAACCTACTACCGGGACGAGGAAGGGAGCTCGACGGAGAAGGTTGGTCTCAGTATGCTGAGACCGGACACCCGGTGCCCTTGAGTGACCAGCTGAAGCAACTGGTCGAGCTCCATAAGGTGGCCGAACAGGCCATGAAGGGTCTTATAGTCCGGCTGTGGCCTGGAGAGGCCATGCCTGGGAGCTACTTCGGGCTGGTGAGGCGGTTGGCGGATGCCTGTCCGTGGCTTGAAGTCATCAAGCGCTCCGTCTGCATCGAGGGCGCCCGCGGGGCCCTTGCCCGCGTGAAAGTACACTGGGGCAAAATGGACGTGGAGCGGCTGGTGAAGGATGGACCACCGCAGGGCAAGGAGCATCGCCACCCCAAGATGTACTATGAGGGCGTCCTGAAGGGTGCCCGCCTTGTGGCGGATGAGTGTTCCAAGGATGTAATATTTGAGTAAAGTCGCTCGTGTGATCCTGTACGCTGAAAACTTGTTCATATGCGCTATGCAACGCTTGTTTGAATTTAAAACATTACCTTCTAAATGGCCGTTTATTAAATCTGAGAGATGGCGAGTCATCGGCTTCTGCCCCCATGGCACGAGTGCTGGGGTGTTCGGGATAAACCTGAGCACTCTTTTTCCCATTGTTGGGTCCTTCGAGGGAGGTGCTCAGCACAACGAACAAGGCAATCGGACTATAATGCGTTATCACTCTCACTTAGCCAGAGAATTCTATAATTTTAAATTTTGGCAAAGCCCCTAGTGTTCGAAAGACCGAGTTCGGGGCGCTATACACGCCTAGGCCAGACAAAGCCGACTCCTAGCCCTAAGCGGCATAAGTCTTTAGGGACTCGAAACCTCTCGAACAGCGACCAGCTCTCGCCCTATCATGACAGTCAGATTTAGCTTTCTCTACTGAGGTGCTTAGCCCAGCTGAACCAGGGCACAATCGCAATAGTTCTCTCAGTGCTACCTTAGCCGATATAGCGGAACGTAAGGTACCAAAACATGGGAGCCGGGCAAACCCAACTATTAACCAAAGACATGATTCGGAGCTAATGCATATAATGCTATAAGTTCGGAGTGCCGCACTTGTGAAAGTGTTCGGACTCCTCACGCCGTATTATGGGGTGCTTGAGCCCCTGGCGTATTAGCCGTACCAAAGTGTACGGGTGCTGAATGTCATGAATGAACATATATACATAAAAAGGAATGAATAGAAAATGCAATAATAGACTGAAGCTAAGCATTGTTTATTCGAAAAAGGTGCATGAAAAGCAGAACGATACAAATAGTGCGATGAGCAAGAGATGGGACTATTTGACATGTCCCCTCCAGGGGCGAACTGCGGAATGGTATTTAAAACTGGTATTTTGCTCGTTATAGAGACCACCTGGGAATTCCACAGTGTGAAGTAGCTTTCTGACTCCTTGGTTATTGTATCGTGTGTTTGGCAATTGTACTGCTGAACAGGTCTTCCGGAGAGTAAAGTCCTGAAAGTAAGAAAAAATGATAAAGTCGGGAGCCCCTAGTGCGGTTGAGCCGCATTTTGGGGCGTGCCGTGGTCGTGCCCCTCCCCCTGTGCCCATGGTATTTTCAGAGCATAATTATGTACGTGTGGCACGGATTTCACTGTTTCGCTAGGGCTGGGGTTGGGGCCGCATTGCTACGCTTGCTCAGAACGTGCCAGGTGGTCTTGTTGTAGGTTACTCTGAGCGCGCTTGACGGTGTCCAGGCGTTTTATCGCCGGACTGGAGAATTGCCTTGAGAGGCTGCTTTGTACTTCTGCTGCGACAGCCGCCGTGTGCTCCTCCGTTCGGAGAGAGCGTTCGATGTTTCCATTGACTGTGATGACTCCCCGAGGTCCTGGCATCTTGAGCTTGAGGTATGCATAGTGCGGAACCGCATTGAACTTTGCAAATGCGGTTCGGCCGAGCAGTGCGTGATAGCCACTGCAGAACGGGACTATATCGAAGATTAACTCCTTGCTTCGGAAATTATCCGGGGATCCGCAGACCACTTCTAGTGTGACTGAGCCTGTGCAATGGGCCTCTACACCTGGTATGATGCCCTTAAAGGACGTTTTTGTGGGTTTAATCCTTGAGGGATCTATGCCCATTTTGCGCATTGTGTCCTGATAAAGCAGGTTCAGGCTGCTGCCGCCGTCCATAAGGACTCGAGTGAGGTGAAATCCGTCAATGATTGGGTCTAGAACCAATGCGGCAAATCCGCCATGGCGGATACTAGTGGGGTGGTCCCTGCAATCGAAAGTGATCGGGCAGGAGGACCATGGGTTGAACTTTGGGGCGACTGGCTCCAACGCGTATACGTCCCTTAACGCACGCTTCCGCTCCCTCTTGGGGATGTGGGTTGCGTATATCATGTTCACCGTCCGCACTTGTGGGGGGAAACCCTTCTGTCCTCTGTTGTTCGGCGGCCGAGGCTCCTCTTCGTCGTTGCTATGTAGCCCCTTGTCTTTGTTTTCGGCATTTAACTTGCCGGCCTGCTTGAACACCCAACAATCCTTGTTGGTGTGGTTGGCTGGCTTTTCGGGGGTGCCATGTATCTGACATGAGGGATCGATTATACGGTCCAAGCTGGACGGGCCCGGAGTGCTTCTTTTGAATGGCTTTTTCCGCTGACCGGGCTTAGAGCCTCTGAATCCGGCATTAACTGCCATATCCTCAGCATTGTCGTGTTAATGCGGCGCTTGTGCTTGTTGCGACATGACCTGCCATTGATGTCCTTGGTATCCGAATTACTAGGGCTCTTTGACATGTTATTGCTGCGAGCCAGCCAGCTGTCTTCTACTGCGCAAAAGCGGGTCAAGAGTGTCGTGAGGGCTGCCACGGATTTTAGCTTTTCCTGTCCAAGGTGCTGGGCAAGCCACTCGTCGCGGATGTTATGCTTGAAAGCCGCTAGGGCCTCTGCATCCGGACTGTCGACGATTTGATTTTTCTTGGTTAGGAACCGTGTCCAGAATTGCTTGGCTGATTCCTCTGGCTGTTGAATTATGTGGCTCAGGTCGTCGGCGTCTGGTGGTCGCATGTAGGTGCCCTGGAAGTTGTCGAGGAATGTGGCTTCCAGGTCTTCCCAACAACCAATGGACTCTGCTGGCAAGTTGTTGAACCAATGCCGAGCTGGTCCTTTAAGCTTGAGTGGGAGGTATTTGATGGCGTGTAGATCGTCGCCACGGGCCATGTGGATACGAAGGAGATAGTCCTCAATCCATACCGCAGGATCTGTCATACCATCGTATGGTTCAATATTCACGGGTTTGAAACCCTCTGGGATTTGATGATCCATTACTTCATCTGTGAAGCATAACGGGTGTGCGACGCCTCTGTACTGGGCTATATCACGATGTAGCTCAAATGAGTTTTGTCTGCTGTGTTCGGCCCGGCCGGATTTACTTTTACTGTATCTGGCGTGACGGTTATCGTCTCGTGCAGTGGGGCGCCCACGCGATTCGTAGATCGATCTTGTCTGCTTTGCTTTGTCCTCCAATATATCTCGCAGGTCTAGCGCGTGTCCCCGTGCCTTGGTATGTTTTGAATGACGTCGGGGTGCGGCTTGTGCTGTGGGCCGAGAGGCCTCTCTGTCGCGGCCACGAGGTGGCCAGTCAGCCGCGCCATACGCTGGAGATGTAGGTTTAGATGCTTCCTCCTCTAATCGGGGTAGCAGCCTGCGGTTTGGGTAGCTCTTGGAGGGGCGTTCGAGTTCGTATCCCTCGGCCACAAGGACTTCAGTCCATCTGTCAGCTAGCAAGTCTTGATCATCTCTAAGCTGCTGCTGCTTCTTCTTAAGGCTATTTTCCGTGGCTATAAGCCGGCGCTTGAAGCGCTCTTGCTCAACGGGATCCTCAGGCACGACAAATTCGTCGTCGTCGAGGCTTGCCTCGTCTTCGGAGGGAGGCATGTAATTGTCATCCTCTTCCTCTCTGTCCGCCGCTCTCTCATGGGGGTTGGCTTCTCCATCCTCCTGCGCTGAATCTTGCTGGAGGGGGTTGTCTTAGGCACTGTCCGGGGTGTTATTATCTCCTGTGCCGGAATCACCGTTTTTGCTTTGGTGAGACTTAGAGCGGCGCCGCTGACGCCGGCGCTTAGGTTGCTTCTTGGAGGGGTCATCCTCCGCTGTTCCGTCGCCATTTCATTCTTGGGTGTGTCCACCATATATATATATCATACGACGAGGTGGCTTTCCAGTGCCCTGTACGCGCTGGTTCCTGTTCGTCTCCTACATCGTCGTCCATACCGTCGATGTGTTCGGAGTCGAAGTCGAGCATGTCGGTCAAATCATCAACAGTGGCTATGAAGTGGGTGGTGGGTGGGCGTCGAATTTCTTCGTCGTCCGCATCCCAATCCCGTCGGTCATAATCCGGCCAGGACTCTCCTGACAAAGAGAGAGACTTTAGTGAATTCAGTATGTCGCCGAAGGGCGAGTGCTGAAAGATATCCGCGGCAGTGAACTCCATGAACGGCGCCCAATCAGATTCGATTGGCAGGGGCGCGGATGGTTCAGAGTCCGGAGGAGAGTCCAGCAAGGTGGAGTCACGGACCTCACGAAGGGTAGGGTTATTGTTTGGCTCGATCGCCGTTGAGGCTGCTGCCTCCGCGGCGGGGTCTATCCACCCGCCCTTGGATGGCGCAGTTGGCTCCGAATTAAAGGTCGGAGCGGATGCAGGTGCGGTCTCCAGGACACTGTTCGGCGGCAGAGCTAAATCATGCCCATCGTGACAGCGTGACGCACTTGGTCGGGGCTCGAATCCATCGAAGATCAAGTCTCCGCGGATATCGGCCGTGTAGTTCAAACTTCCAAACCTGACCTGATGGACAGGGGCGTAACTTTCAATCTGCTCCAGATGGCCAAGCGAATTGGCCCGCAGTGCAAAGCCGTTGAATACAAAGATCTGTCCGGGGAGAAAAGTCTCACCCTGGACTGCATCGCTAACAATGATTGAAGGAGCCATCAAGCCTAATTACGACGACACAGAGGAACTCTCAATGAAAGCACCAATGTCGGTGTCAAAACCGGCGGATCTCGGGTAGGGGGTCCCGAACTGTGCGTCTAGGCGGATGGTAACAGGAGACAAGGGACACGATGTTTTTACCCAGGTTCGGGCCCTCTCGATGGAGGTAAAACCCTACTCCTGCTTGATTAATATTGATGATATGGGTAGTACAAGAGTAGATCTACCACGAGATCAGTGGGGCTAAACCCTAGAAGCTAGCCTATGGTATGATTGTTGTTGTTGTGTCCTACGGACTAAACCCTCCGGCTTATATAGACACCGGAGGGGGCTAGGGTTACACAGAGTAGGTTACAAGGAAGGAGATCTACATATCCATATTGCCAAGCTTGCCTTCCACGCCAAGGAGAGTCCCATCCGGACACGGGACGAAGTCTTCAATCTTGTATCTTCATAGTCCAACAGTCCGGTCAAAGGTTATAGTCCAGCTGTCCGAACACCCCCTAATCCAGGACTCCCTCAGCCTCCCTTTTATTTTTTCCTCACATGGTACAATGCTCTAATAATGAAGATGATCACACTTTATTTACTTACAACTCAAAAATTACAACTCGATACTTAGAACAAAATATGACTATATGTGAATGCCTCCGGCAGTGTACCGGGATGTGCAATGACTCAAGAGTGACATGTATGAAAGAATTATGAAAGGTGGCCTTGCCACAAATACAATGTCAACTACATGATCATGCAAAGCAATGTGATAATGATGAAGCTTGTCATAATAAAATGGAACGGTGGATAGTTGCATGACAATAAATGGCTATGGAAATTCCATAATAGGTAGGTACGGTGGTTGTTTTGCGGAAGGTATATGGTGGGTGTATGGCACCGGTGAAAGTTGCGCGGTACTAGAAAGGCGGGCAATGGTGGAAGGGTGAGAGTGCGTATAATCCATGGACTCAACATTAGTCATACAGAACTCACATACTTATTGCAAAAATCTATTAGTCATCAAAACAAAGTACTACGCGCATGCTCCTAGGGGGATAGATTGGTAGGAAAAAGACCATCTCTCGTCCCCGACTGCCACTCATAAGGAAGACAATCAAAAAATACCTCATGCTCCAACATCGTTACATAACGGTTCACCATACATGCATGCTACAGGAATCAAAAGACTTAACACAAGTATTTCTCCAATTCACAATTACTCACTAGCATGACTCTAATATCACCATCTTTATATCTCAAAACAATCATTAGGAATCAAACTTCTCATAGTATTCAATGCAATTTATATGAAAGTTTTTATTATATCCCTCTTGGATGCCTATCATATTAGGACTAAATTCATAACCAAAGCAAATTACCACGCTGTTTAAAAAGACTCTAAAAATAATATAAATGAAGCATGAGAGTTCAATAATTTCTACAAAATAAAGCTGCCGCCGTGCTCTAAAAATATATAAGTGAAGCACTAGAGCAAAATTTCCTAGCTCAAAAGATATAAGTGAAGCACATAGAGTATTCTAATAAATCATGATTCATGCATGTCCCTCTCAAAAGGTGTGTACAGCAAGGATGATTGTGGCAAACTAAAAAGTAGACTCATATCATACAAGACGCTCCAAGCAAAACACATATCATGTGGTGAATAAAACTATAGCCTCAAGTAAAGTTACCAATAGACGAAGACGAAAGAGGGGATGCCTTCTGGGGCATCCCCAAACTTAAGCTCTTGGTTGTCCTTGAATATTACCTTGGGTGCCTTGGGCATCCCCAAGCTTAGGCTCTTGCCACTCCTTATTCCATAGTCCATCAAATCCTTACCCAAACTTGAAAACTTCAAAACAAAACTCAACAGAAAATCTCATAAGCTTCGTTAGTATAAGAAAATAAATCACCACTTTTGATACTGTTGTGAAATCATTATTAATTTATATTGGTGTAATATCTACTTTATTCCAACTTTTCCATGGTTCATACCCCCCGATACTACCCATAGATTCATCAAAATAAGCAAACAACACATAGAAAACAGAATCTGTCAAAAAAGAACAGCCCGTAGTAATCTGGATACTTCGAATACTTCTGTACCTCCAAAAATTCTGAAAATTTAGGACAACAGAGCCAATTTGTATATAAACCTTGTGTAAGAAATTCAGAATTTTATCACACTTATGTGATTTTCAAAATTATGGGACATGGCGCAAAAGTTTCTATTTTTCAGCAAGACCAAATCAACTATCACCGTAAGCTACCCCAAATGTATTACTTGGCACCAACACTAATTAAAACACCAAAACACAATTACTGAAGAGGTAATGATGTGCATTTTATTCAAGAACAATAGCAAAAAAACACAAAAATAAAATTGGGTTGCCTCCCAACAAGCGCTATTGTTTAACGCACTTAGCTAAGCATTGATAATTTTAATGATGCTCACATGAAACATAGCAATTGAAATGCGAGGAGAGCATCATGTAGCATGTGTAAAACACATCTAAGTCTAACATACTTCCTATGCATAGGCATCTTATAGGTAAAAAAATTATCAAGGCAAGCAAATCCTAGCATATGCAAAGAAGAAGAGAGAAACAATAGCAATCTCAGCACAACGAGAGGTAATTTAGTAACATGAAGATTTCCACAGCCATATTTTCCCCTCTCATAATAATTACATGTAGGATCATAATAAAATTCAACAATATATCTATCACATAAAATTTTCTCAACATGATCCATGTGCATGCAAAGTTGACACTCTTCCAAAATAGTGGGATTATCATCAAATAAAGTCATGACCTCTCCGAACCCACTTTTATCAAAACTTTAGATTTATCAATCTCCAAAGTAGTGGGGTAATTATTTCCTAAATTAGAAACTCTTCCAAAGCAACTTTCAATATTATAGCAAACATATTCATGATGAGGCTTAAATAAATTTTCAAGATCATAAGAAGCATTATCACCCCAATCATGATCATTGCAATAAGTAGTGGACATAGCAAAACTAGCATCCCCAAGCTTAGAATTTATAATAACATCATTGCAATCATGCTTTTGATTCAAGGAACTATCAAGTATGGGTGCAATAGCAACAATCTCATGTTTAACATAAGGAACTATAGCAAATTCATCTCCATAAATATTGGCATCATGGCCATAAGAATAGCAAGCATCTTGTTCATCAAGGGATATTTCAATCAAATCACCGGAATCATAATTGTCTATAGATTCATGCATATCATTATTTTCTTCCAAAGCAACGGTCATTCTCTCAATAAATTATTTGAAATAGGCATTATGAGCATAGTTTTCATAGCAATATTTAAGTATGTCCAAATTTTCAGATTTGTAGAGAGTAATATCATACTTTTCAATCAAAGAAGCAACTTCATAAGCACCTTTTAAAGCAGCAAATTCTTCAATTTGTTCGATATCATAGTAACTGTAGACACCCTTTTCATAAGAAGATAAGATTTCATTATCTTTAAACTCACATAGGTACGGAAGGTGTTTTTTAGGGTTCTTACAGCAACAAGTAAAATCACAAATTTCACAAAGATTCCAAGCATAGCATAGAAAACAATTCATTTGATTCCATAAGAGCTTACCTTTTTCAGACAAATGATGACGCACAAAATGAGCATGCTCATCTGCTACCTCTTGAGCTTGCGTTAGTTTTTCCCTTGAAGAGGAAAGGGTGATACAGCAAAGTAGCGTAAGTATTTCCCTCAGTTTTGAGAACCAAGGTATCAATCCAGTAGGAGACAACGCAACAAGCCACTGAATACCTGCACAAACAAACACCAACTTGCATCCAACACGACAAAGGGGTTGTCAATCCCTTCACGGTTACTCGCAAAGTGAGATCTGTTAGAGAAGCCTCTAGTAAAATTGGCAAGTTGATGGGAAACTAATATGTTGTAAAATAGACCCGGGGGCCATATGTTTCACTAGAGGCTTCTCTCAAGATAGAAATTATCATAGTGGGTGAACAAATTACTGCAAGTTAGGACGATATCTAAGGCAATGATCATGAATATAGGCATCATGTCCGTGTCAAGTAGACCAAAATGATTCTGCATCTACTAGAATTACTCCACATATCGACCTTTATCCAGCATGCATCTAGAGTATTAAGTTCATAAAGAATGGAGTAACGCTTTAAGCAATATGACATGATGTAGAGGAATTAACTCAAGCAATATGATGAGAACCCCATCTTTTTATCCTTGATGGCAACAATACAATACGTGCCTTGTTGCCCCTTCTATCACTGGGAAAGGACGCCGCAAGATTGAACCCAAAGCTAAGCACTTCAACCTTTGCAAGAAAAACCAATCTAGTTGGCCAAACCAAATCGATAGTTCGAAGAGACTTGCAAAGATATCAAATCATGCATATAAGAATTCAGAGAAGATTCAAATAATATTCATAGATAAGCTGATCATAAATCCACAATTCATCGGATCTCGGCAAACACACCACAAAAGAGTATTACATCGAACAGATCTCCAAGAACATCGAGGAGAACTTTGTATTGAGAATCACAGAGAGAGAGAAGAAGCCATCTAGCTACTAGCTATGGACCTGTAGGTCTAAAGTAAACTACTCACGCTTCATTGGAGAGGCAATGATGTTGATGTAGAAGCCCTCCATGATCGAATCCCCCTCTGGTAGGATGCCGGAAAAGGACCCAAGATGGGATCTCACGGGTACAGAAGATTATGGTGGTGGAAAAGTGGTTTCTTGGCTCCCCTGGATGTTTTTAGGGTATAAGAGTATATATAGGAGGAAGATCTAGTTAAGGAGGTCAACGAGGGGCCCGCAAGGTTGGGGGCACGCCCTCCACCCTTGTGGCCGCCTCGTGGCTCTTCTGACTTGCACTCCAAGTCTCCTCGGTGTCTTCTGGTCCAAGAAAAATCGTCGCGAAAGTTTTATTCCATTTGGACTCCGTTTGGTATTCCTTTTCTGCCAAACTCTAAAACAAGGAAAAAAACAGAAACTGGCACTGGTCTCTAGGTTAATATACTAGTCCCAAAAATCATATAAAATAGCATATTAATGCATATAAAACATCCAAAACAGTTAATATAATAACATGGAACAATCAAAAATTATAGATACGTTGGAGACATATCATCACCAAAAGATTTTCCGTCAACTAAACTAGTTGGGGTTTCAGCACGAGCACATATGGATCGAAGATGATCCAGGTAGAAAACTTTGAGTGGATCTATATCAATAGATTTTTAGCAAGCAAAAGATAACAAATGAGCAAAAAGGCATACGGAAAGACGAATAGAAGAAGGGCGAATAAAAAGGCAAATCTTTTCGAAAATCGTTTTAGAAGTGGGGGAGAAGAAAAGGACAGGAGAATGGTGAATAATGAATTGCAAGAGATGAGTCATACCTAGATATTCTCATAACTATGCTCAATTTTGTCAATTGCTCAACAGTAATTTGTTCACCCACCGTAAAATACTTATGCTCTTGAGAGAAGCCACTAGTGAAACCTATGGCCCCCGGGTCTATTTTCCATCATATTAATATATGAATGCCTCCGACGGTGTACCGGGATATGCAATTAATCAAGAGTGACATGTATGAAAGAATTATTAACAGTGGCTTTGCCACAAATACGATGTCAAGTACATGATCATGCTAAGAAATATCACAATGATGGAGCGTGTCATAGTAAATGAAACGGTGGTAAGTTGCATGGCAATATATCTCGGAATGGCTATGGAAATGCCATGATAGGTAGGTATGGTGGCTGTTTTGAGGAAGGTATATGGTGGGTGTATGATACCGGCGAAAAGTGTGCGGTATTAGAGAGGCTAGCAATGGTGGAAGGAAGAAAGTGCTTATAATCCGTGGACTCAACATTAGTCATAAAGAACTCATATACTTATTGCAAATATCTACAAGTTATCAAAGCAAAGTATTACGCGCATGATCCTAGGGGGATAGATTGGTAGGAAAAGACCATCGCTCGTCCCCGACCACCACTCATAATAAAGACAATCAATAAATAAATTATGCTCCGACTTCATCACATAACGGTTCACCATACGTGCATGCTACGGGAATCACAAACTTTAACACAAGTATCTCTCAAATTCACAACTACTCAACTAGCATGACTCTAATATCATTAGTCATTTTCATTGCCTTTTATTCTACTTTGCATCTTTATCGTAAAAATACCAAAAATATTATCTCATCATATCTTTCAGATCTCACTCTCGTAAGTGACCGTGTAGGGATTAACAACCCCTTATCGCGTTGGTTGCGAGGATTTATTTGTTTTGTGTAGGTGCGAGGGACTCGCGCGTAGCCTCCTACTAGATTGATACCTTGGTTCTCAAAAACCGAGGGAAATACTTACGCTACTTTGTTGCATCACCCATTCCTCTTCAAGGGAAAACCAACGCAGTGATCAAGAGGTAGCAAGAAGGATTTCTAGCGTCGTTGCCGGGGAGGTCAACGCAAAAGTCAACATACCAAGTACCCATCACAAACCCTTATCTCCCGCATTACATTATTTGCCATTTGCCTCTCGTTTTCCTCTCCCCCACTTCACCCTTGCCGTTTTATTCTCCCTCTCTTTTTCGTTCGCCTCTTTTTCGCTTGCTTCTTGTTTGCTCGTGTGTTGGATTGCTTGCTTGTCACGATGGCTCAAGATAATACCAAATTATGTGACTTTACCAATACCAACAATAATGATTTCCATAGCACTCCGATTGCTCCTCTTACCGATACTGAATCTTGTGAAATCAATGCTGCTTTGTTGAATCTTGTCATGAAAGATCAATTCGCCGGCCTTCCTAGTGAAGATATCGCTACTCATCTAAATAGCTTCGTTGATTTGTGTGATATGCAAAAGAAGAAAGATGTGGACAATGATATTGTTTAAATTGAAGCTATTTCCTTTTTCGCTTAGAGATCGTGCTAAAGCTTGGTTTTCGTCTTTGCCTAAAAATAGTATTGATTCTTGGAATAAGTGCAAAGATGCTTTTGTCTCTAAGTATTTTCCTCCCGCTAAGATCATCTCTCTTAGAAACGATATTATGAATTTTAAGCAACTTGATCATGAACACGTTGCACAAGCTTGGGAGAGGATGAAATTAATGATACGTAATTGTCCAACTCATGCTTTGAATTTGTGGATGATTATACAAAAAAATTATGTCAGATTGCATTTTGCTTCTAGAAATCTTTTAGATTCGGCCGCAGGAGGCACTTTTATGGAAATCACTTTAGGAGAAGCTACTAAATTCCTAGATAATATTATGGTTAATTATTCCCAATGGGACACTGAAAGATCCACTAATAAAAAAGTGCATGCGATAGAAGAAATTAATGTTTTGAGTGGAAAGTTGGATGAACTTATGAAATTATTTGCTACTAAGAGTGTTTCTTCTTATCCTAATGATATGTCTTTGTCTACTTTGATTGAGAATAATAATGAATCTATGGATGTGAATTTTGTTGGTAGGAATAATTTTGGTAACAACGCGTATAGAGGAAACTTTAATCCTAGGCCTTATCCTAGTAATTCCTCTAATAATTATGGTAATTCCTACAACAATTATTATGGAAATTTTAATACGATGCCCTCTGAATTTGAGACTAGTGTTAAGGAATTTATGAATTCGCAAAACAATTTCAATGCTTTGCTTGAAGAGAAATTGCTTAAAGTTGATGAATTGGCTAGGAACATTGATAGAATTTATCTTGATGTTAATTCTTTAAAACTTAGATCTATTCCTCCTAAGCATGATATCAATGAGTCTCTCAAAGCCATGAGAATTTCCATTGATGAGTGCAAAGAAAGAACCGCTAGGATGTGTGCTAAGAAAGATTGCTTTATAACAGTGTGTTCCTCTAGTTCCTATGAAAATAAAGATGAAGATCTAAAAGTTATTGATGTGTCCCCTATTAAATCTCTGTTTTGATATATGAATCTTGATAATGGTGGGACTGAATATGATCCACCTTTACCTAGAAGGCGTTCCAAAAATTTGGAGTTTTTAGATCTTGATGCTAAAATTGATAAATGTGGGATTGAAGAGATCAAAACTCTAGATGTTAATGAACCTACTATTTTGGATTTCAAGGAATTTAATTATGATAGCTTCTCTTTGATAGATTGTATTTCCTTGTTGCAATCCATGCTAAAGTCTCCTCGTGCTTATAGTCAAAATAAAGCTTTTACCAAACATATCGTTGATGCATTGAATCAATCTTATGAAGAAAAACTTGAGTTGGCAGTTTTTGTTCCTAGAAAACTTTATGATGAGTGGGAACCTACTACTAAAATTAATATTAAAGATCATGAATGCTATGCTTTGTGTGATTTGGGTGCTAGTGTTTCTACGGTTCCAAAGACTTTATGTGATTTGCTAGGTTTCCGTGATTTTGATGATTGCTCTCTAAACTTGCACCTTGCGGATTCCACTATTAAGAAACCTATGGGAAGAATTAATGATGTTCTTATTGTTTCAAATAGGAATTATGTTCCCGTAGATTTTATCGTTCTTGATATAGATTGCAATCCTTCATGTCCTATTATTCTTGGTAGGCCTTTCCTTAGAACGATTGGTGCAATTATTGATATGAAGGAAGGGAATATTAGATTCCAATTTCCGTTAAGGAAAGGCATGGAACACTTCCCTAGGAAGAAAATAAAATTACCTTATGAATCTATTATGAGAGCCACTTATGGATTGCCTACCAAAGATGGCAATACCTACATCTATCCTTGCTTTTTTGCCTAGCTAGGGGCGTTAAACGATAGCGCTTGTTGGGAGGCAACCCAATTTTATTTCTTATTTTTTTGGTTTTTGCTTCTGTTTAGGAATAAGTATTTGTTCTAGCCTCTGGTTAGATGTGTTTTTATTTTTTAATTAGTGTTTGTGCCAAGTTAAACCTATAGGATCTTCTTGGATGATAGTTATTTGATCTTGCAGAAATTTCCAGAAACTTTCTGTTCACAAAAATAATTGTTAAAAATCACCAGAAGGTGATAAAATATTGATTCCAATTGCTGCTGATAAATAAACAAATTTTCTAGATCTTACTATTTTGGTAGATTTTCAGGATTTCTAGAAGTTTGCGTTAGTTACAGATTACTACAGACTGTTCTGTTTTTGACACATTCTGTTTTTTGTGTGTTGTTTGCTTATTTTGATGAATCTATGGCTAGTAAAATAGTTTATAAACCATAGAGAAGTTGGAATACAGTAGGTTTAACACCAATATAAATAAATAATGATTTCATTACAGTACCTTTAAGTGGTCTTTTGTTTTCTTTCGCTAACGGAGCTCACGAGATTTTCTGTTGAGTTTTTTGTTGTGAAGTTTTTAAGTTTTGGGTGAAAGATTTGATGGATTATGGAACAAGGAGTGAAAAGAGATTAAGCTTGGGGATGCCAATCGCACCCCCAAGATAATATAAGGACACCAAAAATACAAAGCTTGGGGATGCCCCAGAAGGCATCCCCTCTTTCGTCTACTTCCATCGGTAACTTTACTTGGAGCTATATTTTTATTCACCACATGATATGTGTTTTGCTTGGAGCGTCTTGTATGATTTGAGTCTTTGCTTTTTAGTTTACCACAATCATCTTTGTTGTAGACACCTTTTGAGAGAGACACACATGATTCGGAAATTATTAGAATACTCTATGTGCTTCACTTATATCTTTTGACTTATATAGTTTTGCTCTAGTATATTTCACTTATATCTTTTAGAGCATGGTGGTGACTTTTGTTTTATAGAAACTATTGATCTCTCATGCTTCACTTAGATTATTTTGAGAGTATTAAAGAGCATGGTAATTTCCTTAAATAATCGTAATATGCTAGGTATACAAGATTAGTAAAAACTTTCTTATGAGTGTGTTGAATACTAAGAAAAGTTCGATGCTTGATAATTGTTTTGAGATATAAAGATGGTGATATTAGAGTCATGCTAGTTGAGTAGTTGTGAATTTGAGAGATACTTTTGTTAAAGTTTGTGATTCACGTAGCATGCACGTATGGTGAACCGTTATGTGATGAAGTCGGAGCATAATTTATTTATTGATTGTCTTCCTTATGAGTGGCGGTCGGGGACGAGCGATGGTCTTTTCCTACCAATCTATCCCCCTAGGAGCATGCGCGTAATACTTTGCTTTGATAACTTGTAGATTTTTGCAATAAGTATATGAGTTCTTTATGACTAATGTTGAGTCCATGGATTATATGCACTTTCTTCCTTCCACCAGTGCTAGACTCTCTAATACCGCGCACTTTTCGCCGGAATCATACACCCACCATATACCTTCCTCAAAACAGCCACCATACCTACCTATCATGGCATTTCCATAGCCATTCCGAGATATATTGCCATGCAACTTACCACCGTTTCGTTTATTATGACACGGTCCATCATTGTCATATTGCTTAGCATGATCATGCAGTTGACATTGTATTTGTGGCAAAGCCACCGTTCATAATTCTTTCATACATGTCACTCTTGATTCATTGCATATCTCGGTACACCGCCGGAGGCATTCATATAGAGTCATATTTTGTTCTAAGTATTGAGTTGTAATTCATGAGTTGTAAGTAAATAGAAGTGTGATGATCATCATTTTTAGAGCATTCTCCCAAGTGAGGAAAGGATGATGGAGACTATGATTCCCCCATAAGTCGGGATGAGACTCCGAACTAAAAAAAAGAGGCCATAAAAAAGGAAAAGGCCCAAATAAAAAAATGAGAGAAAAAGAGAGAAGGGACAATGTAACTATCCTTTTACCACACTTGTGCTTCAAAGTAGCACCATGATCTTCATGATAGAGAGTCTCTCATTTTGTCACTTTCATATACTAGTGGGAATTTTTCATTATAGAACTTGGCTTGTATATTCCAATGACGGGCTTCCTCCAAATGCCCTAGGTCTTCGTGAGCAAGCGAGTTGGATGCACACCCACTTAGTTTCTTTTGTTGAGCTTTCATATACTTATAGCTCTAGTGCATCCGTTGCATGGCAATCCCTACTCACTCACATTGATATCTATTAATGGGCATCTCCATAGCCCGTTGATACACCTAGTTGATGTGAGACTATCTTCTCCCTTTTAGTCTACTCCACAACCACTATTCTATTCCACATATAGTGCTATGTCCATGGCTCACGCTCATGTACTGCGTGAAGATTGAAAAAGTTTGAGAATACCAAAAGTATGAAACAATTGCTTGGCTTGTCATCGGGGTTGTGCACGATTTAAATACTTTGTGTGGTGAAGATAGAGCATAGCCAGACTATATGATTTTGTAGGGATAATTTTCTTTGGCCATGTTATTTTGAGAAGACATGATTGCTTAGTTAGTATGCCTGAAGTATTATTATTTTTTATGTCAATATTAAGCTTTTGTCTTGAATCTTTCGGATCTGAATATTCATACCACAATTAAGAATAATTATATTAAAATTATGCCTAGTAAGATTTCACATCAAAATGCTGATTTTGTCATTTACCTACTCGAGGACGAGCAGGAATTAAGGTTGGGGATGCTTGATACGTCTCCAACGTATCTATAATTTTTGATTGCTCCATGCTATATTATCTTCTGTTTTGGACATTATTGGGCTTTATTATTCACTTTTATAATATTTTTGGGACTAACCTATTAACCGGAGGCCCAGCCCAGAATTGCTGTTTTTTGCCTATTTCAGAATTTCGCAGAAAAAGAATATCAAAACGGAGTCCAAACGGAATGAAACATTCGGGAACGTGATTTTCGGAACGAACATGATCCAGAGGACTTGGACCCTACGTCAAGAAAGCAATGAGGAATCCATGAGGTAGGAGGGCGCGCCTACCCCCCAAGCGTACCCTCCACCCTCGTGGGCCCCTCATTGCTCCACCGACGTACTCCTTCCTCCTATATATACCTACGTACCCCCAAACGATCAGAACCAGAGCCAAAAACCTAATTCCACCACCGCAACCTTCTGTACCCACGAGATCCCATCTTGGGGCATGTTCCGGAGCTCCGCCGGAGGGGGCATCGATCACGGAGGGCTTCTACATGAACACCATAGCCTCTCCGATGATGTGTGAGTAGTTTACCTCATACCTTCGGGTCCATAGTTATTAGCTAGATGGCTTCTTCTCTATTTTTGGATCTCAATACAATGTTCTCCCCCTCTCTCGTGGAGATCTATTTGATGTAATCTTCTTTTGCGGTGTGTTTGTTGAGACCGATGAATTGTGGGTTTATGATGAAGTTTATCTATGAACAATATTTGAATCTTCTGAATTCTTTTATGTATGATTGGTTATCTTTGCAAGTCTCTTCGAATTATCAGTTTGGTTTGGCCTACTAGATTGATCTTTCTTGCAATGGGAGAAGTGCTTAGCTTTGGGTTCAATCTTGCGGTGTCCTTTCCCAGTGACAGTAGGGGCAGCAAGGCATGTAGTGTATTGTTGCCATCGAGGATAAAAAGATGGGGTTTTTATCATATTGCGTGAATTTATCCCTCTACATCATGTCATCTTGCTTAAAGCGTTACTCTGTTCTTATGAACTTAATACTCTAGATGCATGCTGGATAGCAGTCGATGTGTGGAGTAATAGTAGTAGATGTAGGCAGGAGTCGGTCTACTTGTCTTGGACGTGATGCCTATATACATGATCATACCTAGATATTCTCATAACTATGCTCAATTCTGTCAATTGCTCAACAGTTATTTGTTCACCCACCGTAAAATACTTATGCTCTTGAGAGAAGCCACTAGTGAAACCTATGGCCCCCGGGTCTATTTCCCATCATATTAATCTTCCAACACTTAGTCATTTTCATTGCCTTTTATTTTACTTTGCATCTTTATCATAAAAATACCAAAAATATTATCTTATCATATCTATCAGATCTCACTCTCGTAAGTGATCGTGTAGGGATTGACAACCCCTTATCGTGTTGGTTGCGAGGATTTATTTGTTTTGTGTAGGTGCGAGGGACCCGCGTGTAGCCTCCTACTGGATTGATACCTTGATTCTCAAAAACTGAGGGAAATACTTACGCTACTTTGCTGCATCATCCTTTCCTCTTCAAGGAAATCCAACGCAGTGCTCAAGAGGTAGCAAGAAGAATTTCTGGCGCCGTTGCCGGGGAGTCTACGCAAAAGTCAACATACCAAGTACCCATCACAATCCCTTATCTCCCGCATTACATTATTTGCCATTTGCCTCTCGTTTCCTCTCCCCCACTTCACCATTGCCGTTTTATTTGCCCTCTCTTTTTCGTTCGCCTTTTGTCGCTTGCCTTTTTGTTTGCTTGTGTGTTGGATTGCTTGCTTGTCATGATGGCTCAAGATGATACCAAATTATGAGGCTTTACCAATACCAATAATAATGATTTCCTTAGCACTCCGATTGCTCCTCTTACCAATACTGAATCTTGTGAAATCAATACTACTTTGTTGAATCTTGTTATGAAAGATCAATTCGCCGGCCTTCCTAGTGAAGATGCCGCTACTCATCTAAATAGCTTCGTGGATTTGTGTGATATGCAAAAGAAGAAAGAGGTTGATAATGATATTGTTAAATTGAAGCTATTTCCTTTTTCGCTTAGAGATCATGCTAAAGCTTGGTTTTCGTCTGTGCCTAAAAATAGTATTGATTCTTGGAACAAGTGCAAAGATGCTTTTGTCTCTAAGTATTTTCCTCCCGCTAAGATCATCTCTCTTAGAAACGATATTATGAATTTTAAGCAACTTGATCATGAACATGTTGCACAAGCTTGAGTCCCGCTAAGTATTTTCCTCCCGCTAAGATCATCCCGCTAAGTATTTTAACCAACGCAGTGCTCAAGAGGTAGCAAGAAGGATTTCTTGGTGGAGATTTCTTGCTACCTCTTGAGCATTGCGTTGGTTTTCCCTTGAAGAGGAAAGGGTGATGTAGCCAAGTAGCGTAAGTATTTCCCTCAGTTTTTTAGAACCAAGGTATCAATCCAGTACACGCGCAAGTCCCTCGCACCTACACAAAACAAATAAATCCTCGCAACCAACGCGATAAGGGGTTGTCAATCCCTACATGTTCACTTACAAGAGTGAGATCTGATAGATATGATAAAATAATATTTTTGGTATTTTTATGATAAAGATGCAAAGTAAAATAAAAGGCAATGAAAATGACTAAGTGCTGGAAGATTAATCTGATGGTCATAAGTATAGCCAACGTCCAACGAGATGGCTAGTGAGTAGTGACTGACAATGAGAGGTGTGGAACCTCTGGGCCATGTCGACCGTGGAGAGACGCTCTGAGGCAGACAGATGTGAGCTGTTTGTTGTACGCTTGTGGCATTCTCAAGTTTTTCTCAACCCGGGAGCTGGATGGAAAATAGACCCGGGGGCCATAGGTTTCACTAGTGGCTTCTCTCAAGAGCATAAGTATTTTACAGTAGGTGAAAAAATTACTGTTGAGCAATTGACAGAATTGAGCATAGTTATGAGAATATCTAGGTATGATCATGTATATAGGCATCACGTCCGAGACAAGTACACTGACTCCTGCCTGCATCTACTACAATTACTCCACACATCGACCGCTATCTAGCATGCATCTAGAGTATTAACGATATGCAAGGCATGGATTATGTAATACAGGCATCACGTCTGTGTCAAGTAGACCGACTCCTGCCTGCATCTACTACTATTACTCCACACATCGACTGACTCCTGCCTACATCTATAGTATTGCTACCTCTTGAGCTTGCGTTGTTTTTTGAGGAAAGGGTGATGCAACAAAGTAGCGTAAGTATTGCCCTCGGTTTTGAGAACCGAGGTATCAATCCACTGGGAGACAATGCGCAAGCCACCGAATACCTGCACAAACAAATGCCAACCATGCACCCAACGCGATAAAGGGGTTGTCAATCCCTTCATGGTTATTTGCAACGTGAGATCTGATAGAGATGGATAAACGGTAAAGTAATATTTTTGGTATTGTTGGTTTATGGAATGGAAAGTAAAAGATTGCAAACTAAGGGAACGACGACAAAATTGGCAAGTTGATGGGAAACTAATATGTTGTAAAATAGACCCGGGGGCCATAGGTTTCACTTGAGGCTTCTCTCAAGATAGAAAATATTACGGTGGGTGAACAAATTACTGCCGAGCAATTGGTAGAAAAGCGCAAAGTTATGACGATATCTAAGGCAATGATCATGAATATAGGCATCACGTCCGTGTCAAGTAGACTGAAACGATTTTGCGTCTACTACTATTACTCCACACATCGGCTGCTATCCAGCATGCATCTAGAGTATTAAGGTCATAAAGAACGGAGTAACGCTTTAAGCAAGATGACATGATGTAGATGAATTAACTCAAGCAATATGACGACAATACAATACGTGCCTTGCTGCCCCTGCTGTCACTGGGAAAGGACACGCAAGATTCAACCCAAAGCTAAGCACTTCTCCCATTGCAAGAAAAACCAATCTAGTTGGCCAAACCAAATCGATAGTTCGAAGAGACTTGCAAAGATATCAAATCAAGCATATAAGAATTCAGATTAGATTCAAATAATATTCATAGATAAGTTGATCCTAAATCCACAATTCATCGGAACTCGGCACACACGACAAAAGAGTATTACATCGAATAGATCTCCAAGAACATCGAGGAGAACTTTGTATTGAAAATCAAAGGGAGAGAAGAAGCCATCTAGCTACTAGCTATGGACCTGTAGGTCTGAAGTAAACTACTCACACTTCATCGGAGAGGCAATGGTGTTGATGTAGAAGCCCTCCGTGATGGAATCCACCTTCGGCAGGATGCCGGAAAAGGACCCAAGATGGGATCTCACGGGGATAGAAGGTTGCGGCGGTGAAAAAGTGGTTTCATGGCTCCCCTAGATGTTTTTGGGGTATAAGAGTATATATAGGAGGAAGATCTAGGTCAGGAGGTCAACGAGGGGCCCACAAGGTTGGGGGCGCGCCCTCCACCCTTGTGGCCGCCTCGTGGCTCTTCTGACTTGCGCTCCAAGTACCCTGGGTGTCTTCTGGTCCAACAAAAATCATCGCGAAAGTTTTATTCCGTTTGGTATTCCTTTCTGCGAGACTCTAAACCAAGGAAAAAACAAAAATTGGCACTAGGCTCTAGGTTAATAGGTTAGTCCCAAAAATCATATAAAATAGCATATTAATGCATATAAAACATCCAAAACACATAATATAATAGCATGGAACAATTAAAAATTATAGATACGTTGGAGACGTATCAAGCATCCCCAAGCTTAATTCCTGCTCGTCCTCGGGTAGGTAAATGATAAAAATATAATTTACGATGTGGAATGCTACCTAACATATTTATCCCTGTAATTCTCTTTATTGTGGCATGAACGTTCAGATCCGTAAGATTCAACAAAAGTTTAATATTGACATAAAAACAATAATACTTCAAGCATACTAACAAAATAATTATGTCTTGTCAAAATAACATGGCCAAAGAAAGCTTATCCCTGCAAAATCATATAGTCTCTCTATGCTCCATCTTCATCACACAAAATATTCAAACCATGCACAACCCCGATGACAAGCCAAGTGTCGGTGTACTAGAGTAGGGGTACCCTAGTATCCCGAACTTGTGCACGGGCAGTCGCAGCACCCCGCGGCAAGGCTTGTCGGGCGACCGCCAAGGCCCTCTGTGGCTCCTTTTGAGCCATTCAAGAACAAAGTATTCAAGCCAAGAAGACAAGGCCCCGGCAAGAGGAGCTTGCCGGGAAGGCCACTCAAGACACAAGACACCGGCAAGAGGAGCTTGCCGGGAAGGCCAACCAAGGCATCTCAAGGTACTTACCGCGACGCACCACGCGTCCCGGCAAGGCCCGGCGAGCGGCAAGCTTCCGGACGCGACAAGACAACGACCGCGGCAAGGCACTTTGCCGCGGCAGGCTAGCAACCACTCTGTACCCGCGCTCCAGCATACCCACCAACGTGTCGCTCTGGGACCCTTCCAGGCGTACGTGGCGGGAGGCTGTGCAGCCAGGGGTGCACTGTGGCAAGCAGCGCTGACAAGATCGCCATCGTGGCGAGCGGTGGCGTCCCTGACGGTCCCTTTTCTGCACTGTTTGGGGCGACGTAGATAGGCATTTAATGCCCTTGTCCCCTTCCATCAGGGTTAGGTAGGATACACTATACAGGTAGCTGTACCAACCGCAGCACCTTTCCATTTTTACCCTTATCTACGTTGCCACCTGTTGGAGACCCCTTGAGCATATAAAAGGAGGCCCATGCACAACGTACAGAAGGAGGACAGTAGAACGCTCACGCTCGGTCTCGTTAGCTGCTGGTGCGTACTGTAGCACTCAGCGCTCCCGAGCAAGAACTCAATACAAACCACAAAGCAGCAGTAGGAGTATTATCTCTCCGGAGAGCTCCGAAGCTGGGTAAACTGCTCGTGTGCTCTGCCTCGATCTGCTCTTCGTGCTACCTCCGCCCCCCGCCGAATCGAAAGGGGCTCGGTCCCCATAGGTGCTCGTGGATCAGTTTCCCCGACATCTTTGGCGCGCTAGGTAGGGGGCGTCGAGGTTGTGTGAACCTGATCCGGCGTTCACACGAGCAAGATCTTCATCATCTTCATCGACATGCCGCCGAAGAAGAAGGCTTCAGAGGCGGCTGCTCCGTCCGCGACAAACCCACCACCGCCGGAGCAAACGGCTGGTGGGGAAGACGCCGGCGGAAGAACGGGCGTCGACGAGGGAGCCCACGGTGCCGCCAGGTCCAAGGACAAGGCTGCGCTGCCCATCGGCGGTGTAGCCGGCTCCCACGACGACCGAGCGTCTGTAGATGCACCGCGCCCATCTCAGGAGGCGCAGAACCGGCAGCGTCGTGGTACTCACGGTACCATACGCTCGCTGGACCCAGATCGAGCTGGCGGATCTCGGGATGCTCCAGGCCAGCATGCGCGCCAAATTGCTGGCGCGAGCGAGGCACGGTCGCCTGGACGGGATATTGCTCCTTCTAACGCAGTTAGAAGTCCGAGCATATCCCGCTCCTCGCACCGTTCGCCACCGCTACCCACCACTCCAGCAGAAGCTTTGGCGCGAGCCCAACTGCTCCTAGACTTCCCTCCAACGCCAGACAAGATCGACGACTGGAGGGCCACCATTCAGAGTCTCATCAGCTTCGCCAACGGCGACACTCCACGGCAGCCGACTACATCGCAGCCGCGGCAAGTCAGCCAGGCGCGACCCGATGACGGCAAGACCAGTGGGGGTGCAACCACCGTGCACTCTCCGCCCCGAAGGCCAAGATCGCCAACTCGCCGGGTCCACCGCGACAGCGACTCCACTGCTTCATCAGATCCACGAGCTCGTCGCGATCAACGCCAAGTTCTTCACGAACGACAGCAAGAAGACGCTCGTACTCGCATCGAGCGCCAAAGAGAAGCGCGGCGTCAGTCAGACCAGCGCGCTGGTCCCACTGTCGACATGCGTGTGCCAGGGGAACCAGGCGACCTGCCGTACGCGGTAGGTTGCCCTGCGTTTACCCGTGAGCTGCGGCAAGTCCAGTGGCCCAGCATGAAGAATTTCAAGCCAGACATACCCGAGAAGTACGACGGCAAGTTGCATCCGTCGGAGTTCCTCAGCATCTACACCATCGCGGTGCAAGCTGCTGGGGGGCGCAACGACAAGATCCTTGCCAACTACTTCCCGCTGGTGCTCAAGCCCAACGTCAGGTCCTGGCTCATGCACTTGCCGGACAACTCCATATCTTCCTGGGCAGACCTATGCCATCAGTTTGTCGGCGCCTTCACAGGCGGCCACAAACCTCATGGCCAGGAGAGTGATCTTCATCCGCTTGCCCAGAAAGAAGGAGAGCCCCTGCACAAGTACATCCAGAGATTCAGCCATGTGCAACGCAACATCCCAGATGTCCACCCTGCCGCAGCCATCGGCACGTTCCATCAGAACGTGCGTAACCGCAGGATGCGGGAGGAGATGGCGATGTGCAAAATCAGAGACGTCAGTGAGCTGTATGCCCTGGCCGACAGGTGTGCACGTGCTGAGGAAGGGAGGAAACTCCCCGGAGAGAATACAGGAACAGGAGGATCTGACAGCGAGGATGCAGCCCCGGCAAAGAAAAACTGGCGGCGGAACAACAGGAAGAGGAAAGGCAAAGATGTGCTAGTTGTTGAGCAGTCCAGCAACGAAGGTGGCGCCAAGAAAGCCAAGGCCGGTAGCTTCGGCAAGGAGGTTGCTGCATGCGCCAACTGCCAGGCTGTAGCGGCCGTCGACAAGCAGGACGGCACCAACAAACAGTACTGCAAGATCCACCGCACCAAGGGCCATGATCTCCAGATCTGCAAGAAGGTCGAGCAGCTTGTCGAGCTGCAAAAGGCCGAGTACGAGCGACGCGACAAGGAGAAAGCCCAAGGAGGTGCTGGAGGATCCGGCGCGAAGCGCACCGGCCGGGGAGGACGCCGCGGCAAGGCCAAGCAGTGGCAAGGAGACAGACCTCCCCGCGGCCGCGACAAGGATGAAGATGACGACAACGACGAAGACATGGATGATGATGAAACCAGTGAGCAGGAGTTCCAGAAAGCCACAGAGGTCTTGTGCGTTGACGGCGGTGCTTCTCTGCACACTTCACACCGCCAACTCAAGCAGTGGGTGCGGGAAGTCAATGCGGCAGAACCACCCGTTGAGTCACGCAAGCTTCTTAAATGGTCCAGCACGCCTATCATCTTTGATATTGAGGACCACCCTGATCGCACAACTGCTGTCGGGTGCTTGCCGATGTTGGTCTCACCAACTATCCGCAACCTCAAAGTCACTAAGATGCTAGTTGACGGCGGGGCCGGCTTGAACCTGATCTCCTCCGCTGTGCTCCGAAAACTCCAAGTCCCTGACAGCGAGCTCGAAGAGACCGGCACATTCCAAGGAATCAACCCGGGAAGGAGCAAGCCGAAGGGGAAGATTACGCTGCCGGTGACATTTGGCAGCGAGTTGAACTTCAGGACTGAGAGGATCACTTTTGACGTTGCCGATTTTCCATTGCCTTACAATGGGATTCTCGGTCGTCCAGCGCTCGCCAAGTTCATGGCGGCCTCTCACTACGCGTACAACATGCTGAAGATGCCAGGCTCGATAAGTGTCATCTCTGTCCCTGGCGACAAGAAAGATGCTCTTATCTATGCCGACAAGATCTACCGGGAAGCAGCAGCCGCAACGGATCGGGAGACACTTGCCGCTGAAGCTCCCGGGGGGAAGAAGAAGACCAAGTCCGGCAAGAGTTCTGATGCCCACTCCGGCAAGCGCACCTCTTTGGAGTGCTGCACTACCGTCGAGGACGCACCATCGAGCTCCACCGGCAAGTGTAAGAAGACAATGGCAGCTCCGCCAGCGACCAAGAAGGTGTCCGCCAAGGAGGACGGCACTGGTGGTACTTTCACCATCAGTGCCACTCTCGACCCTAAATAGGAAAACGCGCTCATTGCTTTCCTGCGGGCGAATGTCGATGTGTTTGTGTGGCAACCGTCTGACATCCCCGGTGTTCCCAGAAAAGTAATTGAACACCACCTTACCGTCTGTCCTCATGCGCGGCCCGTCAAGCAGAAAGTCAGAAAGCAAGCAGTGGAGCGCCAAGAATTCATCGCAGAAGAGATCAAGAAGTTGGAAGCAGCAGGCCTTGTCAGAGGAGTGCTCCATCCTACGTGGTTGGCCAATCCTGTAGTCGTGCGCAAGGCAAACGGGAAATGGAGGCTTTGTATCGACTTTACCGATGTCAATAAAGCTTGTCCCAAAGACCCATTTCCCTTGCCGCGCATCGACCAGATTGCTGACTCCACGGCCGGATGTGACTTGCTTTCATTTCTTGACGCATACTCAGGATATCATCAGATCTTCATGGCAGAAGAAGATGAGGAGAAGACCGCATTCATCACTCCATGTGGCACGTACTGTTTCATACGGATGCCTTTCAGTTTGAAGAATGCTGGTTCAACATTTGCAAGAGTAGTCCATACCGCTTTTGAGCCACAAATACACAGAAATGTGGAAGCCTACATGGATGACATAGTGGTCAAGAGCAGGGACAAAGCAACTCTGATTCAAGATTTAGAAGAGACTTTTGCAAATCTGCGCAAGATCAGCCTCAAGCTCAACCCCGAGAAGTGCGTGTTTGGAGTCCCTTCCGGCAAGCTTCTCGGGTTCTTCGTGTCTTAGCGGGGAATTGAAGCCAATCCCGACAAGATCAAGGCCATTGAGCAGATTGAAGCACCGAAGCGCGTCAAGGATGTATGGAGACTTGCCGGCTGCATGGCGGCTCTCAGCAGGTTTATCTCTAAGTCTGTTGAGCGTGCCCTGTCGTTTTTCAAAATTTTGAAAAAGGCAGGTCCAATGAAATGGACTCCGGAAGCGGAGGATGCGCTGCAGGACTTGAAGAGATACCTGTCCTCCACTCCAATACTTGTCGCACCTAAGCCACAAGAGAAGTTGCTGTTGTATCTGGCGGCAACCAATCAAGTGGTTAGTGCTGCGTTAGTAGCGGAGAGGGAGGCAGATGATGAGCCAGCAACCACGGCAAGTGCATCCGGCGACAAGCAGGGGGCTTCCCCGACAAGCTCTGGTCCCGGCAAAGATGGATCTGCGCAGGCACCCGAGGAGATACAGAAGAAAATGGTGCAGCGCCCAGTCTACTTTGTCAGTTCCCTTCTGCAGGGGGCTAGGTCAAGGTACTCTGGTGTGCAGAAATTGCTTTTCGGCCTTCTCATGGCCTCGAGAAAGCTGCGCCATTACTTCCAAGCACATGAGATAACAGTTGTCACTCGTTTTCCGCTGAAGAGGATACTGCAGAATCCCGAAGCAACAGGCAGGATTGTTGAGTGGGCACTGGAACTGTCAAGATTTGGCCTCATGTTTGAGAGCACTTCAACTATCCAAAGTAGAGCATTGGCAGAACTCATAGCAGACTGGACGCCAACACCAGATGAAGAAATTCCAGAAACGAGCATCCCCGTCAAGGAAGCAAGCAAAGAGTGGCTGATGTACTTTGATGGTGCTTTCTCGCTGCAAGGCGCCGGTGCTGGCGTACTGCTTGTCGCACCCACCGGAGAGCACCTTAAGTACGTAGTCCAGATGCACTTTCCCAAGGAGCAAGCAACAAACAATACTGCAGAGTATGAAGGATTGCTTGCCGGTCTCAGGATCGCGGCAGACCTTGGGATCAAGAAGCTCATTGTCAGGGGTGACTCGCAGCTTGTCGTCCGCCAAGTGAATAAGAGTTATCAGAGTCCGTTGATGGAAGCTTACGTTGATGAAGTGAGGAAGCTAGAAGAGCACTTTGTCGGCCTACAGATGGAACATGTTCCAAGAGCTCAGAACGACATTGCCGATGGCCTGTCAAAGTGCGCAGCACTTAAGTTACCTGTGGAACCAGGAATCTTTGTGCTCAAGCTGACTCAACCGTCTGTGACGCCATCAACTGGACAGATCAAGAAGAGGAAGTTAATTTCTGGTGACTATTTTCCGGCAGAGCTTCCCGAAGCCGCCGCCAAGAAGGTCCGCAAGATCAACACCAAGAGTGCTGGGGAGCAGTCTGCTCCGGCAAACCCCAGGGTTTGTTCCGTCGAAGCAGACGCTCCCGACAAGTTTTGCTCTGGCAAGCTTGCCGGGGAACGTCAAGCTCTGGCTGAGCCGCAGTTTCTCGCCGTAGAAGCGGATGTTCCCACAGCAGCAGATGTGCCTTTAGTCCTTGTTGTCGAGCCACAAGCTCCAGCATGGGCATAGCAGATTGTCCGTTTCCTTCGGACAGGAGCACTTCCCGAAGAGCAAGAAGAAGCGGAAAGAGTAGCCCGGCAGTCAAGTATGTACCAGTTTGTCGACAGCACACTGTACAGAAGAGGACGCAACGGTGTGAAATTGAAGTGTATTCACCGGGAAGACGGACAAAATCTGTTGGCAGAGATACATGGAGGCATATGTGGTCACCACATTGGCGCCAGAGCACTTGCCGGCAAAGCATTCCGGCAAGGTTTCTTTTGGCCGACAGCCCTCCAGGATGCAACTGCACAAGTAACCAAGTGTGAAGCGTGCCAGTTTCATTCCAAGCAGATACACCAGCCAGCTCAAGCTCTCCAGACGATCCCTTTATCCTGGCCATTTTCGGTCTGGGGGCTCGACATCCTCGGCCCCTTCCCCCGAGCAGTCGGGGGCTTTGAGTACTTGTACGTCGCAATCGACAAGTTCACAAAGTGGCCAGAAGTGGAAGCAGTGAGGAAGGTGACAGCACAGTCAGCAGTCAAGTTCTTCAGGTCGATTGTTTGCCGCTTCGGGATCCCTAACAGGATCATCACCGACAACGGTACGCAATTCACGAGCCGCACCTTCATGCAGTACGTCCAAGATCTTGGCGCCAAGGTCTGCTTCGCTTCTGTTGCTCACCCCAGGAGCAACGGTCAAGCGGAGAGGGCAAATGCTGAAGTGCTGCGTGGACTCAAGACCAGGACTTTCGACAGGCTGCACAAGTGCGGAAGAAACTGGATTGAGGAGTTGCCGGTGCTTCTTTGGTCGATCAAGACGACGCCAAATCGAGCCACTGGCCAGACACCTTTCGCTCTAGTCTATGGAGCAGAGGCAGTTCTCCCCACGGAACTCATATACGGGTCACCTCGAGTGCTCGCTTGTGATGAGCTTGAGCAAGAGCAGCTGCGGGAAGATGACGCGCTGCTCCTTGAAGAGGACCGTCTTCAGGCTGCTGTACGAGCTGCTCGCTACCAGCAAGCTTTGCGCCGCTACCATAGCCGCAAAGTTAACGCCAGAAGTCTCGAGGAAGGCGGCCTTGTTCTTCGGCACGTTCAGTCCGCCAAGAATTCCAACAAGTTGACGCCGAAGTGGGAAGGCCCTTATCGGGTGAAACGAGTCACTAGGCCTGGCGTTGTCCGCCTTGAGACCGAAGATGGCATTCCGGTGAGCAACTCCTGGAACATCGAGCATCTTCGTAAGTTTTACCCCTAAGGCGCGGACCCTGTTCCGGCAACCACCTTTTGTACAAGTCTTGCCGCTGTTGCATGTAATCCTTTGTACAAAGCCAGGCGCAGACCCTGTGCATAAATAAAGCTCATGTGCTCCGCACATCTTGTCAATTTCATGCTTTTTATTTTTTGCATGAGTTATCTGACACTTTGTGCAGCGAACACCCCCGGTAAGCAATAACGAGCCATAAGGCTCCATATCATTATTTTCTCTACTTCCTTTTTTTCTCAAGGAAATGAAGGATCCTTCGCCCACAAGTTTGCCGGGGGGAAGGGGAAGATAATGGTATGGACCAGGCGTCGTTCAAGAAAGTTTCGCCTTGCCGGGAAGCAAACGACAGAAAAGCTAAGTTGCCAAAGTTTGAGCAATCAGATGTTTTTAAATTTTATAAGTTATCTTCCTTGAACAACCATGCTTTGTATGGAAAACCTATGCGCGAAGGAACCGGCTCGTGGCTAGTGGCGCCCTTACTTTGTTTCGAGTTCGCTCAATAGTTTAAGTGTGCTGCGACTAGAGTCGCGCCCTTACTTTGTTTCGAGTTCACTCAAGAACTTAAGCGAGCTGCGACTAGTTACGACAAGGTTTCTTGTCAGCAACGGCACTGCCAGCAGGCTGCTGACGTCCCGCACTCAGCGCTCGCGGCGAGGGTGCCTGCGCCGGCAAGTTCCCTAAAAGCGTAGGGCAAAAACATACAAGGGAAGGAATCAAGTAAAGGAAATAACATTGCAATCGCTGCCCAAAATAGAGTTATATTACAAAATAGCTTGTCGCGGCTCTAATAGACTGTTTTCATGACATGATCAGCAGCGACAAGACAAGAAGAAAACAGGCGGCCTAGTCCACGCGATCGCCCTCAACCCTCTTGATCCCGCTCACCTTGTCCACAATGGGTGCGACAAGGTCCTTGAGCGCCTCCAGATCAGCTTCCGCCGGCAGGGATCTGAGGACGTTGGTGAGGTTGAGACCCGGGTTGTGGAAGGCTACCTTCACTAACACCTTCTGAAGAGCTCCTACGCAGATCTTACACGACTCGTCGGCCAGCTGCTTTGGGATCCCCTCCCGGAGTCGCTGGAGGGCCGTCGCCACGCCTTTGAAGAACAGAGTGAGCTTGGCGCTGGATGGAAGGGTCTCATCGGAGGGATACCCGAGATCCTCCATCCCCAGTTGCGCCAGCTCCTTGTCGATGTCTGCGGCAGCATTCACAAGACCCTCCGTCCACTGCTCCACAGTTTCTCTAAAATCGTTCTGGGTGGCGGCAATGCTCTCCAGCAGCACCTTGTTAGCCTTGATCTCCTTCTTCAGGGGCGCCTCCTGCTCCTTGGCACCGTCCAGCGTCTTGGTCAAAGCAGCCAGCTTCATCTCAAGATCGGCGTTGGAATCCTTGGCGGCGCTAAGCTCCTTGATCTTCTCGGCGAGACGACCCTGCAGCTCGCCAAAGGTGTAGGCGTCCTTCTCGCGCTCATGCTTGAGCGCGGCAAGCTCTTCACCGCTCGCCTTGAGATCAGTCTCCAGCTGCGCCACCTTCGTCTCCAGCTCCTTCTTGGCGGCCTCGGCCGCTGCGGCAGCGTCCTTTGCTTCCTTGAGAGCTCCGCTGAGTGTTTGCTCGCGCGCAGCAAGCTCCTCCTCGTGGCTGTCCAGGCTGACCTTCAGCTGCGCCAACTCGCCCTCCCGCGCAGATAGCTCCTCAGCGGCAAGCCGCTGTTGCTCTGCAACTTCTGCCTTCTCGAGTATGAAGGCCTTCTGCGCCTCATCGAGCTGCACACGCTCCGCCGCCAGCGACCGGAGAGCTGCCTGGTTGAGACCTCGGAGCTCCTCCACGCGCTTCTCCATGTCCACCCCCGCCTTCGCTACAAGCGCTTCGCGGGACTCCAATTTGGCTTGTCGAGCGCGGTAGAGCGACACCAGCCTCCGGAGCATCCGCTCCTCCTCAGACTCGCCACTGCTGCTGCTCGGCGCATCAACCAACGTCAGCCCAGCGGAGGCGAGCACCTCTCCATCCAAGATTTCTCCTTCGACCGGCGCCCTGGAGCTTGACCCCAGGGAAGCTTGATGAAGACACCATCGCCGGCCTTCAAGTATACACCTGGCTGGGGCTCTTCGGAGCCTGACGCTGCGGCAGCGGCGGGAGGATCGGCGGTCGGTGTAGCGCCTGTCGCTCCTGCGGCCTCAGGGTCGTCAGTGCGATCGCCAGACCCCTTGTCAGCTGCTGCGGCGGCAGCCTTGGCGGCCTCTTTGCCGGCGGGATCATCAGCGCCGGCCGCTTCTTCGGTGGCGGCGGCATCATCAACAGCAACCTCGGTCTCCATCGGCTCCGCAGTAGATAGATCTGACGGCCGGAAAAGGAAGAAAAGTCAAGCAAATATCCAAAAGGAAGATCAAAAGAAGAAGAACCCAAGGGAAGTTTCGAAGCAAGAGGTTTACCTGCATCAGGCTCGGCAGTTGTGGTCTCCACCACCGGAGGACCGCTGGTGCTGTCCCTTGCCGGAGACTCCTCCCTTGCCGGAGAGCTCCCCCTTGCCGGAGAGCTCTCCCTTGTCGGAGGATCCTCCCTTGCCGGAGAACGCTCCCTTGGCGGTGTAGTTGAAGCAGATGGCAAGTCAGGGGCGGTCTCCGGGTGCTCCTGGTGGGGCTGCTCTGCTCCTACACAAACCAACAGTCAGATATCAGCAAACAAAGAGTATCCATGCGTGCCTAACAGCGGGAAGCAAATCATATACTTACGCTGGGGGCTGCGCTGGGGGCTGCTTTGAAGAACAGCTGCTGGGTCCGGCAAGTTTGTCTCAGGCGCACCCCCTGTTGACACGGTGGGATCGTCCTCGATGACAATCACCGGGACCTTGGCTCTCTTTGCCGCTCTCTGGGCCAGAGTCCTAAAAAGGAATATGTTCAGAGTAAAGCAAATGAGATACAAGACAAGACAGCAAGTATTGAAGACATACAAGTACAACAAGAATCTTACTCTTCTTCTTCCTCGTCGAAGCTGAGCGCGGAGAAGTCAAAGCCTGGCCCACCTCCGGCGCGAGGAGGCGGAGGAGTAGGATCCCTTGGCCGCTTGGCGGGGTCTGGAGCGGCGGACCGGGAGGACCCAGCTCCAGTTGCCGCTGCAGCGTGAGGTGCTTCCGCGGCAACGGAACTTGCCGCGGTGGAGCGTGTCGTGCGGCGCGGCGGGGGTTGACTCGTCCGCCGCTCCGCTACGTCCCCGGCCTTGCGAAGACGCCTTCTTGGTGGAGCCGGGGGCTCTGCTTGTGGAGCCGGGGGCTCTGCTTGCGGCAAGCTGCCCGAAGACGAAGAGGAAGAGGAGCCGATCTCCAATGAGCCGCTCGTATCCTCGGCGGGCCCGCTCGGCCCGGCGTCATGCCCGGCACGCTCTTCCTCGCCGGCAAGATCCTCTTGCTCGGCAACGCTTGCTGCCTCTGCTGCCTCTGCCTCCTCCACGGTGAACCCAAACTCGCCCACAGCTGCGGCTGCCGCCGCCTCTTCCAGCCTGGTGGCGATGCGCTTGAGCTCCTCGTCGGTGGTGTCCCGAGTGAGGCCCCTCTGCTCATCGGCGTCGATCGGCACTTCTACCAAGCCATCGAAGAACGCCCGCACGACATCATCTGCAGGCTCTATCCAGGCTGGGTCAATTCCATGCGAGTCGCACAGCAGCATCATTGCACAGATGCGGTCGAGCGAGGAGTTGTTGCACAGCGGAACGACGCCCCTCGGCAACCTGAACACTTCGGGATGCTGTGGGTCGTACTTGAGCAGCTCCTGGAGCATCGCGTTGACCTCCAGGACAGTGAAGTTGAAGTTGAGGCCCGGCCGCAGCCTCATGATATCCGCCGCGTTCTGGAACTCCCAGGCGGGTCTCCTCCTCTCCTGCAGGGAGGCGATGCGGCGGCGAAGGAAATATGCGCCAACCGCTCCGACAGTAAGCCCGGCAAGCCTGAGGCGTAAGATCCGGGCGACGGCGATCTTCAGTCTGTCGTCTTCCGGGGCCAAGCTCCTCCAATCACTGCCGCGCACTACTGGAGTTTGGCGCAGGGCGGTAAACGTCTGCGGGTTCTCCTCAACAATCAGGCACCAGTCCGCCCTCCACTCCTCCCACTTGCTGCGGAACTCTCCATCCAAATAAGCATCCTTCTTGCCGGCTTTTGAGATCCAGGCGATTCCGCCGGATAAAGGCTCTCCTTTCTCAACTCGAGGCAAAAAGAAATGGAGGAAAAGGGCTACGTTTGGATGGATTCCGACAAAGTTTTCGCAGAGATGTGCGAAAACTGCCATGGTCAGGACAGCATTGGGGGTGAAGTCAAGGAGGCGGAGCCCATAGGTGTTCATGACGTCACAGAAAAATTCAGAAAAGGGCAGGCAGAGCCCGCAGTAGAAGAACAAGGCGAAGAAAGGGTACCCAGTGGGAGCCTTTTTCCAAGCGGCGGTTGGGAGTACCTTCGTGCGCGAATGCGCTCGCGTCCCCGTCGACCAGAAGAGGTAGTAGTACTCCTTCAGCTCTTCCGCGGCAAGCCTCGGAGGGAAGATTGCCCGCTCCTTTCGCAGCGCCGCGAGCCGCTGCGCCTCGGCCGACTTCACCTTCTCGGCTTTCGGAGCCATGGCGGGAGTGGTGAGGGAGGACGACGGCGTTGGTGGTGCTGGTGGCGATGGGGGCGGAGCGCTGCTCTCTTTCGGCTTTGGGAAGAAGGGGAGTGGCGAAGATTCTCGAGGAAGGAATAGCAACGGGCAGATGGGCGAACTACCCCTGTTTCCCCTGCTTATAAGGAGGAAGGGAGCGGACGTTCCGCCTTTCCGAATAAAGAAACCACCCACGACCTCTCCCACGACGCCGCAATCGACGCGTGTCGTTCGGGGAGGGCGCGGTGGATACGGAGTAAGATACGGCGTGACCCAGGCTGCGTGTGCCCGTGCCCTATTTTGGGCCTGGCCCAACAACGCTTGGCACCGTGTATGGCCCAGGCCCGGGGGCTCCTGTCGGTGTACTAGAGTAGGGGTACCCTAGTATCCCGAACTTGTGCACGGGCAGTCGCAGCACCCCGCGGCAAGGCTTGCCGGGCGACCGCCAAGGCCCTCTGTGGCTCCTTTTGAGCCATTCAAGAACAAAGTATTCAAGCCAAGAAGACAAGGCCCCGGCAAGAGGAGCTTGCCGGGAAGGCCACTCAAGACACAAGGCCCCGGCAAGAGGAGCTTGCCAGGAAGGCCAACCAAGGCAACTCAAGGTACTTACCGCGACGCACCACGCGTCTCGGCAAGGCCCGGCGAGCGACAAGCTTTCGGACGCGACAAGACAACGACCGTGGCAAGGCACTTTGCCGCGGCAGGCTAGCAACCACTCTGTACCCGCGCTCCAGCATACCCACCAACGTGTCGCTCTGGGACCCTTCCAGGCGTATGTGGCGGGAGGCTGTGCAGCCAGGGGTGCACTGTGGCAAGCGGCGCTGACAAGATCGCCATCGTGGCGAGCGGTGGCATCCCTGACGGTCCCTTTTCTGCACTGTTTGGGGCGACGTAGATAGGAATTTAATGCCCTTGTCTCCTGCCGTCAGGGTTAGGTAGGATACACTGTACAGGTAGCTGCACCAACCGCAGCACCTTTCCATTTTTACCCTCATCTATGTTGCCACCTGTTGGAGACCCCTTGAGCATATAAAAGGAGGCCCATGCACAACATAGAGAAGGAGGACAGTAGAACGCTCACGCTCGGTCTCGTTAGCTGCTGGTGCGTACTGTAGCACTCAGCGCTCCCGAGCAAGAATTCAATAGAAACCACAAAGCAGCAGTAGGAGTATTATCTCTCCAGAGAGCTCCGAAGCTGGGTAAACTGCTCGTGTGTTCTGCCTCGATCTGCTCTTCGTGCGACCTCCGCCCCCCGCCGAACCGAAAGGGGCTCGGTCCCCATAGGTGCTCGTGGATCAGTTTGCCCGACACCAAGCAATTGTTTCATACTTTTGATGTTCTCAAACCTTTTCAACTTTCACGCAATACATGAGCGTGAGCCATGGACATAGCACTATAGGTGGAATAGAATATGGTGGTTGTCGAGAAGACAAAAGAAGGAGATAGTCTCACATCAACTAGGCGTATCAACGGGGTATGGAGATGCCCATTAAAAGATATCAATGTGAGTGAGTAGGGATTTCCATGCAACGGATGCACTAGAGCTATAAGTTTATGAAAGCTCAAATAAATAAAACTAAGTGGGTGTGCATCCAACTTGCTTGCTCATGAAGACCTAAGGCGTTTGAGGAAGCCCATCGTTGGAATATACAAGCCAAGTTCTATAATGAAAAATTCCCACTAGCATATGAAAGTGATATCATAGGAGACTCTCTATCATGAAGATCATGGTGCTACTTTGAAGCATAAGTGTGGCAAAAAGGATAGTAACATTGTCCCTTCTCTCTTTTTTCTTTTTCTGTTTTTATTTGGGCCTTCTTTCATTTTTTGGCCTCATTTTTTCTTTTTTTTTTGGCCGGAGTCTCATCCCGACTTGTGGGGGAATCATAGTCTCCATCATCCTTTCCTCACATGGGACAATGCTCTAATAATGAAGATCATCACACTTATATTTACTTACAACTCAAAAAATACAACTCGATACTTAGAACAAAATATGACTCTATGTGAATGCCTCTGGCGGTGTACCAGGATGTGCTATGAATCAAGAGTGACATGTATAAAAAATATGATGAATGGTGGCTTTGCCACAAATACGATGTCAACTACATGATCATGCACAGCAATATGACAATGATGATGCATGTCATAATAAACGGAACGGTGGAAAGTTGCGTGGAAATATATCTTAGAATGGCTATGGAAATGCCATGATAGGTAGGTATGGTGTCTATTTTGAGGAAGGATATGTGGTGGTTTTATGGTACCGGTGAAAGTTGCGCGGTACTAGAGAGGCTAGCAATGCCGGAAAGGTGAGAGTGCGTATAATCCATGGACTCAACATTATTCATAAAGAACTCATATACTTATTGCAAAATCTATTAGTCATCGAAACAAAGTGCTATGTGCATGCTCCTAGGGGGATAGATTGGTAGGAAAATACCATCGCTCGTCCCTGACCTCCAGTCATAAGGAAGATAATCAAAAAATAAATCATGCTCCGACTTCATCACATAACGGTTCACCATATGTACATGCTATGAGACTCACAAACTTTAACACAAGTATTTCTCAAATTCACAACTACTTACTAGCATGACTCTAATATTACCATCTTCATATCTCAAAACAATCATAAGGAATCAAACTTCTCATAGTATTCAATGCACTTTATATGGAAGTTTTTATTATATCCCTCTTGGATGCCTATCATATTAGGACTAATTTTAGAACCAAAGCGAATTACCATGCTATTCTAAAGAATCTCAAAATAATATAAGTGAAGTATGAGAGTTCATCAATTTCTATAAAATAAAACCGCCACTGTGCTCTAAAAAGATATAAGTGAAGTACGAGAGTTCATCAATTTCTATGAAATCAAACCACCACCATGCTCAAAAAAGATATAAGTGAAGCACTAGAGCAAAATTGCCTAGCTCAAAAGTTATAAAAGAAGCACATACAGCATTCTAATAAATCACGATTCATGCGTGTGTCTCTAAAAAGGTGTGTACAGCAAGGATGATTGTGGCGAACTAAATAAAAAAGCGAAGACTCAAATCATACAAGATGCTCCAAGAAAAACACATATCATGTGGTGAATAAAAATATAGCCTCAAGTAAAGTTACCGATAGACGAAGATGAAAGAGGGGATGCCCTCTCGGGGCATCCCCAAGCTTAGGCTTTTTGACATCCTTGAATATTACCTTTGGGTGCCTTGGGCATCCCCAAGCTTAGGCTCTTGACACTCCTTATTCCATAGTCCATCAAGTCCTTACCCAAACTTGAAAAACTCACAACACAAAACTCCAACAGAAAATCTCGTAAGCTCCGTTAGTATAAGAAAATAAATCACCACTTTTGGTACAATTGTGAACTCATTATTTATTTATATTGGTGTAATATCATTGTATTCTTTCCACGGTTCGTACCCCCTGATACTAGCCATAGATGCATCAAAATAAGCAAACAACACACAAAAAATAGAATTTGTCAAAAACAGAACAGTCTGTAGCAATCTGAATATTTCGAATACTTCTGTAACTCCAAAAATCCTGATAAAATAGGAAATCCTAGATAATTTGTTTATTAATCTTCTGCAAAAAATCACTATTTTATCACGTTCCTGCTAAAAAAGATAGTTGTTTTCGTGAGCACACAAGTTTTTGTTTGTCAGCAAGATCAAATCAACTATCAGCGTAGGCTATCCCATAGGTCTTACTTGGCACAAACACGAATTAAAACACAAAACCACATCTAACCAGAGGCTAGATGATATATTTATTGCTAAACAGGACCTAAAAAGGAAGAAGAAAAATAAAATTGGGTTGCCTCCCAACAAGCGCTATTGTTAACGTCCTTAGCTAGCCATGAAACACGAATAGATCTAAGTATTATCATCTTTGGCATGTGATCCATAAGTGGCTCTCATAATAGATTCATAAGGCAATTTAATTTTCTTTCTTGGTAAGTGTTCCATGCCTTTCCTTAAAGGAAATTGAAATCTAATATTTCCTTCTTTCATATCAATAATTGCACCAATCGTTCTAAGGAAAGGTCTACCAAGAATAATAGGACATGTAGGATTGCAATCTTTATCAAGAACAATGAAATATACGGGCACATAATTCATATTTGAAACAATAAGAACATCATTAATTCTTCCCATAGGTTTCTTAATAGTGGAATCCGCAAGATGCAAATTTAAGGAACAATCATCAAATTCACGGAAACCTAACACATCACATAAAGTTTTCGGAATCGTGGAAACACTAGCACCCAAATCACACAAAGCATAGTATTCATAATATTTAATCCTAATCTTAATAGTAGGTTCCCACTCATCATAAAGTTTTCTAGGGATAGAAACTTCCAAATTAAGATTTTCTTCATAAGACTGCATCATAGCATCAAAGATATGCTTAGTAAAAGCTTTGTTTTGATTATAAGCATGAGGAGAATTCAATATGGTTTGCAACAAGGAAATACAATCTATTAAAGATCAACAATCATAATTAAAGTCCTTGAAATCCAAGATAGTGGGTTTATTACTATCTAAAGTTTTGACCTCTCCAATCCCATTTTTATCAATTTTTGCATCAAGATCTAAAAACTCCGAATCATTGGGACACCTTCTAACTAAAGTTGACTCATCTCCAGTCCCATATTTATCAAGATTTACATTGGAAAACAAATATTCAATAGGAGTCACAATAGGAGTCACATCAATCACTTTAAGATCTTCATCATTATTTTCACGGAAACTAGAAGAACATGCTTTTATAAACCAATCTTTCTTAGCACGCATCTTAGCGGTTCTTTCTTTGCACTCATCAATGGAAATTCTCATGGATTTGAGAGACTCATTTATATCATGCTTAGGTGGAATAGATCTAAGTTTCAAAGAATCAGCATCAAGATAAATTCTATCCATGTTCCTAGCCAAATCATCAATCTTAAGCAATTTTTCTTCAATCAAGGCATTGCAATTCTTTTGCGAACTAATAAATACTTTAACACTACTCTCAAATTCAGAGGGCATCTTATTATAATTTCCATAAGAATTGTTGCAGGAATTACCATAATTATTAGAGAAATTACTAGGAAACGGCATAGGATCAAAATTACCTCTATACGCGTTATTACCAAAATTGTTCCTACCAACAAAATTCACATCCATAGATTCATTATTGTTTTCAATCAAAGTAGACAGAGGCATATCATTAGGATCAATAGGAGCACTCTTATTAGCAAATGATTTCATAAAGTCATCCATCTTTCCACTCAAAACATTTATTTCTTCAATCGCATGCACTTTTTTTACTAGTGGAAGATCTTTCAGTATGCCATTGAGAATAATTGACCATAATATTATCTAGGAGTTTAGTAGCTTATCCTAAATTAATTTCCATAAAAGTGCCTCCGGCGGCCGAATCTAAAAGATTCTAGAAGCAAAATTCAATACGGCATAATTTTTTGTATAATCATCCACAAATTCAAACCATGAGTGGGGAAATTTCTAATCATCAATTTCATCCTCTCCCAAGGTTGTGCAACATGTTCATGATCAAGTTGCTTAAAATTCATAATATCGTTCCTAATGGAGATGATCTTGGCGGGAGGAAAGTACTTGGAAACAAAAGCATCTTTACACTTATTCCATGAATCAATACTAGTTTTAGGCAAAGATGAAAACCAAGTTTTAGCACGATCCCTAAGCGAGAACAGAAATAAATTCAACTTAACAATATCACTATCCACATATTTTTTTTCTTCTGCATATCGCACAAAATCAACGTTTATTAAGATGGGATGTGGCATCTTCATTGGGAAGGACGGAAAATTGATCTTTCATAACAAGATTCAGCAAAGCACTATTAATTTCACATGATTATGCATTAGCATCGGGAGCAATCGGAGTACTAATAAAATCATTATTATTGGTGTTGGAAAAGTCACACAAATTGGTATTATCTTGAACTGTCGTGACAAAGCAAGCAATCCAACACACGAGGACACAAAAAGAAAACGAAGAAGGCAAATGGAAGAGAAGCGAAGAAAAGGCTAATCTTTTTGAAAATCATTTTAGAAGTGGGGGAGAGGAAAATTAGAGGCGAATGGCGAATAATGTAATGTGAGGGATGAGAGTTTATGATGGTTACTTGGTATGTCTTGGCTTGGCGTAGATCTCCCCGGCAACGGCGCCAGAAATCCTTCTTGCTACCTCTTGAGCTTCCACTGGTTTTTCCCTTGAAGAGGAAAGGGTGATGCAGCAAAGTAGCTGTGACGCCCGGATAATTAGCTACAGTGATCCCACGCTAATGGTGCCACGTCACCACGGTTACTGCTGCTAATCTATCGTTAGATCAAAACCGGTCCAAAATTCAAATTCAAAGTTTGGTAAATAATAAAAGTTTTCAAACATTAAAATAAAAATGTTCGTTCTGTACTAAATATTACATAGATAAATATGGTGTAGTAAACACATTTTTATAAAAGGCCTAAATAATTTAAAATGATTTAAAACAGAAAAGTAAATAAATAAAAGAAAAGAAAATACAAAAGAGAAAAACTAAACTAGCAAAAAAACAAAGAGCAAGCTCCCCCCCCCCCCCCCCGCTGGGCCAAGTGGCCCAGCTGACCTCCGCCGCCCAAACGGGCCGGCCCAACCGCACCCATAACCCCCGTTCCCCGAAACCCTAACCCACCGACACCCCCACTCCCCCCCCCACTCGCTCGCTCTCTCCCCTTTCCCCGATCCGATCTAGATCGAGGCTCGGCACCGCCCATGGCCCCCGACGTCGCTGGACCACGCTGTCGCCGCCCGGAGACGCCACCCCGCCGTCGCCTCGCCGTCCACCTCGCCGGACCACCCCGAGCATGCTGCCTCAGTCCCTACGCCCCCCGTAAGCTCCCCCTCTCCCCCGCCTCGCCCTGCACTACCAGCCGCCTCGCCTCCCCTTGCGGCATCCCCTGTCGCCGCCCCGTGTGTGCGACGCCCCGTGTCGTGCCCCTGCCCCTGCAGCGCCATCGCGTGCGTCCGCCGCCCGCCTCACCTTGCTCGGCTCCACCATGCCCTCTCTCTGCCGGCCATGTGCTCATTGTCCTCACCGGCCCCGCGGCCATGTGATCTTTACCCAGTGACCATGTCAATGTTATCTCGAAGCATGTCTGTGGTACTCCGATTTTCAACAAGAACATTGAAGCCCAATGCTAAATGTTTCCTGCTCAATTATCCAAACACCGCTGTATGGGTAATGTCATGAAATTTCTCTCCCCTTTCCTAAAGGGTTTTCTACATTATATCCTGTCATGGATATCATGCTCTGCTTGTCCTTGGGAAGGATATACCCCTGAATTGTGTGTTTAAATGCATTTTCCTTTCCATTGTTTTGTTTAACCTTTCTTGTAATCTACTTAACTGAGCAGTGATAATTCCCTGCTTATGTAAACACCTCGGTGTACAACTTTGTCAGTAAGACCCCGTTACTTTTGTTGATGACATTTCGGTAACCCCGATGGACGAGAACTTTGCCTATTGGTCCGCCTCGTTGCAACGAGCAGGAAAATGGTTCTCTTCGTCCCTCGCCCTTGGTACCAACGCTGTTGCCGACATAGCTGACAGGTTATGGTCTGACCTGCATGGTTATCATAACCGTGCAAGATGACACCACTCTTTCTGTCTTTAACCCGCCTGGTGGGCCCATAACCCACAAGTTCCACAGGATCAAAACCTGACTCTCCTGTACACCCTATTGCCAAAGATATTTCTCGCGCTTGACTTGATATGCAATTCGCGAACCACCTTCCTAGTGATCTACTCTAGTATCAGGCGCTATACTTATTCTCGTGCCCTGAAACCCTTTCACTTTCTAATTGGGCATCGAACGATTGCCTATCCGCTTGATACTTCTTACTATACCTTCTTGCTTGGCTCTCGATGTGTTTCATTTGACCAACTCGAGAGATACCCCTGTGTTCATTCATGCGATAACCCCCGATGGTTAACCCTTATAGCATTCTATCATTGTCAAACTGCCCCTTACCTATTCGTTAGTACGAGACAGACCCCGAAGAAAGGATGCGACTTCGTCAAGATGACCTGAAGTAGAGAAATGAAGGCATCAACGACAGGGATCAACTTCTTCGCGAAGAGTAAGCCGGGATGAGAAGACCCGCTAGATTCATAACCAAAACCTTCCCCCCTTTTCACTACCTCTTAAATCTTGGGACGAGATTTCTTGTAGTGGAGGAGAATTGTGACGCCCGTATAATTAGCTACAGTGATCCCACGCTAATGGTGCCACGTCACCACGGTTACTGCTGCTAATCTATCGTTAGATTAAAACCGGTCCAAAATTCAAATACAAAGTTTGGTAAATAATAAAAGTTTTCAAACATTAAAATAAAATGTTTGTTCTGTACTAAATATTACATAGATAAATATGGTGTAGTAAACACATTTTTATAAAAGGCCTAAATAATTTAAAATGATTTAAAACAAAAAAGTAAATAAATAAAAGAAAAGAAAATACAAAAGAGAAAAACTAAACTAGCAAAAAAAAGAGCAAGCTCCCCCCCCCCCCTCGCTGGGCCAAGTGGCCCAGCTGACCTCCGCCGCCCGAACGGGCCAGCCCAACCGCACCCATAACCCCCGTTCCCCGAAACCCTAACCCACCGACACCCCCACTCCCCCCCACTCGCTCGCTCTCTCCCCTTTCCACGATCCGATCTGGATCGGGGCTCGGCACCGTCGCCCATGGCCCCCGACGTCGCTGGACCACGCTGTCGCCGCCCGGAGACGCCACCCCGCCGTCGCCTCGCCGTCCTCCTCCTCGCCGTCCTCCTCGCCGGACCACCCCTAGCATGCTGCCTCAGTCCCTACGCCCGCCGTAAGCTCCCCCTCTCCCCCGCCTCGCCCTGCACTACCAGCCGCCTCGCCTCCCCTTGCGGCATCCCCTGTCGCCGCCCCGTGCGTGCGACGCCCCGTGTCGCGCCCCTGCCCCTGCAGCGCCATCGCGTGCGTCCGCCGCCCGCCTCACCTTGCTCGGCTCCACCACGCCCTCTCTCTGTCGGCCATGTGCTCGCTGTCCTCACCGGCCCCGCGAGCACACCCCTACTCCCCTGCCACCGCGCGCGCGAGTGTGCGCCTCTGCTCACCGCGCCGCCGCGCCCCATTACTCCTTCGCCGCACACCGCCTTCGGCCCCGCCATTGCTGCTAGCTCCGCCGTTGGCTGCTGCAGCTAGCTCCGCCATGGCCCTCCTCCCTTCACCCCGCGGCCTCCCTCTGCTTCTTCTGGAACCGCGCAAGCACGAGCTCGCCCCCGGTGGCCACCGCGACTCGACTCGCCACCCATAGCGGCCATTCGGCCTGCCTCCGCCGTGGCTGAAAGCCACAGGCGTTTAATCGCCGGCCTAATGGGCCATTAGCGCTAATTGCGCTACCACCCCCCTGATGAGCAACTAACACGTGGGGCCAACCCCCAGGAACAGTACAAAAAAAAGAGAATTAAAAAAGGAATCAATAATATTATTATTAATATTAATTAACTAATTAAATAATTAATTAAGTTAATTAAACCTGATTAGATTAACATAATCACTAATTAAACTAATTAACCTGTTTAGTTAATCACAACCTATGACATGCAGGACCGACCCATTAGTTGACTGGTCAACGGTCAACTTTGACTGCTTGCATCATGTTGATGTCATGATGACGTCATAAATGCCTTTTGATTTAATTAATTCTGTTAATCCTAAAAATGATTTAAATCTTTTAAAATTAATATGAAATAAACCGTAACTCGGATGAAAAAACTTTGTACATGAAAGTTGCTCAGAACGATGAGACGAACCCGGATACGCAGCCCGTTCGTCCGCCACACATCCCTAGCATAGCAAACACGCAACTTTTCCCCTCTGTTTCATCTGTCCGAAAATGCCAAACACCGGGATTACTTTCCCGGATGTTTTCCCCCCTTCGCCGGTATCACTTACTACCGCGTTAGGGCATACCTAGCACCGCGTATTGCCTCGTTATGTTTTGTGATGCTTTGTTTGCTCCGTATTTACTGTTTCTTCCCCCCTCTTCTCCGGTAGACCCCGAGACCGGCGCTGATGCCACCGAGTACGACTACGTCACCGACGACCTCTCCTTGTCTGAGCAACCAGGCAAGCCCCCCCCCCTTGATCACCAGATATCGCCTATTCTTCTCTACTGCTTGCATTAGAGTAGTGTAGCATGTTACCGCTTTCAGTTAATCCTATACTGCTGCATAGCCTGTCCTTGCTACTACTGTTGTTACCTTTACCTGCTATCCTACTGCTTAGTATAGGATGCTAGTGTTCCATCAGTGGCCCTACACTCTTGTCCGTCTGCCATGCTATACTACTGGGCCGTGATCACTTCGGGAAGTGATCACGGGCATATACTATATACTTTACACTGTTACATTACCTGTGATACTGTTCGGAGTTGGGGGCTGAAGGGGCAGGTGGTTCCACCCAGGTAGTGGTGGGCCTGGGTTCCTGACGGCCCCTGACTGTTACTTTGTGGCGGAGCGACAGGGCAGGTTTGAGACCACCTAGGAGAGAGGTGGGCCTGGCCCTGGTCGGCGTTCGCAGATACTTAACACGCTTAACGAGATCTGGGTATTTGATCTGAGTTTGGCCATTTGGTCTATACGCACTAACCATCTACGGGGGAGTAGTTATGGGTATCCCGACGTCGTGGTATCAGCCGAAGCCTTCGTGACGTCGGCGACTGAGCGGCGCGCGCCGGATTGGAACGTAAGCCTGCTCTTGTATTAAGGGGGCTAGTTCTGCTTCCGGCCGCGTTCGCAACGTGCAGGTGTGCTTAGGGCGATGGGCCCAGACCCCTGCGCGCTTAGGTTTAGACCGGCGTGCTAACCCCTCTGTTGTGCCTAGGTGGGGCTGCGACGTTTTGATCTTCCGAGGCCGGGCATGACCCAGGAAAGTGTGTCCGGCCAAATGGGATCAAGCGTGTTGGGCTATGTGGTGCACCCCTGCAGGGAAGTTTATCTATTCGAATAGCCGTGTCCCTCGGCAAAAGGACGACCCGGAGTTGTACCTTGACCTTATGACAACTAGAACCGGATACTTAATAAAATACACCCTTCCAAGTGCCAGATATAACCCGGTGATCGCTCTCTAACAGGGCAACGAGGAGGGGATCGCCGGGTAGGATTATGCTATGCGTTGCTACTTGGAGGACTTCAGTCTACTCTCTTCTATATGTTGCAAGACGGAGGTTGTCAGAAGCGTAGTCTTCGACATGATTAGCTATCCCCCTCTTATTCTGGCATTCTGCAGTTCAGTCCACTGATATGGCCCTTTACACATATACCCATGCATATGTAGTGTAGCTCCTTGCTTGCGAGTACTTTGGATGAGTACTCACGGTTGCCTTGTTCCCCCTTTTCCCCATATCTCTACCGATTGCTGCGACCAGACGATGGAGTCCAGGAGTCAGACGCCACCGTCGATGACGACTACTACCCCGGAGGTGCCTACTACTACGTGTTGCCTGCTGACGACGACCAGGAGTAGTTAGGAGGATCCCAGGCAGGAGGCCTGCGCCTCTTTCGATTGTATCCCAGTTTGTGCTAGCCATCTTATGGCAAACTTGTTTAACTTATGTCTGTACTCATATATTGTTGCTTCCGCTGACTCGTCTATGATCGAGCACTTGTATTCGAGCCCTCGAGGCCCCTGGCTTGTATTATGATGCTTGTATGACTTATTTATGTTTTAGAGTTGTGTTGTGATTTCTTCCCGTGAGTCCCTGATTTTGATCGTACACGTTTGCGTGCATGATTAGTGTACGATTGAATTGGGGGCGTCACAGTAGCGTAAGTATTTCCCTCAGTTTTGAGAACCAAGGTATCAATCCAGTAGGAGGGAACGCGCAAGCCACCGAATACCTGCACAAACAAACACCAACCTTGCACCCAACGCAACAAAGGAGTTATCAATCCCTTCACGGTTATTTGCAACGTGAGATCTGATAGAGATGGATAAACGGTAAAGTAATATTTTTAGTATTTTTGGTTTATGGAATGGAAAGTAAAAGATTGCAAAATAAGGGAACATCGACGGAAATTAGCAAGTTGATGGGAAACTAATATGTTGTAAAATAGACCCGGGGGCCATAGATTTCACTAGTGGCTTCTTTCAAGATAGAAAATATTACGGTGGGTGAACAAATTACTGCCGAGCAGTTGATAGAAAAGCGCAAAGTTATGACGATATCTAAGGCAATGATCATGAATATAGACATCATGTCCGTGTCAAGTAGACCGAAATGATTCTGCATCTACTACTATTACTCCACACATCAACCGCTATCCAGCATGCATCTAGAGTATTAAGTTCATAAAGAACAGAGTACCACTTTAAGCAAGAGGACATGATGTAGATGAATTAACTCAAGCAATATGATGAAAACCCCATCTTTTTTATCCTCGATGGCAACAATACAATACGTGCCTTGCTGCCCCTGCTGTCACTTGGAAAGGGCACCGCAATGAACCCAAAGCTAAGCAATTCTCCTATTGCAATAAAAACCAATCTAGTTGGCCAAACCAAATCGATAGTTCGAAGAGACTTGCAAAGATATCAAATCATGCATATAAGAATTCAGTGAAGATTCAAATAATATTCATAGATAAGCTGATCACACAATTCATCAGATCTCGACAAACACACCACAAGAGAGTATAATATCGAATAGATCTTCAAGAAGATCGAGGAGAACTTTGTATTGAGAATCAAAGAGAGAGAGAAGAAGCCATCTAGCTACTAGCTATGGACCCGTAGGTCTGAGGTAAACTACTCACGCTTCATCGGAGAGGCAATGGTGTTGATGTAGAAGCCCTCCATGATCGAATCCCCCTCCGGCAGGATGCCGGAAAAGGCCCCAAGATGGGATCTCACGGGTACAGAAGGTTGCGGCAGTGGAAAAGTGGTTTCGTGGCTCCCCTGGATGTTTTTAGGGTATAATGTTATATATAGGAGGAAGATCTAGGTCAGGAGGTCAACGAGGGGCCCACAAGGTTGGGGGTGCGCCCTACCCCCCTGGGCATGCCCTCCACCCATGTGGCTGCCTCGTGGCTCTTCTGAGTTGCACTCCAAGTCTCCTGGGTATCCTCTGGTCCAAGAAAAATCATCGCGAAAGTTTTATTCCGTTTGGACTCCGTTTGGTATTCCTTTTCTGTGAAACTCTAAAACTAAGAAAAAATAGAAACTGGCACTGGGCTCTAGGTTAATAGGTTAGTCCCAAAAATCATATAAAATAGCATATTAATGCATATAAACCATCCAAAACAGGTAATATAATAGCATGGAACAATAAAAAATTGTAGATAAATTGGAGACATATCAAGTATTAAGTTCAAGAAGAACAGAGTAACGCTTTAACTAGGATGACATGATGTAGTGGAATAAACTCAAGCAATATGATGTAAACCCCATCTTTGTATCCTCGATGGCAATAATACAATATGTGCCTCGCTGGCCCTACTGTCACTGGGGGAGGACACCGCAAGATTGGACCAAAGCTAAGCACTTCTCCCATTACAGGAAAAACCAATCTAGTTGGCAAACCAAACATATAGTTCGAAGAGAATTACAAAGATATCAAATCATGCATAAAAGAATTCAGAGAATACTCAAATAATATTCATAGATAAGCTGATCATAAATCCGCAGTTCATCGGATCTCGATGAACACACCGCAAAAGAAGATTACATAAGATAGATCTCCAAGAACATCGAGGAGAACATGGTATTGAGAATCAAAGAGAGAGAGAGAGAGAGAGAGAGAGAGAGAGAGAGAGAGAAGAAGCCGTCTAGCTACTAGCTATGGACCCGTTGGTCTGAGGTAAACTACTTACGCTTCATCGGAAGGGCAATAGAGTTGATGTAGAAGCCCTCCATGATCGAATCCCCCTCCGGCAGGATGCCGAAAAAGGCCCCAAGATGGGATCTCACGGGAACAGAAGGTTGCGGTGGTGGAAAAGTGTTTTAAGACCAAGGCGGCTGGTGCTCGGACTGATCTGGCCCTTTGCTTGTCATCGGCGGTGCAAGTTATCGCCATGTCGTTCCAAGGATTTTTCTCGGCTACCTGGTTGACTTCGGCAAGGTCGCGTAATGCCCTTGTGCGCCAGTTGTTGGAAGAAAAGGTCTTGAATATCGTAAAACGTTGAGATCGGAGCTCTCCAGTGAGTGCCTCTCTAGGGTAATGTTGGTGAGGATGGCCTCGCCGCTTTTAGCTACCTGCCGGAGTACCCAACATGCCCGAAGGCTATGTGCTGATTCGGTATTCGGCGTCGTATGTATCCAACAGGGTTTGTCGAGCAGGTAGTCAAGGACAGATATATGTCCCGTGAAGGGCTTAATTTTTTTTGTCCATGAGATGATGATCAGGTGCCCCGTAAGGGTGCAACCATTTTGTCCGCTGATGGGCTGCTTGAAGGCAGGCGGGTCCCACCGAGCTTTCTGGGCCTTCCAAGCACTTTCCATTGCGCAATACTTCTGTATGATGTGTGCCAGATCTGCAAAGTGCAGTATGTGGTGGTGGTTGAGGGTGCTGAGGATTCCCTCGTCCGTACAATTGCAACAGAATACTAAGACCGCGTCGTCATCGCAGCAATCTTTGATCTTGTTTTTAGCAAGGAGGAATCTGGCCCAAAAGTGATGGACCGTTTTCTCAGGTTGTTGCCGTATATACATTAGGTCGCATACGTATGGAGGACCTAAATTACTTGGGGAGTATTGCTTGTGGTGGGTGGGCGGGTGAAAATCCGAACCCTAATCCACTATTGTATCTGTAGTTTAAAGAATTTGCGAGGTCATCGACCCAGGATCCGGAGTTTCCTGGTGGCCTTTGGGCTCAACGCATGGTTCTGTGTTTGGAGGACATGAGGTCTCCTCCCGAAGACGAGTATCCGGCTCGCAGGACTCGAAAATCCGAACATAGCTCATTCTTAACTTAGGGGGAGAAGTATTCTCGTGTTGTTCCTCCACGACCACTACCAGATGGGTGATCGGTGGGGACCTGATTTCCCTCTGATTGGGTTTATGCCCAATCCGATCGTAGTCTGCTGCAACTCCCAGGGCGGCGATGCGATCTAGTAGCTTGTTTAAGGACAAGACATTTGACGGATCCATCTTTTTGAGGTGTTCAAGGCCGACGCGAAGACAATGATTAGTGATCTCGAGGGCTGCCTTTGGCTTAATAGCCGTGCGGGTGCCTATGGTGAAACCGCCGAGCTGGAGGACCTGTCCCAGAGCTAGGGTCCCTCCAGAGGTAATGTTGTCTTTAATGACGAGGCGAGCCATCGATCTCACCGTCGACGACACAGTGGGACTCTCAATGAAAGCACCAATGTCGGTGTCAAAACCGGCCGATCTCGGGTAGGGGGTCCCGAACTGTGCGTCTGAGGATCAAAGGTAATAGGAGAGAAAGGGGGCATGATGTTTACCCAGGTTCGGGCCCTCTCGATGGAGGTAATACCCTACTTCCTGCTTGATTGACTTTGATGAGTATGGGGGTTACAAGAGTCGATCTACCTCGAGATCGTAATGGCTAAACCCTAGATGTCTAGCCTATATGATATTTGATAGCCTCTACGGACCAAACCCTCCGGTTTATATAGACACCAGAGGGACCTAGGGTTACACAAAGTTGGTTTACAGAGAAAGGAAACTACACATGTCGAAGTCTGGCTTGCCATCCACGCAAAGGAGAGTCCCATCCGGACGGGGGGGAGCCTTCCATCTTGTATCTCCACGGCCCCTCAGTCTGGCCCATGTTACATAGCCTAGACACCCGAGGACCCCATAATCCAGGACTCCCTAAGTGGATACTTCTGGTGGTTTGGGAATATATGTGAATATATAGGAGGAAGATCTAGGTCATGGGGTCATCGAGGGTCCCACAAGGTAGGGGACGCGCCCTACCCCCTGGGCGCGCCCTCCACCCTTGTGGCCGCCTCGTGGCTCTTCTGACTTGCACTCCAAGTCTACTGGGTGTCTTCTGGTCCAAGAAAAATCATCGCGGAGGTTTTGTTACATTTGGACTCCGTTTGGTATTCCTTTTCTGCGAAGGTCAAAAACAAGGAAAAAAACAGAACTGACACTGGGCTCTAGGTTAATAAGTTAGTCCCAAAAATAATATAAAATAGCATATTAATGCATATAAAACATCCAAAACAGATAATATAATAGCATGGATCAATCAAAAATTATAGATAAGTTGGAGATGTATCAGTATGTACCATGGAGAAGTTGGAATACAGTAGATATTACACCAATATAAATTTAGAGTTCACAACAGTAACTAAAGTGGTGATTTGCTTTATTATACTAACGGATATTATGAGTTTTCTGCTGAGTTTTGTGTTGTGAAGTTTTCTAGTTTTGGGTAAAGATTTGATGGACTATGGAATAAGGAGTGGCAAGAGCCTAAGCTTGGGGATTCCCAAGGCACCCCAAGGTAATATTCGAGGACAACCAAGTATCTAAGCTTGGGGATGCCCCGGATGGCATCCCCTCTTTCGTCTTCAATCCATCAGTAAATTTACTTGAGGCTATATCTTTATTCACCACGTGATATGTGTTTTGCTTGGAGCGTCTTGTATGATATGCGTCTTTGCTTTGTAGTTTGCCACAATCATCCTTGCTATACACACCTTTTGAGAGGGACACACATTAATCGTGAATTTATTAGAATACTCTATGTGCTTCACTTATATCTTTTGAGCTAGGCATTTTGTTCTAGTGCTTCACTTATATCTTTTTAGAGGGTGGTTTTATTTTGTAGAAACGGTTGAACTCTCATGATTCACTTATATTATTTTGAGAGTCTTAAATAGCATGGTAATTTTCTTAGGTTATGAATTTGGTCCTAATATGATGGGGCATCCAAGAGGGATATAATAAGAACTTTCATATAAAGAGCATTGAATTATGAGAAGTTTGATTCCTTGCATTTGCTTTTAGATATAAAGATGGTGATATTAGAGCCATGCTAGTGAGTAATTATGGATTGATAGAAATACTTGTGTTAAGGTTTGTGATTCCGGAAGCATGCACGTATGGTGAACCGTTATGTGATGAAGTCGGAGCATGATTTATTTTTTGATTGTCTTATGAGTGGCAGTCGGGGCCGAGCGATGGTATTTTCCTACCAATCTATCCCCCTCGGAGCATGCATATTAGTACTTTGTTTCGATGGCTAATAAACTTTTGCAATAAGTATGTGAGTTCTTTATGACTAATGTTGAGTCCATGGATTATACGCACTCTCACCCTTTCACCATTGCTAGCCTCTCTAGTACCGTGCAACTTTCATCGGTGCATTAAACCCACCATATACCCTTCCTGAAAACAGCCACCATACCTACCTATTATGGCATTTCCATAGCCATTCCGAGATATATTGCCATGCAACTTCCACCGTTCCATTTTATTATGACACGCATCATCATTGTCATATTGCTCTCATATGCGTGAGGCATTCATATAGAGTCATATCCTTGTTCTAGCATCGAGTTGTAATTTTGATTTGTAAGTAAATAAAAATGTGATGATCATCATTATTAGAGCATTGTCCCATGCGAGGAAAGGATGATCGAAGCTATGATTCCATCACAAGTTGGGATGAGTCTCCAGACTTTAAAAAATAAAAGAGCCCAAAGAGCCCAAATAAAAAAAGAGGCCAAAGAGCCCAAACAAAAAGAGAGAGAGAAAAAGAGAGAAGGGACAATGCTATTATCCTTTTCCACACTTGTGCTTCGAAATAGCGCCATGTTCTTCATGATAGAGAGTCTCATGTTTTATCACTTTCATATACTAGTGGGAATTTTTCATTATAGAACTGGACTTGTATATTGCAATGATGGGCTTCCTCAAATTGCCCTAGATCTCCGTGAGCAAGCAAGTTGGATGCACACCCACTTAGTTTTCTTTTGAGCTTTCATACACTTATAGGTCTAGTCCACCCGTTGCATGGAAATCCCTACTCACTTGCATCGATATCAATTGATGGATACCTCCATAGCTCATTAATTTGCCTAGTTGATGTGAGACTTTCTCCTCCTTTTTTGTCTTCTCCACAACCACCATATTCTATTCCACCTATAGTGCTATTTCCATGGCTCACGCTCATGTATTGCGTGAAAGTTCAAAAAGTTTGAGAACACCAAAAGTATGAAACAATTGTTTGGCTTGTCATCGGGGTTGTGCATGATAAAATACTTTGTGTGATGAAGATGGAGCATAACCAAACTATATGATTTTGTAGGGATAACTTTCTTTGGCCATGATATTTTGAGAATACATGATTGCTTTATTAGTATGCTTGAAGTATTATTGTTTTTATGTCAATATTAAACTTTTGTTTTGAATTTTATGGATCATAATATTCATGCCACAATAAGAAGAATTACAGGGATAAATATGTTAGGTAGCATTCCACATCAAAAAAATTGTTTTTACCTACTCAAGGACGAGCAGGAATTAAGCTTGGGGATGCTTGATACGTCTCCAACGTGTCTATATTTTTGGTTGTTCCATGCTATTATATTATCTGTTTTGGATGTTTTATATGCATTAATATGCTATTTTATATTATTTTTGGGACTAACCTATTAACCTAGAGCCCAGTGCCAGTTTTTGTTTTTCCCTTGTTTTTAACTTTTACAGAAAAGGAATATCAAACGGAGTCCAAACGGAATAAATATTTACGGTGATTTTTCTTGGACCAAAAGAAACCCACGGGACTTGGAGAGGAGGCCAGAAGACCTACGAGGCGGCCACAAGCCGTGAGGGCGCACCCCGGGGGGCGCCCCCTATCTTGTGGGCCCCTCGTAGCCCTTCCAGCCCTAATCTTTGCACTATAAATCCTCAAATATTCCCCCTATACCATAGGGCACACCAAAAATACTTTTTCACCGCCGCAAGCTTCTGTTCTCGTGAGATCCCATCTTGGGGCCTTTTTCGGTACTCTACTGTAGGGGGATTCGATCATGGAGAGCCTCTACATCAACCTTGTTGCCCTTCCGATGAAGCGTGAGTAGTTTACCACGGACCTAAGGGTCCATTGAAAGAAGGGGCAGCGAGGCACGTATTGTATTGTTGCCATTAAGGATAAAAAGATGGGTTTATATGATATTGCTTGAGTTTATCCCTCTACATCATGTCATCTTGTTTAAGGCGTTACTCTGTTCTTATGAATTTAATACTCCAGATGCAGGCAATAGTCGGTCGATGCGTGGAGTAATAGTAGTAGATGCAGAACCGTTCGGTCTACTTGTCATGGACGTGATGTCTACATTCATGATCATTGCCTTAGATATCGTCATAACTTAGCGCTTTTCTATCAATTGCTCAATAGTAATTCGTTTACCCACCTTATGCTTTCTTCAAGAGAGAAGCCTCTAGTGAAACTACGGCCCTCGGGTCTATTTTCCATCATATTATTTTCATATCTATAAAAATAAAAATCCAAAAAATACATTGTTGCAATTTATTTATATTTACTTTATTTTGTTATTGACTTATCTTTTAAACCTATCTCTATTAGATCTCACTCTTGTAAGTGACCGTGAAGGGATTGACAACCCCTTTTGTGCCTTGTGTGCAAGTGTTTGTTAGTTTGTGCAGGTGCATATATCTGGGACTTGCTTGTGCTTCCTACTGGATTGATACCTTGGTTCTTAATTGAGGGAAATACTTGTCTCTACTTTACTGCATCACCCTTTCATCTTCAAGGGAAAAATCAACGCAAGCTCAAGAAGTAGCATGACCTTGCTTTTGTTGCAATCAATTATAGCCCCTCCAATGTTCAAAAAGGGTCTACCAAGGATAATCGACATGTTGTCGTCCTTGGGCATATCAAGTATAACAAAGTCTGTTAAGATAGTAACATTTGCATCTACAACAGGCACATCCTCACAAACACCGATAGGTATGGCAGTTGATTTGTCAGCCATTTGCAATGATATTTCAGTAGGTGTGAGTTTATTCAAATCAAGTATTTTATATAAAGAAAAAGGCATAATACTAACACCGACTGCTAAATCACATAAAGCGGTTTTGACATAATTTCTTTTAATGTAGCATGATACAGTTGGTATTTCTGGATCTCTTAGGTACTCTATCCTTAAAAGAATAATTTGCAAGCATGGTGGAGATTTCAGCTTCAGGTATTTTTCTTTTATTAGTGATAATACCTCTCATATATTTAGCATAAGGGGCCATCTTTAAAATATCAATCAAACGGGTACGCAAAAAGACTGGCATAAGCATTTCAACAAAGAATTCAAATTCTTCCTCATCCTTTTTCTTAGATGGTTTAGGTGGAAAGGGCATGGGTTTTTGAACCCATGGCTCTCTTTCTTACCATGTTTTCTAGCAACAAAGTGTCTCTTATCATAACATTTATTTTTAGAAGGTGGGTTATCAAGGTCAACAACAGGTTCTATTTCAACATCATTGTCTGGTTGAACATCTACATGAACATCATCATTGTCATTATCATTATCACTGTCACTAGGTGAAAATGTTCATTACTAGATTGTGTTTCAGCATCAGAAATAGAAACATCATTATCATCCCCTGAAGGTTTTTCTACCTCAGGTTCACTAGAAGTCGCAAAGTCCTATCATTTTTATTTTTCCTTTTCTTTTTCTTTTTAGAAGGACTAGGTGCATCAACATTAATTTTTTGAGAATCTTGTTCAATTCTTTTAGGGTCACCTTCAGGATAAAGTGGCTCCTGAGTCATTTTACCTCCTCTAGTCATTACTCTAACGACATGACCATTCATACTATTATTCATTTAATTGAGCAATTCACCCTGAGATTTAGCAACTTGTTCTATCTAAGTTTAGACCATAGATGCATGTTTACTAACACCTTTGACATCATTAACCATTCTAAACAACAAGTCACTCAAGCGATCAATCAGGTAAGCATTTTGTTTCAATTGTTTTATAACATTTGCATTGAAATAATCTTGCTTAATAATGTAATTATCAAATTCATACAAGCATTGGCTAGGAGATTTATTGTAGGGTATATCACCTTCATCAAATTTATAAAAGAATTTATCTGTACCACCTGTGGTGGTGTGTCAAGACCATGTATTTATTCAATAGGTGGCAAATTCTTAATACCTTCAGTTTCTTTCATACATTTCCTTGCTTCTTGCATATCTTCAGGACTGAGAAATAAAATACCCCTCTTCTTCGAAGTGGGCTTAGGCGGTGGTTCTGGAAGTGTCCAATCATCATAATTCTTCAATATATTATTCAAAAGTTCATCAGCTTGTTCAATAGTTTGTTCCCTCAAAACACAACCAGCACAACTATCTAGGTAGTCCCTAGAAGCATAGGTTAGTCCATTATAGAAGATATCAAGTATTTCATTTTTCTTAAGAGGATGATCAGGCAAAGCATTAAGTAATTGGAGAAGCCTCCCCAGGCTTGTGGTAGACTCAGATCTTCAATTTGCACAAAGTTAAATATTTCCTGTAAGGTAGCTTGTTTCTTATGAGCAGGAAAATATTTTTGAGAGAAGTAATTGAAAAACTGTAAAATGGAGCCACCTATGAGCCTCCACAACAATTTGGATCTGTAAGCAGTCAGATCACGCTAATCGTCCTGAGGTTGTTCAGACGTTCTATTTACCGTCTCACGGGCCGCTGCTCTGCGGAATGAGCTCCCGTTCCTATCCGTGATTGGGCCTTGAAAGGCCCATGCCCAGGTACGTGGCCACGCATTACGGTTTTTGTCTGAGCGTTTGTCCATGGTGGCTGTTGTCCCTTCTCTCCCTCTCTCCGCAGGCGGCGGCAATGGCCGCGGCGTACAAGAGAGACAGGCACAGAAAAGACGGGGCGTCGCCGATAGGACAGCGACAGGTGTGTGCGACCTAATAACCTTCAGGTTCTACATCGCCATACCCCATCACGGTCAACTAGGTCAGATCCCCTTGTGGGCAGGATGGATGAACCAGAGGAGAGGAGGTAAGAATGAAGAAGATTGAGGGAGTAGATGGGGCCCCTAGTTCAGGCTGGCAGCAGACTCTACCCCTTCCATTGTCTGCCCCTCCTGGTACTCAGGCAAGCAGTTGATCTCCAAAACCTAGCAACTCTCAGTTTGGAGCACTATATTGGATGCGGATCTAATTCCACGATCATTTGATGATTTGAAGTGTGTCAACCTTCCATATATTGCAAGCTGCTACTCTATTTAAAAAAACTATGAATGGATATTAGATTATTCCTTGGAGAACCAAATTTTGCTTGATCTGTTGAGATAATTTTATCATGGGTTTATCTCCGAGGGTAGTCTAAAATCGGTGAATATTTTAGTCTGATGTGCCTGTTAGAGTTATGATTGGCTACATGAGAATTTTAATTAGGTTGGCTAGATGTTTTCAAATTCCACCAATTATATTTTTTATTTTTGGGTATCTGCAATTAAAAGAAGTAAAATTCACGATGGATAGACTAGAACCAAAGGCTCCCTTATCTGATGGTACTACAACACGGTATAAGGTTGCAGAAACTAGACTGCTTAGTATTTGCATTTGACTATATTTGCAAGCCAGGACATTGATGTATAACTGCAGTTTGTCAATGAAATTGTAGGTACTGTTTATTTGCTTAGGTGCAAAGATATGTCCAGATTTTCTTGTGTTTTATGGGTGGGCACTTGCAAATAGCCAAATGCTGAAGCCATGAACATGACTCGTTTTCTAAACAGCATCATAAGCACTATTGAGCTGATCGTTTTTTTATATTTTTGCACTTCCTCACTACAACTAAAATCTAGAAATTTCCCCCCTTTGATGTAGATGTGTTGATATGTAAACATCAAGGGATTCAAATAATTTTCTACACTATGCTTGGAGGATACTATTCATTTGCATGTTATTTTCAAAATATATAACAAATTTGTCTTAATCATGGGCATGAGCTCCGCCAATTAATCATTAAAGGAGAGTTCACAGAATGAAATTTCACACAACAAGCTAATACAACACCAAACCGAGAATCAATTACTACCTAAAAATAAGAAGCTACTACTTTCTTGAGCGAAAGAAACAGGCTCATTGTATAAAAATCCTCGCTCTCTTCTTTTATTCCTCTATGCTTGCAAATCACACGATGAAGTCGAGTGTACAACTTAACATTTTTAATGGACATCTTATGGATAATTTATCATGGTAAGTAACTTGGCCCAATGGTTCTCTATTGACTAATCTTCTTATGGTAGAAAGAAGATCTCAATACATGTTACAGTCCATAGGGCCTTCCAAAAGGTTTGATCATAATACTATAATCGCAGGTGGAAATTTGCTCCAGTTAGCAGGTTTTTCGATCACTGTAAAGAACTTTAGCTAATTATGGTGGATTTTATATATACGATGTTTGTGTCCAGAAAAGAAGTGATGTTTTAAATATAGTCCAGCTTTATGTAACTTCCGTTTTCTCGGTATTTTTCCACTTGCTAATCCTTAACTATTTGTAACCTGTCAAAGAAAAAGAGAGATTACGGGAGCTATAATGCACTTCACTATTTAGCTTATATTTATAGTTCTAGCTTTTTTTACGGAGTTACCATCTATGTAATCTTCCTCTCTATAATAGAGAAATTGAGCCTTTTTGTCGCTCGGTTATCTCTTACATGCTTGATTGTTCCAACCACCTTAGGCCTTTGATTTGTTCTTTTCTGTTAAAGCTTATGTGTTTAGTGAGCACAAAGAACTTCAGTGGTTGGTTTTCTTGACCGTCGGTCAGTTTTGAATATATAATAAGATAGAAGTATTTTTTCAAAGGAAAAGAAAAGTGGTTGACGTCCTCGGCGTTAATTTTGCATATTCATGTAAATAATTTCTACCCGCTAATTATATGGGATATGCTAAACAAATTAAATGAATCACTAGTTATTTGCTCATCTTTTGTTTGTTATGCATGTGCCTAAATGTTATATTTGTTTATATAACATCTTTTAATTGTTTATATTAAAAATTAAAAGCATAATCATCAAAGTACCTTTCATCACTTCACTGCATCAACACTGGCGGGCGCAGCAACGCGCGTCTTCATGTTCTAGTAGATCATATCTTAGGGACTATACGCACAACCAGGAGCAAGAGTATTGTTCCATATCTTAGCATTACCCTTTAACGAGAAAGGACATTACTTGCGAATATATTAATAGCGAATTTTTTCATCATGAGCAAATAGGGTGGTTATATCATTTAATTTAGTAAGATGTGCCGCAATAGTTTCGGTTTCATAGCCATGGAAAGGATCAGATTCAACCAAAGTAACTAACTCTGGGTGGACAAAGAATACATAATCCTTATCGGTAATAAAGATAGGTGAAGTAGCAAACTTAAGATCACGTTTCATTCTAGCATTCAAAGATTTTTCTTTCAACTTGCATAGTAATTTTTGAAGATCATCTCCATCCTTACAAGCAAGAAAGTCCCTAGCTAACTCTCCGTCCACAACATAACCCTCAGGTATCTTAGGAAATTCATATCTAGGGAGCTAGTTCTAATAGGTGCTTCATAATGTTCAGTTTCAATAATTTGATCAGTTTCGGCATTACCAGTTTCTTTAGCTCTAGCAAGTTGTTCATCAAGAAATTCACCTAGTGGCACAGTCTTATCAAGAAAAATATTAGCATCATTGATAACCCACAAGTATAGGGGATCGCAATAGTTTTCGATAAGTAAGAGTGTCGAACCCAACAAGGAGCTAAAGGTAGAACAAATATTCCCTAAAGTTCTATCGACCACCGATACAACTCTACGCATGCTTGACGTTCGCTTTACCTAGAACAAGTATGAAACTAGAAGTACTTTGTAGGTGTTTTGGATAGGCTTTCAAGAATATAAAGAGAGCATAAATAAAAGCTAGGGGCTGTTGTAAGTAAAGAAGCAACTAAAGTAAATATAGCGAGTGTGGAAAAGTGGTGGTAGGAGTTGCGAAATTGTCCCTAAGCAATTGACTACTTTACTAGACCGATAGCAAGTTTTATGTGGGAGAGGCCACTGCTAGCATGTCATCCCTTACTTGGAATTCTATGCACTTATGATTGGAACTATTAGCAAGCATCCGCAACTACTAACGTTCATTAAGGTAAAACCCAACCATAGCTTTAAGATATATTGGTCCCCCTTCAATCCCGTATGCATCAATTTCTGTGCTAGGTTGAAGCTTCTGTCACTCTTGCCCTCCAATACATAGTCCTATCAATATACAACTAACCCTATGGTGTGATCCATGCGCGCGCTCATATGATGGGCACCAAAGGACAGCAACATAACCACAAGCAAATTAAATCAATCATAGCAATTCATCAACTACCGATAGGACAACAAAAATCTACTCAGACATCATAGGATGGCAACACATCATTGGATAATAATATGAAGCATAAAGCACCATGTTCAAGTAGAGGGTACAGTGGGTTGCGGGAGAGTGGACCGCTGTAGATAGAGGGGGGAAGGTGATGAATATGTTGGTGAAGATGACGGAGGTGTTGGTGTAGATTGCGATGATGATGATGGCCCCCGGCGACGTTCCGGCGCCACCGGAAGCGAGGGGGAGAGAGCCCCCCTCCTTCTTCTTCTTCCTTGACCTTCTCCCTAGATGGGAGAAGGGTTTCCCATCTGGTCCATGGTCTCCATGGCGTGGGAGGGGCGAGAGCCCCTCCGAGATTGGATCTGTCTCTCTCTGTTTCTGCGTTCTCTTAGATCTGGCCTTTCACCGTTTCTTTTATAACCGGAGATCCGTAACTCCGATTGGGATGAATTTTGGACACGATCTCTATCCGGAAATTAGCTTTCTTGCGGCGAAAGAAGGTCTCCAACCGCCTTACGGGTGGACCACGAGGGTCAGTGGCATGCTTGGGGGGTAGGGCGCACCCCCCTACCTCGTGCCCACATCGGACACCGTTTCGCGTTGATTTTCTTCCCAAAAATCATAAATATTCCAAAAAAATCTCCGTCAAGTTTTATCCCGTTTGGACTCCGTTTAATATGGGTTTTCTGCGAAACCAAAAACATGCAACAGACAGGAACTGGCACTGGGCACTGGATCAATATGTTAGTCCCAAAAATAGTATAAAAAGTTGCCATAAAGTATATGAAAGTTGAATAATATTGGCATGGAACAATAAAAAATTAAAGATACGACGGAGACGTATCAGCATCCCCAAGCTTAATTCCTGCTCGTCCTCGAGTAGGTAAATGATAAAAAAGATAATTTTTGATGTGGAATGTTACCTAGCATAATCTTGATCATATGTCTAATCATGGCATGAATATTAAGACACGAGTGATTCAAAGCAATAGTCTATCATTTGACATAAAAACAATAATACTTCAAGCCTACTAATAAAGCAATCATGTCTTTTCAAAATAGCATGGCCAAAGAAAGTTATCCCTACAAAATCATATAGTCTGGCTATGCTCCATCTTCACCACACAAAATATTCACATCATGCACAACCCCGATGACAAGCCGAGCAATTGGTTCATACTTTTTAACGCACTTCAGCTTTTCAACCCTCACGCAATACATGAGCGTGAGCCATGGACATAGCACTATAGGTGGAATAGGATATGATGATGGGGGTTATGTGGAGAAGACAAAAAGGGAGAAAGTCTCACATCGACGCGGCTAATCAACGGGCTATGGAGATGCCCATCAATTGATGTTAATGTGAGGAGTAGGGATTGCCATGCAACGGATGCACTAGAGCTATAAGTATATGAAAGCTCAAGCTGAAACTAAGTGGGTGTGCATCCAACTTGCTTGCTCATGAAGACCTAGGGCGTTTGAGGAAGCCCATCGTTGGAATATACAAGCCAAGTTCTATAATGAAAATTCCCACTAGTATATGAAAGTGATATCTCATGAGACTCTCTATATATGAAGAACATGGTGCTACTTTGAAGCACAAGTGTGGTAAAAGGATAGTAACATTGCCCCTTTTTCTTTTTTTTCTTTTTCTCTTTTTTTGCGGGCTTCTTTGGCCCCATTTTTTATTTAGGCTTCTTTGGCCTCTCTTTTTTTATGGGGAAATGCTCTAATAATGATGATCATCACACTTTTATTTACTTACAACTCGATACTAGAACAAAGATATGACTCTATATGAATGCCTCCGGTGGTGTACCGGGATGTGCAATGATCTAGTGTAGCAATGACATAAAAAACGGACAAGCCATGAAAACATCATGCTAGCTATCACATGATCATGCAAAGCAATATGACAATGAATGCTCAAGTCATGTATATGATGATGATGAAAGTTGCATGGCAATATATCTCGGAATGGCTATGGAAATGCCATAATAGGTAGGTATGGTGGCTGTTTTGAGGAAGATATAAGGAGTTTTATGTGTGATAGAGTGTATCATATCACGGGGTTTGGATGCACCGGCGAAGTTTGCACCAACTCTCGAGGTGAGAAAGGGCAATGCACGGTACCGAAGAGGCTAGCAATGATGGAAGGGTGAGAGTGTGTATAATCCATGGACTCAACATTAGTCATAAAGAACTCATATACTTATTGCAAAAGTTTATTAGCCCTCGAAGCAAAGTACTACTACGCATGCCCCTAGGGGGATAGATTGGTAGGAAAAGACCATCGCTCGTTCCCGACCGCCACTCATAAGGAAGACAATCAACAAATACCTCATGCTCCGACTTCGTTACATAACGGTTCACCATACGCGCATGCTACGGGAGTCACAAACCTCAACACAAGTATTTCTACAATCCACAACTACCCACTAGCATGACTCTAATATCACCATCTTTATATCGCAAAACTATTGCAAGGAATCAAACATATCATATTCAGTGATCTACAAGTTTTATGTAGGATTTTATGACTAACCATGTGAATGACCAGTTCCTGTCCACTCTCTAAATAGATATAAGTGAAGCACGAGAGTTTAATTCTTTCTACAAAAGATATGCCGACGCTCTAACAAGTATAAGTGAAGCAAAAGAGCATTCTACAAATGGCGGTTGTATATGTAAAGAGAAACAGGCAATCCAAACTTCAAATGATATAAGTGAAGCACATGAAGCATTCTATAAAGCCATACTCAAAACATATAAGTGAAGTGCATAGAGCATTCTATAAATAAACCAAGGACTATCTCATACCAGCATGGTGCATAAAAGAAAAATTAAAACTAAATGCAAAAGACGCTCCGAGATTTGCACATATCACATGAATGAAACGAATCCGAAAACATACCGATACTTGTTGAAGAAAGAGGGGATGCCTTCCGGGGCATCCCCAAGCTTAGACGCTTGAGTCTCCTTGAATATTTACTTGGGGTGCCTTGGGAATCCCCAAGCTTGAGCTCTTGCCTCTCTTCCTTCTTCTCACATCGACACCTTATCGACCATCGAACACTTCATCCACACAAAACTTCAACAGAAAACTCGGTAAGATCCGTTAGTATAATAAAGTAAATCACTACTCTAAGTACTGTTGAAAACCAATTCATATTTTGTTTTTGCATTGTGTCTACTTTAATATAGCTTTTCCATGGCTTAATCCACTTATATAAATCGATAGTTTCATCAAAACAAGCAAACTATGCATCAAAAACAGAATCTGTCTAAAACAGAACAGTCTGTAGCAATCTGAACATTCACCATACTCCTGATACTTAAACAATTCTGCCAAAATTAGGAAAAATAAAAAAATTACATCAAGACAGTGCAAAAAGAGTCAGAGCCATTTGACGTCCCAGTAAAAAATTAAAATTCGCGCACTACAGCCAAAGTTTGTGTCCTGCACCGCACAAACCAACAAGCATTGTAAACATCCTAAAGGCAAACCTTGGAACATTATTTTTATAATAAAATGGAATTGTACAAGGGGATAATTATTTTTATTGAAAATTTTCTGTAATCAAGATTCACAAAGTTTCCGTGAGCACGAACAAAGTTCAAGGCTAGCTCCCACTTCAACAATGCTTGTCTTTCTCACTTTCGCTTTTCTTTTTGAAAAAGTTTTGGGTTCCCCTCTTTATTTTTGTTGTTTTTAAACTATATGAAAGCACTCAACAGAAATAAATGACTCTCTAGAACTTCTGGGTTGTCTCCCTGGCAGCTCTTTCTTTAAAGCCATTAAGCTAGGCATATAGTGCTCAAGTAGTGAATCCACCCGGATCCCAAGGTATATCAAAGCCAATTTTAATTAGCAATGATTTGTAATTTAGTAGTGAGCACAAAGTAACATATATCACGCAGAAACGAAGTCTTACTCTTTTCCTATGCATCGGCATGTCATAAAAGAACAATTCATGCACACATAGTAAAGGTCAATGCATAGTATAAACAGTTTCTTGCAATTTTATCGTGCGGGAAACATAGAGAGGTGGAGGTATAGTTCCTCACTCATAATAATTGCAAGTAGGAGCAGCGAGCACATGCATATTATATTCACTTAAATCATCATGTGCAACGGTAAAAGGCAACCCATCAGTATAATCCTTAATAAGTGCAAACTTCTCCGATATAGTATAATTGGGAGAATTCAACGTTTCGGCCTAACCGAGATGAGCGATCGGTCCCACCGAGTTCGCAATGCAAACTCTCTGTTTCATTTTTGTAATGTTTCGGTCTCACCAAAATGAGCGATCGATCCCATCGAGTTTGCCTAACCAACTCTTTGTTTGCCTATTACAGAAATCGGTCCCACCGAGTTTATGTGATCGGTCTCACCGAGATTACGTTATGCCCTAACCCTAATGAAATCGGTCCCACCGAGTTGACATGTCGGTCCCACCGAAAATCCTAATGTTCACATTTTGAACTAAATCGGTCTGACTGAGTTTCATGATTCGGTCCCACCGAGTTTGGCAAGTTGTGTGTAACGGTTAGATTTTGTGTGGAGGCTATATATACATGTCCACCCAACCTCCATTCGTGGAGAGAGCTATCAGAACGTGTCTACACTTCTACCATTCATTTTCTGAGAGAGAACCACCTACTCATGTGTTGAGACCAAGATATTCCATTCCAACCACAAGAATCTTGATCTCTAGCATTCCCCAAGTTGCTTTCCACTCAAATCATCTTTCCAGCAAATCCAAATCTGTGAGAGAGAGTTGAGTGTTGGGGAGGCTATCATTTGAAGCACAAGAGCAAGGAGTTCATCAGCAACACACCATCTATTACCTTTTGGAGAGTGGTGTCTCCTAGATTGGTTAGGTGTCACTTGGGAGCCTCCGTCAAGATTGTGGAGTTGAACCAAAGAGTTTGCAAGGGCAAGGAGATCGCCTACTTCGTGAAGATCTACCCAAGTGAGGCAAGTCCTTCATGGGTGATGGCCATGGTGGGATAGACAAGGTTGCTTCTGAAGGAAATATTCCCTAGAGGCAATAATAAAGTTGTTATTTATATTTCCTTATATCATGACATATGTTTATTATTCATGCTAGAATTGTATTAACTGGAAACTTAGTACATGTGTGAATACATAGATAGACAGAGTGTCACTAGTATGCCTCTACTTGACTAGCTCGTTAATCAAAGATGGTTAAGTTTCCTAGACATGGACAAAGAGTTGTCATTTGATGAACGGGATCACATCATTAGAGAATGATGTGATTGACTTGACCCATCCGTTAGCTTAGCACTAGGATTGTTTAGTTTATTAATATTGCTTTCTTCATAACTTATACTTGTTCCTATGACTATGAGATTATGCAACTCTCGAATACCGGAGGAACACTCTGTGTGCTATCAAACGTCACAACGTAACTGGGTGATTATAAAGATGCTCTACAGGTGTCTCCGATTGTTGGCATAGATCGAGATTAGGATTTGTCACTCCGATTGTCAGAGAGGTATCTCTGGGCCCTCTCGGTAATGCACATCACTATAAGCCTTGCAAGCAATGTGACTAATGAGTTAGTTGCGGGATGATGCATTATGGAATGACTAAAGAGACTTGCCGGTAACGAGATTGAACTAGGTATTGAGATACTGACGATCGAATCTCGGGCAAGTAACATACTGATGACAAAGGAAACAACATATGTTGTTATGCGGTTTGACCGATAAAGATCTTCGTAGAATATGTAGGAACCAATATGAGCATCCAGGTTCCGCTATTCGTTATTTACCGGAAGTGAGTCTCGGTCATGTCTATATAGTTCTCAAACTCGTAGGGTCCGCACGCTTAACGTTCGATGACGATCGGTATTATGAGTTTATGTGTTTTGATGCACCGAAGGTAGCTTGGAGTCCCGGATGTGATCACGGACATGATGAGGAGTCTCGAAATAGTTGAGACATAAAGATCGATATATTGGAAGGCTATGTTTGGACACCGAAAGGGTTCTGGATGAGTTCGGGCATTTACCGGAGTACCGGGGGGTTACCGGAACCCCCCGGGGAGTCAATGGGCCTTATTGGGCCTTAGTGGGAGAGAGGAGGAGGTAGCCATGTGGAGGGCGCCCCCCAAGCCCAATCCGAATTGGGTGGGGGCCGCCCCCCTGTCAGTGTCAAAACCGGTGGATCTCGGGTAGGGGGTCCCGAACTGTGCGTCCAAGGTGGATGGTAACAGGAGGCGGGGGACACGATGTTTACCCAGGTTCGGGCCCTCTCGATGGAGGTAATACCCTACTTCCTGCTTGATTGATCTTGATGATATGAGTATTACAAGAGTTGATCTACCACGAGATCCTAGAGGCTAAACCCTAGAAGCTAGCCTATGGTATGATTGTTGTTATCCTACGGACTAAACCCTCCGGTTTATATAGACACCGGAGGGGGCTAGGGTTACACAGAGTCGGTTACAAGGAAGGAGATCTACATATCCGTATTGCCAAGATTGCCTTCCATGCCAAGGAGAGTCCCATCCGGACACGGGACGAAGTCTTCAATCTTGTATCTTCATAGTCCAACAGTCCGGCCAAAGGATATAGTCCGGCTGTCTGGAGACCCCCTAATCCAGGACTCCCTCAGTAGCCCCTGAACCAGGCTTTAATAACAATGACTCCGGCGCGCAGATTTGTCTTCGGCATTGCAAGGCGGGTTCTTCTTCCGAATACTCCATAGAAGATCTTGAACACAAGGATAGTGTCCGGCTCTGCAAAACAAGTTCCACATACCACCGTAGAGAGAATAATATTTCCACAAATCTAATCTGCTGACACGTTTGGCAGCATGACATCATACCACGGCCCGGTCATTATTTGAACCATTTTTCTCAACCAGCACTGCACATATCGCGAGGCGGTTTTCTTGGCACGTCTTGTCGAAGCAGATATCGTGTCCCCTTATCACGGGATTCTCATCAATACGGGTGTGGGTAACCCAACTGCGCCATCAATTATGGCGCTTGGGGAATAAGCGATTTTACCAGGTAAGTGGGGAGGCGCATCGCCTCTTCCGCCCTTATAAAGGGACAAGGACTCACCCTTTTTTACCCATGCCTTCTTCCTCCTTGCTTATCCATTCTTGCGCACTCGAGCTCCAACGCCCAAGCTCGCGTCTTTCTCCTCAAACCACTCCAAGCATGTCCGGAGTAGGAGGCAAGTGGATGGTCTCCTCCGTCACGGAGGAGAACATCACAAAGCTACGGGAGGCCGGATATCTGGCCGCGGATATTGCACACCGGCTGCCAGATGCGGGGCAGATCATCCCTATGCCCAAACCCCATGAGAGGGTGGTTTTCCTTACCCACTTTGTTCGCGGACTGGGATTTCCCCTCCACCCGTTTGTCCGTGGGCTCATGTTCTACTACGGGCTAGATTTTCACGATCTGGCCCCCAATTTCATCGTCAACATCTCGGCGTTTATCGTCGTGTGCGAGGCCTTCCTCCGCTTCAGGCCCCACTTCGGCCTGTGGCTGAAGACCTTCAATGTTAAGCTGAAGGTGGTGGTCGGCCAACAAGCGGAGTGCGGAGGCGCCATGGTGGGCAAAATGCCTAATGTCACCTGGCTCGAAGGCTCCTATGTGGAGACCATAAAGGGGTGGCAATCGGGGTGGTTCTACATCACCAAGCCGCGCGACACCAACTGGGTGGCGCCCCCGAATTCCGATCCGAAATGCCCACGCGGCTCACTTCCTAGAAGGAGAAGGGCCTGTCCTGCGGTTCATCCGTGGAGCTGACCGGACTCCGGAAATGCATCAGAAACATGATGAGCAAGAAAATCAAGCTTGTCAACGTGGTTCAGGTCATGCTCTTCCGCCGGATCCTCCCGTGTCAACGACGGGCATTCAATTTGTGGGAGTTCGACCCGGCCGAGCACCAGACGCTGCAGAGCTCTTCGATACGACGCACAAGGACGTCTGGAAGGTGTTGTTCAAGGGTGCCGAGGTACCTCCTCCCCTTACCGAGGACCGCGGACTCAGCGCAAAGCACCACGCCAACCCGGTAAGTGTTCTATATCTCACAGGGTGTTTATTTTCCCCAGTTTAATCATGTGCGGGATCAAAGCCTCCATGCCATTAACAGGACTGGGTAGAGACGGTGGAGCAGATCGATTGCCCAGCCCCCCTACCCGAGGATCCAGCAGACGCTCTCCTAACGGAGATGCTGGTCCCTGCGCCTTATGAGGTGTCAGTGAAGAAGGCCACGGGGACCCGACAGGGTCTTCGGCGCAAGGTTATATCGGACTCATCGTCCAAAAACTTCGAGGCGCACTCCTCCCACGAAAACGAGGAGGAGGAGGAAAGTTCTCCCCCCCCCCCAGCCGGGGGAGATAAGAAAAGGAAGGCCGCCCCAACCGGGGAGGCCGAAGGGTCCAAGAAGAGAAGGACCCTCCTTCCGGACTTCTCCACGACCGCCGCCTACAGTGACGACGAGTGGTTGCCCAGGGACAAGCCCCTGGCGAAGTCGTAAGTATTCGGATACCATAGCAATTCATGGTACGTTTCTATTGCACTGCTTCTCCTTACGCCGAATATGATTATGCAGTCCGTCCCGAGCCCGTATCGACGTATCTTCGTCGGACGGTTCTTTGGCGGAAGGGTCCCGGCCTAGCCAGTCTAGTCCATGGGCCGAACTGCTAGCCCGTAGAGGAGGAGGGATTCCGGAGGTGTCTAACCTGCTACTTCAGGTATATCTGTCAGATTCAGCATGTAACCCCTAGATGGAAACAAGATACCCATGGTTCCTATATAAGCCGGAGGGTTTAGTCCGTAGAGACATTCATTCATTCATCATCATCACCATTACCCCTAGAGTTCAGACCACAACTTATGATCTCGAGGTAGATCTACTCTGTACTTTGGTACATCCATAATATAAGCAAGAGCAGGACGTAGGGTTTTACCTCCGTAAAGAGGGCCCGAACCTAGGTAAAAGCATCATATCCCTTGTCTATTGTAAGCCATCGATCTGATCTCACAGCTCGGGGGCCCCTACCCGAGGTCTACCGGTTCTGACACCCACAGGATGCCTTAATTTGGTCGCTTTGACTATGCTTATTTTCGGTGTACGCACTTGCTACATATGTGGTCTATGCTACAACAACGGGAGTACCAACTGCTGTTCAAGGCAGTGTGTACGCGTTCGGAGCAGGTGGCTACGGAGGTTTTTTTTTTCAACATGGATGGCAGCTCCTTCGACATGGATGTAGTGTCGGTCTATAGGACTCTACTCTTGCTGATTTGTTGGTTTTATTTCTTGAGTATTCATCGGATTTTGAATTTGGCTATGTGCATCTTAGTTATATAGAGACTGGGTGTTACTCATAATGCTTTGTATCCGCTTGATGCTACATTTTGAGATAATAAAATCACCCTTTATTGAAAAAGGAAAATCCACGAACATTCTGAAACATGCACATGATGAGGTTTGGGAACCGAACTCATAATTGCAACTAGTTAGCATTTGAAATCGACAACTTGGTGACCCAGCCCCAACATTGTGGCTTGCTTGGGGCATCCGGCTTTAAATGTTAGGCTTTGGTGCGATGTCCGTTTGGTATTCGGCTCGGACATTTGGCACCCCTTCATCAAGAGGATAGGAGTAGCGACATATGTGTTGCCAAGATGATGGCTTCAGGCTTAATGATGTATCATTTTGTAAGGTCTTGGTGAATAATTAATAAAATGACTGCATGCATCGCCCAGATGCAGAGGCCGGGGGTATATCCTCCTTTTCTAAAAAAGTAGAAATTGGCAACTTGAATTGTATGGTTGTTGTTTGCAAAACGCCTCGTTTCAACAACTGAGGTCCCAACTGGAATAAAGGGGTTTCACATGAATTTCATAGGAATGTAAAGTTTTTGCATGATGCCATTTAGATCTTAGTTAGGAAAGAAAAGCATTCCTTTCGTAAGCATTTTGGAGGATTCTAAACAATTAGTCACCCCATCTCACAATATAAGACGTTTTTGCAAGCTATGCGAATATTTCGCAATAAAAAAGGAGGATTCTAAACAATTGTTCAAATATCATATTTTCACTCATTTTGAGAAGTCCAATACAACCGGTCTCCTCTCTTCTTCTCTTTATTCTGATGAAGAAACAATTACATGCAAAATTACCGTGCAAAATACTCTTGAGCATTCAAACGAGTACAGTATTACATTAAATTTACAACATGATATTCAATTCATATTGTTTTCCTATTTTTTGTTTTTCATATCTGCGTTCCAAATGGGGACTGAAACGGTAGAACTTCAGCTAGCTGCTATTTTTCTTTTAGAACGAAGGCTCAAGAAGAGCCCGGCTTTGAATTAACAAAGTCATCAACCGGCCAGGAGTTACATCGAATAAACCATACACAAGAACAAGAAAAAATGGCAGATACAAAATGCTGCTACAACAGCTCACAGGCAGCAGCAAAACAAGCACACCAGCCGAAGGAAAATGAAGCACAGCTTGCAGCGCCGATGCCATTGTCTACCAACATGACCGCCACCAGGGAGGAAGCAAATGTCTTGAACTACCACCGGAAATGTGCCGCTATCCACTCTCAGAGGCCAAGCGAGATCTCCAAGTCATCCGTCTCCACCTCTGTAGAGGGCCCCTACCCTCTCGCCCAGGATCGAAGGGCGCCGCACCGACGGCAGGCGGAGTAGTTCCCCCAAGAACACGGATAACCAAAGAGGATCGGGCTGACAACAGAAAAGGATTGGGAAACAACAACCATAGGTCATCCCAAGAACACTGCTGCCACACATGGAACAACCACATGGCAAGACAAGAGCAGTTGAACATAGACGCGAACGAAGAGAACCATGGCACCACCACCAACCACATACAGCAACAGGCCTCCTCGCAGTCCTCAAGCGACGCCTTCAAGAAGGGGAGTGACATGGAGTGCAACCGTCGCCCAATACAGGGGACTAGGATTTTCATCCGAAAGCAAGGGAATGGGTGGGCGGAAAGGACCTCGACGAAGCATCCATGGAGGGGATCGGCACCAGCGGCGTCGACATCGCCGTGACCAACTCGCCGGTCAAGGGTTTCCCCCGGTCTCACCCCCACCCCAATCAACCCCGTCGGCAAGAACCAGATGGGGCAAGACAGGTTGCATGGAGGTGGGGTTGGGTTTCTTCAGATCAGACGCCAGGTCCGGCGAGAAGAACCTGTCGCCACGCGCCACGCAAGCCGAGCGACCCATGCCGTCCACACGGCCACGGGTGTTGGCCAGCACCAACGGACGCCACTTGCCGCAGAGTCGACGCCGCCCACCGCCCGGGGCCGCCGCCCCAGCACCCGAAGACCAACCTTGCCTGCCACCACAAGGATGACAAGCCCCAAGCGCTCAGGTAGCCACCCCACCTACGGCGCTCGAGCTGCTCCCCCACCAACCCGTTCACAATTGGAGTCAAACCACCCGAGAAGAAACGCACTGATCCAAATCCACACCAGGTAGCAGGAGCCAGTGCCCCAAGAAGAAATCGACGGGAAGCCCCCGCATCGAGAGGCCTCCAGCCACGGTGGCGACGAGAGAAAGCCTTTGCCGGCTGTACCAAGATATAACCTTGGACAGGCTGCACGGGCCCCAACCCCGATCCAGCAGCACGAGGAGCGGCTGGAGACGACGCCCTTGTCGCATCCCGGCACCTCCATCACCTCCAGCACCAGGGATGCACGCCGGCATCAGGCAAACACCGTGGCTGCGCAGGTCGCGACGAAGGTGAGATCCAATCGTGGCGCATCTCCGCGGGAGGGAAAGCTCGAATGAGGAGGAAGGAAGGGGAGCGAAGGTTGCGGGGGAGCCCCGCCGCCGCCGCGAGCAGGCCGGCGGCCGCCGGCGGCGGCGGCGAGGGAGGAGGGAAGTGGGGATGGGCCTGGCGGCGCTAGGGTTTGGCTCCCCCGAGTCGCCCAGGGAGGAGGACGACGCGGGGGTCGGGAAATATTCGGGTAGTACCAGCTAGCTGCTATTCGCAGCGGATTGCCACAACCATCGACGTGGATGTGTGGCGGGCTGGCGGCTCGATCGCCCACGGCCGGCAGCCGCAGAATCTTACGGTCGCCGCTGGATAAGTGATGGTAATTCGCAAATCCACAAGAGAGCGATCGGTTTCCATGAATAAACAACAATTGCCCGGCACCTGTGTATCCGAAGCAAGCAGCTCTTCCGTGCCGTCGTTTCCTGACCGTCGGTATACTGTCTGTCCGGACAACCTCTGCTACTGACTGCACCGGAGATCTCCATGAGTGAGGTTTCAATAGCCACGCTCTCAGATCAAAATAAATAAATAGCCACGCTCTTCGTAGCCGGCCGGTCAGATCCCGGCGACGGCGACCGGCGGCCTGGCACGAAACTGGGGACGGAGCAATTACAGTGTACTGCCGCACGCCACCGGGCCGAGAGGGCGACCTCTCCATCCTGACCAATTTTTTGAAGGCAAGTTGTTTCCGGATATGATACGGGATCAGCATGGCGAGGCGAGCGCCGTTCGGGAAACCGTCTCTCGCATTCCCGCGCAACCCCCCTGGTTTGTACAATAAATTTTAAAAATGCTGCTTTCTCCGGTATAAAGCGCGCCATCCCGCCGCGTACCCAAACAACTCAGCTCAGCCACAATCCACATCTCACTGCTCGATTCTCGTTGCGTAGTAGGGTTCCAAAACCAGAGAGCAAGAAGCGGATTGTTATCGGTTCTTTTCGTTTGAAGGAGTGAGCGAATTAAGGTTGTGCACCGGTCGAGGTTGATCGACGATGGGTGACCTGATTCCGGGGCTCCCGGAGGAGGTGGCGCGGGAATGCCTGCTCCGGGTGGGGTTCCGTCAGCTCCCCGCAGCGCGCCGCACCTCGCGGCAGTGGAAGGCGGAGGTGGAATCGCCGCTCTACGGCCGCCTCCGCCGGGCCAACGGTCATGCCCGCCCGATCCTCGCTCTCGCCCAGGCCCTTCCCGCGCTCGCCGCCTCCGGCCCGGCCCGCAAGTACGCTGCGTCCGCCGCCCTCTCCAACTCCTACCGGCTCGTGCTCCACGGCCCGGCCGACGGAGGGTGGGCCACGCTGCCCCCGCTCCCAGGCGGCCGGGGGCTCCCGCTCTTCTGCCAGCTCGCCGCCGTGGCTTGTGTCGAGAGGAGGAAGCTGGTGGTGGTGGGCGGGTGGGACCCTGAGACGTGGGCGCCGACGGACACGGTGCACGTGTACGACTTCCTAGAGGGCGCGTGGCGGAGCGGCGCGCCGATGCCTGGGCCGCGTCGGTCGTTCTTCGCGTGCGCGGCGACCGGAGGAAGGGTGTTCGTCGCCGGCGGCCACGACGAGGAGAAGAACGCGCTGCGGTCGGCGGCGGCATACGACGCCGAGGCCGACGCGTGGGCGGCGCTGCCCGACATGGCGCTGGAGCGGGACGAGCCAAGAGGGGTCTGCGTCGGCGCCAGGTTCGTCGTGGTTGGCGGGTACCCGACGGAGGCGCAGGGCCGGTTCACCGGCACCGGCGAGGCATTCGACACAGACGCCTGGGCGTGGGATCCAGTGCTGGACAGGGTGGTCGACGAGGGGGCGTGCCCGAGGACGTGCTGCGCCGCGCCGTCCGCAGCAGGCGCCATGTACATGCTACGTGGTGGCCACCTCGCGGTGTGGGACGGCGACAGCGTGTGGCGGGCGGGCGCGCGGCGACGGTCGTCGTGGCCATCGGGGACGGCCGCGTGGCCGCCATCGGCGCCGGGCGCCACGGCGGTGAGCAGGCCGTGTATGTGCTCAGCAAGGAGGCTGGAACCAACGGGGCGGCGCCGTCGTGGGCGCGCGCCCTGGCGCCGCAGGAGTTCGCAGGGCACGTGCAAGCCGCGTGTTGCGTAGAAGTATGATACAGTAACAAAAAATCAGTATATGTACAGTTGTCAATTAAATCTGAAAGTTAGTGGCGTTTAGAAAACTACATACTAAAATTTAAACCATACAGGAAAAAACTGCAAGACTGCAACGTGTACTTAGATGATACCCCACGCGTTGCCGTGAGATCGGTTGCAATATAGACATGAATGTTTGGATACATAATAATATACAAATTAAAAACTATATATATATATATATATATATAGAGAGAGAGAGAGAGAGAGAGAGAGAAAATATAGAAAGTCTATTAGTAGCCCAGGGTGAAGAATTATTCTTCACCCCGGTCGATCGACCCAGCCACGGTACAGCTTGGCCAGGTTTCAACCGATGTAAAATTGTATCAGTCTTTATTTAGACGCCTGCACGCTATGCTTTCTAAGCTCTGAGATTCACAGAAATTTAATTAGCTTGACTCTGGACAATGGGATGCAGCAAAGGAACTACTGGCGAGGGAGATTAGAAGAAGCTGAACGGCAATGGGCTTTTTATCAAAGAAGAAGAGAAGTAGCACAAGGCTCCAGAGGAGGAGGAAAACACAAGGTTATCCTTCTTCGATCCAGCCAAAGATGGTAGCTCTGTCTCTTCTCTGTTTTAGATTATTCGTCCCTTCCTTTCTTTGAGCTCCACTGTTTTTGGATGAACTGGACTAGCCCCTCTTTAATCAATTAATTTCTCATGGAAAGAAGGTAAAATGAAATTTAATTGGAGCGTGCTTAATTAGTTGTTCCTCTTTTCTGATGGAGGCTGCATCATTTTTTTGAGGAGAGAACCCCTATTCCAGTGTAGGCTCTATACTTGCTATAGGAGAGAAAGAAATTAAGTAGGACTAATTAAGCATGGACATGTCTACCTATATTTAATTAAACATGATGGGTTGCTTACTTGTAATTTGTAGCTATTAGGTTGGATGATGATTGACTCATGTAATTAGTTGTTGTACTTTTGCTAGTTTTTCACTGCTTATTTGGTAACAGGAGAAAATTAAACTCGAAGTATATGTATCAAAAGATAAAGAAACATTAATGCTCCACAACTTATAGAGAAATATGCACGTTTCAAGCCTGAATGCTTGATGCAGACTTGCAAAAGCTAGCTAGCATATATATAGTCAAAAAGGGTCATATCATAAAACAAAAGGTAGGCATGATGCTCAGTGTCTTTCTTTAATTGATAGTAATTAATTTTGAAGCTGCAGAGGTGTCATTCTTTTGTTTTGATTGCCTGATGATTCCTTTCTGTCCTCATTTGATATCCAAGCTGCTGAGGTGACACGTACTATACTAATTAATTCTGAAGTTGCAGAGGTATCCTTATTTGTGGAACTTGTTAATTCCGTAAGAACTTAGTATGACTAGCACATGGATGTATGCCTGTTTAGAACAGGGCAATGGATGAGCAAATACTCCAACTGCCTATGTACGTGTTGCTTCTTCCAGGCAACAGAGTTCAGAATTTCACAATTTAGGAAAGAAGGGAGTTCACAAAGTACTGAACTTTGCACAAGAAAATTCACCCTTTTACATGTTTGGACACAACGTAACTTTTTCTTAATTGACTTATAATTTCAAATACTTTTCCAGGCCTAGTTCTCATTGAAGAACACCACGAAAGACCACGGTGAAGGCCAAGGTGGGAACACATGAGGTTTTTGCTCTTAATATTTTTTATTTGACCACAATGTCGTTAGAGTAACTCTAGTAGACCCCTCATCCTGCCCCGGCCCGCAAAATAACCGCCAAAGTGCGGGTCGGGACAGAAAAACCTACCCGATCAGACCCCGCATCCCGCCCCGGCCCGCAAATATTTTTGTGGGGCACGGCAAAACTTCTCTCCCAACCTCTAGTTTCACGGGCTGGGAGGCCGACCCGAGCTCAACCCCTATCCGCAACGAGATTTGGCGGGAGGGACATTTCCGCACGGCCTTTCCCGCTCCCCCCACCCTCCGCCACCATTGCCCCGCCACCGCACGCTCCGGTGCATCCTCCGCGGCCGTCCCTCGCCGCCATGGACGACTCCCTGCTGCCCCCCGTCACCGTCGAGGTCGCGCACGCTCCTTCCCCTCGGGCGGATCTCGTCGCCGGACATGTTGGCCCCGCCGTCGCCCAAGCTAGCGCCGCGCCTGCCCGCAAGCGGCAGGGCAATGTGGTCGTGCAGGGCAGGAATCCAGCAGCCCCCGCCACAAAGGCTCGCGCTCCGGGCGCCGACGCTGCTGCGCGATCTCGGCCGGCGGCGGAGAAGGTCACCAAGGCCGCAGGCGGCAAGAGGAAGAGGATTGGGCATGATGTTTTTTCACCAAGGCCCCGAACTGCAAACGCGTTTTGCGGGCCGGCAGGATGCAGGGTCTGCTAGAGTTGTTCTTACATAGTTAGCTCTATGACTTTTGGTTTCTCTGTGGATTTAAATTTCTGGTCGTGTGATGTTTTTCTTGGTGCTCATATTAACTTTGTCATAACTGATGTAAGTCTTGGTGTTTTACAATGTCTCTTTTATGTATGTTTGACACCAGTCAACTTTTGATTGGGCATGATGTTTTTTCTGCCAAATGTAATTTTCGATTCCTGTTGTGATATGTTCTTGACACCTAGAGTTGCAGTTCAGAATATTAACCCACCTAGAGTTGCAGTTCAGAATATTAACCCGGTTCTAAGCCAGTCGATAGGAATTATTATTTGTCAGATAAAAAAGAAATTATTATTTGTCGAATGGTTGAATCTGGTGCCTGGGGCAAGTTGCAATCTGATGATTTGTTCTTCAAATGGTTGAAAGGTGGTGATCAGTTGCACTCAATTAATCCTTTATTGTATTCTAAAGCTAAGAGTTTTGTGTGGTATACATGGCTAAATGGCTAGCAATGCAATCTCATTGACACTAGACGGCCTCGTGGCTACATGAACCTTCCCTTCTTGTTTTGTTCTAAAACTCTCTGTTTTACAATGTCGATCACAACTTCCCAAGACAGATACATCTTATATTACAGGATTGTAACATTCCATGGGCAGCGGCAGCACGTACAATAGTGAGACATCGTGGGAGGAGTAGGCGATCACGTGCGTGGCGGCTGTGCTGCTACCCATGCACCTTACTAGTGGTTGGGGAGCACCCTTTGTGCGCCGCCTGGGAGAAAATTGGGGCGGTGCCAGGTGGTATGCGCCCCTTCCACTATCTTTTGTATTCTTTGGGTTAGTCTTCTGGATACAAGCTTTGTTACTGTTGCATATAATATTTGCACGAGAGCAACAAGATAGTAATATGAAAGTAGTCACAGGTGCAAGTTGCTGATGAAAACAGTATAAACAATGACAACATAGATACTAACACTTACAGTATGGACACTAAGATCAGTGATAAAAAGAGACAATAGTAATTCAAAAGGAACTGATGACAGGTTTCAAAAGTAGAGTGTCGTATGGCACACTGTGCAAAACCAATGGAGAATCAGGCTCCGAGCCGCTAATGGAGGCAAAGAGTAACATGTTGTCATCCTTGGAAGCTGCCCAGAAGTTGAGTGGTGCCGCCGTCATCCTCCGGTTCTCCTTGAAGTAATTATTGTACCGTCCAAAGTACGAGCGTGGTGTCAAAAACTCGGGTGTGGCACTGCCAGTCAACACCCAGCGGGGCATCAGAGTCATGAAACCTGGTGTCAAAAACTCGGGTGTGGCACTGCCAGTCAACACCCAGCGGGGCATCGGAGTCATGAAACCAGCCCCGTTCCCATCTAGGTGGCCACTGGTCCTCCTGTTAAAACTGCTTGTCTTCCTCGGAACAGACTTGGACCAAAAGATCATCTCATTCTCTTTTTACGCAATATATTGTGCAGGTTCTTCTGGTCCTCTGGTATGAGTCAGTGAACAAGACTGATGACTTCTGTTGTGAGTGTAGTGCCAGAGGATGTGGAATTTATACCCAGTACCGTCTCTTATCTTCCTCTTTCTCTACTCTCCTGAGTTTTTTCTCTTCCAAAATGGCGACCATATGAACCTTCGCATGAAAATTCAATGCATCAGATCTAGTGTGCTTGATTTCTGATAATCATGGTGAGCTAGCTCAGTGACTTACCGCGTCATATAGAAATGGTGTATTGCTTTCATCCTCCCAGGCAAATGTCTTGTCTATCAAGTTGTCAATCGTAGTTGCACAAATGTAGCTTCTGATCATATTACATACCAAATGAGCGACTAAGTGACCAACCGAAGAAACGAAGATCGCAGTGGATCTTTTTGAAAAAATAGGAAGTAGATTGCGCTTATGAATGATGGAGCACAGTTACTCAAAAATTATTATACGGAAGTCACTACAGTGTCCCAATGAAGAAATGAAGAGTCACCTGGAATCTTTTGAACAAGTACCCCTGCTTTCTCTGCACGCTTGAGATTCAAATGGGCACCCCTACCTGTACTTGTTATTATCCTGCAGCAAGGCATATGCAAGCATTAAAGAGGGCATTACCTAAATCATAGCTTGGCAGCTAAATTGAATATTCAGTACAAGCATACCAATATAGAGAAGAAAAAGGTGGAAATCATATTAAACTGATGGACCATGTGCTAGCATATTTTCATTGGAAAAAAAAACATGATTGATTATATTCCTTAAGCCAAGTCTCTTCATCACAGGCCGATAGCCATTTGTCTACTCTCTTCATGATATCTTTCTTTGTTATGGATTCGTTGTTTGCTTTTGCAATTTGTGCTTCGATGTTGGAAAGAAGTTCGCAAGGATCCACTAGACCTGTAAGTGAGAAGGTTCTAGGATCGTTCAAGATATTCAGCAGGGGCATTTTTACAATTGTAGGTCCGAGAGAAAGAGATCAGCGTGATAAACACCAGTCAATTAGAGCAACAATCTTCTCTATGGCTCACTATATTATTTTCAGGCTAACGGCTATTGTACTCAAATTTCCTATTCCACGGAAAACATTAAAGTTTCAACAACCAGAAGGAAGTCTAATAAACAACTAATATACTATTATTATGGAAGAACACAAGTAAATGGAAACAAACTCTAAAAAGCAGACTGTATTTTAGGATACCATGAAACACAAAATGTTCGAAGTAATACCAGATCATATTCATGGATAATTCATCTTTCATTTCTTGGGTTTAACACAAAGTATATCTACATAAGAGACAATTATTTGATAAGAAAATCCATTTGAAAAAATATAAAATGAGGCGACAAAGCTCTAATATCAAGTCAATGATTATTAGCAAAAGTAAATGTGATGGTGCCTTTAGGCGTATTTGTCAACAAATAAGACGTAGTAATTGGTAATAAGTTATAAGAAGTTAAGAACTTATCCTAGAACTGTCATTGCCATATACAAAGGATCGGGCGTATTTCCAATAAGAATTCAGTTTTATTTCATTTGTCAAGATTTTCTTGGTACACAACATAAGCCTTAGATCAAAATCTTTGAACATACAAGATATATTGGGTTTCATAATATTCCTGCCATACAGGTCAAGCAGGTTGAGTGCATAATTCTGCATCTATAGTTCTATACCAGCAAAGATATAGTTAGATATGACTGCTAATATTGAAATAACAAGTGTGAATATAAAAGATGATGCATCATACATATCTGAATAGGCATCTCGTCTTTTTGAGACGAAGTTCAGAAAATAGACAACATACCATACAGTCTCACATGATGAGCTCCTCTAGAATGTCATCTTTCTTGAACATGACCTTCGCTTTACTTGTAGGCAAGTATACTTGATACCATAACTATCTATAAATAAGAAGCAAAAAAACAGGGCAGACAAACTCACACAAAGGCTCTAAGAACAAGTGACATCAATTGCCAAAAGCAACCAATATCACAGGCAATAAGCAGAACTGATGGAGGGTTACAGTTGGAGAAGTGACCGTGAGTACCTCTAATATTGCGGGTACAATATTGAACACCGTCACTGTAAGAATGAAATTTATAGCGATGCAGCCTCTGTCAAGTAGGCGATTTGGAGCTCCAGTTTTCCAGCTGAACCACATAAATAGGCAAGGAAACATTAATAAAATTCAAATAATCTCCATCTTGTGAATACCAAAGCTCAGCAACTGCATAATAACTGTAAGTGTAAAGTATTGAGTTCTAACTTGTTTCCACACCGATTGACACGATGCAATGATCTTGAATCATTTTGCGGTCAGATAGCAGACCAAAATATCAAATAGAAGGTCCATCCTTTTAGCTTCAAATACAGCTTCAGAAGGAACTCGCGCGACTATCTCAAATGATTCCGGGGTAGACCCTCCAACCTCCAAATGAGTTCACTGTCAATGAGTGTGAAAGACCGGATAATAAACTAACAATCGCATGTACCTTCCATCACGCATTTTGGAACAGAGTAGTCTCCAAGATGTGACTTCAATAAAAAAAATTATACCAGTGCATTAGTACACGTGGCATCGCACATTGGTTGCCCAGCGACTCCACCTTATTATATTTGACTGGCTTGATAGACGTCAAAGTAGTATGAACTAATCCAGTCTTCATCTATCTGCAACGTTATTATCCTACAAAAAAAGCAAAAACTAATTATACAACCATATGTTTATACTAACCACCTTAGAGAGATATTAGGTCAAAATGGCCGGGAAAGCATAAACTAAGTTTAAAGATTCCACCTTCTAGATCAACATTGAATTGTAGACTTGATAGCGAAATCAGTGATTGCAAAAGTATTATCCAGCAGATCCTGTTTTATATCTGGAACATGAGCTTAGTTACAATCATCCATCAAGAACTTTTTCATATCTACATTCAGTCATACAAACAAATAGCATCCTATAATTTAATGAATGAGGGAAAACAAGATTTAGTAAATTTGAAAACGGTATTGAAATGACATATGTAACATCATCCATAAAAGGACCTTCTCTAGCCCCATGATGCATCAATATGTGAGTGCCACCGGAGCTCTAACATTTATATGTAAAAATCCAAAGACCAAATCACTAAATAGCTCACATATTTGAGCTAAATATATGTTTTTCTTTCATTATAACAATTTGTATTCTACGAATTTACAGAAGTTGAAGCGGTCCAAATAAAAGTGAAATCACCATTATAATGGCACCTTACCATCCATATATCATCAGCTGTCTAGTCCTAGTGCAAAAGTTACAGCATAAAATTTCTGGATCAGATAATGAAGAACACTCTCAGCGATTCTCAAATGACTAATTGATTTAAGTTGTTGATTCTAACTTGGCGCTGAATAATGACTGTTGATTTTCTACTTCAAACTTTTCTAAAAGGCTCAAAAAGTACAGCTGTCAGGCACCAGGGGAAGCACCGATGCAGATTCACAAACTACATATTTTTTAGGCAACTTGGAGGAGCATCGGTGGGCGAATTAAGAGTGTCGTTAGTCGCCATAGAACCCGAACTGGGCAATACTTGGAGAAAGCCCTCACAAGTTCGTATGTTCTGGCACCCAGTGTTCCTAAATTTAGCTTCTCTGCGTGTATAAATTTGCAGGCGACTTAATACAGAAAAATTGGGAAAAATTCCTAGCAATGCGTGATAAATCTTTGTTGCAGGCAACTTAACAACAAAATGATGGGCAGAAAAATTCCTAGCAGCACGTGAGAAATCTATGTAGTAGCAACTTCACAAAAAAAATTGTTGGCAAAAATTCCTAGCAGTGCGTGAGGATTCACTACCTCTCCTGTACCTCGCACCAGTACGTGGTCCCCAGCAGTTTCCCTAGCAGCACCTCGAATCAATCCCCCCAGAATCATCCAAAAACTGTGAGAGTTCTTGTTGTTCGCCTCCCCCCATCCCCCTTGCAGCACCTACCCCGAGCCTGGTACCTCCCTCCCTCCCCACACCCTTCCGCATGCCCCACGTGAGTCATCACTCCCGCACCGCGAGTCGATGAACTCATCTTCTACTGCGATTAGAAGGAGGGTACAGAACGAAACTAACCTTGGGATGGCGATGTACTGCATGAATCGCAGGTCCTCCGGGAGCTGGCTGCCGTTCAATTTCTTCACGCACGCTCGCGGGCTCATCCCTCCGCTCCCTGACCCACCATGCTCGATGTCGGTCCATTGGGCATATTGTACGAATTGTTTCCTATAAAGAAACACATTTAGAATTAGGGAAAACAGTTTTAAAGTGATGACTTCTCTTCTAATATGTGATAATTTGAATTCCTGAAACTCAATATACTGACCATTTCTAAACAAGTCTAAGAAAGTAAACTAACAGTGTTGCATTAGACTCAAAAAATCAAACCATTTGGTTGAGGGGTGCTCCTTTTATCATCAGCAAGTACAACAGCTATTGAATCATCCAAAGGAATCAATAATGTCAGGCAACTTATTTAGATAAGTATCCAGGCATCTTAGTGGGGATAGAGGGTGTTCTCAGCGTACTGCAAAAAGAAGGGATGAGAGAGAGAGAGGTCGGACCTGCAGGTCGACGTTGAGGTCCTGTCCGCACAGGCAAAAGGGCCGGCAAGAAAGGATGAAGGGTGTGGAGGCGTAGCTCGGCCTGCCACCGACGGCCGGGGATGGGGTGGCGGTGCGTGACGAAGAGGATGAGCTGGAGGAGGCGGATCTGGGCTGGCCTCTGCCGCATGCGACCAGGGATGGAGTCGCCGTTGGCCGCCCTCCCGGGATGCGGTGGTGTTGAGGACACCTCCGCAGCATCGGCCACGTAGGAGCCCAGGCAGGGGGCGGAGGAGGTAGAGCCCAGGACGGGACAGGGAGAGGGCACGAGCGCGGGGGAGGGCCTGAGGAGCAAGGCGGCGGCGGCAACCCTAGCAGTCCTCCGGGGAGAGATTTTCGAGAGGGGAAAGGAGGTCGTGTGGGGGCGAGCGCTTGCGTCGGTAGAGAAGGAAGGAATTGGCTGTTTTTGTCTCTAGCTAGTCCGACGTGGACCGGCCCATCGACCGCCGCTTGCGCTACTCTTATTGGGTTGTATGCCGCTGCGTGTTTCGACATTAGTAATGTTGGTCGTAATGGTAGTATCATAGCTAGTATCATGCATGCCAACTACTCCCTCCGTTTCTAAATACTTGTCTTTCTAGGCATTTTAACAAGTGACTACATACGAAGCAAAATGAGTGAATCTACACTCTAAAATATGTCTACATACATCCGTATGTAGTGATCATTTAAAATGTCTAGAAAAACAAATATTTAGGAACGGAGGGAGTAGTCAATTTTGATGAGGTGTCATAGCATTAAATGAAGAAAAAGAGGGTGTGGTATCATATCATGATACTGTATCATAATAAATGTTATGCTATTTTGTGTCATGCATGGCAATAAATAAAGTACTACATGATACTAATATATGATATTATGCATTAGGCTAGTCATAGTGGGGAGTAACTTAGACTAGTGTCATGCACATGACACTAGTCTTTGTTACTACTTTCATAGTGCAAAGTAACATACAAGTAGTATCATAGATGATAGCATTTATTACATTATAGACTCACTTTGCTTTGGATTGCGTTATGTTACAGTAACATATTATGTTACTCCAAACACCTCTCTCCTCATTAACTATATGCCACATAAGCAAACTTGTCTTAAAATGCGCTATGTTACTTGCTAAGTTACTCCCACTATGACCAGCCTTAGAGAGGTAGTATCATACACTAGTATCATATGCATGATACTAGTATATGATACTCCTCATTATAACCAGCCTAAGATGAGCGGGAAATGATCAGGAGGAGGCGAGGAGAGGAAGATAGAACCGGGAGTTGATTTGTCAACAGGTGGCGGCGCCTCTAAAAAACAACGGAAATGTTAACGCCCACACGTGTGGGCGTTTGCACATCACCCACACGCCTCCATCACCACTTATTTTGCCACGTATGAATATATGACATCAGCAGAATTTTTTTTTGTTTTCGGCTTAAAAATGTTGTATCTCCTAAATAAAAAAGCAAACTAAAAATCCGTTTTCACCATTAAATCCGTCTCGACGAGATCTTCAAAACTAGACCCTATATTGATATGTTTCGACGAAATTTTTTTGCCAGAAATTGCCATAATGTTTACACTGTAGTTGTCATAGGGCTGAAACTAAAGTTGCCATGTGGCAATTTTAGTTTGTAGATCATGGCAATTTTAGATGATGGCAACTCCAGTACTTTGACCATGAAAATTATTTTTTATATGAACCATGGCAATTTTACGTGCATGTATCATGGCAATTTTAGTTTATGGTTCATGCCAAGTCTAGTTTCTTAATTTACCGTTTTATAAATGTCAAAATTTATTTTTAAAAGTAGAAGAAAATAGTTGAAACATATCATGGCAACTTCAGTGTAAACATCATGGCAATTCATATGCAATAGACATGGCAACTTTTAATCAAAAGAAAAATTCATCAAAACATATCAACATGGGATCTAGTTTCGAAGATCTCATCGCGAGGGATTTAATGGTGAAAACGGATTTTCAATCGAATTTTTTGTTTAAGAGATAAAACATTTTAAAAACTGAAAATCCAAAAAGATTCCTACATGCATGCATGCGATGATGTGGCAATCTGTTTACATTAGAGACGTGTGGTGCGTCTCCCTTCCTACCACACGTGTGGCAGTTAGCGTGACCCAAAAACAATCGACGTGCTCTTTCGGCAGTGTGGCATTGATTTTATTCGTCTTCAACCCAATTTCCTATCTTGCAGAGTTGTCCATTTACATTTGATCAGTTTCTAGTGTCTGACTTTTACCACTACCATAGGCGTACATTTACTTGGTTCTACTTAAATTCAATTCATCTACATGATTATATTCATGCGTGTTCATAAATTGCTTATCTAGTCTGCAACTGATCATTTTCATTTTGTCATGTCAGGCACTATGGCTTCGTTATAAGTGAGTCAATAGTTCCAAAACTTGCTTCGCAATTATGTGTCTACTTGGGTAGAACATGGCCCGCTTTGGTGGGTGGCATGGTCATTCTTTTCTGAACTGAAGTCGATGTCAAAAGGAAGAACTAGGTCATTTCGTTGTAGTAACAAATTTCGAATGTTTCTTCATATTGTGGATTTTTCATACTCTTGCCCTTGTGAAAGTTGCATATAATTTTTCCTCTCTCTACCGTCCATGGATCTGTTAATCTGTTTCTAGTTTTCTGACATTGATTTACGGCATGTGGTGAGTGGGTCTGTCCTAACGAATTATTCCGCGGACAATCATCGTTACATAACTTGTTGATGTGCACATTGCAAGGAAACCGAAGAAGTTTCTTTGGGCAGTTGCACAACAAAGCAATGCCACATAGCCGGAACTTCTAACTAATGCTTTGCCTTTCTCCTTGTCATTTTTTTTGCATATCCTATTTTGGATGCTTCTTACAGAATACAGCTGCCGTTTCAGATATGAACTATTCACCATTGGGACGAGAAATGCATAGCTTCTGCAGTTCTATCTGGCTAAGGCAGTTTGAAAGGAATCAACAGTCTATCGCCCAAGCGTTGTGCAACGGAAATAGTTCAGACTGCCTCATGTAGTTTGCTACACAAATTAACTCAATTCTATTGGCAAATGATGCCACGCTGGTAGTTCTTATGGACACATGTGTGCGTGGCGGCATCTGTTTTAGATGCCTTCGTGTTCCCGGCTTTTTGGAGTCACCGGGACATGCCTTTTGTGACAGGATTTGTATTTTATGATGGCGCCTAGATTTCTTCCGTGACACAATGTATTTGTCACCTAGAATTTTTATCTGGCATAATGTATTTTACATTCCATTTAGTTTTGAGTTGGATTTTACAATCAAATTACTAGACTGTGTGTTGATATTATTATCGGTGTATACAACGGCCTTTTAAGTTTACATCAACTCCCAGTTTTGTTCAAGTCAATTGCAAGCAACAGCGCTGAAGTAACTGATATTCTTGTTTCACTCAGCATTCCTATTTCATGTTAACTTCGTAAAAAAAATGAGACAAAACTTCGTAATTTATTAAGCTAGTGGTATGCAAAAGGGTTAATAAGTCAAACGTGTTCCTACTTTATCTGGGCCTTGATTTTTTTTAGGGAATTATCTGGGCCTTAAATTTTCTTTCATGGGTAGCCAGTTTCTAACGCGTGTAATTATCAACCCCTTAAAAAAACGTGAGCGATTATCGAAGATGAATTAGTGGAATGTAATCTTCACTATTGGAGCTGATTTAGTGGAATGTAATCTTCACTATTGGAGCTGATTTAGTGGAATGTAATCTTGATTATCGGAGCTCATTTAGTGGAACTTAATCTTTTTTCTGGCTTATCTAGAGAACGTAATCTTCTTACGTTGGCATGCACTTTTCTTACACCGGTGGTTCTCAGAAAAGCATCGTGGGTACTGGCAGTGGCGGATTCAGGAATTTAACTTTGGGTGTTCAAATTTTTTTTTCACCCTAACAAGGAAGTCCATTGGTCCACGGGAATACAAATTGTTCATAATAACAACAAATCTCAAAAGACGGTTTTTATTTACAAATAGATCTATATCTTTAAATCCAAAGATAATTCATTCGTTTACTTTTTTACTAAGGAAATCAATCCAAAGATAATTCATTTGTTGTTTTTAAATTAACAATCTTCCTCTTTATTAATGTGGTCATGTACAAAGCTATATCTCTCTCTAAATCCAAATATTAACTACACATGTAAAGGTCAACGAATGGAATTTTCAGATTGGAACTTTGGACTCTGGTGCTTGTGGATTTGGACAAAGTTTTTTTTGGAGTATTTGGATTGAGCTGATCTGCTGAGTATCTCTCGTGCGTGAGGGCAGAATTTTTTTTCTTAGGCAGTGCGTGAGGGCAGATGTGACTTGTTGGTGCTTCGGCTTGTTGGTTAGTGGGTTGTGCCGCTCTAGCCAATGTCCGATGGGCTAGTATTGATCTGTGGCAAGCTGCTGCATAGTCTACTTTTCGTATTTTTGTCATATACGTAGTACTATATATAGGAAATAGTTTGCAGGAAATTTTGGGTGTACATCTGTACACTCATGACCCATAGTGGATCCGCCCCTGGGTACTGGGTTTGGACACGCAGATGTGCGCTGGTAATCTTACGCTTGCATGCACACCTTTCTACAACACATGTAGGTTTTCTTACGATGCTGATGAGGCAGGGCGCAAGGATGGACTGGGGTGAGGAATAACAATTTCTCATCCAGGGCGACGAATAGCGCGACCCTATATATATATATATAAAATTCATTGTGTTTAGTTATTGAGGTGAACTTTTTCCACACATGTTTGCATGTTGAGCTGGATTTTTTCAAGGGAAATGTTTACATCCGGAGCGTCGGCCGAACCGTTGCGCCGGACAAGCACACGCCTTGCAATCGCTCTCCATCGTGCGTAGTGCATCACTCCTCCTTCCAATCCTTTTTCGTTTCATTATCTTCTTCTCCCCCCACGACGCGTAGCAACCACTCCTTTTCCTCCATCTCCGCCGCCACGCGCAGTGCGCCGGCGTGACGAGTCGTTTTGCTGCTACGGTGAGCCACGCCGAGGGCGAGAGAAGACATCGAGGGTGGAGAAGTTGCGAGGTAGGGGGGCTGCAAGAGGCCCGCATGCGGTGCTAGTGCCCGTCAATGGTGCGCGACTAGCCATGGCGCGACAGCGAGGTGATGCTGGAACCGTTTATACGAAAGCTTTCACCCTTCGATTCAAATGCTTCAACCGGCGGCATATAAAGCTTCAACTGAGACACCGTGCAATGGAAAAGCTACAATCGGTCATAAGAAAGCTGCAATCATTCATAAGAAAGCTACAATCGTTCTGGAAAAAGATTTCAACCAGAAGACTGGTTTTTCGAGTGGGGCACTGCGCAAAACCGAAAGCTGCTACTGGCTATGAGAAAAGCTTCAACCGACGGCGAAAAAAGTTTAAACTGTAGACGACAGAAGCCATGGACGACGACGAAAAGCTGCAACCGGCTCTGCCATGGATGACGACGAAAAGCTGCAACCGGCTCTGTTGTTTGCTACAACCGGCTTCTTTTTGCTACAAACATAGAGATGACGAGTGTGGTGCACAGCGACTTGTTTCTTGCTACAACCGACTCATTTTTTTTGCTACTACCGGCCTTTGCTACAAACAGAGGTTGGTGAGCATTGTCACCGCGGGCGGCGAGGATGCGCGAACGACGAGGAGGATGACCAGCAAGGGCGGCGAACGACGACGAGGACGGATGACGGGGGCGGCGACAGGCGATGAGGACGGTCGACGAGGGGACGACCATCGGAGTGTGTGCGGCCGGGGAGATGGGAGAGAGCGAGATGCAGGGGAGATGGAAGAGAGCGAGACACATGTAAGAGGAAGACAAGGGCATCCAATGGATACGATCCGATCCGCCAGATCGGATGGCTGCGGGCCTACCGGCCCAAATTTGGGCCGGCACCCGCTTTTTTTCAATGCATGTTTATATGATGAGGTGGCATGTGTGAATGCGAAGAGAAATATGCTACTCTCTTTGTTCACAAATATAGGACATTCTTAGGTTTTTGAGTCGGATGTATATAGACACGATTTACTTTGTTTGGTCACTCATTTCAGTTCGTATGTAGTTTCGATTAAGCATCACACTAGAAAAAAGTCTCGATAGCAAACTCCTCAAAGCTACTCCCTCCGTCCCAAAATATAAGAACGTTTTTTACACTAGCATAGTGTCAAAAACGTTCTTATATTTTGGGACAGAGGGAGTAGCAAACTTCTGTGCTGCGTAGATAACTCTCTCGAAAGTTTGTAGCAAAGTTCTCCGGAGATTTTAGCAATCTTCTCCAAACTCCAGGGACTATCTATTTGCATGCACTAGCAAACACATTAATCAGTCCCACACTGCTTCTGTCCAACAATCTTCAAAACCTTCAGGATCACTCGATTGCACCAACAAATATCGGACAATGCATCACTACACTAAGCAAATGCAAACAATAATTTAATACTCGTGTGGTTGCTTTTAATTTCTACTAACCCATAGTAATCAGTTGTCAACGAAAGAAAGTTCATCCGATCAGCAAGAGAATCTGCCATTGGGTTACTGCACGCCGGATGAAGAATCGTTAACTTTTCCTCCAAGATGTTTGATCTATGATCCATGACAGCATAGATCCATGACAGCATACACTAAGCTTGCGTAATCCACGTCCAAATCGTTTCAGTACATAACTAAAGCAATGCCAGGACCAAATGATAAGGCATAAAAGCACACTTGTAGAATCTAAACGTCTACGTACCAGATGAGAACAATACATCTGAGGCAGCAGATCGATGTATCCTACCAGGCAACATCTGGTGGGTTCTGAATATGTGCAAATGACAAGGGTAAGAAACTAAGAATACTAGCCACAGCCAGAAATCCAGACAATGCATGATGAAACATACTAACATAGCACAATCATAGCTTACCGATTATGAACTGTGCATGGTGATAATACAACTGGAAGTTCATTAACCACTAGTGTTGATAGGCTCCATACCAGAGGTGAAAATGGGGCTCCAACGGAAATGACAGCAGGTATGGTCCATATACTCATGTTAAGTAAGCTGAAGCAAGCAGAGAGAGCACCACTATTTGTTGCCAAGGCAAGATGCATCGCGTGATGCAAATGGATCCAACAAGCGCGCTGCTTATACTGAAGCTCGAGATGAAGGCGGTCTATCGCACGGGCTGTTGGTTGTAGTGGCTCTTCTCTTTCTTCTTTGCAGCAGCGAGCTTCGCACTCCTAGCGGCAGCCTCCATCGCAGCGTGCTTGGCGGCAGCATCCACCTCCTTGCTTGATTTTTTCTTTTTCGATGCAGCTATCTTCTTCATCTTCTCCTTCAAGTCAACAGCGGTAGCTTCCTCTCCAGACTTTGTATCATCGGCCGCCCCTCCATGGTCCTTGCTGGAATCCACTTCATTGGGCTGCTCTTTGGAATCCTTAGATGGTTTCTCCTTCCTTAGTTTCTTCTTTTTTGAAGTCTTGCTTTCTGATGGTACAGGAAGACCCTTCTTATCCCCATCTCCTTTCTGTCCATCAGGCTTTCTTTCAGCTGCAAAGTACCAAAATCAAAATACATGTCAGTTTTAGTAAAGACTACATACACACAAAAACATTTAACCAGAAAATTAGGAATGGTTGATCATTTCGATTATTTTGTATAGGTCGTAGCATGATTACATTACATACATTTACTAGTGACGTCAGCCGGTGTAGCATTTTCAGAGATCCCCAACTCAGCCAGAACAGCATCTAGTTCTGCAAGCTCTTTCTTCTTCAATTCCTTCTTTGAAAGTTGCTTTTCTGTGTCTTTAGAATGGACAGGCACTGGAGCAGATTCTTTACCCTCAAGTTCAGATGGTACATCAACTTCATGTCCATGCTCGGGTTCCTCTAGCTCATCATCACCCATGTCAACATCAAGACCATCATCTTCACTCTCAGTTTCCTGCAGTGTAAATGCAGAGCTAATTATACCGTCCTAGATGCAAGGGGGGAAATAATGCATGTATCAACAGAGAACATCATAAGGAAGAGCAGACACAGCTACGCCGTATACATAGAGAAAGTAGACAGAAGCAGTTCTACACGGACACCAGCATTTTTTGGCAGAACCCGATAGTACGAATCACTGTCGGATTTTATACCTGTCCATATAACAAATATCTTGCCGAGTCAGACACCCAAATCCGAGTCAGATTCGTACACCCATGTCCGTGTCCGACTAACACTAGGTAATATCATTGTGTGGCATACCAGTCATGAAACAGATTTTCTCGTATTGAATCGCAAAAAACAAACACAACAAAACACAAAGAGCATACATCAATCGTTTTTCTTTCTGTTCTATAATTTTTGTTCCCACTCTATCATTACTCTCATTATAAAAGCTAGTTTGGCCACATGAGCTGGAAAAATACTGATTTCTTCTCGCCCTTTTGCATCTATATATGTAAACCTATTACTTAGTATCAGCAACACTACAGAACCTCAACAAATTGATATATAATAACAAATCTTACATAGATTACCTTGCATGTATGGTGAGAGTGTGAGACTATGGGATGAGCCACTTTTTCTTAGATTGATCACGAGATAAGCAAGTTAAATACACATAGCAAATAAACCTACTGGCAGAAAGTGTATTTAAAATTTAAGCCATTCCTCATGATATAAGATTTTACATGTGACACAATCCAGGAAAACTTCGTAAAGTGCGAATAGTTGTGTACACAAAAGACATGCATAAATGGAAAGCTGAGGAATACAAGTAACCAACAAAAAATTGTAAGTGAAAAACACTGAACATGGTGCCAGAAGAATCAGTGACATCATCAACATAACAATGAGAAATATTTCCAACGTAAACTAGAAATATAGGTTGACACTAATCATCATAAAACAACATTACTGTCTCCATGCTAGACAACATTGACATATTCCGTATCTGAATCACACACATCGAACTTCCTAGAATGTCACATAGTGGAAAAAAAACTGTACAACAAACAGTTAGGGTCTACGCACCATGAATCTTCACTGGTGCTTCGGTAAGGAGCGTGAGGTGGCACCTTCACTCGTCAGGCTGTCTGCCCATTATCATACCATGCATACATATAGCAAACCTAGTACTCCCTCTGTAAACTATTATAAGACACCTCATGTCCAATTCTCAAGATTCCAAGCTTTACCCGTTGGTCGTCACTATTGGCATCGTTAATGGTCACTCCACCAGTGGTACAAACAAAGGACCACCACCAAGTAGTTATACTACTCTTCCACACATCCTAAAGACCATGACCCCACTATGTAGAACAAGAATCAGCGGTCTCACTAACTGCAACCTTTCGCGAAACTGAATCTTTGTACGATTCCGAAAGGTTCATTTCTATCACGAAGCAGGGACGGAGCCAGGATTCAAACATAGGGGGGGGGGGGGGGCGAGATTTTTCCTCTTGTGTGGAGACTGATTAAAGAAAATAGCCTAGAGACGTTTGTAGCTAAGATTAATGAACGAAAATCCACATCAAAGGAAGAAACTGGTGCCGACTTTGAACAATTCATTTTTTAACTGAAAGTTGTGATAGCAAATGCAGAAGCAATTCACAGGTCAATGATCTAAATATTTCTACTACCTTTTATCTAAAAAAAGTCTACCACCAAAGGGGGATAAACAATGCAAAACCTTGTCTGACATGTCATGAATATTCCCTAATTACAATTTAGGTATGCAGATTCTGTTGTTCTATCTTAGTTGTAAATGCATGGATTAGTCTAATTGTGAAAGTGAAGCCAAGGATGAAGTACTGAGAATGAGAAAGAAGAGTAACCTAGTCCTTTTTCGGTTTTTTCTTCCCTCATTGCCGATCGTGCATGCTAGTTGTGGCGGGCGGCCGGCCGGCCGGCCGTGCTTCCGCGTAACCTCTGGATCGCATTTGCCCCTTCGGCAGACTTGGTCTTGGGGCTAGAAGTTGCGATTTGCGAGGCGAAACTGCCCTAAGAGATCCGATCGCAGCTCGCAGCGGCGGCTTGGAAATGAAGAGATTAGCGATATGGGCGTGCGTAGACAAAGTCGTGGCTGAGTGCTGATACTAACAGGCCAGTTTGTCTCTTTTGATGGGCTGCTTGGCACTTTCTTTCCTGAATTTTGTGCTTTAAGCTTGTAATGGGCTGTACATGGGTTGAGACTTCATACCAATTACAAAGGCCTAATGAAGGGGGGGGGGGGGGGGGGGAGGGGGCGATGCAGGCCACACACAGGTGCGCGTACAAAAAAATTAGAGAATAACTGCCCGCTATCGAAGGAAGGCACGATCGTTAGGGGGGGTCTCGCCGGACGGGGCTTGCCTGCTCCCGCCTCGGTGCTCCCATCGGTGCTCCGCATCGTTCCTTTTGCATCCTACGGTTCCATCAGTTTCTCTGTCCCATAATCCTTTTTTACTGCAAAAAGATAAATCAAGAATACCCATTTATTACTTCATCCCATCCGTAATACACGCACATCGTTGAAACCTCTTTTCTCAATGCATCCAGGAATTACGCGTCCATGGACTGGACTCCGTTCGCAGCAGCCATGCCGATGTCGACGTCGTCGGCTAAACTCCGGCCAACGCTCCAAGCAGCAAAGACCTTGATGTTGGTCTGCAGCTCTGCCCCTACCATGAGCATGGCCGAGCCGACCTCAAACCCCATGTCGCCGAGAACCGCCTCTCGCGCCCACACGATGAGCTCGCCGTTTCCTTGCCGCCGGCTCTTGCGAGCTCGCCGTGCTCTTGCGGCCGGCTTGCTGAGTTCCAGATCGCCGGCAAGCAGCTGGCCTGCTCGAGTATGCATGTAGCACTCGCCGGATTCTGCCCGCCCTTTGCCGTCGGCGCTACTGCCGCCTCATCGACGGCCGTCGGCGTCCGCGTTGCCGCTGCATCCGCCTCAACGCTCCAGCCGCGCTGCCGGTGCTGATAGTTGCGAGGATGACGACGGCTTCGGCGCCGGGTCCAGCCGCGCTATACACGGGATACATGTAACAGAAGGAAAGCAATACTGATTGTCTGTAATTTATTTTGACAGTTGGAAGAGCAAAAATACTGGACCGTAGGATGCAAAAGGAACGATGCGGAGCACCGATGGGAGCACCGAGGCGGGAGCAGGCAAGCCCCGTCCGGTCTCCCCGCCCCCCCCCCCCCCCCCCCGCCGTAAATCCGTCCCTGTCACGAAGATACCGGCTGCACCGCTCTAACAACCTACTAGTACTAGATCAAAACCGGCTGCGAAACTCTAACATCAGTGGACGTGAAAGCAAAACGGGCACGCACTGACCTCCTCGGCGCCGGCCTTGCCGTCCGCGGCGGCGGAGGCGGTTTCCCAGACGGGACGCGGAGGGGCGGTGGTGGCGAAGTAGTCTTCGTCGTCCTCGTCCTCTACGTCGGCCCACGACTTCGACTTGAGCGGCGCGGGCGCCCAGAAAACCTCCGGCGGCGGCCGCGGCGCGTTCTCCTCCCCCTTCCCTGGCGCGGCGGGCTTCTTGGTCCCGTTCACCTTCCGCCCCGGAGCGGACGAGGACGCGGAAGGCTTCTTCTTCTTCTTCTTCTTCTTGAGCGCCTCGAGCGCGGCGAACACGTTGCCGCTGCCGATCCTCACGGCGGCCTCCGCGTCCCTCCGACCGCCGCCTCCCGCCATGGCCGGTGCCGCGTATCCAGCGAGGGGTCGGTGCCGCACTGGCCGGAACGGGAATCCAGCAGGGAGGAGCGGTCGGTGGGTGGGGTCCGGTTAGGGCAGGGAAGGAAGCACCCTTGGAACGAGGCGGCGACGGAGGAGAAGAGGAGATGGGAGAGGGCAGGGGAGCGAGTGAGGTGGTAACGCCAGGTGGAGGCCGGGGTTGTGGGGCCCGCGGCTCTCGGTGGAGTGTCAGTGTCAGTGGGGGAGGGTAGGTGGCAGGTTGGGTTGTGTTGCAAGGGTGAGTGAAGAGCTTCGTGCCGGTTTGAGGTTGGTCCTTGTTAACTTGAGCGTGAGTTTTTCTTTCTACTCTAGTGACTAAAACGTCTAGAAATATTTCTTCGTTGTTGTTTTGTTAGGATTTTCTTGAACTATTTTTTCCTTTTTCTCGAGACGAATCACACGACCTTTTCTTCACTGTAGCTTCACCCGTCCAGGGCAATTTGTTTTTCTTCTGTTTTCTCAGCAACAACAACCGATGAATAAAGTATAAAAGAATTGGGAAACCTCGGCTCCACTCATGGTGTGTGGTTGTCACTATCTATATAGGAAAAGCGGAATGTGATGGTAGAGCTAGGTTTTTCGTAGGTGACATTGTTGCAATAATGAGCAATTTGAAACGGGTTTAATCAACATCAATATCATCACAAGCGTGCTAGCAAAACTTGTCGTAGATGAGATACTATATATGCAAGTATGTGTGGAGTAATAAAGTAGCATGTCTATCTTATTTGCATATGAAGCAGACACAAGTACCAACAGCTAGATCATCGGCACATAAGCAAAGGTAGCAAAAATCTCATTGTTGCTCGCCCTCATAGTGGTGAAGTGACCTTCGCAACAATGGTGCGATCAGAGAAGTGGCAATACCGGAAGTAGCCTGATAGAAGAAGTCATCGCAATCAAAATACTCCCTCTGTGAAGAAATATAAAAGCGTTTAGATCACTACTCAGTGATCTAAATGCTCTTATATTTCTTTACGAAGGGAGTATCAGATGACTGAGAAACCTGTTCCTCGCGTCGCCCGCGTCTGGCGACACGGGGAAACCTCGCCGCCGCACCTAGGGGCCGTCCTCCGCCGCTCCGCCTCCGCATCGCCGTTGCCGGAGGGCCGCCGGCGAAGCCGTGTTGCGCCTTGGGATGGCGACGGCGGGGCTGCTCCGTCCTGCGCCGCGGCGCCCCTCCCCCAGATCCGATCTGGTGAGTCTTGGGGGTGCTCCCCTTCGGCTGTTGCGCCTCCTCTGCCGGTCCAGTGTGGCTGCTTTGCCTCGGCTGCTCCTCTGCCGGATGTTTCCTGCCCCCCCAAAGGCGTGGCTCTCTCCTGCTGCTGCGTTGGGGGTGCTCGAGGTCTACGGGGAGTGGCGGCCGGGCAGGCTGGGTCATTGATTGGCCACGTCGCAGGCCGCTCCTAGTCCCCAGCGGCGCCTCCTCCGTGCTGCGTCGGCATCTGTGTATTTGTGTGGTCATGGTGTTCTTCTTGGCGAGCGGTTGAGGCCTCGCGTCGGGCTTTTGCCGGCACAGCTCCGGTCCCGGCAGCCGTGGACCTGTGTTCTCCAGCGGCCGCTGCTTTCCAGCGTCCTCTGCTGGTGCAGTGCCGGACCCGGTGCTCCGATTGCTGCGTCCTCTCCGGCCTGTAGTTCGCCGGCGCTTCGGCAGCTCCGCCCTCGGCAGCTTGGAGTTGCGTCCCTTTTGGTTCCTACTTCACCCTGCCACCTTCCCGTCCACCTACATGCCATGCCGGCCCAAAGCTCGTGTTTTTCGGTGGCGCCCGATGCCACTCTCCGACGGCAGACGCGGCCCCACCCCACCCTTCTGTGGTGGTAGTCTCGACTTGTGCATTGACTTTGTCATCTACGGATCCTGATCTGGCGGCAATGGGATTGCTCGGATTCAAGCCAGGGCGAAAGCCCTGCTTGGCTTTCCGACGCTAGCAGTGGCGGCACTTGCAGGTGTCGTTTTCCTTCTTGGAGGCTCTGCCATGGCCTTTATCCGCGCCCCTCTTCGAGCATCGGGGGAAACCCTTGGTCCGATTCTTCGAATCGGATGGCGGCGGCGTAATCATGTCGCTCTCCTTCTTGAAGGCGTTATCTTGCTTGCTCGCGGCGTCCCCGATGCTGGCTTTGAAGATGTTCGGCGTCTTGCCAGTCTAGGCTTAGTGGGTTTAGCTGTGTTTTTTTCCTCTTCGGGCCGCGCATCCCTTGTTTCTCTGCTCCGGGTACCATGCTCACGCCAGTTTGCGTTCGCGCCATGTGTTGTATACTCTTTGTATTCATTTTTTTTTCTTCTATCAATGAAAAGATACGCTAGCTTTGCGTATTTGCGAAAAAAAATACCAGATGACTGCAAATATCGTATACATAGTAGTAGATCGATGAAGTTTTTGTAAGCGAACAAGCGAGCAGTCGCACCAACACTCCAAAAATCTTATTGCCTGTCACTCGTTTCAGGTTCTTGGAGGGGAGGGAAGAGTTGGAAAGCTCCTCTCCGAAACGGGCACGCACACGGCTACCATGATGTGATAGACCCTGAAGCAGCACAACAAAATGAGTAGGGCAATGTGTGAGGAAGAGTAGTAAGAGTAACTTCAACGGACCGAACCAAACGGACGGCAGTTTTGTTTGTTTGGGTCGGCCAGCGGACACGAACGTCCGCTTCCGCGTTTGAATCGGCGCGTGCGCCCAATGATAGCGCGACCCATTTTGACAGCGATAGAAAAAAAGAATGCATGCATATTTAAAATAAAAAACATTAATTAAACATTAAAGCCGGCCGCGAAGGCCAGCGGGAGTCCAGGCGTCCACATTTGCATTTAAGAAAAATAAAAATAAACTAAACTACGAGGCGGCGTCGTTCTCGGGGTCCGTGAGGTCGATGAGCGTCGGCGCAGGTCCGGCCCAGGGGAACGCCGTGTTCCAGAGCGCGTTCATGTCGGGCGCGGGCTGTGCCGCCGCCTGGGCCGCCACGGCCTGGCGCGCTTCCTCCTTGGCCTCGCGCTGCTTGTCCTCGGCGTCGCGCTCGAGCATCTCGAGGTACTCGCCGTCGCGGCGCTCCTCTGCCAGCAGTATCTAGCGCCAGTGCTCGAGGTACGCCACCTCCTGCGCCGGCGTCGCCCCCATCCAGACCGGCGGCGCGCTGACCCACTCGCGCACTACTCCCGTCCAGGAGTAACGCTCGATGGGGGACGACTCCGGCTCCGGTTCCGGCTCGGCTTTTGTAGGGGGCGGCGTGGTCACCGGCGGCAGGACGCAGTCGCCCGCCGCGGAGAGGGCCATGGCCGCCTCATGCGTCGCCTCCTCTTCCTTGGCCGCCTGGTGCACCGACACGTTGACGCGATGCCTCGGGCGGCGAGCTGGCGCCGGCGGAGGCGGGAGAAACTCCGGGGGAAAAGGGATGGGGGGCGGCTTGCCCTTGGCCTTGCTGCTGCTGCCGGCGCCGAAGAAGAGCCCCATTTGGCACGGCTGGGGTGGCTAGGGTTGCCTAGGGTTTGCCGGCGACGGGGGAACGAGTGCGGCTAGATGGGGACGGGGGCTGGCTGGATGAGGATGGCCCCGCCGCACGGCCGGCTTAAAAAAGGACGACCGCCGATGCTGACGCGTGGGCCCGAGGTCATAAATTAAGCTGACCAGGTAGGTGACGGGCAGTTGGACGACCATTAGGTGGGGCCGCGGCGGACACCGGGAAGGCGCACGTGGCGTCCGTTCCGCGTCGGCGCCGATGCATTTGGGCCGCAAATGCGTCGGCGCGGACGCGAAGTGGACTCGATTTGGGTTTGGGTTTGCGCGTTGGGCCTCCTCTTTTGTTCGTGGCGACCCAAACGGACGACGGCGGACGAAATGGGTCACCTCGTTGGACTTGCTCTAAGCGCATCTTCAAAGCAGACCCTTAAATCGCCCGCATATGTTCGAACCATGTTGGTCGGAACAGTTTGCCATCCAATGCGCTACCCCACCGATCCGCAGAGCAGTCCGGACATTCTTTTTCCTGCAACTCGGAACCAAATAAAAGGGGCTTTGCGGGAATCCGGACATGGCGATGGCCAGCGAAAAGCCAACACGTGCCCTCATCCATGTATGATGGTGGAAGACCGATGTTATTTGGCGGAAGAAGAACGTGATTAATAACTGATTAGCTTGATGTTTGGGGAAGGCTTCAAGCTAGCTAGCTTGATTTGGCGGAAGGCACATAGCTAGCTAGCCAAACATGATTTACTTAACGGAAAGCTCTAATTATTACTAAGGGCATGTACATTAGACTGATGCCGTCTGTCACGTCACGTTATAGACAACACAAAAGACACCCAATACATCAGGCTGTCTGTTTGACAGTTCGTAGCACCGCAAAATCTGGAAATTTTGTTAAACTATCGAAGTTAGTTATTGCTGACTAAAACAGTACGAGAGATTTTCTTGGGCCATTACAGATGACCCAATTGTACAACGGCAAAAGGGGCGTCGCTAAGCAGCGATTTCTGCGGCAATCGTTCGTCGTTAATTCTACAGACGACCATCTTCTCTCTCTTTTATCTCTCCGTTCCACGTAAACAAATATCCTACGTGGGCTCGCTTACAGACGGCCGAGTCAATGGCGTTGTACATGCCCTAAATGCACGGCTCACGCCGAACACCTTCCCCCAAAAGCGCTGACGTTAGTCTTTTTTTCCTTTCCAAAATGCATTACTTGGCCCAAGTGTGTGGCGGAAGCGGCATGCAATGCAACGCATTACATTGCTTTGTATTGCATTGGCGGAAGGTGCATGTAATGCATGTTGCTTGTTTGGTGGAAGGTGCTGTTTCGTTTCTTTTAACTAAGACTTTTGTTGTGGACATTTACGGCTACGGTTAGATGGCTAGCTCCTACATTAGTGTTCGTGAACTGGATCAGTTCGTGGACGGATGCGGTATCTGATTTGCGGGTTAGTATTGGAGATGCTCTAAGAGCTTCGTGTGATTGTGCAAGTTTTTCTTGCCTATACCTCTCCATCCCCTCCCCCTCTATGTATAGCCTCTCAGTCAAATAGGTCAAGAAGCTACATGCGGAGACAATGAGAGATAGAAACTAATGTTGGTAGGTGAATCAATTAGTCTTCTCAAGGTGAATTATGTCTCCACTATGGATCACTTAAGAAAAAATGGTTTCAATTATTTAGTTAATTTCCACGATCTAAATAGGCTCGGCTCGATCAGGAAACACAACATGTTGACTGTTGGGTGGCGATACCGGCGAGTGAGTGAGCGTGTGTGTGTGTGTCATTACTCTCTTTTGTTATAAGGACGAGTAGAACGAATAACCTTATTAAATGATAAGTATTTTTTGGAACGTTAGAGGTCTGAATGGCCCTATTAAAAATGACGAATTGAAAGAGCTCATTAGAGCCAATAATCCTGATTTTATTTGTATTTCTGAGACCAAGAAAGAAGACTTCATTGTTTTACAGCTTGAAGTCTTTGATCCCAGCTCTAATTTCCAATGGAAATGGCTCCTTGCCAGTAACACTGCAAGAGGGATCTTGGTTGGGGTTAGTGTGGATCTCTTTGACTCTGTGCGATGTGATCTCCACACATATAGTATTTCTTGCTTGCTTAAGAAAAAAAGGACCACTTCATGTGGAGACTAGTTTCTGTTTATGGTTCTGCCTATGATCAGTTTAAAATGGATTTCATTAATGAACTACACATCCTGCTGCCTCGTTGGGCTGGCCTACCCTGGTTGGTGGTGATTTCAATCTTATTAGAGGCTAGTTATAAGAGCACTGGTGGGGTGGCTAGCGCGTCGCGCTGTGGATCAGTAGGTCGCAGGTTCGAATCCTGTGGTGGCTTCATTTTGGCCGCCCCTAGCGGGCGTCTCAGGGGGCGATTTCCCTCCCGCCGGCGTAACCCCCCTCTCTCCATTCCCCCTCGACGCCGCACGAGGCTGGCATCGGGCCAGGCCTGGGGCGTGGCCGGCGGCGGGGCCTGCTCTGCTTCGATCTGCATCGGAGGGACTCGGATCTGGGCGGCGGCCCCTGGTGAGGCCCCCTGTCTCCTGCGGCGGGCAGTGGGGTTGGCGTGGTGCCGACGATCTGGTCGGGTGGCCGACGGATCTCCGATGGGCTGGGGCCTCGCGTGGCTGCCCTGACGGATGGCGGCGCTAGGTCTGGCTACTGGCCATCTTCCCTGCTTAGGGCGCTTCTCCTGCGAGGGTCCCTGGGCGTGCTGGCTGGCCTGCCTCTGGGATGCGGGCGATTTTGGTGGTCGGGATCCAGATCGGCGGAAACCCGGGTCGGCTCCGGCCGGCGGCGATGATGACGACGCCCGCGGGCGCCGATTTCTTCATGGAGACGTCTGTCCATGTCTGCCTAGAGGGGGGGGGGGTGATTAGACTACTTGACCAAATAAAAACTTAACTTTTCCCAATTTTAGTTCTTGGCAGATTTTAGCAACTTTAGGACAAGTCAAGCAATCATCACACAATTCAAGCAAGCATGCAAAGAGTATATAGCAGCGGAAAGTAAAGCATGCAACTTGCAAGAATGTAAAGGGAAGGGTTTGGAGAATTCAAACGCAATTGGAGACACGGATGTTTTTCCCGTGGTTCGGATAGGTGGTGCTATCCTACATCCACGTTGATGGAGACTTCAACCCACGAAGGGTAACGGTTGCGCGAGTCCACGGAGGGCTCCACCCACGAAGGGTCCACGAAGAAGCAACCTTGTCTATCCCACCATGGCCATCGCCCACAAAGGACTTGCCTCACTAGCGGTAGATGTTCACCAAGTAGGCGATCTCCTTGCCCTTACAAACTCCTTGGTTCAACTCCACAATCTTGTCGGAGGCTCCCAAGTGACACCTAGCCAATCTAGAATACACCACTCTCCAAGAAGTAACAAATGGTGTGTTGATGATGAACTCCTTGCTCTTGTGCTTCAAATGATAGTCTCCCCAACACTCAACTCTCTCTCATAGGATTTGGATTTGGTGGAAAGAAGATTTGAGTGGAAAGCAACTTGGGGAAGGCTAGAGATCAAGATTCATATGGTAGGAATGGAATATCTTGGCCTCAACACAAGGGTAGGTGGTTCTCTCTTAGAACATATGAGTTGGAAGTGTAGATGTGTTCTGATGGCTCTCTCTACGAATGAAGAGGAGGTGGAGGGGTATATATAGCCTCCACACAAAATCCAACCGTTACACACAATTTACCAATCTCGGTGGGACCGAATCAACAAACTCGGTCGGACCGAAATAGTAAACCTAGTGACCGTTAGAGATTTCCGGTGGGACTGACATGCAACTCGGTAGGACCGATATGGTTAGGGTTAGGGCATAACGTAATCTCGGTGAGACCGATTACACAAACTCTGTGAGACCGATTTGGTAATTAGCTAACCAGAGAGTTGGTCAGGTAAACTCGGTGGGACCGGTTTGCTCTTTCGGTGAGACCGAAAAGTTACAAAAGGGAAACAGAGAGTTTACGTTGCAATCTCGATGGGACCGATCCGCTCTTTCGGTGAGACCGAAAAGTTACGAAAAGGAAACAGAGAAATTGCAAACCCATCTCGGTGAGACCGAGATCCCTATCGGTAGAACCGATTTGCTAGGGTTTGGCAGTGGCTTATGACATGTGAAACTCGGTGGCGCCGGATGGAAAGAATCGGTAGGACCGAGTTTGGCTTGGAGTTTAGGTCATTTGTGGATATGGGAAAGTAGCTGAGGATTTTGGAGCATATCATTAAGCACATGAAGCAAAAGGCTCATTAAGCAACACCTCATCCCTCCTTGATAGTATTGGCTTTTCCTATGGACTCAATGTGATCTTGGATCACTAAAATATAAAATGAAGAGTCTTGAGCTTTTGAGCTTGAGCCAATCCTTTGTCCTTAGCATTTTGAGGGTTCCACTTTCACCATCCATGCCATGCCAATCATTGAGCTTTCCTGAAATAATTATTTTGGAATAGCATTAGCTCAATGAGCTATATGTTGTTATGAATTACCAAAACCACCTAGGGATAGTTGCACTTTCAATCTCCCCCTTTTTGGTAATTGATGACAACATATAGATCAAAGCTTCGACAAATGATAATAAGAAAGAATTATATCGTCGCTTTGAGAAGTATGTGATAAGTAAGAGCTCCCCCTAAATTTGTGCATATTTAAAATTTGCTTTGGACTGCAAATGCACAAGGAGTTAGAATTATGGGTTACTCTTCCATGTCACATACATCTTGGTGGAGCGCTCAAAATGATAATAATGAAATACATGCACTCATCACCAAGGAAAAGTGAATGACCACATAAGATAGATAAGATATATCAAGCATGCATAAGTGTAGCTTATGATCAAACACATGATCATCAATGTCTCACAAGCATATCAAAGTATCTCGACCAAAAGCAAACAATGTTTGAAAAACCACCAAATAAAGCAAGAGAGAAAAAAACAACACTCTCTCTCTCGAAGCCTATGATCTATACGTTTTTCTCCCCCTTTGGCAACAAGTTACCAAAAAGTTCCTAGAAAATGCATAGTGCTAGATCGACACTCAGGCTTGATCTTCTGGTGGTGGTGGAGTCCTGATCACTCCAAGGACGAAGGCTTCCGTAGACGTGGTTGGAGTTGGAGCTGAAGTAGATGCTGGAGCTGGTTAGGCTGGTGCTGTGGCTGGAGCTGAGGCGGTGGCTCTTATGTCAGGAACTGGCACTGCAAACGACCTCGGACCTCGTGGCACTCTGGCAAATGCATCAGTGGTACTCTTCCCTTTCCTCTCCTACATGTCATCTTGAAGTTGCTCCACTGCTGTTTGAATCTCTGTCACCTTGACATCCAAGTCATAGAACTTTTGTTCTACAATTCTCTCTAAGCTCTCCTGGTTCTGAGTGAGGGTGGCCAGACCTTTCTCAATCCTCAGGGTGGATGCAATCAGGTAACTGAGCTGCTCTTGCTTGTTTTTCAAAAAGTACTCACATGCCTCCTCTTGAGTTGGCATCTTGGCAACTTTCTCCTTCCTTGCCTTCTCCTTCTTAGCTTGTGCTTGGACTGATGATGGTTCATTTTCATTCATCACAACTTGGTTGTCCTCGAAATCTGGATGAATAGGCAAATGTTCCTTGTCCAACAAGTATGTGTCTGTGCCCATTCTTGAGTTAATCAACATCTGGATCTGAGGGGCATAACCACAGCTCCTCTTCTGATCTGCTGCAGTCCTCTTGAGAGTTTCTACTATGAGGCTCATGACCTTAAACTTCTGAGGCACATCAAATATATGTAGCAGGTTGATGGCATGACCTCTGATCATCCTGTGATCTCCAGACTTGGGCAAAAGTGTGTGCCTAAGGATCCAGTTGATCGTAGGCAGTCCTGACAACAGGTGTTTCACAGACCCAAACTGGCGAGTATCAAGATCTTCTGCTGGAATTTCCTTGTACATATTTGCCATAGTGTTATGATCCATCTTTTTCTTGGCATAGACATCCAAGTCATCTTCATTTTCTTCTGGGGCATTGATCAACCTTGCCCATTCCTCAACAGCTGAATGGTACCTTGTACCTTCAGACATCCATGTGATCCTTCCATCTGGATAGAAGTGTGTTGTGGAGTAGAATTGCATAATCAGCTCCTCATTCCACTTTGTGAGCTTCTGCCCAACAAAGTCAGCTACTCCACAAGCTCTGAAGCTATCTTGCACTCCAGGGTAGTGCTCTTCATTTTCCTTGATATATTCCCAATCAACCCATCTCATGTCACACACAACTGGCTCTTTGGGTGCAGGCTTCTCAGGAATCTTTGTTGAGGCTCTGGCCTTTGGCATGGGCTGCCTGCCTGCTGGCCTTTTGACCTTTAAGCCTGGCTTGGTGCTCTGTCTTGAGCCATGCTCTTTCTTGAGTTCAACTTTCTTGGAAGTTGCTTCCTCCTCTGCCACATAATCCTCATCCTCTGATTCTGAGGTTCTCTTCTTCCTTTGTCTTGTGGCAGCTTTTGGCAGGTTGCTGGGGGTGCTCCTGCTGCCTTCATCTGAAGAGCTGGAGGGACTAGTGCCCTCAGTCATCTGCACTGGCTGTTCTGATATGTTCTGGCTATCACTCTGGTCTGACATGATGAACAAGCTGACTGCTGACCCTGTGAATAGTTTATAGATGAGGTAGAGTGGATGAGCATCACAAAATGCAGAGATTTTTGCAAAAGAATGATTCAAAAACTTAGTTTTAGTTTCCCACAGAAAGCATTTCGGATCTACTGATTTTTAAACTCGGTGGTACCGAAGCAGTTTTTGGAACCTAAACTAGTGAACTCAGTTGGACCGAGTCACAGTTCGGTGGCACCGAGACTGCTAGGGTTTCACAAAGTTCCAAAATCGGTCACACCGATTAGCAATCCTCGGTCAGACCGAGTCTTACTTGTGCAATGACATAAGCCAAATCGGTGGGACCGAGTTTTTCAACTCGGTGGGTCCGAGATGGTTTCGGCGGAAACCTAACCCTAAAATTTTCGGATCAAACCTATTCTACGAGTTTATTGACTGGATAGGAGTTTATCAAACGTGGCAAGAATCATTATGATCACAATGTGCTAGGAATCGGATTGGGGAATAGCACAAAGATCGAGTCCATACCCTAGTTCGGCGGAGACTCGTTACGGCGGCAACGGCGGGGTTGATTCCCGTTGACGGCGACGGAGACCAGCGACTGGCGGTGAGAAGACGATCCGAAGACCACGTTGGCAGAGCGAGCTATCGCGCGGGCGAAGGGGTTCGGAGAAATTTCCAAATTTTTGCCCGTGTCTATATATAGCCCGACCCTGTCGGTGTGACCGAGTGGAACAACTCGGTGGCACCGAGATGCAAAACTGTATACAATTATTGCAACTCGGTGTGACTGAATGGTTCAAATCGGTTGCACAGAGATCGAAAACATAGATCAACTTAATGATCTCGGTAAGACCGAAAGTGGGGTATCGGTCAGACCGAGAATCTCAAAGAGTTTTTGGAAGTTTAAGTCTATGACGAATCGGGGACTCCGAGTGCTCCTCACACAGAGTGGTTCCAATCTGACTTGATCAATTTTGTGATGTAGCATGAATAGAGTTTGAGACGATAAAAGCATAGATAGCTAGAGAAGGTTCTTAGGCACTCTTGTCCATCCACTTGGCAAAAGAAAAAATAAAGCCAAACAATCAAAACAACAAGTGGATGTCCTCGAATGAGTAAAATATGCAACCAACATGCTCACACAATAAAATGGCAATTGAAATATGTGACAAAGCATGCACAACCAATTCTAGCATCTATCAAGCAATTGGCGATGACTAGGTCATCTATATATGAGTATATTGACATAGGAGTCAAATGAAAACATTTGATCATAGGTCATACTCATCGTTTAAGCTCAAGTGGGGTTACCACTTTTACATAAAGCATTGTTGTGTTCACATCATTAGAGTTGCTTTAACTCAAGTCTTAGAGTAAAGCTCCCCCTAGATGTGATATGCCCCTAAGAGGGATGAACTAACCTTGGGTTTTGTCGATGATGACTTCATGTAGATGTTGAAGATGTGAATGCTCAATGTAGATCACTTGGAGCTATCCTTTTGAGTGAATTGCACTTTCAATACCTACATGGGTTAGTCCCACAAGGAACAAACAAGGATATCCATAGACATAGAGTGATGCTCACACAAGATGATGTCTATGATAGCTTTTAGGTTACCTTGTCCCTTGTCTTACCAACAAGATGGTTTGTGACTCCTTGAGCTAGTGCAAGATGTGGAAGTTGATTGCACTTGTTCTTGCCAAAATGATGAGAGTGAAGTATGTTGGCGGAGTCACCCTCAAGAACTCTCTAGTTCTTCTTCTTTTGGATCCACACCATCTTGATGGGAATCCTTGGAGTTGTAGTCGTACTTGATGAAGTGGAACTTGAAGTAGTCTTGGGAATCCACTTGACTAAGGTCTTAGGAGCTTCTTCAAATGCATCAATTTCCTCTTGAAGCTTGTCCTTGCCTTTTTGTTGTAGTCTTGTGGTGGAAGATCATCTTGAGTTTGTGTCCCCTTGAAAGAAGTAGGATCATACTTCTCTTGTTGAGGAACAAACTTTGTCTTGGGGTATTGATCTTCTTCCCACTCAACTCCATTGGCATTGAACTTTCGTTCAAAACCAACACCTTGATTCTTCCGGTGCCTTCCTTGCTTGCGTACAATCTCCTCGAATTGCTTACTTCCGGCAAGGCTTTTGTACACTCCTTTTTCTATGATTCCCTTCAATAAGCTATTTTCTTGCTCAAGTGTAACTTGGCTAAGAGAATCGTTAGTGGAATCAAGAGAACTACTAGAAGCAACAATATTGGATTTAACATGATCATTGTTACTACTAGAGGAAGAATCTTTCTTGTTCTTTTTATTAGACTTGACTTGAGGCATGTAAGTGGATAAGAGTAAACGCTTGGCAATGTAAGAAGAACTTTTCTTGCGGAGATCATCATTGATTGCCTTTAAAAACTCATGCTCTTGCTCAAGATTGAGCTTTTCAAAGCGTAACTTCTCATGAGCTCTTAAAAGTTCTCGATGATCTTTGAAGATAGTTTCCTGAGCTAACTTAAGAGTGTTTAGTTATTTAGTTAGAGCCTCAATTTTCTCCTTATCATTGACATTCGTTTTATCTTGATTAGCATGATTAATTGACGTTTCATCATAGTATTCATCACTAGAGTTGTCAACAAGTAAATCATCATCACCTAACAAGTCATCTTCATCACTATTGAAATCAACATACTCAGGGTGAGTTACCTTAGGACCTTTGGCCATGAAGCATCTTCCAATTCCTTCATTTGGTGAGTCAAACATGTCGTAGGAATTGGTTGACACAAGTGCTAGACTGGCAACACCTTCATCTTGAGTATATTCGGAATCAGAGTGATAACTTCTCTCGGAGTGGTTGTCGGAGTCGGAGCCGGATACCCATTCACCAACATGAGCTTGATGTCTTCATTTTGTGTAGCTCCTTGATGATTTTTCCTTTCTTTCCGAATCCTTGCTCCTCCGTGAGTATCTTCGTTCATAACGATCATCTCTACTCCTTCTCTCTCTTGATGGTGATTCTTCTCTTTTGCCACTTCTTTTTGGAGAATCTTCTCTTCTTTTGTAGGGAGCCATACACTCATTGGAATAGTGTCCGGGTCTTCCACAATTGTAGCAGTTTCGCTCTCAACTAGAAGATCTTTTGTCATTGTAGGACCTTGACTTGGAGCTTCTATCTTTGCTTCTACTCTTGTAGAACTTGTTGAAGTTCTTCACCATTAGGCTCAATTCTTCGTTGAAGTTTTGTTTCTCACTTGATGATTTGGGTACTTCACATGAGGCTTTGTAGGCACCACTTGATTTGTTGTGAAGTTCCTCTTTATCCTTGAGCGACATCTCATGAGCAACAATTCTTCCAATGACCTCTGTTGGCTTGAGATCTTTGTAATTGGGCATCATTTGGATCAATGTGCACACGGTATCATATTTTCCATCCAAGGCTCTTAGGATCTTCTTGATGATGAATCTGTCAGTCATCTCTTCACTCCCTAAGCCGGCAATCTCGTTTGTGATGAGAGCAAGCCTAGAGTACATTTCAGCGACACCTTCACCATCCTTCATTTTGAACTTGTCAAGTTGACTTTGAAGCACATCCAATTTGGATTCCTTGACAGAGTCGGTACCTTCGTGCATATCAATCAAAGTATCCCAAATTTCCTTTGCATTCTCAAGACGGTTGATTTTGTTGAATTCTTCGGGGCATAATCCGTTGAAGAGAATATCACAGGCTTGAGCGTTGTATTATAACATCTTCAACTCATCCGCGGGAGCTTCACGGTTTGGTTCTTTCCCGTCAAAGAAGTCACCTTGCAAACCAACACACACAATAGCCCAAACGGCGGGGTTATGTCCAAGAATCTGCATTTTCATTTTATGCTTCCAACTAGCAAATTAGTACCATCAAAGTAAGGACCTCTACGGTGATAATTTCCCTCGCTAGACGCCATACTCTCCTAGGTTGTGAAACCAAGACTATGACCACCAAAAGCTATGGAAATCAAAGCAAATGGAGACCAAAGCTCTGATACCACTTCTAGGATCGGAAGTATGTCTAGAGGGGGGGGGGTGATTAGACTACTTGACCAAATAAAAACTTAACCTTTTCCCAATTTTAGTTCTTGGCAGATTTTAGCAACTTTAGGACAAGACAAGCAATCATCACACAATTCAAGCAAGCATGCAAAGAGTATATAGCAGCGGAAAGTAAAGCATGCAACTTGCAAGAATGTAAAGGGAAGGTTTTGGAGAATTCAAACGCAATTGGAGACACGGATGTTTTTCCCGTGGTTCGGATAGGTGGTGCTATCCTACATCCACGTTGATGGAGACTTCAACCCACGAAGGGTAACGGTTGCGCGAGTCCACCAAGGGCTCCACCCACGAAGGGTCCACGAAGAAGCAACCTTGTCTATCCCACCATGGCCATCGCCCACGAAGGACTTGCCTCACTAGCGGTAGATCTTCACGAAGTAGGCGATCTCCTTGCCCTTACAAACTCCTTGGTTCAACTCCACAATCTTGTCGGAGGCTCCCAAGTGACACCTAGCCAATCTAGGAGACACCACTCTCCAAGAAGTAACAAATGGTGTGTTGATGATGAACTCCTTGCTCTTGTGCTTCAAATGATAGTCTCCCCAACACTCAACTCTCTCTCATAGGATTTGGATTTGGTGGAAAGAAGAGTTGAGTGGAAAGCAACTTGGGGAAGGCTAGAGATCAAGATTCATATGGTAGGAATGGAATATCTTGGCCTCAACACAAGGGTAGGTGGTTCTCTCTCAGAACATATGAGTTGGAAGTGTAGATGTGTTCTGATGGCTCTCTTTATGAATGAAGAGGAGGTGGAGGGGTATATATAGCCTCCACACAAAATCCAACCGTTACACACAATTTACCAATCTCGGTGGGACCGAATCAACAAACTCGGTCGGACCGAAATAGTAAACCTAGTGACCGTTAGAGATTTTCGGTGGGACTGACATGCAACTTGGTAGGACCGATATGGTTAGGGTTAGGGCATAACCTAATCTTGGTGAGACCGATTACACAAACTCGGTGAGACCGATTTGGTAATTAGCTAACCAGAGAGTTGGTCAGGTAAACTCGGTGGGACCGATTTGCTCTTTCGGTGAGACCGAAAAGTTACAAAAGGGAAACAGAGAGTTTACATTGCAATCTCGGTGGGACCGATCCGCTCTTTTGGTGAGACCAAAAAGTTACAAAAAGGAAACAGAGAAATTGCAATCCCATCTCGGTGAGACCGAGATCCCTATCGGTAGAACCGATTTGCTAGGGTTTGGCAGTGGCTTATGACATGTGAAACTCAGTGGCGCCGGATGGAAAGAATCGGTAGGACCGAGTTTGGCTTGGAGTTTAGGTCATTTGTGGATATGGGAAAGTAGCTGAGGATTTTGGAGCATATCATTAAGCACATGAAGCAAAAGGCTCATTAAGCAACACCTCATCCCTCCTTGATAGTATTGGCTTTTCCTATGGACTCAATGTGATCTTGGATCACTAAAATATAAAATGAAGAGTCTTGAGCTTTTGAGCTTGAGCCAATCCTTTGTCCTTAGCATTTTGAGGGTTCCACTTTCATCATCCATGCCATGCCAATCATTGAGCTTTCCTGAAATAATTGTCTTGGAATAGCATTAGCTCAATGAGCTATATGTTGTTATGAATTACCAAAACCACCTAGGGATAGTTGCACTTTCAGATGCCTTGCGATCCAGGCGAGGAGGTTGTGGCCTTCTTCGAAGAGCAGAGTTTGGATGGATGCGTCGTGTCGAGGCCCTTAGTGTCTGGTGACGGCATGCCATTTTGGTGCATCTTCACTCCTCTCCAGAGCCGGCATTGCTTCCGCTCAGGTTTAGCCGTGCTGGAGGACCTCAACCTCTTCAGCTATGTGCTTCATTGTATATCCTTCCTGCGTGAAGTGTTTGAAGCTCAGTAAGCTGCTTTCCAGCGCCTCTGTATCTTGCTGCTTTCTGTTGTTCTTGTTCTTGGTTGTCTGCAGTTGTATCCTGGCCGGTTGATGGCTTTGTTAATTCAAAGTCGGACTAGGCTAGCGCCATACTTGGGCTCGGCTGTGTCTTTTCTCTAAAAAAAGAGCACTGGTGCTATTAACCAACACTGGGTTGATCTCTTTAATGATTGGATTGATAAATTTGGCTTGTTAGAGATTAAGATCCATGGTAGGAAGTACACTTGGGGCAACAATCAGGACAATCTAGTGATGGCTACTATTGATAGAGTCTTCATGTCCAATGATTGGGACTCTGTTTTCCCTGGTGTCCACCTTAAAGCCCTCCCTAGGCTAGGGAGTGATCACACCCCTTTGGTGGTTAACACTTGTGCTTTCTCCATCCCAAAGGAGAAAATTTTCAGATTTGAAAAATGGTGCCTTGAGGTAGAAGGGTTTAGAGAGGTTGTTCATAAAGTTTGGACTGCTAAATGCCCTTTCAATAAGGCTATAGATATTTGGTAGTTTAAAATTAGGAATTCTAGAAAAGCCATTAAAGGGTGGATGGCCAATTATGAGGCAGAGCAGAACAGACATAAACAAGCTCTGGTGGCTGAGTATAATTGCCTGGATATTATTTCTGAATCTAACCCTCCATCACCTAACACTAACAGAAGAATCAAAAAAACTGGAGATGACCTGGAGGATATCTGGAAAAAGGAAGAAATCAAGGCCATGCAGAGATCCAGAGAGAGAGAAAGAGAGAGAGAGAGATCCAGAGATCCAGAGAGAGAGAGAGAGAGAGAGAGAGAGAGAGAGAGAGAGAGAGAGAGAGAGATTGGAAGGAGACCTGAATGCTGGCTACTTCAAAGCTATAGCTAACCATAAGAGGAGGAAAAAACAGATCATGGTGCTGGAAGGAGATGAAGATACTGTCTCTAATCCTAATGGTATTATGAGAATTGATGTTAACTATTACAAAAATCTTTTTGGCTTCCAAGATAAAATAAATATCAACCTGAAAGATGACTTTTAGGAGGATGGTGATAGGGTCACTCATGCTCATAACAGTATCTTAGATGCCCCTTTCACTGAGCAGGAAATCAAGGAGGCTGTCTTTGGCTCTTATGCTAAAGGAGCTCCTGGACCAGATGGCTTTCCATTTTTATTTTACCAGCAATTCTGGGACCTTATTAAAGGTGACCTATTTGCTTTATTTAATGATTGGGAGAAAGGTGATCTTGACTTATTTAGATTGAACTTCTCCTTATTAACAGAGGCTGATGCCATTAGAATGGAGAAATTTAGGCCTCTTGCAATGATTAATTGCAGCTTTAAAATCTTTGCTAAATGTGCCACTAATAAGTTTGTCCCCATCTGCAATGATCTAATTTATTTGAATCAAGCATCCTTCATAAAAGGCAGGTATATTGCTGAGAGCATTATTACAGCACATGAGATTATACACTCTATGCACTCCAGTAAACAGTCTGGTTTTGTGTTTAAATTGGACTATGAGAAAGCATATGACATGATCAATAGAGAATTCCTGTTGGACATGATGCACAAGAGAGGTTTCAGTAGTAAATGGATGAAGAAAGTAGAATCCCTCTTGCTTAAAGGCTTTGTTGGAGTTAGAATTAATAACAACAACAGTGATTTCTTTATTGCTGGTAAAGGGGTCAGACAAGGGGACCCTTATTCCCCTTTGCTCCTCAACCTAGTAGCAGATGTCTTTACTAGAATTCTTGTTAAAGCCTCCAGAAATAATATACTGGAAGGTCTTTTCCCTAGCTCTAATCCAGCTGGCATTATTAGCATGCAATATGCTGATGACACTCTACTTTTTCTGAGCAACAACTTATCCCATGCTAGAAACCTTAAATGGCTCCTCTCCTGTTTTGAGCAGTTATTTGGGATGAGGATTAATTTTCACAAAAATGACCTGGTTCCCATTAATATCAATGGAGATGATGCTAATATTTTTGCTCTATTCCTTGGTTGCAAATTAGGTGAGTTCCCCATCAAGTACTTAGGGGCTCCTCTCCATCATAGAAAACTCGAGAAAAGTGAGTTGCAGCCTACTATTGATAAAATCATCAAAAAAAGGGCTGGATGGAGAGGTAGATTGCTCTCCTCTGGCAAGAGGCTTACCCTAGTTAAAACTTGTCTAGCTAGTATTCCTGGTTACCTAATGGGGTTTATTAAAGTCCCCAAATGGGCTATTAAGTCGATCAATTATCAACTAGCCCACTGCTTCTGGGATGACTATGCGGGGCATCATAAATACCACCTTGCTACTTGGGGGAGTGTGACCCTCAAAAAACAACATGGTGGTCTGGGCATCCCAAATGTGACTGACATGAATCTTTGCCTTTTAGCTTCATGGGTTAAGAGATATTTCCTGGATGAGGGTAAGATTTGGAAGCAAATCATTGATGCCAAATATAGAACCCATAGCCCCAATATCTTTGCATGCCCTGATAATGGGGCTTCCCCTGTTTGAAAAGGGATCCTTTGGGCTGCTAAAGCTTCCAGGGTTGGTTATTCCTGGAACATTGGTAATGGAAAGAGTGTCAGATTCTGGGAAGACCAGTGGATTGGTTCTACCACCCTAGCTACCCAGTATTGGGACTTATATACTATTGCCAATGACCACAACATTTCCATTAGTGAAGTGTGGGATGGTACTAATCTCAAAGTTACTTTTAGGAGATGCTTTACTCAAGATATGCTAGCTGCATGGAATGAATTATTCAGTATAGTTAAAAATGTTGTGCTGGATGACAGGGAGGATACTGCTCGTTGGAATTATGAACCCAAAGGTATCTACACTATGAAATCCTTTTATAATTTCATCAATTTCAGGGGTGTGCAGCCGGGCAACCTTCCTGTTGTCTGGAAAGTTAATGTCCCCCTGAGGATTCAGATTTTCTTCTGGCTGCTAGCTAAGAACAAATTATTGACTAGAGATAACCTACAAAAAGGCAACAAGTAGAAGATCCTACTTGTCTTTTCTACAGTGAATCGGAATCTGTTGAACATTTATTTTTTGGTTGTGTCGTTTTGATGGAGCTCTGGAGAGTGGTTTTTGACATATCCAATAAGCATATTGGGCTTTCCCTGGATAACATGCTAGATTGGTGGTTCAAAAACAAGAACAACCCAGCAGATTGTTGATGTCGCTTGAAGCTACGTCGGTATTTCCCCAAAGAGGAAGGAATGATGCAACATAGCGGCGGTAGGTATTTCCCTCAGATATGAAACCAAGGTTATCGAACCAGTAGGAGAACCAAGCAACACAATGTAAACAGCCCCTGCACACAAATAACAATACCTCACAACCCAACGTGTTAAAGGGGTTGTCAATCCCTTTCGGGTACGGTGCCTCAAACGGTGCGTGGACAGAAAATTTTTGGGGAACGTACAAAAAATTTCCTATGCACACGCAAGATGATGGTGATGCATAGCAACAAGAGGGGAGAGTGTTGTCCACGTAGCCTCGTAGACCGAAAGCGGAAGCGTTAGCACAACACGGTTGATGTAGTCGTACGTCTTCACGATCCGACCGATCAAGTATCGAACGCACGACACCTTCGAGTTCAGCACACATTCAGCCCGATGACGTCCCTCGAACTCCGATCCATCCGAGTGTTGAGGGAGAGTTTCTTCAGCACGACGACGTGGTGACGATGATGATATGCTACCGACGTAGGGCTTCGCCTAAGCACCGCTACAGTATTATCGAGGTGGACTATGGTGGAGGGGGGCACCGCACATGACTAAATGATCAATTGTTGTGTCTATGGGGTGCCCCCTGCCCCCGTATATAAAGGAGCAAGGGGGGAGGTGCGGCCGGCCAAGAGGGGCGCTAGTAGGACTCCCTCCCTTCCTTGTTGGATTAGGAGAAGGGGGAAGGAGGAAGAGGAGAAGAAGGAAAGGGGGGCACCGCCCCCTCCTTGTCCTATTCGGACTAGAGGGGGAGGGGGCGCGCGCCCTGCCCTGGCCGCCCCTCCTCTTCTCCACTAAGGCCCACTATGGCCCATTAAACCCCCCGGGGGTTCCGGTAACCCCTCCGGTACTCCGGTAAAATCCCGATTTCACCCGGAACACTTCTGATATCCAAATATGGGCTTCCAATATATCAATCTTCATGTATCGACCATTTCGAGACTCCTCGTCATGTCCGTGATCACATCTGGGACTCCGAACAACCCTCGGTACATCAAATCTCATAATATAACCACCATCAAAACTTTAAGCGTGCGGACCCTACGGGTTTGAGAACTATGTAGACATGACCGAGACATGTCTTCGGTCAATAACCAATAGAGGAACTTGGATGCTTATATTGGCTCCCACATATTCTATGAAGATCTTTATCAGTCAGACCGCATAACAACATACGTTGTTCCCTTTGTCATCGGTATGTTACTTGCCCGAGATTCGATCGTCGGTATCTTAATACCTAGTTCAATCTCATTACCGGCAAGTCTCTTTACTCGTTCCGTAATACATCATCCCGCAACTAACTCATTAGTTGCAATGCTTGCAAGGCTTAAGTGATGTGCATTACCGAGTGGGCCCTGAGATACCTCTCCGATAATCGGAGTGACAAATCCTAATCTCGAAATACGCCAACCCAACAAGTACCTTCGGAGACACCTGTAGAGCACCTTTATAATCACCCAGTTACGTTGTGATGTTTGGTAGCACACAAAGTGTTCCTCCGGTAAACGGGAGTTGCATAATCTCATAGTCATAGAACATGTATAAGTCATGAAGAAAGCAATAACAATATACTAAACGATCGAGTGCTAAGCTAACGGAATGGGTCAAGTCAATCACATCATTCTCCTAATGATGTGATCACGTTAATCAAATGACAACTCATGTCTATGGCTAGGAAACATAACCATCTTTGATCAACGAGCTTGTGAAGTAGAGGCATACTAGTGACACTCTGTTTGTCCATGTATTCACACAAGTATTATGTTTCCGGTTAATACAATTATAGCATGAATAATAAACATTTATCATGATATAAGGAAATAAATAATAACTTTATTATTGCCTCTAGGGCATATTTCCTTCATTCCCCTACTTGCACTAGAGTCAATAATCTAGATTACACAGTGAAAGTGCGTTATATCGACTAGAGGGGGGGGGGGGGGTGAATAGGCGATTTTTATGAATTCTTCACTGAGGAATTTGCTAGTGAGGATATTCCTTAGCGAAGAACTACTTGCAGCAAAATAAGTACTCAGAACTAAACATAACAGAAGACAAGCATAGTCATCATGATGAATTGAAGACAAGCACTGAGTACAGAAAGCGTAATCATATGATAACACATGATGAAGACAAACAGACTGAAGAAATTGAACTGAGGAAATTGGGAAAGTCTTCAGTCAAAGTCTTCAAACACAGATATGACAAGCACACAACACAATAATGAGGAAATGAAAGAGTTTGAGGAAATAGAACCAATTGGCTTGGTGAAGACAATGATTTGGTAGACAAATTCCAACTGTTGTCTCAGTTGTACATCTGGTTGGAGCGGCTAGGTATTTAAACCTGAGGACACATAGTGCCGGACACACAGTCCTCGCCGTATTCTCCTTGAACTAAGGTCACATAGACCTCGTCCAATCACTCGTGGTAAGTCTTCAGGTGACTTCCGAACCTTCACAAACTCGATCACTCGGCAATCCACAATTCCTCTTGGATGCTCTAGACCATGACGCCTAACCGCCTGGAAGAAGCATAGTCTTCAAAGGTAACAAGCGTCGGATCCACGCAGGATCAATCTCTTCAGTGATGCTCTGTCACTTTGGGTTTGTAGGTGTTTGGGTTTGGGTTTTTTCTCACTCGATGATTTTCGCTCAAAGTCCTCGGAGGATGGTATGCTCTCAAATGACAAGTGTCAGTTTCTCTCAGAGCAGCCAACCAGCTAGTGGTTGTAGGGGGCGGCTATTTATAGCCTAGGGAGCAGCCCGACATGATAAGACATAAATGCCCTTCAATGATATGACCGTTAGGTGGATAAGATATTTTGGGACAGCTGGCGCGCAGCACAGCAACGGCCGGAAATTTTGAGGCTCAAATTCCTCAGGGCTATCATGTTCCTCACTGTGTAGGCAATCCGCACTGGCGAATTCCTAACTCCTCAGTCAGAACAAATTCCTCAGAGACCAGAAGAACTTCGTCTCTGTCACTGAAGAAATTGACTGAACTGTATGCGATTTTCAATGGCTTCACTCGAAGGGATTGGTAGGTGTAGGATTTTGAGTTGAGCATCACTTGGAAATTTTTCCTTAGTATTTCCTCGACCCCCTTTAACAGTACGGTGTTTCCTATGACTCAAGAAAGAGAAAATGAAACTACGAAAACATAAGTCTTCACGCTTCATGTTCCTCGAATGAATACCAAGTCTTCAAGGTCACACCAATTTCTTCACTTTCAAAGTCTTCAGTTGAAGAACTTCATTTTTAGGGGTCGACTTTCTCTGTAAATATCAAACTCCTCATAGACTTATAGACCTGTGTACAGTCACAAACACATTAGTCCCTTAACCTATAAGTCTTCAATACACCAAAATCACTAAGGGGCACTAGATGCACTTACAATCTCCCCCTTTTGGGTGATTGATGATAATATAGGTTAATTTTTCAACGGGGATAAACATATGAAGTGTAAATACTGATATTGAGGAATTTGATTGCAAGATATAGAAGAACTCCCCCTTAAGATGTGCATAGTGAGGAATTTTCTTTTGAAGCAATGCACACTTGAAGAGTTGAATCAAGGAGATCTCCCCCTATATCTTGTAACTCATACACGCATTTGAAATATAATATGAAGAATTCTAAATGCATGATGAAATATGGTGACTGATGTAATTCAACATGCGTGCAATAATATTAACGAGGAATAAGCATGCAGAATAACGCATCAAAAGTATCAGAGCACCATCGGGTTTAAGTTTACAACTCGATCCAATAAAGTTTCAGAAGAACGAGAGTTGTAACTTAGCAAAAAAAAAGGCCCATATAATAGACCCGCCCCGCTTGAAGACTAACTCAATTTTCTTCCCCTTTGTCATCGAATGACCAAAAGGATCGAAACTGAGGGCTAACGCCCCTGAAGAATATCAAGTTGATGAAGGAGGCCCAGCGTTGTCGGGGTCGTTTGTCGTAGTAGGGCCTGCCGCAGTGTCATCCAAGTCTTCATGTTCATCGGTGTCGCGAGATGAAGAATAGGAGCTGGCCACAAAGGAAGGAACCTTGGCCTTCTTATATTTCTTCGGTGGAGGAGCAGACCAGTCAAAGTCTTCCTTGAGACCCATTTTCTTCAGATCTTCTTCGCTGTAGACATGAGAGAAAACAACCCAGGTACGATTGAAGGTTTCTAGAGGTAGTATTGATTTTTCTTCACTACATTATGGGTTGAGGTCATGTTGTGAAGAATTGAACCAAACTGTCTCTTGACCCAGTTATGATTGCGATCAACCTTCTGATGAAGACTGAGGAGTAACTCACGATCAGTCATCACCCTGGGTGCTGTGCCTTGAGGATTTTGCTTGGCTGTGTTGGCGGCAGAGTCATGGGTGGCAGAGTCGTCATAGGTTGAATAGGATGCAGCCTTGCGAAATTGACCATCCAATGGACGAATGCCTTCATCTATAACAGTAGCGGCCTTGCCTTTGTCATCAGCTGAGGAAAATATCCGTTTGAGGACTTCAATCGAAGGCAAGTAGCTGCAGTGGTTCAGTGTATCAGCTTTGTAGTTGAGTGAAGACCTTGTTCTGATGAATCTTATAATCCAAGGTGCATAAGGCTTCAGCTCAAAAGGTGACATAGCAATATTTGCCAGAGTCCTCATGAAGAAATCATGGAAGTTGATGGGAACGCCATGAATGATATTGAAAAGCAGATTCTTCGTGATGCCAACGACTTCTTCATCACTTGAGTCGTGGCCCTTGATAGGACTCAATGTCTTTGTCAGAATGCGATAGACAGTTCGAGGCACATACTGTAGTTCCTTGACGAGGAATTTGGTTCGTGGGGCCTGCCCTGGCTTCAAAGGCTTCATCAGCACTTGCATGTAATGATTTGTAAGCTCAGGTTCGCTATAGACACATCGAGCAGCTTCAAGGGGAGGACTGTGTGGTAAGGCACGAAGCAATTCAGTAGCTGGTGCCTTGTAGTGAGTATTTTCAGACATCCAGTCCAGCACCCATGAGTTCACATCTTCAGAATCTCCTGTGATGTGCAACATCGCATAAAATTGAAAAATGAGTTCTTCATTCCAATCACATATGTCAGTGCAGAAATTTAACAGTCCAGCGTCGTGAAGAACACTGAGGACTGACTCGAAGCATGGCAGAGATTCCATATCCACATGAGGAATGTGTGGATGATCGAAGACTTTGTCTTTGTTAAACAACACTGAGGAATAAAAATTAGCTTGACTAGCAGTCCAGAAACGCCTCTTCCTTATGCGAGCAGAATCATATGGGTCGTAGTCTGTGAAGAATACATGCTCGCCGAAGAAATCTTCAGCCTTGAATTTTTTCTTGCGTGAGAATGGATCCTTTGGCTTGGGCAGAGGAGTGTCGTTGAGTTGCATTACAACCTCAGGAATCGCAATCTCAGGTTCTTTAGGCTGAGGAATTTCTGGTTCCTCTTCAGTGGCAGTCTGCGTGTTCACGTGATTAGCAGCAGCAGTTTCTTCAGCACTAGTGGCTGGAATTTCTTCACGTACAGATGAGGTGGGATGAGTTTCTTCAGAGCCCATTTGAACGGTTGGAGCAGGGGACTGAGGAATTTGCTGTAGATGGGTCAAGAGTGGAGAATTGGGGTGCTGACTTTCCCAAAAATCATCATTCATCACTGGTGCAGTACTTCCAATATCCACATCTTCATCTTTCATTTCTTCAACGCCAGCCTCTTCAGCTGTGAACTGAGGCATGGGCGAGGAGACAACATGTGTTGAAGGGATCGCATCCACTTAAATTTCTTCATCATTTTGCTCTGACGAAGCAACAGAATGATTTTCTTCATCAGATCCGCTAGGGATCTCATATTCTTCACCAAAAGGAACAAGGTCCTTTGATGGCATGGTTGAGATCGGAACAACATCAATTGGATTTGCAAATGAACTTGTCATAGGCTTCATCTTCTTTGGAGCTGAAGAATCTGAAGCAGCAGATGCTTTCCTTTTCTTCACTGCTGCACGCTCTGCAGCCTTGGTCTTCTTCACATCTGATGCAGATGGAAGGACTGGAGTTGGTGTAGGCGTAGGAGGAGCAGAGGAATCTGGTTGATGTTCTTCAGGAGCATCTGATGCAGTTGTCCTGACTTCTTCAGTTTCTTCAGGCGCACCACTAGTGGATGCCCTGGCAATTTCTTCAGCGGCTGGAATGGAGTCATTAGCCCTGGAACTCACATTTTCTTCAGCAGCCTGATTTTCATCAGCGGTGCTGGCATGTTCTTCAGTAGGCTGAGCAGATGCTTCAGCTTGAGGAATTTCTTGTTGCGATGGGGCTGCAACATTGGTGAACTTCTCAGTCAGTTTAACAAACCTTACTTTGGCTCCTTGCCAATCAGCATAGTAGGCATTGAAATCATTGCCGGGGGTTATGATTTTAGACTGTACTTTTATGAGTTAATCAGTTGTCATGGAGACAACGTTGTTCTTCAGAAATTTCTCCTTCTTGTACCGCGCTTTCTTGATCTGCCTGGCCCTCTCAAATTTCCATTTCTCTTCTTGGATGAAATGAGTCAGCATGTGATTTTGACCAGGAGTCAGTTTGAAATCAGGCATAGGAGTGTTTGGGTCCTTGTGCCAGAGATCAATGTAATCGAGGATCAATCTTGGATCCAAAAGCAGTGGCACATTTGTTCCTTTGGCTCTAGCGGCCCTGACTTGCCTGTCTTTGATAATTTCTGCAAGTTCATCATCATCAGCTTCGTCTTCTTCAGACGACACTTGGAAGGCGATATGCTTCTTCTTAGGACTAGGGCGAGGACCTCGTCCAGCAGTTGCCTTTGTCTTCAGCAGAGAGGGTCCCGTTGAAGAGTTTGGTGCAGCTGAGGAACTAGCTGAGACACCTGAGGCAATGGAGATGCCTGTAGTCCTTTGGCACGTGGCAAGATGCACAGGTGCTGAGGACTTTGTCGGAACAGCTGAGGACTTTGGAGGAGCTGAGGATTTTGGAGGAGCAGGAGCAACATGAGGAATTGGCCTTGAGGACTTTGAAGATTCTGGCCGTGAGGGCATAGCTGAGGAACTTGGCCTTGAGGGCATTGTTGGTGAAGCACTTGGCTTGCGCGTAGGCTTCTTTTCCATTGATTTCTTAGGCTTGACAGAGGCCTCAGTGGCAGTAGTAGCAACAGAGTCTTCATTGAACTTCCTCACTGCTTCTTTTGCTTGTTTGGCCAACTTGGCCTGACGCTTGGCCCATTCTTCAGGAAAGTCCTCACCGCGTTTGATGCTAGTGGGATCTGCTACTTGGCCAGGTGCCAATGGAGCTCTTGGGCATGGAGGATTGAGTGCGAATTTCTTCATGTACTTTGGAGTTACATACCTGTACTCCCTCCATTCTCTTGCCCATATCCTTTCTATCTTCTGAATACGCACCTTGCGCTGATTTTTATCTTCCTTAGGAGGTGTGCAGTACCCAGCATAGATGTCATCAGGGATCTCAAAGGAAGTCATGACCTCAGGCTTCTTTCCTCCTTTCTGTGGCCTTTTAGAACCTAGTGATTCAGCAGCGGACATGAGTACCTGTGAACAGAGTATAGTTGCGAGGAATTTGGAGAGGTCATATGCGTTCTCAGAAGGTTTTTCAAAAAGAACAAGTTTGAGGAATTTGACCAGATGAGTCTTGAAGAATTTCACTAAGTGTTCTTTGTCTTAGGTTCCAGAGTTATATAAATCGAAGATCCACACAACTGAGGAATCTTGAAGAAAAATGATGCTTAGAGAAACGAATCAAGAACAGATGACTTGTGAGGTGTTTTAGTGTGTGAGGATTTGAATAGAAACACCTTTGAAGATTTTGTAGAAAACATCCGAATCAAAGAGGGCAGTAAAAGTAACTTTTAATTTACCCTGGATGAAGAACACGACGAACAGTGAGGTGGAGAGGTGAAGTTCGTCTGTGTAGATCTTCCACGCCCTAACTCGGCGTAGGAAGACGTCTACGGCGGTGGCGGAGTGAAGATTTCCACGGCTGGCGCGAGTACGACGGCGACGAGGTCGAGGCAGTGAAGCTCTTCCTCACCGGTGACGATGGAGTAGCGGCGGCGCTAGGGTTTGAGAAGCTCGAGCAGGAGAGAGAGTTCAAGCGGAGTAAACAAAGTGAGGAAGGGGAGAGGGGGTATTTATAGTCATGGTGAAAAACTGTTCGCCCGAAGATTTTGGACGAACGTGCCCCTGACCCTTCTCCTTCGCATGACATGTGTCACCCACGTACTGTGAAGTGGAGATCGTGTTAGATCGTGGGTGAATAGAAAAATGTATCGTGGGATGCGGAACGGTTTGAGCGGCAAAACCGAAAATTTTGGATAAGATAAGTTTTAACATTGCGTTTGCAAATTCTTCAGCCGACAAGGACACAATGAAGATTTTGAACGAGTTTCAAATAGAACACACATGAATAATTTGTGAATAGATTGGGTTGAGTATAGCATAGAGGGGGAAGGGCCCGATCACATCCACTTAGCAGAAAAACCAACTTGAAGAATTAGCCATAAGTGAATGCTATAGAGGACATAAACGCAAATATACATATAGCTAATGAAGAAAAACGACGGATCCAGTGAAGATTTTGCAAAGTTGAAGAATTTGAACAACTGAGGAATTTCAAGAAACCGAGGAAAAACTCAAATTGACGATTTTCAATTTTTGGTGGTGGCGTGACCCACCGTGTAAGAATGATGATTTCAGACACCGCGTACAATTGTCGTAGGGTTCTGAGAATCAAATTCTTCGTTAATTTTTTCACACTTAGAGTGTCATTCTTCATTGATTGAAGAAAAACGTTTCTTCATGTGTTGCACATCTAAGTCATCAATTTTGCATAAGTGTTAGGGTGAGTGTCCTTTTCAAAGAACATTCGAAGACTCCAAGATATTTAGCTCATACCGCAACTTGCTAAATCTCTTCTCATCCAAAGGGATTTGTGAAGATATCGGCTAGCTGTTCTTCAGTCTTCACATGCTCAATAGAAATGTCGCCCTTCAACACATGATCACGGAGAAAATGATGACGAATCTGAATGTGCTTTGTCTTCGAGTGCTGAACTGGGTTGTGAGCATCTTGATGGCACTCTCATTGTCACATAGGAGAGGCACATTCTTCACGTTGACGCCATAGTCCTTGAGAGTTTCCTTCATCCAAAGCAGTTGTGCACAACAAGAACCAGCAGCAATGTACTCAGCTTCAGCAATTGATAGTGATACGCAGTTCTGTTTCTTCGAGGACCAACAGACCAAAGATCGTCCGAGGAAATGACATGTACCAGATATTGACTTGCGGTCCACATGAGTCAGAATATCCAATGAGATCAAAAGTAGAGCCCTTGGGGTACCATAATCCTAGTGTTCGTGTGTGAGCTAGATATCGAAGAATATGTTTCACAGCCTTATGGTGTGATTCCTTCGGTGTAGCTTGAAATCGGGCAACATGCAAACACTAAGCATTATATCTGGCCTAGATGCACATAAGTACAATAAAGAACCAATCATGGAGCGGTATACCTTATGATCGAAGTCAATACCATTTTCATCAGTGCATAGATGGCCATTTGTGGGCATAGGAATTTTGACTCCTTTGCAATCTTGCATGCCGAATTTCCTCAGTACATCCTTGAGGTATTTCTCCTGAGATATGAATATGCCATTTTGCTGTTGACGAATTTGAAGACCTAAGAAGAATTTCAACTCTCCCATTATAGACATTTGAAATTCTTCACTCATCATATAGGCAAATTCATCACTATAACGTTGGTCAGTACAGCCAAAGATAATATCATCAACATATATTTGGCACACAAACAGTTCACCATCATAAGATTTAGTAAAGAGAGTAGGGTCGAGTGAACCGGGTGTGAAGCCATTCTTCATGAGGAATTCCTTCAAAGTATCATACCATGCCCGAGGGGCCTGCTTGAGGCCATAGAGGGCCTTATTGAGTCTGAAGACTTTGTCAGGATTCTTTGGATCTTCAAAACCTGGGGGTTGAGCAACATATACTTCTTCCTCGAGCTTACCATTGAGGAATGCACTTTTCACATCCATTTGATATAGAGTGATATCATGATGGTTAGCATAAGCAAGTAATATGCGAATAGCCTCAAGTCTAGCAACAGGTGCAAAAGTTTCATCGAAATCAATTCCTTCAACCAGTGTGTAGCCTTGAGCTACAAGCCATGCCTTATTCCTCACCACAAGGCCATTTTCATCTTGCTTGTTGCGGTAGATCCACTTTGTCCCAATGATATTGTGCTTGCGAGGATCTGGACGTTTGACCAGTTCCCATACGTTGTTGAGCTCGAACTGATGTAATTCTTCTTGCATGGCCTGAATCCACTCAGGCTCCAGAAATGCTTCATCTACTTTGGTGGGCTCTGTGATAGAGACAAAAGCATAGTGCCCAGAAAAGTTAGACAAATGTGAAGCTTTTGAGCGTGTGAGAGGACCTGGTGCTTTGATGTCATCAATGATCTTTTCAACTTGCACTTCTTTTCCAACGCGAGGATGAGCTGGTTGTTGATGAGGAATTTGATCAGCATTTTCTTCAGTATCATTTTCTTCAGTATTTTCCTCAGGTGCATCAGCTCAACGTTCTTCACGTTCTGGAATGAATTCTTTAGCAGATTCTTTGGTAGGAATGACATCCTTAGTAGCCTTGAACTTGATAGAATCTTCAGGTGCCTTTTCATCTATCACAGAAGGTAGGTGCTCTCTTTGCGAGCCATTAGTTTCATGGAATCGCACATCTACAGTTTCAACAACTTTGTGAAGAACGTTGTTGAAGACTCTGTAGGTGTGCGAGTTCTTTCCGTAACCAAGCATAAAACCTTCATGTGCTTTCAGTGCAAATTTTGAGTTGTGATGAGGATCTCTAATCCAGCATTTAGCACCGAAGACTTTGAAATAACTCACATTGGGTTTCTTGTCAGTGAGGAGTTCATAGGTAGTCTTCTTAAAGAATTTATGAAGATATACCCTGTTGATGATGTGGCACGCAGTATAAATTGCCTCAATCCAGAAGTGACAAGGCGTCTTGTACTCATCAAGCATAGTGCGAGCCATCTCGACAAGAGTTCTGTTCTTGCGCTCCACGACACCATTTTGCTGAGGAGTATAAGGAGCAGATAACTCATGAGTAATACCAAGTTCATCAGGATAGTCATCGAGACCCGAATTCTTGAACTCAGTTCCATTGTCACTTCTGATGTGCTTGATCTTCACACCAAAGTTAGTTGAAGCCCTCGAGGAAAATTGTTTGAAAACTTCCCGCACTTCATGTTTGTAAGTAACAATGTGTACCCATGTGTAACGAGAGTAATCATCAATAATAACAAGACCATATAGAGAAGCATCATTAGTGACTACTGAGTAATGATTGGGACCGAAGAGATCCATCCGAAGCAATTCAAATGGCCGAGTAGTGGTCATGATAGTCTTTGCTGGATGCTTGGCCTTGGTCATTTTTCCGGCTTCACAGGCTCCGCATAAGTGATCCTTGAGGAATTTGACATTCTCAATGCCAATGACATGCTTCTTCTTTGCAAGCGTGTGCAAATTCCTCATGCCTGCATGACCAAGTCGTCGATGCCATATGTAACGCCCCGGATTCGATGCGCTAGGTGTCTTCCAGTTATTCGCCGTCATTGCCATGTCAGCTGCTTGCGTGTTGCATTTTGCCATGTCATCATGTGCATTGCATTGCATACGTGTTCGTCTCATGCATCCAAGCATTTTCCCCGTTGTCCGTTTCGCAATCTGACACTCCTATGTCCTCCGGCGTCCCCCTTTTGTCTCTTTTTGTGAGCGGGTGTTAAACATTCTTGGAATGGACCGAGATTTACCAAGCGGCCTTGGTTCACCACCGGTAGACCGCTTGTCAAGTTTCGTGCCATTTGGAGTCCGTTTGATATTCCAACGATTAACCGGGTAGCCGCAAAGGCCTCTCTTGTGTGCAGCCCAACACCCTCCAAAGTGGCCCAATAACCCATCCAAACCCCCTCCATCCTCTCGGCCGTTTGATCACGATCGCGTGGCCAAAAACCGCACCTCATTTGGACACTCCTAGCTCCCTCAACCTATATAAACACCTCCCCATCTGAATTTTCGGGTCCAAACCCTAGTCCTCTTCCTCCTCGCGCCGGCGGACATGTCCGCCCGGCGGCCGGACGTGTCCACCGACCTGCAGCCACGTCGCATCGGCCAATCGAGGCGCGACACACCAGCTCCACCGCCGCCTCGCCCAATCGCACGCCGCCACCTCACCCGCGGCCGCACCCTCTCTCTCCTCCCTCCGCAGCTGGCCCGCTGGCCCGCAGCAGGCCCGTGGGGCCCGGTCGCCGCCGCCCGCCCCTGCGAGCGCCCGCGCCGCGCCTCCGCCGCCTGCCGCCCCGCCGCCGCCGCGCTGCGCCGCCGCCCCGCCGTAGTGCTCCGTCGCCGCCCCGCTCGCCGTTCACCGCCCCCACCGCCGCTGCGCTTGCCGTGGGCCGCCGCCGCCGCGCTGCACCGCGGGCTGCCGCCTCCGCCGCGCGCGAGCCTCCGTCGCCGGCCTCGCCCCGTGCCCGAGGTCGCCAGATCCGGCCTCCTCCGGCCACCCGCGCCCTACTCCGGCGAGCCCTGAGCTCATTCGCCTCTCTGCGCCATCTCCGGCGAGCTCTCCGACGAGATCCGGCCCTGCCTCGATTTCCATGCCAAAATCAACCCTAGATCCGAGAGGGGTATATTTTCCAAGTCCCTGTTTTCTAACATTCTGATGCCCACTTTGACATGTCATATCTCCCTGTATATAGTTCCGTTTTGCGTGTATAATATGTCGCAATGTTCATCATGAGATGCTCCACATTCAGTTACATTGTGTAATGTTCATTTGAGTTCATCTTGATGCCCTAATCATCGTTGCAAGAGTGGTACGTGATGTTGTCTGCTGTAGTTTATCAGAACATGCTCACTTGTCATTTTTGCATCTTTTTGTGCGATTTTCTTTTGAGCATGAAGTCTACATGTGTTATGAGCTACAACATGCCATATTTGCTGTGGTGCAATCCAATTTTCACGATATGCCATTTGTGATTGTTACAAGCTTGCAAAGTAGCCTCCGTGATGTTGCTGATTTCAGTGACTTAGGATTTTACCTGTCTTTGTTCTGCTGTTATTTTCATGCCATGTATTTATGTTGCTACAGTGATATTCATGCCTATTTTGAGTATGTTCAGTAATGATGTTTTGGACATATGGTTATGATCTATGCATCCATGCTCCTTTTTGAATTTATAGAGTGCTCTAGTATGTCTTAATCTTGCTCTACGTTTGCTATAAAATGTTCCTGCCAGATTATTTACTTGTTAATCAATTTTGTCATGGTTGTTGTTAGTGATTCATGCATGCTATGAACTTACTATTGCCATGCTTAGCTTCATGAACATGTCATCTTGCTGTAGGTATACTTGTTTTTTCATGCAATGCTTTTTGATGAGTGATTTGAGCTCGCAAAGATGCCTTCATAATTCTGTTTATGCCATGCACTGTTATTTTCATCAAGTCTGAATCTGTTTATGAAACTTTCTATATTTACATGGGTGCCATCATATCTTATGATCCTTTTTGGCTCATTATCAGTAAGGGACTTTTGTTCTATGCATTTAGTAGACTCGTTCCGTGTCTTTTTTTGCTTTGATCAGTTCCTGTAGCATGTTGTTTGATAGCTCTAAACTTTGCAACCTGATGTTATTTCTGCCATGTCCTGAAATTCTGCTAAGTCTGTGAAATTGTTATTATTTGCAATCTTGTCATGTCCTTTTGAGCATGTTCTAGTGGTTTATGGAGATATCTCAGTGTTCATGTTTTGTTACGAATTACTTGTAAATCATGTACATGCCTTTTGTTTTCATGTTGAGCTGCTGTAGCATATTGGTTTGATGCTTGCAATATGCCTAGTTGCTGTTTTGGACAGCTTGTCCTTTAAACTTGTTTCATGTGTATGTGTTGAACCGTTGCTCTGTTTTGAGTGTGCTCTATATGAAACTTACTTAGTTTTGCATGTAGTTTCATGTTAACTTGTTGCATCCATGTTTTGAGGTGTGTGCTTGATGTTTGAATGCATTTTGCATTAATGCCATGCTTATCTTGTTTTGCTCATATCTTCTAGGCCGTAGCTCCGAATCTAATGAACTTTATATGTAACTTGACTAGAATTTTCGTGTAGATCATCGTGGTGAATCTTAACTTGCTGTTTAACAGATCTGGACCAATTTCGAAATTTGCATATGGGACTTACCGAAATTGATATATGTTGTTTCCGGCCTCATTTAAACTTGCTTTGGTCCGTTGCTCTTGTATGCATCATCTCTTGCCATGAGTAGCTTCATGTAGCCTTTTCATGCATCATACTTGGTTGAGCATCATGCCTTGTTCATGTGTGTTGTGTGTACCATGTTGTGTGCTTCTCTCGATAGTTCTTGTTTCGTTGCGATCATGAGGATTCGTTCGTCTACGCTTGGTTCGTCTTCGTGGCTTCATCTTCTTCATGGACTCGTTCTTCTTCCTAGCGGGATTTCAGGCAAGATGACCATCACCTTGGATCTCATTACTATCATTGCTATGCTAGTTGCTTCGTCTATCACTATGCTGCGTTACCTACCACTTGCCTTTCAAGCCTCCCAAATTGCCATGAACCCCTAACCTTTGTCACCCTTCCTAGCAAACCATTGTTTGGCTATGTTACCGCTTTTGCTCAGCCCCTCTTATAGCATTGCTAGTTGCAGGTGAAGATGAAGATTGCTCCATGTTGGGTTATGTTTATGTTGGGATATCACAATATCTCTTATATTATTAATGCATCTATATACTTGGTAAAGGGTGGAAGGCTCGGCCGTATGCCTGGTGTTTTGTTCCACTCTTGCCACCCTAGTTTCCATCATATCGGTATTATGTTCCCGGATTTTGCATCCCTAACGCGGTTCGGTGATTTATGGGACCCCCTTGATAGTTCGCTTTGAATAAAACTCCTCCAGCAAGGCCCAACCTTGGTTTTACCATTTGCCTCACCACCACCTACTTTTCCCTTGGGAGTAATTAACCCGAGGGTCATCTTTATTTTAGCCCCCCGGGCCAATACTTGTCTAAGTGTTGGTCCGAACTAGAGCACCGTGCGGGACCGTCCCTAGGCAACTTGGGTTACGTTGGTACCTGTACGCTTCGCTTATCTGGTGTTGCCCTGAGAACGAGATATGTGCAGCTCCTATCGGGATGTCGGCGCATTGGGCGGTCTTGCTGGACTTGTTTGTCACGACCGGTTTTCCCAATAAAATACTTATTGAGAGACCGACCCTTTTATTTCTAGTATAGGAGAATCCTCCTCACTGGTTGACAAATTCTTGATACAGAAGTCTAGTAGTACTGAATATATTACAGGGTTGAGCTGAGGTTGCTCAATAGTTTATTACAAGCACGCCAATATTTTACATATGGGCGGATATGACACAATGGTGTGGTGGCATACTACCGACTCGCAATAATATAATGGTGGTGGATATGTCACCGCGAAGTGGGTGACATGACTCGTAGATCATCAAGCGTCGGAGTGAGACTTGACGATTTATTTGGGTAGCGGAAGCGGGTATAATACAAGTGAACAACTCCAGGGTCGCACGGGACTGACTGGGACTTGTCGGGGGGAATCGGCTTCCTCGAACACCTATGGGGACCGAGCCCCTTACTGGTTCGGCGGGGGGAGGAGGTTGCACAAAGAGCGGATCGAGGCGGTGCACACAAGGGATTTTACCCAGCTTCGGGCCGCAAGGATGCGTAAAACCCTACTGCTGCTTTGTGGATTGTATTGTGTTCTTGCTCGGGAGCGCGTGGTGCTACATTGCACACGAGCCGCTGGCGAGACCGAGCGTGGCGATGGGTGTCCTCCTTCTCCTGCGTGCGCATGGGGCCTCCTTTTATATGCTCAAGGGGTTACCCACAGGTGGCAGCGCAGGTGGGGGCAAAAATGGGAGAATGCTGTAGTGGGTACAACTGCCTGTACAGTGGCTGTACAGTGCTATCATACCTAACTCTGACGGCGGGGGACAAGGGCATTAAATGCCCGTCCGCGTCGCCCAGACGGTGCAGGGAAGTGGACCGTCAGGAGCGCCACCGTTTGCCACGATGGCTACTCTATCAGCTTCGCTTCGCCACCGCATGCCCCTGGCTACACAACCTCCTGCCACGTGCGCCTGGAATGCCCCCAGAGCGACATGTTGGTGGGTGAGCTGGAGCGCAGGCACGGGGTGGTAACTTGCCGCGGCAAACGCCTTGCCGCGGTGGATGTCTTGTCGCGCCCGGGAGCTTGTCGCTCACCGGGCCTTGCCGGAGCGCGGGACGCGCCGTGGCAAGGTCCTTGTCGCGCCGTGGTTGGCCTTCCCGGCAAGCTCCTCTTGCCGGGGTCTTGTGCTTCGAGCGGTCGTCCCGGCAAGCTCCTCTTGCCGGGGCCTTGCTCTCTTCGGGTGGCCTTCCCGGCAGGCTCCTCCTGCCGGGGGCTTGGCTCAAATACTTTGTTCTTGAATGGCCCAAGAGGGGACCGTGGAGGGTCTTGGCGATCACCTGGCAGGCCTTGCCGCGGGGTGCTACGACTGCCCGTGCACAAGTTCGGGGTACTAAGGTACCCCTATTTTAGTACAGCGACAGGAGCCCCCGGGCCTGGGCCATACACGGTGCCGAGCGCTGTTGGGCCAGGCCCAAAACAGTGCACAGGCACGCGCGGCCTGGGTCACGCTGCATCTGCTTCTGCGCCCACCACATCCTCCCCGAACGGCACGCGTCGAATGCGGCATCATGGGGAGAGGCGTGCGTGACGTGGGCGGCGTGCGCGGGGCCGAAACCCGCAGGCATGCGTCACGTCGCCATAAAAGGGGGGACGGTTCGCGCTAGCTCCATAAGTGGAGGGAGGCGTGGAGGCGTGGCTTGTTCGCTGGACGGGGCCGAGGCACGGTTTCCGAGGCGTCCGTTCCCCACGATCACGGGGTGGGGAGAGGTCGCCTCATCCGTCGCCTCGGTCCTGCGCGTTAGCTACGCGGCTTCCATGCACTCGGGGTTGTGGACGGTGGAGGCAGGGAACCGGGCCGTTGCGGGTCGGGGCAGCAGGCCGGCCCCAGTCGCCTAGCCTTCCTGCGTCTTGATTGGCTGAGCGGGGCGGTTGAGCCCCCACCCTGCTCCTTTATAAAGAGCAAGAGGGGGCGACGGGAACTCGCACTCCTCCATACTTTCTTATCTTCATCCTCTGACCCCCCTCTCCATTAGCCATGGAGAAAGGGAATCCGGGTCCTTCATCGGTGGCGGCGAGGGTTGCCGCCAGGCAGCGCGCCCCTCCTCCCCTTGCACCCGCGGTGGCGGAGCCAGCCGTAAGGGGAAGGGGGAGGGGGCGAGGTCGTGGACGAGGGCGTGGATGAGGTCGCGGCGCCCAGGGAAGAGGCGTGCGGGGCGCGCCGGCCTCGCCTGCGCCAGCGGCCCCTCTTCCCATGGCGGTCCATCTCGGGGACGATCCTTGCGAGTTCTTCGTCAGGCTGCGCCGGGCGCCTCGCCGCCGCCTCCGCCTCCCGGCTCCCTTCGCGAGCGTGATGGAGATGGAGCAGCCCGAGACGCTAAGGCTGCGCATGAAGGGCTGCGGGATCAGCGGCACACGGGTCCACGTCGAGTTCCCAACCCCCGGCGTAGTGTATCTTGGCTGAGGTGGAAGACATTCGCCCGTATCCACACCTTGATGGAGGGGTTCACCCTCCATTTCAAGTTAATGGAGGGCGATCTCCTCTCCGTCAAGGCCTTCGGGGACTTCGGGACCCGGGCCCGGTGCTGCGTGGATAGCTCCTCCGACAGCGAAAGCTCCTCCTCGAGCGATAGTGACGAGGAGGGGAGCGACAGCGACGACGAGGGCAGCGGTCGTCGGGATGACGGGTACGACTAGGCGCCGGTCGCATCTCCGTGTGGCACCGGCGACCCCATCATCCGGGTCGCCGGCTCCTTGAGCTTCTCGGGGTCATCTTCCCGGGCGGCTGGAGTGGCGAGGCTGCGGAAGAGGAGGGGGACTGGCGGCAAGGCCGTCAACTCGGAGTACGAGGGCTAGGTGCCCCCGACAGCGTGTTGACGTCCCGCTGCCTCATCTTCGAGCTCCATCTCCGGCGCCACCGCCACCATCCAGCCTCCGGAGCCCCCGGGGCGTTCTGTTGGTGTCTTCTGCCACCCGTAGCTCGCCTAGGCGCCTCTTTTGCCCTTTTCGCCTCCTTGCCCTACCTCCTGAGGAGAGAGACAAGAAAGGGATTACGGGCATCTTATCTTTTTTCAATCTGTAAGCCCTCGGGCCTTAGCTGTGTTTAAAACTTGTAATCCCATCTTTTCATGTTTTTCATTCTCTCTGAACTGTACCTGAGCGGAATGTTTTTAATGAAAAGGGGATGTTTGCCGGGCCACTTGTCTCGTGGGTAAAACCCACGCCAAGGAACGAATCCTTTATATCGTTAAGATAGACACTCCTTCGCCCGGCAACAGGCCCTGCCGTCTTCCCGCGCCACTCGACCTCTCTCATGCCTTTGGCAGAGGAAGGGATGAAGCGAGTTCGGGCCCCTCGTTCCACCCCTTTGCCACCGCGACTACTACCAAAACGGGCCCCAGGAACGCGCTCTGGGGCCTGCCGTTAAGGGAGCACGGCAGCTTTTAGGAGGGAACAAGGTTTTCGTATTCCACAGTCCATAAGAGAATGCATGACAAGGGATGCGAAAACTTATCTGGGATCGCAGCCCCCGGCAACTTTGGCTTGCTGCGGGCGAATCTTCGTACTTGCAGCCCCCGGGCAATACTGGCTTGCCGGGGACCAGATGCTGGCCCGCCCTTCTTCTCTTCTTCGCCCTTAAGCGGTCTGGCCAGGATGTACAAAACCCTGCGAACCAAAGGAAACGAAGGAACAGGAAAAAGGACGCATACTCGACCTCTAAGCTAGGGGTTAGCAGCTGTTAGGCACTATCAACCCTAACCAAGGACGAGACTCGACTCAGCATGCATGCTAAAACTTTGGGCGCCAGCGCTTCATTTCTGCTGCTCAGGCTCTGCGCCTGGCTTTGTACAAAGGATTACATGCAACTGCGGCAAGACTTGTACAAAAGGTTGGTTGCCGGGCGGATCCCGACAACCGCGCCTTACGGGTAAAACTTACGAAGATGCTCAATATTCCAGGAGTTGCTCACCGGAGTGCCATCTTCGGTCTCGAGGCGGACAGCGCCGGGCCTCGTGACTCGTCTCACCCGGTAAGGGCCTTCCCACTTTGGCGTCAACTTGTTATGATTCTTGGCGGACGGGGCGCACTGAAGAACAAGGTCGCCTTCCTCGAAGCTTCTGGCTTTAACCTTGCGGCTATGGTAGCGACGCAAAGCTTGCTGGTAGCGAGAGGCTCGCACAGCAGCCTGAAGACGATCTTCCTCAAGGAGCAGCGCGTCATCATCACGCAGCCGCTCTTGCTCAAGCTCATCATAAGCGAGCACTCGAGGTGACCCGTATACGAGTTCCGTGGGGGTAACTGCTTCTGCTCCATAGACTAGAGCAAACGGTGTCTAGCCAGTGGCTCGATTTGGCGTCGTTCTGATCGACCAAAGAGCCACCGGCAGCTCCTCGATCCAGTTTCTTCCGCACTTGTGCAGCCTGTCAAAAGTTCTAGTCTTGAGCCCGCGCAGTACTTCGGCGTTGGCCCTTTCAGCTTGACCGTTGCTCCTGGGATGAGCAACAGAAGCGAATCAGACCTTGGCGCCGAGATCTTGGACGTATTGCATGAAGGCGTGGCTCGTGAACTGTGTACCGTTGTCGGTGATGATCCTGTTGGGGATCCCGAAACGGCAGACAATCGACCTGAAGAACTTGATGGCTGACTGTGCTGTCACCTTCCTCACTGGTTCCACTTCCGGCCACTTTGTGAACTTGTCGATTGCGACGTACAAGTACTCAAAGCCCCCGACAGCTCGGGGGAAGGGGCCGAGGATGTCGAGCCCCCAGACCGAAAATGGCCAGGATAAAGGGATCGTCTGGAGAGCTTGAGCTGGCTGGTGTATCTGCTTGGAATGGAACTGGCACGCTTCACACTTGGTTACTTGTGCAGTTGCATCCTGGAGGGCCGTTGGCCAGAAGAAACCTTGCCGGAACGCTTTGCCGGCAAGTGCTCTCGCGCCAATGTGGTGACCACATATGCCTCCATGTATCTCTGCCAACAGCTGATGTCCGTCTTCCCGGGAAATACACTTCAATTTCACACCGTTGCGCCCTCTTCTGTACAGTGTGTTGTCGACGAACTGGTACATACTCGAGCGCCGGGCTACTCTTTCCGCTTCTTCTTGCTCTTCGGGAAGTTCTCCGTGCTGGAGGAAATGGACAGTCTACTGCGCCCATGCTGGAGCCTGCGGCTCGACAACAAGGACTGAAGGCCCTTCTGCTGCTGCGGGAACGTCCGCTTCTACGGCGAGGATCTGGGGCTCGGCCGGAGCTTGACGTCCCCCGGCAAGCTTGCCGGAGCAAAACTTGTCGGGAGCGCCTGCTTCTACGGAACAAACCCTGGGGTTTTCCAGAGCAGACGGTTCCTCAACGCTCTTGGCGTCGATCTTGGGGACCTTCTTGGCGGCGGCTCCAGGGAGCTCTGCCGGAAGATAGTCGCCGGAGACCAACTTCCTCTTCTTGCTTTGTCTAGTTGATGGTGTTACGGATGGCTGAGTCAGCTTGAGCACAAAGGTCCCTGTATCCACAGGTAACTTAAATGCCGTGCACTTTGACAGGCCGTCAGCGATGTCATTCTCAGCTCTTGGAATGTGTTCCATTTGCAGGCCGTCAAAGTGCTCTTCCAGCTTCCTCACTTCATCAACGTACGCTTCCATCAACGGACTCTGGTAATCCTTGTTCACTTGGCGGACGACAAGCTGCGAGTCACCCCTGACAATGACCTTCTTGATCCCAAGTTCCGCCGCGATCCTGAGACCGGCAAGCAAACCTTCATACTCTGCAGTATTGTTGGTTGCTTGTTCCTTGGGGAAGTGCATCTGGACTACGTACTTGAGGTGCTCTCCGGTGGGCGTGATAAGTAACGCGCCAGCACCGGCGCCTTGCAGCGAGAAGGCACCATCAAAGTACATCAGCCACTCTTTGCTTGCTTCTTTGGCGGGGATGCTCGTCTCTGGGATATCTTCGTCCGGTGTCGGTGTCCATTCCGCTATGAACTCCGCCAATGCTCTGCTTTGGATAGTCGAGGTGCTCTCGAACTGGAGACCGAAGCTCGACAGTTCTAGTGCCCACTCGACAATCCTGCCTGTTGCTTCTGGATTCTGCAGTATCCTCTTCAGCGGAAAGCGGGTGACAACCGTAATCTCGTGTGCTTGGAAGTAATGGCGCAGCTTTCTCGAGGCCATGAGGAGGCCGAAAAGCAATTTCTACACACCAGAGTACCTTGACCTAGCCCCCTGCAAAAGGGAGCTGACAAAGTAAACTGGACGCTGCACCATTTTCTTCTTCCGCACCTCCACTTGCTCCTGCGCAGATTCATCCTTGTCGGGGCCAGAGCTTGTCGAGGAAGCCCCCTGCTTGTCGCTGGACGTGCTTGTCGCGGTCGCTGGCTCATCATCTGCCTCCGTCTCCGCTACTAATGCAGCACTAACCACTTGATTGGTTGCCGCCAGGTATAGCAGCAACTTCTCTTGTGGTTTAGGCGCGACAAGTATTGGAGCGGAGGACAGGTACTTCTTCAGGTCCTGCAGCGCAGCCTCCGCTTCCGGAGTCCATTTTACTGGACCCGCCTTTTTCAAAATTTTGAAAAACGGCAAGGCGCGTTCTGCAGACTTGGAAATAAACCTGCTGAGAGCCGCGACGCAGCCAGCAAGCCTTCGTACGTCCTTGACACGGGTTGGTGCTTCAATCTGCTCGATGGCCTTGATCTTGTCTGGGTTGGCTTCTATTCCTCGCTGAGACACGAAGAACCCGAGAAGCTTGCCGGAAGGGACTCCGAACACGCACTTCTCGGGGTTGAGCTTGAGGCTGATCCTGCGCAGGTTCGCAAAGGTCTCTTCTAAGTCTTGAATCAGGGTTGCCCTGTCTCTGCTCTTGACCACTATGTCATCCATGTAGGCCTCCACATTCTTGTGGATTTGTGGCTCAAAAGCAGTGTGGACAACCCTCGCAAATGTCGAACCGGCGTTCTTCAGTCCGAAAGGCATCCGTACGAAACAGTACGTGCCACATGGAGTGATGAACGCGGTCTTCTCTTCATCTTCTTCAGCCATGAAGATCTGATGATATCCAGAGTAGGCGTCAAGAAATGAAAGCAGGTCACATCCGACCGTGGAGTCAACAATCTGGTCAATGCGCGGCAAGGGAAAGGGATTTTTGGGACAAGCTTTGTTAATATCAGTGAAGTCGATGCAAAGCCTCCATTTCCCGTTTGCTTTGCGCACGACAACAGGATTGGCCAACCACGTCGGATGGAGCACACCTCTGACGAGGCCTGCCGCTTCCAACTTCTTGATCTCTTCCGCGATGAACTCTTGGCGCTCCACTGCTTGCTTCCTGACCCTCTGCTTGACGGGCCGCGCGTGAGGACAGACGGCGAGGTGGTGCTCAATCACTTTCCTGGGAACGCCGGGGATGTTAGATGGTTGCCAGGCAAACACATCGACATTCGCCGGCAGGAAAGTAACGAGCGCGCTTTCCTATTTGGGGTCGAGCGTGGCACTGATGGTGAAGGTACCACCAGTGCCGTCCTCCTTGGCGGGCACCTTCTTGGTCGTTGGCGGAGCTACCATTGTCTTCTTACTCTTGCCGGTGGAGCTCGATGGCGCGTCCTCGACGGTAGCGCAGCACTCCAAAGAGGTGCGCTTGCCGGAGTGGGCGCCAGCGCACTTGCCGGGCTTGGTCCTCTTCTTTCCTCCGGGAGCTTCAGCGTCAAGCGGCTTGTGATCCGCTGCGGCTGCTGCTTCCCGGTAGATCTTGTCGGCACAGATAAGGGCATCCTTCTTGTCGCCGGGGACAGAGATGACGCTTATCGGGCCTGGCATATTGAGCATGTTGTAGGCGTAGTGAGAGGCCGCCATGAACTTGGCGAGCGCTGGACGGCCGAGAATTCCATTGTAGGGCAATGGAAAATCGGCAATGTCAAAAGTGATCCTCTCTGTCCTGAAGTTCAGCTCGCTGCCAAATGTTACTGGCAACGTTATCTTCCCCTTCGGCTTGCTCCTTCCCGGGTTGATTCCTTGGAATGTGCCGGTCTCTTCGAGCTCGCTGTCGGGGACTTGGAGTTTCCGGAGCACAGCGGAGGAGATCAGGTTCAAGCTGGCCCCGCCATCAACTAGCATCTTAGTGACCTTGAGGTTGCGGACGGTTGGTGAGACCAACATCGGCAAGCACCCAATCGCAGTTGTGCGATCAGGGTGGTCCTCAATATCAAAGATGATAGGCATGCCGGACCATTTCAGAGGCTTGCGCGACTCGACGGGTGGTTCCACTGCATTGACTTCCCGCGCCCACTACTTGAGCTGGCGGTGAGAAGTATGCAGGGAGGCGCCGCCGTCTATGCACAAGACCTCTGTGGCTTTCTGAAACTCCTGCTCACTGGTCTCGACGTCATCCATGTCTTCGTCTTCGTCGTCGTCTTCATTCTTGTCGCGGCCGCGGGGAGGTCGCTCCGCTTGCCGCTGCTTGTCCTTGTCGCGGCGTCCTCCCTGGCCGGGGCGCTTCGTGCCCGATCCTCTGCCACCTCCCCGGGCTCTCTCCTTGTCGCGCCGCTCGTACTCGGCCTTTTGCAGCTCGACGAGCCGCTCGACCTGCTTGCAGCTCTGGAGGTCATGGCCCTTGGTGCGATGGATCTTGTAGTACTGTTTGCTGGTGCCGTCCCGCTTGTCGGCGGCCGCCACGGCCTGGCAGTGGACGCATCCAGCAATCTCCTTGCCAGAGCTACCAGCCTGGGCCTTCTTGGCGGCGCCTTCATCGCCGGACTGCTCAACAACCAGTACTTCTTGGCTCTTTTTCTTTCTGTTGCTCCGCCGCCGGCCCTTCCTTGCCGGGGCGGTATCCTCACTGTCAGATTCTCCTGCTCCAGTGTTCTCTCTGGGGAGTTTCCTCCCTTCCTCAACACGGGCACACTTGTCAGCCAGGGCATATAGCTCACTGACGTCTTTGATCTTGCACATCGCCATCTCCTCCCGCATCCTGCGGTTACGCACGTTCTGATGGAACGCGCTGATGACCGCGGTGGGGTGGACGTCTGGGATGTTGTAGTGTACACGGCTGAATCTCTGGATGAACTTGCGCAAGGGTTCCCCTTCCTTCTGGATGAGCAGATGGAGGTCGCTTGCTTGTCCATGGGGTTTTTTGCCGCCCGTAAAGGCGCCAACAAACTGATGGCACAAGTCTGTCCAGGAGGTTATGGAGTTATCCGGCAAGTGCATGAGCCAGGATCTGACGTTGGATTTGAGTACCAGCGGGAAGTAGTTGGCAAGGATCTTGTCGTCTAGCCCTCCAGCAGCCTGCACCGCGATGGTGTAGATGCTGAGGAACTCCGACGGATGCGACTTGCCGTCGTACTTCTCTGGTACGTCTGGCTTGAAATTCTTTGTGCTGGGCCACTGGACTTGCCGCAGCTCACGGGTGAACGCAGGGCAGCCCACCGCGTACGGCAGGTCGCCTGGTTCCCCTGGTGCATGCATGTCGATAGAGGGCCCAGCGCGGTGGTCTGATTGACGCCGCGCTTCTCTCCGACGCTCAATGCGAGTACGAGCGTCCTCTTGCTCTCGCTCGTGAAGAACTTGGCGTTGATCGCGACGAGCCCGCGGATTCGACGACGCGGTGGAGTCGTTGTCGTGATGATTCCGGCGAGTCGGCGATCTTGGCCTCTAGGGCGGGGAGTGCACGGTGGTTGCACCCCCGCCGGTCCTGGCGCCATCGATCCTCGCCTGGCCGTCCCGCCGCGGCTGCGACGCGCTGTGCTGCCGCGGGGTGTCGCCGTTGGCGAAACCGATGAGGCTCTGTATCGTGGCCCTCCAGTCGTCAAGCTTGTCCGCCGTTGGAGGGTAGTCCAGGAGCAGTTGAGCTCGCGCCAGAGCTTCTGCTGGAGTGGCGGGCAGCGGTGGCGAACGGTGCGTGGAGCGGGATGTCCTCGAACTTCTAACTACGTTAGAAGGAGCAACACCCGGACCAGGCAGCCGCGCCACGCTCGCGCCAGCACGTTGGTGTGAGTGCTGGCCTTGAGCGCCCTGGGATCCGCCGGCTCGATTTGGGTCCAGCGAGCGTATGGTACCGTGGGCGCCAGGACGCTGCTGGTCTCGTGTCTCCTGAGAGGGGCGCGGTGCATGTTCGGACGCCGTGGCGCCATGAGCTGGCTCGACAACGCCCGTCCAGCCGTCGGCGCCGTCTCCACCACCCGTTCGCTCCAAGGGCGGCGGGTTCGATGCGGACGGACCAGCCACCTCCGGAGCCTTCTTCTTCGGTGGCATGTCGATGAAGGTGAAGGAGATCTAGCTGGTGCAGGCGCCGGGTCAGGTTCGCACAACTTCGACGCCCCCTACCTGGCGCGCCAAAGATGTCGGGGGAAATCGGCTTCCTCGAACACCTATGGGGACCGAGCCCCTTACTGGTTCAGCGGGGGGCGGAGGTTGCACAAAGAGCGGATCGAGGCGGTGCACACAAGGGATTTTACCCAGCTTCGGGCCGCAAGGATGCGTAAAACCCTACTGCTGCTTTGTGGATTGTATTGTGTTCTTGCTCGGGAGCGTGTGGTGCTACAGTGCACACGAGCCGCTGGCGAGACCGAGCGTGGCGATGGGTGTCCTCCTTCTCCTGCGTGCGCATGGGGCCTCCTTTTATATGCTCAAGGGGTTACCCACAGGTGGCAGCGCAGGTGGGGGCAAAAATGGGAGAATGCTGTAGTGGGTACAGCTGCTTGTACAGTGGCTGTATAGTGCTATCATACCTAACTCTGACGGCGGGGGACAAGGGCATTAAATGCCCGTCCGCGTCGCCCAGACGGTGCAGGGAAGTGGACCGTCAGGAGCGCCACCGTTTGCCACGATGGCTACTCTATCAGCTTCGCTTCGCCACCGCATGCCCCTGGCTACACAACCTCCTGCCACGTGCGCCTGGAATGCCCCCAGAGCGACACGTTGGTGGGTGAGCTGGAGCGCAGGCACGGGGTGGTAACTTGCCGCGGCAAACGCCTTGCCGCGGTGGATGTCTTGTCGCGCCCGGGAGCTTGTCGCTCACCGGGCCTTGCCGGAGCGCGGGACGCGCCTTGGCAAGGTCCTTGTCGCGCCATGGTTGGCCTTCCCGGCAAGCTCCTCTTGCCGGGGTCTTGTGCTTCGAGCGGTCGTCCCGGCAAGCTCCTCTTGCCGGGGCCTTGCTCTCTTCGGGTGGCCTTCCCGGCAGGCTCCTCCTGCCGGGGGCTTGGCTCAAATACTTTGTTCTTGAATGGCCCAAGAGGGGACCGTGGAGGGTCTTGGCGATCACCTGGCAGGCCTTGCCGCGGGGTGCTACGACTGCCCGTGCACAAGTTCGGGGTACTAAGGTACCCCTATTTTAGTACACCAACATGACTCCTCTAGGCGTCGGACTCGCTATTGAACTCTTCATCCATAAGATCGCCTTCGTCAACATCTGGACAAATCAACAAGCCATGTGAGTACTTTGAATGTACTCGCAAGACAGTCCGGACATAAGATATAACAAATGCCAACATGATGCGTCATGAGCAATTAGCAATGCACACTCAAATAGTAAACTTGCATGGTATGCAGAATAAAAAGGAAGTCAGGCGGTAATCCTCCCGAAATCCCAACAAAATAACTGAAAACCGATCGGGTGTCTGAAGCGACGCCTCGAAAGGTGAACAAATAAATTAACGGGCCGCAGTCGGGCGTCTACGCGACAACACATAAAGGGCTTATATTGGAAGACAAAAAGACAGTGCGTGCCGCAGTCGGACGTCTAATGCGACATCACATAAAGGGCATATATCGAAAAGTAAATAACAAGAGTGCCACAGTCGGACGTCTGAGCGACATCACATAAAGGGCTTATAACGAAAAGTAAATGACAAGAGTGCCACAGTCGGACGTCTGAGCGACATCACATAAAGGGCTTATAACGAAAAGTAAATGACAAGAGTGCCACAGTCGGACGTCTGAGCGACATCACGTAAAGGGCTTATATCGAAAATAAATATCATAAACGCCTCAGTCGAACGTCTAAGCGACATCACATAAAGGGCTTATAGTTCATCATTCATATTCAATAAATTCGTGAGGATACATCACTCACAAGGAATACTCAGCACATAATAATAAACGGGTTAGTCCATCCACAGGAGTAATCGTTTAGCGAAACTTAACACTCATGTTTGTTCACCGGAGTATTGTCACTGAGACTGACACTGACAAAGGTAAGTTGAACACAGTACTGACCATGGATATGATTATTCGAAGGATTTTTACTCTGCAGAGTTTGTACTAATTAACCACAGCCAACGGATTTCCGTAGTCACGAAGGACTAGTTCCGTTTACGGATTTTTAGAAGAAAGACATCTAACTAGTACACACCATTTTCACATTACGTTGCCCGGAATCACTCGAGGCAACATTCAACAAAAACTCTAAGTCGGGGAGGTCACAACCTCGAGTAGCATGGGATCAAATTTATATCGCGCGCTCTAAGGGGTGCCCCCCTCTCGGTCCCAATCGGAAACACCCATGCTCCCTGACCGGATGACTGGCTTTAATCCAGGGCCATGGAACCTTCATCATGGCCTCTCTATTTGGTGTGTACCAAGAAAGAGGTTTACAACTTACTAAGCCATATTCCTTGCGGAAAACATGTCGTAGTACAGGAAGGGAAATGGATGGTAACGTGACTTCGCTCACGTTGACACCAGGATTAAATGGTTTGGCATAAGACTGACATGCTACAACATTACCATCTTACCACCTCTCATGTCACCACATGATCATGCAACTCACCTCAAATACCATACGGAGTTTCGAAGCTCACTTGCCTCGACTTTGCATGCAATATAACACTTACTGCAATGCTTATCACCTGCCATGAGCTAACTACTCAATGCAAACATGCAAAACACTCATCATATCAAAGGTTCAGACATGCTTGCCTGGTTCGGAGAAGTCGGAGTCGAGCTCGGTGAGGTTTGCGGTTCCGTCACCTCCTCTGGTATCTACGGTATAAAGAAACATACGCACTAACGTAAATACCGTGGGGTGCCCAAAAGTATTCCATACATTTTCCAAATAAATATGATTAAAAACTAGACAAAAAATAAAGAGGACAGAAAAAGAATCAATCAAAAATCCTTTTCTGTTTAACAGTTATTAGGGTTTTAGCCCAGGGACCTTTCTGTAATGAAACAGAAAGTTTCCAGGGTCCATTTTATAAAAACAGATAACGTTTTGTTTAAGAATACGCCGGCCCAGAGGGAAGACGTACTTTGGCAGAAGGCGTTTTCAGAAAACGTTTCGTTTAAAAGAAGTGAGAGGCTGACGGGGGGGGGGGGTCCCACCCGTCAGGTTTGAATTTTTAAAAAAAGAGAACAGGGCGCGCCGGCGCCCGAGGGCTGCGGTGGCCGCCGACGGTGATCCACGGCGAGGCAGGGGGATTGGGAGGTACCTATGGGTTCTGTGTGCTCTCCCGCGTCGGTGGGTGGTGGTGTTGGTCGCCGGCGAGCACCACGTCGACGACGGCCTCAACTCCGGCGGACGGTGGCTCACGTGGTGTTGGATCTCGTCGGGGAAGGCTGGAAGGGCCAAATTGAGGCGCGGGTTGGGTGACTGGGTGCATCAGAGGGTCCCTGACGTGGATTGGCGAGCAGTGACGGCCTCACCGGAGCGAATCGAGCTGGAGCACGGGGCGGATCGGGGTGGCCGGAGACGGAGAAGAGGACCTCCTCGAGGCCCTCCTGGCGGCTGGGTGTGGCTCTGGGGAGGTGGAGTGACTGGCGCTGGTCGAAGGCAAGCTCGGGGTGGCTATTTATAGCCGGCCCGAGCCGGTGCCCGAGAACGGGATAACGCCGGCGACGATTATGGAGAGTCGGTGACCGGACGGGTGGGTTAGGTGGCTGGGCATCAGCGTGGAGGTCTAATGGCTCCATTCACACGCTAACCTCGTTGGAATTTGGCCTGCTTCGCGGTTTCAACAGAACGGTGCTCCACGGGCCAGTCGGCGGCAGAGGGCGCGTCCTATGCTCGCCAGGCCACGACGACGGTGCTGCGGTGCGTGCATGGGAGCAGACGGCTACGCGGAGGCCTCGGGTGGCTTGGGAGGTGCCGGGTGGTGCCGAAAGCTGCAGCTGCACCCTGTCGGCCGCCACGGGTGGCTCTGCCACCGCAAAGGCTACCGACGTCGGCGAGGCATGCTGCCACCGACACCTGCGCCCGTCCAAGAGAGCGTGCGGCGCTCTGGATAAGGAGGGGGTGCAGTGCGCAAGGTGGCAAGCGTGCACTGGTGAGATCGATGCCAGGTTTCTGAAGAAAACGACACTGACGGCGCACTGTTGTCTGAATTTTACTAAAACTGAACAGCAACAGTGCCTGCCAGGTGTTCGATGGAATGATTTGGGCATGTGCAAAATTTTCCTTGAGCTTATCTTTGGTGGGATGGCCTCTCAGTGCACCTGGGGGCTGCCTGAATTTTGGTAGAATTTTTGGGGAAAGAAAAATATGAATTTCTCCAAAAATGATGAATCTGGTCCAAAATTGCAGTGGAAAATTTTGAAATATTTGAACTGTGGAAGAGTGGATCTTGATGGATCTAGGTTGGGGGTGCTAAGGACTAGCCAGGGGAGTTGGTTTGAGATCAAATATCACAAGAAAAATGGTACCTCCTTTGTAAATCACCTAGGTCCAAAAATAAAAACAGAAATAGTTTTAGGGTTAAAATAAATGAAATAAAAATCCAAAATGGGTTGAACTTGCTAGGATTGGCCACTTGACTTGACCCAAGGTGGAGGGAGAGGTTATGGAGGGCAGATGTCAAAAAGAGACATGGTAAAGAGGAGGATAAACCCCAAATCCTTAGGGTTTTCTTCTCTTTTGGTAGAAAAGATTTAAAAATAAAAAATTTGTAAAAAGCAGATAAAGTGAAGAGCTCTCAAGACCAAAAGTCCAAGTTGAGAGGAGCACCAAAGTTGGTTGTCACGAAGGTTTTGAGAGGAAGAGTTTTTAAGAAAAGTTTTTGGGACACTCCCTTCCAAATCAAATAAAGATTTTGATAAAACAAAAATCAAATTTTTTGGAGTGTCACAACACCTACCCCCTTAGGAAAAATCTCGTCCCCGAGATTTCAGTTGATCCTCAAACAGGTGTGGGTGTTCTGCCCGAAGATAATCCTCTCTTTCCCATGTTGCCTCATCTTTGGTGTGATTGCTCCACTGAACTCTGAAAAACTTAATTGTTTTCTGACGGGTCCTCCTTTCAGACTCCTCTAAGATTTTTATTGGTCGTTCCCTGTAGGTGAGATCTGGTTGCATGTCAATGTTCTCATGTGACACCTACTTCTCTGGGTTGCTTACACATTTCCTCAATTGTGAGACGTGGAACACGTCGTGGACGTCTGACAGTTCCTTTGGTAGGTCTAGCTGGTAGGCTACTGTGCCTCTCCGTGCGACCACACCGAAGGGTCCAACAAATCTTGGTGCTAGCTTTCCTTTAACCTTGAACCGTTGCAGGCCCCTCATAGGGGACACTCGCAGGTAGACATATTCACCGGGTTCAAAGCTGACTTCACGGTGCTTCTGATCGTAATAGCTCTTTTGTCGACTTTGCGCTGTCTTGAGTTGGTCCCTGATGAGCTTAACTTTCTCCTCAGCTTCCTTGAGCATATCTGGGCCGAAGATACGGCTATCCCCTATTTCAGACCAATTTAATGGTGTACGACATCTCCGTCTGTATAAGGCTTCAAAAGGTGCCATCTGTAAGTTGGCTTGGTAGCTGTTGTTGTATGCAAACTCAACATATGGTAAGCTTTCTTCCCAACTGGTTCCATAGGTGAGGTCACATGCCCTCAGCATGTCTTCTAGAATTTGGTTTACACGTTCAGTTTGTCCAACAGTCTGAGGATGGTATGCTGTACTGAATGCCAGTTGAGTTCCTAGCGATTGTTGTAGTTGCTCCCAAAATCTAGAGACAAACTAAGTGCCTCTGTCGGATATTATAGTCTTTGGGACTCCATGCAGACAGACTATGCGGGAGAGATAGAGCTTGGCAAGCTTCTGAGTGGTGTGGGTTGTCTTTACTGGGATGAAATGTGCCACCTTAGTCAATCTATCTATGATGACCCATATGGCATCGTTTCCGTGTTGCGACCGGGGTAGTCCGACAATAAAATCCATTCCGACTTCGTCCCATTTCCACTCAGGTATCCTGTTGGGTTGTAATAATCCCGCTGGTTTTTGATGCTTGGCTTTAATGCATTGACAAGAGTCGCAACATGCAATGAAGGTGGCTATATCTCTCTTCATACCGTGCCACCAAAATCTTTCCTGAATGTCTTTATACATTTTGGTTCCTCCAGGGTGGATTGAATATGGAGCAGTGTGGCCTTCGGCTAGAATTTCCTGTTTGAGGTCTTCTATATCCGGCACGCAGAGTCTGCCACCGTACCATAATATTCCCTTATCGTCTATGACGAATTCCAAGGCCTTGCCCATACTCACTTTCTTTTTTATGCCTTTGATGCTGGGGTGTCCATGCTGAGCTTCTTTAATCTTCTCCACAAGGGTGGGTTGTACTTCCAAATTTGATACGGTGCCTTCTGTGACCATTATTAAGATGAGTTTGGTGAATTCCTGCTGAAATTCGGGTCGCAAGTTTGGCAGACCGTCGTTGCCTGAACTGGGGTTCCGACTAAGAGCATCTGCCACTACATTTGCTTTTCCGGGATGATAGTGGATACCAACATCATAATCTTTTACTAATTCCAACCAACATCATTGCCGTAAATTGAGCTCTGGCTGTGTGAAAATATATTTGAGACTTTTATGGTCCGTATATATTTCACAACGATTTCCAAGTAAGAAGTGTCTCCATTCCTTGAGCGCATGAATGACTGCTGCCAATTCTAAGTCATGAGTGGGATAATTTTCTTCATCTTTGCGAAGTTGCCTGGAAGCATATGCGATTACCTTGCCTTCTTGCATTAGTACACAACCAAGGCCCTTCCGGGATGCGTCACAATATACTTCAAAACTCTTGTGTATGTCTGGTACAACTAATACTCGTGCTGTTGTTAATTTCTTCTTGAGTTCTTGGAAACTCTTCTCGCATGCTTCAGTCCATACAAATTTCTTTTCCTTCTTGAGTAACTGGGTCATTGGTTTTGCTATGGTGGAGAACCCTTTGTAGGATCGGAAGTATGTCTAGAGGGGGGTGATTAGACTAGCCTTTTCCCAATTTTAGTTCTTGGCAGATTTTAGCAACTTTAGGACAAGTCAAGCAATTATCACACAATTCAAGCAAGCATGCAAAGAGTATATAGCAGCGGAAAGTAAAGCATGCAACTTGCTAGAATGTAAAGGGAAGGGTTTGGAGAATTCAAACGCAATTGGAGACACGGATGTTTTTCCCGTGGTTCGGATAGGTGGTGCTATCCTACATCCACGTTGATGGAGACTTCAACCCACGAAGGGTAACGGTTGCGCGAGTCCACCGAGGGCTCCACCCACGAAGGGTCCACGAAGAAGCAACCTTGTCTATCCCACCATGGCCATCGCCCACGAAGGACTTGCCTCACTAGGGTAGATCTTCACGAAGTAGGCGATCTCCTTGCCCTTACAAACTCCTTGGTTCAACTCCACAATCTTGTCGGAGGCTCCCAAGTGACACCTAGCCAATCTAGGAGACACCACTCTCCAAGAAGTAACAAATGGTGTGTTGATGATGAACTCCTTGCTCTTGTGCTTCAAATGATAGTCTCCCCAACACTCAACTCTCTTTCATAGGACTTGGATTTGGTAGAAAGAAGATTTGAGTGGGGAACAACTTGGGGATGGCTAGAGATCAAGATTCATATGGTAGGAATGGAATATCTTGGCCTCAACACAAGGGTAGGTGGTTCTCTCTCAGAACATATGAGTTGGAAGTGTAGATGTGTTCTGATGGCTCTCTTCACGAATGAAGAGGAGGTGGAGGGGTATATATAGCCTCCACACAAAATCCAACCGTTACACACAATTTACCAATCTCGGTGGGACTGAATCAACAAACTCGGTCGGACCGAAATAGTAAACCTAGTGACCGTTAGAGATTTTTGGTGGGACTGACATGCAACTCGGTAGGAACGATATGGTTAGGGTTAGGGCATAACGTAATCTCGGTGAGACCGATTACACAAACTCGGTGAGACCGATTTGGTAATTAGCTAACCAGAGAGTTGGTCAGGTAAACTCGGTGGGACCGATTTGCTCTTTCGGTGAGACCGAAACGTTACAAAGGGGAAATAGAGAGTTTACATTGCAATCTCGGTGGGACCGAAAAGTTACGAAAAGGAAACAGAGAGATTGCAATCCCATCTCGGTGAGACCGAGATCCCTATCGGTAGAACCAATTTGCTAGGGTTCGACAGTGGCTTATGACATGTGAAACTCGATGGCGCCGGATGGAAAGAATCGGTAGGACCGAGTTTGGCTTGGAGTTTAGGTCATTTGTGGATATGGGAAAGTAGCTGAGGATTTTGGATCATATCATTAAGCACATGGATCAAAAGGCTCATTAAGCAGCACCTCATCCCTCCTTGATAGTATTGGCTTTTCCTATGGACTCAATGTGATCTTGGATCACTAAAATGTAAAATGAAGAGTCTTGAGCTTTTGAGCTTGAGCTAATACTTTGTCCTTAGCATTTTGAGGGTTCCACTTTCACCATCCATGCCATGCCAATCATTGAGCTTTCCTGAAATAATTATCTTGGAATAGCATTAGCTCAATGAGCTATATGTTGTTATGAATTACCAAAACCACCTAGGGATAGTTGCACTTTCAACCTCCCCCTTTTTGGTAATTGATGACAACTTATAGATCAAAGCTTCGACAAATGATAATAAGAGTGAATTATATTGTCACTTTGAGAAGTATGTGATAAGTAAGAGCTCCCCCTAAATTTGTGCATATTTAAAATTTGCTTTGGACTGCAAATGCACAAAGAGTTAGAATTATGGGTTACTCTTCCATGTCACATACATCTTGGTGGAGCGCTCAAAATGATAATAATGAAATACATGCACTCATCACCAAGGAAAAGTGAATGACCACATAAGATAGATAGGATATATCAAGCATGCATAAGTGTAGCTTATGATCAAACACATGATCATCAATGTCTCACATGCATAACAAAGTATCTCGACCAAAAGCAAACAATGTTTGAAAAACCACCAAATAAAGCAAGAGACAAAAAACAACACTCTCTCTCTCGAAGCCTATGATCTATACATTTTTATCCCCCTTTGGCAACAAGTTACCAAAAAGTTCCTAGAAAATGCATAGTGCTAGATCGACACTCAGGCTTGATCTTCTGGTGGTGGTGGAGTCCAGATGACTCCAAGGACGAAGGCTTATGTAGACGTGGTTGGAGTTGGAGCTGAAGTAGATGCTGGAGCTGGTTGGGCTGGTGTTGTGGCTGGAGCTGAGGCGGTGGCTCTTGTGTCAGGAACTGGCACTGCAGACGACCTCGGACCTCGTGGCACTCTGGCAAATGCATCAGTGGTAGTCTTCCCTTTCCTCTCCTGCATGTCATCTTGAAGTTGCTCCACTGCTGTTTGAATCTCTGTCACCTTGACATCCAAGTCATAGAACTTTTGTTCTACAATTCTCTCTAAGCTCTCCTGATTCTGAGTGAGGGTGGCCAGACCTTTCTCAATCCTCAGGGTGGATGCAATCAGGTAACTGAGCTGCTCTTGCTTGTTTTTCAAGAAGTACTCAGATGCCTCCTCTTGAGTTGGCATCTTGGCAGCTTTCTCCTTCCTTGCCTTCTCCTTCTTAGCTTGTGCTTGGACTGATGATGGTTCATTTTCATTCATCACACCTTGGTTGTCCTCGAAATCTGGATGAATAGGCAAATGTTCCTTGTCCAACAAGTATGTGTTTGTGCCCATTCTTGAGTTAATCAACATCTGGATCTGAGGGGCATATCCACAACTCCTCTTCTGATCTGCTGCAGTCCTCTTGATAGTCTCTACTATGAGGCTCATGACCTTAAATTTCTGAGGCACATCAAATATATGTAGCAGGTTAATGGCATGACCTCTGATCATCCTGTGATCTCTAGACTTGGGAAAAAGTGTGTGCCTAAGGATCTAGTTGATCATAGGCAGTCCTGGCAACAGGTGTTTCACAGACCCAAACTGGTGAGTATCAAGATCTTCTGCTAGAATCTCCTTGTACATATTTGCCATAGTGTTATGATCCATCTTTTTCTTGGCATAAACATCCAAGTCATCTTCATTTTCTTCTGGGGCATTGATCAACCTTGCCCATTCCTCAACAGTTGAGTGGTACCTTGTACCTTCAGACATCCATGTGATCCTTCCATCTGGATAGAAGTGTGTTGTGGAGTAGAATTGCATAATCAGCTCCTCATTCCACTTTGTGAGCTTTTGCCCAACAAAGTCAGCTACTCCACAAGCTCTGAAACTGTCTTGCACTCCAGGGTAATGCTCTTCATTTTCCTTGATATATTCCCAATCTACCCATCTCATGTCACACACAACTGGCTTCTTGTCCAATAAGACTATCTCATAGAAGTCCTGCTGTTCCTTAGTGTGGAACCTGTAGTCAACAGCAGTCCTCCTCCTGGTAGCATATGGATCCTCTGCTCTCCATTTTCTTAGCCCAGAGTCTCTTATGATCTTCATATCCTTAGCCACAGGATGAGCATCATTGTGGTCTGGGATCTTGGGCTTCAACTTTCTCAGCACTTGGCCTTCCTCTTCTTCTGCAACAGCTTCAGGCACTGGGGCCTTGTTCTTCTCAGAAGCTAGGATGCTCCTTGTATTTCTCTTTGGTTTTGGCTTTGGAGCTGGCTTGGCCTTGGATGCAGCCTTGGGGGCTTCCTTGGGCTTAGATGCAGCTGCCCCTGATCTTATAGCATCACCCATCAGCTTGGGTGCCTTAGGTGCTGGTGCAGCAACCTCTTCTTCTTCCTCTTCTTCATCAGAAGAATGTTGTTCAAATTCAGCCATGGGATCAACTTTCTTGCACCATCTGCCTCTTTTCCTTTCCTTCTTTGTTTCGGCTGCAACTGGCTCTTTGGGTGCAGGCTTCTCAGGAATCTTTGTTGAGGCTCTGGCCTTTGACATGGGCTGCCTGCCTGCTGGCCTTTTGACCTTTAAGCCTGGCTTGTTGCTCTGTCTTGAGCCATGCTCTTTCTTGAGTTCAACTTTCTTGGAAGTTGCTTCCTCCTCTGCCACATAGTCCTCATCCTCTGATTCTGAGGTTCTCTTCTTCCTTTGTCTTATGGCAGCTTTTGGCAGGTTGCTGGGGGTACTCCTGCTGCCTTCATGTGAAGAGCTGGAGGGACTAGTGCCCTCACTCATCTGCACTGGTTGTTCTGATATGTTTTGGCTATCACTCTGGTCTGACATGATGAACAAGCTGACTGCTGACCCTGTGAATAGTTTATAGATGAGGTAGAGTGGATGAGCATCACAAAATGCAGAGATTTTTGCAAAAGAATGATTCAAAAACTTAGTTTTAGTTTCCCACAGAAAGCATTTCGGATCTACCGATTTTTAAACTCGGTGATACCGAAGCAGCTTTTGGAACCTAAACTAGTGGAACTCGGTCAGACCGAGTCACAGTTCGGTGGCACCGAGACTGCTAGGGTTTCACAAAGTTCCAAAATCGGTCACACCGATTAGCAATACTCGGTCAGACCGAGTTTTACGTGTGCAATGGCATAAGCCAAATCGGTGGGACCGAGTTTTTCAACTCGGTGGGTCCGAGATGGTTTCGGCGGAAACCTAACCCTAAAATTTTCGGATCAAACCTATTCTACGAGTTCATTGACTGGATAGGAGTTTATCAAACGTGGCAAGAATCAATATGATCACAATGTGCTAGGAATCGCATTGGGGAATAGCACAAAGATCGAGTCCATACCCTAGTTTGGCGGAGACTCGCTACGGCGGCAACGGCGGGGTTGATTCCCGTTGACGGTGACGGAGACCAGTGACTGTGTAACGCCCTCGATGCGGCTATATCTCCCACGTGTCGAAGCACGACTTAGAGGCATAACCGCATTGAAAGCAATGTCGCAAGTGAGGTAATCTTCGCACAACCCATGTAATACATAAGGGAAAAAGATACATAGTTGGCTTACAATCGCCACTTCACACAATACATGAATAAAACATCACATCATACAGTTACAATCAGGGCCCGACTACGGAGCCAAAATAAAAGAAGAACCTCAAAAGCGACAAAGGACCAAGATCGACCCCAACTGGGCTCCACTACTGATCGACTAGAACGGAACAACATAAAGGACAAGATCTTCATTGAACTCCTCCTTGAGTTCGGGTGCGTCACCTGCACGGACTCATCGGCACCTGCAAACTGGTTTTGGAAGTATCTGGTGAGTCACGAGGACTCAGCAATCTCACACCCGCGAGATCAAGACTATTTAAGCTTAAAGGTAGGGTAAAAGGTATGAGGTGGAGCTGCAGCAAGCGACTAGCAAACAAGGTGGCTAAACATACGCAAAAGAGAGCGAGAAGAGAAGGCAAAGCACGGTCGAACAACTATGATCAAAAAGTGATCCTGAACTACTTACATCAAGCATAACTCCAACAACCGTGTTCACTTCCCGGACCCCGCCGAGAAGAGACCATCACGGTTACACACGCGGTTGGTGTATTTTAGTTAAGATCAACTTTGGGTTTTCTACAACCGGACATTAACAAATTCCCATCTGCCCATAACCGCGGGCACGGCTTTCAAAAGTTCAAAACCCTGCAGGGGTGTCCCAACTTAGCCCATGATAAGCTCTCGCGATCAACGAAGGATATTCCTTCTCCCCGGGAAGACCCGATCAATCTCGGAATCCCGGCTACAAGACATTTCCACAGTAATAAAACAAGTCCAGCAAAACCGCCCGATGCGCCGACATCCTGATAGGAGCTGCACATATCTCGTTCTCAGGGCAACACCGGATGAACACTCCGTACAGCTAAAACCAGCCCTCAAGTTTCCTTGAGGTGGCGCTGCAAAGGGCTCTAGTTCGGACCAACACTTATACAAGCATTGGCCCGGGGGGTCTGAATAAAGATGACCCTCGGGTTGATCAGACCCAAGGGAAAGGGATAGGTGGTAGGCAAATGGTAAAACCAAGGTTGGGCCTTGCTGGAAAAGTCTTATTCAAAGCGAACTGTCAAGGGGGTCCATAAATCACCCGACCGCGTTAGGGACGCAAAATCCGGGAACATAACACCGATATGACGGAAACTAGGGCGGCAAGAGTGGAACAAAACACCAGGCATAAGGCCGAGCCTTCCACCCTTTACCAAGTATATAGATGCATTAATTAAATAAGATATATTGTGATATCCCAACAAGTAAACATGTTCCAACAAGGAACAACGACTCCATGTTCCAACAAGGAACAAACTTCATCTTCACCTGCAACTAACAACGCTATAAGAGGGGCTGAGCAAAGCGGTAACATAGCCAAACAACGGTTTGCTGGGACAAGGTGGGTTAGAGGTTTGGTTTAACAATATGGGAGGCATGATAAGCAAGTGGTAGGTATCGCAGCATAGGCATAGCAAAAGAGCGAGCAATCTAGCAAGCAAAGATAGAAGTGATTTCGAGGGTATGGTCATCTTGCCTGAAATCCCGCAAGGAAGAAGAACGAGTCCATGAAGAAGACAAACGGACGTAGACGAACGGATCCTCACAACCACGATGATAACGGAATCAACCCGAAGAAGCAACACCGGAAAGAAGCACACAACATAGTAAACAACCAACACACAAACATGGCATGATATGCGAGATATGGTATGCAATGCATATGCATGCACGGAAGGGAGAAGAAGAACAAGGCATAATCTTGGCAAACCAAGTATGCCACTGGAAAGGTGAGGTGATTTCGGTTGAAATCGATATAAAGATCACCGGAATCGGATGCACGGTTTGCAAATGGCAAGCAATACAAGAATGACAATAATCTGCCATTAACAGCAAGATGCTACTTAGCAATCAACAAATAATTAAGCTACTGCACCCAAACATGGCAACAAAGCATATGACAATAATCTACACAAGATGCACGACAAAAGATGAACACTGAGCTACGGCTAATTCACATCATAACAGGTCCAACCAATCATGGCAAAAGTGCAAACGATAACAAGTTCACAGACTTAGTGAAAATAACAACATAGCAGAAATTAACACCAGGATGACATGTTCAGAGCAATGAAACAACATGCTACAGGATCATGACATAGCAAAGTAAGGCATGACATGAATCTACTCAAAGCACTTAACAAAATTCCCTTACTGACCATAAGCCAAGAAGGACTAGAAAATATAATAACACCCATGTCAATTAAGCAAGTTTCGTTACAGGTTTCAGACTTAGCAGAAAACTGGACATGGCAGCAATTAATAACGACTAGGCATGTTCGTGAGCTCGATGCACTCACTACAGAGTATTGCATGATAAACTAAGCATACATACATCAAGAAGGCATGGCATAGTAACTATACATGGCAAGAACAACATCATATCATGCAAGGATCAACTACACCAAGCTTGGCAAAATCGAATAACATGTAAACAATCTGCCAGCAACATTCTGAAGCAAAAGTAGAGCTCGATTGACTCAAGCTATGGCACTCCATAATTGCAAACAAAGGCATGGATGGATAGAGCAAATACTCAAATACAAAACTACCTTACTGATCATGCTCAAATTATGCATATATCTCTCGGAAACAACATGAAAACATGGCATGATAATAACAGCAGTCAGGGACTTAGTGAAATCACTAAGTCTCTGAAATCAGCAACATCAAGATACCTTGTTTGCATGCTTGTGCTAGTCACCACATAGATCACAAAAATACATGGAAAAATTATTTAGAAAGGTAACATGGCATATTACAAAACTCATGTAGGACTCAACTTCATAGGAGGTACACATCAATCATGGCAAAAATGACAAAAGTGCATGTTCAGATAAGATTCAGTCACTAACATCAACTAGCCCTCTTCTAACAGCTTTTCGTGCATGAAGATGAGCTCAAATGGAAATGATGCAATGGAATGAAATGATGTACTCTTCGAGCCGAACAATTAGACATATAATACGCCCAAAACGGAGCTACATGCAGAGGGTTATGGCATGATGAATATGGCATGCTAATGGTAGAATGTCGGGGACTTAGTGAAAATAAGAGGGGGAAGAAGTCAACCGAGTTTGGATCTGAGATCCGGATCGGGCCGATCTCGCCGGAGTTGCGGCCGCGGTGGCCGGAGCAAGGAGGAGGCCGGCCGGAGGTCGTGGCGGCGAGGGGAAGGCGGCGGCGGCGGGCACGGACGCCGAGGAGGCGGCGACGAAGGGCGGCGGGGTCGGTGGAGCAGGGCGGCGCCGGCGTGGAGCGCGGGCTCAGGCGGCGGCCGGCGGGAGGCGGCGGCGCGGGCGGCGAGCGGGCGGAGGAGGCGCGGCGGGGCGCACGGGCGAGCGGGCGCAGGCGCGGGGCGGCTCGGGTGCGGCGGGGAGGCGGCATGCGGCGGCGCCGGCGGGCGGCGGACGGCGGCGGGGAACTCCGGCGATGGCGCGGGCGGCGGAGCGCGCGGGCGACGGCGGGCTACGGCGGTGGCGGCGCGCGGCGCGGTCGGGCCCGGCGCAGCCCGGGGCGGGCCGACCGTGGGCCGGGCGGGCCGCGGCGGCTGGTGGAGGAGAGAGAGGGAGGCGCTGCTGAGGTGGCGCTGTGGGATTGGGCGAGGCGGCGGCGGGAGGTGATGTGGCAAGCGCTCATTGGCTGCTGCGACGTGGCAGGATTTCGTCCGGCGGGCGCGGACATGTCCGGCGCGGCGCGGAGAGGAATTTAGGGTTTCATCTGCGCGAGGAATCCGGGGGGGAGCACTTATTTATAGGTAGAGGGGGCTAGGAAGCTCCAAATGGAGTGCGGTTTTCGGCCACGCGATCGTGATCGAACGACCGAGATGATGGAAGGGACTTAGATGGGGTTTGGGCCAAAATGGAGGGGTGTTGGGCTGCAAAGAGAAAGAGGCCTTTGCGGATACCCGGTTAACCGTTGGAGTATCAAACGACCTCCGATTGACCCGAAACTTGACAGGCGGTCTACTGGTGTTATACCAAGGCCACATGTCAAGTCTCGGTCCATTCCGAGAAGGTTTAATACCCGCACACGGAAAAAGGTAAAAGAGGACGCCGGGGAACATAGGAGCGCCGGATTGCAAAACGGACAACGGGGAAAATGCTCGGATGCATGAGACGAACACGTATGCGAATGCGATGCACATGATACATGATATGAAATGCAGATGATGACATGGCAAAGTGCAACACGCAAGCACATGACATGGCAAGGACGGCGAATAACTGGCGGACACCTGGCGCATCAGATCCGGGGCGTTACAACACTCCACCACTACGAGAGGATCTCGTCCCGAGATCTAGAATGGCACCGGAGGGGAATACGGAAGGGAAGGAGAAGAGGTAAAACTAAGTTGCTTCTTTGACAAAAGAGTGAAACCAAGGAACCTTGAGAGGTTGAATCAAAAGAAAGAACGAAAAACAACGAAGATGAACAAAGTTGAAAACAACTCCGTTAGGAAAGAGGAACATGGGATAAGACGAGAACCAACAGGTTAAGTGACAAAATAGATATTGAAACCACTCCGGTTAAAACAAGATAGAGAACGAATAAGAATGATATGATTTGGGCAGCACTCCGACTGAAAAGAGAAGAAAAACTTGATGAGATGAAAAGATATTGAAGAGATGATACATCACTCCGGTTAAAACGAGATGTACAAAGAACGATAATGATCAATTACGATAACGCTCCGGTTGGAAAATGGAAGGGATCGAATATGAACTTGAGAAGATGGGATGATACTTGACGAAATCGACAACACACTGCCTCGAAAACAATTATAAGAATGACACAAGGGGTAAGAATGATTCCAAACAGCACTCCGGTTGAGAAGAGAGGATAAACTTGATAAGATGATAGAACTTGAATGAAGGACACGACACTCCGGTTGAATGGATAGGCCAAAGCAAAGAACATGATCCTCACCATTCGAGAAGAAGAGTGAAGGGAGCAACATCACAATGCCTACGGAAGAAGAAATAGAAAATAGATCATTGGGATAAAGGAATGGAGAAGAAAATGATAACTCTCGCAAATAAAATTGAAAGAGAAAGCTTACGAAGAAAAAGGTTGAACGGAGTTGTTGGATTATCAACAACGAAAACTTAAGCTTGATGTGGACTTATGGGAGACATCCCAAAATTATGAGGTGAGCTTCTGTCACCAACGGAAACAAACGATTGGATTGATAACAACAAAGAGACGAGAAACTTATTTCACCGGGAGGATAAATGAAGAACTTGGATCATTTATAGCACCATAAATAGCAACAATCCTTAGGGAAAGCTTTAGGTGAAATATAACCCAAGATAACTCCAATGAAGAGATTGATGGATTTAAAATACCTCATTCTTGACAACATGTGAGTCATGAGACGTGAACTCCAATAATCAAGAATGACATAATACCACCTCGAATGATACGGTTGAAAGGATTGCACTTCAAAATGCAAGATGAAGAATACTTGAGCTCCTCTGAAAAGAATCTCGATGAACACTTCGAGAAGGAATTAACTCCTTGATGAGCCATCATGTAGAGCCTCCATGAAGAACTCCGGTAATAAAAGAATGATCACAAAGAAATGTAGGATGAAAAGAATAAGATTGAAGCCTTGCAATGATTTAGATGGATCTTCGTGATGATGAGAGCTTGGAACTCCGAGGAAGACAAGATGAAACAATTGAAATCAAGAATTTGAAGAACCTCCGGAATAAGGAATAGAATTTACTCGATGAAACAAGAATAAGAATTACATTATGCTTATCCTTCACCAATTCAAATTGATGACAAACAATGGATTTGGCATACTACTTATTCCCATAGAAAAGATTAAGATAGATATGGCGCAAACTTCAGACGGTAATGATGGAACCACCGGTAGGATTGAAACAACGAATAGATTGATATGATAACAAAGAAAGAGAACTCTTGAACGAACCACCGTAAGAATTGAAACTGAACGAAGAAAAGATAAAGAAACACCGGGAAGAATTTGCAAATGAACGAAGATACTTGAGAGAATTTAGATACATGAGGACGAAGAGATCATGAACTGATTAGAGGATATTTGAACGATGCACCGGTAAGATTTGGAGAACGATAGACGAAGCTGAGAATGAATAATTCTGAGATGATGGGCTCCGAAGAATCAAACTGAAAAGACTCCTGAAATGCTCCGGATGGTTGAAAAGAATTCTCACAATCGAAAACAATTATGAGAGGGTGGCATCAAGCTAGAATCATGAATCTTGAAGGGAATGGACCAGATTTAAGGGAAACTCTTCTTCGGTTCTTCAAATGTTGAGAATGACGACGAGAAACACCACCATGAATTGTTGAGGCACTCCGGAATGAAAATTAGAAAGGTTGAACCAACAATGAAAAGAATTTGGATGCGATCTTGGAGAAGGCACATGACTGATGAAAAATTCATTCTTACGTCAACTTTGAAAAGAATTTGGGAATAGCTTCGGGATGATTAGAAGAGTCAGGTAAGATCCTGGGAAAAGACCTGTGGGTTAGGGCCCACTCAAAAGACACACCGTTGAAGTGATTGCTTGAAAGGGATATTGCACCGGTTGAATTAAATGGCTTGAATGAGATAGCATCCTCAAAAGAACTTGAGTGAATTGAGTATGTAAACTTGAATCTTCTGAGATATCTTCAACACTCCGGAACCAATGAATAGTGAGAGGTGAATGATTAAGAGGTGCACCGGTCATAAGAGAGCATTAGAAACGGGGAAAAGAATACGATCAACACTGAAAGCTTGACTTGGATCCACCGGAGAAGAAAAGAATGACGAATGATGAACTTGAAACTGTTGAGCATCTTCATGATAATCACCGGATAAGAACAATGAAAGAAAGAATGGAGTAACTTCCAGCAATAAAAAGGATACTTGATCAAGAAATCTGCGTCCTTGAAGAAAAAGGGTGGGAGGGCGGGAAAACAACGACAACTTGGAACGGATGAAGCAAACACCGTTGAGAAGAAACTGATATATGATCTTGCAGATGTTGAAGTGATCGGATCCACTTGAAGAGAGACAGACCGGTTGAAAAAGAATTGGTATGATAATCTTGATGATCAAGAAGGATTAGTATTCACATAGAAATATGAGAAGACCATTTAGGAAAGGTATGGATTCAACACTTGACATTGAAGCAACTCGAATACCATAAAACAAATCAAAAACAAAGGATTGGCTTCCAGAATAAGCCGGAAACAAACATAAGATAGATCCCATATCGTACCATGTGTCTGTTGGAAAGATATCCTACGAGATACTTGAATTCCCACTTATAAACTCCCGAAACTTTCTAGTTATGCAATCAGGTGTTGGGGATACAGGGGAAGCATAATATCTCACCCAAACTAGCAAATCCTACAACCAGCTGTATCCATCCTTCAACACATAACCAAGAAACCTTCGGAAATCATCTACCTCAACCTTCGAAAAGCATCCGTTATACAAGTCATGGCAATACTCCTGCACTCGCCACAGTACTGGGCTATCAGGGTTATCTCACCAACAACTGTACAAAAGAGATTTTCGATGTCGGCGTACTAAACTCAGGTATTTCAAAACCGCAACGATAAGATTATGACGACAACACCTCGGAGCTCAACTCCCCGGGACACTGCCACAACCCCTAAATGTCAGGAGGCAACCAAGACAATGTTGTCATCATAAAACCATCGGAACGATTGTAATATACCCGCGTGATCCTAAACAATTTTTTTTTAGTGAAATTTGAGAAGAGAAGAGTCAAAACTCTACGTCAGGAAGCCTTACCAGAAGGTCGAAGGGACTGGGGAGTAAAAAGAATTCCTAAACTCTCCGATATATAATTCCTAAATGACTCAAAACATTTTTCTAGACACAACTCGGCCACTAAAAACGATCAATCAGTGGGGGCTCCTAAGGTCGGGGAAGGCTCTGATTACCAACTTGTAACGCCCTCGTTGCGGCTATATCTCCCACGTGTCGAAGCACGACTTAGAGGCATAACCACATTGAAAGCAATGTCGCAAGTGAGGTAATCTTCACACAACCCATGTAATACATAAGGGAAAAAGATACATAGTTGGCTTACAATCGCCACTTCACACAATACATGAATAAAACATCACATCATACAGTTACAATCAGGGCCCGACTACGGAGCCAAAATAAAAGAAGAACCTCAAAAGCGACAAAGGACCAAGATCGACCCCAACTGGGCTCCACTACTGATCGACTAGAACGGAACAACATAAAGGACAAGATCTTCATTGAACTCCTCCTTGAGTTCGGGTGCGTCACCTGCACGGACTCATCGGCACCTGCAAACTGGTTTTGGAAGTATCTGGTGAGTCACGAGGACTCAGCAATCTCACACCCGCGAGATCAAGACTATTTAAGCTTAAAGGTAGGGTAAAAGGTATGAGGTGGAGCTGCAGCAAGCGACTAGCAAACAAGGTGGCTAAACATACGCAAAAGAGAGCGAGAAGAGAAGGCAAAGCACGGTCGAACAACTATGATCAAAAAGTGATCCTGAACTACTTACATCAAGCATAACTCCAACAACCGTGTTCACTTCCCGGACCCCGCCGAGAAGAGACCATCACGGTTACACACGCGGTTGGTGTATTTTAGTTAAGATCAACTTTGGGTTTTCTACAACCGGACATTAACAAATTCCCATCTGCCCATAACCGCGGGCACGGCTTTCGAAAGTTCAAAACCCTGCAGGGGTGTCCCAACTTAGCCCATGATAAGCTCTCGCGATCAACGAAGGATATTCCTTCTCCCCGGGAAGACCCGATCAATCTCGGAATCCCGGCTACAAGACATTTCCACAGTAATAAAACAAGTCCAGCAAAACCGCCCGATGCGCCGACATCCTGATAGGAGCTGCACATATCTCGTTCTCAGGGCAACACCGGATGAACACTCCGTACAGCTAAAACCAGCCCTCAAGTTTCCTTGAGGTGGCGCTGCAAAGGGCTCTAGTTCGGACCAACACTTATACAAGCATTGGCCCGGGGGGTCTGAATAAAGATGACCCTCGGGTTGATCAGACCCAAGGGAAAGGGATAGGTGGTAGGCAAATGGTAAAACCAAGGTTGGGCCTTGCTGGAAAAGTCTTATTCAAAGCGAACTGCCAAGGGGGTCCCATAAATCACCCGACCGCGTTAGGGACGCAAAATCCGGGAACATAACACCGATATGACGGAAACTAGGGCGGCAAGAGTGGAACAAAACACCAGGCATAAGGCCGAGCCTTCCACCCTTTACCAAGTATATAGATGCATTAATTAAATAAGATATATTGTGATATCCCAACAAGTAAACATGTTCCAACAAGGAACAACGACTCCATGTTCCAACAAGGAACAAACTTCATCTTCACCTGCAACTAACAACGCTATAAGAGGGGCTGAGCAAAGCGGTAACATAGCCAAACAACGGTTTGCTGGGACAAGGTGGGTTAGAGGCTTGGTTTAACAATATGGGAGGCATGATAAGCAAGTGGTAGGTATCGCAGCATAGGCATAGCAAAAGAGCGAGCAATCTAGCAAGCAAAGATAGAAGTGATTTCGAGGGTATGGTCATCTTGCCTGAAATCCCGCAAGGAAGAAGAACGAGTCCATGAAGAAGACAAACGGACGTAGACGAACGGATCCTCACAACCACGATGATAACGGAATCAACCCGAAGAAGCAACACCGGAAAGAAGCACACAACATAGTAAACAACCAACACACAAACATGGCATGATATGCGAGATATGGTATGCAATGCATATGCATGCACGGAAGGGAGAAGAAGAACAAGGCATAATCTTGGCAAACCAAGTATGCCACTGGAAAGGTGAGGTGATTTCGGTTGAAATCGATATAAAGATCACCGGAATCGGATGCACGGTTTGCAAATGGCAAGCAATACAAGAATGACAATAATCTGCCATTAACAGCAAGATGCTACTTAGCAATCAACAAATAATTAAGCTACTGCACCCAAACATGGCAACAAAGCATATGACAATAATCTACACAAGATGCACGACAAAAGATGAACACTGAGCTACGGCTAATTCACATCATAACAGGTCCAACCAATCATGGCAAAAGTGCAAACGATAACAAGTTCACAGACTTAGTGAAAATAACAACATAGCAGAAATTAACACCAGGATGACATGTTCAGAGCAATGAAACAACATGCTACAGGATCATGACATAGCAAAGTAAGGCATGACATGAATCTACTCAAAGCACTTAACAAAATTCCCTTACTGACCATAAGCCAAGAAGGACTAGAAAATATAATAACACCCATGTCAATTAAGCAAGTTTCGTTACAGGTTTCAGACTTAGCAGAAAACTGGACATGGCAGCAATTAATAACGACTAGGCATGTTCGTGAGCTCGATGCACTCACTACAGAGTATTGCATGATAAACTAAGCATACATACATCAAGAAGGCATGGCATAGTAACTATACATGGCAAGAACAACATCATATCATGCAAGGATCAACTACACCAAGCTTGGCAAAATCGAATAACATGTAAACAATCTGCCAGCAACATTCTGAAGCAAAAGTAGAGCTCGATTGACTCAAGCTATGGCACTCCATAATTGCAAACAAAGGCATGGATGGATAGAGCAAATACTCAAATACAAAACTACCTTACTGATCATGCTCAAATTATGCATATATCTCTCGGAAACAACATGAAAACATGGCATGATAATAACAGCAGTCAGGGACTTAGTGAAATCACTAAGTCTCTGAAATCAGCAACATCAAGATACCTAGTTTGCATGCTTGTGCTAGTCACCACATAGATCACAAAAATACATGGAAAAATTATTTAGAAAGGTAACATGGCATATTACAAAACTCATGTAGGACTCAACTTCATAGGAGGTACACATCAATCATGGCAAAAATGACAAAAGTGCATGTTCAGATAAGATTTAGTCACTAACATCAACTAGCCCTCTTCTAACAGCTTTTCGTGCATGAAGATGAGCTCAAATGGAAATGATGCAATGGAATGAAATGATGTACTCTTCGAGCCGAACAATTAGACATATAATACGCCCAAAACGGAGCTACATGCAGAGGGTTATGGCATGATGAATATGGCATGCTAATGGTAGAATGTCGGGGACTTAGTGAAAATAAGAGGGGGAAGAAGTCAACCGAGTTTGGATCTGAGATCCGGATCGGGCCGATCTCGCCGGAGTTGCGGCCGCGGTGGCCGGAGCAAGGAGGAGGCCGGCCGGAGGTCGTGGCGGCGAGGGGAAGGCGGCGGCGGCGGGCACGGACGCCGAGGAGGCGGCGACGAAGGGCGGCGGGGTCGGTGGAGCAGGGCGGCGCCGGCGTGGAGCGCGGGCTCAGGCGGCGGCCGGCGGGAGGCGGCGGCGCGGGCGGCGAGCGGGCGGAGGAGGCGCGGCGGGGCGCACGGGCGAGCGGGCGCAGGCGCGGGGCGGCTCGGGTGCGGCGGGGAGGCGGCATGCGGCGGCGCCGGCGGGCGGCGGACGGCGGCGGGGAACTCCGGCGATGGCGCGGGCGGCGGAGCGCGCGGGCGACGGCGGGCTACGGCGGTGGCGGCGCGCGGCGCGGTCGGGCCCGGCGCAGCCCGGGGCGGGCCGACCGTGGGCCGGGCGGGCCGCGGCGGCTGGTGGAGGAGAGAGAGGGAGGCGCTGCTGAGGTGGCGCTGTGGGATTGGGCGAGGCGGCGGCGGGAGGTGATGTGGCAAGCGCTCATTGGCTGCTGCGACGTGGCAGGATTTCGTCCGGCGGGCGCGGACATGTCCGGCGCGGCGCGGAGAGGAATTTAGGGTTTCATCTGCGCGAGGAATCCGGGGGGGAGCACTTATTTATAGGTAGAGGGGGCTAGGAAGCTCCAAATGGGGTGCGGTTTTCGGCCACGCGATCGTGATCGAACGACCGAGATGATGGAAGGGACTTAGATGGGGTTTGGGCCAAAATGGAGGGGTGTTGGGCTGCAAAGAGAAAGAGGCCTTTGCGGATACCCGGTTAACCGTTGGAGTATCAAACGACCTCCGATTGACCCGAAACTTGACAGTCGGTCTACTGGTGTTATACCAAGGCCACATGTCAAGTCTCGGTCCATTCCGAGAAGGTTTAATACCCGCACACGGAAAAAGGTAAAAGAGGACGCCGGGGAACATAGGAGCGCCGGATTGCAAAACGGACAACGGGGAAAATGCTCGGATGCATGAGACGAACACGTATGCGAATGAGATGCACATGATACATGATATGAAATGCAGATGATGACATGGCAAAGTGCAACACGCAAGCACATGACATGGCAAGGACGGCGAATAACTGGCGGACACCTGACGCATCAGATCCGGGGCGTTACAGACTGGAGGCGGCTGGCGGCGAGAAGACGATCCGGAGACCACGTTGGCAGAGCGAGCTATCGCACGGGCGAAGGGGTTCGGAGAAATTTCCAAATTTTTGCCCGTGTCTATATATAGCCCGACCCTGTCGGTGTGACCGAGTGGAACAACTCGGTGGCACCGAGATGCAAAACTGTGTACAATTATTGCAACTCGGTGTGACCGAATGGTTCAAATCGGTTGCATCAAGATCGAAAACATAGATCAACTTAATGATCTCGGTAAGACGAAAGTGGGGTATCGGTCAGACCGAGAATCACAAAGAGGTTTTGGAAGTTTAAGTCTATGACGAATCGGGGACTCCGAGTGCTCCTCACATAGAGTGGTTCGAATCTGACTTGATCAATTTTGTGATGTAGCATGAATAGAGTTTGAGACGAGAAAAGCATAGATAGCTAGAGAAGGTTCTTAGGAATTCTTGTCCATCCACTTGGCAGAAGAAAAATAAAGCCAAACAATCAAAACAACAAGTGGATGTCCTCGAATGAGTAAAATATGCAACTAACATGCTCACACAATAAAATGGCAATTGAAATATGTGACAAAGCATGCACAACCAATTCTAGCATCTATCAAGCAATTTGCGATGACTAGGTCATCTATATATGAGTATATTGACATAGGAGTCAAATGAAAACATTTGATCATAGGTCATACTCATCGTTTAAGCTCAAGTGGGGTTACCACTTTTACATAAAGCATTGTTGTGTTCACATCATTAGAGTTGCTTTAACTCAAGTCTTAGAGTAAAGCTCCCCCTAGATGTGATATCCCCCCTAAGAGGGATGAACTAACCTTGGGTTTTGTCGATGATGACTTCATGTAGATGTTGAAGATGTGTATGCTCAATGTAGATCACTTGGAGCTATCCTTTTGAGTGAATTGCACTTTCAATACCTACATGGGTTAGTCCCACAAGGAACAAACAAGGATATCCATAGACATGGAGTGATGCACACACAAGATGATGTCTATGAAAGATTTTAGGTTACCTTGTCCCTTGTCTTACCAACAAGAGGGTTTGTGACTCCTTGAACTAGTGCAAGATGTGGAAGTTGATTGCACTTGTTCTTGCCAAAATGATAAGAGTGAAGTATGTTGGCGGAGTCACCCTCAACAACTCTCTAGTTCTTTTTCTTTTGGATCCACACCATCTTGATGGGAATCCTTGGAGTTGTAGTTGTACTTGATGAAGTGGAACTTGAAGTAGTCTTGGGAATCCACTTGACTAAGGTCTTAGGAGCTTCTTCAAATGCATCAATTTCCTCTTGAAGCTTGTCCTTGCCTTTTTGCTTGTAGTCTTGTGGTGGAAGATCATCTTGAGTTTGTGTCCCCTTGAAAGAAGTAGGATCATACTTCTCTTGTTGAGGAACAAACTTTGTCTTGGGGTATTGATCTTCTTCCCACTCAACTCCATTGGCATTGAACTTTCGTTCAAAACCAACACCTTGATTCTTCCGGTGCCTTCCTTGCTTGCGTACAATCTCCTCGAATTGCTTACTTCCGGCAAGTATTTTGTACACGCCTTTCTCTATGATTCCCTTCAATAAGCTATTTTCATGCTCAAGTGTAACTTGGCTAAGAGAATCGTTAGTGGAATCAAGAGAACTACTAGAAGCAACAATATTGGATTTAACATGATCATTGTTACTACTAGAGGAAGAATCTTTCTTGTTATTGTTATTAGACTTGACTTGAGGCATGTAAGTGGATAAGAGTAAACGCTTGGCAATGTAAGAAGAACTTTTCTTGCGGAGATCATCATTGATTGCCTTTAAAAACTCATGTTCTTGATCAAGATTGAGCTTTTCAAGGCGTAACTTCTCATGAGCTCTTAAAAGTTCTCGATGATCTTCGAAGATAGTTTCATGAGCTAACTTAAGAGTGTTTAGTTCTTTAGTTAGAGCCTCAATTTTCTCCTTATCATTGTCATTCGTTTTATCTTGATTAGCATGATTAATTGACGTTTCATCATAGTATTCATCACTAGAGTTGTCAACAAGTAAATCATCATCACCTAACAAGTCATCTTCATCACTATTGAAATCAACATACTCAGGGTGAGTTACCTTAGGACCTTTGGCCATGAAGCATTTTCCAATTCCTTCATTTGGTGAGTCAAATATGTCGTAGGAATTGGTTGACACAAGTGCTAGACCGGCAACACCTTCATCTTGAGTATATTCGGAATCTGAGTGATAACTTCTCTCGGAGTGCTTGTCGGAGTCGGAGCCGGATACCCATTCACCAACATGAGCTTGATGTCTTCGTTTTGTGTAGCTCCTTGATGATTTTTCCTTTCTTTCCGAATCCTTGCTTCTCCGTGAGTATCTTCGTTCATAACGATCATCTCTACTACTTCTCTCTCTTGATGGTGATTCTTCTCTTTTGCCTCTTCTTTTTGGAGAATCTTCTCTTCTTTTGTAGGGAGCCGTACACTCATTGGAATAGTGTCTGGGTCTTCCACAATTGTAGCAGTTTCGCTCTCGACTAGAAGATCTTTTGTCACTGTAGGACCTTGACTTGGAGCTTCTATCTTTGCTTCTACTCTTGTAGAACTTGTTGAAGTTCTTCACCATTAGGCTCAATTCTTCGTTGAAGTTTTGTTTCTCACTCGAAGATGTGGGGACTTCACATGAGGCTTTGTAGGCACCACTTGATTTGTTGTGAAGTTCCTCTTTATCCTTAAGCGACATCTCATGAGCAACAATTCTTCCAGTGACCTCCTTTGGCTTGAGATCTTTGTAATTGGGCATCATTTGGATCAATGTGCACACGGTATCATATTTTCCATCCAAGGCTCTTAGGATCTTCTTGATGATGAATCTGTCGGTCATCTCTTCACTCCCTAAGCCGGCAATCTCGTTTGTGATGAGAGCAAGCCTAGAGTACATTTTAGCGACACCTTCACCATCCTTCATTTTGAACTTGTCAAGTTGACTTTGAAGCACATACAATTTGGATTCCTTGACGGAGTCGGTACCTTCGTGCATATCAATCAAAGTATCCCAAATTTCCTTTGCATTCTCAAGACGGCTGATTTTGTTGAATTCTTCGGGGCACAATCCGTGAAGAGAATGTCACAAGCTTGAGCGTTGTATTGTAGCATCTTCAACTCATCCGCGGTAGCTTCACGGTTTTGTTCTTTCCCATCGAAGAAGTCACCTTGCAAACCAACACACACAATAGCCCAAACGGCGGGGTTATGTCCAAGAATATGCATTTTCATTTTATGCTTCCAACTAGCAAAATTAGTACCATCAAAGTAAGGACCTCTACGGTGATAATTTCCCTCGCTAGACGCCATACTCTCCTAGGTTGTGAAACCAAGGCTATGACCACCAAAAGCTATGGAAATCAAAGCAAATGGAGACCAAAGCTCTGATACCACTTGTAGGATCAGAAGTATGTCTAGAGGGGGGGTGATTAGACTACTTGACCAAATAAAAACTTAGCCTTTTCCCAATTTTAGTTCTTGGCAGATTTTAGCAACTTTAGGACAAGTCAAGCAATTATCACACAATTCAAGCAAGCATGCAAAGAGTATATAGCAACGGAAAGTAAAGCATGCAACTTGCAAGAATGTAAAGGGAAGGGTTTGGAGAATTCAAACGCAATTGGAGACACGGATGTTTTTCCCGTGGTTCGGATAGGTGGTGCTATCCTACATCCACGTTGATGGAGACTTCAACCCACGAAGGGTAACGGTTGCGCGAGTCCACGGAGGTCCACGGAGGGCTCCACCCACGAAGGGTCCACGAAGAAGCAACCTTGTCTATCCCACCATGGCCATCGCCCACGAAGGACTTGCCTCACTAGCGGTAGATCTTCACGAAGTAGGCGATCTCCTTGCCTTACAAACTTCTTGGTTCAACTCCACAATCTTGTCGGAGGCTCCCAAGTGACACCTAGCCAATCTAGGAGACACCACTCTCCAAGAAGTAACAAATGGTGTGTTGATGATGAACTCCTTGCTCTTGTGCTTCAAATGATAGTCTCCCCAACACTCAACTCTCTTTCATAGGATTTGGATTTGGTATAAAGAAGATTTGAGTGGAAAGCAACTTGGGGAAGGCTAGAGATCAAGATTCATATGGTAGGAATGGAATATCTTGGCCTCAACACAAGGGTAGGTGGTTCTCTCTCAGAACATATGAGTTGGAAGTGTAGATGTGTTCTGATGGCTCTCTTCACGAATGAAGAGGAGGTGGAGGGGTATATATAGCCTCCACACTAAATCCAACTGTTACACACAATTTACCAATCTCGGTGGGACCGAATCAACAAACTCGGTCGGACCGAAATAGTAAACCTAGTGACCGTTAGAGATTTTCGGTGGGACTGACATGCAACTCGGTAGGACGATATGGTTAGGGTTAGGGCATAACGTAATCTCGGTGAGACCGATTACACAAACTCGGTGAGACCGATTTGGTAATTAGCTAACCAGAGAGTTGGTCAGGTAAACTCGGTGGGACCGATTTGCTCTTTCGGTGAGACCGAAAAGTTACAAAGGGGAAACAAAGAGTTTACATTGCAATCTCGGTGGGACCGATCTGCTCTTTCGGTGAGACCGAAAAGTTACGAAAAGGAAACAGAGAGATTGCAATCCCATCTCGGTGAGACCGAGATCCCTATCGGTAGAACCGATTTGCTCGGGTTTGGCAGTGGCTTATGACATGTGAAACTCGGTGGCGCCGGATGGAAAGAATCGGTAGGACCGAGTTTGGTTTGGAGTTTAGGTCATTTGTGGATATGGGAAAGTAGCTGAGGATTTTGGAGCATATCATTAAGCACATGGAGCAAAAGGCTCATTAAGCAACACCTCATCCCTCCTTGATAGTATTGGCTTTTCCTATGGACTCAATGTGATCTTTGATCACTAAAATGTAAAATGAAGAGTCTTGAGCTTTTGAGCTTGAGCCAATCCTTTGTCCTTAGCATTTTGAGGGTTCCAGTTTCACCATCCATGCCATGCCAATCATTGAGCTTTCTTGAAATAATTATCTTGGAATAGCATTAGCTCAATGAGCTATATGTTGTTATGAATTAACAAAACCACCTAGGGATAGTTGCACTTTCACCCTTCAATAAATCTTCGGTAGTATCTTGCCATTCCCAAGAAACTTCATACATCCGTTACACTGGCCGGTGGTTTCCAGCCAAGTACGGCCTTGACTTTATCCGGGTCTACGGCAACACCTTCTTGGGTTAGAACATGGCCTAGGAAACCGACCTTTCTCAACCAAAATTCGCATTTGCTGAATTTGGCGTATAACTGATGTTTCCTTACTTCTCCAAGTACAACCCTAAGATGTTCCGCATGCTCTTCTGGTGTCTTGGAGTATACTAAAATATCATCAATGAACACCACAACAAATTTGTCCATAAACTTCATAAACACTTTGTTCATGAGGTGGACAAAATATGCGGGGGCGTTTGTTAATCCAAACGGCATTACTGTAAATTCATATAGTCCGTATCTGGAGGTGAATGTTATTTTGGGGATATCTTCTGTCCGTACTTTTAATTGGTGGTATCCCGATCTTAAATCAATCTTTGAGAAGACCTTGGCTTGAGCGAGTTGGTCAAACAGATCATTTATCCAGGGCATAGGATATTTGTTCTTGATCGTGACCATGTTGAGTGCCCGATAGTCTATACATAATCTCAGTGTTCCATCCTTTTTCTTGGCAAATAAAACTGGTGAACCCCAAGGAGAGGAGCTGGCCCGTATAAATCCTTTGTCCAGCAACTCCTTTATTTGCTTCTTTAATTCCACCAACTCGGATGGTGCCATTCTATATGGCTTCTTGTAAATGGGGGTTGTTCTAGGTGTTAATTCAATGCTGAATTCTATCTCCCGATCTGGCGGCATGCCTGGTAATTCTTCGGGAAATACGTCTGGAAACTCACATACCACTAGAACTTTGTTTAACTCCGAAACGTCCACCTTGTTCAACCTTGGTTGCTGTGATATTTGCCTTTCTTGAGCCATAACTTTTATTTTATTCCCGAGATGATGGGTAAGAATCACCGTTCGGTTGAAGCAGTCAATAAATCCTTTGTTGGTGGTTAACCAGTCCATTTCGAGGATAACATCCAGCCCTTTATTATCCAATGCAATGAGGTTGGCGTGAAACTTTAATCCCTTTAATTCAATAACCACACCTCGGCAGTAACTCTGAGTGACTTGTTTATTTCCGGGGGACTTGATGGTCATGGATTTTTCCAAAGGGAGCATCGAAAAATCGTGTTGCAAAGCAAAACTCTTTGAAATGAACGAGTGAAAAGCTCCAGAATCAAACAAAACCGTGGCAGGTATTGTGTTGACAGGAAACGTACCGAGTACGATATCCGGGGCATTCTGCGCTTCCTCCTTGGTCACATGGTTCAGGTGACCCTTCTTGTGATTGTTATTGGGGTTGAAGTTGTTGCGCTTGGGGGCTGAATTATTCCCACCGTTGTTCGGCTTGGGGGTTGAGTTTCTTGGTTTTGGGCACTGTTTGGCATAGTGCCCTTCTTCTCCACATGCGTAGCACGTAACTCCTGGGCGATATGTAAACTCCTTGTCCCTTGCATGAATTTTTTTGATTGGGCGCGGAACATTTGTTGGGGGCTTGCTTGCCCCATGTTTCTGAAGGTCAACCTTGTTCCAGTTGTTGCGCGCTTGGGTGGTTTGGTCCCTTTTCCGCTTGCGAAAATCCTCCAAACTGCGGTGCTCATTTTCCAAGGTGGTTGCCTTATCCACAAGAGTCTTGAAATCTGGGAAGGTGTGTACGACCAGCTGGCATTTAAGTGCCGGTGCAAGACCGTCCAGAATTTTTTTCCATCTTTTTACTTTCAGTCATGCGTTCTTCATTGGCGTAACGAGACAACTGAGTGAATTGACCATTGTACTCAGTTACTGTCATGCCCCTTTGCTTGAGGTAATCAAACTCCCTCTTCTTAATTTTCATAATGCTCTTGGGAATGTGCGCTCCACGAAATCCCTCCTTAAAATCTTCCCATGTGATATTATTCTCGTTGGGTTGCATGTTTAGGAAGTTCTCCCACCATGATGCGGCTACCCCCGTGAGGTAGTGAGGTGCATAAAGTACCTTCTCACGGTCTGAACACTGTGAAATAATTAACTTCCTTTCCATGTCTCGAAGCCAATCATCGGCCTCAAGAGGTTTATTAGTGTGAGAAAACGTTGGGGGACGCGTCTTCTGTAATTCAGACAATTTGGAGTGCTGCTGATATGGTTCACGATGATTCCCCATATTGATGACGTGGTTCATCATTTCCTGGTGCTGCTGCTGGCTTTGCTCATAAAGGCGACATACTTGAGAAAATGTTGTTTCACTGCCCTGCTGACTGGATTGCCCTTGTGTGAAATTGTTGCTTGTCTGGGTGCCATGATTCTCTTCTGGCGGGTTTGGCATAGAGAGAGTCCAAGGACGAGACATTTTCCACTCTGGGGTAATTTTTGCAAATACTTATGAGAATTTTTTTTGAGTGGCAAGAATAAATTAATTTTCGTAAAGGCAGAAGTTTTAAACACTCCAAGATTTTTCAAGGAAGCAAATTTTAATTGCGCATGGAGAAGGACCGCTCCGTAATATCTTACATGCAAGCAGTAATTATACAATACATAACTCAGGATGTGCGCACATATTCCTGACATGTTATTTAGGCTAGTGCACTTCTCCCAGGTCTACATGATGCGCACACAAACTACTTCTCACAACCTATGTACATATAAACATATCACACAAGCGGGCACATCGCAAGGCTGCTAGGCGCACTCAGTCGGAGATGGTAAGGATTTCCCTTGGCCTGTCGAGGGTAAGACCCAGTGAAGCTGGGGACTCAACCTCCTCCTCACTAATAGGCTCCAGACGCGAAGTGCTACGTTGAGGAGTTGGAGCGTGTGTGAAGGATGGTGTAGCACGGACTGGAGTGGGTGCCATGGATGGTGTGGCATGGACTGGAGTAGGCGCAATGACTTGGTCAAACTCCTCCGTGGTAGGTAGGCGACGAGCAGTGGCGAGGATGGATGGTGAATAGGATGCCGAGGATGAGACGAAGGTCAGTGGTGGTGCTGTGTGGAGGAGCTCCCTCCTGTTGGCAGAACAGCCATGAATGGAGTCCATACGAGCAGCCACAAGGTCGTCCACGAGGTTGTCGAAGGCTGCCTCTAGAGCCTGGAGATACCCAACAAGAATCTCAATAGCTTCATCTCGCTCTCCCCTGGGGCAAGCAAATGCATAATGACAAGTGTATGGCACGTGGCATGGAAGGTAGCGGTAGCGACGAGTCTTCATCGAAGGAAGAACATCCCGGAGACGAGCTATCGCCTCACGGGCCGCCATCTGCATGGCATGCCTCTCCATAGGCATGGCTCTGCCCATAAATCGGAGGTGACGCGACTCCGCACGCCCTTCCTTAAATTGCACCGCGGCCTGGTGCATGGACAGACTGTCGTTGATCTTGTGCTGGTAGAGTGTGAACACTGGGCGAACTCATGGCCCAATCGCAATCTTGACGATGTGGGAGAGGAGCTCGATAAACCCCTCTGGCACATTGGCGAACACCTGAGACTCGCAGTCGTTGCTTGCCATCTACAAAAGTAGATAAAATCCCGAATAGTCAAATCATAAATTTATGATGACCAACAGAAAATTGCTACAATATGCAGAATGCTAAAGTAAGCTAATAACCGATTAGCTGTCGCACCTAGTGGCTTCCTACAGTCAACCTGGCTCAGATACCAAGTTTGTCACGACCGGTTTTCCCAATAAAATACTTATTGAGAGACCGACCCTTTTATTTCCAGTATAGGAGAATCCTCCTCACTGGTTGACAAATTCTTGATACAGAAGTCCAGTAGTACTGAATATATTACAGGGTTGAGCTGAGGTTGCTCAACAGTTTATTACAAGCACGCCAATATTTTACATATGGGCGGATATGACACAATGGTGTGGTGGCATACTATTGACTCGCAATAATATAATGGTGGTGGATATGTCACCGCGAAGTGGGTGACATGACTCGTAGCTCATCAAGCGTCGGAGTGAGGCTTGACGATTTATTTGGGTAGCGGAAGCGGGTATAATACAAGTGAACAACTCTAGGGTCGCACTTGACTGACTGGGACCCCTCTAGGCGTCGGACTCGCTATCGAACTCTTCATCCATAAGATCGCCTTCGTCAACATCTGGCCAAAACAAGCCAGGTGAGTACTTTGAATGTACTCGCAAGACAGTCCGGACATAAGATATAACAAATGCCAACATGATGCGTCATGAGCAATTAGCAATGCACACTCAAATAATAAACTTGCACGGTATGCAGAATAAAAAGGAAGTCAGGCGGTAATCCTCCCGAAATCCCAACAAAATAACTGAAAACCGATCGGGTGTCTGAAGCGACGCCTCGAAAGGTGAACAAATAAATTAACGGGCCGCAGTCTTGCGTCTACGCGACACCACATAAAGGGCTAATATTGGAAGACAAAAAGACAGTGCGTGCCACAGTCGGACGTCTAATGCGACATCACATAAAGGGCATATATCGAAAAGTAAATAACAAGAGTGCCACAGTCGGATGTGTGAGCGACATCACATAAAGGGCTTATAACGAAAAGTAAATGACAAGAGTGCCACAGTCGGACGTCTGAGCGACATCACATAAAGGGCTTATAACGAAAAGTAAATGACAAGAGTGCCACAGTCGGACGTCTGAGCGACATCACGTAAAGGGCTTATATCGAAAATAAATAACATAAACGCCTCAGTCGGACGTCTAAACGACATCACAAAAAGGGCTTATAGTTCATCATTCATATTCAATAAATTCGTGAGGATACATCACTCACAAGGAATACTTAACACATAATAATAAACGGGTTAGTCCATCCACAGGAGTAACCGTTTAGCGAAACTTAACACTCATGTTTGTTCACCGGAGTATTGTCACTGAGACTGACACTGACAAAGGTAAGTTGAACACAGTACTGACCATGGATATGATTATTCGAAGGATTTTTACTCTGCAGAGTTTGTACTAATTAACCACAGCCAACGGATTTTCGTAGTCACGAAGGACTAGTTCCGTTTACGAATTTTTAGAAGAAACACATCTAACTAGTACACACCATTTTCACATTCTGTCGTGGATTTGTCACGGCAGATGTCCTAGTAAGAGGACTTAGTCGTGGAGCCATCGCAACGGGTTAGCTCGAAGGGGTTAAAAGTGGACACAAGGACACAGTTTTTATACTAGTTCGGCCCCTTCGATGAAGGTAAAAGCCTACGTCTAGTTGTGATGGGATTGATGGGTTTCGAGGGCTTAGGGAGCGATAAGCTTCGCCTAAACCTCGAGTTCTTGTTCTCTGTCCAAACCGCCGTCGGGTCGTCCCCTTATATACACGGGTGACGCCCGTCGGTCTGCAAAGTCCCGACCTCCGGCTCATAAACGTGCCCGGGTCGGTCTCCCTATTCCTAACTTACAATGCAAGTTTCATCTCAGGCCGGTTTACGCCTGTAAACCTCTAAACCGATTATAGGCCTTGGGCCCTTCTATTTCTCCTTGGGCTTCAACATCTTGGGTCCATTGATGAGGATAACCCGGGCCCTGTAGGCCGGTTTACCCCAAATAATAATATCCCCAACATTAGGCCCCAGATTGATTTGAATAGGTTCACGTCAATCCTTAATAAGAATTTCTGTCTTCAAATGTCTTCCAGTGACTCGTTAAACCGCCGTTTCTTCGTCTCCTCTCGCTGTGGTAAACCGATATGACGTCAGCGCAAGTTACCGTCTCCTTTCGCTAATCCGCAATGATCAGGGCGACGGCTGGGCTCCCGAAATCTCCGGCCCCAGATTCGCGCGCCTGGCACGCGCGCCGCGCCTTATAAATAGGACTTGAAGGCCATCTTCCTTTCCTCCCTTTCGTCCCCTTCTTCGTCTTCCTCGCGACCCAGACCTCAGCGCTCCGCCGCCGCCGTCAGCTGCTGCATCAACTCCGGCCGCTGCATCAACCTGATCGGATCAGAGCACCGCGGCGACTTTCCACATCTGTTTGGACCCCGGTAAGGCCCCTGTTCCTCGTGCTTTAGATCTGTTCTAGGGTTCGTCGTCCTACTACTGTTTCTTGCTCATCCCCATGGCAGCCTTTGCGAACAGATGATGATACCTGTATCGTGATTTGTAGTTCCTCTCGGTGTTCGCCATAAATCTGTACTCATCTTCTTAGATCTCGCTCATTTCCCTGCTCGTCGAACTTTATGCTGTTCTGCTGTGAGCCAGACCTCATATTTTTACTTCTTTTTCGCCCTAGCTGTAGATCCATTGCTTTGAAAGAATCCGTACGGGATCTGTTTCTGCTTTCATATTCACAACTGTTAGATCTGGTCGGTTTAACTCTTAGCAAAGCGAACAAACCGATCCACACATCCATTAGTCCCCTTGATGAACCGCTGGTTGATATCATTGTAGATAACCTGACTCTATATAAGAGCATCTTCGGCTTACAATCACACTTGTTCTCAAACCGGAATACCTTTATCTTGTAGATTTCCTCATGGCAAAACAGGTGTACGAATGCAACTGGGTTCCCTCTTGCATCACTGAGACCCAACTAAACAACTTAGTTCTGACTGGTGCTTTGAGTAGCAAAAATACCATCCATTGGAGGGTTCCAGGAGACGAATGTCCTCCTACCCCGCAGGAGGGAGAAGTGGTGGTGTTTGCGGATCACCTGGCCCGGGGTTTTAATCCGCCCGGTTCAAAATTTTATCGGGACGTCCTGGCTAATTTTAGGTTGCGCCCACAAGATGTTGGTCCAAACTCAGTCACGAATATCTGCCATTTTCAAGTGCTTTGCGAGGCGTACTTCCAAGAGGAACCTACTGTAGAACTGTTCCGGGACTTTTTCCATTTGAACCGACGTACTGAATTTACCGACGGCCCTAATATGGAACGGGGCGGTATGGCGATTCAAAAGAGGAAAGAGGTGACTTATCCTCACGCCAAATTGCATAGTCATCCGCAAGAATGGAATTGCACTTGGTTCTATTGCAAGGATACTTCCCCTGCTGAAGAAAATCCACTGCCCGGCTTCCGTCCAGAGAGACTTAGCAATACACACCCTTTCCCCCCACGGCTAACCGCCAAAGAGAGGAGTAAGTATGCCCCTCAGCTGTCCAAGCTCAGAGCCTTCATGGCTAACGGTTTAACGGGGGTAGATCTTGCCCGTTGCTGGATTTCATGGAGCATCCTGCCCCTTAGCATCCGCTCCGGTTTAATGTGCCAATACACGGGTCAGGTTGATGATCCTTTGAGGCACTGCAACATTCAGCTGACAGAGGACGAAGTCGCTGAAGCTGTGAAAAAGATGCTGAATGAACCGGAACATGTTTGCGCCCGAACCGGCCTGCTTCCATTTTGCGCCACAAACAAACCACCTGCTGTAAGTAACTCCTCTCTGTTTGTTATAAAATTTATGATCTCCTTATACACATATTGCTAACCCCAGTCCTTCCTGAGACAGGGAGATGATCCCTTTTGGAGCAAGAAGCTTCAAGAGCCGACCGAAAAGGTAACCCGACCCAAGACGAGGGTGAAGAAGCCCGCTCAGAGGAAAAGGAACACCGCTTCCTCTACTCCGGATTTAGAGGAGGATGATGTGGGTAATCCGGACCTCGGGGTAGACCTCGATTCAGTTGGTTTGCTTTTTATACGTCTTATTGATGATGATATTTGTCAGGACGACGCTGAAGCGAGCCATGCCGAAGGCCCAGAGGTAACTATTCTTTCTTCTGATGCCGTTCCTTTGCCTTTGAAAAAACCTCGCCAAGCAAACCGGAAAATTAAATTTTCTCACCCTCTTGCTTACTTGGATCCCAAATTTCTTGTGAAGACCCAGCAACATGAAGCTCGTCGCACCACCCGGCATAGCGGCCAGGTAGTCACCTCCGCCGGTTTACCGAACAGCCCGGTTCGGAAACGCCGCTCCGAGGTCTCCGATTTACGCGCTAGCTTTCCTCCTAAAGCAGGTTTAACTCGTCAGCCTCTAAATCCATCTGACTCCGATTATCAGGTCACTTCCCATTCATCTTCCGGTGAATCTTCAGCCACTCAACTGCCACCGTTGAAGACAGTTATTGGGTAAGTTGGACCGATCACAACATATCTCTGTATGGGTCTCTTAATCCATCTTATACCGTTTTTTCAATCCTTGGGCTTTTTCCAGAGCTAAACCTAGACCGAGCAAGAAGGCTCGTCTGGATAACCCGGCTGAAGGAACTGCCGCTCCTGAACCGGAGAAAACTCCTGGTGCTGACGCTCTGGGCCGTGAAGATACTCAGAACTATCTATCTCCGCAAGATGACATCTGCGCTGAAGAAAGGACTACCGAACCTGCTAGCCGTACTGATCCGCCTGCTAGTCCTGTTCGGGTTGATGAATCCATCCCCCCTTCTGCAACTGCTGATAAACCGACAGGGCCACTGCAGAGCAGCGACTCCAAGGATGATGATGTCGTGATTACCGGCATTGGCCGCTCTGAACCGGGGAACACTGCTACTTTGGCCAAGCATACTGCCAAGGACGAAATCTCGGCCATAAAGGGCAAATGGGACCTTGACTTGTCTACGTACGCCTCTTTAAGCGCCCCGGATCTTTATTCTGGGTACCTGAACCGGCTATACACCAGTCGGGATTATGAGGCTGGCATGATCAAGATGATGAAGGAGAAACTTGAGGTAACTCCCTTGTGCTTCATTCTATTGCAACTTAGCTTATCAATATTTCCAAACCGAGATGGTAAACCGGACCAAGCTGCTTTTGACAATTAAGGTCCGGTTTAGAAAACCCAAGGCTTCAACATAGGTCATAACCAGAAAACATCATCAGATAACCATTAGCCCCCAAGTGCCAAGTTTAAATACTTGTATTAATCTTGGGACTCTTTGTAATGGAAAACTTGCGTTAAAATCAAGTATGCATTAGCCCCCAAGTATCGAGCACATAACTTGCTTGTGTGGTTGATACTTCCAAACCGTGCACTATTTTCTGAACATTGCTGATGACCTGCTGCAGGGGGATTTGAAGACCAAAGAGAAGCAAGTCTCGGACCTTCAGGAAGCTTTAAAAACCCAGCAGGCTGAAACTGAAAAAGCGAAGGAGGAGTTGACCAATGCCTTAATCGTCATGGAACAGCTGAAAGAAGATCGCAAAAAGGAGCAAGCTGCTTGGGCTACTGAGAAAGCTCTTTTGACGAAGAGGGCTGAAAATGCTGAAGCTGCTCTCAAACCGGTGGTCGACGAATTATCCACCGTGAAGCGACAAATACACTCCATGACCTCTGCTGTCTTCGGTAAATTTCTTTCGATGCCCTTCTTCCAATTTGTACCTTGTCTGCTATATCCTATGCCCGGTTTGTAATCCATCCCGAAACACTGCAGGCACACGTATTGGACACTTGGGTTCTGATGTGCGGATGAAGCTCAAAGCTGCATATACTCTGATTGAACAGTTGTACACCGGAGCACAAAGAGCTATCACCACTGCATCGCATAATAACCCTGCACCGTCCCTGATTCAAGACACGTTGAAGAGGCTGTCTATGCTTCCAGCCCGGATTGAAGAGTTGAAAAGATCAGCTGCTCGAACTGGAGCCATCACTGCCTTGATCCGGGCTAAAGCGTGGGTACCAGATTTCGATCCTGTCGAAGCGGCCCAAGGATATCCCAGCTTGAAATAAGACGGTTCAGACTTTGGTGAAGATGATCTGAGGGCGATAAACCGGGCGGTGCGCCCCCTAGCTTGTCAATTGGCTGAAGAAGCAAATCTGAACCATTACCAAGCCCAGTATGATAACCAGAATAAGCGAGTAGCTGCCCCGGTCCCTGAAGCGGAAAATCTCATTCCTCCAATCCGTAAGCATACCTATGCCCCTGACATTGAACCGTCTTTGCTGATTCACGAAGAAGCTGTCTTTCAAGCGCTAATGGGAATCAACTGGACCACTGCTGATTTCCAGCCAATGGGTAACCAAGATAGAGCTGAAGCGGCGCAAGACGATCCCCAGCCTTCGAACCGAGGCGGCGAACAGGCGTAATCAACGCTCCGGTTCACATTAATTGGTTACGTTTTAATCCGTCAACGAACAATATATTCAGGCACTACGTTGCCTTGTAATAAGATAGTTTAATACCTCTGCATTTGAATGTGCCCTCGCGCACGGGTACTGATGCTCTTTCCAATGACGTTTTCCAACTTTGTTTCCTGTCTTTACTGAGTACACAAGATCTTCCGACCCTATGAACCGTGCTGCGCCTTTGCCAAACCGGGCAACTTGCCTCCGGGTTAAAAAACGGACCAGGCTATGTCAGCTGAATCGGTTTAAAAATACTTGACGTTCCGAAGAACAAAAAATACCACAATAAAGGCAGAAAACAAAAACCAAATATGAAAAGGCAACGCGATAGTAAAACGCATGCAAATAGTGGTTACTGTGAACCGTTCAGAAGGCGTGACCATCGTCAAGACAAAACCGAGCCCCCAAGAGGTGTAGCTACGGTTTAGGTTGACTAGGTTCCTAACTGAATCGTGGCAAATATGCCGGTCAAATGGCATTGCATTGGTTCGTCAACCAAGCCCCCAAGTGACTCAATGGCCAAGGGCCGATCAAGTGGCATTGCGTTGGTTTGGACACGACCAAGCCCCCAAATGATTCATTGGCTAAAAAGCCGACCAGAAGGCATTACCATCATCAAGACATGACCGAGTTCCCATAAGGCGTAATCTACGGTTCAAGTCGATTAGGTCCCCAACTGATTCAGTGGCAAATGTGCCAGCCAGAAGGCATTACCGTCGTCAAGACATGACCAAGCCCCCCGGAGGTGTAGCTACGGTTCAGGCCGACTAGGTCCCCAACTGACTTTATAGGGATAGCTATGTTCTCTTTGGTTCGAATACGACCTATGTTTGAACAGGAAGCCCCGTGTTGGAATAGCTATGTTCTCTTTGGTTCGAATATGACCTATGTTTGAACAGGAAGCCCCATGTTTGAATAGCTGTGTTCTCTTTGGTTCGAATACGACCTATGTTTGAACAGGAAGCCTCATGCTTGAACCGGGATATTGAACCGGATGTTTAAGAGCTTCATAGCCTTGTAGGAGACATCTTCCCTTGAACCGGCTTTTAAACCGGAATTTATAATTTGAACTTCTGTGAAGCGACCTCCAGGGGTAAACACACATGATGGGAAGAACAGCAGAGACCCCGCTTTACTCGAGGCTCCGGTTTATTGTATTAATCATAATATATACATGGTCATGATATGTACATAAACAGAGCCCAAGGCTTATGTATAATAAGGTCGAAGATGAGCTATGTTCCACGGCCTGCCGGTCTCCTCCTCTGATGTGCGTGAATCCTTGCGCTCTCGAATATCAATCAGGTAATATGACCCATTATTCAGATTCTTGCTGACCACAAAAGGTCCTTCCCAAGGCGGGGATAATTTATGCTGATCAGACTGATCCTGGATGAGCCGAAGCACCAAATCCCCCTCCTGAAAGGTTCTGGTCCTAACCCGACGGCTGTGGTAACGGCGAAGATCTTGCTGGTAAATCGCTGAACGGGCAGCTGCCAAGTCACGCTCCTCATCCAACAAGTCAAGAGCGTTCTGCCGTGCCTGCTCATTGTCCGCTTCAACATATGCTGCCACGCGAGGTGAGTCATGTCGTATATCACTTGGGAGAACCGCCTCTGCTCCATAGACCATAAAAAACGGCGTAAACCCCGTGGATCTGTTAGGCGTGGTGTTGATGCTCCATAACACAGACGGTAGCTCCTCCACCCAACAACCCGGCGTCCTTTGCAAAGGGACCAGAAGCCGGGGTTTGATACCTCTCAAGATCTCTTGGTTCGCTCGTTCTGCCTGACCATTAGACTGTGGGTGCGCTACCGAAGAAACATCAAGCCGTATATGCTCCCGTGCACAGAACTCTTTCATGGCCCCCTTGGATAGATTGGTACCATTATCTGTGATGATGCTGTGTGGAAAGCCAAACCGGAAGATCACCTTCTTTATAAACTGAACCGCCGTGGCAGCATCACACTTACTGACAGGTTCTGCCTCCACCCACTTTGTAAATTTGTCAACCGCCACCAGTAGGTGGGTCTTCTTATCTTTGGAACGCTTAAAAGGCCCAACCATATCAAGCCCCCAAGTCGCAAACGGCCAAGTGATTGGAATCATCCTCAATTCTTGAGCCGGTATGTGTGCTCGTCTGGAAAATTTCTGGCACCCATCACATAACCTGACCAGGTCTTCTGCATCAGCATGAGCAGTTAACCAGTAGAAACCGTGGCGGAACGCTTTAGCCACCAATGACTTTGAACCGGCGTGGTGGCCGCAATCCCCTTCATGTATTTCTCGTAATATCTCGCACCCCTCCTTAGGGGATACGCACCGTTGCAGCGCTCCTGACACGCTGCGATGATGTAACTCTCCTTTGAAAATGGTCATAGACTTGGACCGTCGTACTATCTGTCGAGCCAAGCTTTCATCTTCTGGCAACTCACCCCGGTTCATATATGCCAGATAAGGGAGCGTCCAATCCGGGGTGATGTGAAGAGCCGCCACTAATTGAGCCTCCGGATCAGGAACAGCCAACTCCAGCTCACCGGGCAGCTGTACCGATGGGTGATACAATACGTCCAAGAAAACATTGGGTGGGACCGGTTTACGCTGAGAGCCCAAGCGGCTTAAAGCGTCCGCTGCCTCATTCTTTCTGCGGTCTACATGGTCCACTTGATAGCCTTTGAAATTCCCGGCCACCATGTCTACTTCACGTCGGTACGCAGCCATGAGCGGGTCCTTAGAATCCCAGGTGCCAGATACCTGTTGAGCCACCAGATCCGAATCACCAAAGCACCTAACTCTGCTCAGATTCATCTCTTTAGCCATCCGAAGACCATGAAGCAAAGCTTCATACTCAGCCGCATTATTTGTACAGGGGAACATTAAACGGAGGACATAACAAAACTTATCTCCTCGTGGGGAAGTTAAAACGACTCCAGCCCCCGAGCCTTCCAATTGCCTTGACCCGTCAAAATGAACGGTCCAATAGGTGTTATCTGGCTTCTCCTCAGGCGCTTGTAACTCTGTCCAATCGTTTATGAAATCGACAAGTGCCTGTGATTTTATGGCCGTCCGGGGTACGTACCTTAAATCGTGCGGCCCGAGCTCGATAGCCCACTTGGCAATCCGACCGGTCGCCTCCCGGTTCTGTATAATGTCACCCAAAGGAGCAGAACTGACCACCGTGATGGGGTGTCCTTGAAAATATTGCCTCAGCTTCCGGCTTGCCATAAAAACACCATATACCAGCTTCTGCCAATGCGGATACCTTTGTTTGGACTCGATAAGTACTTCACTGATATAATAAACCGGTCGCTGAACCGGATGTTCCTTTCCAGCCTCTTTTCGTTCTACCACCATCGCCACACTAACCGCTCTGGCATTCGCAGCAACATATAACAGGAGTGGCTCTTTATCTACAGGGGCTGCCAAAACTGGCGGATTGACTAGCTGTCGCTTCACGTCCTCAAACGCTTTATCAGCCTCCGGACTCCAGACAAATTGATCCGTCTTCTTGAGCATTTGATACAAGGGGATCGCCTTTTCACCAAGGCGACTGATAAACCGGCTCAACGCTGCAATCCGCCCGGCCATGCGCTGAACATCATTGATGCATTTCGGTTTGGCCAGGGAGGTGATGGCTGTGATTTTTTCTGGATTGGTCTCAATTCCTCTATGGGACACTAAAAATCCCAACAACTTGCCTGCAGGTACACCAAAAACACATTTAGCCGGGTTGAGCATCATTTGGTACGCTCTCAAGTTATCGAAAGTCTCCTTCAAATCGTCAACCAGGGTCTCCTTCTTTCGTGACTTGACCACAATATCATCCACATAAGCGTGCACATTACGACCAATCTGCTCGTGGAGGCAATTTTGCACACATCGTTGATAAGTAGCCTGCGCACTCTTAAGCCCGAAGGGCATAGACACATAGCAGAAGGCTCCAAAGGGAGTAATGAACGCTGTCTTCTCCTGGTCCTTAACTGCCATCTTGATCTGATGATAACCCGAATAGGCATCCAAAAAACTTAAACGCTCGCAACCTGCCGTAGCATCAATGATCTGATCAATCCGGGGGAGAGCAAAAGGATCCGCTGGGCAAGCCTTATTCAAGTCTGTGTAGTCCACACACATGCGCCAGGTGCCGTTTTTCTTAAGAACCAGCACCGGATTAGCAAGCCATTCGGGATGAAAAACCTCAATGATAAACCCAGCTGCCAGGAGCCTGGCCACTTCCTCACCAATCGCTTTATGCCTTTCTTCGTTAAACCGGCGTAAAAACTGCTTTACCGGTTTATACCTAGGATCCACGTTAAGGGTGTGCTCAGCGAGTCGCCTCGGTACACCAGGCATGTCAGACGGCTTCCATGCAAAGATGTCCCGATTCTCACGGATGAACTCGATGAGCGCGCTTTCCTATTTTGGATCCAGGTTTGCGCTGATACTGAACTGCTTGGATGGATCGCCAGGTACAAAGTCAACAAGCTTGGTTTCGGCAGCCGATTTGAACTTCAAGGCCGGATCGTGGTCCGTGGTTGGCTTCTTTAACGAAGTCATGTCCTCCGGATCAACACTGTCTTTGTACTGCTTTAGCTCCTCCGTAGCACAAACCGATTCTGCATAAGTCGCATCTCCTTCCTCGCATTCCAAAGCGATTCGACGGCTCCCATGAACCGTTATAGTGCCCTTGTAACCTGGCATCTTAAGTTGCAGATACACGTAGCAGGGCCGTGCCATAAATTTTGCATAAGCTGGCCGTCCGAACAAAGCGTGGTACGGACTTTGGATTTTAACCACTTCGAACGTCAGCGTCTCTGATCTGGAATCGTGACTATCGCCAAATACCACTTCAAGGGCTATCTTACCAACCGGATATGCAGACTTGCCAGGCACCACCCCGTGAAACACTGTATTGGTCGGTTTGAGATCCTTATCTACCAGTCCCATACGACGGAAGGTCTCGTAATACAAGATGTTAATGCTGCTCCCTCCGTCCATGAGCACCTTGGTGAGCTTATAACCTCCCACCTGAGGCGCCACTACCAACGCTAACTGACCCGGATTATAAACCCTGGGAGGGTGATCCTCTCGGCTCCATATGATAGGCTGTTCTGACCAGCGCAGATAGTGAGGCGTGGCTGGTTCGATAGCACTGACTGCCCGCCTCTGAAGCTTTCTATCCCGTTTATCCAAGCTTGTAGTAAAGACGTGATACTGTCCACCACTCAACTGTTTCGGGTTGCTCTGATAACCTGTTTGCTGCTGTCCGAAACCACTCTGATTACTTTGATTATTTTGGCTGACCTGTCCGCCCGGATTACCCTGGAACCCTGGACCGGAATTTCCGCCACCGTATCCTGATCCGGAACCTGAACCGCCGCCGGAGCTGTGATCATATTGGAAAGTGTTTGAGGTTTTGAATTCCTTCATGATATAACAATCCTTCCAAAGATGGGCTGCTGGTTCCTCCTTTGTTCCGTGCTTCGGACAGGGCTGGTTTAAGAAAAAGTTCAAACGCTCCGGATTAGGACCGGGATGTGCGCGGAAACTTGGCTGTTTCCCCTTACGCCGCTGGCCTTTATCCTGTGCACTTGTGCTGGCCACCAAGTCCATGCTCCCGTCCGGTTTACGCTTACCTCCGCCTCCATTACCTGCCGTGGGATGTTGCTGGCCTTTGCTGTTCTTCTTTCCCTTCCCTGCTTTGTCATCACCAGAGTCAGGATCCTTGGTACTGTCAGAATCCGCATACTTCACTAAAGCGGTCATGAGCGTTCCTATATCTGTACAATCACGCTTCATCCGGCCCAGCTTTAGCTTCAAAGGGCCAAACCGACAGTTGCCTTCCAACAGCACTACGGCGGTGTCTGCGTTGATGCGATCTGACGAATGCAAAACTTCTGACACCCGCCGTACCCAATGGGTAGTTGATTCCCCTTCTTGCTGAACGCAGGCTGCTAGGTCGACTATCGACATTGGCTGTTTGCACGTGTCCTTGAAATTCTTGATGAACCGGGCGCGCAATTGGGCCCATGAACTAATTGAATTAGGCGGTAAGCTCTTTAGCCAAGTCCGGGCCGTTCCTTCTAACATCATAGTAAAATACTTGGCACACGCCGTGTCATCCACATCCAGCATCTCCATAGCCATTTCATAGCTCTCCACCCATGTCTCCGGAGGCTGATCTGCCGTGTAGTTTGGTACCTTGCGGGGGCCTTTGAAGTCTTTGGGCAGGCGTACGTTGCGTAAAGCGGGAACAAGGCACGGTACTCCCAAAGAACTGGAGACCACCCCCGGTTCAACCGTAGCTGCTGGGAAGATAGGTGTAAGCTGACGAGCCTGATGCTGCGCTGCTAATCCGGCCTCCCGTGCACGGGTGCGATCCACATTCTCGTGAGCATTGTCGACTCCCGCCGGATTGTTGCCGCGGAGCGCTTCACGCCTGGCGTTACTTGAAACGGCCGGTTCCTCCACGCGCCTACTATAGCTCCCGCTGGGGCGAGGGGTGGAGTGAATCCGATCCCGGCTTTGCGAATATGCTTCTTGCTGGGCCAACGCGGTCCTAAGGAGCTCCTTGACCCGGCGCGTCTCTTCATCCTGCGGTGAATCTCCTTCGATCGGAATGGCTTCCAACCGAGCCGCCGCCGCCACGAGGTTATCCATCGGGTTGGAATAATGACCTGACGGCGTTGGCATGGCCGGTGGTGTACCAGTGTTGTGACGAGGCAGATTTATTATCCGGTGCTGAACCGGGGCGCCGGCTGTCGCCTCCGCACGGTTTACCTCCGGGGTGTCGAAGAGATTTCGAGCGTCAAGGGCGGCGGGCAACCGAGATCGGGATTTTCTCTTCAGGACCTCCTGAGACGCCTTCTGATCCATCATGAGCCTGTAAGCCTGTGCATCTAAAGCGGCGCGCTCCGCCGTCATCCTGATCTCTTCTGCTGCCAGCTCCGCTTTAGCTTGAGTGATCTGCTCTCTCACTTTGGCAATCTCAGCATTATGAACCTCCTGATCCACCGGGTTGGCTTCCATCATGAGCGCTGCCAGTGCGTCAAACAGGTCTGACAAAACTTGGGCTGGTGAACCGGTAGGGCCTCCTGCCCGTGCAGCCGTTGCCGCTGCCGATCCGGAGATCGCTGCTGCTGCAGTTGATGATCGTGGCGCCGCCTGTGTTCCAGCCATGAAGATCCCAACCCGATAGGGCAGATCAGAGGGGTCCGGAATACTGTTGCCATCGGAGCCGCCCCCAATCCGATCATCTTGTAGCTGGTAAAGAGATTCGGTCTCCCCGGTCGACGTTTCATCGCCGGAGTAGATGGCGGTTTCGTCACCGGATTCAGATCCTTCCTCGTAGCTTCCTCCGTGGATGACTCCCACGAAGGCGTGCTTCCTGGTCGGTTTAACCAGGGTCGATCTCGTGCACTGAGCTGTCTCGACGAGGTCGGTGCAGACGCCTAACTCGGGGCCTGGCTCTCCGATCTTGCCGATGAAAACATGGATGCCGCCAAAGGGGACCCGGTACCCGTACTCGATCGAGCCGGCGTCGGGGCCCCAACCTGTGCTGTCGATGTAGAGTTTTCCGCGGCGGCTCTTGGTCATCTGTCCCACGGCGTAACCCTCGAGTCCTTCAAAGCGGCCCTCCAAAAACTTGTAACCATCTCGCGATAGCCCCACGGTGGGCGCCAACTGTCGTGGATTTGTCACGGCAGATGTCCTAGTAAGAGGACTTAGTCGTGGAGCCATCGCAACGGGTTAGCTCGAAGGGGTTAAAAGTGGACACAAGGACACAGTTTTTATACTAGTTCGGCCCCTTCGATGAAGGTAAAAGCCTACGTCTAGTTGTGATGGGATTGATGGGTTTCGAGGGCTTAGGGAGTGATAAGCTTCGCCTAAACCTCGAGTTCTTGTTCTCTGTCCAAACCGCCGTCGGGTCGTCCCCTTATATACACGGGTGACGCCCGTCGGTCTGCAAAGTCCCGACCTCCGGCTCATAAACGTGCCCGGGTCGGTCTCCCTATTCCTAACTTACAATGCAAGTTTCATCTCAGGCCGGTTTACGCCTGTAAACCTCTAAACCGATTATAGGCCTTGGGCCCTTCTATTTCTCCTTGGGCTTCAACATCTTGGGTCCATTGATGAGGATAACCCGGGCCCTGTAGGCCGGTTTACCCCAAATAATAATATCCCCAACACATTCCGTTGCCCGGAATCACCCGAGGCAACGTTCAACAAAAACTCTAAGTCGGGGAGGTCACAACCTTGAGTAGCATGGGATCAAATTTATATCGCACGCTCTAAGGGGTGCCCCCCTCTCGGTCCCAACCGGAAACACCCATGCTCCCTGACCGGATGACTGGCTTTAATCCAGGGCCATGGAACCTTCATCACGGCCTCTCTATTTGGTGTGTACCAAGAAAGAGGTTTACAACTTACTAAGCCATATTCCTTGCGGAAAACATGTGGTAGTACAAGAAGGGAAATGGATGGTAACGTGACTTGGCTCACGTTGACACCAGGATTAAATGGTTTGGCATATTACTGGCATGCTACAACATTACCATCTTACCACCTCTCATGTCACCACCATATCATGCAACTCACCTCAAATACCATACGGAGTTTTGAAGCTCACTTGCCTCGACTTGGCATGGAATATAACACTTACTGCAATGCTTATCACCTGCCATGAGCTAACTACTCAATGCAAACATGCAAAACACTCATCATATCAAAGGTTTAGACATGCTTGCCTGGTTCGGAGAAGTCGGAGTCGAGCTCGGTGAGGTTCGCGGTTCCATCACCTCCTCCGGTATCTACGGTATAAAGAAACATACGCACTAACGTAAATACCGTGGGGTGCACAAAAGTATTCCAAATAATTTCCAAATAAATATGATAAAAAACTAGACAAAAAAAATAAAGAGGTCAGAAAAAGAATCAATCAAAAATCCTTTTCTGTTTAAAAGTTATTAAGGTTTTAGCCCAGGGACCTTTCTGTAATGAAACAGAAAGTTTCCAGGGTCCATTTTATAAAAACAGATAACGTTTCGTTTAAGAATACGCCGGCCCAGAGGGAAGACGTACTTCGGCAGAAGGCGTTTTCAGAAAACGTTTCGTTTAAAAGAAGTGAGAGGCTGACGGGGGGGGGGGTCCCACCCGTCAGGTTTGAATTTTTTTTAAAAGAGAACAGGGCGCGCCGACGCCCGAGGGCTGCGGTGGTCGCCGACGGCGATCCACGGCGAGGCAGGGGGACCGGGAGGTACCTACGGGTTCAATGTGCTCTCCCGCGTCGGTGGGTGGTGGTGTTGGTCGCCGGCGAGCACCACGTCGACGGCGGCCTCAACTTCGGCGGACGGTGGCTCGGGTGGTGTTGGATCTCATCGGGGAAGGCTGCAAGGGCCAAATTGAGGCGCGGGTTAGGTGACTAGGTGCATCAGAGGGTCCCTGGCATGGATTGGGGAGCAATGACGGCCTCACCGGAGCGAATCGAGCTGGAGCCCGAGGCGGATCGGGGTGGCCGGAGACGGAGAAGAGGACCTCCTCGAGGCCCTCCTGGCGGCTGGGTGTGGCTCTGGGGAGGTGGAGTGACTGGCGCTGGTCGAAGGCAAGCTCGGGGAATATCGGGGATATACCCCGCGGTGTAAACCGGCCGGAAGTTAACCCGACCGGACTTGGCGGTTTATCTCAAGACCCTGCTGACACTTGGCGAGTTACTGGCGACCCGCCCTGACCTGGCGGTTTACAAGCAACCCACCTGGTCATTATGACTCACTGGTGATCCGACGTGCGGAACAGACGGATGACAAGGCCCAAGGCCAAGAAGGCCGGTTCATACTATGGTGGGCCGGTTTAAGAGGAAAGGCATGAGGAATATTATCTTACAAGGAGTTAAGACCAGGACTTGTATCCGGTTTGTATTAGAGATAGACTAATCCTAATCCTAATAGGACTCCACATGTAACCCGCCCCTTCAACATATATAAGGAGGGGCAGGGCTCACCAAAGAGGGGGAAGCGACAAGCAAGAAGAAATAATCTCTAGGGCTAGACACAAAGAGCCGGTTTACGACGACTCCCTCGTGATGATAATGAGACCTAGCCTCAAACAGCATGTAGGGTTGTTACCGGATGGTGTTTCCCGGGGCCCGAAGCTGTCTAAATCCTTGTCTTGTGTGTTCATCCGCCCTGCGTCTCTCGTCCCACTCAACCCGAAAGAAGTCCAAATAGCCCCCCAGAGTTTCACAAACCGGCTAGTTTACCCCCTGAGGTCTAAAACCGGGTATTTAACCCCCTAAGTTTTCCAAAACCATGTGAATCATCCCCTAAGCCTGATTAGAGTGGTTTTGCAGGCAGTTTTGGTGATGTGGCACGGTGTACCTCGTTCTTAACCTGCACCCGGCCTCGTCCATTCTCATCCGAGCACGAGCGAGTGTCTCACCACTCGGGACGCATCTATGCCTGACATTGCCACGTAGCTCGCCGAGTTCCATTCTTCTAAGTCTGTGACCTTCTCGGTGATGATCCTCCCGGGGTTGCTGTGTAGCCAGGCAGGACGAGGCTAGCATGCCCGCTAGGGTTCGTGGCCGTCTGCGCCGTCGAGCACCTCCTCCGTGGATGCGGCGGCCGTGCCGCAATGCACGAGCAACCGGCCAACCGACGCAAGTTCTTCCCTTGGCGACCCCTCGCCGTCCGTGACCAGCACGACAGTGCCTCGTACTCAAACTCTTCGAGGCAGACTGGTAGTGCGGTCGAGGCCGTCGGCGAGCAGTTCATTAGCGCAGGAAGCGGCGAGGAACCAGAGAGTCATTCGCGAGGCGCACGTAATTTCTTTCGGCTACAACACAAGGTCCTTCGGATACAATACGCACGTGCAGACCTGCTGGACTGATTCCAGGACAAGCACTGACGTAAACACAAGTACGTGCTGCAATGTCTGAGCCTTATAAAACTTAACGTAATCATCATTAGCTCTAACAGTGGACGTCGTCATCTGTTAGAAGCCGGAAGCGGCACAGGTGAGTTGTTGTCGATGGAGGAAGAAGCGGACGCGGCCGGTGAGAGCGACACTGAGGCAACTACGGCGCACAAGGGACGCGATGGCAAGCCGAGATTGCATCAAAGCCAGAATACAGTCGGCTGCTCGCTGGTGCCGTTCAACGAGTGGTTTGGGCGGAGGACGTGAGCGACGCCATATACACGGCCATGACATAAGGATGGGAGGGGGAGAGAGGAACTGTGGCGAGTTACCGTGGTACCCGCAACCTTGCACGTCAACAAAACCGCCTGCAAAACCACTCTAATCGGGGTCAGGGGGTGATTCGCATGGTTTAGAAAAGCTCAGGGGGTTAAATACCCGGTTTTAAATCTCAGGGGGTAAATTGGCCTGTTTGTGAAACATCGGGGGGTTATGTGGACTTCTTTCCACTCAACCCCTATCAAGCTACCACATAGATGCGTTGGCCTCGCGACTAAGTCCTGGCACTAGGACATCTGCCGTGACAGACCCACGACAGTTGGCGCCCACCGTAGGGCCCGCGCACGATGGTGTTGAGTTCTTGAAGAGATCTTTTCCAGGGTCTCGGGAAGTTCGTAAGTGGCCGGATGAAGAAAGTTTGGCAGGAGATAATCTTGGGCAGAGCCGACAAATTAGGGTTTGGGGTTTCTGCGGGGCGCCGCCGACGCAACATGATCCATCCAATCCGAAGTAAAAGATCAATTTTACCGCGGTCGCTTATTGCCGAGGCCGACAGAAATTGTGATTCAGCCGCTGCGCAATGTGTCAGATCAGTCAACAAACGCATGTACAGGCAAGGGTCAAACTCCGAGATGGTTTTGTAAAGTGATCCGCTACTACGGTTCGGAGTACTATTTTTGACTATGCTACTATCCGCATGAAGGCGATATTACTACAGTAATACTCTGCGGCGGGTGTCGGGATAAAGTGATCCACCAAGTACTTAAATACTTCCTACAGGAAAACTCAGATTTTTTGGGAAGGAGTAATCTATCCAGCAAGGTCCAGATTCGTTTTTTAATCACTCCTTTGATCCTCCTAGGGATTGAGGAGCTTGCGAGATCATCCAGTGAGAAAGAGTCATCGATGCAAGTTTAAGTTTGAGAGGATTCACCACGATGGCTGCAGATGTTTGACCGCCGAAGACCATCAAGTTGCAGATGTTTTTTGTTAGAATCGCCGACTTATTACTCCTGATTAAATCAAAGAGTGCAGACACGCGCATTGTTTGCGTCACCAACCTGATGTTTTCAAGTACTAGTTCTCCACTGGAAGACAAGGAGAGTACGTTTTGAATTAGTACATCATTAGAGGCCAAGTCAGTTTTTACTTTGACAACCCTGATTGCTACAAGGAAGCTACGAGGAGATTAATTCCAGAATTTGAGAAATTTTTGCCACGTTGGACTGGTCCTTGAGGCAACCAACAACGTCCTTGTTCCTAGTATGAAGCAGAGCACCTACTGCAAACGCAGAAGCCACCGTTGACCCATCTGGCGGCTCGCGCGTCTGCAGCCTCTTCGCCGGGGCATCTCCACTGCCGCAAGCTGGCCTCATTGCAGTTCTTGCCGTGGCCGGCCTCATCGAGTCGCTGCCTCCCAGTCACAGCCTTGCTCCCGCCTCTGAGCCACCGTCGCCGTCTGACCGAGTCCGCCCCTGCTATGGCCGGATTGTGAGCTGCTGCAACCCCGAACCGACCACAGCCTCGGTAACCCGCCGTTGCGGTTCCCCTCTGCCTGTGAGTCGCCCTCGTCGAACGCCCACGTGCCGAACCGCCGGTCGTCAAACCGGCTGCGTTGTCGCCAACACCGCCCCGAGTCACCTCGGACATGGATTCACCTTTGCCGAGCCGCAGTGGATTTGCCTTGTTCTCCAACATCCGCGTCTCCCCTGGCCGTGCTCTGTCCCTATCGTGGCCAAGTGGCCTCCGACCGAGCCAAACCGCCGTCGAGTCAAGCCCCTGCTACAACCTGGATTCGCCTTCGCCAAGTCATCACCGTGATCCGCCCGGTCGCGGACCTCCTTACCTGACGCACCTCTGCTATCGACGGGCTAACCCCAACGCTGCGGCCGTTTTCTCACCTCATCAAGTCACCGCGGGAGCTGAGCTGCGCCGGCCGCATCAGCGCCACACCGCCTCGAGCGCCCGCGCGTCGGACCCGCTAAGGCCCTGCCCGTGAGTCGCCGTCAACCGTCGAGTTGCTGTCGCCGCCTCCGCTGCTCGGCCCGGTCCTGTTTCCGTCAAACCGCCGCACACTGACCCGCCGCTCGCCCCTGCTTCCATCAAACCGCCAGACGCTAAATCGCCGCTCGCCCTGCTTCGTTAATCTGCCGCGTCCGCGCTCAAACCTGGCGGCTTTGCGCGCGCGTTGGCTGGGACCCGTCTCCACCGAGTTATTGTACATTGAGCCGCCCCCACGACCGCGCCGCTTTAAGCAGCCGGTTTACCTCTGCTGCTGCGCGTCGACCCGCTGCCCGGCCAAGCGGCCTCATGTCCACCCCCAAATTGTCTCTGTGGGCCTTCCTGCTGCATCGAAACCGCCCGTCATTGGGGGCATATTCAAACTGCTGGAATCCCTCGTGGTTGAACCGGCTCTTGCCGTCGGGCTGCCGTCCGCTTTGCTCAGTCGTGGGTTTTCTCCGTCACCTGCTTCTGTTTCATATGCTCCCCTAACAGCAAGGAGGAAAAGATAAGATGAGGTTTGGTTGGGAGAAAAGTCAAGGGCGGAGATATAAAAAAAAAGGAGCTACGGCAAACCTCTGCAACCGCTGATCATCAGAGTATTATGTATACACCCGAGGGGCTATACTATTGTTAGCTTATTGACGGATATTACATATGGATCTTCTTACATCCGAAAAAATCATCCATCTAAATCTAGTTTCTTGGTATATATTGTTTGTATCAAGGGAACAATTACTTTGGACCGTATATTTTGATATGCAGGGCAATTATTCATTATAAAGGTGGTTTATACCATGGGTACGGAGCACGCGCTGGCAACGTCCTGCCCGGTGTTCGTCCGTGCCACATTACACGGTGAATGGATGCGTGCAAAATGCCGTCTTTACGACCTGGTTTACGTCAGCTTGCTGGGACCGCGCCTGCGATTAACTCGCTCGTCTGTGCCGGCTTACAATGCCGCGGCCGAATCATCTGTCCGAGCTGCCTCTGATGCTGCGGTCATCTTTGTTGTCCGTCTCACGCGGCCTGGTCTACATCAACATACCGGGCCGCACTTGTCTGCATGAGTTGTTTATTGAGTATGAACAAGTCACAGCTTGGGTAGCCCGGTTTTCTTTCAACAAAGTGGAGGCAAATTATCATATACCATCAACCACCGACTGCACTGGATGGATCAATGGGCAGGCACGCAAGTCGCCGCCACTATAGTTTGGTTAATTTCAAATAGCCAGTTGGAAGGAACCATTGGCCGAGTTGTTGACACGGCTTATACAGATCATTTATAACCCGCCACAGTCACCTCAACCTTCTGTGGATTCACATCGTGCTATCAACACCAATGCTACACAAGTTATGCCGGTTTGTATCACGGTCAAATATGGAGAATCTCAAGCCAACTCCTCGAGTCACCTTGAGACTTGGGGGCTACAATGATATAACTCAGCAAAGGTTGTCGTTTTTTCAATGAAGTCAAGAGCCCCAGGATGCTGGAGGGAAAGATAACCCAGTCCCGGAGGCTACTACCATATGGATGAAAATTGAAGGGCCGTCAGAAAATTTCCGGTTCAAAATGAAGAATGCCGGTTTAATATCCGGTTTAAGGGAAATCTGTTCTCCCACAAAGCTCTGAAGCTCTCAAATCCGGTTTAAAAGTGTCCGGTTCAAAAAGGAATTAACTTCTCACAAGTTCGAGTTTCAAGACCGTCAGAAAATTTCCGGCTGAAAATGAAGATTCCGGTTTAAAATCCGGTTCAAGGGAAGGATGTCTCCCACAAAGCTTTGAAGCTCTCAATATCTGGTTTAACATCCGGTTCAAGAAGGATTTATCTCTTGCAAAAAGTTAAAGGGTGCCAAAGAGGACCTGCTGCCATGATGCGCGGTTCAAACATAGGTATCATGCCTTATTGGCTTATCATATTATTGATCACTTGGGGGCTTGGTCGTATCCGAACCATAGCTACACCTCTTGATTGGCTCAATGCCACAACGTTGCTGGGGGGCTTGGTCGTATCCGAACCAATGCAACACCTTTTGATAGGCGAAAGACACAACGTCACTTGGGGGCTTGGTCGTATCCGAACCAATGCAACACCTTTTGATAGGCGAAAGCCACAAGATCACTTGGGGACTTGGTCACGTCTGAACCTGTCACACCTCTTGATCGGCCTAAGGCCACAGAATCACTTGGGGGCCTTGGTCGAACCCGAACCATCGCCACGCCTCTTGATCGGCATAATGCCACTGTTTCATTTGGGGACCTGGCTGACTTGAACTATAGCCACGCCTATCGGGGGCTTGGTCGTGTCCGACCGTGGTAACGCCACTTGATCGGCTCAATAGCCTCTTTTTGCAAATGGTTTTATCATTGCCTTTGCTTGAAATTTTGTTTTGATAAATATTTCTTTCGTTGCGTTTTTAAACCGACAATTCTTAAACCGGTTCGACTGTCAAATTACAAATTAACGGAACATGGTCAAATCTTAATCCGGAGGCTATCTGCCCGGTTTGATTTTCTGTTACCATCCTATTATGGAGTAAACCGGTGTTTATCAACCCGGCTCGGCTTTTAACTACAAGTTGTCAGTACACGATCAAGTTATAATCCGGAGACTATCAGCCCGGTCTGGTTTGACTACGAGTCGCCAGTATTATATGTGGTTAAACCGGTGTTTATCACAACATGGTACGGTTTTATCATAAACCGACACAATATGGAAGGAGTTATCAGTACTCAAAATCTGGGTTATTATCCCTATTACGAAAAGTTGGTAAACCAACGATGTGATTCAATGTCACACGTAAGATATATTTCATATTTAATTATTCTTAAGTGCAGCCTTGGTTATAAACCCGGGTTATATGTTGGGCATTATGACCCGTCCGGCGGTAAACTGCCAGGACACTTTAGACTTGTTGTATGCAGAAACAGGTTGAATAAAGCATGATTATAAATCGTCGGCGTTTATTAAACCGGCCTGACTTTCGACTATATGTCACCAGTATGACGATAAATTATCCGGTGTTTATTAAACCGGCCTGGCTTTAAGACGATAAGTCGCCAGTATATGATGAGAAATTATCCGGTGTTTATTAAACTGGCCTGGCTTCGGACTATAAGTCGCCAGTATATATTTGGATTGCGCCATTGGAATCATGCGCTTATAAATGATTGGGTTATATTATTCAAATAGCCAAACTTGGCTGAATTTTCATTATGATATTGGATGAATAAAATTTTCATACCGGATCATATTATCTTGAATAGCCAACATGGCTGGATTTTTATTATGGTTATTAATATTATGATGGAGGTTTTCAAAGTCGCTTTAGCGCAGTGGATATTATTTTTTCGATGAATATGATTTATTTTGCAATGGAAGGAATAGTCCCGAGTCGCTGCAGGCTTACGACCCGGCGCTTGGGGGCTACACTATTCAAGTTGAGATTATATCAAATATGCAAGTCTAATGTCGCTGCAAGCATGCACCATGACACTTGGGGGCTAATGCAAAGTCATTTTTATTGGCCTTATTGAAGACCCGACTCATCCCATTGTAATGAGCCGGCCATTGGGGGCTACCAATTGCTCCTGTCAACAATTCAAGTTTTATGGGCATCAGTCAAGTACAAGTCCCAGGTTGCTGCAAGCATGACAACCCGACACTTGGGGGCTACATAATATGGAGTATTTAGTTTTTACTAATGACTGGGATGAACAACATGAATTTCTTCGAAAGTGGCAGTATTTATATTGAAGCAAGTCTTAAGCCATCACTTTGTTCTGCTCAAGACTTGGGGGCTACAGGTATTATATTATTATCGAAGAAATATTTCCAAATTCTCTGTTTGAGCAAACTAGATTGACCCGGTGTCACCAATCATTATGACCCTGTGGCTGCAACCCGGCGTCATCAATAATCATGAACCGGCATTGGCAACAATCATGAACCGGTGTCTGCAACAATCATGACCCGGAATTATCAGTTTTTATAACCCGACAATTTTTGGCAATGATAAACCGGCAAGTTCTGCATCTTCAAACCAGTTGAATATCAGATGAGTATTTCAAGACCCGTATTTCTTAATCCGACGCCTTGGAAGCCGACTCAAGTGGATTATTCTTCATAATATTTCTCTGTGAGAAACCAATGTCAGCAAATTGAGTATGAAACTGGCTTATTGACTTGGATTTTCTAGAAGAAGGAAATGGCAAGGAATTAAGGATGATCAGATGCCGGTTTACAAGAATTCTTAACCCGGAGCATAATCTATCAAATTTGTTCTTGTATTTGTTTTTACAGGATCAGTTTAACATGGATAAATCCAAATTAAACTGGGGGCCAATGTCGGGGATATACCCCGCGGTGTAAACCGGCCGGAAGTTAACCCGGCCGGACTTGGCGGTTTATCTCAAGACCCCGCTGACACTTGGCGAGTTACTGGCGACCCGCCCTGACCTGGCGGTTTACAAGCAACCCACCTGGTCATTATGACTCACTGGTGATCCGGCGTGCGGAACAGACGGATGACAAGGCCCAAGGCCCAGAAGGCCGGTTCATACTATGGTGGGCTGGTTGAAGAGGAAAGGCATGAGGAATATTTACCTTACAAGGAGTTAAGACCAGGACTTGTATCCGGTTTGTATTAGAGATAGACTAGTCCTAATCCTAATAGGACTCCACATGTAACCCGCCCCTTCAACATATATAAGGAGGGGCAGGGCTCCCCAAAGAGGGGGAAGCGAGAAGCAAGAAGAAACAATCTCTAGGGCTAGACACAAAGAGCCGGTTTACGGCGACTCCCTCGTGATGATAATGAGACCTAGCCTCAAACATCATGTAGGGTTGTTACCGGATGATGTTTCCCGGGGCCCGAAGCTGTCTAAATCCTTGTCTTGTGTGTTGATCCGCCCTGCATCTCTCGTCCCACTCAACCCCTCTCAAGCTACCACATAGATGCGTTGGCCTCGTGACTAAGTCCTGACACTAGGACATCTGCCGTGACAAATCCACGACAGGGTGGCTATTTATAGCCGGCCTGAGGCGGTGTCCGAGAATGGGATAACGCCGGTGTTGGGGATATTACTACTGGGCGTAAACCGGCCTATCTGGGCCGGGTTAACATCGTCAGTAGTTCAAGGGTGCTAAAGCCCAAGGAGGAAGATAAGGGCCCAAGGCCTATAGTCGGTTTAAGACCTATAGCTGTAAACCGGCTTGGTATGTAAACTTGTGTTGTAAGATAGGAATAAGGAGAGACCAACCCGGATACGAGTATGAATCGGTGTTGGGACTCTGTGAACAGATGGGCGTCACCCGTGTATATAAGGGGACGACCCGGCGGCGGTTCAGGGACAGACAACAACAACTCGAGACTTAGGCGAAGCTTGTTTGCTCCCTAGTCATCGAAACCCCATCAATTCCATCACAACTAGACGTAGGCTTTTACCTTCATCGAAGGGGCCGAACTAGTATAAAACTCTCTGCGTCCCCGTGTCCGCTTTAACCCCTTCAAGCTAACCCGCCGCGATGGCTCCACGACTAAGTCCTTTCTCTAGGACATGTACCGTGACAAAACCATGACAGTTGGCGCCCACCGTGGGGCTATCGCACGATGGTTTCAAGTTCTTGGCGGCCCGCTTCGAAGGACTCGAGGGCTACGCTATGGGCCGGATGACTAAGAGTCGTCGCGACAAGCTCTACATCGATAATGCAGGCTGGGGCCCCGAGGCCGGGTCAATTGAGTACGGGTACTGGGTCCCCTTTGGTGGCATACACGTTTTCATCGGCAAGATCGGTGAACCGGGCCCTGAGCCGGACATCTGCACCGACCTCGTCGAAACGGTTCAGCGCGCGCGATCCTCCCAGGTTAAACCGGCCGTGAAGCGTGCCTTCGTGGGAGTCATCCATGGAGGAAGTTATGAGGACGGATCGGAATCTGGTGGCGAGACCGTCATTTACTCTGGCGATGAGTCATCAACCGGAGAAACCGAATCTCTGTATCAACTGCAAGATGGCCGGTTTGGGGGCTATTCCGATGGCGACAATATTCCGGATCCCTCTAATCTGCCCAACCGGGTTGGAATATTCATGGCTGGTACACAACCAGTGCTTCATTCTTCGACCACTGCGGCAATGATCTCCGGTTCAGTAGCAGCGACGGCTGCTGGGGCAGGAGGCCCTGTGCGCCCGCCGGCTCAGGTTTTATCAGATCTGTTTGATGCGTTAGCTACGCTCATGGCAGAGGCTAACCCAGCGGACCAGGACGCTCACAACGCGGGGATTGCAACAGTGAGGGAACAGATCACCCAGGCCAAAGCAGACCTAGCAGCTGAAAATACCAGGATGGCTGCAGAACGGGCCGCTTTGGATGCGCAAGCTTACAGGCTCATGTTGGGCCAGAACGCATCGCATGAAGTCATGAAGAGGAAATACAGATCCCGTTTGCCTTCGGTCTTCGAAGCCAGAGATCTCTTCAATACCCCAGGGGCAGGAACCAGTAATCCGCCAGTGGTAAACCGGACGGAAGCACCTGGGACGGGCGCGCCGGTTCAGCCCCGTTTGATAGATCTACCTTGCCATAACATTGTTGTTCCTCAGGCTGTTTCAACACCCTCGGGTCACTACTCCAACCCGATGGACAATCTCGTTGCTGCTGCGGCGCGGCTGGAGGCCATTCCTATTGAAGGTGATTCGCTGCCGGCGATAGAGACGCGCCGGATCAAAGAGCTCCTTAGGACGGCTTTGGTCCAACAGGAAGCGTATTTGTACAGCTGCGACCGAATCCATTCTACCCCTCGTCCAAGCCGGAGCTATAGCAGGCATATGGATGAACTGGCCGTGTCAAGTAATGCACGACGTGGAGCGCCCCGTGATAACAACCCGACAGGTGGTGTCGATAATGCTCAGGAAGTGGTGGACCGGGCCCGAGCGCGCAGGGAGGCCGAGTTAGCGGCGCAGTATCAAGCTCGTCAACTTACACCGGTTCGCCCAACTACCTCGGTCGAGCCTGGAGTTACCTCTAGTTCTTTGGGGGTGCCTTGCCTTGTCCCCGCTTTACGCAATGTGCGCCTGCCCAAGGATTTCAAGGGCCCGCGCAAGGTACCAAATTATACGGCGGATCAACCTCCAGAGACATGGGTGGAGATCTATGAGATGGCCATGGAGATGCTTGATGTGGATGAGGCGGCGTGTGCAAAGTATTTCACCATGATGCTTGAAGGAACGGCCCGTACTTGGTTAAAAAGCTTACCGGCAAATTCTATCAGTTCATGGGCCCAGTTATGAGCCCGGTTTATCAGTAATTTCAAAGACACGTGTAAGCAGCCTATGTCGATAGTGGATCTAGCTGCCTGTGTCCAGGAGGAAGGAGAATCAACGACTCATTGGGTGCACCGGGTCTCGCAAGTTCTGCATTCATCTGACCGCATCAACGCTGACACCGCGGTTATAACCCTGGAAGGCAATTGCCGGTTTGGGCCCCTAAAATTGAAGTTAGTACGGATGAAGCGCCACTGCACTGACATGGGGACTCTCATGGCCGCTTTGGTAAAGTATGCTGATTCTGATAGTACCAAGGATCCCGAGTCTGATGATGACAAGACAGGGAAGGGAAAGAAGAACGACAACTCCAAAGGTCAGCAACATCACTCGACCAGTAATGGTGGCGGAGGCAAGCGTAAAGCGGATGGCAACATGGACTTCGTGGCTAATACCAACGCGCAGGACAAGGGCCAGCGACGCAAGGGTAAACCGCCGAATCGCAGTGGAGCGCCTAACCCTAACCCGGACCGCTTAAACTATCTATTGAACCAGCCCTATCCAAAACATGGGACTAAGGAGGTGCCCGCAAATCACCTTTGGAAGGATTGCTACATTATGCAGGAGTTCAAAAATTCTAATGCTTTCCGGTACGATCACGGCTCTGGCGGTGGCTCAAGACCCGGGCCGAGTTACGGTGGAGGAAATTCCGGTTCAGGATTTAACGGTAATCCGGGTGGACATAACAATCAAAATTATCAGAATAACCAGGGTGGTTACAACCAACAACAACAGCAGCAGTCGGTTTACCAGAGCAACCCAAAGCAGTTGAATAGTGGGCAGTATCATGTATTCACCACTAGCTTGGACAAGCGAGACCGGAAGGTTCAGAAGCGGGCAGTCAACTCGGTTGAACCGGTCGTGCCCCGTTATCTGCGCTGGTCGGAGCAGCCAATCGTATGGAGCAGAGAGGATCACCCTCCCCGGGTTGACAATGCGGGTCAGTTGGCTCTGGTGGTCGCACCTCAAGTGGGAGGTTACAAATTCACCAAGGTGCTCATGGATGGAGGGAGCAGCATTAATATCTTGTACTACGAGACCTTCCGTCGTATGGGACTAACAGATAAAAATCTCAAACCGTCCAATACGGTGTTCCATGGTGTGGTACCTGGCAAATCAGCATATCCTGTTGGTAAGATAGCTCTGGAAGTGGCCTTTGGAGATGATTATGATTCCAGATCGGAGACATTGACGTTTGAAGTGGTAAAAATCCAAAGTCCATATCACGCCCTGTTTGGGCGACCGGCCTACGCCAAATTTATGGCACGGCCCTGTTATGTGTACTTGCAGCTCAAGATGCCAGGTCACAAGGGGACAATAACGGTTCACGGAAGCCGTAAAGTCGCTTTGGAGTGCGAGGAAGGAGATGCGGCCTATGCAGAGTCGGTTTGTGCCATTGAGGAGCTGACGTATTATAAGGACAATGTTGATCCGGCGGACATGACTCCATTGAATAAGCCAACTACGGAGCATGATCCGGCCCTAAAATTCAAATCGGCAGCCGAGACTAAGCTTGTTGACTTCGTACCTGGCGATTCGTCCAAGCAGTTCAGCATCAGTGCCAACCTGGATCCAAAATAGGAAGGCGCGCTCATCGAGTTCATCCATGAGAATCGGGACATTTTTGCATGGAAGCCTTCTGACATGCCAGGTGTACCGAGGCAACTCACTGAGCACACTCTTAATGTGGATCCTAAGTACAAACCGGTGAAACAGTTCCTCCGCCGGTTTAACGAGGAAAGGCGCAAGGCTATTGGAGAAGAAGTGGCCAGGCTCTTAGCAGCTAGCTTTATTGTTGAAGTCTTTACCCTGAGTGGCTTGCTAACCCGGTGCTGGTCCTTAAGAAAAATACACCTGGCGTATGTGTGTGGATTACACAGACCTTAATAAGGCCTGTCCAGCAGATCCTTTTGCCCTCCCCCGTATTGATCTAATCATTGATGCTATGTCGGGTTGCGAGCGTTTGAGTTTTTTAGATGCATATTCTGGTTATCATCAGATCAAAATGGCGGTTAAGGACCAGGAGAAGACGGCGTTCATCACTCCCTTTGGAGCCTTCTGCTATGTGTCTATGCCTTTTGGGCTCAAGAGTGCCCAGGCAACCTATCAACGGTGTGTACAAAATTGCCTTCACAAGCAGATCGGCCGTAATGTACATGCTTACGTGGATGATATTGTGGTTAAGTCAAGGAAGAAGGAGACTCTGGTTGACGATTTGAAGGAAACCTTTGATAACCTGAGGACGTACAAGATGATGCTCAATCCGGCCAAATGTGTTTTTGGTGTACCAGCAGGCAAGTTATTGGGTTTTCTGGTATCCAATAGGGGAATTGAGGCTAATCCGGAGAAGATCACAGCCATCACCTCCCTGGCTAAACCAAAGTGTATCAATGACGTTCAACGTTTGGCTGGCCGGATTGCCGCTTGAGCCGGTTTATCAGCCGCCTTGGTGAGAAGGCAATTCCTTTGTATCAAATGTTGAAGAAGACGGATCAGTTCGTCTGGAGTTCTGCTGCTGATAAGGCACTTGAGGACTTAAAGCGGCAATTGGCCAATCCGCCTGTGCTTGCCGCTCCCATTGATAAGGAGCCGCTACTGCTTTATGTTGCTGCTAATGCTCGCGCAGTCAGTGTGGCTATTGTGGTGGAGCGGAAGGAGGCAGGCAAGGAGCATCCGGTTCAGCGTCCGGTTTACTATATCAGCGAGGTACTTATTGAATCCAAGCAAAGGTATCCGCATTGGCAGAAGCTGGTATATGGAGTTTTCATGGAAAGCCGGAAGCTGAAGCAGTATTTCCAAGGGCACCCCATCACAGTGGTCAGTTCTTCTCCCTTAGGCGATATCATCCAGAACCGGGAAGCGACTGGCCGGATTGCCAAGTGGGCTATAGAGCTTGGGCCGCACGGGTTGAAGTACGTGCCTCGAACGGCGGTGAAGTCTCAAGCACTTGTTGATTTCATCAATGATTGGATGGAGTTGCAAGCACCTGAAGAGAAGCCGGATCACACATATTGGACCATCCATTTTGACGGATCTAGGCAATTGGAGGGTTCGGGGGCTGGAGTCATATTAACTTCCCCACGAGGTGACAAGTTCTGTTACGTTCTCCACTTAATGTTCCCTTGTACTAACAATGCAGCTGAGTATGAAGCCTTGCTCCATGGTCTCCGGATGGCTAAGGAGATGAATCTAAGCCGGGTTAAGTGCTTTGGTGACTCGGACCTAGTGGCTCAACAGGTGTCCGACACTTCGGATTCCAAGGACCCACTCATGGCTGCATATCGTCGTGAGGTGGATATTGTTGCAGGTCACTTCAAGGGCTATCAGGTGGACCACGTGGACCGTCGAAAGAATGAAGCGGTGGACGCTTTAAGCCGGTTGGGCTCTCAACGTAAACCGGTCCCGCCTAATGTTTTTCTTGATGTGCTGCACAACCCGTCGGTCAAACTCCCTGGTGAAGCGGATTTGGCTATTCCTGATCCGGAGGCTCAATTGGTTGCAGCTCTACACGTCATTACGGATTGGACGCTTCCTTATCTTGCGTACATGAACCGGGGCGAGCTACCAGAGGATCAAACCTTGGCCCGGCAGATAATCCGGCGATCCAAGTCTATGACTATTGTTAATGGCGAATTGCATCATTGCAGTGTGTCAGGGGCGTTTCAACGCTGTGTGTCTCCTGAGGAAGGCTGTGAAATTTTGCGTAAGATCCACGAAGGAGATTGTGGTCATCACGCAAGTTCAAAATCTTTGGTGGCTAAAGCGTTCCGCCATGGTTTTTATTGGTTAACTGCTCATGCTGATGCGGAGGATCTGGTCAGACGATGTGACGGTTGCCAAAAGTTTTCAAGACGCGCTCATGTGCCGGCTCAGGAATTGAGGATGATTCCAATCACTTGGCCGTTTGCAACTTGGGGGCTGGATATGGTTGGGCCTTTCAAAAGGTCCAAGGATAAGAAAACCCACCTCCTGGTGGTGGTTGACAAGTTTACAAAGTGGGTGGAGGCAGAACCTGTTAGCAAGTGTGATGCTGCCACGGCGGTTCAGTTCATCAAAAAGGTGATTTTCCGGTTTGGCTTTCCACACAGTATCATCACAGATAATGGTACCAATTTGTCCAAGGGGGCCATGAAGGAGTTCTGCGAACGTGAGCACATCCGGCTTGACGTTTCATCAGTAGCCCACCCACAGTCCAATGGTCAAGCAGAAAGAGCTAATCAAGAGATCTTGAGAGGCATCAAACCCCGGCTTATGGTTCCTTTGCAGAGGACACCGGGTTGTTGGGTAGAAGAGCTACCATCTGTGTTATGGAGTATCAATACTACGCCCAACAGATCCACAAGATACACACCATTCTTCATGGTCTATGGAGCGGAGGCGCTTCTCCCCAGTGATATCCGTCATGACTCACCTCGTGTGGCGGCTTATGTTGAAGCGGACAATGAGACGGCACGACAAGATGCTTTGGACCTGTTGGATGAGGAACGTGACATAGCAGCTGCCCGCTCGGCGATTTACCAACAGGATCTTCGTCGTTATCACAATCGCCGAGTCAGAACCAGAACCTTTCAAGAAGGAGATTTGGTGCTTCGGCTCATCCAAGATCAGACTGATATGCATAAGTTATCCCCACCTTGGGAGGGACCTTTCATGGTCAGCAAGAATCTGCACAATGGGTCATACTATCTGATCGATATTCGAGAGCATAAAGACTCACGTACATCAGAGGAGGAGACCAATAGGCCGTGGAACATAGCTCATCTTCGGCCTTACTATACCTGAGCCATCGGCTCTACTTATGTACATATTATGACAGTGTATATATTATGATTAATATAATAAACCGGAGCCTCAGCAAAAGCGGGGTATCTGTTCTTTTACATCATGCGTGGTTACACGGAGTTGTTCTGTCTTAAAGCGGCCTCCGGTTTACCCCTTGCAAGTTTTATAAACATCACTTGGGGGCTTGGTCGTGTCTGAACCAATGCAACACCTTTTTATAGGCGAAAGCCACCAGATCACTTGGGGACATGGTCAAGTCTGAACCAGTCACGCCTCTTGATCGGCCTAAGGCCATAGAATCACTTGGGGGCTTGGTCGAACCCGAACCATTGCCACGCCTCTTGATCGGCATAATGCCACAGTTTCATTTGGGGACCTGGCTGACTTGAACCATAGCTACACCTATCGGGAGCTTGGTCGTGTCCGACCATGGTAACACCATCTGATCGGCTCAATACAGCCTCTTTTTGCAAACGGTTTTATCATTGCCTTTGCTTCAATATTTTTAAATAAACTGTTGCTTTACTTTTGTTGCATTTTTTAAACCGAAAACATTTTAAACCGGTTCAAACTGTCAATTGACGGAACACGGTCCATTTTTTAATCCGGAGATTATTTGACCGCTTTGACTTTTTTCCTGTTAACATCTCATTATGGAGTAACAGGGTGTTTATCACAAACCGGCACTGTTTACATGGTAAACCGGCATTGTATGCACAGGAGCTGTTTTCTCCTTTGACGGCATAGGTTTCTAAACCTCCGCTTCAAGATTGGCTAAGCCAACTTCATGCCCAGCGATGGCAGTTTAAGATTTTGTGATTGCAGGAAATATTATTGAAGGTTTTGATCTTTCAAACAAAAGTATCAGCACCGATGCACGAAGGCATCTCAGAAGCAAGAGTATTGGCTACCCTATTACAAAGCAACATGGTGCCCAAATAAGATCATTGTTTTCAGCGGAATATAAAAGACCCGCCATTTAAACCGGCCTCCAATTCAAGCTTGGTCGCCAGCTCGGTCTGATGGTTGCGGGTCATCCTGCGCCGCTTCAGCTTCTGCTTCTCTACCCAGTGGCTGGAAATCAACAGTTGTCCAGTCGATTCCCATTAAGGCTTGAAAGACAGCTTCCTCATGGACCAGCAATGATGGTTCAATATCAGGAGCGTAAGTATGCTTACGGATTGGAGGGATCAGATTCTCCGCTTCAGGAATTGGTGCAGCCACTCATTTGTTCTGATTGTCATATTGGGCTTGGTAATGAGACAAGTCTGCTTCTTCCACCAATTGACAAGCTAGAGGGTGCACCTCCCAGTTTATCGCCCTCAAGTCCTCCTCATTGAATTCTGAACCATCTTCCTTTAAGTGAGGGTAGCCTTGCGCCGCTTCAACAGGGTCAAAATCCGGCACCCACGCTTTTGCCCGGATTAAGGCATTGATAGCACCGGTTCGAGCAGCGGATTTCTTCAGCTCTTCAACCCGGGCAGGGAGCATCGACAATCTCTTCAGGGTGTCTTGGATCAAGGTAGGCGCCGGGTTGTTGTGGGATGCAATTGATATGATACGCTGCGCACCAGTATACAATTGTTCTATCAGTGTATAGGCAGCCTTCAACTTCTTCCGCACGTCTGACCCCAAGTGACCAATGCGTGTACCTGCAACATTACAACAAGTTCACAAACCGGACCTATCATAGGAAGGTCAAATTATTACAGAAGTCAAAGGAAGCTTACCAAAGATGGCGGCAGTCATGGCATGCACTTGCCGCTTTACGCTGGTCAGCTCATCTACCACCGGTTTAAGGGCGGCTTCAGCAGTTTCAACTTTCTTCGTCAAAGCGGCCTTTTCAGTGGCCCAATCCGCCCGCTCTTTCTTGAAGCCCTCCTTAAGCTGTTCCATGATGCTTAAAGCGCTGGTCAACTCCTCTTTTGCCTTTGAGGTTTCAGCTTGTTGGGATTTCAAATTTTCTTGAAGATCGGCGAGTTGGTTTTCTTTGGTCTTCAGCTCAGCCTGCATACAGACAGTCATATGATTTAACAAACGGTACAAGAATTTAAATACCAACCACATAACAAGTTATGCACCTGGCACTTGGGGGCTAATGCATATTTGATCTTCATCTTTCAATTGATTACAAAGTCCCAAGCTCAATACAAGTATTCAATTTGGCACTTGGGGGCTAATGGCTATTTGCTCAAATGAGTTCTGATGATGCCATGTTAATTACTTAAGTCCCGGTTTAACTACATTAAGCTGAACCGGCCCTTGGGGGCTACATCAGTGAATTTCGAAGCATTCAGATTTATATTAGTAAGTCCCGATTTGAAAGAAGATTACAAATCGGCCCTTGGGGGCTAGGAGAGTTAATAAAGATTGTAATATCCAGGTAGGAAAAAGCACACGGAAGTTACCTCAAATTTTTCTTTCATCATATTCACCAGACCGGCTTCATAGTCACGGTTGGTATACAGCCGGTTCAGATAGCCGGAATGAAGATCTTGGGCATTCAGAGCAGCATATGTCGCCAGATCAACATTCCACTTGCCTTTGCCAATGGCAGCAAATTCTTCCTTGGCAGAATGCTTGGATAAGGCGACTGGATTACTTGGTTCAGTACGGCCAATGCCAGTAATCACAACATCATCGTCCTTGGCATCACCGGTTTGACAAGGGGCAGTTGGTTGGTCGGCAGGCCGGATTGGACTGGTGGATTTATCAATCCGGATGGGGCTTCCGGGCTGGTCAGCAGGGCCTGAGGTATCAACAGGCCTTTCTTCGGCAATAACGTCATCATCTTGCAGTGGGGGGTCGTTGGGTATATCTTCGCGAATGGCCGCTTCAAGATCTGGTGTTTTATCCGGTTCAGGAACAACATCCTCCTCGGTCGCTTTATCCAGGCGGGCCTTCTTGCTTGGCCTAGGCTTGGCCCTAAAAGGAGTAATCAAAATCAAATACAGCATATGTTCCAACGTGATGTATCAGAAATATTATGAAAAGTATAGCTTACCCAAGCACCGTTTTGAGCGGTGGCAGCTGAGTAGTCAATGACTCGCTAGAGGATGAGTGGGAAGTAATCTGGTAATCGGAGTCAGATGGATTAAGAGGTTGACGAAAACAGCCCGCTTTAGGACAAGTACTGACAAGCAAATTAGAGACCTCTGAACGACGTTTCCAAACCAGACTGTTCGGTAAACTGGCGGAGGTAACTACCTAGCCGCTGTGCCGGGTTGTGCGGCGAGCTTCGTGCTGTTGGGTATTCATAAGAAATTTGGGATCCAAGTAAGCAAGAGGATGAGAAAATTTAACTTTCCGGTTTGCCTGACGGATTTTTAGTGAAGGCAAAGGTTTCGAATCAGAAGAGAGAGTAATTACCTCTGCAGCATCAACATGACTAGCTTCGGCATCATCCTGACAAATATTATCATCAATAAGGCGTGTGAAAAGTAAGCCAAGTGAATCAAGTTCTACCTCAAGGTCCGGATTACCCACATCATCATCAGCGGGCGGATCAGAAGATGCAGTGGTTTTCCTCTTATGAGTAGGCCTCTTAATGACTTTGGTTTTTGGCCGGATTGGTCTTTCCGGTTTCTCTGGTTTTTCTGGTTTCTCCTGAGGAAGCTTCTTGCTCCAAAACGGATCATCGCCCTGTTTAAGCAGCAGTTGATGTTAAAGAATATACAAAAATAGCAATGATGTGTTCAGTAAAAAGTACAGTCAAAATCTTACAGCTGGCGGTTTGTTGGTAGAACAGAAGGGGAGCAGGCCGGTTCGAGCGCAGAGGTGTTCCGGTTCGTTCAACATTTTCTTCACAACTTCTGTGACCTCGTCATCTGTGAGCTGGATGTTAACATGTCGGAGTGGGTCATCGACACTACCGGTATACTCGCACATCAAACCAGAGCGCTGGCTGAGGGGCAGTATGCTCCATGATATCCAACAGCGTGCGAGATCAATTCCTGTTAAACCGTTGGCCATGAAGGCTCTGAGCTTGGATAGTTGAGGGGCGTATTTACTTCTCTCCTTAGCAGTCAACCTTTGCGGAAAGGGGTGTGTATTGCTAAGCCGCTTCGGACGAAAGCCAGGCAAAGGATTTTCATTAGCAGGGGAGGTGTCTTTGCAGTAGAACCATGATTGATTCCACTCCTTGGGGCGGCTGTGCAGTTTGGCGTGAGGGTAAGTGACCTCCTTTCTTTTCTGAATCGCCACACCACCCAATTCCGTATTGGAACCATCAGTGAATTCTGTGCGGCGGTTTAGATGAAAACAGTCTCTAAACAACTCAACTGTGGGTTCCTCTTGAAAGTATGCCTCACAGAGCACTTGGAAGTGACATATGTTGGTAACAGAGTTGGGGCCAGTGTCTTGCGGGCGGAGTTGAAAATTGGCTAAGACATCCCGATAAAATTTAGAGCCAGGCGGGTTAAAACCCCGGGCTAAGTGATCTGCGAAAACGACAACCTCTCCCTCTTGAGGTGTGGGAGGACACTCTTTACCAGGGACCCTCCAATGGGTAGTATTTTTGCTGCTTAAAGCGCCAGTCAAGACTAAGTTGTTCAGTTGAGTTTCTGTGACGCGAGAAGGAACCCAGTTGCACTCATATACTTGTTTGGCCATGGTGAAGTCTACAAAATAAGTGATTCCGGTTCAAGAATGTGTTGGGTAAAAGTATACACTGGTATGAACAATGTTAAACCGGAGACAACTATATCTAAACCGGAGTTCTATGAAGCGGTGTCATACGGCTCAAAGAGTTCTGGCGGTTCAACAAGGGGACTAATGGTATATACCGGTTTATTAACTTTTTGTATATTAAGTTAAACCGCCTGATCTAAGCATTGAAAGCAATTGAGGTTGCAGATGGCTAAGTATGCAGAAACAGGTTTCACAAGGTCTTATTACAGCAATGGATCTGAAGCAAGTTCAGAAAAGAAGAAAAAAATATTCAAAGACTTAAAGCAGAGCGGAAGTGAATCAATGGGCAGATATATAGATGAGATCTACGGACTCGAGCATGAAACTACAGGCGGATGCTAAAAGCTACTGCTAATCAGAGCAGGGTTTCACAGATCTATCCAGGAGTCTGGGCACGAGCATGAACAAATGAGGAACACGGCAAGAACACGAAACCCTAGAATAAGATCTATGTTAAGAAGAACAGAAGGCTTACCAGAATCGAGGAAGATGCGGAAAGCTACCGCAGTGCTCTGGTGCATTCAGGTTGATACAGCGGCCCAAGACGGTGTAGAGGTCAACGGTGGCGGCGGAGCTCCGAGGCTGGCGACGCGAGGAAGATGAAGAGAAAGGGGACGAAGGGGCAAAAAGAAATGACCCTTCGGTCCTATTTATAAGGCAAGAGACATGTGTCAGGCGCGTGAATCAAGGAACCACAATTCTTGGGAGTGGAGCTGTCGCCTCGGTTATTGCAGATCTATTAAACAAAGAAGATATCATGAATGTTATCTTTATGATTACGTCATGCCGGTTTACAGCAACCAGAGAAGGTGACATCACGGCGGTTCAACAAATACAAGATGTTGAAGACGAAGATTTTTTGCTAAGGATTGACATGAACCAGTTCAAATCAATCTGGGGCCTAATGTTGGGGATATTACTACTGGGCGTAAACCGGCCTATCTGGGCCGGGTTAACGTCGTTAGTAGTTCAAGGGTGCTAAAGCCCAAGGAGGAAGATAAGGGCCCAAGGCCTGTAGTCGGTTTAAGACCTATAGCTGTAAACCGGCTTGGTGTGTAAACTTGTGTTGTAAGATAGGAATAAGGAGAGACCAACCCGGATACGAGTATGAATTGGTGTTGGGACTCTGTGAACCGACGGGCGTCACCCGTGTATATAAGGGGACGACCCGGCGGCGGTTCAGGGACAGACAACAACAACTCGAGACTTAGGCGAAGCTTGTTTGCTCCCTAGTCATCGAAACCCCATCAATTCCATCACAACTAGACATAGGCTTTTACCTTCATCGAAGGGGCCGAACTGGTATAAAACTCTCTGCGTCCCCGTGTCCGCTTTAACCCCTTCAACCTAACCCGTCGCGATGGCTCCACGACTAAGTCCTTTCTCTAGGACATCTGCCGTGACAAAACCACGACAGCCAGCGACGATTACGGCGAGTCGGTGACCGGACGGGTGGATTAGGTGGCTGGGCATCAGTGTGGAGGTCTACTGGCTCCATCCATACGCTAACCTCGATGGAATTTGGCCTGCTCCGCGTTTTCGATAGAACGGTGCTCCGCGGGCCAGCCAGCGGCAGAGGGCACGTCCTATGCTTGCCAGGCCACGACGACGGTGCTGCGGTGTGCACAGGGGAGCAGACGGCCACGCGGAGGCCTCGGGTGGCTTGGGCGGTGCCGGGCGGCGCCGAAAGCTGCAGCTGCACCCTGTCGGCCACCACGGGTGGCTCTGCCACCGCAGAGGCTGCCGGCGTCGGCGAGGCATGCTGTCACCGACACCTGCGCCCGTCCAAGAGAGCGTGCGGCACTCTGGATAAGGAGGGGGTGCAGTGCGCAAGGTGCCAAGCGTGCACTGCTGAGATCGATGCCAGGTTTCTGAAGAAAACGACACTGACGACGCACTGTTGTCTGAATTTTACTGAAACTGAACAGCAACAGTGCCTGCCAGGTGTTCGATGGAATGATTTTGGCATGTGCAAAATTTTCCTTGAGCTTAGCTTTGGTGGGATGGCCTCTCGGTGCACCTGGGGGCTGCCTGAATTTTGGTAGAATTTTTGGGGAAAGAAAAAATGAATTTCTCCAAAAATGATGAATCTGGTCCAAAATTGCAGTGGGCAAATTTTGAAATATTTGAACTGTGGAAGAGTGGATCTTGATGGATCTAGGTTGGGGGTGCTAAGGACTAGCCAGGGGAGTTGGTTTGAGATCAAATATCACAAGAGAAATGGTACCTCCTTTGTAAATCACCTAGGTCCAAAAATAATAACAGAAATAGTTTTAGGGTTAAAATAAATGAAATAAAAATCCAAAATGGGTTGAACTTGCTAGGATTGGCCACTTGACTTGACCCAAGGTGGAGGGAGAGGTTATGGAGGGCAGATGTCAAAAAGAGACATGGTAAAGAGGAGGATAAACCCCAAATCCTTAGGGTTTTTTCTCTTTTGGTAGAAAAGATTTAAAAATAAAATTTTTGTAAAAACCAGATAAAGTGAAGAGGTCTCAAGATCAAAAGTCCAAGTTGAGAGGAGCACCAAAGTTGGTTGTCACAAGGGTTTTGAGAGGAAGAGTGTTTAAGAAAAGTTTTTGGGACACTCCCTTCCAAATCAAATAAAGATTTTGATAAAACAAAAATCAAAAGTTTTGGAGTGTCACATTGTTTTACCATTGTCGAAATGTCTTGTAACCGGGATTTCGAGACTGATCGGGTATTCCCAGGAGAAGGAATATCCTTCGTTGATCATGAGAGCTTATCATGGGCTAAGTTGGGACACCCCTGCAGGGTTTTGAACTTTCGAAAGCTGTGCCCGCGGTTATGTGGCAGATGGGAATTTGTTAATATCCGGTTGTAGCAAACTTGAAGAAAACTCTTCTAAAATACACCAACCGTGTGCGTAACCGTGATTGTCTCTTTTCGGGGTTGTTCGAGAGGAGGACACGGTTTTTGGGTTATGTTTGACGTAAGTAGGAGTTCATGATCACTTCTTGATCATTATTAGTTGACGACCGCTTGTTCAGCTCCTCTTCTTGCTCTTGTAATCGTAAGTTAGCCACCATACATGCTTAGTCACTGCTGCAACCTCACCACTTTACCCCTTCCTTACCCTTTAAGCTTTGCTAGTCTTGATACCCATGGTAATGGGATTGCTGAGTCCTTGTGGCTCACAGATTACTACAACACCAGTTGCAGGTACAGGTTATGCGACGATCATGACGCGAGAGCGATGTTTACTTGTTTTGGAGTTCTTCTTCTTCTTCATCGATCTTGGGTTAGGTTCCTGGTCGGCAGCCTGGGCTAGCTGGGTGGATATTGTTTGAGTTTCTGTTTATGTTTCATCCATAGTCGGATGTTGATCTTATGTATGGTGTATGGTTGTATTCATGTGACATTGTATGCCTTGTATGTATCCCCATCTATTATGTAATGTTGATGTAATGATATCCACCTTGCAAAAGTGTCTTCAAGATGCGGTTCTATCCTTGGTGGGACCTTCGAGTTCCTTTAGGATAGGGTCGCATCTTGGTCGTGACACCATAGCTAGCCTTCTGAAGCTTTTGCAAGTAGGCACACGGTTGGTTGCGGTCCTGTAGAGAAATCAACAATATACAAGTCTCCTCTCCTAAAGCCTTCGAAGACCTTGGAATTGTCAGCTTCCATAACCACAACACAATGATACTTGCCAAAGAAAACGATCATATCAAGATCACAAAGCATTGAGACAGACATAAGGTTGTGTCCTAAGGACTCGACAAGCATGACTTTGTCCATGTGTCGATCCTTTGTGATCGCAACCTTACCTAGACCCAATACCTGACTCTTGCCTTTGTCAGCGAAGATGATATGCTTCAGATGCGATGGTGATAAGGGAGCATCCATCAATAGATCCTTGTCACTAGTCATGTGATTTGTACATCCACTATCGAGGACCCACTCAGTGGCTTTGGGTTGATCATCCTGCAGATGAATTAGTCCAGCTTACGAACTCATATTCTTCATCAGTGAAGAATATGACATCAAATTCATCAGATCAATTTCATCATGTAATCGAACAGATAAAGCAGTATGAGGATGTGAGAAATGAAAGTTCATTTCTTCATGATTAGCCTGCGCCCTTTCAGGCAACTTTCAGGTCTCCAGCAAATTCTTCAGACGTTTACGCACGTCTGGAGACGTGACCCTGCAGAAGAGATTAGTTCTTTTTCTTCACCACCCACATCTGAAGGGGTGGTAAAGAGTTCATCACTCTGCGAGCTCCATACGAAAAAGGTGGCATAGAAGCCAATCCATTTCGTTTCACATAAGAGGAGTTAGGGTAAGCATATGAATAAGCAGAGAAATTCTTCGAGGACTTATGAACATAATGGTTAGAAGAATAATGCTCATATTCATAGCCCTTGGCTCTTCCCTGCGAAACAGAGTTGTTAGCACGCTGATGTTCATATGAGGACTTTGATCCTTTTGAGGAATTTGATCCACGTGAGGAATTTGGTCCGTATGAGGACTTGGATCCATATGAAGAATTTGGTCCATATGAAGAATTTGATCTTGGGTTCCTATTCTTCACAGGTGGTGTCATGAGGACATTCACCTGAAGACTTTCAAGGCACCTTTTGGGAACCCAGATTTTCTTCATAGGGGAACCGTTCCTGCAGTTAGTGCTGACATATCTAGCAAATACTTCACCATTCTGGTTTTTGAACAATTTATAGTTGGAGTCAAATGACTCATTAGAAGAATGAGAAGATTCACATATAAAGCCAGATAGATTAGATGGATCAACTGGAGGTCCCTTTGCAGCAACCCATGAGGTTTTGGGGTACTGCTTAGGCTTCCAATATGTACCATCAGCATTGAGTTTCCTCTCAAAGGCAATACCCTCTTTCCTAGGGTTCCTGTTGAGGATCTGCTTTTTAAGCACATCACAAAGAGTCTGATGCCCTTTGAGGCTTTTGTACATGCCTATCATGTACAATTCCTTCAGCCCTGCATCATCAGTGATACTAGCAATGTCCTCAGATGAGGAATTAGTGATAGCAGAGGCATGTGAAGAATTTGTAACATTAGAAGCATTTGAACATTCAGGTGAAAAATTAGCAGATTCACGTTCAATGCATTTCAAACATGGAGGAACAAATTCTTCCTAAGCAGCGCTGATTTGTTGAGCAAGTAATGAATCACGCTCCTTCTAAAGATCTTCATAACTCACTCTTAGCTTCTCAAGATCTTGCTTTCTTTGAAGAAATTCATAAGAAAGTTTCTCATTATCAGATAAGAGAGTGTTATGATGACCTTGAAGGTTGTCAAACCTGGTCTGAAGTCTCTGAAGATTTTCAGTCAAGGTTTTAGTGTGATCCATTTCTTCACCCAACATATCATCACTTTTGTCTAGCATGTTTTGAACCTTTTCAAAAGCCCTTTGTTGTTTTACAACAATCTTAGCAAGTTTAGAGTAGCTGGGCTTAAGATTTTCATCAGATTCATCCTCACTAGATTCAGAGGAGGTATATTTGTCATCATTGCCTTCATCAGCCTTGTTGGTGAGGTCATTTTCTTCAGAGTTGAATATAGACTTGCTGACGAATGCAGTAGCGAGGGCTAGGCTCGCCACACCAGACTCGGAGTCCTCATATGCCTCCTCTTCCTCTTGTTCCTCAGATTCAGCTTCAGAGTCCATTTCCTTGCCAATGAATGCCCGAGCATTCTTGGAGCTACTCTTCTTGTGAGATGAAGACTTTGAGGATTTTGATGATGAAGATTTTGAGGATTTCTTCTTTTTTCTTCGCATCATCAGAACTATAATCCTTGTATTTCTTCTTCTTTGATTCCTTTTCCCACTGAGGACAATCTTGAATGTAGTGTCCAGGTTTCTTGCACTTGTGACAAAGCCTCTTCTTGTAGTCACTGGATGAGGAATCATTGCTCCTTGAGGGTCTTCCAAAGCGACCACGTCTTGAGAACTTCTGGAATTTCTTCACGAGCAGTGCTAGCTCATGGCTCAGTTCTTCAGGGTCACCAAGGCTGCTACCAGAGTCTTCATCTTCAGACTCAGATACTGCCTTGGCCTTCAGTGCATGTGATCTGCCATAACTTGAACCATAGAGATCTCTCTTTTCAGCAAGCTGGAACTCATGAGTATTTAGCCTCTCGAGGATGTCAGCGGGATCAAGTGACTTGTAATCATCACGTTCTTGTATCATCAATGCCAGAGTATCAAATGAAGAATCAAGCGATCTCAGCAATTTCTTCACCACCTCATGGTCGGTGATGTCAGTGGCACCAAGTGCTTGAAGGTCATTTGAGATGTCAGTGAGGCGATCGAAGGTTTACTGAACATTTTCATTGTCGAGTCTTTTGAAGCGGTTGAAGAGATTGCGAAGAACATCAACTCGAGAGTCACGCTGTGTTGAGACTCCTTCATTGACTTTGGACAACCTATCCCAGATAAGCTTAGCAGTTTCCAAAGCACTCACTCTTCCATAATGTTCTTTGCTCAGATGGCCACATATGATATTCTTCGCTTGAGAGTCGAGTTGCTTGAATCTCTTCACGTCGGTAGCGTTCAGTGAGGGTGAGACAGAAGGAACACCATTTTCCACAACATACCAGAGATCGTTATCAATTGCCTCAAGATGCATTCGCATCTTATTCTTCCAGTAGGGGTAGTCCGTCCCATCGAAGGTAGGACACCCAGCAGAGACCTTGATCATACCTGCGGTCGACATAACTAAAACTCCAGACGGTTAAACCAAAATCACACAGAACAAGGGAGTACCTTGCTCTGATACCAATTGAAAGTGCGTTATATCGACTAGAGGGGGGTGGGGTGAATAGGCGATTTTTATGAATTCTTCAGTGAGGAATTTGCTAGTGAGGAAATTCCTTAGCGAAGAACTACTTGCAGTGGAATAAGTACTCAGAAGTAAACATAGCAGAAGACAAGCATAGTCATCATGATGAATTGAAGACAAGCACTGAGTACAGAAAGCGTAATCACAGGATAACACAGGATGAAGACAAACAGATTGAAAAAATTGAACTGAGAAATTGGGAAAGTCTTCAGTCAAAGTCTTCAAACACAGCTATGACAAGCACACAACACAATAATGAGGAAATGAAAGAGTTTGAGGAAATAGAACCAGTTGGCTTGGTGAAGACAATGATTTGGTAGACCAGTTCCAACTGCTGTATCAGTTGTACATCTGGTTGGAGCGGCTAGGTATTTAAACCTGAGGACACACAGTCTCGGACACACAGTACTCACCGTATTCTCCTTGAACTAAGGTCACACAGACCTCATCCAATCACTCGTGGTAAGTATTCAAGTGACTTCCGAACCTTCACAAACTCGGTCACTCGGCGATCCACAATTCCTCTTGGATGCTCTAGACCATGACGCCTAACCGTCTGGAAGAAGCACAATCTTCAAAGGTAACAAGTGTTGGATCCACGCAGGATCAATCTCTTCAGTGATGCTCAATCACTTTGGGTTTTTAGGTGTTTGGGTTTGGTTTTTTCCTCACTCGATGATTTTCGCTCAAAGTCCTCGGAGGATGGGATGCTCTCAAATGACAAGTGTTAGTTTCTCTCAGAGCAGCCAACCAGCTAGTGGTTGTAGGGGGCGGCTATTTATAGCCTAGGGAGCAGCCCGACATGATAAGACATAAATGCCCTTCAATGATATGACCGTTAGGTGGATAAGATATTTTGGGACAGCTGGCGCGCAGCACAACAACGGTCGGAAATTTTGAGGCTCAAATTCCTCAGGGCTATCATGTTCCTCACTGTGTAGGCAATCCGCACTGGCGAATTCCTAACTCCTTTGTCAGAACAAATTCCTCAGAGACCAGAAGAACTTCGTCTCTGTCACTGAAGAAATTGACTGAACTGTATGAGGTTTCCAATGGCTTCACTCGAAGGGATTGGTAGGTGTAGGATTTTGAGTTGAGCATCACTTGGAAATTTTTCCTTAGTATTTCCTCGACCCCCTTTAACAGTACGGTGTTTCCTATGACTCAAGAAAGTGAAAATGAAACTACGAAAACAAAAGTCTTCACGCTTCATGTTCCTCGAAGGTCACACCAATTTCTTCACTTTCAAAGCCTTCAGAAAGTCTTCAGTTGAAGAACTTCATTTTTAGGGGTCGACTTTCTCTATAAATATCAAACTCCTCATAGACTTATAGACCTGTGTACACTCACAAACGCATTAGTCCCTTAACCTATAAGTCTTCAATACACCAAAATCACTAAGGGGTGCTAGATGCACTTACACTCAGTAATGATTCTAACACCCATGGAGCCTTGGTGCTGATCATGTTTTGCTCGTGGAAGAGGCTTAGTCAACGGGTCTGCAACATTCAGATCCGTATGTATCTTGCAAATTTCTATGGCTCCCACCTGGACTAAATCCCGGATGGAATTGAAGCGTCTCTTGATGTGCTTGGTTCTCTTGTGTAATTTGGATTCCTTCGCCAAGGCAATTGCACCAGTATTGGCACAAAAGATTTTCATTGGACCCGATGCACTAGGTATTACACCTAGATCGGATATGAACTCCTTCATCTAGACTCCTTCATTTGCTGCTTCCGAAGCAGCTATGTACTCCGCTTCACACATAGATCCCGCCACAACGCTTTGTTTAGAACTGCACCAAGTGACAGCTCCACCGTTTAATGTAAACACGTATCCGGTTTGCGATTTAGATTCGTCCGGATCAGTGTCAAAGCTTGCATCGACGTAACCATTTACGACTAGCTCTTTGTCACCTCCATAAACGAGAAACATATCCTTAGTCCTTTTCAGGTATTTCAGGATGTTCTTGACCGCTGTCCAGTGATCCACTCCTAGATTACTTTGGTACCTCCCTGCCAAACTTATAGCAAGGCACACATCAGGTCTGGAACACAGCATTGCATACATGATAGAGCCTATGGCTGAAGCATAGGGAACATGTTTCATCTTTTCTCTATCTTCTACAGTGGTCGAGCATTGAGTCTTACTCAACTTCACACCTTGTAACACAGGCAAGAACCCTTTCTTTGCTTGATCCATTTTGAACTTCTTCAAAACTTTGTCAAGGTATGTGCTTTGTGAAAGTCCAATTAAGCGTCTTGATCTATCTCTATAGATCTTGATGCCCAATATATAAACAGCTTCACCGAGGTCCTTCATTGAAAAACTCTTATTCAAGTATCCCTTTATGCTATCCAGAAATTCTATATCATTTCCAATCAACAATATGTCATCCACATATAATATCAGAAATGCTACAGAGCTCCCACTCACTTTCTTGTAAATACAGGCTTCTCCAAAAGTCTGTATAAAACCAAATGCTTTGATCACACTATCAAAGCGTTTGTTCCAACTCTGAGAGGCTTGCACCAGTCCATAAATGGATCGCTGGAGCTTGCACACTTTGTTAGCTCCTTTTGGATCGACAAAACCTTCCGGTTGCATCATATACAACTCTTCTTCCAGAAATCCATTCAGGAATGCAGTTTTGACATCCATTTGCCAAATTTCATAATCATAAAATGCGGCAATTTCTAACATGATTCGGACAGACTTAAGCATCGCTACAGGTGAGAAAGTCTCATCGTAGTCAATCCCTTGAACTTGTCGAAAACCTTTCGTAACAAGTCGAGCTTTATAGACAATAACATTACCGTCAGCGTCAGCCTTCTACTTGAAGCTCCATTTATTCTCAAAGGCTTGCCGATCATCGGGCAAGTCAACCAAAGTCCATACTTTGTTCTCATACGTGGATCCCATCTCAGATTTCATGGCCTCAAGCCATTTTGCGGAATCTGGGCTCACCATCGCTTCTTCATAGTTCGTAGGTTCGTCATGGTCTAGTAACATAACCTCCAGAACAGGATTACCGTACCACTCTGGTGCGGATCTTACTCTAGTTGACCTACGAGGTTCAGTAATAACTTGATCTGAAGTTTCATGATCATCATCATTAATTTCCTCACTAATTGGTGTAGGTGTCACAGGAAATAGTTTTTGTGATGAACTACTTTCCAATAAGGGAGCAAGTACAGTTACCTCATCAAGTTCTACTTTCCTCCCACACACTTCTTTCGAGAGAAACTCCTTCTCTAGAAAGGATCCATTTTTAGCAACGAATGTCTTGCCTTCGGATCTGTGATAGAAGGTGTACCCAACAGTCTCCTTTGGGTATCCTATGAAGACACATTTCTCTGATTTGGGTTCGAGCTTATCAGGTTGAAGCTTTTTCACATAAGCATCGCACCCCCAAACTTTAAGAAATGACAACTTTGGTTTCTTTCCAAACCACAGTTCATAAGGCGTCGTCTCAACGGATTTTGATGGTATCCTATTTAACGCGAATGCGGTCGTCTCTAAAGCATAACCCCAAAACGATAGCGGTAAATCAGTAAGAGACATCATAGATCGCACCATATCTAGTAAAGTACAATTACAACGTTCGGACACACCATTACGCTGTGGTGTTCCGGGTGGCGTGAGTTGCGAAACTATTCCGCATTGTTTCAAATGTAGACCAAACTCCTAACTCAAATATTCTCCTCCACGATCAGATCATAGAAACTTTATTTTCTTGTTACGATGATTTTCAACTTCACTCTGAAATTCTTTGAACTTTTCAAATGTTTCATTAAGTAGATATACCCATATCTGCTTAAATCATCTGTGAAGGTGAGAAAATAACGATACCCACCGCGAGTCTCAATATTCATTAGTCCACATACATAAGTATGTATGATCTCCAATAAATCAGTTGTTCGCTCCATAGTTACGGAGAACGGTGTTTTAGTCATCTTGCCCATGAGGCATAGTTCGCAAGTACCAAGTGATTCCAAAAGTCCATCAGTATGGAGTTTCTTCATGCACTTTACACCAATATGACCCAAACGGCTATGCCACAAATAAGTTGCACTATCATTATCAACTCTACATCTTTTGGCTTGAATATGTGTATCACTACTATCGAGATTCATAAAAAATAGACCACTCTTCAAGGGTGCATGACCATAAAAGATATTACTCATATAAATAGAACAACCATTATTCTCTGATTTAAATGAATAACCATCTCGCATCAAACAAGATCCAGATATAATGTTCATGCTCAACGCTGGCACCAAATAACAATTATTTAGGTCTAATACTAATCCCGAAGGTAGATGTAGAGGTAGCGTGCCGACGGTGATCACATCGACTTTGGAACCGTTTCCCACGCGCATCGTCACCTCGTCCTTGGCTAGTGTTCGCTTAATCCATAGTCCCTGTTTTGAGTTGCAAATATTAGCAACAGAACCAATATCAAATACCCAGGTGCTACTACGACCTCTGGTAAGGTACACATCAATAACATGTATATCACATATACCTTTGTTCACCTTGCCATCCTTCTTATCCGCCAAATACTTGGGGCACTTCCGCTTCCAGTGACCAGTCTGCTTGCAGTAGAAGCACTCAGTCTCAGGCTTAGGTCCAGACTTGGGTTTCTTCTCTTGAGCAGCAACTTGTTTGCTGTTCTTCTTGAAGTTCCCCTTCTTCTTCCCTTTGCCCTTTTTCTTGAAACTGGTGGTCTTATTAACCATCAACACTTGATGCTCCTTCTTGATATCTACCTCCGCGGCTTTTAGCATTTTGAAGAGCTCGGGAATCGTCTTATCCATCCATTGCATGTTATAGTTCATCACGAAGCTCTTGTAGTTTGGTGGCAGTGATTGAAGAATTCTATCAATGACGCTATCATCCGGAAGATTAACTCCCAGTTGAATCAAGTGATTGTTATACCCAGGCATTCTGAGTATATGCTCACTGACAGAACTATTCTCCTCCATCTTGCAGCTGTAGAACTTATTGGAGACTTCATATCTTTCAATTCGGGCATTTGCTTGAAATATTAACTTCAACTCCTGGAACATCTCATATGCTCCATGACTTTCAAAACGTCGTTGAAGTCCCGGTTCTAAGCCGTAAAGCATGGCACACTAAACGATCGAGTAGTCATCAACTTTGCTGCTAAACGTTCATAACATCTTGTGTTGCTCCTGCAGCAGGTTTGGCACCTAGCGGTGCTTCCAGGATGTAATTCTTCTATGTAGAAATGAGGATAATCCTCAAGTTATGGACCCAGTCCATGTAATTGCTACCATCATCTTTCAACTTTGCTTTCTCAAGGAACGCATTAAAATTCAACGGAACAACAACACGGGCCATCTATCTACAATCAACATAGACAAGCAAGATACTATCAGGTACTAAGTTCATGATAAATTTAAGTTCAATTAATCATATTACTTAAGAACTCCCACTTAGATAGACATCTCTCTAATCCTCTAAGTGATCACGTGATCCATATCAACTAAACCATAACCGATCATCACATGAAATGGAGTAGCTTTCAATGGTGAACATCACTATGTTGATCATATCTACTATATGATTCATGCTCGACCCTTCGGTCTCAGTGTTCCGAGGCCATATCTGCATATGCTAGGCTCGTCAAGTTAACCTGAGTATTCCGCGTGTGCAAAAATGGCTTGCACCCATTGTAGATGGACGTAGAGCTTATCACACCCGATCATCACGTGGTGTCTGGGCATGACGAACTTTGGCAACGGTGCATACTCAAGGAGAACACTTTTTATCTTGAAATTTAGTGAGAGATCATCTTATAATGCTACCATCAATCAAAGCAAGATAAGATGCACGGAAGATAAACACCACATGCAATCAATATAAGTGATATGATATGGCCATCATCATCTTGTGCTTGTGATCTCCATCTCCGAAGCACCGTCATGATCACCATCGTCACCGGGGCGACACCTTGATCTCCATCATAGCATCGTTGTCGTCTCGCCAATCTTATGCTTCTACGACTATCGCTACCGCTTAGTGATAAAGTACAACATTACAGGGCGATTGCATTGCATACAATAAAGCGACAACCATATGGCTCCTGCCAGTTGCCGATAACTCGGTTACAAAACATGATCATCTCATACAATAAAATTTAGCATCATGCTTTGACCATATCACATCACAACATGCCCTGCAAAAACAAGTTAGACGTCCTCTACTTTGTTGTTGCAAGTTTTACATGGCTGCTACGGGCTGAGCAAGAACCGTTCTTACCTACGCATCAAAACCACAACGATAGTTTGTCAAGTTGGTGCTGTTTTAACCTTCGCAAGGACCGGGCGTAGCCACACTCGGTTCAACTAAAGTTGGAGAAACGGACACCCTCAAGCCACCTGTGTGTAAAGCACGTCGGTATAACTAGTCTCGCGTAAGCGTACGCGTAATGTCGGCCCGGGCCGCTTCATCCAACAATACTGCCGAACCAAAGTATGACATGCTGGTAAACAGTATGACTTATATCGCCCACAACTCACTTGTGGTCTACTCGTGCATATGACATCTACGCATAAAACCTGGCTCTGATACCACTTTTGGGGAACGTAGTAATTTCAAAAAATTTCCTACGCGCACGCAAGATCATGGTGATGCATAGAAACGAGACGGGAGAGTGTTGTGCACGTACCCTCGCAGACCGAAAGCGGAAGCGCTAGCACAACGCGGTTGATGTAGTCATACGTCTTCACGATCTGACCGATCAAGTACCGAACGCACGACACCTCCGAGTTCAACACACATTCAGCCCGATGACGTCCCTCGAACTCCGATCCAGCCGAGTGTTGAGGGAGAGTTTCGTCAGCACGACGGTGTGGTGACGATGATGATGTTCTACCGATGCAGGGCTTCGCCTAAGCACCACTATAGTATTATCGAGGTGGACTATGGTGGAGAGGGGCACCGCACACGGCTAAAAGATCAATGATCAATTGTTGTGTCTATAGGGTGCCCCCAGCCCCCGTATATAAAGGAGCAAGGGGTGGGGGGAGATCCGGCCGTCCAGGAGGGGCGCGCCAGGAGGAGCCCTACTCCCACCGGGAGTAGGACTCCCTCCCTTCCTTGCTGGATTAGGAGAAGGGGGAAGGAGGAAGAGGAGAAGAAGGAAAGGGGGGCGCCGCCCCCCTCCTTGTCCTATTCGGACTAGAGGAGGAGGGGGCGCACGGCCTACCCTGGCCACCCCTCCTCTTCTCCACTAAGGCCCACTACAGCCCATTAATACCCCGGGGGGTTCCGGTAACCCCTCCGGTACTCCGGTAAAATCCCGATTTCACCCGGAACACTTCCGATATCCAAATATAGGCTTCCAATATATCAATCTTCATGTCTCAACCATTTCGAGACTCCTCGTCATGTCCGTGATCACATCCAGGACTCCGAACAACCTTCGGTACATCAAAACTCATAAACTCATAATATATCCGTCATCGAAACTTTAAGCGTGCGGACCCTACGGGTTCGAGAACTATGTAGACATGACCGAGACACGTCTCCAGTCAATAACCAATAGCGGAACCTGGATGCTTGGTACGTCTCCGTCGTATCTACTTTTTCAAACACTTTTGCCCTTGTTTTGGACTCTAACTTGTATGATTTGAATGGAACTAACCCGGACTGACGCTGTTTTCAGCAGAATTGCCATGATGTTGTTTTATGTGCAGAAAACAAAAGTTCTCGGAATGACCTGAAACTCCACGGGATGTCTTATAAAAAATAATAAAAAATCCTCGCCAAAGATGAAGACCAGGGCCCACACCCTGTCCACGAGGGTGGGGGGCGCCCCCCTTAGGGTGCGCCCCCTACCTCGTGGGCCCCCTGGACACCCTCCAACGCCAACTCCAACTCTATATATTGGCTTTCAGGGAGAAAAATCAGAGAGAAGAAATCATCGCGTTTTACGATACGGAGCCTCCGCCAAGCCCAAAAACCTCTCGGGAGGGCTGATCTGGAGTCCGCTCGGGCTCCGGAGAGGGGGATTCGTCGTCGTCGTCATCATCAACCATCCTCCATCACCAATTTCATGATGCCCACCGCCGTGCGTGAGTAATTCCATCGTAGGCTTGCTGGACGGTGATGGGTTGGATGACATTTATCATGTAATTGAGTTAGTTTTGTTAGGGTTTGATCCCTAGTATCCACTATGTTTTGAGATTGATGTTGCTATGACTTTGCTATGCTTAATGCTTGTCACTAGGGCCCGAGTGCCATGATTTCAGATCTGAACCTATTATGTTTTCATGAATATATGTGAGTTCTTGATCCTATCTTGCAAGTCTATAGTCACCTACTATGTGTTATGATCCGGCAACCCCGAAGTGACAATAATCGGGACCACTCCCGGTGATGACCATAGTTTGAGGAGTTCATGTATTCACTATGTGCTAATGCTTTGTTCCGGTTCTCTATTAAAAGGAGGCCTTAATATCCCTTAGTTTCCAGTAGGACCCCGCTGCCACGGGAGGGTAGGACAAAAGATGTCATGCAAGTTCTTTTCCATAAGCACGCATGACTATATACGGAATACATGCCTACATTACATTGATGAATTGGAGCTAGTTCTGTGTCACCTATGTTATGACTGTTACATGATGAACCACATCCGGCATAATTATCCATCACTGATCCGATGCCTACGAGCTTTCCATATACTGGTTTACGCTTATTTACTTTCCCGCTGCTACCGTTACAATCACTACAAAATACCAAAAACTTTACTTTTGCGTCCTTTACTTTTGTTGCCGTTACCACCACTATCTTATTACTTTGCTACTAAACACTTTGCCGCAGATACTAAGTTTCCAGGTGTGGTTGAATTGACAACTCAGCTGCTAATACTTGGGAATATTCTTTGGCTCCCCTTGTGCCGAATCAACAAATTTGGGTTGAATACTCTACCCTCGAAAACTGTTGCGATCCCTCATACTTGTGGGTTATCAAGACCTTTTTCTGGCGCCGTTGCTGGGGAGCATAGCTCTATTCTTTGAGTCACTTGGGATTTATATCTTTTGGACACTATGAAGAACTTGAAAGACGCTAAGACAACTATTTATCCCTCAACTACGAGGGGAGGTAAGGAACTGCCATCTAGCTCTGCACTGGATTCACCTTCTGTTATGAGTAAGCTTGCGACACCTAAACCTGCTTCTGCTACTCATTCTGATATGTCGCATGTTATTGATGATGACACTTCTACTATGCATGATACTTATGATGAAACTGCCTCTATGCCTTGTACTACTGTGCCCCTTAGTGAATTTCTTGATGAACAAATTGCTAGGGCTAGAGAAAAAGAAATTATTGAATCTGAATATAATGATGAAAGTGATGATGAAAATATGCCTGTTATTCCTGAGGGTTATGTTTTTGATATGGAATCTTCTGCCGCTATTTTAGCTTGCAAAGATAGATATGAGCTCAAGAGGTTATTAGCTAAATGGAACGAAGAATCACTTAGAGATAAAATGAAACCTGACCCTGCTTTTGCTACTTCACCTATCTGTGTTCCTGATTAGGATTATGAATTCTTTGTTGATCCTGATATAATTACTTTGGTTGAATCTGATCCTTTTTATGGCTATGAATCTGAAACTATTGTGGCACATCTTACTAAATTAAATGATATAGCCACCCTGTTTACAAATGTTGAGAGATCGCGTTACTTTTATATACTCAAAATATTTCCGTTCTCATTAAAGGGTGATGCTAAGATATGGTTTAATTCTCTTGATCCTGGTTGTGTGCGTAGTCCCCAGGATATGATTTATTACTTCTCTACTAAATATTTCCTTGCTCATAAGAAACAAGCTTCTTTAAAGGAAATATACAACTTTGTGCAAATTAAAGAAGAGAGTCTCCCACAAGCTTGGGGGAGGCTTCTCAAGTTACTTAATGCTTTGCCTGATCATCCCATTAAGAAACCTGAAATACTTGATATCTTTTATAATGGACTAACCGATGCTTCCAGAGATTACCTGGATAGTTGTGCTGGTTCTCTTTTAAGGGAAAGAACACCGGATGAAGCTGAAATTCTATTGAATAATATGTTGACAAATGGAAATAATTGGGCACCTCCTGAGCCAGCTCCTAAGCCAACTCCTGCTCCAATTAATGATCCTATTCCTAAACCAACTCCGAAGAAGAGAGGTGTTTTATTTCTCAGTCCCGAAGATATGCAAGAGGCAAAGAAATCTATGGAATAAAAAGGTATTAAAGCCGAGGATGTTAAGAATTTACCTCCTATTGAAGAAATACATGGTCTTAATTTACCGTCTGTCGAAGAAACATATGATCTTAATCCTTTATTTATTGAAGAACCTCCTGATCCCGATATCCCGACACAGGTAGTAAAGGTAAATTATCTCTATAGATATGATAAAGCTGAAGTCCCTCTTACTAAAATTGCTAGTCAGTGCTTGGATGAGTTTGATAACTTTATGTTTAAGCAAGACGACTTTAATGCTTATTCTGGTAGACATTAAAACAAAATGCTTATATGATTAGACGCTTGGGTGATTATATGGCTAATATTAGAGGCAAACTTAAACTTGTTAGCAAACATGCTTCTATGGTTACCACTCAAGTAGAACAAGTACTTAAAGCTCAAAAAGAAGTGCTTGATGAAATGAATAGTAAGAAAAATGGTTATGCTGTTAGAGTGGCTACTAGAACTAGTAGAATGACTCAGGAACCTTTGTATCCTGAAGGCCACCCTAAGAGAATCAAGCAAGATTCTCAGAGAAATAATATTGATGTTCCTAGTTCTTCCAAAAAGAAGAAAATGAAAAATGATAGAACTGTTCAAACCTCTAGTGAACCTATTGCTGAACCACCTGATAATCCAAATGATATCTCTATGTCTGATGCTGAAACACAATCTGGTAATGAACATGAACCTAATGAAAATGTTAATGATGATGCTCAACCTAGTAATAATAATGATGTAGAAATTGAACCTGATGTTGATCTTGATAACCCACAATCAAAGAATCAATGTTATGATAAAAGAGACTTTGTTGCTAGGAAACATGGTAAAGAAAGAGAACCATGGGTTCAGAAACCCATGTCCTTTCCTCCCAAACCATCCAAGAAAAAGGATGATGAGGGTTTTGAGCGCTTTGCTGAAATGATTAGACCTATCTTTTTGCGTATGCGATTGACTGATGTGCTCAAAACAAATCCTTATGCTAAATAGCAGACTAAGGCATAGCCTAGTGGTGGGAAGGGGCTGATGCCTTCCCACCCACCCAGGTCCAAGGCATGGTACTTGCAATTTGGGTTTGTTGCACCAATTATACTGTAGGGGGTTCCCTTACAGTCTTTCCGTCAAAAAAAAAATCCTTATTCTAAATATATGAAAGATATCATTACTAATAAAAGAAAGATACCGAAAGCTGAAATTTCCACCATGCTTGCTAATTATACTTTTAAGGGTGGAATACCAAAGAAACTTGGAGATCCAGGAGTACCTACTATACCTTGCTCCATTAAAAGAAATTATATTAAAACTGCTTTATGTGATCTTGGAGCCGGTGTTAGTGTTATGCCTCTCTCTTTATATCGTAGACTTGACTTGAATAAGTTGACACCTACTGAAATATCTTTGCAAATGGCTGATAAATCAACTGCTATACCTGTCAGTATTTGTGAGGATGTGCCTATTGTGGTTGCAAACATTACTATTTTAACGAACTTTGTTATTCTTGATATTCCCGAGGACGATAGTATGTCTATTATTCTTGGAAGACCTTTCCTTAATACTGCAGGGGCTTTTATTGATTGCAACAAAGGCAATGTCACTTTTCATGTTAATGGTAATGAGCATACGGTACACTTTCCGAGGAAACAACCTCAAGTCCACAGTATCAACTCTATTGGAAAAATTCCATCGATTATATTTGGAGGTTTTGAATTTCCTCTTCCTACTGTCAAAAAGAAATATGATATATTTATTATTGGGGATGTGCATATCCCCGTTGAGGTAACTTAGTGTTATTTGAAATTTCTCCGATTTCATGATTATCGGAATGAGTTTGTTAACAAGACTTGATCAACCTTGTTAGTGGATTCTTTTTGATGAGCATGAGATGGATGAAACTAGAAGCACAACCTTCTGTACCCTCTCTACACTTTCTGTTATTTAGTTGAAATAAAGCAAAAAATAGTATTTTTCTGCCTGTTTCCTGACTTATCCGTGCAATATAAAAATATCCCGAAAATAAAAGTCCTCAGAATACCATGCCAATTTAATATGATTTTTTCGGGAATATTTGAGGATTTACTATGCAAAAATTACAGCGGGAGGAGCTGCCACCTGGTCACGAGGGTGGAGGGCGCGCCCCCTGCCTCGTGGGCCCACGGTGGCCCTCCTCCACTTATCCCGGCACCCATCTTCTTCCTCTGCCTCACAAAAACCTAAAGAACCAACTCAAGCACGAGTTGCAGCCCTCTTTGCTGTGATTTTCGATCTCCTTGCTCAAAGCACCTCTCGCAAAACTGCTTGGGGAGATTGTTCCTTGGTATGTGACTCCTCCATTGGTCCAATTAGTTTTTATTCTAGTGCTTTATTCTTTGCAAATTTGTGCTGCATAGGTGACCATGTTCTTGAGCTTGCATGTCAAATTTATATGGTTCCAAGTAGTTCTAATGCTTGATATAGGCTCTAGGCACTTGTAGGAGTAGTTGCTATCAGTTTTATTGAAGTTGGTTCACTTTTGTTTGAAGTTACTAAAAATTTCAGATTATTTCAGAAAATAGTGAAGAGACTTTTGAGGGGCTCATCGAGCCGAAGCTCAAAGGAGAAACAAAATGAAGAAATACAGAGGCCCAAATATAATTTGCCTCGTACCGCGGAGATCCGGCCGTGTGAATGGCCTTCTAATAATTTCTTGACACAGGCCGGGATTTATGAGGATTTCTATTCATTGATTGAGAATGCTGGCCTCACCGACTTCGTCCGCGACCAACGTCCACAGTATCTCTTACTCACAAATACTTTTGTGCAAAACTTCTACTTTTACCCTAAGGAATCATCTCCTTCACTAGAGTTTCATTTATATGACGTTGTGAAGAAAATGCCATTGTCTGAATTTTGCGCAGTCTGCAACATACCCCCTGAGGGTATCTTAGAGGAACCACCCCGTAAAGAGTTGGAACCATTTATTAACCATATCTGTGTGGGAGAAACCAGGAAGGTTTCTGATGCAAGAATCACTAGCATACATTTTCCTGTTTTACGCTATTTTGCTTTATTTGCTAGTCGTTGCTTGATCGGTCGCGGGAACTGTGGGAACCTTAGTGTTCCTGATATTATTATTCTGTTCCATGGTTTGTACCGCGACAACACTGTTAGTATGGGCGGAATTTTCACTAGACGGTTAAGTCTGAACCGTACTAAGGGTCCTATCTTTGGAGGCATTTATGCTTCACGCCTCGCTGCACATTTTAACATAGCTATTAGGCATTATGAGAAAAAATAAAAATTGCTACCTAGTGCTTACTTAGATTACAAGAGCATGATAGCCCATGATTTTCTTGTTAAGGGCAGGGATGGAGGCTCAGATATAAGTTATACTTTGATAAACATCATCCTGAAACTATTACGTTGCCTGCTCCTTCTTTGTTTAATTTTGTAGGACCCTATCTCGTTACGTGGGCTGCTGTCCAAGCTTACCGGAATCCTACACCAGCCCCGAAACCGGAACCACAAGATGAGCCTCCATGACAATCTGTTTATTCTTGGGATCCAGAGATGACTGTCAGTCAATGGCAGTCAGAGTCTTCCTCATCACAGTATGATCCAAACTATTCTTCGTTGCAGTACAACCCCAGCTACACCTACGGGTATCTGCCAGGCCATCCCTGGCAATAGACCAACTTAGGCCAAAAGCCTAAGCTTGGGGGAGTGCGTATTTCTCACCGACATTACATTTATGTTCACACACACTCATTGCTAGATGTCGGTGCTCATACTCTTTCACTGTAATATCCATGCTAGTTTATTTTCTTTTTCTTGCTTTCTTCTTGTGTGTTTGTTAAGCCTTAAGAAAAACCAAAAAAAATTAGCAGTAGTTTACTTTCTTGTTGTAGTAATAATTAAAAAGAAAACCCAAAAATATTTCCCGTTCTTCTTTTGCTTGTTGGGAGCTTTCCTGTGTAAATAGTTTTATTTCTTTTCTTTTCTTTGGGGGCCGTAGGAGAAGACCATGATTAAATTGTTGAAGTGGCTCTTATATGCTTTATTGTTTATTTAACCAAGAGCCCATATTGCCTTGTCTTCTCCTGTTTATTGAATGCTCGCAGATTCCAGCTTAGTCCAATGCACCTACACTCTTTTTATTATTCACACCATTCGGTCGTGCAAGTGAAAGGCAATTATGATGATGTATGATGGACTGACTGATATGGGAAAAGCTGGTATGAACTCGACCTCTTTTGTTTTTGTAAATATGATGAGTCCTTCGTTCTTGATTCAGCTTATTATAAATAAACATGTTTGCAATGACAATTAGAGATCATAGTTGCTTGTGCCATGCTTGATTAGCTATGAGTTATAATGGTTTACCTTGCGTGCCAACGTGCTATTGAGATGATTATGATGTGGTATGATGGGGTGGTATCCTCCTTTGAATGATTTAAGTGACTTGACTTGGCACATGTTCACGCATGTAGTTGAAACAAATCAACATAGCCTTCACGATATTTATGTTCATGGTGGATTATATCCTAATCATGCTTGCATCCAATGTTTATTAATTTTAATGCATGTACATGGCTGTTGTCACTCTCTAGTTGGTCGCTTCCCAGTCTTTTGCTAGCCTTCACTTGTACTAAGCGGGAATACTGCTTGTGCATCCAATCCCTTAAACCCCAAAGTTATTCCAGATGAGTCCACCATACCTTCCTATATGCGGTATCTACCTGCCGTTCCAAGTAAATTTGTATGTGCCAAACTCTAAACCTTCAAATAAACATTCTGTTTTGTATGCTCGAATAGCTCATGTATCAACCAAGGCTGCCCTTACCTTCCATGTTAGGCGGGTTATTCTCAAGAGGATTGGACTCCGCTCCTCACTCACGAGAAAATGGCTGGTCACCGGGATGCCCAGTCCCATGCTTTATGAAAACTAAATCAAAATTAGTTTCAAACAAAACCCCCCTGGGACCTGATGTATGTTGAAGGCACTTGTTGTTTCGAGCAAGCCATGGATTGATGCTTGTTGGTGGAGGGGGAGTATAAACTTTACCATTCTATTTGGGAACCGCCTATAATGTGTGTGACATGGAAGATATCTCCATCTCTTAGTTGCTATGTTGACAATGAAAGTATACCACTCAAAATATTATTCATTCTCTATTTCAAAATCGAGCTCTGGCACCTATACAAATCCCTGCTTCCCTCTACGAAGGGCCTATGCATTTACTTTTATGTTGAGTCATCACCCTCTTATTAAAAAGCACTAGCTGGAGAGCACAGCTCTCATTTGCATTCATCACTATTAATCTATGTTGGGTGTGACTATGATTGGATCTCTTTTACCATGCATTACAATGTCTAGTCAGTCCTTGATCTTTAAAGGTGCTCTACATTTATGTTTTGCGGTCTCAGAAAGGGCTAGCGAGATACCATCTTGCTATATCATATTATGATTGTTTTGAGAAAGTGTTGTCATCTGAGATTTGTTATTATGGCTTGCTAGTTGATTATGCTATTGATATGAGTAATTATGAGACCTGAGAATTATTGCAAATGTGGTTAGTTATGATCTTTGCTGAAAACTTGAATGCTGGCTTGACATAGTTACAACAACAAGAGCAAACAGAGTTTGTAAATTTTTTTCTTTTTCTCTTTCTGTTTGTCAACTAAATTGCTTGAGGACAAGCAAGGGTTTAAGCTTGGGGGAGTTGATACGTCTCCGTTGTATCTACTTTTCCAAACACTTTTGCCCAAGTTTTGGACTCCAACTTGTATGATTTGAATGGAACTAACCCGGACTGACGCTGTTTTCAGTAGAATTGCCATGATGTTGTTCTATGTGCAGAAAACAGAAGTTCTCGGAATGACCTGAAACTCCACGGGATGTCTTATAAAAAATAATAAAAAATCCTCGCCAAAGATGAAGACCAGGGGGCCCACACCCTGTCCACGAGGGTGGGGGGCGCGCCCCCCTACCTCGTGCCCCCCTGGACACCCTCCGACGCCAACTCCAACTCTATATATTGGCTTTCGGGGAGGAAAAAACAAGAGAGAAGAAATCACCGCGTTTTACGATACGGAGCCGCCGCCAAGCCCTAAAACCTCTCGGGAGGGCTGATCTGGAGTCCGTTCGGGGCTCCGGAGAGGGGGATTCGTCGCTGTCTTCATCATCAACCATCCTCCATCACCAATTTCATGATGCTCACTGCCATGCGTGAGTAATTCCATCGTAGGCTTGCTGGACGGTGATGGGTTGGATGACATTTATCATGTAATCGAGTTAGTTTTGTTAGGGTTTGATCCCTAGTATCCACTATGTTCTGAGATTGATGTTGCTATGACTTTGCTATGCTTAATGCTTGTCACTAGGGCCCGAGTTCCATGATTTCAGATCTGAACCTATTATGTTTTCATGAATATATGTGAGTTCTTGATCCTATCTTGCAAGTCTATAGTCAACTACTATGTGTTATGATCCAGCAACCCCGAAGTGACAATAATCGGGACCACTCCCGGTGATGACCATAGTTTGAGGAGTTCATGTATTCACTATGTGCTAATGCTTTGTTCCGGTTCTCTATTAAAAGGAGGCCTTAATATCCCTTAGTTTCCAATAGGACCCCTCTGCCACGGAAGGGTAGGACAAAAGATGTCATGCAAGTTCTTTTCCATAAGCACGTATGACTATATACGGAATACATGCCTACATTACATTGATGAATTGGAACTAGTTCTGTGTCACCCTATGTTATGACTGTTACATGATGAACCACATCCGGCATAATTATCCATCACTGATCCGATGCCTACGAGCTTTCCATATACTGGTTTACGCTTATTTACTTTCCCGCTGCTACTGTTACAATCACTACAAAATACCAAAAACATTACTTTTGCGTCCTTTACTTTTGTTGCCGTTACCACCACTATCATATTACTTTGCTACTAAACACTTTGCTGCAGATACTAAGTTTCCAGGTGTGGTTGAATTGACAACTCAGCTGCTAATACTTGGGAATATTCTTTGGCTCCCCTTGTGTCGAATCAACAAATTTGGGTTGAATACTCTACCCTCGAAAACTGTTGCGATCCCCTATACTTGTGGGTTATCAATGCTCATATTGGCTCCCACATATTCTACTAAGATCTTTATCGGTCAGACCACATAACAACATACGTTGTTCCCTTTGTCATCGGTATGTTACTTGCCCGAGATTCGATCGTCGGTATCTTAATACCTAGTTCAATCTCGTTACCGGCAAGTCTCTTTACTCCTTCCGTAATACATCATCCCGCAACTAACTCATTAGTTGCAATGCTTGCAAGGCTTAAGTGATGTGCATTACTGAGTGGGTCCAGAGATACCTCTCCGATAATCGGAGTGACAAATCCTAATCTCGAAATACGCCAACCCAACAAGTACCTTCGGAGACACCTGTAGAGCACCTTTATAATAACCCAGTTCCGTTGTGACGTTTGGTAGCACACAAAGTGTTCCTCCGGTAAACGGGAGTTGCATAATCTCATAGTCATAGGAACATGTATAATTCATGAAGAAAGCAATAGCAATATACTAAACAATCGAGTGCTAAGCTAACGGAATGGGTCAAGTCAATCACATCATTCTCCTAATGATGTGATCCCGTTAATCAAATGACAACTCATGTCTATGGATAGGAAACATAACCATCTTTGATCAACGAGCTAGTCAAGTAGAGGCATACTAGTGACACTCTGTTTGTCTATGTATTCACACAAGTATTATGTTTCCGGTTAATACAATTCTAGCATGAATAATAAACATTTATCATGATATAAGGAAATAAATAATAACTTTATTATTGCCTCTAGGGCATATTTCCTTCAGAAATAAATTGTAGTAGATTGAATAATAGATCACAAATAAAATAAAACTCAGCAAGGTATTTTTATATTTTTGGTTTAATAGATCTGAAAATAAATGCAAAAGAAAAGTATATCGCAAAGGCAAATATATGAAAAAGAAGACCCAAGGCCGTAGGTTTCACTAGTGGCTTCTCTCGAGAAAAATAGCAAACGGTGGATGAACAAATTACTGTTGGGCAATTGATAGAACTACGAATAATCATGACGATATCCAGACAATGATCATTATATAGGCATCATGACCAAGATTAGTAGACAGACTCCTGTCTGCATCTACTACTATTACTCCACACATTTACCGCTATCCAGCATGCATCTAGTGTATTAAGTTCATGAAAAAACGGAGTAATGCAATGAGAATGATGACATGATGTAGACAATATCTACCTATGTAGAGATAGACCCCGTCGTTTTATCCTTAGTAGCAACGATACATACGTGTCGGTTCCAATTCTATCACTGGGATCAAGCACCGTAAGACCGAGCCCACTACAAAGCACTGATGACCCACAAGTATAGGGGATCTATCGTAGTCCTTTCCATAAGTAAGAGTGTCAAACCTGACGAGGAGCAGGAGGAAACGATAAGCGGTTTTCAGCAAGGTATTCTCTGCAAGCACTGAAATTGTCGGTAACAGATAGTTTTGTGATAAGGTAATTTGTCACGGGTAACAAGTAATGAAAGTAAATAAGGTGCAGCAAGATGGCCCAATCCTTTTTGTAGCAAAGGACAAGCCTGGACAAACTCTGATATGAAGGAAAACACTCTCGAGGACACATGGCAATTATCGTCAAGCTAGTTTTCATCATGCTCATATGATTCGCGTTCGTTACTTTGATAATTTGGTATGTGGGTGGACTGGTGCTTGGGTGTTGTCCTTTCTTGGACAAGCATCCCACTTATGATTAACCCCTATTGCATGCATCCGCAACTACAAAAGAAGTATTAAGGTAAACCTAACCACAGCATGAAACATATGGATCCAAATCAGCCCCTTACGAAACTTCTCATAAACTAGGGTTTAAGCTTCTGTCACTCTAGCAACCCATCATCTACTTATTACTTCCCAATGCCTTCCTCTAGGCCCAAATAATGGTGAAGTGTCATGTAGTCGACGTTGACATAACACCACTAGAGGAGAGACAACATACATCTCATCAAAATATCGAATGAATACCAAATTCACATGACTACTTATAGCAAGACTTCTTCCATGTCCTCAGGAACAAACGTAACTACTCACAAATCATATTCATATTCATAATCAGAGGGGTATTAATATGCATAAAGGATCTGAACATATGGTCTTCCACCAAATAAACCAACTAGCATCAACTACAAGGAGTAATCAACACTACTAGCAACCCACATGAACCAATCTGAGGCTTTGGGACAAAGATTGGATACAAGATATGAACTAGGGTTTGAGAGGAGATGGTGCTGGTGAAGATGTTGATGGAGATTGACCCTCTCCCGATGAGAGGATCGTTGGTGAATACGATGGCGATGATTTCCCCCTCCCGGAGGGAAGTTTCCCCGTCAGAACAGCTCTGCCGGAGCCCTAGATTGGTTCCGCCAAGGTTCCGGCTCGTGGCGGCGGAGTTTCTTCCCGAAAGCTTGCTTATCATGTTTTTTCAGGGTAAAAGACTTCATATAGCAGAAGATGGGCACCAGAGGCCTGCTAGGGGGCCCACGAGGCAGGGGGCGCGCCCCCCACCCTCATGGCCAAGGTGTGCGCCCCCTCTGGTGGATTCTTTCGCCAGTATTTTTTATTAATTCCAAAAATAACTTCCGTAAAGTTTCAGGACTTTTGGAGCTGTGAAGAATAGGTCTATAATATTTGCTCCTTTTCCAGCCCAGATTCCCAGCTGCCCGCATTCTCCCTCTTCATGTAAACCTTGTAAAATAAGAGAGAATATGCATAAGTATTGTGACATAACGTGTAATAACAGCCCATAATGCAATAAATATCGATATAAAAGCATGATGCAAAATGGACGTATCAACTCCCCCAAGCTTAGACCTCGCTTGTCCTCAAGCAGAAGCCGATAACGATAAATATGTCCACATGTTTAGAGATAGAGGTGTCGATAAAATAAAATACGGACTTGAGGGCATCATGATCATTCCTATAACAGCAACATATATGGATATTGTCATATGATTTCTTATTCTCAAGTAATAATCTATTCACAATGTAAAGTATGAATCAGAAACTTCATTGAGAACCAGCAAACTATAATCTCAGTCATTGAAGTAATTGCAATTTATCATAACATCGGAAAGAGTCAATATAAGAGCTTTTCAGCAAGTCCACATACTCAACTATCATTTTGTCTTTCATAATTGCTAATACTCATGCAATACTTATGGGTATGGAGTTTTAATTGGACACAGAGAAAGATAGGGGCTTATAGTGTTGCCTCCCAACCTTTTACCTCAAGGGTAATGTCAACAATAATAATTCATGCTAATTTACATCCAATTGGATATATATATATATATATATATATATATATATATATATATATATATATATATATATATATATATATATCAGGATCTTTCCAACACAAGGTCCTTGCCAAAGGATAAAATGTAAAAAGGGAAAGGTGAAGATCACCATGACTCTTGCATAAGGTATAAGACAGGAATAAAAGTTAGGCCCTTCACAGAGGGAAGCAGAGGTTGTCATGTGCTTTTATGGCTGGATGCACGAAATCTTAATGCAAAAGAACGTCACTTTATATTGCCACTTGTGATATGGACCTTTATTATGCAGTCCGTTGCTTTTATTGCTTCCATATCACAAGATCGTATAAAGTTTATTTTCTCCACACTAATAAATCATACATAATTAGAGAGCAATTTTTATTGCATGCAACATGACAACTTACTTGAAGGATCTTACTCAATCCATAGGTAGATATGGTGGACTCTCATGGCAAAACCGGGTTTTAAGGATATTTGGAAGCACAAGTAGTATCTCTACTTGGTGCAAAGAATTTGGCTAGCATGAGAGGGAAAGGCAAGCTCAACATGTTGGATGATCCATGACAATATACTTTATTTCGGATATAAGAAAACATAACCCATTACATTGTCTTCCTTGTCCAACATCAACTCTTTAGCATGTCATATTTTAATGAGTGCTCACAATCATAAAAGATGTCCAAGATAGTATATTTATATGTGAAAACCTCTCTTTCTTTATTACTTCCTATTAATTGCAATGATGACCAAAACTATGTTTGTCAACTCTCAACAAGTTTTATTCATCATACTCTTTATATGTGAAGTCATTACTCTCCATACGATCAATATGATCTCTTTATTTCTTTTTATACTTTGTTTTTCTTTTATTCCCTCACGGTCATAGCAAAACAATCAAGCCCTTGACTCAACACTAATCTTTATTATATATAGCTCACGGACTCGATTACATAGAAGGATCATAAAGCAAAACTAAATCATATTAAAACTTTATTCTACTAGATCAAGATATTACCAAAAGGATCGAACTAAGAAAAACGGTAAAGATAGGAGTGTGGTGGTGCTACAATACCGGGGCACCTCCCCCAAGCTTGGCAGTTGCCAAGGGGAGTTCCCATACCCATGTGATTATGTCTCCTTCCTCGGAGGTGGTGATGTTGGAGTTCTTGATGATGTAGGCTTGTCGTCCATCTTCCAAGGCATAGGATCACCATCATAGAAGGATGACCGAGTCTCCGGGATCCTTAAATCTGTAGCCAAACTCATCCTTTTGAATCTATATTCATACTCACAGTTTTGGTTTTGCAGGTCATAGATCTGGGCTTGGAGATGCTCGATTTTCTCGTGAAGCTTGAAGATGGTCTCCCTAATGTTCTTTGCATCTAGCTTGTGGTTGTTGGTGAACTCCGCAATCATCATGTGGTTGGCATTGAGTCCTTGTTCCACCATCCCTTGGCACTTGAAAACTTGTTGCTCCATTGCTTCGAGTCTTGTCTCCACGCTTCTAGTGCTCCATGGTCCCTCGATATCGCGGATGTGTAGCAACCCATCACGCACCTCAATGGTTTGAGGGTGTTGCAGCACCTCCGCGAGGTAGGGATTAATAACCTTCTCAAAGAACTTGTCCTTGGGGGCACTTGGAGACGTCATGGTGATCTAGATCTGTTAGAAAAATAGCTCAAAACAAAAACAGAGGATATTTGCGTGATACGGTGGTCAAAACCTTTGGGAGATATTATAATGAATTTTTACCGACCAAAAGAAGTATCGTGCAAGAAAACGGAGTCCGGAGGGCACACGAGGTGCCCACGAGGCAGGGGGCATGCCCTCCACCCTCGTGGAAGCCTCGTGTCCTTCCCGGACTACTTCTTATTTTCCTATTTTCTTAAATATTCCAAAACAGAGAAAAATTGCCATTAGAGCTGTTTTGGAGTCAGTTTACTTACCGTACCACGTACATATTCCTTTTCGGAGTCTGAAACATTCTGGAAAGTGTCCCTTATGTATTCCTCTGGGGTTACGGTTTCAATAACATTGGTTTCAACATTTATAGGGTTACCTAAGATATAATGTTTTATTTTTTGACCGTTCACCACCTTTGGATTTGTGTCTTCGAAGTTGTTGATTTTTATGGCACCAGAACGATAGACCTCCTTGATAACGTAAGGACCTTCCCATTTAGAGAGAAGTTTTCCTGCAAAAAATCTTAAATGAGAGTTGAATAGCAACACATAATCACCTACATTAAACTCACGCTTTTGTATCCTTTTGTCATGCCATCTTTTAACTTTTTCTTTAAACAGTTTGGCATTCTCATAGGCTTGGGTTCTCCATTCATCAAGTGAGCTAATGTCAAATAGCCTCTTCTCACCAGCAAGTTTGAAATCATAATTGAGCTCTTTAATGGCCCAATATGCCTTATGTTCTAGTTCGAGAGGTAAGTGACATGCTTTTCCATAAATCATTTTATACGGAGACATACCCATAGGATTTTTATATGCAGTTCTATAGGCCCATAATGCATCGTCAAGTTTCTTGGACCAATTCTTTCTAGATCTATTAACAGTCTTTTGCAAAATTAATTTGAGCAATCTATTACTCAATTCTACGTGACCACTAGACTGTGGGTGACATGGGGATGCAATTCTATGATTAACATCATACTTAGCAAGCATTTTACGAAAGGCACCATGAATAAAATGTGAATCACCATCAGTCATTAAATATCTAGGGACTCCAAACCTCGGAAAAATAACTTCCTTAAGCATCTTAATAGAGGTGTTATGATCAACACTAGTAGTTGGAATAGCTTCTATCCACTTAGTAACGTAATCAACAACAACTTAAATATGTGTATACCCATTAGAGGAAGGACACGTTCCCATATAATCAGCCCCAAACATCAAATGGTTCAATAACAAGTGAATAATTCATAGGCATTTCTTGACGCCTGCTAATATTATCAATTCTTTGACATTCATCACAAGATAAGACAAACTTACGGGCATCTTTGAAGAGAGTAGGCCAATAAAAACCAGATTGCAATACCTTATGTGCACTTCTATCTCCAGCGTGGTGTCCTCCATAAGTTTCGGAGTGACACTTGCGTAGGATCTGTTCCTGTTCATGCTCAGGTATACAACGTCTAATAACACCATCTACTCCTTCTTTATAAAGGTGTGGGTCATCCCAGAGGTAATGTCTTAAATCATAGAATTTGTTTTTCTTTTGCTGGTATGTGAAACTAGGTGGTATAAATTTAGCAACAATGTAATTAGCATAATCAGCATACCATGGAGCAGTACGAGAAGCATTTATGACAGCTAGTTGTTCGTCAGGAAAGCTATAATCAATAGGTAGTGGGTCATCAAGAACATTTTCTAACCTAGACAAGTTGTGTGCAACAGGGTTCTCACCTCCCTTCCTATCAATAATATGCAAGTCAAATTCTTGTAGCAAGAGAACCCATCTAATAAGTCTAGGTTTAGCATCTTTCTTTTCCATAATATATTTAATAGCAGCATGATCAGTCTGAACATTTACTTTAGAATCAACAATATAAGGTCTGAACTTATCACAAGCAAAAACAACTGCTAAAAATTCTTTTTCAGTAGTAGCATAATTTCTCTGGGCATTGCCTAGAGTTTTACTAGCGTATTGAATAACATTTAATTTCTTATCAACTTTTTGCCCTAGAATAGCACCTACAGCATAATCACTAGCATCACACATAATTTCAAAGGGTAACTTCCAATCAGGTTGCTGAACAATAGGTGCAGAAATCAATGCTTTCTTAAGTATTTCAAATGCTTCAACACAATCATCATCAAAGACAAAAGGAATATCTTTTTGTAAGAGATTAGTCAGAGGCCTAGAAATATTTGAGAAGTCCTTAATGAACCTCCTATAAAAACCGGCATGACCAAGGAAACTTCTTATACCTTTAATGTCGTTGGGACACGTCATCTTTGCAATAGCATCAACTTTAGCTTTGTCAACTTCAATACCTCTTTCAGAAATTTTATGTCCCAAGAAAATACCTTCATTAACCATAAAGGGGCACTTCTCCCAATTCAAGACAAGGTTAGTTCTTCACATCTCTGCAAAACTCGATCAAGGTTGCTCAAGCAATCATCAAAAGAAGTTCCATATACGGAGAAATCATCCATGAAAACTGTCGGTGTACTAGAATAGGGGTACCCTAGTATCCCGAACTTGTGCACGGGCAGTCGCAGCGTCCCGCGGCAAGGCTTGCCGGGCGACCGCCAAGGTCCTCTATGGTTCCTTTTGAGCCATACAAGAACAAAGTATTTAAGCCAAGGAGACAAGTCCCCGGCAAGAGGAGCTTGCCGGGAAGGCCACTCAAGGCACAAGACCCCGACAAGAGGAGCTTGCCGGGAAGGCCAACCAGGGCATTTCGAGGAACTTGCCGCGACGTGCCACGCGTCCCGGCAGGACCCGGCGAGCGACAAGCTCCCGGACGCGGCAAGACAACGGCCGCGGCAAGGCGTTTGCCGCGGCAAGCAACCACTCTGTACCTGCGCTCCAGCACACCCACCTACGTGTCGCCCTGGGACCCTTCCAGGCGTACGTGGCGGGAGGCTGTGCAGCCAGGGGTACACTGTGGCAAGCGGCGCTGACAAGATCGCCATCGTGGCGAGCGGTGGCGTCCCTGACGGTCCCTTTTTTGCACTGTTTGGGCGACGTAGATAGGCATTTAATGCCTTTGTCCCCTGTCGTCAGGGTTAGGTATGATACACTGTGCAGGTAGTTGTACCCACCGCATCACCTTTTCCATTTTTACCCTTGCCTACGTTGCCACCTGTCGGTGACCCCTTGAGCATATAAAAGGAGGCCCATGCGCAACGTAGAGGGAGGAGGACGAACAGTAGAACACTCATGCTCGGTCTCGTTAGCTGCTGGTGTGTACTGTAGCACTCAGCGCTCCCGAGCAAGAACTCAATACAATCCACAAAGCAGCAGTAGGAGTATTATCTCTCCGGAGAGCTCCGAAGCTGGGTAAAACCGCCCGTGTGCCTCGCCTCGATCCGCTCTTCACGCGGCCTCCGCCCCCCGCCGAACCGAAAGGGGCTCCGTCCCCATAGGTGCTCGAGGAGTCAGATTTCCCCGACAAAAACCTCAACAATCTTTTCACAAAAATCAAAGAATATAGCCATCATGCATCTTTGAAAGGTAGCAGGTGCATTACATAAACCAAAAGGCATACGCCTATAAGTCAAGGTACCGAAAGGACAAGTAAAAGTGGTCTTTTCTTGATCCTCTTTTGACACGGGTATTTGAGAGAACCCGGAATAACCATCTAGAAAGCAAAAATGTGTGTGTTTGGATAATCTTTCTAGCATTTGGACAATAAAAGGTAAAGGGTAATGAACCTTTTTAGTAGCTTTATTTAATTTGCGGAAATCAATTACCATTATAGAACGTGTAATAATTCTTTGTGGGATCAATTCATCTTTATCATTAGGAACAATAGTAATACCTCCCTTCTTAGGGACACAATGGACATGACTTACCCACTGACTATCAGCAACGGGATAAATTATACCTGCCTCCAGAAGCTTTAGTATTTCTTTCCTTACCACTTCTTTCATCTTAGGATTTAACCGTCGTTGGTGATCAACAACTAGTTTAGCATCTTTCTCCAATTTTATTTTGTGCTGGCATAGAGTGGGACTAATGCCTTTAAGATCATCAAGAGTATATCCAATAGCAGCACGGTGCTTCTTCAGAGTTTTCAATAATTTCGTTTCTTCATGCTCTGAAAGGTTAGCACTAATAATAACAGGATATATATTCTTTTCATCAAGATAAGCATATTTAAGAGTATCGGGTAATGGTTTAAACTCGAACACGGGATCACCCTTGGGTGGAGGGGGATCCCCTAGTATTTCAATAGGCAAGTTGTGTTTCAAAATAGGTCCCTATTTAAAGAATACCTCATCTATTTCCCTTCTTTCATTCATAAACATATCATTTTCATGGTCTAACCAATATTGTTCTAAAGGGTCATTAGGAGGCACGGCAATAGAAGCAAGACCAATAATTTCATCTTTACTAGGAAATTCCTTGTCATGAGGTTGTCTATGAAATTTAGCAAAGTTAAACTCATGAGACATATCCCCCAAACCAATAGTAAAAACATCCTTTTCGCAATCTATCCTATCATTAACAGTATTCAAGAAGGGTCTACCAAATATAATGGGACAAAAGTTATCTTGTGGGGAACCAAGAACAAGAAAATCAGGAGGATATTTAACTTTCCCACACAAGACTTCAACATCTCTAACAATCCCGACTAGTGAAACAGTATCTCTATTGGCAAGCTTAATTGTAACATCAATTTCTTCTATCTCAGCAGGTGCAATATCATGCATGATTTCTTTGTATAAGGAATGAGGTATTGCACTTGCACTAGCACCCATATCACATAAGCCGTGATAACAATGATCTCCTATTTTAACAGAAATAACATGCATGCCTACAACATGTCTATGTTTATTTTTAGTATCAGGTCTGGCAATTCTAGCAGTTTCTTCACAGAAGTAAATAACATGCCCATCAATATTATCAGCCAAGAGATCTTTAATCATAGCAATACTAGGTTCAACTTTAATTTTCTCAGGGGGTTTGGGTGTCTTAAAATTACTTTTATTGACCACAGTTGAAGCTTTAGCATGATCCTTTATTCTAACAGGGAAAGGTGATTTCTCAATATAAGCAGTAGGAACGACAGGATCACTATAAGTGATAGTCTTTTCTTCAACTTTAATAGGTGCAACTACTTTTACTTCAATGGGAGGATTACATTTAAACCACTTCTCCTTAGGGAGATCAACATGAGTAGCAAAGGATTCACAGAAAGAAGCTACTATCTCAGAGTCAAGTCCATATTTAGTGCTAAATTCACGGAAAACATCAGTATCCATAAAAGATTTAACACAATCAAACTTAGGTGTTATACCTGACTCCTTACCTTCGTCGAGATCCCAATCTTTAGAGTTGCGTTTAATTATTTCCAATAAATCCCATTTGAATTCAATAGTCTTCATCATAAAAGAGCGAGTACAAGAAGTATCGAGCATGGAGCGATTATTGGGAGAAAGCCGATCATAAATTTTTTGAATAATCATTTCTCTTGAGAGCTCATGATTGGGGCATGAATATAACATTGACTTAAGCCTCCCCCAAGCTTGAGCGATACTTTCTCCTTTGCGAGGCCAAAAATTATATATATATAATTACGATCACGATGAATAAGATGCATAGGATAAAACTTCTGATGAAATTCCAATTTCAATCGGTTGTAGTTCCATGATCCCATATCATCACATAGCCTAAACCATGTCAATGCCTCTCCCTTCAAAGATAAAGGGAAGACCTTCTTCTTGATAAGATCCTCGGGAATACCTGCAAGCTTAAATAATCCACAAACTTCATCCTCATAGATTAGGTGTAAATCGGGATGCAATGTTCCATCTCATGTAAAAGGATTAGCTAGCAGTTTCTCTATCATAACCGAAGGAATTTCAAAGTAAACATTTTCATTAGGTTCAGTAGGTTGAGGAGAAACTCTTTGCTCTACTGGTCGGGGTGAAGATACTCCGAACAAGCCCCTCAGAGGATTACTTTCCATAGTAACAAGTGACAGTAAATTTCAGCACACTATATAAAATTTTCCTTACCAAATTCCACCTACCAAAGGCGCTTCACTCCCCGGCAACGGTGCCAGAAAAGAGTCTTGATGACCCACAAGTATAGGGATCTACCGTAGTCCTTTCGATAAGTAAGAGTGTCGAACCCAACGAGGAGCAGAAGGAAATGATAAGCAGTTTTCACCAAGGTATTCTCTGCAAGCACTAAAATTATCGGTAATAGATAGTTTTGTGATAAGGTAATTTGTAAAGGGTAACAAGTAATGAAAGTAAATAAGGTGCAGCAAGATGGCCCAATCCTTTTTGTAGCAAAGGACAAGCCTGGACAAACTCTTATATGAAGGAAAATGCTCCCGAGGACACATGGGAATTATCGTCAAGCTAGTTTTCATCATGCTCATATGATTCACGTTCGTTACTTTGATAATTTGGTATGTGGGTGGACTAGTGCTTGGGTGTTGTCCTTTCCTGGACAAGCATCCCACTTATGATTAACCCCTATTGCAAGCATCCACAACTACAAAAGAAGTATTAAGGTAAACCTAACCACAGCATGAAACATATGGATCCAAATCAGCCCCTTACGAAGCTACTCATAAACTAGGGTTTAAGCTTCTGTCAATCTAGCAACCCATGATCTACTTATTACTTCCCAATGCCTTCCTCTAGGCCCAAATAATGGTGAAGTGTCATGTAGTCGACATTGACATAACACCACTAGAGGAGAGACAACATGCATCTCATCAAAATATCAAACGAATACCAAATTCACATGACTACTTATAGCAAGACTTCTCCCATGTCCTCAGGAACAAACATAACTACTCACAAATCATATTCATGTTCATAATCAGAGGGGTATTAATATGCATAAAGGATCTGAACATAGGATCTTCCACCAAATAAACCAACTAGCATCAACTACAAGCAGTAATCAACACTACTAGCAACCCACATGTACCAATCTGAGGCTTTGGGACAAAGATTGGATACAAGAGATGAACTAGGGTTTGAGAGGAGATGGTGCTCGTGAAGATGTTGATGGAGATTGACCCCCTCCCGACGAGAGGATCGTTGGTGATGACGATGGCGATGATTTCGCCCTCTCGGAGGGAAGTTTCCCTAGCAGAACAACTCTGCCGGAGCCCTAGATTGGTTCTGCCTCGTGGCGGCGGAGTTTCTTCCCGAAAGCTTGCATATCATTTTTTCAGGGTAAAAGGCTTCATATAGCAGAAGATGGGCATCGGAGGCCTATTAGGGGGCCCACAAGGCAGGGGGCGCGCCCAGGGGGTAGGGCGCGCCCCCACCCTCGTGGCCAGGGTGTCGGTCCCCTCTTGCGGATTCTTTCTCCAGTATTTTTTATTAATTCCTAAAATAACTTCCATGAAGTTTCAGTACTTTTGGAGCTGTGCAGAATAGGTCTCTAATATTTGCTCCTTTTCCAGCCCAGATTCCCAGCTTCCGGCATTCTCCCTCTTCACGTAAACCTTGTAAAATAAGAGAGAATAGGCATAAGTATTGTGACATAACGTGTAATAACAACCCATAATGCAATAAATATCGATATAAAAGCATGATGCGAAATGGAGGTATCAAGCACCTCTTCCTATTGCAAGTTTAATAGATCAAGTTGGCCAAACGAAACCCAAATATCGGAGAAGAAATATGAGGCTATAGGAGATCATGCATATAAGAGATCAAACAAACTCAAATAACTTTCATGGATATAAAAAGATATAACTGATCATAAACTCAAAGTTCACCAGATCCCAACAAACACACCGCAAAAGAATTACATCATATGGATCTCGAAGAGACCATTGTATTGAGAATTCGGCGAGAGAGAGAAAGCCATCTAGCTACTAACTACGGACCCGAAGGTCTACAAAGAAATACTCACGCATCATCGGAGAGGCACCAATGGAGGTGGTGAACCCCATCCGAGATGGTGTCTAGATTGGATCTGGTGGTTCTGGACTCTACGGCGGCTGGATGAATATTTCGTCGACTCCCCTTGGGTTTTGGGAATATTGGGGTATTTATAGAGCAAAGAGGCGGTCCGGGGGTGTAGGATCTAGAAGTAGGTGTGTCTAGAGGGGGGGGGGTGATTAGACACTTAGTGCTAAAGTTGCAGTTTTTAAGCCTTTTCGGTTTGAGTGGAGTTTTAGGCACAATTTCAACATACACAATACATATCAAGCAAGCATGCAAAGAGTATATGAGTAGCGGAATGTAAAGCATGCAACTTGCAAGAATGTAAAGGGAAGGGTTTGGAGAATTCAAACGCAATTGGAGACACGGATGTTTTTCCCGTGGTTTGGATAGGTGGTGCTATCCTACATCCACGTTGATGGAGACTTCAACCCACGAAGGGTAACGGTTGCGCGAGTCCACGGAGGGCTCCACCCACGAAGGGTCCACGAAGAAGCAACCTTGTCTATCCCACCATGGCCATCGCCCACGAAGGACTTGCCTCACTAGCGGTAGATCTTCACGAAGTAGGCGATCTCCTTGCCCTTACAAACTCCTTGGTTCAACTCCACAATCTTGTCGGAGGCTCCCAAGTTACACCTAGCCAATCTAGGAGACACCACTCTCCAAGAAGTAACAAATGGTGTGTTGATGATGAACTCCTTGCTCTTGTGCTTCAAATGATAGTCTCCCCAACACTCAACTCTCTCTCACAGGATTTGGATTTGGTGGAAAGAAGATTTGAGTGGAAAGCAACTTGGGGAAGGCTAGAGATCAAGATTCATATGGTAGGAATGGAATATCTTGGTCTCAACACATGAGTAGGTGGTTCTCTCTTAGAACATATGAGTTGGAAGTGTAGATGTGTTCTGATGGCTCTCTCCACGAATGAAGAGGAGGTGGAGGGGTATATATAGCCTCCACACAAAATCCAACCGTTACACACAATTTACCAATCTCGGTGGGACCGAATCAACAAACTCGGTCGGACCGAAAAGGTAAACCTAGTGACCGTTAGAGATTTTCGGTGGGACTGACATGCAACTCGGTAGGACCGATATGGTTAGGGTTAGGGCATAACGTAATCTCGGTGAGACCGATTACACAAACTCGGTGAGACCAATTTTGGTAATTAGCTAACCAGAGAGTTGGTCAGGCAAACTCGGTGGGACCGTTTACTAAACTCGGTTGGACCGATTTTGGTAATGAGTTAACCAGAGAGTTTGCATTGTAATCTCGGTAGTACCGATTGCCTAAACTCAGTGAGACCGATTTTGACAATGGACATACACAGTGAGATTGCAATCCCATCTCGGTGAGACCGAGATCTCTATCGGTAGAACCGATTTGCTAGGGTTTGGCAATGGCTTATTACATGTGAAACTCGGTGGCGCCGGATGGAAAGAATCGGTAGGACCGAGTTTGACTTTGGGTTTAGGTCATATGTGGAAATGGGAAAGTAGCTGAGGGTTTTGGAGCATATCATCAAGCACATGGAGCAAAAGGCTCATTAAGCAACACCTCATCCCTTCTTAATAGTATTGGCTTTTCCTATGGACTCAATGTGATCTTGGATCACTAAAAGTGTAAAATGAAGAGTCCTGAGCTTGAAGCTTTAGCCAATCCTTTGTCCTTAGCATCTTGAAGGAGTTCCCACAACCTTTAGTCCATGCCACTCCATTGTTGAACTTATCTGAAATATACTAGATAAAAGTATTAGTCCAACAAGAGATATGTTGACATTAATTACCAAAACCACCTGGAGAGCACTTGTGCTTTCAATCTCCCCCTTTTTGGTAATTGATGGCAACATACATCAAAGCTTTAGATAAAGATACAAATAATAGCAAGTAAAGCTTTGGAAGAACATGTAACAAACATAGGCTCCCCCTACATGTATGCAATCATGTGAATACAGAATATAGAAGCATGTGAGAGCATAATCATGACAGAGTAGACAATGTGTTACATGTATCTTGGCCATATGCATCAGAGCAAAAGATTATTAAGAGAAATACCTTCATGCTTATGAGTCCTTCTTGCAAACAGTATGTACAAGAGCAAGAATTCCTCATACTCATGATTCTGATGCATATACTTACCTTGTAGTATTAAGTTGGCTTAGGATGGAATGAACCTGCACAAACAAGGTTAGATAACACAGGTACATCCAATAGCCAGAGCAAACCAAAAGAAACCACAAGAATACCAAGACTGGGATGACATGTAAAGAGTGAGTACAAGGTACCACATTGGATTAGACATGTCCCCAAGAGTGAAGATATGCAATGAATTTGAATGATTTCTTTCCCTTAGATGTCTTGCTCCCCCTGAATCTAGCATGGGATATTGGGAGAAGATAGGGAACAGAAAATCTGAGCTGAAAGATATGAATAGAACTTAATTCAAATGAGTACATATGAACATGTCTTTCCCCCAAAAAGACATGTGGCATCTCTCCTCTTGAACATCAAGCATCTGGGACCCTTGAGTATTCTCTCCCCCTGGAGATTTCTTTCTCCCCCTTAATATTTGGGATCCTTGAGTACTCTCTCCCCCTTAGTACTTTCTCTCCCCGATGATAAGCTTTGATGTGATCTCTCTCTCCCCCTTTGACATTAATTTCCAAGAAGGTTTTTCCTGGAATCCATCGAATAGGTTTGGTCCTTGAGATTCAGCACAAAGCAGTGGATAAAACTGTGATGCTTGTAGAGGACAAGATTCGTTGAGTGAAGCTAGATCAGAAGAAATATAGAATATGTGGCAAACTGTTTTTCCTGTTACGAAATCGGTGGCACCGAGTGGCATGTTTCGGTGGTACCGAAGGGATTTGGTTGGACCGAAAATTACAATTCGGTGAAACCGAGTTCATCACAGAGAAAACTCTTGTCACCTCAGCTCACTAGTCAAGTAAGATCTCACAAAGATTTGCAAAGAATTAGCTAAAAGATTTGCAAGGAATTTGATGCAGAAATATGCAGAATAAGAATCAAAAAGAAAAGAATGAAAGGTTCTAGATGAAGTTTTTTTTTTGGTTAGAAAAAGAGGGAAACAAATATGCAAGGGACAAATGCAATAACACAGAAAAGAACACAAGATAACTTCATCTAGAATTGGGCGGTGATATAGTCACATATGTTAGAGTATATTGACTTAGGAGTCAAGTGAGAACACTTGATCATAGGTCATACTCATCGTTTAAGCTCAAAAATGGGGTTACCATTTTTCGTTTAAGCATCTTGATGTATTCACATCTTGTGGAGTTGCTTTAACTCATGACTTGGAGTAAAGCTTCTCTAAGATGGAACAACATACCTTGGGTGGTGGTGTGGATCTTGCTCATGTAGTTGAACTTGTGTGGGTGCTCAAGGGTGATGTAGATCATCAAGAGTTGGGAGCACCACTTGGAGTTTGAGTTCATCTACCTACATGGGTTAGTTCTTGCAAGGAAAAGCACTTGTATATCCAAAAAAATGACAATCATGAAGGTCAACATAGAATTTGTCAAAGGATATGTTCGAATGGTTTCGTGCTTCCTTGTCTTCAACCACCGTTGTGTAGAGACTTGGTGATGTAGAGATTGCTCAAGATGTGAGTGAGTTGCAATCTCATAGAATTAGCTTCAACCAAGTACCTACATGGGTTAGATATCATGCAAGATACAAATATATCCAAGACATAAGATAGTCATCATAAGAGATATATCATGGATTGGCCATAAGCTTATGTTTTGCATGTATCCAATGGAGTTTCTACTCCAATTTCGAAGCATCAATGATGTTCAATTCTCCTCTCAACCTGCAAAACACTTTCTCATCAAGTGGTTTAGTGAATATATCCGCTAATTGCTTATCGGTGCGAACATGCTTAAGATCAATGTCACCCTTAGCAACATGATCTCGAATGAAATGATGACGAACTTCAATGTGCTTAGTTCGAGAATGTTGCACAGGATTATGACCAATTTTGATAGCACTTTCATTGTCACAAATCAATGGAACATGTTTCACATAGACCCCATAATCTTTAAGAGTTTGGGTCATCCAAAGTAATTGAGCACAACATGAACCAGCGGAAATGTACTCCGCTTCGGCGGTAGATAAGGATACCGAGTTTTGTTTCTTGGAGGACCAAGACACAAGAGATCTACCAAGAAATTGACAAGTACCCGAAGTGGACTTTCTATCAACCTTGTCTCCGGCATAATCCGAGTCGGAATAGCCAACAAGATCAAAAGAGGACCTCTTAGGATACCAAATGCCAAAATTTGGTGTATGAATTAGGTATCTCACTATCCTTTTCACGGCCTTAAGATGACATTCTTTAGGAGCAGCTTGATATCGTGCACACATGCACACACTTAGCATAATATCAGGACGTGAGGCACATAAGTATAACAATGAACCAATCATAGAGCGATAAACCTTTTGATCAACCGGTTCACCATCTTTGGTCAAGTCATTATGTCCGCTAGTAGGCATGGGTGTTCACATACCTTTGCATTGTTGCATGTTGAACTTCTTGAATAAGTCTTTGGTGTACTTCGTTTGAGATACAAATGTACCTTCCTTAGTTTGCTTGATTTGCAAACCGAGAAAGAATTTGAGTTCACTCATCATACACATCTCAAACTTCTCCGACATTAGCTTTCCAAACTTTTCACTAAAACGAGGGTTAGTTGAACCAAATATAATATCATCAACATAAATTTGGCACACAAATAGTTCTCCATTAACCCTTTTAGTAAAAAGTGTGGAATCAATTTTTTCAATTTCAAAACCACTTGCAATAAGGAACTTGGTCAAGCATTTATACCATGCTCTAGGAGCTTGTTTAAGACCATAAAGAGCTTTGTGAAGTTTGTAAACATGATTAGGTTTCTTAGGATTGACAAAGCCGGGATGCTGTTTGACATAAACTTCCTCCTATATTTCACCATTTAGAAAAGCACTTTTAATGTCCATTTGGTACAAGGTGATATTATGGTGATTAGCATAGGCAAGTAAGATGCGAATGGACTCGAGTCTAGCAACGGGAGCATATGTCTCACCATAGTCCATACCTTCGACTTGTGTGTACCCTTGGGCGACGAGACATGCTTTGTTGCGAACCACTTGTCCATCTTCATCTTGCTTGTTGCAAAACACCATTTGGTACCAATGATGTTGTGGTTGTTATCGGGCTTCTCAACCAATGTCCAAACTTGGTTTCTCTCAAAGTTGTGTAGCTCTTCATGCATAGCGTTTATCCAATCCGGATCTTCCAATGCTTCTTCAACCTTCATAGGTTCAATGCTAGAGATGAATGAATAGTTTTCACAAAAGTTAGCTAAACGAGTTTTTGAGCGAGTAATTCTCCCGGTTTGGATACCATTGTAGATTTGCTCGACGGGATGATCTTTGGCAATTCTTGCTCGAACTCGTGAAAGCTTTTGCTTGGGTCTTCGTTGAACATCTTCTTCATCTTGTTCATCTTCTTGATCTTCTTCATTGTTGACGTTGTTGTTCTCTTGTCGTGGTGGAGAAGGAGGTTATTGATGTTGGTCTTCATGCGTTTCCTCGTTTTCTTCATCTTGGTGTGTTCCACTTGTGGATGCTTCCGTGTCAATTCTTGGTTCACCTTGTCGTGAAGTAGAAGCTTCCACTTGGACGGATGAGGTATTCTCCTTCACCTCCATTGGACGAATTTTGCCAATAGACAAGTCTTGGATTGCTTCTGAAGGGTCTTTGTCTCCTACATCAATTGGCAATTTCTCTACTTGCGAGCCATTAGATTCATCAAACTTCACATCTACCGTTTCTTCAACCTTTCGGGTGAAAGACTTGTAGACACGGTAAGTGTGAGAGTTTGAACCATAACCAAGTAGGAAACCTTCATGAGATTTAGGAGCAAACTTTGAACGACGATGCTTATCAAGAATGTAGCACTTTGAGCCGAATACTCGAAAGTATCCAACTTGGGGTTTGTTACCGGTGAGGAGCTCGTATGCCGTCTTGCCGAGTAGCTTGTGAAGATACAAGCGATTTGTTGTGTGACAAGCCGTCTCAACCGCTTCTGCCCAAAAGTGCTTTGGTGTCTTGTACTCATCAAGCATCGTTCTCGCCATTTTGATGAGCGTCCGGTTCTTCCTCTCAACAACTCCATTTTGTTGAGGTGTGTACGTAGCCGAGAATTCGTGTGAAATCCCTTCTTCGTCACGAAAGGTGTCCACATTTGCGTTCTTGAACTCCGTTCCGTTGTCACTCCGAACCTTCTTGATCTTCACGTCAAACTGATTTTGGGCCTTCCTAGCGAAGTTTTTGAAGATCTTTTGGACCTGCGATTTGTCATCAAGAAAGAACACCCACGTAAATCTTGAAAAATCATCAACTATAACTAGACCAAAAGAATTTCCACCGAGACTCTTGTAGGCATTGGGACCAAAAAGATCCATATGAAGTAGCTCGAGTGGCCTCCTTGTGGTCATGATGTTCTTCACGGGATGCCTTCCTCCAACCTGTTTACCTGCTTGACAAGCACTACAAAGTCTATCCTTATCAAATATGACATCGTTAACTCCAAGGATATGATTTCCTTTAATAAGCTTGTCAAGGTTTCTCATGCCAACGTGACCTAGTCGTCTATGCCACAACCAACCTTTTGAGGATTTAGCAATAAAGCAAGTTTTAGGTTGTGCCTTTTTAGAGAAATCGACAATGTAAAGGTCACCTCTACGTATACCGGTAAAGACCATTTTATGATTGTCTCGTCGAAACACTTGGCAATCTACTTCAGTAAATAGGACATTCAAACCGAAATCAGCAAGTCTAGATACTGAAAGTAAGTTGTACCCAAGAGATTCAACGAGCATGACATTTTGAATGGAGCTATCGTGTGAGATGGCCACCTTACCAAGGCCAACCACCTTACCCTTTGAATTATCACCAAAGGTGACATATTTTCGAGGGCCGTCATTTTCAGCAAGCTCACGAAACATCTCTTCATCTCCGGTCTTATGATTAGTACATCCACTGTCGAGAACCCATTCCTTTCCTCCTGACACATATCCTCGAAGATTAGCCATAAGACCAAAGTGTCTCATTGCATCGTCAAGATCAAAGTCACTATCATCATCTTCATCATAGTATCCATGTTCAACATCATCTTGTGATTGATCATATCCTAGAGAGGGTAATTCATTAGATAAATGATCATCAAGGTGGTCACTTTTATGAATTCTTATGGATTCGGTTATGATATCACCGATGATTCCAACGTTTCCTTTAGCACACATGAGATTAGTAAGCTCAAATAGACAATTACCAAAACTAGGATCACTAGAGTTCATTTTACTCAAGGCGATAGATTTATGGAGAATTTCATCCAAATTTTTCAAGGAATAATTGGGGAATCGTTCCTCAAGAAATTTCCATATAGTATAGGCACAATTAAGAGTAGGTAAACTACCAATCAAGTTTTTGGGCAAACCTCTAATGATGAGCTCAACAGTTCTAAGATTGCAGATCATGTCAATATCTTCATCTAGGGTGGGGTGCATAGGATCAACATGAGGTGCACAAGGACTAGCAATATACTTGTTCAAATGATATTGATTGAAAATCACAAGCATCTCGCTCTCCATCAAGAATAGGCACTCTATGTCTAAGACTCCCTAAAGTAGATACATCCATCTTCCTCCAATGGTGATTAAACCAAGGCAATGGAGACCAAAGCTCTGATACCACTTGTAGGATCTAGAAGTAGGTGTGTCTAGAGGGGGGGGGTGATTAGACACTTAGTGCTAAAGTTGCAGTTTTTAAGCCTTTTCGGTTTGAGTGGAGTTTTAGGCACAATTTCAACATACACAATACATATCAAGCAAGCATGCAAAGAGTATATGACCAGCGGAATGTAAAGCATGCAACTTGCAAGAATGTAAAGGGAAGGGTTTGGAGAATTCAAACACAATTGGAGACACAGATGTTTTTCCCGTGGTTCGGATAGGTGGTGATATCCTACATCCACGTTGATGGAGACTTCAACCCACGAAGGGTAACGGTTGCACGAGTCCACGGAGGGCTCCACCCACGAAGGGTCCACGAAGAAGCAACCTTGTCTATCCCACCATGGCCATCGCCCACGAAGGACTTGCCTCACTAGCGGTAGATCTTCAGGAAGTAGGCGATCTCCTTGCCCTTACAAACTCCTTGGTTCAACTCCACAATCTTGTCGGAGGCTCCCAAGTGACACCTAGCCAATCTAGGAGACACCACTCTCCAAGAAGTAACAAATGGTGTGTTGATGATGAACTCCTTGCTCTTGTGCTTCAAATGATAGTCTCCCCAACACTCAACTCTCTCTCATAGGATTTGGATTTGGTGGAAAGAAGATTTGAGTGGATAGCAACTTGGGGAAGGCTAGAGATCAAGATTCATATGGTAGGAATGGAATATCTTGGTCTCGACACATGAGTAGATGGTTCTCTCTCAGAACATATGAGTTGGAAGTGTAGATGTGTTCTGATGGCTCTCTCCACGAATGAAGAGGAGGTGGAGGGGTATATATAACCTCCACACAAAATCCAACCGTTACACACAATTTACCAATCTCGGTGGGACCGAATCAACAAAATCGGTCGGACCGAAAAGGTAAACCTAGTGACCGTTAGAGATTTTCGGTGGGACTGACATGCAACTCGGTAGGACCGATATGGTTATGGTTAGGGCATAACGTAATCTCGGTGAGACCGATTACACAAACTCAGTGAGACCGATTTTGGTAATTAGCTAACCAGAGAGTTGGTCAGGCAAACTCGGTGGGACCGATTACTAAACTCGGTTGGACCGATTTTGGTAATGAGTTAACCAGAGAGTTTGCATTGTAATCTCGGTAGTACCGATTGCCTAAACTCGGTGAGACCGATTTTGACAATGGACATACACAGTAAGATTGCAATCCCATCTCGGTGAGACCGAGATCCCTATCGATAGAACCGATTTGCTAGGGTTTGGCAATGGCTTATTACATGTGAAACTCGGTGGCGCCGGATGGAAAGAATCGGTAGGACCGAGTTTGACTTTGGGTTTAGGTCATATGTGGAAATGGGAAAGTAGCTGAGGGTTTTGGAGCATATCATCAAGCACATGGAGCAAAAGGCTCATTAAGCAACACCTCATCCCTTCTTAATAGTATTGGCTTTTCCTATGGACTCAATGTGATCTTGGATCACTAAAAGTGTAAAATGAAGAGTCCTGAGCTTGAAGCTTTAGCCAATCCTTTGTCCTTAGCATCTTGAAGGAGTTCCCACAACCTTTAGTCCATGCCACTCCATTGTTGAACTTATCTGAAATATACTAGATAAAAGTATTAGTCCAACAAGAGATATGTTGACATTAATTACCAAAACCACCTGGAGAGCACTTGTGCTTTCAATCTCCCCCTTTTTGGTAATTGATGGCAACATACATCAAAGCTTTAGATAAAGATACAAATAATAGCAAGTAAAGCTTTGGAAGAACATGTAACAAACATAGGCTCCCCCTACATGTATGCAATCATGTGAATACAGAATATAGAAGCATGTGAGAGCATAATCATGACAGAGTAGACAATGTGTTACATGTATCTTGGCCATATGCATCAGAGCAAAAGATTATTAAGAGAAATACCTTCATGCTTATGAGTCCTTCTTGCAAACAGTATGTACAAGAGCAAGAATTCCTCATACTCATGATTCTGATGCATATACTTACCTTGTAGTATTAAGTTGGCTTAGGATGGAATGAACCTGCACAAACAAGGTTAGATAACACAGGTACATCCAATAGCCAGAGCAAACCAAAAGAAACCACAAGAATACCAAGACTGGGATGACATGTAAAGAGTGAGTACAAGGTACCACATTGGATTAGACATGTCCCCAAGAGTGAAGATATGCAATGAATTTGAATGATTTCTTTCCCTTAGATGTCTTGCTCCCCCTGAATCTGGCATGGGATATTGATTTCTTTCCCTTAGATGTCTTGGACTCCATCTGATATTGATTTCCTGCGATGTAAAAAACATGCAGAAAAAAGCAACTGGCACTTGGCACTATGCCAATAGGTTAGTACCAAAAATGATATAAAATGATTATAAAACATCCAAGATTGATAATATAATAACATGGAACAATCAAAACTTATAGATACGTTGGAGACATATCAATTGTATACTACTCTGTTTTATGGAGTCTGTGGAGATATCGTAACGACATTTGTTTCAATCATGTTCCCTGGCTTGGTATGCAGATTCTATGGAGGAAGACTGCTGTCATGCTGGCCAGCTGAGTGGTTCGATGCTCTGGCCCTGTCTAAGAAACAATGTTGCACTTGGTGCAGAAGCTGGAACAGGTAGCGCGAGCTCCCCCCCCCCCCCCCCCCCGTTGCTCTGGCCGGACCCTGGCTAGGACTTCTGAAGTGCTCTGAGGTGCTGAGCAACCGAGCTACGGAGCAGGATAAGATGATTTCTTGAGTCTTCGGGCTCTATTTCGCTTGTTTGTGATCTGACATGTTCTTCCTCTGTTTGGGGAGCATCTCGGGCTTAGACTGAACTTGGTAGTTGTTGTAGTGCTCGTTTGTGGCCTAGTTTTACTTTCAGTTGCTGGGGCAACATGTTGGTTGTTTCCCCCCTACGTGCTTGTAACATAATCGATACTATGTCTATTGGTTTCGTTTGTTCAATGCAAATGGAGCCGGGGCTTTCGAGAGCCCTTTTACTCTAAAAAAACGAATATCCTTATCTGGTTTTACCCCCTCCATTTATAACGTGAGATAAATTCTTTTGCATGTTCCAACAAAATCAAAGAGGCATTGAATTTTTAGGATATAATTTATTGATCTTTGGCATGTAATTCTAATAGGGATCACTCGATACGCATGTGTTACTAGGTCCTGACTGAATTTTGCATGTGGGTCCATCCCATGGCTGGTTGGGCGTACCCATGTGGCACTTTTTGAAAATAGGAAGGAGTTAAGCGGGTAGGAGATTCTTCCTTGAAATAGGCATTTGCCCCGCATTATAAATAAAGTAACTATCCTTACAACCAACATCCAAACATCATAGCAAATCCGACGGCTGGGGCAACATCACAATCACGGCCAGAAAAGCATAAGAAAAATAAGAAAAAAGAAAAGAGCCACTAAGTGGCGGCCAACATGTGCCCTGCAAAGAGGACAAGTGACGCGCGGTAGCCAAAAGCGCATCCAGTATGAACCCGAGCCGATCACGATGCTCCAGAAAAGCAAGGAATTTAAAGGAGTCAGAGGGCTGCCTAGGGTGGGTAGCTCTGGCCAACATGAAGGCCTCCCAGTTGGGCCCCAGAGCCTTGTGGACGGAAAGTCCAGAGGACCCGTGTTGTCATGCATGAGAATAGGATGTGAGTCCTGGTTTTCGGGACCACGCAAAGGGGGCACAAGCCATCACCTGGGCATGCCGCTTAAGCTCCTGGGTCTCCGATGGGATGCTGTCTTGTAGTAGTTGCCATACAAAAATCTTAATCTTCAAGGGCAATGGGGCCTTCCACAAAGGGGAAAGCCAGGTGAGGAAGTCCTGGATTAGGGGGTGTTCGGATAGCCGGACTATACCTTCAGCCGGACTCCAGGACTATGAAGATACAAGATTGAAGACTTCGTCCCGTGTCCGGAAGGGACTTTCCTTGGCGTGGAAGGCAAGCTTGGCGATGCGGATATTCAAGATCTCCTACCATTGTAACCGACTTTGTGTAACCCTAACCCTATCCGGTGTCTATATAAACCGGAGGGTTCTAGTCCGTAGGACAACTTCATCATACAACAATCATACCATATGCTAGCTTCTAGGGTTTAGCCTCCTTGATCTCGTGGTAGATCCACTCTTGTACTACCCATATCATCAATATTAATCAAGCAGGAGTAGGGTTTTACCTCCATCGAGAGGGCCCGAACCTGGGTAAACTTCGTGTCCCTTGTCTCCTGTTACCATCCGGCCTAGACGCACAGTTCGGGACCCCCTACCCGAGATCCGACGGTTTTGACACCGACATTGGTGCTTTCATTGAGAGTTCCTCTATGTCGTCGCTTTTAGGCCCGATGGCTCCTTTGATCATCAACAATGATGCAGTCCAGGGTGAGACTTTTCTCCCCAGACAGGTCTTCGTCTTCGGCGGCTTCGCACTGCGGGCCAATTCGTTTGGCCGCCTGGAGCAGATCGAAAGCTACGCCCCTGGCCATCAGGTCAGGTTTGGAAGTTTGAACTACACTGCTGACATCCGCGGGGACTTGATCTTCGACGGATTCGAGCCACAGCCAAGCGCGCTGCACTGTCTCGACGGGCATGATCTAGCTCTGCCGCCGAACAGTGCCCTGGAGCCCGCACGCGCGTCGGCTCCGACCCTTAATTCAGAACCGGCGGCGCTGATCGAGGGTGATCAGTTAGACGTCACCCCGGGGGCTGCGATCTCAGAAGCGATCGAGCCGAATGCCAGCCCCGCACTCTGCATGACCCGTGACTCCGAGGATCCGGATTCCCCTCCGGACTCTGAACCTCCCACGCCCCTGCCAATCGAATCCGACTGGGCGCCGGTCATGGAGTTCACCGCCGCGAACATCTTTCAGCACTCGCCCTTTGGCGACATCCTGAACTCACTATAGTCTCTCTCTTTATCGGGAGAGCCCTGGCCGGACTATGGCCAGCAAGGATGGGATACGGACGATGAAGAAATTCAAACCCCACCCACCACCACTTTGTAGCCACTATCGACGATTTAACCGACATGCTTGACTTCGACTCCGAAGACATCGACGGTATGGACGACGATGCAGGAGACGAATAGGAACCAGCACCTGTAGGGCGCTGGAAGGCCACCTCGTCATATGATATATATATGGTGCATACTCCAAAAGATGGAGATGGCGACGGAACAGCGAAGGATGATTCGTCCAAGAAACAGCCAAAGCGCCAACGTCAGCGGCGCCGCTCTAAATCCCGCCAAAGCAAAAACGGTGATTCCGGCACGGGAGATAATACTATCCCGGATAGCACCGAAGAACACCCCCTCCAACAAGATTCGGCACAGGAAGATGGAGAAGCCAGCCCTCGTGAGAGGGCGGCAGACCGAGAGGTTGAGGACGATAACTACATGCCTCCCTCCAAAGACGAGGCAAGCCTCGATGACGACTAATTCGTCGTACCATCAGACCCCGCCGAACAAGAGCGTTTCAAGCGCAGGCTTTTAGCCACGACAAGCAGCCTCAAGAAAAAGCAACAACAGCTTAGAGCTGATCAAGATTTGCTAGCTGACAGATGGACTGAAGTCCTTGCGGCCGAAGAGCATGAACTCGAACGCCCCTCCAAGCGTTACCCAAAGCGCAGGCTGCTACCCCGATTAGAGGAGGAAGCACCTACATCACCAGCGCATGACATGGCAGACCGGCCACCTCGTGGACGCGACAGAGAGGCCTCTAAGCCCTCCACTCAAGCCATGCCCCGACGCCGCTCAAAACACGCTAAGGCACGGGAGAACACGCTGGACCTGCGAGATATACTGGAGGACAAGGCAAGGCAAACAAGGTCGATCTACGGATCGCGCGGGCGCCCCACGACACGTGACGGTGATTGTCACTCCGGATACGATAAATCCGGTCGGGCCGAACACAATGGACAAAGCTCCTGCGAGCTGCGTCGTGATATAGCCCAGTATAGAGGCGCCGCACACCCAGTATGCTTCACAGATGAAGTAATGTATCATAAAATCCCCGAGGGCTTTAAACCCGTAAACATAGAATCATACGATGGCACAACAGATCCCGCGGTCTGGATCGAGGATTATCTCCTTCATATCCACATGGCCCGTGGTGATGATCTACACGCCATCAAATACCTCTCACTCAAACTTAAGGGCCGGCCCGGCATTGGCTCAACAGCCTGCCAGTAGACTCAATCGGTTCTTGGGAGGACCTGGAAGCCGCATTCCTCGACAACTTCCAGGGCACTTATGTGCGACCACCGGATGCCGATTACCTAAGCCACATAATCCAGCAGCCAGAGGAATCGGCCAGGCAATTCTGGACACGGTTCCTAACAAAGAAAAACTAGATAGACGACTGTCCGGACGCTGAGGCCCTAGCGGCCTTCAAGCATAATATCCGCGACGAATGGCTTGCCCGGCACCTGGGACAGGAAAAGCCGAAATCTATGGCAGCCCTCATGACACTCATGACCCGCTTTTGCACGGGAGAAGACAGCTGGCTAGCTCGCAGTAACAACTTAGCAAAGAACCCTGGCAATTCGGATACCAAGGACAAAAGTGGCAGGACATGCCGGAACAAGCAAAAGCGCCGTGTTAATAGCGATAGCAACGAGGATACGACAGTAAATGCCGGATTCAGAGGCTATAAATTTGGTCAGCGGAAAAAGCCGTTCAAAAGGAATACTCAGGGCCCGTCCAGTTTGGACCGAATACTCGACCGCTTATGCCAGATACATGGCTCCCCCGAAAGGCCAGCAAATCACACCAACAGGGATTGTTGGGTGTTCAAGCAAGCAGGCAAGTTAAGAGCCAAAAACAGAGACAAGGGGCTGCACAGCGATGACGAGGAGAAGCCCAGGCCGCCGAACAATAGTGGACAGAAGGGTTTTCCCCCACAAGTGCGGACGGTGAACATGATATACGCAACCCACATTCCCAAGAGGGAGCGGAAGCGTGCGCTACGAGACGTATAGGCGCTGGAGCTAGTCGCTCCAAAGTTCAACCCATGGTCCTCCTGCCCGATCAACTTTGATCGAAGGGACCATCCCACTAGCATCCGTCACGGCGGGTTTGCCGCATTGGTTCTTGACCCAATTATCGACGGATTTCATCTCAGAAGAGTCCTCATGGACAGCGGCAGTAGCCTGAACCTGCTTTACCAGGATACAGTGCGGAAAATGGGCATCGATCCCTCGAGGATCAAGCCCACAAAAACGACCTTTAAAGGCGTTATACCAGGTGTAGAGGCCAGCTGCACAGGCTCAGTAACACTTGAAGTGGTCTTCGGATCTCCGGACAATTTCCTAAGCGAAGAGTTAATCTTCGATATAGTCCCGTTTCGCAGTGGCTATCACGCCCTGCTCGTGCGAACCGCATTTGCAAAATTCAATGCGGTGCTGCACTATGCATATCTCAAGCTCAAGATTCTAGGCCCTCGGGGAGTAATTACGGTCAATGAAACACCGAGCGGTCCCTCCGAACGGAGGAACACACGGCGGCCCTCGCAACAGAAGTACAAAGCAGCTTTCTTAGGCAATTCTCCAGTCCGGCAGTTAAAAAGCCAGACACCGCCAAGCGCGCCCGGAATAACCTACAGCAAGGCCGCCTGGCACGTTCTGAGCAGGCATAGCAGTGCGACCCCAACCCCAGCCCTCGTGACATAGCGAAACCAGTGCGTCACGTACATAACTACGCTCTTGAAATACCATGGGCGAAGGGAAGGGGCATAATATTGGCAAACCCAAAATACGGCCTAAAACGTACTACGGGCTGCCGAATTTTTCTTTTCTCTTACTTTCAGGACTCCATACTTCGGACGACCTGTTCGGCGATTCAACCGCCGCACAAACGATGCAGGACCCAGGGAAGCAGACAAGCCATGCCGCACTATGGAACCCCAAGGTGGTCTCTGTTACGAGCAGTATACCTGTTTTTGAATACAATTCCGCGGCCTGCCCCTGGCAAGGACATGTTAAATAGTCCAATATCTTTGCTTATCGCACTATTTGTATCGTTCTGCTCTGATAGCAGCCTCTTTATAATCAATGCATAGCTTTTTTGTCTGTTTTTTGCATTATCCCCTTATATATATATGTCCATCAATGACATGTGGCACCCGTACACTGTGGTACGGCAAATACACCAGGGGCTTCAGTACCCCGTAACATGGTGTAAGAAGTCCGAACACTTCATAAGTGCGGCACCCCGAACTTATAGCACTATATGCATCGGCTCCGAATCATGATTTGGGTCAATAGTTGGGTTTGCCCGGCTCCTATGTTTTGGTGCCTTACGTTCCGCTATATCGGCTAAGGTAGCACTAGGAGAACCACTGCGATTGTGCCCCGGTTGAGCTGGGTTAAGCACCTCAATGGAGAAAGCTAAAACTGACTGTCATGATGAGGCGAGAGACCGGTCGCTGTTCGAGAGGTTTTTCGAGTCCCTAAAGACTTATGCCGCTTCGAGCGAGGAGCCGACTTTGTCCGGCCAAGGCGTGGATAGCGCCCCGAACTCGGTCTTCCGAACTAGGGGCTTCGCCGAAATTTAAAATTATAAAGTTCTATGGCTAAGTGAGAGTGTTCAAGCATTATATTCCGATTGCCTGGTTCGTTGTGCTAAGCGCCTCCCTTGAAGGACCCAACTATGGGAAAAAGAGCGCTCAGGTTTATCTCGAACACCCCAACACTAGTGGCATGGGGGCAGAAGCCGACGACTCGCCATCTCTCAATTTTTTGATAAACGGCCACACAGAAAATAATTTTTAAATTTAACAAGCATTGCTTAGCGCATATGAACAAGTTTTCAGCGCACAGGATAAACACGAGCGAGTTCATTAAAAAATTACATCCTTGGTACATTCATCCGCCACAAGGCGGGCACCCGCAAGAACATCCTTATAATAATTCTCGGGCTTGCAATGCTCCTTCCCCGGTGGCGGCCCGTCCCTCACAAGCTTCTCACCATCTAGCTTACCCCAGTGCACCTTTGCACGGGCAAGGGCCCTACGGGCACCTTCGATGCAGATGGAGCGCTTGATGACGTCGAGCCTTGGACAGGCCTCCACCAGCCGCCTCACCAGCCCGAAGTAGCTCCCAGGCAGGGCTTCTCCGGGCCACAGCCGAACTATGAAGCCCTTCATGGCCTGTTCGGCCGCCTTGTGGAGCTCGACCAGCTATTTCAGCTGGTCGCTCAAGGGCACAGGGTGTCCGGCCTCAGCATACTGAGACCAGAACACCTTCTCCGTCGAGTTGCCCTCTTCAACTTGGTAGAATGCGTCGGCGTCGGATACACTACGGGGAAGATCTGCGAACGCCCCTGGAGAGCTCCGGATTCGGGTAAGTAACAAGTAGTTTACTTTTATATTTCTGCTTTGCATAAAGAATGCCTTACCCGCTGCTATGTTTTTCATCTCCTCCAACTCTTGGAGGGCCCTTTGGGCTTCGGCCTTGGCAGACTTGGCAGTCTCAGAGGCCGCCGCGAGCTCGGACGCTTGCGTTTTTGACTCAAGCTCCAAACTCTCATGTTTTTTCATAAGAGTCTGAAGCTCTTGCCGCACCTCACCGACCTGGGCCTCAAGTTTCTCTCGCTCGGTGCCCTCCGTGGCCGCTTTCTTTTCGGCCTCGAACAACGCCTGCTTAAGGGTCGCCACCTCAGTCGTGGCCCCTACAATAAACAGTACAATCCTGTTATTTTTTGCAATCACGTATTTTTATAGGCATTTTCTCTGTAAGGTATTTCTTACCTTCTTTCTCCTCGAGCTGCCGCTTGGCAAGGCCGAGCTCTTGCTCGGTCCGCTCGAGGCCCTGTTTCAGGGCACCCACCTCCGCAGTCAGTGCGGCAGTGGCTAGCAGCAAAGCCTGCATACACATATTCGACTCTTTTTTGTTAGACTCCTGCGAAATTTAATAGATCCTCTATTTGGCTTTTCCTTCCGAACGCCAAACAGAGCATCAGGGGCTACTGTCTATGCGGTTATATTCTTACATATTTTATTTACTTACCTCGAAGCCTATTAGAAGGCTAGCGCAAGCTTCGTTCAGTCCGCTTTTGGCAGACTGAACCTTCCGGATCACCGTACTCATAATAGTACGGTGCTCCTCGTCGATGGAGGCGCCGTCAAGCACCTCCAGCAGACTGTCCGGCACCTCCGGTTGGACGGAGACCTCCGGCTCAAAAGGCTTGCTCCTCTTGACAGGAGTTCGCCTACCGCGGTCCGGAACCGTTGAAGATTCCGGCGCGGTGTCTGGCTCAAAGCCGGACTTGGAGCCCTGGGGGGTTTTGTCCCCTTTACTCCTGGAGTCCGGGAGGTCGCCTTTCGGCTCCTCCAGGACCACCTCCTCCTGCCCCGGAGCTCGTTGCGACGCCACTTCGGCGTCATCTGCAGTGCGGGGGGAGACAGCGGGTGGAACTGAGTTCACGTCCGACGAATCCAAGGAGCCGCTCGACGACTCGTCGAGTTTGGCCCGGGGCAGGCTGCACAATTATGTTCGGCATTAGGAAAGCTGAACGATAAAAGAATATCATGAGTCACTCTGGTATCCGAATACTTACGATTTCGCCGGGCGCTTGGCCCTGTCTGGCCACTCCTCGTCATCCTCGCTAGCATTGGGGGAGTAGTCCGGCGGAGGGGCCTTCCTCTTCTTGGACCCTCCGGCCTCCCCCGTTGGGGCGGCCTTCCTTTTCTTTCCTCCCCCCGCTGGAGGGGGAGAGGTTTCCTCTTCCTCCTCCTCGTTTTCACGGGAGGAGAGCGCCCCGGACTCGTCAGATGACGAGTCCGACACCACCATGTTACGGGCACTCTTTCGAGTCCCCGTGGCCTTCTTCTTCTCGGCCTTCTTCTCCGGCACCACATAAGGCGCCGGAGCCAGCAGCTTCACTAGGAGAGCAGGGGCTGGGTCTTCGGGCAAGGGAGCCAGACAGTTAATCGGTCCGGATATCACCTGCCAAGCCTGTCAAAGGTAAGGGAGTTTAGATCCCGCGTAGAGTCAAACTATGAAAAAACTTAAACATCCTGTGAAAGGTGAAAACAGCTTACCTCGCTAGCGTGACGCTGCGAGCTGTATCCGCGGTCCTCGGAGGCGGATGTGGGAGCCTCGGCGCCTTTGGTTAGCACCTTCCAGACGTCTTCATACATTATGTCGAAGAGCCTGTTGAGGGTTTGGTGCTGCATTGGGTTGAACTCCCATAGAGTAAAATCCCGTTGTTGACACGGGAGGATCCGGCGGACGAGCATAACCTGGACCACATTGACAAGCTTGATTGGCTTGTTCACCAGGGACTGGATGCATGTTTGCAGTCCGGTCACCTCTTTTTCGTCACCCCACGATAGGCCCGTCTCTTTCCAGGACATAAGCCGCGTGGGGGGTCCGGATCGGAACTCAGGGGTTGCGACCCATTTTGGATCGCGTGGCTCGGTGATGTAAAACCACCTGGATTGCCACCCCTTTAGGGTCTCCACAAAGGAGCCCTCGAGCCATAGGACGTTGGCTATCTTGCCCGCCATGGCGCCTCCGCACTCGGCCTGGCTGCCGCGCACCACCTTGGGCTTGACGTTGAAGGTCTTGAGCCAGAGGCCGAAATGGGGGCGGACGCGGAGGAAGACCTCACACACGACGATAAACGCCGAGATATTGAGGACGAAGTTTGGGGCCAGATCGTGGAAATCCAGGCCGTAGTAGAACATGAGCCCCCGGATGAATGGGTGGAGTGGAAAACCCAGTCCACGGAGGAAGTGAGGTAGGAAAACTACCCTCTCATGGGGCCTTGGGGTGGGGAGAGCTGCCCCTCCTCGGGAAGCCGGTGCGCGATGTCCTTGGACAAGTATCCGGCCTTCCTTAGCTTCTTGACATGGCCCTCCGTGACGGAGGAGACCATCCACTTGCCTCCCGATCCGGACATTGCTGGAGAAGGTTGAGGTGGGAAGTGCGGGCTTGGGCGCTGGAGCTCAGGTGCGCAGAAGATGGATAGGCAAAGGAGGAAGAAGGCGTAGGTAAAAAGGTGGATCCTTATCCCCTTATATGGGCGGATGCGGCTATGCGTCCCCACCAGCCTAGTAAAACTCGCTTGCCTCCCAAGCGCCGTGATAAATGGCATGGTTGGGTTACCCATGTCCGTATTGATGAGAATCCCGTAAAAAGGGGCACACGATCTCTGCTTTGACAAGACGTGCCAAGGAAACCGCCTCGCAAAACACGCTGAGGTGGAAGAGTAAAAACGATTCGAGAAAAGGACTTGGCCGTAGTATGATGTCATGCTATGGAATACGTCAGCAGATTAGATTTGTGTTAATATTATTCTCTCTATGGCAATATGTGGAAACTTATTTTGCAGAGCCGGACACTATTCTTGGTGTTTAAAATCTTCTTGAAGAACTTGGAGGAGGAACCCACCTTGCAATGCCGAAGACAATTTGCGCGCCGGACTCGTCGTCATTGAAGCCTGGTTCAGGGGCTACTGAGGGAGTCCTAGATTAGGGGGTGTTCGGATAGCCGGACTATACCTTCAGCCGGACTCTAGGACTATGAAGATACAAGATTGAAGACTTCGTCCCGTGTCCGGAAGGGACTTTCCTTGGCGTGGAAGGCAAGCTTGGCGATGCGGATATTCAAGATCTCCTACCATTGTAACCGACTTTGTGTAACCCTAACCCTATCCGGTGTCTATATAAACCGGAGGGTTCTAGTCCGTAGGACAACTTCATCATACAACAATCATACCATAGGCTAGCATCTAGGGTTTAGCCTCCTTGATCTCGTGGTAGATCCACTCTTGTACTGACCATATCATCAATATTAATCAAGCAGGAGTAAGGTTTTACCTCCATCGAGAGGGCCCAAACCTGGGTAAACTTCGTGTCCCTTGTCTCCTGTTACCATCCGGCCTAGACGCACAGTTCGGGACCCCCTACCCAAGATCCGCCGGTTTTGACACCGACACGAGGAGATGATGGGCAACTGGCATAGTGCCTGGTATGCCGAGCTGACCAAGAACTCACCTGAAGGGGTAAGGTTCCACTAAACGGTGTTCAGATAATATGGTAAAACCGGCGGGACAACAACGTGCAATTAATCTAGCCCACTCCTTAGTTTCCACCTACTCAAATGTGCTACATAATGGGATGTTCCACTACCCATGTTGGGATGTCGCGGAGACGAGGAGCATCAGGTACACAAAAATAGTGAACAGAACAGGGAAGCTCACCCTAAGTGACTCACCACCCACCCAAGGATCCAGCCAGAATTGGGTTCCTTCCCCATTCCATATAATGAAGGAGACCCCTAGACGAATATCCTCCTTGATCTGTTGGATGGATCTCCAAAACTGGGACCCCCCGAGCGAGAGTAGGCCATGAGAGGATCACTGTCGGGGGGAATCGGCTTCCTCAAACACCTATGGGGACCGAGCCCCTTTCTTGGTTCGGCGGGGGGCGGAGGTTGCACGAAGAGCGGATCGAGGCGATGCACACAAGGGATTTTACCCAGCTTCGGGCCGCAAGGATGCGTAAAACCCTACTGCTGCTTTGTGGATTGTATTGTGTTCTTGCTCGGGAGCGTGTGGTGCTACAGTACACGCGAGCTGCTGGCGAGAGAGAGCGTAGCGATGGGTCTCTTCCTTTCCTACGTGCGCTTGGGGCCTCCTTTTATATGCTCAAGGGGTTACCCACAGGTGGCAGCGCAGGTGGGGGCAAAAATGGGAGAATGCTGTAGTGGGTACAGCTGCCTGCATAGTGGCTGTACAGTGCTATCATACCTAACTCTGATGGCAGGGGACAAGGGCATTAAATGCCCGTCCGCATCGCCCAGACGGCGCAGGGAAGTGGACCGTCAGGAGCGCCACCGTTTGCCACGATGGCTACTCTGTCAGCGTTGCTTTGCCACCGCATGCCCCTGGCTGCGCAGCCTCTCGCCACGTACGCCTGGAATGGCCCCAAAGCGACGCGTGGGTGGATGGGCTGGAGCGCAGGCGCGGAGTGGTGACTTGCCGCGGCAAACGCCTTGCCGCGGTTGGTGCCTTGTCGCGCCCGGGAGCTTGTCGCTCACCGGTCCTTGCCGGGACGCGGGGCGCGTCGCAGCAAGTATCTTGTCGTGCCTCGGTCGGCCTTCCCAGCAAGCTCCTCTTGCCGGGGCCTTGTGCTTCGAGCGGGCGTCCCGGCAAGCTCCTCTTGCCGGGGCCTGGCTCTCTTCGGGTGGCCTTCCCGGCAGGCTCCTCCTGCCGGGGCCTTGGCTCAGACTTTGTTCTTGGATGGCCCAAAAAGGGACCACAGAGAGTCTTGGCGATCGCCCGGCAAGCCTTGCCGCGGGGTGCTACAACTGCCCGTGCACAAGTTCGGGGTATTAAGGGACCCCTACTTTAGTACACCGACAGGAGCCCCCGGGTCTGGGCCATACACGGTGCCGAGCGCTGTTGGGCCAGGCCCAAAACAGTGCACGGGCACGCGCGGCCTGGGTCACGCTGCATCTGCTTCTGCTCCCACCACGTCTTCCCCGAACGGCACGCGTCGAACGCGGCATCGTGGGGAGAGGCGTGCGTGACGTGGGTGGCGTGCGCGGGGCTGAGCCCCGCAGGCGCGCGTCACGTCGCAGGCGATTTGTTTATTCGGAAAGGCCGCCCCCCTCCTCCCCTTATAAGCAGGTGAAACAGCGGCAGTCCGCCCACCCGCCAGTTGCGATTCCTTGAAAACCTCCGCCACTTCCCAAGAGAAGCAGCGCTCCGCCCCCTTCCGCCGCCACCAGTGCTACCGACGCCGTCGATCTCCCTTCCTCCTTCCGCCATGGCCCCGAAGGGCGACAAGGGAAAAGGGAAGGCCGTGAAGTCGGCCGAGGCGCAGCGGCTCGAGGCGCTGCGAAAGGAGCAGGCGACCTTCCCCCTGAGCTCGACGCGTTGGTCCTGAGGGAGGAATACTACCTCTTCTGGTCGATGGGGACGCGAGCGCACCCGCGCACGAGGGTTCTTCCCGCCGTCGCCCAGAAGGAGTATCCGACCGGGTATCCCTTCTTTGCTCTGTTCTTCTATTGCGGGCTCTGCCCGCCCTTCTTTGAATTTTTCTGCGACATCATGAACACCTACGGGTTCCATCTCCTTGATTTCACCCCCAATGCTGTCCTGACCATGGCAATTTTCACACATCTTTGCGAAAATTTCGTCGGAGTCTTTCCAAACGTAGCTCTCTTCCGCCACTTCTTCACGCCTCGAGTAGAGAGAGGAGAGCCCCTCTCCAGCGGGATCGCCTGGATCTCGAATCTCGGCAAGAAGGATGCTTATCTGGAGGGAGAGCCCCGCAACAAATGGGAGGAATGGAGAGCAGACTGGTGCCTGATCGTCGAGGAGAACCCGCAGCCATTCACTGCCGTGTGCCAAACTCCTGTGGTGCGCGGCAGGGATTGGAGCGACGTGGCTCCGGACGACGACAAGCTGCAGATTGCCATCACCCGGATCCTGCGGCTTAGGCGTGCCGGGCTCACAGTTTGCGCCGTTGGCGCAGATTTCCTCCGCCGCCGCATCGCTCCCCTGCAGGAGAAGGGGAGGCCCGCCTAGGAGTTCCAGAATGCAGCGGACATCATGAGGCTGCGCCCTGGCCTCAACTTCAATTTCACCATCTTGGAGCTTGACGGGACGCTCAGGGCGCTGTTCAAGCACGACCCCGACCACCCCGAATGGTTCAGGCTGCCGCAAGGCGTCGTCCCATTGTGCAACAATTCGTCGCTCAGCCACATCCTTGCATTGATGCCGCTGTGCGACTCACACGGGATCGACCCCACTTGGCAGGAGCCCGCCGACGATGTCATGTGGGCGTTCTTCGACGACTTGGTGGAGAGGCCAGTCGACGCCGACGAGCAGAGGGGCCTCACCCGAGACACCACTGACGCGGAGTTGGCGCGCATCGCCTCCAGGATGGAAGAGGCGGCGGCAGCCGCGGCCGCGGGCGAATTTGGCTTCACATTGGCAGAGGCGGACGCAGCGGAGGTGGAAAGCCTTGCCGATCGAGCGGAGTTTGCCGGCGAGGAAGAGCTTGCCGGGCACGGCGCAGGGGCGGACGAGTCCACCGAGGGCACGAGCGGCTTGCTGGAGGCTGACGCCTCTTCCTCCCGACCCTCGGGCAGCTCGTCGCAAGCGGAGCCCCCGGCTCAACCACGGAGGCGTCTCCGCAAGGCCGGGGAGGTGGTACAGAAAGCAAGCCAACAGCCGCAGCGCCGCGTGACGCGCTCCGCTGTTTCAGCAGGAGCGGGGTCTTCGCAGGCCGCTGCTTCTGCTCCTGCCGCCCCTCGCGCCACGGCGGCGGCCGGGGCAGAGCCGTCTCGGGCTAGCGCCACCACTGCCTCCGCCAAGCGGCCGAGGGAGCCTACTCCTCCGCCTCCTCGCGCCAGAAGCGGGCCAGTCTTCGACTTCTCCGCGCTTAGCTCCGACGAGGAAGAGGGAGAGGAGTAAGACCCCCGCTGTTCTTGTGTTTCTTCAATTCTTGTAGTTGCGCCTCGCATCTCATTTGCCTTCCTCTGAATTTGCCCCTGTTCAGGACTCTGGCTCAGAGGGTGGCAAAGAGAGCCAAGGTCCCGGTGGTCATCCTCGACGATGAGCCCACCGTGACAGCAGGGGGTGCGCCTGAGATGACCTTATCGGAGCCGCCAACTAGTCCTCAGAGCAGCCCCCAGCGCAGCCCCCAGCGTAAGCATATGGCTTGCTTTCTGCCGTTGGGCGCGCCCGGGTGCCCTTCGCTTTTCCTGACATCTGGCTGACGATTTGTGTAGGAGCAGAGCAGCCCCACCAGGAGCGTCCGGAGACCGTCCCCGATGAGCCACCGGCTACAACTACACCGCCAAGGGGGAGTTCCTCGGCAAGGGAGGAGTCCCCGACAAGGGAGCGATCCCCGGCGAGGGAGCAGTCTCCAGCGAGGGAGCAATCCCCGGCAAGGGACGGCACCGGCGGCCCCTCGGCGACGGAGACCGTGACTGCAGACCCCGGCCCAGGTAGCCTTCATGCCTCGAAACTCAACTGAAGTTCTTCTTGTTTGGATAGTTGCTTGACTTCTCCCCCTCTTTCGGCCTTCAGACCCGCCCGCCACGGACCCGATGGAGACCGAGGTCGTCATCGAGGAGGACGCGCGCGGCCATACTGATGACGTGGCCGCCACCGGAGAGACGGATGGTGCTGAAGATCCGGCCGGTGAAGAGGCCGCCAAGGGTGCCGCAGCAGCCGCGGGCGAGGGGGCCGGCGATCGTACTGATGACCCTGAGGCCGCAGGAGCGCCAGGCGCTGCGCCGATTGCCGATCCCGCCTCCGCAGCGGCGTCAGGCCCCGAGGAGCCCCAGCCAGGCGCCTACCTGAAGGCCGGCGACGATATCTTCATCAAGCTCCCCTGGGAGTCGACTTCCAGGGCGCCGGTCGAGGGGGAGACCTTGGATGGAGAGGTGCTCGCCTCCGCCGGGCTGACGCTGGTTGACGCGCCAAGCAGCAGCGGCGGCGAGCCTGAGGAGGAGCGGCTGCTCCGGAAGCTGGTGTCACTCTACCGCGCCCGACAAGCCCAGGTGGAACGCCGGAAGCGCTTGTCGCGAAGGCGGGAGCGGACATGGAGAAGCGCGCCGGGGAGCTCCGGGAGCTCAACCAGGAGGCCCTCCGATCCTTGGCGGAGGAGCGAAGGCAGCTCGACGAGGCGCGGACGGCCTTCATCCTCGAGAAGGCGGAAGGCGAAGAGCAGCAAAGGGCCGCCGCGGGGCTAGCCGCGCGGGAGGGCGAGCTGGCGCAGCAGAAAGCCAGCCTCGCCAGCCACGAGGAGGAGGTCGCTGCACGCGAGCAAGCGCTCGGCGGAGCCCTCAAGGAGGCGCGAGATGCTGCCGCGGCCGCCGAGACCGCCAAGGAGGCACTGGAGGCGAAGGTGGCGCAGCTCGACACCGACCTCAAGGCGAGCGGTGAGGAGCTCGCCGCGCTCAAGCAGGAGCGCGAGAAGGGCGCCCACACCCTTGGCGAGCTGCAGGGTCGCTTCGCCGAGAAGATCAAGGATCTCGACGCCGCCAAGGACTCCAACGCCGATCTCGAGCTGAAGCTTGACACCCTGTCCAAGGCGCTGGACAGCGCCAAGGAGCAAGAGGTGTCTTTGCGGAAGGAGGTCGCGGACAACGAGGCGTTGTTGCAGAGCGCCGCGGTCACCCAGAACGAATTCAGGGCGACGCTGGAGCAGTGGACCGAGGGTCTCGTGGACATCGCCGCCTCCATCGACAAGGAGCTGACGCTGCTGGGGATGGAGGGTCACGAGTATCCCTCTGGTGAAAACGTCCCACCCAGCGCCAAGCTCACTTCGTTCTTCAAAGGCGTGGTGGCGGCCCTTCAGCATCTCCGGAACGCGATCCCAGAGCAGCTGGCCGGCGAGACGCGCGACGCCATCGCCGGAGCCCTCGAGAAGGTGTCGGTGAAGATCGCCTTCCGCAACCCCGGCATCAGGCTCACCAACGTCCTCAAATCCCTGCCGGCAGACGCTGACCTCGAGGAGATCAGGGCCCTCGTCGCGCCCATCATGGAGAAGGTGGCCGGGATCAAGAGGATCGAGGGCGACCGCGTGGATTAGGCCGCCTCCCCTTTTCTTTTCTTGTCGCTGCCGGCCAAGTCATGAAAGCGATTCATTAGGGCTGCGACAAGCTTATCTTTGTAATATAACTCTATCTTAGGTAGTGACTGCACTATTATTTCCTCTACTTGACTCCGTGCTATGTATGTTTTTGCCCTACGCTTTTGGGGACTTGTCGGCGTAGGCCTCCGCCTTACCGCGGGCTCTGAGTGCGGGACATCAGCAGCCCGCCAGCGGCGCCACTACCGGCAAGAAACCTTGCCGCGGCTAGTTGCAGGTCACTTAAATTGTTGAGCAGGCTCAAAGCAAAGTAAGTGTTGCGACTGCAGTCGCAGCACACTTAAGCTGCCGAGCGAGCTCGAAACAAAGTAAGGATGCCACTCTGGTTGTAGCACACTTAAGTCGTTGAGCAGACTCGAAACGAAGTAAGGGCGCAACTAGCCACGAGCCGGTCCCTCCGCGCACAGGTTTTCCATACAAAGTACGGTCATTCGAGGAAGATAACCTCAAAATTTTAAAAACTCAATTGCTCAAACTTTGGCAACTTAGCTTTTCCGTGGCTCGCTGCCCGGCAAGGTCGCTTTCCGGTAAGGCGAAACATGGGGCCCGCCGTTGCTTACCGGGGGTCAGTGCTGCACAGAGTGTCAGATAATGCATGCAAGGGATAGAGAGCATGAGATCGACAAGGTGTGCGGAGCACAAGAACTCAATCTGCACACAGGGTCTGCGCCTGGCTCTGTACAAAGGATCACATGCAACAGCGGCAAGACTTTGTACAAAAGGGTGGTTGCCGGACGGGGTCCGACAACCGCGCCTTACGGGCGAAACTTACGAAGATGCCCAACGTTCTAGGAGTTGCTCACCGAAGCGGTATCTTCGGTCTCAAGGCGGACAGCGCCAGGCCTATCGACTCGTTTCACCCGGTAAGGGCCTTCCCACTTTCTCGAGACTTCCGGCACTAACTTTGCGGCTATAAAAGCGGCGCAAAGCTTGCTGGTAGCGAGCAGCTCGCACAGCGGCCTGAAGACGGTCCTCCTCGAGGAGCAGCGCGTCATCTCGACGCAGCTGCTCTCGCTCGAGCTCAGCGTGAGCGAACACTCGAGGTGGCCCGCATGCGAGATCCGTGGGGCTAACTGCCTCCGCTCCATGGAATAGAGCGAAAGGTTGCCTGGTCATACCAGGGCTTACTTGCGCCAAGAGGTGTCGGCGTATGTTCGGACGCCGTGGCATCATGAGCTGGCTCGGCGATGCCCGTTTCACCGCCGGCGCCGTCCCCACCACCCGTTTGCTCCAAGGGCGGTGGGTTCGACGCGGGCGGACCATCCACCTCTGGAGCCTTCTTCTTCGGTGGCATGTCGACGAAGATGACGGAGTTCTAGCTGGTGCAGACGCCGGATCAGGTTCGCACAACTTCGACGCCCCCTACCTGGCGCGCCAAAGATATCGGGGGGAATCGGCTTCCTCGAACACCTATGGGGACCGAGCCCCTTTCTTGGTTCAGCGGGGGGGCGGAGGTCGCACAAAGAGCGGATCGAGGCGATGCACACAAGGGATTTTACCCAGCTTCGGGCCGCAAGGATGCGTAAAACCCTACTGCTACTTTGTGGATTGTATTGTGTTCTTGCTCGGGAGCGTGTGGTGCTATAGTACACGCGAGCTGCTGGCGAGAGAGAGCGTAGCGATGGGTCTCTTCCTTTCCTACGTGCGCTTGGGGCCTCCTTTTATATGCTCAAGGGGTTACCCACAGGTGGCAGCGCAGGTGGGGGCAAAAATGGGAGAATGCTGTAGTGGGTACAGCTGCCTGCATAGTGGCTGTACAGTGCTATCATACGTAACTGTGACGGCAGGGGACAAGGGCATTAAATGCCCGTCCGCATCGCCCAGACGGCGCAGGGAAGTGGACCGTCAGGAGCGCCACTGTTTGCCACGATGGCTACCCTGTCAGCGTTGCTTTGCCACCGCATGCCCCTGGCTACGCAGCCTCTCGCCACGTACGCCTGGAATGGCCCCAGAGCGACGCGTGGGTGGATGGGCTGGAGCGCAGGCGCGGGGTGGTGACTTGCCGCGGCAAACGCCTTGCCGCGGTTGGTGCCTTGTCGCGCCCGGGAGCTTGTCGCTCACCGGTCCATGCCGGGACGCGGGGCGCGTCGCAGCAAGTATCTTGTCGTGCCTCGGTCGGCCTTCCCAGCAAGCTCCTCTTGCCGGGGCCTTGTGCTTCGAGCGGGCGTCCCGGCAAGCTCCTCTTGCCGGGGCCTGGCTCTCTTCGGGTGGCCTTCCCGGCAGGCTCCTCCTGCCGGGGCCTTCGCTCAGATACTTTGTTCTTGGATGGCCCAAAAAGGGACCACGGAGAGTCTTGGCGATCGCCCGGCAAGCCTTGCCGCGGGGTGCTACAACTGCCCATGCACAAGTTCGGGGTATTAAGGGACCCCTACTTTAGTAGACCGACAATCACCCCTTAGGTATTTTGCCTGAAGCAGTTGCAGCCATAGGCCTCCCTCGCCTTGCAGGAGCCACCACACCCAGCGCATCATGAGGGCGGCGTTGATACCTCTTGAGTATGCGTTGGTTTTTCCCTTGAAGAGGAAAGGGTGATGCAGAAAAGTAGCGTAAGTATTTCCCTCAGTTTTTGAGAACTAAGGTATCAATCCAGTAGGAGGCCACACGCAAGCCCCTCGTACCTACACAAACAAATAAGAACCTTGCAACCAATGCGATAAAGGGGTTGTCAATTCCTTCATGGCCACTTGCAAAAGTGAGATCTGATAGAGATGATAAGATAATATTTTTGGTATTCTTATGATAAAGATTGAAAGTAAAGATTGCAAAATGAACGGCGCCAGAAATAGCTCGTTGACGGGAGATTAATATGATGGAAAATAGACCCCGGGGCCATAGGTTTCACTAGTGGCTTCTCTCAAGATAACATAAGTATTACGGTGGGTGAACAAATTACTATCAAGCAATTGATAGAAAAGTGAATAATTATGAGAATATCTAGGCATGATCATGTATGTAGGCATAACGTCCGTGACAAGTAGACCGACTCCTACCTGCATCTACTACTATTACTCCACACATCGACCACTATCCAGCATGCATCTAGAGTATTAAGTTCATAAGAACAGAGTAACGCATTACATAAGATGACATGATGTAGAGGGATAAACTCAAGCAATATGATATAAACCCCATCGTTTTATCCTCGATGGCAACAATACAATACGTGTCGTTTCCCCTACTGTCACTAGGATCGAGCACCGCATGATTGAACCCAAAGCTAAGCACTTCTCCCATTGCAAGAAAGATCAATCTAGTAGGCCAAACCAAACTGATAATTCGAAGGGACTTGCAAAGATAACCAATCATACATAAAAGAATTTAGAGAAGATTCAAATATTGTTCATAGATAATCTTGATCATAAACCCACAATTCATCGGATCTCGACAAACACACCGCAAAAAGAGTTACATCGAATAGATCTCCAAGAAGATTGAGGAGAACATTGTATTGAGATCCAAAGAGAGAGAAGAAGCCATCTAGCTAATAACTATGGACCCAAAGGTCCGTGGTAAACTACTCACACATCATCGGAGAGGCAATGGTGTTGATGTAGAAGCCCTCCGTGATCTATGCCCCCTCCGGTACAGCGCCGAAAAGGCCCCAAGATGGGATCTCACGGGTACAGAAGGTTGCGGCGATGGAATTAGGTTTTCGTGGTGCTCCTCGATTGTTTCGGGGTACATAGGTATATATAGGAGGAAGAAGTAGGTCGGTGGAGCTACGAGGGGCCCACGAGGGTGGAGGGCGCGCCCAGGGGGGATAGGCGTGCCCCCTGCCTCGTGGCCTCCTCGTATGTTTCTTGACGTTCACTCCAAGTCCTCTGGATCATGTTTGTTCCAAAAATAACTCTCCCGAAGGTTTCATTCCGTTTGGACTCCGTTTGATATTCCTTTTCTGCGAAACACTGTAATAGGCAAAAAAACAGCAATTTGCACTGGGCCTTGGGTTAATAGGTTATTCCAAAAATAATTTAAAAGTGTATAAATAATCCCATTAAACATCCAAAACAGAATATATAATAGCATGGAGCAATAAAAAATTATAGATACGTTGGAGACGTATCAAGCATCCCCAAGCTTAATTCCTGCTCGTCCTCGAGTAGGTAAATGATAAAAATAGAATTTTTGATGTGGAATGCTACTTAGAATTTTCTTCAATGTATTTCTCTTTATTGTGGCATGAATGTTCAGATCCGAAAGATTCAAGATAAAAGTTTAATATTGACATGAAAATAATAATACTTCAAGCATACTAACAAAGCAATCATGTCTTCTCAAAATAACGTGGCCAAAGAAAATTATCCCTACAAAATCATATAGTCTGGCTATGCTCTATCTTCACCACACAAAGTATTTAAATCATGCACAACCGCGATGACAAGCCAAGCAATTGTTTCATACTTTTATTGTCTCAAACTTTTTCAATCTTCATGCAATATATGAGCGTGAGCCATGGACATAGCACTATGGGTGGAATAGAATTGTGGTTGTGGAGAAGAGAAAAAGGAGAAGATAGTCTCACATCAACTAGGCGTATCAATGGGCTATGGAGATGCCCATCAATAGATATCAATGTGAGTGAGTAGGGAATGCCATGCAACGGATGCACTAGAGCTATAAGTGTATGAAAGCCCAACTAAAGAAACTAAGTGGGTGTGCATCCAACTCGCTTGCTCACGAAGACCTAGGGCATTTTGAGGAAGCCCGTCATTGTAATATACAAGCCAAGCTCTATAATGTAAAGTTCCCACTTAGTATATGAAAGTGACAAAATAAGAGACTCTCTATCATGAAGATCATGGTGCTACTTTGAAGCACAAGTGTGGTAAAAGGATAGTAACATTGTCCCTTCTCTCTTTTTCTCTCATTTTTTTTATTTGGGCCTTCTCTCTCTCTCTCTTTTCTTTTTTTCTTTTGGCCTCTTTTCTTTCCTTTTTTTCTTCATCCGGAGTCTCATCCCGACTTATGGGGGAATCATAGTCTCCATCATCCTTTCCTCACATGGGACAATGCTCTAATAATGATCATCACACTTTTATTTACTTACAACTCGAGAATCACAACTCGATACTTAGAACAAAATATGACTCTATGTGAATGCCTCCGGCGGTGTACTGGGATATGCAATGAATCAAGAGTGACATGTATGAAAGAATTATGAATGTGGCTTTGCCACAAATACGATGCCAACTACATGATCATGCAAAGCAATATGACAATGATGAAGCGTGTCATAATAAATGGAACGGTGGTAAGTTGCATGTCAATATATCTCAGAATGGCTATGGAAATGCCATAATAGGTAGGCATGGTGGCTGTTTTGAGGAAGGTATTTGGTGGGTATATGATACCGGCAAAAGGTGCACGGTATTAGAGAGGCTAGCAATGGTGGAAGGGTGAGAGTGCGTATAATCCATGGACTCAACATTAGTCATAAAGAACTCGCATACTTATTGCAAAAGTCTATTAGTTATCGAAACGAAGTACTACGCGCATGCTCCTAGGGGGATAGATTCGTAGGAAAAGACCATCGCTCGTCACCGACCGCCACTCATAAGGAAGACAATCAATAAATAAATCATGCTCCGACTTCATCACATAACGGTTCACCATACGTGCATGCTACGGGAACCACAAACTTTAGAACAAGTATTTCTCAAATTCACAACTGACTCTAATATCACCATCTTCATATTTCAAAACAATTATCAAGTATCAAACTTCTCTTAATATTCAATGCAGTTTATAGTTTTTATCTTGGATGCCTATCAAATTAGGACTAATTTTATAGCCAAAGAAAATTACCATGCTGTTCTAAAGGACTCTCAAAATAATATAAGTGAAGCATGAGAGATCAATAATTTCTATAAAATATAACCACCACCGTGCTCTAAAAGATATAAGTGAAGCACTAGAGCAAAATTGTTTAGCTCAAAAGATATAAGTGAAGCATATAGAGTATTCTAATAAATTCCGAATAATGTGTGTGTATCTCAAAAGGTGTGTACAGCAAGGATGATTGTGGTGAACTAAAAAGAAAAGAATCAAATCATACAAGACGCTCCAAGAAAAACACATATCATGTGGTGAATAAAAATATAGCTCCAAGTGAAGTTACCGATGGACGAAGACAAAAGAGGGGATGCCTTCCGGGGCATCCCCAAGCTTAGGCTTTTTGGGTTTTACTTAGATTTTACCTTGGGGTTCCTTGGGAATCCCCAATGTTAGGCTCTTGCCACTCCTTGTTCCATAATCCATCAAATCATTACCCAAAACTTGAAAACTTCACAACACAAAACTTAACAGAAAATCTCGTGAGCTCCGTTAGCGAAAGAAAACAAAACACCACTTCAAGGTACTGTAATGAACTCATTATTTATTTATATTGGTGTTAAATCTAATGTATTCCAACTTTTCTATGGTTCATAAACTCCATTACTAGCCATAGATTCATCAAAATAAGCAAACAACACACGAAAAACAGAATCTGTCAAAAACAGAACAGTCTGTAGTAATCTGTAACTAACGCAAACTTATAGAACTCCAAAAATTCTAAAATAAATTGCTGGACGTGAGGAATTTATCTATTAATCATATTCAAAAAGAATCAACTAAATAGAACTCTCGAGTAAAAAAGTGTAGCTAATCTCGTGAGCGCTAAAGTTTATGCTTTTTACAGCAAGATCGCAAAGACTTTCCCCAAGTCCTCCCAAAGGTTCTACTTGGCACAAATACTAAACTAACATGAAACCACATCTAAACAGAATCTATATGGATTATTTATTCCTAAACATAACCAAAAAGCAAAAAACTAAAATAAAATTGGGATGCCTCCCAACAAGCACTATCGTTTAACTCCCCTAGTTAGGCATAAAGGCAAGGATAGATCTAGGTATTGCCATCTTTGGGATGCAATCCATAAGTGGCTCTCATGATAGATTCATAAGGTAATTTTATTTTCTTTCTAGGAAAGTGTTCCATGCCTTTCCTTAGCGGAAATTGGAATCTAATATTTCCTTCCTTCATATCAATAATTGCACCAATCGTTCTAAGGAAAGATCTACCAAGAATAATAGGACATGAAGGATTGCAATCTATATCAAGAACAATGAAATCTACGGGCACATAATTCCTATTTGCAACAATAAGAACATCATCAATTCTTCCCATATGTTTCTTAATGGTGGAATCCGCAAGGTGCAAGTTTAAGGAACAATCATCAAATTCACGGAAACCTAGGAAATCACATAAAGTTCTTGGAATTGTGGAAACACTAGCACCCAAATCACACAAAGCATAGCATTCATGATCCTTACATTTAATTTTAATAGTAGGTTCCCACTCATCATAAAGTCTGAAGCAATGATACATCTCCAACGTATCTATAATTTTTTATTGTTCCATGTTGTTATATATCATTCTTGGATGTTTTACAACCATTTTATAGCAACTTTATGACATTTTTGGGACTAACCTATTGACATAGTGCTCAGTGCGAATTGTTGTTTTTGCTTGCTTTTTACTTCGCAGAAAATCAATACCAAACGGAGTCCAAACGCAGAAAAACTTTTTGGAGAATTTTTTTGGACCAGAGGACACCTATTGGGCCGAAGAAGTACCAGAGGGGGATTTGAGGGGAGCACAACCCACCTCGGAACGCCTGGGGGGGGGGGGTCGGGCATACCCTTGTGTGTTGTGCCCACCTCAGCCGCCTCCCGCACCGTCTCTTTGCTTTATAAATACCCCGAAAATAAAAAAACCCTAGGGGAGTCGACGAAACAAAATTCCAGCCGCCGCAAGTTCAAGAGCCACAAGATCCAATCTAGACACCATCACAGAGGGGGACATCATCCTCATTGGTGCCTCTCCGATGATGTGTGAGTAGTTCATTGTAGACCTTTAGGTCCGTAGGTAGTAGCTAGATGGCTTCCTCTCTCTCTTTTGATTCTCAATACAATGGTCTCTTGGAGATCTATTTGTGTAACTCTTTTTGCGGTGTGTTTGTTGGGATCCGATGAACTTTGAGTTTATGATCAGATCTATTTATTCCATGAAAGTAATTTAGTTTTGATCTCTTATATGCATGATTACTTATAGCCTCCTATTTCTTCTTCGAATCTTTGGTTTAGTTAGGCCAACTAGATCATTTTTTCTTGCCATGGGAAGAGGTGCTTTGTGATGGGTTCGATCGTGCGGTGTTCTTTACCAGTGACAGAAGGGGAGGCAAGACACGTATTGATCGTTGCTATTAAGGATAACAAGATGGGGTCTATTCGTACATGAATAGGTCTTCCATACATCATGTCATCGTTCTTATTGCATTACTACGTTTCTCCATGAACTTAATACACTAGATGCATGCTGGATAGTGGTCGATGTGTGGAGTAATAGTAGTAGATGCAGGTAGGAGTCGGTCTACTAATCTTGGACGTGATGCCTATGTAATGATCATTGCCTGGATATTTTCATAATTATTTGAAGTTCTATCAATTGCCCAACAGTAATTTGTTTACCCGTCATATGCTATTTTCTCGAGAGAAGCCACTAGTGAAATCTACGGGCCCCGGGTCTATTCGTTATTATATTTGCTTTGAGATCTATTTTTATTTGCTTTTGTTTTCAGATCTATTATTCTAAAAACCCAAAAATACCTTGCTGCACTTTTTCTTTATTAATTTTATTTTGATTTATTGCGAGATCTATTTATCCAAAATCTTAGAAATCAATCTATCTTTTACCCGTGAGGGATTGACAACCCCCCTTACGCGTCGGGTTGCAAGTATTTGTTCTTTGTGTGCATGTACCATTTACATAGTTTTGCTTTGTTCTCCTACTGGTTTGATAACCTTGGTTTCATCACTGAGGGAAATACCTACCATAGTTGTGCTGCATCATCCCTTCCTCTTCGCGGAAATACTAACGCGGACACGAGCCATCAAGAAAGGATTTCTGGCGCTGTTGCATCTAGCATCTAGCAGGTTCCTAATCACAAATCTCATATCCTTGCAATTTACATTATTTGCCATTTGCCTCTCGTTTTCATCTCCCCCACTTCACAAAAAATTGTCGTTTTATTCGCCCTCTTTTTCGTTCGCCGTTTTATTGTGAGATCTATTTTTGTGTGCAATCGTGTTTGCATAGTCAGGATGACTCAAGAAAACACCAAGTTGTGTGATTTTTCCAATACCAATAATAATGAGTTTATTAGCACTCGGATTGCTCCTCCCGCCACTAGTGCAGAATCTTGTGATATTAATGATGCTTTGTTGAATCTTGTTATGAAATATCAATTTTCCGGTACTCCTAATGAGGATGTCGCGTCCCATCTAAACACATTCATAGAATTATGCGATATGCAAAGTAAAAAAGATATGGACAATGTTATTGTGAAGTTGAACTTATTTCCGTTTTCTTTGCGAGATCGTGCAAAAATTTGGTTTTCTTCTTTGCCTCACAGTAGTATCGATTCTTGGGATAAGTGCAAAGATGCTTTTATTACTAAGTATTTTCCGCCCGCGAAAATTATTTCCCTTAGAACTCGAATCATGAATTTTAAGCAAACTGGAGCATGAACATCTTGCCCAATCTTGGGAAAGAATGAAGTTGATGCTAAGAAATTGTCCTACTCATGGTTTAAATCTTTGGATGATCATACAAAAAATTTTATGCGGGATTGAACTTTGTTTCTAGAAATCTTTTAGATTCCGCTGCGGGAGGTACTTTTATGGAAATTACTTTGGGTGAAGCTACTAAATTACTAGACAATATTAAGGCAAATTATTCACAATGGCATACCGAAAGAGCACCTACTAGTAAGAAAATTAATTCGATTGAAGAAATTAGTACATTGAGTGAAAAAGTTGATGCTCTTATGAAATTGGTTGCTAATAAAAGTGCTCCTATTGATCTTCATGACGTGACTTTGCCTACTTTGATTGAGAAAAATAGTGATCCCGTAGATGTCAATTTTGTCTCGCAAAACAATATCAATGCTTATAGAGGCAATTTTAATCCTAGGCCTTTTCCAAAAAAATCCTCTAATAGTTATGGTAATTCCTATGGTAATTCTTCTTACAATAATAATAGGAACACATCTGATCTTGAGAATAATATTAAATAATTTATCAATGCCCAAAAAGCTTTTACTACATGATAGAGGAAAAATTGAATAAGATTGACGATATGTCTAGAAGCATTGATAGAATTTCTCATGACGTAGAAAATCTCAAGTTGGAAATTTTTGTGCCCAAGGTTGATGAATCAATTAAAGCTTTATATGTTTCTATGGATGAAAGTAAGAAAAGAACCCCTATGCTTAGAGCTAAAAGATGATTTTTAGAAAGAGCGTTTTCTAGTGATTGCTTTCATAAAAATGATGAATATCTTAATATGATTGGTGTTTCTTCTATTGATTCCTTGCTTAGTAAAATTAAGATTGATGATAAAGGGACTGAAGAAGAGTCAACTTTAGCTAGAAGGCGTCCTGATAATTCGGAGGGTGAAAATCTTGTTGAGAAAATTGATAAAAGTGGGTTTGGAGAGGTCAAAACTTTAACTAGTGATTTGCCCACTCTTTTGGATTACAAAGACTTTAATTATGATAATTGCTCTTTGATTGATTGTATTTCTTTGTTCGGATCCATGATTAATTCACCCCATGCTTATGAACAAAATAAAGCTTTTACTAAACATATCGTAGATGACATGATGAAAGCTTTGGAAGAAAAGTTGGAATTAGATATCTCAATTCCTAGAAAATTACATGATGAATCAGAACCCACTATCAAAGTCAATATTAAAAATTATTAGTGTTTTGCTTTGTGTGATTTGGGTGCTAGTGTTTCCACAATTCTGAAATCTTTATGTGATATGCTTGGTCTTATCGATATTGAAGAATGCTCTCTTAATTTGCACTTGGCGGATGCTACTATTAAAAAGCCCTTGGGAAGAATTAATGATGCTCTTATTCTTGCAAATAGGAACTATGTGCCCATAGATTTTATTGTTCTCGATATTGATTGGAATCCATCTTGTCCAATTATACTTGGTAGACCATTTTTACGCATTATAGGTGTCGTGATTGATATGAAAGAAGGCAATATTAAATTTCAATTTCCACTAAGAAAGGGTATGGAACACTTCCCTAGAACAATAATTAAGCTACCATATGAATCAATCATGGGGGCATCCTATGGATCTAAAACCAAAAATGATAACACTTGAATATATGCTTTATCCCTAGCTAGGGGCGTAAAACCATAGCGCTTGTTGGGAGGCAACCCAATGAATAAAATTTATTTTTGCCATTTTCTTTCTATTCTTGAGTGTCCGCACAACAATGCTACTATTATGATTGTGTTTTTAGTTTTAATTAGTGTTTGTGTCGAGCAAAACCTTTGGGATCCTGTTGGGTGATAGTTGATTTGATCTTGTTGAAAAATAGAAACTTTGTGCGCCGGTAATAGGATTATTAAAAATCACAGCAGCACGATAAAATTCTGATTTTTTACACAAGATTGATATATAAATTTCCTACGTTGTACTAAGTTTTTAGAATTTTTGGAGTTACAGATGTATATGAAGTTTTCAGATTGCTACATACTGTTCTGTTTTTGACAGATTCTGTTTTCTTTGTGTTGTGTGCTTATTTTGATGAATCTATGGACTTTATCGGGGGGGGGGGGTATAAGCCATAGCAAAGTTGGAATACATTAGATATAATGAAAAAAGTATGAATGGGTTTGTAATAGTACTTAGAGTGCTGATTTGCTTTGTTATACTAACGGATCTCACGAAGGTTTTTGTTAAGTTTTGTGTGATTGAAGTTTTCATGTTTTGGGTGAGATCACGATGGATGAAGGAATAAGGAGCAAGAAGAGCCTAAGCTTGGGCATGCCCCATGGCACCCCAAGTTATTATCCATAGAGGAACAAGAAAATAAGCTTGGGGATGCTGTTAGGGCAAGTCTCTCTGATACGTCTCCGTCATATCCATAATTTTTTATTGTTCCATGCCAATATTATACAACTTTCATATACTTTTGGCAACTTTTTATACTATTTTTGGGACTAACAAATTGATCCAGTGCCCAGTGCCAGTTCCTGTTTGTTTCATGTTTTTGTTTCACAGAAAATCCATATTAAACAGAGTCCAAACGGGATAAAAACTTACAGAGATTTTTTTGGAATATATGTGATTTTGGGAAGAAGAATCAACGTGAGACGATGCCCGAGGGGGCCACGAGGCAGGGGGCGCGCCCCAGGGGGTCTGGCGTGCCTTGGCCCTCGTGGCCACCTCGTAAGGTAGTTGGTGCCCTTCTTTCGCCACAAGAAATTCAATATCTAGATAAAAATCGTGTCGAAATTTCAGCCCAAACGGAGTTACGGATCTCCGTGAATATAAGAAACGGTGAAAGGCCAGAATCAGGAAGCGCAGAAACAGAGAGACATATCCGATCTCTGAGGGGCTCTCGCCCCTCCGCAGCCATGGAAGCCATGGATCAGGGGGTAAACCCTTCTCCCGTCTAGGGGGAGGTCAAGGAAGAAGAAGAAGAAGGGGGGCCCTCTCCCCTCTCTCTCGGTGGCACCAGAACGCCGCCGGGGCCATCATCGTGTGATGGCGATCTACACCAACACCTCCATCATCTTCACCAACATCTTCATCACCTTCCACCATCTATCTACATCGGTCCACTCTCCCGCAACCCATTGTACCCTCTACTTGAACATGGTGCTTTATGCTTCATATTATTATCCAATGATGTGTTGCCATCCTATGATGTCTGAGTAGATTTTCATTGTCCTATCGGTAATTGGTGAATTGCTATGATTTGTTTAATTTGATTGTGGTTATGTTGCTGTCCTTTGGTGCCCATCATATGAGCGCGCGCGTGGATCACACCATTGGGTTAGTTGTATGTTGATAGGAATATGTATTGGAGGGCAAGAGTGACAGAAGCTTCAACCTAGCATAGAAATTGATGCATATGGGATTGAAGGGGGACCATTATATCTTAATGCTATGGTTGGGTTTTACCTTAACGAACGTTAGTAGTTGCGGATGCTTGCTAATAGTTCCAATCATAAGTGCATAGAACTCCAAGGTAGGGATGACATGCTAGCAGTGGCCTCTCCCACATAAACTTGCTATCGGTCTAGTAAATTAGTCAATTGCTTAGGGACAATTTCGCAACTCCTACCACCACTTTTCCACACTCGCTATACTAACTTTATTGTGTCTTTATCTAAACAGCCCCTGGATTTTATTTACGTTCTCTTTATTATCTTGCAAACCTATCCAACAACACCTACAAAGTACTTCTAGCTTCATACTTGTTTTAGGTAAAGTGAACGTTAAGCGTGCGTAGAGTTGTATCGGTGGTCGATAGAACTTGTGGGAATATTTGTTTTACCTTTAGCTCCTTGTTGGGTTTGACACTCTTACTTATCGAAAGAGGCTACAATTGATCCCCTATACTTGTGGGTTATCAAGACCTTTTTCTGGCGCCGTTGCTGGAGAGTTATAGTGTGGGGTGTATATTCTCGTGTGTGCTTGTTTGCTCTATCACTAAGTAGTTTTTTATTTTGTGCTCTTGTTTTCTATCTTTAGTTATGGGTAGGAAATGCAAAATACCAAAAAAATTAGTTGTACCTACTGAACCAATGGTTGAAGAACCACTCAAAATCTATCACACTACTGAAGATTTTTACTTGGATCATCTTTGATCCCTATGTGCTCGGGCTAAAACCCCAACTAGCTTAGTTGAGGGCAAATCTTTAGATGAGCATGCTTGTTATGTGCGACACCACTTATCTGAAAAAGGGAAACTTTTACTGGATCAAATTCATCGTTTGCAATGCTATGCTTGGAATTTATGTGAAATATATGATTTTACTTGTTGTTCTAGAGACCCTAAGAAACACCTTCCCTACCAATGTTTGTTTAGTGATAATGGAATTGTATCTTCGTATTCTAAGGGTGTTTATAATTACTATGATGTTCAGCAAATTGAAGAATTTGTTGCTTATAAGGGTGCTTATGAAATTGCTTCTTTTATTGAAACGTATGATGCTACTCTTCACAAATCTGAAAATTTTGCCATACTTAAATATTGTTATGATAATTATGCTTCTAATGCCTATGTTAAACCATATATTGAGGACTCCTCTGCTGTCCAAGAAGAGACTAATATTTTGCAGGAGTCTATGGAAGAAGGAATTGATGAAACTGTGGGCTCATTGGATGAAAAAGATGATGAGGAGAGCGAAGAACAAAAGGAGTAAGAGCGGATTAGCTACCCGTGCCCACCTTCTAATGAGAGTAACTCTTCAACTCATACATTGTTTAATTTCTCTTCATGCTTACCGAAGGATGAATGCTATGATGATTGTTATGATCCCGTTGATTCTTTTGAAATATTCCTTTTTGATGATGTTTGCTATGCTTGTGGCCAAGATGCCAATATGAATTATGCTTATGGAGATGAACTTGCTATAGTTCCTTATGTTAAACATGAAATTGTCCGCCCCTCGAATCGACCTCCTCGACCGCGAGTGCTAGGCGGACTGGGCGGCGGAGGAGGACCTGGCCGACGCGGTTGCGGCGGGTCTCCTTCCGCGAGGCCGCCGGTTTGGTGATCGCCTGGCTGAGCTCGTCTCCGGTGTGCTGCCTCCCCTCCCATGTCCGAGCGCCCCCTCCCTGCGCAGGTGCCACCCCACCCCTCCCATTCCCCACCTTCCCTGTCACCGCCGCGGTCCGGCCCTCCGGCCGGTCGGTGCGGTCGCGGCGCCCGAGCCCGTGCTTGGGGGGTGGTCGGGAGGGTAGACCTCGGTCATGTGGCGGTTTCCTGGCATCGGGACGACCCCTTGCCATCAAGCTCGCGGCCCCTGCTCCCTCCGATGGCCTCCTCTGCTTCGATGACGGCTTCGATCTCGCGTGGCTTGCCCAAATTCCGCGCCTTTCTCCCCTCTCCGGCTCCGGCCAGCCCGGCAGCCGACGCCCCGCGGGTAGCGCTGGCGCCGCGCCGCCACCCCCTGGCCGTACAAGGGGAAACCCTTCCCTCCCACAGCGATCCGTCGCGTAAAGGGCTGGGTCGCCTGGAGCACCTTGGGCCTCTGGTGTCGGGGGGCTTTCCTCCTCTGGGCGTGGGGTGGGCCTGGGCTTCACCTTGTCAGGCCCGGTCGCCCATGCTCCTCGGCCCGAGACATCCTCTTCTCTAGGATATGAGTGCTCTCCTGCCTTGCATTCCTCCCCCTCCTCGCTTCCCCCCAGCCTACGCCGCCCCCTGTTCCCTCCACCATTCCCGCGCCGTCCGTGCTCTCCGCTCGGCCCCTGATGGCGCGCGATGCGGGGGATGGGGCTCCTCGCCCGAAGTGTCGCGCTGACGAGCCTGCAGACCGTCGCCCGGCCGACTCCTGGCGCCCCTCCCTGAAGGCCTCGCGGAGGGAATCTGAGCTCCGCTTTGAGCTCATGTCCCGCAGCTCTGCCCCGGCCTCGGACCCCTCCGGGCGGGAGGACCGGCCGCGTGACTGCTCGCCGGACCACTGGCGGAGCCGTGGGTGTGAGCGAGACCGTCGTTCCCCTCCTCGTCGCTCCCCTCCCCGCCGGTCGCGATCCCCGGCTCACTCCGGTCGCGCGAAACAATCCCCGCCTCGCCGGTATAACCCACCTCAGCGCTAGCCGCAGCTCCCTCCCCGGGTCCCGGCGCTCCCAATCCCCGGGGCGCTTTCGCGAAGAAGAAGAAGAATAAGGATGGCCAGCGGTTCGGTGGTGGAGCTGGCCAAGCCTCTTCCGTCACCCACCCGATGCCGGCCCATCCGGCCTCTCCGGCAAAGGCCACCTCCAGCGCCATTTGCTTCAACTTTGGCAAGGAGGGCCACTGCCAGGTCAATTGCAAGGATCCTCTAGCCTGCTTCAAGTGCAAGGGCACGGACCACCCCGCGATTCTCTGCCCGCTTCAGCCGGAGGAGGGTGAGCTGATGCTCTACGGCCATGCTCTGGATGATTTGGATTCTTCCAGATGGATCTGCCCGCGATCGCGGCTGTGCCATCCCTGACCGCACTCGCCTCGGTCCTGGAAGGCCGGACGGCTTCCCCGGCTATCATCACGGAGGAGCTCCGTCACCTCTTCCGCCCTGATTGGGACTGGGAGGTTGCTCTGATCTCTGATCACGAGTTCACCGCGGTGCTTCCGGATCCTATCATCTTGTGATACGGCACGCACAATGATCAGCTCACTCTGGCTCTCAACAAGCTCAAAGTCAGCATCTTGGTGTCGCTGGTGGATCCTATGGCGGTGGCCTGTCTCTCGACGGCGTGGATTCAAATCCGTGGGTTACCACCGATTGCCAAGAAGGAGCGCGCCATTCGGAACATGTACAGACTCCTTGGCAAGATTGTGGAGGTGGATGGCTCCTCTCTCATCCGCGGACCGGCTGTTCGTGTCAAGATCAAGACTCCCGACCCATCTAAGCTACAGAAAACTGTCCGTATGTTCTTTGGAGATGCTGGATATGACCTCAAGATCTCGGTGGAGGGGGAAGCTCTGGGCTCATCCCAACCTGTGACGGATGATGCGGCTCCCAGGCCCGACGGCGACTTGGGCGGTGGCCCACGCTCCCACGGTGGTGGTCGATCACCGTGTGGGCGCAGCCGTTCCCCAAGCTCCATCGGGGAGGATGAAGACTCCCCGGAGCCACATGCGCCGCCTCTGCCGGCGGCTAGGACTGCAAACAATGAGCTCTCTCGGACCCATGATGCTTCTGCCCCAGATCCGGTGGAGGATGCGGATGCTCGTGCTCTCAACGCCATGCTCGACACTGATTCGCCGCTTCGCCCTAGCGCGGCCATCTCCTTGCTCCTTGGCACTCCCGTGGCGGCTTTGGAGTCGGAGATGCTCAGTGGTGCAAGCAACGTCAGCTTGGAGGTCTGCCCCCTCCTCCCCGCGTATGGCCTCACCGACCATCGCCCGGGCACCATCGCCCCCCTCTTTGTCGCGGGCTGGGTCGGTGGAAATCTCCCCGATGCCCGGGACTGGGCAGGTCCGCCCCCCCCCCCCCCCGGTGCCTCCTCGTCCTCCAAAGGGCAAGGGCCGACCGCGTTCGGCGTCTTCTCCGGTGACGATCACTCGAAAGAGCGCGCGGATCGACTCGGCCGCGCGGGCAACTGGTGCGTCCCCCAATGCGGTCGAGAAGGCCGCTAGCTGGGCTGCAGCCCGCAACCTGGACTCAGGTCCGTCCCAACCCCCCTGTGCTTTCGGCTGTGGAATGCTTACTTTTGGATGATACATCGGATGGCGGGATCCCGGCTGAGGAGGAACCGATGGACTCCTTCTCAGCACTTGCCGCTGTTCCGTTAGGCCATCTGGCCCTTCTTGCCAATGATTATGCGATTGTCTTCTGTGGTGAGAAGGCCCCCCCTCGAACAGATCACGACCATCAAGGCTAAAGAGATCCTTGATGGCCACCTTGCAGCCGCTAGGGCTCGCAAGGCTGCCGCAGCTGAAGCTGCCGTGACCCCCAGCTCACAGCCCGTGGGAAGGGGGGATAGACTGGCTGCGGCCCTGGTTGAGGTTCGGGGCCATACTCGTTTTCGCACGGCTCAGCTTTGTCGGGCGCTTAGCGCATCCATTGCGGTGGGGTCCAGCGTGGACCCCCTAGAGGAGTAGTATGCATGCACTTTTCTGGAATCTTTGCGGGTTCGGCCATGATGGTCGGCGTCGCCAATTTGTGGACTACATGCGCGAGGAGAACATTGATATTGTGGCGATCCAATAAATGACGAGGACCGAGTTCTCTCTCTCGGAACTCGATCGACTGAGCAGACATTTATTTGCTTGGCACTAGTTGCCATCTAGTGGAGTGGCGGGACACTCCGGTGGCATCCTTCTCAGGGTGAAGGATGCCACCTTTGAGGTTGGCTCCATGGACCGTGGAGACTTCTTCGTGAGTATGGAAGTATGGGAGCGGGCAGTTAACTTCAAATGGGAAGTAATTGTCGTTTATGGCCCGACTGACCACAGTCGCTCCACCGCGTTCCTCGCGGAGTTGCACGCCAAGATTAGGGCGGCCACTTGCCTGGTGATCATTGGGGGTGACTTAAATCTTCTCCGCTCCATAGCAGACAAGAATAATGGTCGGGTTGACCAGTCAAGCATGCAATGTTTTAATGACTGGATTGCCGACCTCGAGCTCCGGGAGTTAGATAGGGTCGAAGCCCGTTTCACCTGGACTAATAAACAGGTGAATCCGACCCAAAGTGTTCTGGACCGGGTATTTGTATCCCCTGAATGGGAACTTAGGTTCCCCTTAGCTACTCTCCAAGCCATCACTAGGATTGGATCCGACCATGTACCCCTCCTACTATCTTCCATGGATGAGCGTCCTCGACCACCCCCTCGCTTTCGGTTTGAGGCGTTCTGGCTTCGCCATCCGGGATTCACTGCGGCCGTTCGAGACCATTGGACTGCGGCCCGTGCTGAACCTCACTAGACCATGTCAGTCATGGACGACTGGCATCACCTGGCCAAACGATGCCGAAAATTTATGAAGGGCTGGGTCACAAATATTGGACGGGACCTACGGGTTCAGAAGCAGGTTCTACTCATGGAGATCTGGGCACTTGACATTCGGGCTGACGGCCCAGGTCTGTCATCGGAGGAGTGGGCCCTGAGGTATAGCTTGGAAGATACCCTTACTGACATCTATGCCAAAGAGGAAGAATACTGGCGCCAGATCGGCTCTTTTAATTGGATCCTGTTTGGCGATGCCAACACGGCTTATTTTCAGGCCATTGCCAATGGTCGTAGGCGATGATGCACCATCCCCATCCTTTGGGATGGGGACCAGTTATTACAGGACCCGGACGAGATCCGGGCTCATGTCGATGGGTTCTATAGAACTCTGTTTTCCGCTTGGCCGAGAGGGGGCCTCGCTCTAGCTGAAAACTTCTGGGTTGAGCATCTCCTCGTCCCCGAAGAGAACCAAGCCCTCCTTAACCCCTTTGAAGAATCTGAGGTCGAGGCCATCATCAAGTCCATGAACCCGGCCTCTGCCCCGGGTCCGGACGGTCTCCCGGTCCGATTTTTTCAAACTTCCTGAGCCACCATCGAGGGCGAGATTATTGCGTTATTCAGGGAGTTTTCGAGGGGAACCCTTGATGTGTCCCGCCTGAACTATGGGATCATATCTCTAATCCCCAAGGCCTAGGGGGCATCGGACATTCATCAGTTTCGCCCGATCACGGTGATTAACATGATCTTTAGGATTTTAGCCAAGGGGTACACCACTAGGGTGGCCCTGCTGGCTCCAAGGATCCACCACCCGAACCAATCGGCCTTCACAAAGGGCCGATTCATTCTAGACTGGGTCCTAGTGCTTCATGAAATCCTCCATGAGGTCAAGAGAAAACACCTCCACACTGTTTTCTTCAAGATTGACTTCCATAAGGCCTATGATACGGTTCACTGGTCCTTTCTCCGTGAGGTCATGGAGAAGCGTGAGTTTGACCCATATTGGATAGCCTGGGTGATGTAGTTGGTTATGTCTGGCCGTATTGCTGTCAACATCAACGGGAAAGTTGGCTCCTACTTCCGCACTGCCCAGGGGGTGTGCCAAGGCGACCCCCTGTCCCCCTTCCTGTTCAACCTGATTGTGGACGCTCTTGCCACAATCTTGGACAAGGCTCGGTGGGCTGGTCATATCAAGGGGATCTGCCCGCACCTGGTCGGTGAAGGGGGTATTACTCATCTTCAATATGCGGATGACACCATCCTCATGGTGGAAGGCTCGGACACTGACATCCAAAATCTGAAGTTTCTACTCTTGTGTTTTTAAGAGATGTCGGGTCTGACAATAAACTTTGCCAAAAGCGAAGTAATGGTGCTAGGCTACTCAGGAGAAGAATCCCGTCGCATAGCCAATATGTTGAACTGTCGTCTTGGCTCGTTTCCGACCACCTATCTTGGCCTCCCGATTAGCGATTCCCGCCTCGAGGTGAAGGACCTTCGCCCCATGGTGTCCAAGCTCCAACACAGGGTCGAGCCATGGCAGGGGAGGTGGCTATCCAATCTGGTCCGGGTCGTGTTGATGAACTCCTCACTGGTCAGCCTGCTTATGTACTTGATGGGATTCTATAGTCTGCATGAATCCCTTCATCGGGAAGTCACCAAGTACTTGTCTCGGTTCTTCTGGGCGGGACCAGATAATAGCCAAAAGTATCACATGGTTAAATGGTCTGAGATTTGCAAGCCAAAGGATCAAGGAGGCTTGGGAGTCATCTCGTCCAAGCGAATGAACATAGCGTTACTCTCCAAATGGCTATGGCGCATTGAGACGGGCGATGGAGGCCTATGGCTCCAGGTCATCCGTGCAAAGTACCTCCGTGGACAGCCCCTAGCCTTCGCCCCCCGGACGGGGGGCTCCCAGTTTTGGCAGGCAATCATCCAGCTTATGCCGGTCCTGCGGATTGGAACATCGATCTCGGTGGGGACAGGCACCAACACCATGTTCGGGCTTGACCGTTGGTCTGGTGACCGACCATTTGCCCAACGTTTCAACGCACTCTTTCCAATATGTGTCCGGCTGCATATATCTGTGCAGGCGGCCCTCGCTGACTTAGGGGCTATAGCTTTCCGCCGTACCTTTGGACTGTTCGAACGGGACCAATGGGACGATATGCTCCAATGCATTGCTCTTCATCCCCCCTCCACGGAGGAGGATTCATTATCTTGGTCCCTCAAACCAAGTGGGAGATTCTCTACCAAGTCCCAATACCACGCCATGCTAGCTACTCCGGACCCAACCGAGATGACCCTTCTTTGGGAGATTAAGCTACCGTTAAAGATTCACATCTTTCTATGGCAATGGGTGCAAGGCCGTTTACCCTCGAGTACGGAGGTTAGAAAACGGAATGGTCCCGGGATGGTCTATGCCCCCTATGTAACATACCGGAAGACTCCAACCATATCTTCTTCCGGTGCCCGATGACAGTCCTCCTCTGGAGCTGCATCAGGGATGTGATTCGTCGTGATTGGGATCATGATAACCTCCCTGATCTATTTCAGGCGGTCCTAAGCCGAGAAGCCAGGACGCGCCCTAGCCAATGGGTTGTAGTGGGGGAGATAGCTTGGACTCTGTGGACAGCTCGCAATAAACTTGTGATTGAGCATGTGATTCCAACTCGTGAGACTGATTCTATTTACAAACTGTGTGGCCTCTTACAGCTATGGAGACCGCTCAACAAGCGGTGTGATCGGGACTTCATCGACAGGATCATCTCGGCCTTACGCACCACCGCAGGAGCATTGGCGCCACCGCTCCCTCCTCCACCTCCTGAGCCGGACTAGTTAGACTATGACCCATATTTTGGGGTTGTTTGGCTGTGCCCCCAGCGCTCCTTCCTATGCTGTACTTCTGTGATGCCCTTGTGGTAACCTTTTTTCTTTTCCTTGGCTGGACCTTTTGTTGTCCGCGTTTGTCGGATTCTGTTGTGGTGGTTGCTTTATAATCTAAAGCGGGGGGGGGGGCTATTTCGTGCAAACATGAAATTGTTGCTATTCACTACAAAAAAATACACTTCCGTGATGATACGTGTTTGTCACAGTAGGTCACGTTTTCTGTCATGCATGTACATCCATGACAATTTTATGACAGGATCAAGATAGTCATACCTGTGCTGTCGTAGAAGTGTTCCATGACATTACCAAGATTATCATCACGGAAGTGTCCACTTCCATGACGATAAATCTCGCGTCACAGAAGTGCTTTCGTCAAGGGTGACCGACATGTGGCATCCACCGTAATGGAACACCGTTAAGCTATCGGGTTCGGTTTTGGAACCGATAACCCGTTAACAGTCCGAACCAATGTGGATTTTCCACGTGTAAAAGTCTGCTTGGCTGACTGAAACACGTGTCAGCTCCGCGTTGGCACAGGTGCCACTCATCCAATGGGCGAGATGCGCCTATGATTGACACGTGGACCGGCCCAAAAGTGGCCCATAAAGTTTAAATGGGACGGCCTAACTAAAGGCCCGCAAGATTTTATGGACCATAATGGGCCGGCCCAGCTAAAGGCCCCCGAGATTTTGCGGACCATAATGGGCCGGCCCAACTAAAGGCCCACAAGATTTTGCGGGCCATAATGGGCCAACCCAGGTAAAGGCCCACAAGATTTTTGTGGACCATAATGGGCCGGCCTAGCTAAAGGCCCACGAGATTTCACTGCCATTAATGGGCCGGCCCAGCTGTAGGCCCACAAGATTTTGAGGACCCTAGTAGGTCGGCCCATTAACTGGCTGCCATGTTTTGGGCCAAATGTCGGCCCATATTTGATCCGGTCCATTAATGGCCTGCCACGTTCCGGGCCTAACAATGGCCCATATGAGATCCAGCCTGTTAAAAGCTTACCATGTTCTGGGCCAAATTACGGCCCAGATCAGGTCCGGCCCTTTAAGAGGCTTTGGGCTAAATTATGGCCCATATCATATTTGGCCCGTCAACTGGACGCTATGCTTTGGGGCCCACTTCGCTACAAAAAAATACACTTCCGTAATGATACGTGTTTGTCACAGAAGGTCACTTTTTTTTGTCATGCATGTACATCCATGACAAATTTATGACAGAATCAAGATAGTCATACCTGTGCTGTCGTAGAAGTGTTCCATGATATTGCCAAAATTATCATCACGGAAGTGTCCACTTCCATGACGATAAATCGCGCGTCACAGAAGTGCTTTCGTCAAGGGTGACCGACACGTGGCATCCACCGTAACGGAACGCCGTTAAGCTAGCGGGTCGGGTTTTGGATCCGATAACCCGTTAACAGCCCCGACCAATGGGAAATTTCCACGTGTAAAATTCTTATTGGCCGGACGAAACACGTGTCAGCTCGTCAGTGGGTCAGATAGGCGCCTATGATATGTCAACACGTGGCACGGCCCAACAGTGGCCCATTTAGCTTACAAAGGCGGCCCGTTTGACTTGGTCAAAAGTTAACGGGCTGGCCCATGAAAAGCCTGTTAACGGTCTCTTCGCAAATAGCCCATTTTACGGCCCATTAACTCAGGGCCCGTTAGGCCCTAAAGGAAATCGGCCCAACAACATCATGTGGGCAGTCGAATATAATACCAGCCCATTTCACTTTCAGCCCATGTATGGCCCACGACGTCTTTCGGCCCATATGAGGCCTTCGTATCTTTCGGCCCATTACAGGCCCACGGTGAGTCTAGCCCATAATGAACAGTAATTTTCTTTATACCCGTTAAACGCCCGTGATTCACATGGGCCGTTTCCAGCCCGTGTTAGCTTTCGGCCTATTGACGGCCCATACGTTCATGGGCTCCTTTTCGGCCCTCGATTACTTCTGGCATGTTACTGGCCTATTCCCCTAATGGGCCAAATTCGGCCCATGGCAAGAGTCGGCCCGTTACTGGCCTGTTCCACTAATGGGCCAAATTTGGCCCATGGCAAGAGTCGGCCCGTTACTGGCGTGTTACCCTAATGGGCCAAAATTGGCCCATGGCAAGAGTCGGCCCGTTTCTGGCCTGTTAACCCGTTGCCCCGTTTCCAGCCCGTCCTATATTCTGGCCCATTAACGACCCGTTATGCCTGTGACAGAATTAAGCCTTTGCTATCCTACGGCCTGTTAACGGCCTGTTACCGTGCTGGGCCGATACCAATTACGCCCGATTATGGCCCATGTAGACACATTTATCTGACGGCCCGAGGCCCACCGATTACAGGCCCATTTATCGACAGCCCGTAGGTAACCCATGGATCCTACGGCCCGTATATGGCCCATGGTAGTTGCGGCCACTAGCAAACCAGGGAAAAAGAAGACTAGGAAATAAATAAGGCCGAAACTAATGCTAGGCTATTAAGGCGATTGCACAGATTACATCCACTCGGCATCAAAGTTCAACACTAGTGCAAATATAGGGAACACCCTACACTATACAAAAATGGCTTGCTGTTTTCTTCAGGCGGTGGTTGCACGTTAAGAATACATTTTGTATCCCACCAAAACAAATTACATCTATATAACAAAAGGAAGGTTGTTATAAAACTTAACAGTCTAGCAGATAAATGCACCACCAGAAGTTCAGAAGCTTAGTTCATTTGACCTGACTGTTACGTTTTCATGTTGTATTGTCCGATGGAGCACCATAACCCTTGCCTTCATTTCCCCTAGGCTCCTGAACAACATAGCAAATGTCTGATAGTCTGGTTTCAAAACCATGCATATCTTGACGACATTGAGCAATGTTTCTCCTTGTTTCACAAAGGGTCTCTGTTACGGAATGGACTTGTGTCTGGAGCGCAGATACAACATTGCTTTGAGCTTGCATATCTTGATCATGAGGCAATTTGGACGATATTGCCTTAACAACCAACCTAGTATTACGCAGGAACGTGCTTTTGGCCCTGTTAGTGGACATGTACTGACCCACTGCAGCAAGAGCTGACATTGCGGTTATAGTTGCCTCGCCACCTTCAGAAGGTGGTGTTTCCACCATTTTTCCATAGCTCACCGAAAAGTTGAGGTTTTACATTAGTAGTACCAGAACAGAAGATATTAAGGAGGCAGCAAAACCAAACAAAATAGCTTTGGTCTATATACATAACTTATTCTGGTGAACCCATGTAAAATATTAGTTGTATTTCATTGCAAAGTACATAATAAAACCAGGTTCCAAACATATGACCATGTACCATCGCTAATGTATTGTCTATTTCTTCACATTGTATTGAGGGCTAAGAATGAAGAGACGAAGTTTATAATACGGTAAGCATAGTATGACGTCATTCATATCACAAAACAACTGAGAACAGACAAACATGCAATTGTAACGTTGTGTGGGCAAGTCCAGCACGGAACTAGATTACGGGTCAAGATGAAAGGAACATCACTCCTCTCTTTTAAACCTTGTAAGGTGCAATGATACGCTAAGACAATTCTATATAAAATTGAAAAGAATGATAGACATTGGCTGCAAACCATGCAGTTCAAGGCACAAGTCAGAGTAAGTAGTAGTTAAAAGGCATGAGGATTAAGGACTTACAACAGCGGCTTTGACTGGTGTAGTCATGCCCTTCTTATTGCTGGTGTGACAATCCTTAAAGATTTCCACAGCATTTGGTTCAGGTACTTTTTGGTCCTTGCGGGCTTTCCTCTGCATTTGGAGCAAGTCAATATAGATCTGATAATATGGTACAGCGAAAAGAGTGAAACAGCAGCTAATAACAAGAGCCTCGCAGTGTGCAATATAGCTACGAGATCCTATCGTCTGTTGGAATTTCACTTTCGTACGGTTGGCCTTGTTCTTTGAACAGTTCACCTACAAGAAGATAGATTTGTATGGCACATGCATAAATAGGACTTCAACATGTGATCTGATGACATATATATATATATATATATATATATAATGTACCTGATACTTCTGACCGGACCAGTGTTTAACGAGGCCTCTCCAGTCTTCATCAGATATATTTTCCACTGGAGATGTTTGGGCAAGTTCACTGTTAGCCTTGCCTTCAAAGTGAGTTTTCCTCAAGTTATACCAATACTGTCGCAGAGCAGACTTGAAAACATGGGTGCAAGCTTGTCTGGTTGCATCATCTTGGCTATCCAACTTGAACCTCATCTGTTGAAAATTATGGTAGTCTCATTATCAGCAACCTAGAAAGTATTGGACAGAGCAAGACGATATTACTAGTTTCCATACATAACCATACTTACAGATAAATGGTCGAGGAAGATGTTGAACTGGGTTTCGTCTTTGTCATTCCTGTACTGAATCCATGTTGGGAGGATACGTACATGACACCTAACAGCAACCGCTGCCTCTGATACTAACTTGGCTGACTCTGTAGCATCACGTGGCCTTTTTAAACCTGTCTCAAAACGATCTCCATTCTTCCTCCTCTAGATTTAGTTAACCTATCGAGCATTATCCCTGATGTTTGTTTCCTCTTGCGCCTAGGTTTTAGTCCAACAACAAACATAGGAAGTGTTAGTGTCCATCAAAATATGAGACTACATATAAAGAAGCATGCAATTGTAACTTGACTCCAGCAACTACCTTCTTGCTGTTGAAGCTCACAAGGTTCATCTGATATTGCCAACTCGTCTTGTGTCAAGAGTGCTTGGGAAGTAGTGTCAGGTGGCAAGGGAGCTTGGGAACGTGCTGCTAGCTCAGTTGACGCACGAGTACGTCGTGCAGCTGGTAGTACTGTTGTAGGTGTTGCAAGAACTAGGGCTGTCTCTGCTTGTTTGGTGGCAGCTATTTGTTTCTGTTTGTCTTTTTTGCAACTCGTGTAGTATGGGATGCCGTGTTTGTAGAATTTTCTGCTGGACTTTGACCTTCTATTGCACCATCAGTACCAGCAGAATCTGCAGGATTCATCCGCTTCTCATTCCCTGCCATTCTGTGTTTCTTCCTCTTTCTCTGTGCCATGTTAAGTCAAGCCGACAAGAAAAATGAATAACAATTTAGTTCTTCAGAACAAATTGATGCGTGATGCAGACGAACTGAACTTTGATGTTAGACAACCACATGATAGGAGGATGTAATATGTATGAAAAACAGGACGGAAGAGATAACCAGAACTATGATGTGTAAACTAAGAAGAAGACATTTCACCAAATTAGAAGCAATGCAATAGAAAGGTAGACACCATATGAAAGATGCTACAAATATCGCTCTGCCAAGTTAAATGTGTCTCAGCATAAATGGCGTTTAAACAAATGTGAAGCAGTACAAGAAATAAATCATATGCAAGATGCAAACAACATCGCACTACCATGTTAGAGGTCTCTCGTCATTAGTGCCATTGCATATCCGCAACATTGCATATTCACAGCTTATGATGTGTAAACTAAGGAGAAGGCATTTCAACAAATTATAAGCAATGAAAGCTAGACACCATATGAAAGATGCAACGAATATCACTCTACCAAGTTAAAACTGTCTCATCATAAGTGCCATTTCAACAAATTAGTAGTACAAGCTAGAAAGGAATGTGAGATGTAACCTATATCACACTCCGAAGTAAACGTGTCTTATGATAAGTGATTGTTGCAAGATACACAACAGTAGTAATATGATGTAAGAACATGGTGTGATAGACATATATTATATGTTCTAGAAACAAGAACACATGTCTTACTCAAGTATAATGTGTAAAGTAAGCAGATGGAATTCAACAAAATTAGAAGCAGTAGAAGCTAGACATCACACATAACATGCAACTACATATAACAGTGCCAAGTTAGAGGGAGCACCGGTGATGTTGCACTACGGGGGACGTGATCATCATAAACATAGCTTTGTTGAGTGTCTATGCATGTGTTGTCTTGGAAATCATCTTGGGGGTGTGGAGGAGTAGAAACTGTAGAGGCCCTCCATTCGGAAGGAGCACCTTTATCCGCTACATTGCTAACTTCCATCCGCTTTATTGATTTTGAATTGTCAAGTAAAACCGACAAGAAAAAGAAATAAAATTGTCTCTTCAGAACTCATTCATGCATGATACTGACAATCACTACTTTGATGTAAGGCAAACACATGATACCAGGATGGAATATGTACGAAAAATAGGACAACATGGCATGTTCACAACTGCTTGTGTAAACTAAGCAGAAACCATTCCAGCAAATAAGAAGCAATTGAAGCTAGACACCACATGAAATATGCAACCAATATGACTCTGCCAAGTTAAAAGCGTCCCTTCATAAATGGAATTTCAACAAATTAGAAGCAGTGCATGCTATAAATCATATGAAAGATGCAACTAATATCGCACTGCATATACTAAAGGTGTCTCGTCATGTTGATTGATGCGGGATACAAAAAAGCAATAGTTTTATGTAAGGACATGCTTAATAGACAGATGTACTATGTACTAAATACAGGAAGGCATGTCACATTAACAGGTATAATGTATAAGCTAAGCAGACTAGCACATGTAGTGTCGTGGATTTGTCACGGCAGATGTCCTTAGTGTCAGGACTTAATCGCGAGGCCAACGCATCTATGTGGTAGCTTGAGAGGGGTTGAGTGGGACGAGAGACGCAGGGCGGATCGGCACGCAAGACAAGGATTTAGACAGCTTCGGGCCCCGGGAAACATCATCCGGTAATAACCCTACATGCTGTTTGAGGCTAGGTCTCATTATCATCCCGAGGGAGACGCCGTAAACCGGCTCTTGTGTCTAACCCTAGAGATTATTGACTGCTTGTAGCTTGTAGCTTCTAACTTCTCCCCTCTTTGGGGAGCCCCACCCCTCCTTATATATGTTGAAGGGGCGGTTTACATGTGGAGTCCTATTAGGATTAGGACTAGTCTATCTCTAATACAAACCGGGTACAAGTCTCGGTCTTAACTCCTTGTAAGGTAAATATTCCTTTCCTGTTAAACCGGCCCACAATAGCTGAACCGGCCTTCATGAACCGCCAGACGGGCCACCTGGTCTTGTCGCTCCTCTGACCCGTCCGTCGGGTTACCACTGAGTTACAACGTCAAAGCGGGTTGCTTGTAAACCGCCAAGGTCAGGGCAGGTCTTCAGGTAAACCGCCAAGTCCGGCCGGTTTAACTTCCGGTCGGTTTACACCGCGGGGTATATCCCCGACATTAGCCCCCAAGTTTAGCTTGGATTTATCCATGGTAAACTTATGCTGCAAATAAACACCAGAACAAATTTGACAGGTTGCGCTCCGGGTTAAGAATTGTTGTAAAACCGGCACCTGATCATCCTTAAGTCCTTGTCATTCCACCTTCTAGAAAATCCAGGTTAATAACCAGCTTCATACTCAAATTGCTGACATTGGTTTCTCATAGAAAAATATTGTAAAGAATAATCCACTTGAGTTGGCTCCCAAAGCGTCGGTTTAAGAAATATTGGTCTTGTAATACTCATCTGATATTCAGCCGGTTTGAAAATGACCCCGGTCTTGAAAACTTGCCGGTTTAACATTACCCAATGGCCGGGTTACAAAACTGATGACCCCGGATTATGATTGTTGCATACACCGGTTCATGATTGTTGCCAACATCGGTTTATGATTGGTGACGCCGGGTCAATCCGATTTGCTCAACAGAGAACTTGGAAATCTTTCTTTGATAATAATATATAATACCTGTAGCCCCCAAGTGCCGGGTTGTCATGCTTACAGCAACCTGGGACTTTTTAATTGACTGATGCCCATAAAACTTTAACCAACGTAGCCCCCAAGGGCCGGGTCATTATGTAATAATTAGCAGGGACTTTGCAAATATAATCTTGTAAACTTTGAACAGCAATGTGTAGCCCCCAAGGGCCGGCTCAGTAAGATAATATTGAGCTGGGACTTTGATATATACTTCTATGATAAAATCATCATATGATGTAACCCCTCATCATGGGGCTTGAATCCACGTCCACAAGGTTAAGAGCCTTGTGCTTTACCAACTGAGCAGTAGATCCTTCAATATAATGGATAAAAAGCTTTGTACCTTGAATAGTTGACAGGAGCAATTGGTAGCCCCCAAGGGCCAGCTCATTACAATGTGATGAGTTGGGTCTTCAATAAGATGAACAAAAAAATGACCTTGCATTAGCCCCCAAGTGCCGGGTTGTAAGCCTGCAGCTACTCGGGACTATTCCTTCAATTGTATAAAATGATAACCATTGTGCTAAAGCGACTTTGAAAAACCTTTAATCATAATATTAATAACCGAAATAAAAATCTAGCCATGTTGGCCATTCAAGATAATATAATCTCGTATGAAAACCTTTATTCATCCAATATCATAATGAAGATTCAGCCAAGTTTGGCTATTTGAATAATATAATCCAATAATTTATAAGCGCATGATTCCAATGGCGCAATCCAAATATATACTGGCAACTTATAGTCCAAAGCCAGACCGGTTTAATAAACACCGGACAATCTCTCCTCATAGACTGGCGATTTATCGTCTTAAAGCCGTGCCGGTTTAATAAACACCGGATAATTTATCATCATACTGGCGACTTATCGTCTTAAAGCCAGGCCGGTTTAACAAACACCGGATAAGTTGTAATCATGCGTTATTCAACCTGTTTCTGCATACAACAAGTTTAAAGTGTCCTGGCGGTTTACCACCGGACGGGTCATAATGCCCAATGTATAACCTAGGTTTATAACCAAGGCTGCACTTCAAAATATGAAATATATCATACCTATGATATAGTCGGTTTACCAACTTTTTGTAGTAAGAGTGATAACCCCAATCTTGAGTAATGATAACTCCTTCCATGTTGCGCCGGTTTATGATAAAACCGTACCGGGCTGTGATAAACACCGGTTTAGCAATATATAATACTGGTGACTTGTAGTCAAACCAGACCGGGCTGATAATCTCCGGATTATAATTTGATCATGCACTTACAACTTGTAGTTGAAAGCCGAGCCGGGTTGATAAACACCGGTTTACTCCATGATGGTAATAGAAAATCAAACCGGGCAGATGTCCTCCGTATTAAGATTTGACCGTGTTCCGTCAATTTATAATTTGACAATCGAACCGGTTCACGAATTGTCGGTTTAAAATCGCAACAAAAGGAATACTTATAAAAACAAAATTTCGAGCAAAGGCAATGATAAAACCATTTGCAAAAAGAAAGGCTCTACTGAGCTGGTCAGATGGTGTTACCATGGTCAGACGCAACCAAGCTCCCCGAAGGCGTAGCGATGGTGCCAGTCGGCCAGGTCCCCAAAAGACTCGTGGCATTACGCCGGCCAAGTGGCATTGCATTGGTTCGGATTCGACCAAGCCCCCAAGTGGCTTAGTGGCCTAGGGCTGATCAAGTGGCATTGCATTGGTTCGGACACGACCAAGCCCCCAAATGACTTATTGGCTGAAAAGCCGATCAGAAGGCATTACCATCATCAAGACATGACCGAGCTCCCCGAAGGTGTAACTACGGTTCAAGTCGATTAGGTCCCCAACTGACTTAGTGGCAAATGTGCCAGCCAGAAGGCATTACCGTCGTCAAGACATGACCAAGCTCCCAGGAGGTGTAGCTACGGTTCAAGTCGACTAGGTCCCCAACTGACTTTGTAAGGATGGCTATGTTCTCTTTGGTTCAAATACGACCTATGTTTGAACAGGAAGCCCCATGTGTGAACCGCGCATCATGGCAGCAGGTCCTCTTCAGTGATTTTTAACCTTTTTGCAAGAGATAAATTCTTCTTGAACCGGGATCTTGAACCGGATATTTAAGAGCTTCAAAGCTTTGTGGGAGACAGCTTTCCCTTGAGCCGGATTTTAAACCGGAATCTTCATTTTCAGCCGGAAATTTTCTGACGGCTTTTAAACTCGAACTTGCTTGAAGTTAATTCCTTTTTGAACCGGACATTGTTAAATCGGATCTGAGCGCTTTAGAATTTTGTGGGAGGATAGATTTCTCTTGAACCGGATTGTGAACCGGATATTTTGAGAGCTTCAACGATACTGATTTTCCTTCAGCCAGGTTTCAAACCGGAATCCTTTCTGATGATCCGAAACTTCTTCATTGAGTCGGGATTTTGTAACTGTCATATACTTTCTAAGCCGGAAATTTTCTGACGGCCTTTAAATTTTCATTAACATAACAGTAGCCTCCGGGATCGGGTTATCTTTCCCTCCATCGTCCTCGGGTTTTTAAACCGGCTGAAACTGGCAAGACTTGTATATCATCATAGCCCCCAAGTCTCAAGGTGACTCGAGGAGTTGGCTTGAGATTCTCCATATTTGACCGTGATATAAGCCGGTATAACTTGTATATCATTGGTGTTGATAACACGATGTGAATACACAGAAGGTTGAGGTGACTGCGGCGGGTTATAAATGATCCCATATGAACCGTGTCAGCAACTCGGCCAATGGTTCCTTCCAACTGGTGATTTGAAGTTTAACCAAACTGTAGCGGCGGTAACTTGTGCGCCTGCCCTTTGATCCATCCAGTGCAGACGGCGGTTGATGATAATTTACCTCCAATTTAAAAGAAAACCGGGCTACCCAAGCTGTGACTTGTTCATATTCAATAAATGGCTCATGCAGACAGGTGCGGCCCGGTATGTTGATGTAGACCGGACTGCGGGGGATGGAAGCTTGTGTATGCGTTATTGGATAATTCGCATGGTCCTGACGAGTTGACGCGGACTGGATCGTGATATAAACCGGCACGGGTTGTCCAATAGGTCAGCGATATCATAATTCCTTTTTGCAATAGACAATTTGTCCGGATGGATTTCACTTGATATATCACGCCAGGGGTTATCCACCGTAGAGTTGATGATCACCATGTCGGCCTCAAGAGTTGTAAACCGGCGCAGACGGAGAGTCGCCTGTGGGCATTATAAACCGGCACAGACGGAGAGTCGGCCTATACAGGTGTTGTAAGCCGGCGTAGATGGAGAACCGGTCGCGTGTTGATGTAAACCGGACCACCGGCGGTTTACGCGCGTCCGTTAAGCAGTGTGGAACGGTCAAAAGCCAATATATAATGACGCCGGTGCACGCTCCATATGCATGGTGTAACACCAATGTTGTGACGAATAATTGTCCTGCATATAAAAATATGCAAAACCAACGTAATTGTTCTTTTTACAAAAACAATATATGTCAAAAAATAGATTTAGATGGATATCACCTGATTCGTTTGGGCCGGAAATAACCCGCCATGAAGTTGATGATAACTGTATGAAGCTGAAATCAATCACGGGTGAACCGGCCGCAGTGTGGTAAACCGGTGCGGATGAGCAAATTGCCCTCCGTGTTGTAAACCGGTGCGGACGCATGAACCGGCGGCAAGGGCGGACGGGCGAGTCGTCTGTGGCGTTGTGAGGTGGTGCGGACGGGCGAGCTGGCCGGCGCGTTGTTGTAAACCGGACCGCGATACACGTGTCCGTGAACGGCATAAGAACTTTCCTGTGTAAAAATATCACAGGACAGAGTAGTTGTTCTTTGAAGAAAACAATATGTATAGATAAAACAGACTGAAACGGATATCACCTGGTATTTTCTTGGCCGGATATCGGAGGCAGTACAGCGGCTCTTGGCAGCCACATGGTCGGGCGGCTTACAGCAGGGTAAAGCTGCTCCTGTGTCGCGGTCGTGGCCGTCTTCTCCGAGCTGTCGACGTGGTTGCCTTTGATCCCTTTTTTTTGTATTGTTTTTATCCGTCAGACGTAAGGCTTAGTAAATTTCCAGACCGTGTTCAATCCCTCGTCTCATCCAATAACTTGATCGGGACTTGGTCTTGTACGTGTCGGCGGCTTGAGCAAAACAACAAGGACGGTGGCAGCCGTAGTGTATATCAACTTGTTTTCGGATTCGCCGGATTGCCGGTTTGTCTGCCGTACAATCCATAACCCTAGACATCTGTTGAACGCAAAACTTGCACTGCTAGCTTCATAGTTGACCAGCAGTTTTAATTAACACGGTTGCAGCTCTGCCCAATACTGCTGCTTTATGCCGGTTCTTCTTCAACCGTAAATTGTGAATTTCTTGATCTTTGATCCCTGAGATATATCCCTCCAAGAACTCATCACCACCGTGCGCAGGCCCCACGGTGGGCGCCAACTGTCGTGGATTTGTCACGGCAGATGTCCTTAGTGTCAGGACTTAATCGCGAGGCCAACGCATCTATGTGGTAGCTTGAGAGGGGTTGAGTGGGACGAGAGACGCAGGGCGGATCGGCACGCAAGAGAAGGATTTAGACAGCTTCGGGCCCCGGGAAACATCATCCGGTAATAACCCTACATGTTGTTTGAGGCTAGGTCTCATTATCATCCCGAGGGAGACGCCGTAAACCGGCTCTTGTGTCTAACCCTAGAGATTATTGACTGCTTGTAGCTTGTAGCTTCTAACTTCTCCCCTCTTTGGGGAGCCCCGCCCCTCCTTATATATGTTGAAGGGGCGGTTTACATGTGGAGTCCTATTAGGATTAGGACTAGTCTATCTCTAATACAAACCGGGTACAAGTCTCGGTCTTAACTCCTTGTAAGGTAAATATTCCTTTCCTGTTAAACCGGCCCACAATAGCTGAACCGGCCTTCATGAACCGCCAGACGGGCCACCTGGTCTTGTCGCTCCTCTGACCCGTCCGTCGGGTTACCATTGAGTTACAACGTCAAAGCGGGTTGCTTGTAAACCGCCAAGGTCAGGGCAGGTCTTCAGGTAAACCGCCAAGTCCGGCCGGTTTAACTTCCGGCCGGTTTACACCGCGGGGTATATCCCCGACATGTAGTTTAACCAGATTGGAAGAATTACAATCTAGACACCATATGCAACATGCAACCACATATCACGCTGCCAAGTTAGAGCAAGCACCTGCGATGCTAGTGTAGGGGAAATGTTGTAATCAACTACAGAGCTATGTTCACTATCTTCATGTAGCATTTCTGTTTCTTTAGAATCATGTCGGGAGGCTGACGCTGCATTCTTTAAATGAGGAGTAGTCCCCTTGCCTGTCTGCCTCGTCATAAGTGATTGATGAGGGATACACAAGAACATTAGTTTGATGTAAGAACATGGTTAATACACAGATGTACTAGTATGTACCAAAAAACAGAAAGGCATGTCATATTCAAAGGTATAATGTGTAAGCTAAGCAGATGCAATTTAACCAATTTGGAAGCAATACAAGCTAGACATCCGGCTGGAGTGGTGAGCATGATCATCTAGGACCTGAGAGCCTGGTGGGAGGCGGGCTGCTTCGCCACCATCGCAGCTTTTGAGTTGGCTTCCAGGTGATGCCTATCTTTGATGGGCTTGTCACTGGCTCGGCTAGTGCCCTCACTAGCTATTTGTCTTCTGGTGCTCACGGGATGGTGGTTCATGTAAAAAAATATCTTTCCTCATCTTATCGACTTCGGCCTTTCGAATACAAGCTAGACACCATATGGAACATGCAACCACATATGACACCGCGAAGTTAAAGCAAGCACCTGGGATGGTGGTTCATTGCGAGCGAGGTCATCAACTCCAGAGCTACGTTCCCCGTCTCCATCTGCTGGCACTGCACCCATTAAAGCGTTGAAACGTGTCTTGCCTAGCCGCACAACAAGCTGGAGCGACTTATCTCTTTTCTTTTTGGCATCTCTCATGGAAGCAGAGTCTGAAATACCCTTGCATAAAAACACAACAGTGAGAGTAAGGGTGAAGTGTGTGCAGAACTAGTGCACTGTAAAAGTAGCAGATAGCAGGTGGCTGAAAAATAAATGATAGGAGACATATGATAGCTCTAGAACATTGCATGGCAAACAAAATTAGATTCTACTCCGTATGATTTTGTAATATATGAGCACAGGAAATGCAGGTACTCCTCCAGCACACCACCACATGTGGTCATATCTAAGATAACGGTCGACTGAAAATAAATAGGTCAGTCGATTTTTTAATGAACCGTCCGATCTATAAGGAACGGGCAGATGGACTTCGTCTACCTCCCGCCAGTCACTGTTGACGATCTTTCTCGAACCGCCAGCAACCACCGGCCCAGACCCCTGCCTCCGCCGCCCCGCCCTCCCATCGACCTCACACCACCGCCGTGCTTGGCAGTACCCTGAGGCCATCCCTTTAATCCCGGCCGACCTCCAGATCGGGCGCCAGTAGCTCTAGGCCGCACACGCCCTTAAGATAAACCCCAAGGCGCTGCTTCCCCGGTGTAATAGGCGTACTAGCGCTTGTTACGCCGGGGAATGCTTCCATTAATTGGGAATCAACTGGCCAGAAATTTAAATTCAAGGGGGCGACAGACCTCTAGCTAAGGTGAAATAGTATATGAGGAGAAATCTTGTGCATCACGAGTTACTAGGAACATCTAGTATCAAGAAGAAGCGGTCAACTAGTGTCTTCTGTGGGATGAATACCGTGCAAGCAGAGACGTAAGATTTGCACGAATAAGGGAAGAGGAGTACCTTTTTCGGTTTCCGGTGTGGTTCTTGTTTTTACCGGGGAAACCGATGTTCTGGAGGGTGCATGCTTGGACGAACCCATGGCCAAATTGTTGACTGTGTTGTCGTGGCCGTATGTCGGCGGAGGGGAAGCAGATCCGAGGCGGCGAAGGATTGCGTAGCAGGAACAGCTCCGGTGCGGTGGAGGGTGGCGAAGTTGGAGCGGCAACGGTGAGGCGTAGGACGGCGTGGTTGAACTGGCTCGGGTACGGACGGCTCGGCCTCGGCTTCAACTACTAGCTGTGGAGGGCATTGCGGTTGAGGTTGCGGTGGACGACGACATCGGGGTATCGGCCCCGGCGTGATGGAGGAGGGCGGCGGTTGACGGGTGGGATGGGGTGGCGGACAAAGGACGCCGGGGTTTTGCGGCTGGTGGAGAGGTAGTTTTGGCGCCCACGGAGTACGAATGGGGAATCAGACGGGTGGGGGGAACCATGTTTCGGTCTGGGATGCGCTTGTTTTTGGCTTTTTTGAACAGAAGATGGGACACGCTTGTTTGAAATTTGGGGAAAGTGCAAACTTTGCCCCCCTCTTGAATTTGGGACCTACTGCGGGTCCGGGGTAGGATGGTAATCCCACGTGTCCCAAATAGTGGGCGGGAGCGATTTCGGCCGCGCGCATGTGTGCTTAGGCGCCATTGTGTATGAATGTTTTTCGGATGCGGTTGCGTGGCGTCTAGATGAAGCTACAAACCTACCCCGGTTTAGACCTTTGGACGTCGGGCCGGTAGGTTTCACGGGTCGGAGTTATTAGAAAAGTAATTTCCTTGTACTACCAAACATTGGTCTCACGCGGTTTCGGGCGAGTAGAGGCTCTTTTGGCGCTTTGTTCGAAATTTTGAAACACAAGCATTCACGTTTAGAGTACTCTTGAACTATGAGGATTGACCTAAATATACAACGTTATATTTGACCTTGTATGTTTGAAAACCTCATTAAATGATCCGCTTCTTTTTGAAATTTTGACACTTGAAAATCCTATAACTATGATTATTTTGGAATGGAGGAGCTAAATTTGAATGTATTTTGTACACGACTACATATGCTATTATGTACAAAATCAGAGCAAAGATTGGTGCCCCCATAATTTAGGTATGGTTTACAAATGCCATGATATCAAAAAATAATTGAATGGACTTCATGTTAAATTCGATTTTTTTAAACCACCTTAAGTTGAATTCAAATGTATGCTAGTTCATAGGTAGTAGCTATTTATAATGTCCATTGTGTAACTTTTGTATGTATAATGTGGTTTACACACACAACATGAACTATACTCACGTTTATATTCGATTGCTAAAGCGATGCATTGTCTGGAGTTCAAAATACTAACTATGTGGATCAATTGTGTCGAATAATAACATAGACATGCTCAAATTCGATAGAATCTAGATGTCTGATGGATCAATGACCAATCCTTACGCGAATTGCAATCATGATCCCATCCTAATATTTGGATACAATTTATATCTTTAATCAATGTGTAGAGCAGTCTTTTACGTGTAGTTTCACTCTCCATCGGTGGTCTCTCACACATGCTCACACACTCTCTCCCGAGGTGTCTTTCTCGCACACATGCTCTAGATATAACCCTCCCTCTCTCTCGTAACCATTTACAACTGTTTCACTAACCTTTATCACAAGCACTCTTCCTCTCGCAAACATACACACGCACAATCCTCATCGACCCTTTCTATATACATGGACCTGCCTACGTGTCTCATGTACGCACATTATCTTTACGCCTATCTCTCACGCATTGTCTCACACCTCTCTTCCTAATCGACGAGTATGATTCTAGCAGAGCATTCTGTAGGATGCCCCTTAAAGTTAGGTTGGATGAATAGTAATATCAGAGATAAAGGGGTTACCTTAGTTTGAGAACCTAGGGTTACAAATCCTAGCCGGCTTTGTCAGTGGACACAGAGTCCTTCACAATTCTGCTATCTTTGTCTTGTACGACTAGTCATCCATGGGTCTTCCTAAATGCGTCACGGGCCGACCAATGTGGCGGAGGACGGAACAGAACAAAGGGCCTCACCTCGACCCACTGGACCTCATGCGGTGACACACCCTCTGCCCCCACATCTCATTATCTTCTCACACCCACACATACCAACACAAACACCACACACACAGAAAATTTCTCCTGGTGCCTCTATTCCCTCCCCCTTGCATATACACACTCAACGGAATGGAATCTCTTGTCGTGACGTCATATTCGTCTCTCTCTCTCTCTAGACCACTCTCATTTCTCGTGTTATCTCTCCCACGCCCCCCGTCGGCCCCTCTATCCATGCCTCTCTCGAATACGTAATACACACACATACCTCTCTAGGCCCCGCCAAATGCATCAACTACACATTCACACATGTTACATCACGTACCCCATTGATCTAAAAAGCCCTCTCTTCACGTTTATTTCGCATACAACATTCCTTTTGAATAAAGTGTGGCCAAAAAAATATTTTAGAGTTTCTACATATATACAACATTACAAAGTTATATGGAGGATTACGAACGCTAATTTGCATTGCATGGTGCCCATAATGATATTTATTCCGCACTGTAAATTTGTATATTTTTATACTATATACAAAGTTAGTCATAATAAAGAGAAACGAAGAGCATCTCTCTCTCCATCGCATACCCCCCTGTACGCCCTTTCACGTATGCCTACAAAACTATCTCCAGGTCCTCTAAAAGTAAGCCCCCCAGAAAATTCAGGCATGTTTCATCTTTCTCTCGCGATATATGCAATGACGATCATTGTATTTGAAGCGAAAGCACGATACGTACATTTTGGACTTCAGAATCCACTCATTACGGTCACCATTTATGTTTAGTGGTTATCATGCAGTCACGGGCTCACCGTACAACTCTGTATTTGCTCATGACATGACTAGTTGACCAGTTAAACGCTCCACGTAGCACCTCTAGTGTTGCATCACATTATCTCACTACCATCATGCCCACCTGTCGACTTGTATCTACTCTACATCTACACTCTTACAAAATACATAAAATACACTCTTATAAAAAACAGAGTTGGTGATGATGGTGTGCCTGCCATCCTGCAATATAGGCCGTCCGATTTATATCTGACGGATAGGAAAGAAACTATGGCAATTTTGCAAAAAGGTACCAACACACCTCTCCGCATTTGCAAATAAGGCCTTCCCTCGTTCATCCTTTTCTCTCACAAGATAAACAAGTCATACAAATGCATCTTGATGTTACATGCAACGCACGGGCATCTTGCTAGTAAGAATGAAAACAAACGACAAAAAAATATTTGGACGGTGGTTCGAAGTCATGACCGCGGGCACAGCCGACAAGGTGGCCTTGTATTGGTATGCTGAGCCGTCTGTTTTAACACACAGGAGCTGGTGTGGTGATTATACACACACGCACGCATGCACACGAACTGCATCCACGCAACACTCACACAAACACATGCACCCACGCACGCACGCAACACTCACACGTACACACGCAGCCACGCACGCACGCAACACTCACACGCACACACGCACGCATGCATGCACACACCAGTACACCACACGACCAACACACACTCTCACGCTCAAGTGCTCAACCTACACGTGCATGCGCACACATCAGGCCCTGACAGACACATACACAACCAGGTGATTACCGCGCACGGGTTGGAGCCTTGTCGCGCCTGCATAAATTTGTGTTTATCTGACCTTTTGCCTATGCGAACTGACAGGTGGGACCCACAACAAACATGGTCTATTTAACTAGTCAACATGGCGCCATGCAGACTATTTGGCTGGTCAACAGAGTGCAATCCGATGCTGAGCTGTGAGCAAGTGACCGTATAATCACCGCAAAACGTATATAGTGACCGTAATCAGCTTATTCTGAAGTTCGGTGACCGTATTACGCTTTTCTCTCTACAGGCCCTCCAAAACTACATCTCTACACATTCTCGCATGTTACATCTAACAACTATGCTACTACACTCTAACACAATAAATCATATGTGTTTTTAGTTTTACTAGATATCATATTGTTACTTATAATTATTCAGTTTGCATACATTAAAATTGCCTTTGAAATGTATGGCCAGTATCATCTACCGTGCGGGAAAAATCCCGCCCTTTCCTGTTTAATCGGGTTTGTATCAATGGATCATGTGAAACAGCAAAACTATACTAGTACTATACAGTACAAGTGACAGTTCACTGGGCCGTCGTGTCGTCTACTCCTCCGTCGTAAGAGTGGAGCGCTCGCTTTCATAAATCTTCTAGTCCCTTTCGCTGACATGTGCGACATCAAGCTACCGGGTCCACGTGCCATACCGGAATACAGTGCAGAGCAGCCGGGGTGAAGCACCCCAGTCATGGCGCCGGCGTAGTAATGAGCAATGAGGCGTCAAATCACAAAGTTGCACCTTTCCCACAGTTAAGTTGGAGGGACGAAGCAACCATCATTTCACTCGTTGCTGAATCCGCTTCTCCCTCATCTTCTTCAACTTAACCACGTGTTGCTTCTGCCGTTGTTCTGCCTCATGTGGGACGCGGATCGGCTTGGTAAAGAACTAACACATGGGACCGCATGTTAGCAAACCGCCAGGACAACGTCCTCCGAAAATAAGAAGCCTAATCCTAGACTTACAAAGGGCTATGTAGCTGCTACCTATACTTTCCATCTAATCTATATATGCCCCCCTGATTTTCAGGTGGGGTGGGCCTAATCCTCTCCTTTAATCCAATCAAATAGTCCCACATCACATCAGTTCGTAACTTTACATAAACCATTACGTGGATGTAGCATTGCTCAAATAAGAAACCTCCCCCGCCATCCGCGCGGCAAAATCACCCCCTTTTTACTAATCTCGATTATATAATTTTTTAGATCAATATAATTGAGATTTGTATAGATAGCACACAGGAGCAAAACCAAGTGGTATGGTTAAGGGCATCCACAATGTGTAGCCAAATGTGAAAATAGCTTTTGGCATCGTGGGAACCATTGTGGACGGTGTTGCCAAAGCGAAAAAGATGGAACTGAAGCTCCGTGATTGATTGATTGAAGGAATAGAAAAATGCAACGTCTCTCCTCTTTCTCCCATGCTTGGACGCATGTAGTACTATAGTATAGAGCACAGAGTCTACTCCCCTGTCCCTTCTATCACAAATCACAAAGCAGCGAGGTGACAAATCACAAAAGCACAGACGAAGCAACCATCATTTCACTCTTCGCTGACTCCACTTCTCCATCGTCTTCTTCGAGAAGCCATCTCACCGCATTAGTTACTCCTAGTAGTACTAGTAAAGGACTTCCTGGATGCAAATGGTGTTCTCCGTCGAACGCACTTCGCCAAACCACCACAAAAAAACATCGTCGACGTCACCGCAATGGGGAAGGAAGTCAAATATAGTTACTACCTCCATTTTTTATGTACACAAGGCCAGTATATGAAAATTACAATTTGGAAAGGGCCACTAACACTAATCGAGGCAAAATTGATGGGGTTAGCCACCAAGGACATTAATATCCCCTGCATGCATGCGGAAGTGAGAAGGTTGGTTTGCATGGCACTGCATTAATCAGGCGATGAGGAGTGAGATGGTTAGCTCTTTGGTCTTTGGAGAAGACAATACGCATTAATTGACACATGAAATGAGGATTTGTATAGATTAAATCCCGCGAAGGAAAACCCAGCCTTTCTTTTTTAACACTAGTACTCCTAGTACGTACGTACTTATCCTGTTTGGGTCTAGGCCTTGCATTGCCAAACTTTGCCACACATTTTTGCCAAGCTTGCCTAAAGTTTTCAAAATGAGAAGGAGGCACACTTGGGCACGGCTATCGCGGTCGCACCGCACCCTCACACGGTCGCTCCTGCACGACGCGGTCGCACCACACCCTCACACAGTCGCTCCTGCACGCCGCAAACCCAACCAAGGGAACACACCCTCACTGACACATGCTGTCGCATGTGAACACACCAAACTCAACCATCCTATCGCTGACACATAATTTTCGTTCATAGAGTATGCTTATCCAACCGCATGTTGGGGAGTATCCGTACGGCCCGTGCGGTGGTCTGTTGGGGAAGAAAAAGAGGTGAGGAAGAAGGAAAGAAGGGTTAGGAGACGTACGATATTCATCCAACCGCCTGAAATGGTAGACTGACCCAAGTCAGGCGACTTGCATAACAAATATATGTTTTTACACAGCAAAAGATCCATGAAAACAACAACATAAAGAAAAACTATCACTGCTCGTGGAAAGAGACATCCTCGTCGTCTTTGGCTGCCGGCGCGAACCAGCCGTCGCTGCCGACATGTGTCTTCGCACCGTGGTTGTCCTCGGCCTCCAGCTACTTGTTCAAGCGGAGCGTGCGGGCGCTCTGCACGGACGAGAGCACAGGCCGGTTCAAGTCGAGGACGTCTGGTTCCGCCTGCAGGAGGGCCTCGATGGCAGCGGCATCCGCGTGCTCTGCGTCGAGTCGAGCCTCCGCCGCCCGGTTCAAGTCCAGGACATCCGGTTCCACCTGCAGGAGGGCGTCTTTGAGAGCGGCATCCGCGCGCTCTGCGTCAAGTCGAGCCTCTGCTGCCCGGTTCAAGTGCAGGATGTCCGGTTCCGCCTGCAGGAGGGCCTTGATGGCAGCGCCATCCGTGCGCTCCGCCTCAAGTTGAGCCTCCGCCACCCGGTTCACATCCACGACATCCGGTTCCGCCTGCAGGAGAGCCTCGATGGCAGCGGCATGCGCGCGCTCCGTGTCGAGTTGAGCCTCTGCCTCTCGGTCCTCCTTTAGTATCGCCATGTTGAACCGCTGGTCCGCCTGCACCATGCGGGACTCGGACACCGGCACGAAGTCGACGTCCATCGTCTCATACCCATCGGGGGCCTTCTGTGCCGCGACCTCCGCCATGAACATTGGATCGGCTTCCTCCTCCTCATAGCTTGGCTCCAGAGAACTCGGGGATTGGCCCGCCGCAAAGCGAGCTTGGGAACAAAGGTCTGTGGCGCCGACCGCCACCGCGATTTTTGCGCGGCGCTCCGGCATCAGCATCTTGTAGTAAGTGATCTTGCGGCGCACCATGGCTTTCCGGCGAACTAGGGTACGCTTGATGTGGGCCAGGGGATCGACAGGTGGGGGAATGGGCTAGATATTTGGTGTGGTTTTAGGGCACTGGCTGGCATAGGCCGAGCAGCGAAGGTTCTGGTGTGAATAGTGGTTCCGGTGACGATCGGTCAATCGGTTATGTCTGTACATCGCTCTTATCGCGTTCGCGTTGCAGCCCGGCACGCTGGACCCTCCACGTCGCCCACCGAATGGAACGCGCTTCGTCTTGCGTTTTTGCTCGCTTGTGTTACCGCAGTTGAGAGCAACCGACGTCCCTTCCCCTCCCTCACCCGCGTCATTTATTATACCACCACTCCCTCCGTTTTATGCGGAGTAAATAAAAACAGAGGGAGTATTACTATGGATGAGGATCCCCTGACGTGGCCGAACCCATCAAGATGAGCTTGAAGAAGACGAAGCAGGGCTCGCGAGCGCTCGGGGCTCGGGCTGCTCGACGGAGTCAACGACGGCGGAGGTGTTGGACACGGTGGCTTGGTACGGGGACGACGGTGGACGCGGTTTCACGGTGGCACGGGCGCAGCAGCGTCGGCCATGGTGGAGGGAGAGCGAGAGAGAGAGGCAGGGGACAATGCGAGATGTCCATGGGGTCGGGGCGGCAGCGTGGAGCCTACCCAGGTGTCCAGGGGCGCGGGCGGCAAGCAGCTGACACCATGGCGAGCTCGTGCTCGCCGGCGTCACCTCTGTGCCTGCCTGGCGAGGACGAAGCAGCTGGCTGGCATGGGACAACACAGTGCTGGGCCGGCCAGGTGGGCTGCCATGTGGACTGCGGCCAGGTAAGTTCCCTCCTTCTCTTTTATTTCTGATTTTCTATTTTTCTGTAAGTTTGTGGCTTTATTAAAAATAGCTAGGCACTTCTAAAAATCCTGAAAATAATCAGAGGATCTGTTTAGAATATCTCCAACAGCCCACACTTATTTCCAGAATTATTTGAGCATTCAAAATATTTACTAGCATTTAAATGCCCAAATGCAATTTACATATTATTTAATTCAATGACCTTCTGTTGACCTAGAAAATTGTGCACCAATTTTGCCAGAGGTTCTAACCTAAGACAAAAAGGGTGAACTTTTTAGAAGGGCATTTCAGGTTCATTGAAAATATTTTTAGTAAACCTTAGTTGATTTCAGGGGGGTGCTGGGGGTTCTGTCTTCTCCAATTCAAGTTTCTGATGAAAAGTAGACATGATGCAACACTCTAATGCATGGACTAGCTAGGATGTGACAACTCACCCCCACTCAAAAGAATCTCGTCCCGAGATTTAGGATCCGTCGGGAAGAAGGTGGGGTACTCAAGTCGAAGACGGTCCTCCCTTTCCCAAGTAGCTTCTTGCTTGGAATGGTGTGACCACTGAACCTTGAGAAACTTGATATTCCGGCGTCGAGTGGTACCCTAGGCTTGATCAAGGATACGAACGGGATATTCTCGATATGTGAGATTATCTTGGAGATCAAGCGTTTTGTGGTCCACTCCACGGATAGGATCCGAGAAGCAATGCCTGAGTTGAGAAACGTGGAAGACATCATGAACTCTGGAAAGATGCGGAGGTAGTTCCAAAGTAGGCAACTTCCCCTCGTTTGGCAAGAATGTGAAAGGGTCCGATGTAACGAGGAGCCAATTTGCCTTTGATACCGAATCGATGGGTTCCCTTCAAAGGAGTAACCCGAAGGTAAGCCTTCTCGCCAACTTCATAAGACATGAGCTTATGTTTGCGGTCATATTGGCTCTTTTGACGAGATTGGGCTGTTTTCAATTTCTCACAAATAATGGAACTTGCTCTTCTGCTTCCTATGTCATGTCCGGGCCAAAGAGTTGTCTTTCCCCGGTTTCTGACCAGTTAAGAGGCGTTCAACATTTTCGTCCATAGAGAACTGTCGGATTTCGGGTTCTGGCAGACCCTTAAGGTTCGAACTCTGGGGTGCGCGCGGAGATTACGCTCTCTACCTCTCCATCTCGCGAAGATCTAAGTTATCAAGAACACAGCACAAGAGACACAGAGTTTATACTGGTTCGGGCCACCGATTTGGTGTAATACCCTACTCCAGTGTGTTGGTGTGGTGGATTGCCTCTTGGGCTGGTGATGAACAATACAAGGGAGAACAGCCTCGCGAGGGTCTGTTCTTGGCTGGGGCGATGAACTGCTAGAGGGGTTCGGTCGAACTTCTCTCTCTCTGTCTGATTGCCGGTCGATTCATTGATCCGTTGATGCCTCTATTCTGGGGGTGGCTAGTCCTATTTATAGGCAAAGGCCCTGGGCCTCTTCCCAAATATTGAGCGGGAAGGGCGCCAACAATTGGCCATTTTGAAGGGGAACATCTGGTACACTTATCCTGACTAAAGTTGGTCCTCGCCTGTCAAAGGCTTTGGTGATGACGCTGACTTGGGCTCCACGATGACTTCTTCCTTGTCGCGGAGTCGGTCTTGGTCTCGTTGCACCGAAATGGGTGCCTTTGCTTGATCCTCCCGCCTACGCTTGCCCCTTTGCACCAAAGCGGAAAGGAGGACACTGCGCGAGCTGGCGCCCGCCCGGCGCCCGTGGTCGTCATGGCTTACGTCATGGGCACCTCGTGAGGTACCCCGCCTTGATCTCTCTGCCTCCTCGTGAGCCAGCCTGATGAGGCCGCGCCTGAGGAAGCTCTGCGTCGTCCGCCCCGCGAGGCTTGGCCCCTCGTGAGGTTCTTGGGTCTTGTGTTGATGAAGATGGGCCGTGCTGGGCCTCCTTTGAGCCACGCCGCAGGCCGCAGGCAGGCAAGTCTGGGGACCCCCGTTCCCAGAACGCCCACAGTAGCCCCCGGGCTCAAGGCACGCCCGGACTTGGCCGTGCCGAGAGGCGAAAGGGAAAGGGCGAAGCGCCGCGGGCCCTAACAGCCTGCGGCCTTGGGCGCCGCGTGGCTATTGATGGGACGCGGGCGTCTCCGCTTCCGCGCGAGTTGATAAAGGAACGACATCCGCCCGTCTTCGCTTTTTCTGCTTCCTCGGTTGCTGCTCAGATCCCCTTTCTTGCGCCTCTGCTTCATTCCTCCAAATCTCCAGATCTGCTTCGACCGCTTGATCCAGAAGCCATGGCGCCTCATCAGTCCTCGGCCGGAGCCTGGTACTCGTCCGCCTTGGAGCCGCCAAGCGTGTCGGAAGCCAGCCTCGCCCGGTTGCGCCGGATGGCGGCGGCGTAGGGCATCGACGGGGCGACGGTGTTCAAGGCCGGCTCCGCCACCCCCGAGGGACGAGGGGGCACCTTTTATCCTCTCTTCGTAAGCTCCATTGCTGCTGGCCTGGTGCCTCCCTTCTCCGAGTTCTTCTTCTCTGTCCTCCGCCATTACAACCTGCAGGCTCTGCGTCTCCACCCCAACTCCGTCCTTCTCTTGGCAATCTTTGCCTATTACTGCGAGGCTCACGTAGGGGTGCAGCCCTCAGTGGCCTTGCCGCGCCACTACTTCTCCCTCCGGCTCTCTCGCGGTTCTCCTTCCGCGTGCGCGAGCTTCATTGCGTACAATGGCGCCATTGCCATTTCGAAGTCCGGGAAGAGGATTGAGGGCTTCAGGAGCAAGTGGGTCTTGGCTGACGCCGGGCGCATTCACCTGCGGCTGATTTTGCCCACGGGGCTGCCCATGAGCTCCGGTGATTGGGCCCGTGCAGAACTCACGGACCCCCGTGCGAAGCCGGTGTTGGAGAAGATGGACGCGGATCTGAGGCCGGCCAGCCTGGCGGCGGCGAAGCTGACCGGCGCTTCGCTGCTGAGGGAGTTCCTGGAGCACCAGCTGGCTCCGCTTCGGCAGTACTCACCCCCGATGTGGAGGCCTCATCCGAGCCCCGCGGCCTTGGGCGGCGAAGATCTGGCCGCGGTGCTCCAATATCTGGCCGGGGGCGATGTGGCGAGGTTGGAGGGCGCTCCTACGCCCTTGTTCCTCCGCGACGATTGGGAGCAGGTGGTGGAGTCCATGCCTGCCTTCAACAGGGACGGGCCCGTGCCCGCGGAGGCTCCCGAGGGACTGGTGGACGTGTCCTCCGGCGACTCCAGCGAAGAGGAGGGCGGAGAGGAGCGGGGGAAGGGGCCTGACTCTGAGGCGACTGACGGAGAGTCAAGGGCTCCCTTCTCCAGGCGCAAGCCCCGCGCTCTCTGCCTCTCCCCAAGCGACGACGACGAGGACGATGACGTGCTGGGTAGCGGGAGCTCGCCCCCGATCCCGAAGAAAGACAGGACCAGGCTGATCCCCCGCGGGTCCGCCCCGGCTCCGGGGCGATCCGCAGACGCGCCTTCTACTTCTGAGGTTGATCCCTCCAGCCGGCTCTCATGCTTCAAGTTTGGCCGAAGGCTGCCCGAGCTCACCGGCGACGACCGGTAAGTGCTTGACTCTTGTCTTTGTTTCTTGTTCTGCTGCTGAGGCTTGACGCCCGCGTTCCTTGAATAGGCCGGCGCCCGCGAAAAAGAAGCTAAAGGGGGCTCCTGAAGTTCCACCCGCGGCAGCGTCTCTGCCTGCGGAGGAAGGTGGCCGCGACGCACGGGCCTCTCCTGCCCGGTCGTCCTCGCGAGGCCTGACTGGGCTGGCTGGGGCGAGCCCAGCCCCCATGGCCCAAGTGACTTTCGAGGTGCCTCTGCCTGCTGCCGCCACCACAGTCGTTGGGGCACAGCAGACTCCGCCTCAGGATGCATGGTCTCGCCGCCGCTACCTTCTGCTCCTGTTCCACCGACTGCTGTTTCTCCAACTTCTCCTGCCGTCTTGGAGCGTGCCGCTGCTGGACTGGACCGGCTGCGGCAGGATCTTCTTGGCGCCAACCCTCGCCTGGTGGCCGGGCGCCTGGAGCTGGCTTCAGGATGGATTCGCTCCGACGCCCCGATTCGGGCGGCGCTGGTTCCGGCCTCGACGGCCAGCGATGAAGAGAGGGAGGCCATCCTCGAAGCGAAGGCTGCTCGAGACGCAGCCCTAGGGGAGGTGGTCAAAGTCCATGGTCGTTGCAAGGCGCTGGAGGACGAGCTGCAGGGCCTGCGGGACCAGCTCACGAAGGAGGCTCGTCATCGCCAGGAGCAAGAAGAAGGCATGAAGGCTCGCGAGGCAGCCATCAAGGGCCGGGAGGCCAAGCTCAAGAAGCGCCGCGACCGTCTAGGCGTGCTGAAGAAGGAGCTGGAGGTGACGAAGGTTGAGCTGGATGGCAAAGCCCGAGTTCTTGCCAAGGATCGTGTGGCCTTCGCGAACATGGAGGAGAAGGCCCGTTCCTTGCTGAAGACGCATTACGAGAGCGGCCTGGAGAACCCGCTGGCTGGCGCGGAGGACGGCCCCGCCAAGCTGCTTCCCTTCCTGGTTCGTGCCCTTGAAGACCCGCGTGCACCAAGCCAAAGCAGGGCGCTGCCGGCCCTGTCTGCTTCATGAGGCGAAGCCAATTCGCGCTGCTCCACCGCCGACAAGCGACTCCGCCACTGCTCCTGTCTTGCCTTTAATTCCTGCACGTGTATCATGCCTCGGGGAGGCGTTTAAACTTGCGTTTGGAATTGAGACAACAGTATGGACTGTAATATTTGCTTTTAAATTCCTTGAATTTTAGGTGCTTCCTCCCTACTTGCTTGTGTTCCACGCCGGCAGAGCCCGGCCCCGCGCGTACCTCACCCAGCATTAGCCCCGACCGGAAACCAGGACAGGACCAAAGGAGTGAGGGGCTATGTGGCAAGTTAGGCTCCTGAGTCGCGATGCTCAAGAGTCCCCCTTGGCGTACGGACAACAAGTAGGGAGGCGTGATGTAGGTGGATCTTCCATTCTACGTCTGCGGAGCCCGGCCCCGCGCGTGCCTCACCCAGCGCTAGCCTTTCGGAACTAGGGAGTGAGGGGCTACGGGACCAGTTAGGCTCCTGAATCGCGATGCTCAGGAGTCCCCCTTAACGCGCGAACAGCAAATGAGGAGGCGAGATGCAAGTGGGACTACCGTTCTACGTCTGTAGAGCCCGGCCCCGCGCGTACCTCACCCAGCGCTAGCCTTTCGGAACTAGGGAGTGAGGGGCTACGGGACCAGTTAGGCCCCTGAGTCGCGATGCTCAGGGGTCCCCCTTGACGCTCAAACGGCCTTCATACCTTGGCTCCGCTCGGGGAGAGACGCGCGACGAACCAGGCTCGAGGGGCCTGGCTGGGTGGCGTATGTCTGGGCGTGACCCAGGCGCAGCCCCCGTGCCTAGCCCCCTCGCGCGGCACTCCTGAGGGGAGGCGTTGCGACGAGGCTAGACACTGAGCTCTGGGCTCCCTGAGGTTGATGTGGCCCGGGGCCACCCTCAGTTGTTTATCACCAGCGCGGAGCATAGCGCTTCCCCATGTGTACGGGCATAGCCGCTCCTCGGTAGTGTCGTCAGCCAGCGCGGAGCATGGTGCTTCCACTGGTACGTGGGAGGGGGCCCCCCTCCGGGAGGAGCCCCCGGGGCGTGTACAGCCCCGCCCTGACACGTGGCCGGCACCGTAGGGCTAGGTGAGGTGTATCTGGGCACCCGTGAGCCAGTGCGGGACTCAAAGGAGCCCTACCTCTAGGCGGGTTGCGCCTGGCACTGGGCCTTATCTTCTGATGTGTTCCTGCAAGTTGGGTTAGATGCCTACACTCTACGTCCTCAGGTCCCGGCCCTCGAGCTGGTCTCAGCCATCGCTGGTATGCCAGGTCGCGATGCCATGGACAAGGCCAGAGGGTGAGGGCTGGAGAGCCAGTAAGAGCCCTGAGTCGCAATGCTCAGGCACCCCCCCTTTAACGTGCAAGTGGTCGACATGGAGAAGAAAAGGTGCCGTGGACCGGCATCAAATAATCAAGCATGGTGGGTTGAATGCATGGCCACAGGTAAACGTAAAAAGGGATACATGCCACTGGGTCTGGCCCGAGCGGCTTGGGGATGATGCAGCCCGAGGGGTGCCCCCAACAGAGCAAGCTAACAACACGAAATAAAAGGGATACATGTCACAGGGACGGACCCACGCGGCCTGGGAATAATGCAACCCTGGGGGGGCGCTCCCAACTGGAAATGAAACTTGAAAGATGTCACCTAAAGATGTCGAGGATGAAGGAGTGTTGGTGCAGCAGACTCGATGGGCTGCGGAAGCCGGTCCTCACGAGCCCCCAAGCCCTGGGGCCTCGGGAGGCTCCGGAGGCGCTGGTGGCTCCTCGCGGGCCGTCTCCATCTCTGCCAGGGCGGCGGAACGCCTGGCCTCTTGAGCTTCCAGGATGCCCCTCATGAGGCGCTGGTATGTGGCAGCTGCGTTCGGCAAGCCATAAGGCATGCGAACGTAGCTATGGGGTGGACCCTCGCAGCGCCCCACTTGCGAGGGCCAGAGGCGCTCCAGCGAGGCGACTCGGTTGAGCCCTGGTACGTTGACGCAGACGCGCAGCCCACCATCCTCGCCTGGATGGGGGACCACAGCTGGTAGGCGGCGGCCGCCTCTCATGACTCTTGACTCTTGTAGCTCCTGAATGGCTTCGCTGACGAACTCCTGAGGGCCTGACCCTCCTTGCTTCACTCCTTCTTGAGGCAAATGTGCTTTGAAACACGCCTCCATGTGGTGCCCAAGCGCCTCCCTTGCGACCTTGCCCAGGTCGGTGGCCCTCCAGGGGAGAGCCCCCGAGCCCTGCCTGAGGAGGGCGCCGGGCGCGCTTTCCTATGTGATGGAGGGAGGATCCCCCTGGGCAGGCACAGGCCCTGAGGGACCTGCCTCCTGAGGAGTCGGTCCGGACGATGTCTTCTTCTTCTTGAGGGTGGTCTCGAGAAACCTCCTGTCCCCGCGATCTGGGTCTTCCAGTGACGCGGCCTGAAAGGCTCGCTCCAGGGAACACACTGCATCCCTCTCTTCGCAGGGTACCGTGATGACTCCGCCACTTCCCGGCATCTTGAGGACGTTGTAGCCATGGTGAGTTACGGCCATGAACTTGGCTGGCGCTGGGTACCCGAGGATGGCATTGTACGGCAGGCGGATATGAGCGACGTCGAAGTCGATGAGCTTGGTGCGGTAGTTGTTGCGTGCTCCGAAGGTGACAGGGAGGCGGACCTGCCCAATCGGGACCGTGGAGCCGTCGGTGACCCCGGAGAAAGGCTTGGTAGGCTGAAGCTGATCATAGGGTACTTGGAGATTGTTGAATGTTTCCACGGACAGGACGTTGAGCCCTGCCCCACCATCGATGAGGGTCCTGGTGACCAGTCCGTTGCTGATGACTGGGGAGTAAAGCATCGGGAGGACTCCGGCTGTGGCCGCACACTTGAGCTGATCCGCTGAGCGCGTTCCTTCGAGCTTGGGTAAGACTACATTCACTTCGCGGGCAAACTGCTTGAAGATGCATTGGGAGGCTGGGGCTTGAGCTCCGCCCAGGATGCAAGCGATTGCGCGTGGCTCCTGGAAGCCCCCAGCCCCTTCGTCTTGATGGCGGTCCTCGTTCCTCCTTGGCTGAGGCGGCAGTGGAGGGAGGCATGCGTTGCCTTGTGGGTGATCCTCATGAGGCTGATCCCTCCAGTCTCCCTCGCGAGGCAGGTCCCGCCAGCGATCCTCGCGAGGTTGATCACGCCATCCTTGGCGCGGACCACAGTCTTCCCAGCGTCCTGCGTTTCTTCCTCCACCTCGGCCGTAGCCCCGGTCAGCACGGTCGGGACGACGGCCGACCCTTCCTTCCCGCACGGCGCGGAGTTCTTGGCATTTGTTGGTGTTGTGGGTGTGGAGGTCATAGGGGTCAGGACTCAGGCAGATCTTTGCCCCTTTTGGTGTCTGGTTCTGCCGCGAGCACGGCAGCCCCCTTGCGCTTTACGTCCTTTGCCTTGGGCTTCTTCTCTTCTGGGTCTGCGGCAGGCAGCTCGAGGAGGGAGAGGCGGCCTTCCTCAGCTCTGGCGCACTTGGTCGCCAAGTTGAACAGCTCCAGGGAGGTGCACAGGTCTTCATGCATCGCCAGCTCCTCCTTCATTTTGACGTCGCACACACCATCGGAGAAGGCTGAGATGATGGCCTCCTCGGACACCCTGGGGATCTTGAGACGCACACTGCTGAAGCGCTGGATGTACTTTTGCAGGGTCTCACCGGGTTGTTGCTTGATGCGGCGCATGTCGCGAGTACCTTGGAAGTTGGCGATGAAGCGGGTGCGCATCTGGTCCCAGGAAGAGATTGTGTCTGGAGCCAGATTCAGGAGCCTGGTGCGAGCTCCTTCCTTGAGCGCCATGGGGAACCAGTTCGCCATGACCTTCTCGTCCCCACTGGCAGCTTCGATGCCCAGCTCATAGAGCTGGAGGAACTCTGCAGGGTCGGTCGTGCCGTCGTAACGAGGAGGCAGGTCTGGCTTGAACTTGCCGGGACATGCGACGCTGTACAGCTCGGTGGTGTAGGCACGGCAGCCTGCGGTGGTTACGGGAGGCTTTGGGTGAGGGAGAGCTTGGTCTTGCGGGTCCCTATGCGCTGCGGCTGGGAGCAGCGCGGGGTCTTGACGCGTGAGAGCAGGAGCAGGGTCGCGACGTGCCGGAGCAGGGAGCGCCCGGGCAACTTCTTGCGGGTGAGGGACTTCTTGGCAGCTCTGCTATTGTCGCGCCGGCGCCTGACGGAGCGGGTTCCTGCCAGGGGCCGCGCGCCTTGGATCCATGGCGTCTTCTTGGAGAGGAGGCGGCTGGTACGCCCACGGAGCTTCATTGCCCACGCGAAACGGGGTGCGGCGCAGCGGAACGGACGGCGCGGGGGAGCCCCCTGCGGCGCGGACGAGCTCGGTGACGCGGTCGAGCCACTCTTCGTAGACGTCGTCGATGGGACTGTTGTGCAGGAGCTCGTTTGCCGTGATGAGTGCAGCTCGAGCCTCCAAGGGAGCGCGGAGCGCACGGGATGAAGAACCAGCGGTTGTGAGCGACGGAGTAGTGGTACGACCGTCTTGCCGCACGGACCGATGATGAGACGACGCTTGCTGCTCGTTCCCCACCGGGCCGGTGGCGGCATTGACGGCGGGCAACGGGGAATGACGAGGACGCCCGCCGACGGGAGCCTTCTGGGCGACACGGGAAGCGATGGCGGCCCGGCGCTCGGCGCGGGCCCGGCGGGCGTCAGGCATGGATGCGATGGAAAAAAAAATTCCGGCGCACCCCTACCTGGCGCGCCAAATGTCGGATTTCGGGTTCCGGCAGACCCTTAAGGTTCGAACTCTGGGGTGCGCGCGGAGATTACGCTCTCTACCTCTCCGTCTCGCGAAGATCTAAGTTATCAAGAACATAGCACAAGAGACACGGAGTTTATACTAGTTCGGGCCACCGATGTGGTGTAATACCCTACTCCGGTGTGGTGGTGTGGTGGATTGCCTCTTGGGCTGGTGATGAACAATACAAGGGAGAACAGCCTCGCGAGGGTCTGTTCTTGGCTGGGGCGATGAACTGCGAGAGGGGTTCAGTCACCGTTCTCTCTCTCTCTCTGTCTGATTGCCGGTCGATTCATTGATCCGTTGATGCCTCTATTCTGGGGGTGGCTAGTGCTATTTATAGGCAAAGGCCCTGGGCCTCTTCCCAAATATTGAGCGGGAAGGGCGCCAACAATTGGCCATTTTAAAGGGGAACATCTGGGACACTTATCCTGACTAAAGTTGGTCCTCGCCTGCCAAAGGCTCTGGTGATGACACTGGCTTGGGCTCCATGATGACTTCTTCCTTGTCGCGGAGTCGGTCTTGGTCTCGTTGCACCAAAATGGGTGCCTTTGCTTGATCCTCCCGCCTGCGCTTGCCCCCTTTGCACCAAAGCAGAAAGGAGGACACTGCGCAAGCTGGCGCCCGCCCGGCACCCGTGGTCGTCATGGCTTACATCATGGCACCTCGTGAGGTACCCCGCCTTGATCTCTCCGCCTCCTCGTGAGCCAGCCTGATGAGGCCGCGCCTGAGGAAGCTCTGCGTCGTCCACCACGTGAGGATTGGCCCCTCGCGAGGGTCTTGGGTCTTGTGTTGATGAAGATGGGCCTCTGCTGGGCCTCCTTTGAGCCACGCCGCAGGCCGCAGGCAGGCAAGTCTGGGGACCCCCGTTCCCAGAACGCCGACAAGAACTTCGAAAGGAGCTTTGCCCAGGCTAGCTTGATAACTATTGTTATAAGCGAACTCAGCGAATGGAAGGCATTTCTCCCAATCCATACCAAAAGAGATGATAGAAGCTCGGAGCATATCCTCCAGAATTTGATTGACTCATTCTACTTGACCACTTGATTGAGGGTGGAAGGCGGTGCTAAAGGAGAGACGAGTTCCCATAGCATTTTGGAAACTTTCCCAAAATCAAGAGGTGAAGAGACTTCCACGGTCTGAATTAATCTCCAATGGAACACCATGAAGAGACACTATTCGGGAGATGTACAAGTCAGCTAGCTGGCTAGCAGTTATACTCTCACGAACGGGTAGGAAGTGGGCTACTTTGGAAAGATGATCGACAACGACGAAGATAGCATTATTCCCTCTCTTGGTGCTGGGAAACCCGGTAATGAAATCCATACCAATTTTATCCCATTTCCATTCCGGAATAGCCAAAGGTTGAAGGGTGTCAGCAGGCCGTTGATGCTCTGCTTTAACACGACGACAGGCGTCGCAATTAGCAATGTATTGACCGATTTCTCTCTTCATCCTAGTCCACCAAAACCTCTGGCGTAGGTCTTGATACATTTTAGTACTACCGGGATGAATGGTGAGAGGGGATTCATGAGCTTCCTTAAGGATCAATCGCCTCAGGTTGCGTACCTTGGGAACCACTAGACGGTCTCCAAAGAACACGACACCTTGATCATCAATGGAGAAACAATCCGCGACTCCTTTCTTGATGTTTCTCTTGATACAGGAGATTCCCGGATCTACCTTCTGTGACTTGATGATCTGATCCGTAAGGGTAGGTTTCGCCACCACGGTGGAAAGGAATCCTCGAGGAACAATGTGAAGGTTAAGCTTACGAAATTCCTCGTGGAGCAGTGGTTGAATTTTTTGTAACATCATGTTGTTACAATAAGATTTACAACTTAGTGCATCAGCCATGACATTGGCTTTGCCTGGGGTGTAAGTTATTCCTAAGTCGTAATCCGTGATAAACTCGACCCAACGTCTTTGCCTGAGATTTAAATCCGGTTGGGTGAAGATGTATTTCAGACTTGGTGATCGGTGTAAATTTCGCAACGATTACTAAGGAGGTAATGTCGCCAGGTTTTGAGTGCATGGACTACAGCTGCAAGCTCTAGATCATGTGTGGGATAGTTATCCTCATGTGGACGCAACTGTCGAGAAGCGTAGGCAATCACATGACGATCTTGCATGAGTATGCAACCTAGTCCTTGTCGCGAGGCGTCGCAATAGATAACAAAGTCCTTAGAAAAATCTGGTGGTACAAGTACGGGAGCAGATGTCAGGCGTCTTTTCAGTTCCTAAAAGCTGAACTCGCACTGTGGGGTCCACTCGAACTTTTTATCTTTCTTGAGGAGTTCAGTTAGAGGTTTAGCAACCTTGGAGAAATTCTCAACGAAGCGGCGACAATAGCTCGCCAAGCCAAGGAAACTCCGAACTTGCTTGACCGTTTCAGGTGGAGTCCAGCCAAGGATGGCTTGAACTCACTCGGGATTGACAGCAATGCCCTTACCAGAGATCACATGGCCCAGATAGGTCACTTCTGGCTACCAAAATTCGCACTTAGAGAATTTGGCATAAAGGCGATGCTCTCGAAGTTTCATCAATACTAGCCTTAGATGTTTGGCATGTTCTTCCTCATTTTTGGAGTAGATGAGTATAGCATCAAGGTATACCACGACGAATTTATCCAAATACTCCATGAAGATTGAGTTTATTAGCCGAGAGAAGGTGGCTAGAGCATTGGTTAACCCGAAAGACATGACGGTGTAGTCGTATTGGCCATAACGAGTAACAAAGGCTGTTTTAGGAATGTCCATGTTCTTGATTTTGATTTGATGGTAGCCCAACCTCAAATCCATTTTGGAAAAGACTGAGGATCCAGCGAGCTGATCATACAGATCGTTGATCCTGGGGAGCGGATACTTGTTCTTGATAGTGACCAAGTTAACAGGTCGGTAATCTACAACCATCCGATCTGTTCCATCCTTCTTCTGGACGAAGAGGACGGGGCAAGCCCATGGAGAAGAGCTAGGATGGATGAAACCCTTTTGCAAGGACTCATCGAGTTGTTTCTTAAGCTCGGCTAGTTCTAGGGGTGCCATCTTATAAGGTCTTCTAGAGATTGGGACGGTTCCTGGAACAAGGTCTATCATGAACTCGACATCTCTGTCAGGTGGAACACCTGGCAGTTCCTCTGGAAAGACATCCGGGAAGTCACGGACTATCGGAATATCTTCAAGGTCTAGAAGGGGGTTGGCATTTAAGGAATAGAGCTGACGCTTAGACACTCTGGTCAAAACATTGACTGTCTTGCCCGATGGATGGATGGTTGAGTTGAACAGTTCTAGTAGAGCAATCAATCTTAGCGTAATGGGCTGACATCCAGTCCATACCCAAGATGATGTTTATGTCCGAGGACTTGAGAGCTATTAGTGATGCAAGGAAGACCAATCTATCGACAAGGATTTCATTCCCATGGCTGATTCTAGAGGTTTGCCACTTAGAACCAGGGGTTTGAATTACCATGGAGGTGGGCATGTCACAAAATGTGGTGTTGTGCAATCGAGCATAGCTCTCAGAAATAAATGAATGAGATGCTCCAGTATCAAAGAGAACAGTTGCCGGATGGTAATTAACAAGGAGCGTACCGAGAACAACGTTGGGGTCCTCATGAGTTTCCTCAGCTGAGACGTAGTTGACATGGCCACGAGCAGTGGTGGCTGGCTTGGCGTAAAGCACCTTTCCTACTGGCTTGCCACGGCCAACAGACTTTCCGAACTGGTTGGGGTTGTTGTTCTGGGGACACTCGCGGATGTAGTGACCCGTCTCCCCACACTTGAAACAAGTTATCACATTGGGGCGTGGAGCAGCATTAGCAGCGGGGCCACCATAAGTCTTGGGCGGTACATACTGCTGGTTGGGGCGAGGCGCCTCAAAGGATGGCCTCGGAGTGAACCTGGGTGGCAGAGCGGTGTTTGGAATCCATACCCGGCGCTTCTGAGATCCTGAGCCGGATGAAGGATCCGAAATCACGGGAGTGCTTGCGTGAAGCTTCGAAGTCAGTCTGACCTGTCTCAGCACTGATGGCCTTGTTGACTAACTTCTGGAAGGAGGTGCACTCGTGCAAACGAAGGTCATGGCGAAGCTCGGGGCTAAGTCCCTTGCGGAACCTTGCCTGCTTCTTGGCGTCGGCGGATACCTCTTCAGGAGCATAACGTGCTAAATTTCCAAACTCACGACTATATGCATCCACAGTCAGTCTACCTTGGGTGAAATTGCAGAACTCTTCCCTCTTACGATCCATGAGACCTTCCGGGATGTGATGCTCACGAAAAGCCTCACTAAATTCAACCCAAGTAGTGATTTGGCCGACCGGGCGCATAGCCTCAAAGTTTTCCCACGATAGGCTAGCAGGGCCTTCGAGGTGATAGGCAGCAAAGGTAACCTAATCAGCTTCGGCTACGTTGGCAGAACGTAGCTTATGGGTGATGTTGCGAAGCCAGTCATCCGCATCGACAGGCTCGACAGAATGATTGAGCTTCGCTGGATACAACTTGACAAAGTCATTGATTGACAACGGGTCGTTCCTCTGCTGGCGTGCAGTATTCTGCTCAATCCGCTCCAGCAAACGGTTAGTCTCACGCTTGTTTCGTTCTGCCTCCAGCATAACTTCGGCCAGAGAAGGCGGTTGAGGCAGATTTTCATCCCTAGCTGCACTGACTTCACCCTGCTCCGGGGCAGCAGGGTTGTTGTGGGTGTTGACCATCGTAGGAAAACATGACAACGGTTTAGACAAGGATGGCAAAATCCTGGCAAGGAAGTGCGGAATGTAATGGATAACACGGAATGCAGAGATGTTCATCCGTATGACATGGTAATATAGAAACTGCCATATATATACCAACTGTCATACACACCATACATAGTTTAGTACAAGCCCAGGCTATAGAACAACTATGATGAAAGACGTTACATCTCATCGAAGGCATTCCAATCTCCTATACATTATTTTCTACACCTCCGGAATTTGATACACACTAAGTCATATTCCGCAAGTCACGCAGGACGGTGGAAATACAACTATTACAATCCTAGTGATACTACTACTAACTCAGACAGCTCCGTAGTAGTCCTCACAGAAGTCACCACCATAGCCTGGAAGCTCAACGTGATCATCCGGGAACAGACGGTCCTGAGGAGCTTGTGGACCATAGGGGCTAGGATGAGGTCTTGGACCAAAAAACGGTGGCCTACGGGGACCACGGGGTGGGGTGATGCCTCCCACATCACGCCAATCCACCATGTCTGGCAGAGCAGATCGCACAGGATACAGATCCCGCATATCCATACATCCAGCTTGCACAGCAGGTGCAAACCGAGTCAAAGTGGCCCAATGATCAGCACGGGTGTTGAAAAGCTCCAGTCTCAAGGCCCGATTCTCTCAGTCCTTATCCTCGAGCATCTCGGCAGTGGTGCGAGTTAGTGAGTCCTCATGTGTGGAGTCAGCATAGACAGCCTGGAGATACCCTTGCGCTCCCGGGAGTGAAGCTGGCATATAACGGAAGTCGGTGTTTCGAAGCAGGCCAGTCCTGACTTGCATGATGATCATCATGGAATAGGCAGCATCCTGCACAACCATCTCAATAGTGACCCCGAGTCCATAGGAACAGTGGAGGGGCTCGGTAGATCCAGGATAAGAAGGAAATATCCTGACGGTGCAGAAATATTGGCTTTGATTAAAGTCTCGGAATTGCTCTTCGACAGTTTATTCGGGATACCAACGGTAACCCGTCTCGATCATTACCCGGACTAACATAGCCGTATGACCGGGCACATCGAGGCACCGGGTCAAGTGAACCACTTGGTTTTGAGCACGAGTGGCCATCTGAAAGCACAACCACAATGCAAAGACATTAGAATTTCTAGGGAAAATTGGACAGCATAACAGTTGTAAATGCTCAGAAACAGATTTGAGACATTCGCAAAAATTTTCATAGATGCTCAACAACATCATATCATGGTTCTGGTTCAACTGATGACATACTAGAAGTAGTAGAAACTGAACTGAGGCTGGTAACCAACAATCCTATAAGTTACTACACATTAGTAACACGTGAACCTGATAGAGAGAAGAGAGCCTAGTCCTTAACCCACGTAGATTGAGAAGAGAATGACACATATCAGAGGGCATAAGGTAAAGGAGTAAAAAGAGCCTTACGTTACCTCCCACAATCAATTCCCCTACATATAACTAAAGCATTTCTAGACTCGACATCGACCAGTTTGGCTTAGCGAACCTACAGGCAGTCCGGCTCTGATGCCAACGCTTTCAGGTCCCCGATTCCAAGTCACATCGACCCAGCCGGTAACACCTCATATCACTTTGCGGCCTCACGCACGGTAATCCCATGGGTGTCGCCTTACCATGGCCCGTGACCGTTTACGCCTTTTGGCTCACGTATATGACAGTGTCGCTAGCATCCATATGACAGAGAACCCGGGCCGACATGGCTAGTCGTGAACCCAAAGCGGCACCAACCCATGGGGACATGCATACATGAATCAACTTCGAGCATGTTGGTCAACAGCGTGTGAATCCGGGCTGTAGCACTGGGCTAACAGGACTCCGGTAACCCGGGCTGTAGCAGGCTAGGCAGGACTCCGGATGTCACCGCGTGACATTTCCCTGAAGGGACAGACACAGGAACGAAGTGAAACACATGCCGGCCAGTCAAGTGTCCTGAACAGTAGTGTTGGGCTAGCAGGACTCCGGTGAACCGGGCTGTAGCGGACTACTATGGTTCAAGGAGGCACTAGACTACATTTCCCCATTAGAGAGGCTGCCAAGGATAAACAACTAGATTGTCGGAACCCACACATACCAAGCATTTCAATCATACACACAATATGCTCGATATGCGTAAATACAACATGGCATCACAACAAAACTCTACAATTCAAAGTACTTTATTGAAAAGCTCCGGAGAGCCATTCAACATGTTCATACAGATAGGGGGCACATGAGCCAACACTCAAGCCATACAAACATACAAGCACATGCGGAAGCAAACTAGTCTGAGTATAGACACTAGAAAGAAAGAAGGCTTGACGAAGCCTTCCTATCTACATCGTCCCTTCACAAGTCTTGGACCACCACCTAGGTGGCTAGTCACTCGTCAACGTCGAGGTCTACATAGAACCCATCGGAGGGGGCGGTGTTGTCGTCTGAAAACATTAATTAAAGCAACATGAGTACGGAGGTACTCAGCAAGTCTTACAACAGAACCTATTATACATGCACATTCTCAAGAAGGTAGTGGAGTTATTGCAGCAAGCCAGCTTTGACTCATGGCTAAGCTATCCTACGATAGACACAACTTGTAAAGCATGTGTCGCACACGAGTCCACTAATCACCAACACAATACTCCACCGTGGATCCTCTCTCGTGAACCTACGAGAGGGCCATCCGCGGTACTCACACTTATCTTGAGGCTTTTAGTAGTAACCATTTGCTTGTCTATGAACTGCATAGGTGACCAAGTAGTCCTTTACCGCGGACGCGGCTATTCGAATAGTTTTATACCCTGCAGGGGTGTACTTCTTCACACACGCTCTCACCACTTATCGCCGCTACATGACATGTACTCGGCAACCTTCAAGTGGAAGCCTAGCGAGGGTGTCGGCCACGACCTGACTAAACACACGAGTCCCTAGTCCAGGTTTATTGCCTATTCGGGTTCCATCCGCAGGGAGTCCGGCCGAGGTTTCCACTAACGGCCCCGAACGATGTGTGCAGGGTTCCCGAGACACCAAACGGGCGACTCGGTACACCGTGCCACGTGCCTACCGCAACACAGACCACCCCTATGGTCAGTGCTGCGTGCGGCCCCCAGCATGCTACAAACACCAGAAACTACTTTGCAACTCCCGGATAGAGGACAAGAGTGGTTAATAAGCCGAGAGGGTCCATTGGTTTCGGGCCCAATGCATGGTAGTAGCTGAATCTTAAATCACACACACAGATCTCAGTTCTTAGGGACGGTCTCAATGAAAGAACCCGCCATGTACTCCTACATGGCCTCTCATCGATTCCTTTACCAAATCATATTCAACACTTCACTCTCATTACCGACACAACCTTTCACTCTAGTTCATCATCCCAATGAGCCAGACCTGACACAACTCTAAGCATAGCATGGTAGGAAACACAATATGGCTCAATCAACTCCTAGACATGCTAGTGGGTTTCATCTAGTTACTGTGGCAATGACAGGTCATGCAGAGGAAGTGGGTTCAACTACCGCAACACACACCAGTTTGAATCGCGTTGTCTTAATGCAGTAAACAAGAGCAGAAGCGAGAACATGGGTTTGTATCGGAATGATCAATGGGTTGCTTGCCTGATGTAGTGATAGTAGGGTACTGGCCTTCAGACGGATATTCGGGGTTATCCTCGGAGGCAGAACCTACCACGAAAGACACACCGAACATAATCAACACATGACAATATGATGCATGCTATGACATGGCAATATGAATGTGTCTTGGCCTAATGCAAGCTAAAACAGAAAGGGATGAACCAATTTGAATCAAAGATTCAAATGTTAGTTCATTTAACATAGCCATAATAGTGCATTATCTTATTTTGCTTAAACAGCAAGGTTAACTTGTTTTGTCATGCATGAAACCATTACCAATGGATAGATTGAATTTTTCTGATCATTTTCATATATAAATATATTCATTTGGAGTTACAGATTAATTTCTATGAATTTTTGAAGTTTGCAACAATTCCTGGAATTTTCTGTATAAAAATAAATCCAGAAATTAGTTATTGCGTCAGCAGTGCGTCAGGGTGACGTCAGTGGTCAAAGGGGACGTCCAGGTCAACCTGACCAGTGGGTCCCGCGTGTCAGCAGTTATTTAAACTAACTAAATTTAGTTAGTTCTGATCTAAGTTAATTAGTAGAGGGGGCCCCACTTTTCAAAGACTCAGGGGAGTCAACCTGGGCCCACCTAGTCAAGGTCAACGGGTCAAACCTGCCGGTGTTTAGCCGTCGGCGAGGCCAGACGCGGCGGTGAGAGTGCATTAACGCGTTCCGGTGACCAAATGAGCGGTGGAGAGCATCTACGCGTAGCTGGGAGCAAGCCACAGCGTTTGGTGGCGGTGGTTGGGCTCGGGGTTGCCGGGAACGTCACCGGCGTCGACCTTGGCGGTCGCCGGAGTCGGGTGAAGATGAGCCTGAGGCTACGGGGCACGGTGAGGCACAAGAAGTGGTGCGTTGGACTCGAGGGGGTGCGGTAGAGTTAGTGGACAAGGTGGTCAGGCCTGTGGGTGGCCGGAGTCACGTCGGCGACGAGCCCCGTGGCGGCGCGTGCGGGTGAGCTTCATGCAGTCACTACGGTGCACAAGAAGGCAAACGGAGAGGATGGGGAGGTAGCTGAGCTCACGGCAAACACGACGGTGCAGACGACGCGCTTGGGGACGAACTGGTGCGGCGGAGACGACGAAGGGGATCTGCGGCGGCGTTCGGTGAAGATGAGCTCGAAGAAGACGAAGCAGGGCTCGAAAGCGCTCGGGGCTCGGGCCGCTCGACGGAGTCAACGACGGCGGAGCTGTTGGACACGGTGGCTTGGTACGGGGACAACGGTGGACGCGGATTCACGATGGCACGGGCGTAGCAGCGTCGGCCATGGCGGAGGGAGAGCGAGAGAGAGAGAGGCAGGGGAGAATGCGAGATGTCCACGGGGTCGGGGCGGCGGCGTGGAGCCTGCCCAGGTGTCCAGGGGCGCGGGCGGCAAGCAGCTGACGCCGTGGCGAGCTCGTGCTCGCCGGTGTCACCTTTGTGCCTGCCTGGCAAGGACGAAGCAGCTGGCTGGCGTGGGCCAGCACAGTGCTGGGCCGGCCAGGTGGGCTGCCAGGTGGGCTGCGGCCAGGTAAGTTCCCTCCTTCTCTTTTATTTCTAATTTTCTATTTTTCTGTAAGTTTGTGGCTTTATTAAAAATAGCTAGGCACTTCTAAAAATCCTGAAAATAATCAGAGGCTCTGTTTAGAATATCTCCAACAGCCCACACTTATTTCTAGAATTATTTGAGCATTCAAAATATTTACTAGCATTTAAATGCCCAAATGCAATTTACATATTATTTAATTCAATGACCTTCTGTTGACCTAGAAAATTGTGCACCAATTTTGCTAGAGGTTCTAACCCAAGGCAAAAAGGGTGAACTTTTTAGAAGGGCATTTCAGGTTCATTGAAAATATTTTTAGTAAACCTTAGTTGATTTCAGGGGGGTGCTGGGGGTTCTGTCTTCCCCAATTCAAGTTTCTGATGAAAACTAGACATGATGCAACACTCTAATGCATGGACTAGGTAGGATGTGACACCGGAGATCTATTGAAAGAGGACTAGGGTGGGTACATGCGAATGATACTCGGCGGAATGTTCAAATGAGGCATGCGCGAGGATGGACTCGACTGGAGGGCGACATGATCGATGGAGAAGAGGGTTGGAGAGGAATGAGAAATAAGCAAACGCCACATGATTATACTTGAATGGCTCAAATAAACAATAAGTTGTCTCACTTGGCCTACATAGTGAAAGGCCTAATGCGCAACGCGGAGCACTGATGCTCGAATATGGCCGGGAAAACAGGGAAACAGACATGTGGGGCACACCCGTCGGGACGACGTAGCGCAGACTAGTCCAATGGAGGAGCTGGCCCACGACCTCCTCGCCACCGACAACCGTTCATGTGGGTCGTTGGGGCCAACAACGGGGCGCGGCTCCAGCAAGGCCTCTGGACACGGCGACCACGGTGAGCGACACGCTCATATCGTCTCTAGACACGGTCGGTTTCAGTTTGCCGAGGGTGGCGTTAGTGTTGTGGCACGACCAACGGTATGTTTGGTTTGTGCCCAAGGTTGCCCCACCAAAGCATTGGGTAGCTAAAATTTTGGTTGATGTATTGGTTGCCCATGATTTGGCCGACATTGGCAAGAAAAATGAACTTGAGTTGGCTAGGGTTCATTGGCATGCCAAAGAAATGGCAACCGTCCAAACAAAGACCAATCTTTGTGTCATGACCAAAATTTTGGTTGAGGTATTGGTTGCCCATGATTTGGCCGACATTGGCAAGAAAAATGAACTAGAGTTGGCTAGAGTTCATTGGCATGCCAAAAAAATGGCAACCATCCAAACAAAGACCAATCTTTTGGTCATGACCAAAATTTTGGCAAGGTGCACTTTGGCCACAATCCAAACACACTCCAACACCCGGCTCGTCGAGGATGCACGGGGCGCCGCGACGCGTCCACGGAGTGGTGTAGCGCGGCCAACTGCATCCTCTGGACCTGAGACCATGCCGGGTCGTCTTGCTTTTTCAATGACATGCGGGGATCGCATGTGAGCAAAGGGCATCTCCAACATTGCCACGACCGTAGCTGACTACCCTGGCACACCAAAACCCTCGTCCCTCGCGTCGTCGCGCGGTGCGTTCCCAACCGGCGCCAGCTGCCCGCATTCATGCCGACGTTCGTATGTCGTCATTAAGAGGCTCGGTGCCCGAGGAACAACTCCGGTGAATTAATGACGCACCCGGACGCTTGGCCTCACCGGAATGCGCTACTTAAAGCGGCAACGCCCAGCTAACCTCCACACCATAGTGCATCGTCCTCCTACCTGGAACCACATCCGCCATGACCGCAAGCGCGAACGCTTTGCGGGAGAGCTTGTCTTCGGGGAGAGAGCTCGAGGTCGCCGCCCTCGCTGAAGTCGCCGCACAAGCGGTGGCCACGCTGGCGGCCGACGATGGGAGCACCGTCAGCCACGCGTACTACTTGCCGCCGTCCAACGTCCGGCACCGCCGAGGTCGGGGACTCCTCCGAGGATGAGTAGGCCATGGGAGGCGGCAGGGCATGGTGTGCCAACTGGCCGGTCCGTCTCCCGTGTTCTACTTTTCCTCACCGGAGACCGCACCTTCACTTCACGGGTCTTGAACCTCGCCCCCGTACATGGATATCACAGATGGAGGACGTCGGTCGCCGCCGTAGAATAGGTTTAGGGTCGGGTTTCTTTTATATTTTTGTCCTATAAAAGTTCGAAATGTAATGAAAATCTGCCGTGTTTGCATTAATCTCGGCTGGTGTATATGAACTTTCACAATAATATACATATTGTAGGAGTACTAGCAAGATGCCCGTGCATTGCACGGAAGATCAAGATCTTGTGGGAGAAAAGGATCAACGAGGGAAAGCCTTATCTGCAAATGTGGAGAGGAGTGCAGGTAAATTGTCATAGTTTCCTTCCTATCCATTAGATATAGATCGGACGGCCTATATTGCAGGATCCGACACATCTTTCTACATCTACGGGAACCTACGAAAGGGTTAACGCAAATTGCCTCTCTCTCTCCTCCCCTGATTTTCATGGTGGTGGGCCCCTCCCACCCCCAATCTACAATCAACAGCTCACACGTTTCACATTACGTTAATTACGTAACTAGGATTACGTAGGTGTAGCATTACTCGTCCTAAAAAACCCAACTAAGCCAACCTCCCAGCATATCGCGCGGGAAAAGACCCAGCCGCGCCGTTTTAGTCGGGATTACCGGATTACTAGTAGTAGTATCGATGGATCGCGCGAAGCAACATATTTTTTTGTGGGTGCGAAGCACCTAGTTTAAAAGGAAAAAATGTGGTACACTCACAGCACTCCTGTCGCGGTCGCATTGCACCCCACACATGTTCGGTCCTGCACATGGCTCACGCAAACGGAACGCGCTTCGGCTTGCCTCTTCACTGACACGTGGGACTGCACTTGGAGAAACCGACCATGTGCCAAACTCCCCCCGCCCACCACGCGAAAATCCTCCCCCCCCCACACACACCCAAAAATTCCCCCCAAATCCGATTCAACCGCCCTTCGGCCAACTAGCCAATAATATTCCCCAAACCCCCCCTGTCCCCCTCCACTCCATTCGCTCTGCCAAAGCCACCCTCCCCGCCGCGTCGATGCGTCGGCGCCGCGGTACGGCGATCCTCTCGCTCCCACAGTACGCTCTCGTAGACTGCCGTCCTCTAGCCGCGCTGCCACCTCTGGCTACGTTCTTGTGGAGGCGCACGGTGGTCAGTGCCGCCACCGCTGGTGACGTTCGTGTGGAGACGCACGGCGGTCCGCTTCTCCCACGGTACGCGCATTCTAGACTGAGGCCCCGTTCATGTCGGTGTAGCGTTGAATGTTAGCTGATAGACGTTGTTAATCTCACTGTTTGCCGAAGTAGTTTACTGTCAATATGCTCTGCTTAAGAAGCTTCCTTGCCCTGTTCTGCACTCAATCTGCTTAGCTGAGATGGCATGCCAAGGCCGATTAGTTGCTAAAATATCCTGCCATATATTTATTGTGACGTAGATTGCCATGGTCTAGTAGCCAATCTGTTAGGTGAAATAGCTCTACACCGTTTTATACTCGATCTTTGTTGCTGCTTTGGCCTTCGGTAGTTCGATGGCTGTGTGCTCGGCCTCATTGACTGCTAAAACAGCCTGCCATAATTTGGCACTCAAATATGTTTGCTGAATTAGCTTTACATATATTTCGTTACTTAGATCTGCTCGTCCAAATATCTTGCCATAGCTTTAGACATCGACCTAGGTATTTTTTTCTGGACTTCATAAAAAAGCATATATGTTTTTCCTGTAATATCTAGTAGAAGAACTAATTTGTATGTCTAACAGATGGACAAGACTTGGATAACTTCTGCTCGAAGATTCTCCGCCGCATATGTCGAGGGGGTTGAAAACTTCATGAACTTTATCAGAGCTGAGTACGGTGGTCCAAAATTAGATGTGCTCTGCCCGTGTAGCAGTTGTATGAATTCAGTTACAAGACCCCAGTCAACTGTGCAAAATCATCTACACTTGTATGGGATGTCGGTCACATATACTAGGTGGGTTCATCATGGTGAAGCTGTGAACGTCAATGTTATTGACTACGTGGAAGCAGCAGATCACCATCTTGATCTGCCTGATGCTCAGGTGGAAGAGGAGGAGGAGGTGGTGGTGGCGGAGCCAGTGAGTTTGACCAACATTGAAACAATGCTACGAAATGCTCGTGCATTCCGTGAACTTTCACCTGCAGAAGAAAAATGGTGGGCCCACATGTTGGAACAATGCAACGTTGCTGTCACCCCGGGAAATAAGCTGTCAGTATTCTCAGCTATGGTCACCTTTCTTCAAGTGAAGACATCTAAGCGGATGACCAACAAATCATTCGATGTGATGTTGGCTGCTTTCCGCGAATCTTTCCCAGATGCGTTTGAGCTGCCACACACCTACAGTAAAATGAAGAATTTCCTTCGTGCAGTTGGAATTGGATATGATATGATCCATGTTTGTAAGAATAATTGTGTTCTGTTTCGGAAGGATTATGCCAACTTAAGTGAATGTCCGAAATGCAAATCATCAAGATGGAAAGATGGCGATGTTGTGAAGAGTATTCCTCATAATGTTCCGAGACATTTTCCAATTACACCAAGATTGCAGAGGTTGTTTCATGATGCTGAAACAAGAGAGGATGTACTGTGGCATTCTATGAACCAGGAGTACAGAGATCAGAATGTAATGAGCCATCCATCTCATGGTAGTGAGTGGAAAAGCTTCAATGATAAACACAAAGAGTTTGCTGCTGACCCGAGAAACATTAGACTTGGCTTAGCTTCAGATGGATTTAACCCATTTGGCCACCAGAGCGCCACATATAGCATGTGGCCAGTGCTTGTTATCCCTTACAACATGCCTCCAAATGTCTGCACCAAAGAATCAAACTACATGATGGCCTTGCTCATCCCAGGTCCAAAAAGTCCTGGGAAGGATTTTGATTTGTTCATGGAGCCTCTTGTGGAGGAACGTCAATAGCTATGGAAGGGTGTTATCACTCGAGACCTATATAGCAGCCCACTAGCTGATTTCTTTCTGCGTGATGTTATAATTTGGTACATCCATGATTATCCGGCTTTGGGCACTATGTCAGGGCGAACGACACATGATTACAATGCATGTGTTCGCTCTGACAGGAATCCGCTGTCATACGCAATACTTAGCAAGATCTGTTACATTGGACACCGCCGTTTCCTTGCCAAGGACAAGCCGCTTCCTAGAAAATAGCAAAGACATGTGTTCAATGCAAAGCATGAAAACCGTGATGCGCCAAAGAGGCTCACCGCCGATGAGTTGCAAGTGGAATTAGAGAAGGTCAGGCATATTACACCAAGAAACCATCCTGATAATGGTAGCGGGAAAAGGAAGCGTGGCAGGGCAGAAGAGAGATTATTGTTTACCCGCAGGTCCACTTTGTGCGACTTGGAGTATTGGAAAGATTTGGATCTGCGGCATATCTTGATGTGATGCACATCGAGAAAAATATGTGTGACAGCATTATCGACACACTTCTTAATATTGAAGGCAAGACGAAAGATACCTTAAAATCTAGGATTGATTTGACACACCTGGGTATCAGACAGGATTTGTAGGTGCAAGATGAAGGTAAACCACGGGATATGGCACCAGTTGTGTACGTCTTGGACAAGGTAAAAAGAAAAGAATTCTACGAGGTCCTATCACGTGTGAGATTCCCACATGGATTTGCTTCCAACCCTGAAAGGAGAGTCAGTGCAGATGGAAACAAGGTACAAGGGTTGAAAACTCATGACTGCCACGTCCTACTTCAAAGGGTTTTACCTGTTATCCTGAGAGGATTGGGCCGCCCTGACGAGCAGTTGCAGAGTTGGGACAATTCTTGAGGGAACTCTGCAGTAGGAATATCAGGATAGATGCTTTGGAGAGTCTTAGAGACAAGATACCAACTACCATATGCGACCTTGAAAAGATATATCCTCCAGCCTTCCTTGATGTGATGGTGCATTTGGCTGTTCATCTACTTGATGAGGCACTACTTAGAGGTCCAGTACAGTATGGCTGGATGTACCCTATTGAAAGGCGACTAGGCACTTTCAAGGGCTATGTTAGGAACAGAGCTAGACCCGAGGGTTCCATTGCAGAGGCCTACATTGCTACAGAGAAGCGTTGACATTCTGCTCAAAATACATTGAAACACCTGATCAGCTTAGCAAAGAGGTGGGTGAAGACAATCCCGGGCTCAATGTTTTCGATTATTCTGTTCGAGTTACAGGGAAGAGTCGACAAGAGGACAAACCTAAAGATTTGGACAAAATGGTTCGGTATGTGTTGAATAACAGTCCTGAGATACTACCTTATATCAAGTAAGTACAGTACTGCAGCTTATACATCGTAATCTACCAAACTTGCAGCACATTCTTATATATTTAGATGTTTGACACAATCACTATGTTGTGCAGCATCTACAAAGAGGAGTTACTGCCGCAAAATCCAAGAAATATTGACAAACTGGTTATGGCAGGATTTGCGAAATGGTTCAAGAACCATGTAAGCTTTTGAAGTGCACTGTCAATTTTTTTAATATATTGAGTACATAAGATGACCAGCTTGTCTACTTTCTAACCATAGGTTAAGAAGATGCGGGAGGATGGGCAGGCAGTTGATGATGCCCTTTACTCACTAGCAATGGGTCCTGATACTCGGGTAAGACATTATGAATCTTGCGTTGTTGGAGATGTGCGCTACAACACCCTTGCACGAGACGAAGGCAGGAAGACACAAAACAGTGCCATCATGAGCACGTATACGTATGAAAAAGAGACAACTGAAATGTATGCTAACATAACAGACATTGTTCAGTTGCAGTATATCTCCAGTTTCGAGGATCATCGGTGTGTGGTTCTGTTGTGTTGTCGTTGGTATAACCTGTTTTCCAGGATCGCAAAACCCAGAGGTGATTATTATTTCAAATCCATCAATGTCAAGGCGGCGTACCAGACCAACGAGCCTTTTATTTTGGCAAATCAAGTAACACAGATATTTTTCTTGGAAGACACATTTGCATGTAGAGATGACTGCAGAGTATTGCAAAGGTTTGAGCAGAGGAATTCGTTTAATGAAGTTTCACAACAAGATGATACTTACACTGCTCCTGATGTACAAGATAACACAGATGTTCCTAATAACCATCACATCAATGACGCCGGCGAAAAGATTGCCTGTCGTGCTGTGGACATACAAGAGTTGATCAAGAAGAAGCCAACGTTCGAGGACGTTGAGGATGAAGAAGAAGATGACACCGTGGGGAATTATGATTTAGACTGATACACATAGCGAAGATGTTGACGCTACTGCTACGGATGATGATTACATTGCTTTTGTCGTATTTGCCTGTCAGAAGACGTTTTTTATCTACTATGTGAAATTGTGTTTGCTATGACAACTGAAACCTGATGAACATGTTGTTTAGTATTTTGCTGTGAGAACATCACTTGTTATGTATGCTGATTTGTGTTTGGTGATTGTATGACAACTAAAACATGACGACATTGTTGTTTAGTTGTACTCATATTTTGCTGTGAAACTTGAATTTGATGACATAGTTTGTTGTTGGACTGCAATTTGCTCGACGTCTTCGAATGAGAACAAAGCTGACCCGACAGGGCCTCTGCTATTTATTTATTTATATGAGCAAAAGGGGATACCCCCTGATTTCTGTTAATAGAAATCATTAGATGTTCAAAACACTACGCCCAACCTGCTACACAGGTTTCATTCATTACTAGTTTCAACAAAGTGCTCATGTCGTAGCCACTGAATACATCACGAGTGCTACATGCACTGCAAATAAAGAGACAATCATCCTACAGAGCACATCGATTTTGCCCATTATCTTCGCAAGCTCTTTCATCTCCTCATTGCTGTCAAGGCCGTTCAGCAGCTGTTGCTTGGCCATGAGCAGAGGAACTGCATATTTAACCTTCTGCTCTGCATCTTCCTCTTCTGTCGTTCCTTCAGTTACTCTTCCTCGGCTAACCAAATAATCAGCGTAGTTGCATTGCCCCACATCAGCAACTTCCCAGAAATACAAATCACACGAATCTTCCCTTTTCTGCACGAATCAAATTGGTAGATCACCAACTAAACTATTAAAAAAATCAGCAACTGAAAGCAGCAGAACAACACTTAAACATATTATTACCCCATGATTCGGGCATTTATAGAAGACTCAGCCAGGGTTGCGGATTGTGGTTGAGACGGGACGGATGACTCTGCGTGATTTGTAGCAGTGGCACCACACCAACGGCAGCGGGATGCGATGAGCAATCGGCTACGGTGCGCGTGCCGGCGAGGGTGTGATGAGACCCACAGGCGATTGTACGGGTTGCGACTTGGCGCATATCTGGTTGTTGCCTGCTCAAGAGCAGGTGGACGAGCAGCCATCGGACATGGTTGCTGCGGCCAGAGCTTCTGACGCTAGGCAGAGTAAGTAGAGAAGAGGAGAAGCGAACATTGGATATGTCAGTTTCATTACTTGCATAGTAGCATAGCACCATATTTAGTCATAGTCTAGGTTTGGATTCGAACCAGCTACAGGAGCACATCTTTCTTTTTTCTCTAACTCAGCAACGTCTCTGTACAGGTACACTAGCTTGTTCTGTACACCTTCCCAAGTCTTTGATTTTCTTTCCCTTTTTTTGCGAGGACCTGACAGCTGGGACCCACCGGAAGGGCCTTTGTTTTTCGAGAAAAAAACGTTCCCCCCGCTGACATGTCGGACCCACCAGCTATATCTTCGCACGCAAGGAAGTGCCTCCTTATTACACAAAAAAAAATGAATACCCCCTGCTAGCTGGGACCCACCATAGTGGGAGGATGACTTGTGGGCCAACAAAGTTGACGGGGACGGAGGGCTTTGTCAACTTAGTCAATATGAACGATTCTAACTCCACTGACCGTACAATGTCCATCCAACGGGCGTAGTGCTTCTTCAACCTCTGGCCTTCTTGCTCCAGCCGCCCAAAGCAGCACCGGTCGTGCCGCATGCTCCTGCCTCCCGTGGCCGGCTGTGCTGCCGCAGAGGCCTCACCGCCCCCTACTATTCCCACCGCGGGCCAGGCCCTGCGGCGACGACAGCCTCACACCGCAGCCGAACCAGTGAACCCTCGTAATCCTCTCCGCGCAGGCTTCCACTGCCGCGTCTTCCCCGGCTCCGCATCGTCCCCTTCCTAGGCCTCGTCGTCGTCCACCGCCATGGTGCTCTCCGCGCGGCGTGGTCAACGTGGTCAAGGAACGACTTCCATCGGAAGAGTACTGTACGTGGAGAGGCTGACAGCTGGGTCCACGGCCACAGCCCAGTTTTTTTGTGATTTGCCAAGTAAGTCGCTTTGTCAGGCCTGTTGGGCTGCAAATCTTTCAAGACGAGGAGAGCTTTCATTCGGCTGGCCGAGAAAATGGCCCATCGTTAATGAGAGATGGGCTGTACATTTTTAAGACACATCAAACCGGCAATTAGTTTCAAATATCTTTTTTCATTTCAAGATTTTAAATTACATTGATTTTTATGCATGGAGAATTTGTTCGATTTTATATTGATATACATTTATTTTTAAAATCAGTTTGAATGTGAGTCGAAATTTCGGGATTAAAAACAGTTCGGACCGCACCGAAATATGCAAAATTTCCTATAATTTTTTAACTGTGGCCACAATTTGGGTTGTAATGCTAACAAAAAGAATATGGGCTCCAAAAGAACCTTAAGAATAAGCAAATGGGCTGAAAATTATTAGAAATAATGGTAGATGTGTTGTATGCTATTTTCCACATATTTGAGGCTTTCCTAAAAAAAGGTTGACGCACAAGCAGTAACTGTTGGATGTCCATCCAACGGCGTCGTGCTTCTTCAATCTCTGCTCTTCCTGCTCCAGCCGCTCAAACAGGCGTCGGCGGGAGTGCCTGCTCCCTCCTCCCCGCGGCCGGCTCTGCTGCCGCGCAGGCCTCACTGCCCCACCGTACTCCCATCGCTGGCCTAGCCATCCCTCTACTCACCCACACCTGTTATTATTCTCCGGCGACGGCAGACGAACCAGTAAACCCTCGTACAGTCGTACTCCCCTCCGCGTGGGAAACAACTTCCGAGTATTCCCTGCCTTTGTGTTGTTCCCTTCCTAGGCCTCGCCGTCGTCCACCGCCCTGGTGCTCTTGGCGTGGCCTGATCAACGTGGTCAACGACCGACATGCATCTGAAGTGGACTGTACGTGGAGAGGCCGACAGGTGGGTCCACGGCCGCACGCAAGGAAATGCCTCCTTATTACACGCAAAATAATGATTCCTCCACCTGACATCAGGGATCCACCGAAAGGGCCTCTGTATTTCGCGAAAAAAATGTTACCGCCACTGACAGCTCGGACCCACCAGCTATATCTTCGCATGCAAGGAAGTGCCTCCTTATTACGCACAAAAAAATGAATACTCCCCCTGTTAGCTGGGACCCAGTATAGTGGCAGGCTGACTTGTGGGCCTACTAAGTTGACGGGGACGGAGGGCTTTGTCAACTTAGTCAATAATGCACGATTCTAGCTCCAGTGATCGTATGATGTCCATCCTACGTGCGTAGTGCTTCTTCAACCTCTGGTCTTCTTGCTCCAGCCGCTCAAACCAGCGTCGGTCGTGCCTCGTGCTCCTGCCTCCTGTGGCCGGCTGCGATGCGACGGAGGCCTCACCACCCCTACTACTCCCACCACTGGCCAGGCCATCCCTCTACTCACCCACACCACCTGTTACTCTGCGATGATGGCAGCCTCACACCGCAGCGAACCAGTGCCCTCGTACTCCTCTACGCGTGGGCATCCACTGTCGCGTCTTCCACAGCTCCGCTTCGTCCCCTTTCTAGGCCTCGCCGTCGTCCATCGACCTGGTGCGCTCGGCGCGGAGTGGTCAACATGGTCAAGGAACAGCTTCCATCAGAGGTGGACTATAGGTGGAGAGGCTGACAGCTGGGTCCATGGCCGCAGCAAGGAAGTGCCTCTTTATTACGTGCAAAATAATTATTCCTCCACCTGACAACAGGGACCCACCGGATGGGCCACCAGTATTTTGCGAAAAAAATCATTTCCCCCTGACTGCTCGGACCCACCGGACGGGCCACCGTATTTCACGAAAAAAACGTTCCCCCGCTATCAGCTCGGACCCACCGGAAGTGCCTCCTTATTACGCACAAAAAATGAATACTCCCCCGGCTAGCTGGGACCCACCTTGGTGGGAGGCTGACTTGTGGGCCTACTAAGTTGACGGGGACGAAGGGCTTTGTCAACTTAGTCAATATGAACGATTCTAGCTCCATTGACCGTACGATGTCCATCCAACGGCCGTAGTGCTTCTTCAACCTCTGGTCTTCTTGCTCCAGCCGCCCAAAGCAGCGCCGGCTGTGCTGCCGTGGAGGCCTCACCACCCCCTACTATTCCCATCGCTAGCCAGGCCCTGCGGCGACGGCAGCCTCACACTGCAGCCGCACCAGTGAACCCTTGTACTCCTCTCTGCGCGCGCGGGCTTCCACTGTCGCGTCTTCCCCAGCTCCCCGTCGTCCTCTTCCTAGGCCTCGCCGTCGTCCACCACCCTGGTGCTCTCGGCGCGGCGTGGTCAACGTGGTCAAGGAACGACTTCCATCGGACGTGGACTGTACGTGGAGAGGCTGACAGCTGGGTCCATGGCGGCAGCAAGGAAGTGCCTCCTTATTACGCGGAAAATAATGATTCCTCCACCTGACACCAGGGACCCACCGGACGAGCCACCGTATTTCACGAAAAAAACGTTTCCCCCCTGACTGCTGGGACCCACCAGCTACACCTTCGCACGCAAGGAAGTGCGCCCGGGCAAAAAAAAACGATTCACCCCCCTGACTGCTGGGACCCACCAGCTACATCTTCGCACGCAAGGAAGTGCCTGACAGTCGGGACCCACCTGGTCGAAGCGTATGTAGCGTTGTCATTCTGGTCGCGAACGTGTACATACATATATGCTGGTGGATGTAGAGGTGCGCACGTGTCGTAGTAGAGGCGGCCAGGGTGCAAGAAAGAAAATACGGCGACGTATGTGTACATACGGGCGGGGTCTCGAACGCTTACTCGCGCATATGTACGGCGAGGGCTCGTGTACATGGCTGGGTCGGAACGGAGAAACAACATCATCGTCATGTTCATGGGGAGGCAACGGAATGCATCGTGTTCATCGAGAGGCAACACGGCTGGGTCGGAACGGAATGCGTGGTTGTGTTCATCGGGAGGGCTTGGACAGAAGAGGCGATGGAAACGAGGCCTGGCGTACCGCACAACGGAGGAAACGGACCTCCTACGGTCGAAACGGGGGTCCTGTTGATCGAGAGGGGTGTGGCGTACCGCAAAACAGAGGAAACGGACCTCCTACGGTCGAAACGGGGGTCCTGTTGATCGGGAGGGGTGTGGCGTACCGTAAAATGGAGGAAACGGACGTCCTACGGTCAAAACGGGGGTCCTATTGATCGGGAGGGGTGTGGCCTACAGCAAAACGGAGGAAACGAACTTGTGTTGGAGCGCTACGGTCGAAACAGGGGTCCTGTTCATCGGGAGGGGTGTGGCGTACCGCAAAACGAGACTCCACGGGATACTGCTCATCTCCACCGTCGACCCCCTCTAGCCTCCACGGGCTCCTGTTCATCCAGCCTCCACTGCGCACTACTCCACCGGCTACTGTTCAACCACCCCTCCACCGTCTACTGTTCATCCAGCCCTCCACACCATGGGGTCCTGTTCAACCACCCCTCCACGGGCACCCCTCCACCGTCTACTGTTCATCCTGCCCTCCACGGGGTGGTCCTATTCATCTAGCCCTCCACGGGGTCATGTTCATCCAGCCCCAACCGGCTCGATCGATCGGGGTCCTGTTCATCCAGAGGCAATACCACGGGGTCCTGTTCATCCACCCCCACCGGGAACTGTTCATCCAACCCCCCCCCCCCCCACCGCAACGCTCACTGTTCATCCAGAGGCAACATCGATCGGCTTCAGTTAGCAGCAGTAGCCAAGGAATCGCTCGATCGGGTTCAGTTAACAGCCATCGATCGATCGCTCGGGTTCAGTAGCGCGTAGCCTGCAGTGCAAACGCTCGGGTTCAGTTAGAGCCCAACGCCTTGCTCGGGTTCAGTTAGAGCCAACGCCTCGCACACACGCGCGTACGTGTACGAGAGTAACGCGCATCGCTCGGCCCCTGACCTCCCACCGTAACCGGGAACTCCCCGGAACTTTCCTCCCCCTCGCTTCTACCACGGCTTTTTCTGTCATGGACGGCCCAAAGAATGTCATGCAGCTGCGTCTTCGGCCCGCCCAGGACGAAAAGCCCATTTTCTGTCAAGATTTTTTGTCATAGAAGTAGGAGCCCACCACATCTATGATGATACCGGGTTTTGTCACAATTATCGTCATAGAAGTGTCATATGTATGATAGAAAAAAAATTCGTTCGGCCCAAAATGTCACGGATGTGTCTTTTTTTTGTAGTGCTTGCTAAAGGCCCATTTAGTAATTCGGCCTGATATTAGTTTCAACCTGTTAAGGGGCCGTTTAACATTTCGGGCCTATATTAATTTCGGCCTGTTAAAAGCATGTCATATAGTTGGGCCTAACTACGGCCCGGTTTGCATCTGGCCTGCTCGCAGCCGATAATCTGATTGGGCCAAACAAGGAACGAGACAATTTTGGCATGTTAAAAGCCTGTGATTTGATTGGCACAATCATGGGCAGGGGTCCATTTCGGGCTGCTGCCGGCCCGTGAGCTGTTTGGCACGTTTCAGGCCCAACCTACTTCTCAGCCTCCTAAAAGCCCATTGAGTTTTCTTGCGAAAAGAGGGTCGGCGGTTTACTCGGCCTATTAAAGGCCGGAATCTACTAGTGGGCCATTTTACATTTAGGCCTTCTAACGGACCAAGATGACGGGGCCCATGATGCGGATCACACATCGTGATTGCATGACGGCCCGATTATTTACCATAATTTTAGGTTTGGCCGGTTTACTGTGAAGACAGGATATATATACAGTAAAATAGCTGCAACATCGTGAATAAGAAAAAACCTAGACTATACAGTAAAGAAATTACGGCATATTACATCCACTGGGCATCAAAGTTCACCACTATGATAATAAAGCACAAGCAGACAGCAGACTACATACATGGGGCATCAAAGATCGCCACCAGTGCAACTAAACACGCCGACAAAATAATATACAAAACCGACAACACTTCAATAGAGTTCAAGAAAGGTTAGCCCTACTGGGGAGCTGCAGCGCAAGCTGATGAGACTACGCATGTTTAACACTTATATCCTCCTCACTCTTAAAGATAAACAAGCAGAAAGATGACAGGTTTTGCACATAAAAGTATCAATGCTGACAATTCATCACATTTCTTACTGACGAATGAAGTGACACAGTTTAAAATTACATTAACACAATATGGTATTGTTCAGGTTAAGACATGGCAGGAAATGACATTGTGAAGAAGTTGGCAGCTTCACGACACCACTCGATTACAGATCAAGAACTCATAAGTATCAATGGTTAGTGTGCTGTCAATTTATCCCATTTCATATTGGCAAATAAAGAGACGGTTTAAATAATAGTAGAATGATATGACATTGTTCATAGGTAAGACACTGCAGAATATGACATTGTGCTGTAGTGGGTAGGTTCACCACACCACTGGATTACGGATCAAGAACAGAAGCATACATGCAGTGCAAAAGAAGATCACTTGCTCTGTATAGTTTAATTTACATGGTATGAAGAAGGAACTTGGTTGTACAACTAAAAACTTAAATTGAGAAGGACAAAATTTTGTTTATGAACTACATAATAAACTTTAAACATGCAATTAATGCAAACACCAAAAATAAACAGCTGTTGCAATCATGCCTAACCAAATATACACAACAAAGTTTGAAGGCTTGAGAAGGACAAAACTTACATTATTGGTGAAGGCAGGCTCTATAAAGCCCTTGTCCATGCTAATGGGGGGGCAATTCAAGAAGTTTACCACATAATCTTCTTCATAAGCATTGCCTTTATTCTACGTTTTGTTAAGAGTAAATATGGATGTGACAATATAAGAAAAAAGGGAGAATATTTAAGATTAGATAAAGAGTGATGCTACATAACCAAGTAGCTATAAATGTAAGTACAGCGATACAGGCAAAAGGTACAGCCAAGAGCAATGCAGAGCTAAACTTCTAGATCTTATGTGTAGAAAATGGAGCGCAAATGAAAATAAGCTGCAGAGTGATGGTACATGAACAACTACCTGTCAATATGAGTACACTGATAAAGGACAGCAGGTACTTACAAGAACAATGCAGAGCTAAAAAAATTCATTGGCATTGGATATATTCTACACTAATGTAACCATTCATACAGATAAGATAATTTGGAGTGAACAATTGATAAGCAAGCTCTCATGCATACTGCTGTCACATAATGAACCAGGTATGTATGCAAGTACAATGATACAGGACAACATGTACTAACAAGAGCAAAGCACCGAGCAGCATATTTGTGATACCCTGTCGTTCTTTTCAAATCGGAATTCTTTTTCGAGCAGATTTCCAGCAAAAAAGATCCGTAAGGCACATGCGGAAAAGTATAATTTCAAATTGTCATGCGGTATCATAGACAGTACCTCATCCTCAGAACGAGACCAGTGCATAACAATGTTTTTCCATTCAATGTCTTCTAAATTTAGCACATGAGACTTCACCAGAAATTTGTTTATAGACTTGCCATCAAAGTGTGATTTCCTCAGGTAACACCAATACTGCTGCAATGCTTCCTTGAAAAGCGTAAGCAAGCTTTGCTTGTCATGACTATCTAGATTGACCCTCGCCTACTTACAACAATGTAATGTAAATCATTGATGTGTTCAATCAGTAGAAAACAGGAAAATAATCACCATGAATAATAGCACTTACACGTAAGTGGGTCAGGAAGATGTGAAAATGGTGTTGTCTTCACTATAATCTTCCCATGATGGGAATATATGCATGTAGTCCCTAACAACATTGAAAGCATTGTCTTTTAAACTGGGAATAACTGGAATGGGGTTCCAATCTGCAGGAATTGGCCGTCTCTGCAGTTGGGATAGGTCTTCGGCCGGTGGACTTGCTGTACTTTTTACTGTAGTGGGATTTTTCTGTGGTACGGCTGGTGCTATGGCAACTGAAATCGGCATACCTTTTGCTGGAGTGCAGGTCCTGTGTGGTGGGACTAGTGGTGTTGCCAGTGAAGTATGGGTACAGTCTGCTGGAGTCGGTCCTACGTTTTGTGTCACTAGTTGTACAGCCAATATAAGCGGGGTGATGTCTGATTTCTCCGGCACAACCACGTTTTTCAAGGACTTTGCTGGTGCTCCTTCAGTTTCGGCAATCACCCTCTTCCTTTTTGATGTATGATGCACAAGAACAACATTTGAGTGGAAAACATGGTATGATGACAGATAGAATATGTATTGATAATGGATGGGCATGGCATCTCGACATATATGATGAGTAAAATAAGCAGATGGCGGTGCAACAAAGTAGAAGAAATGCAAGACAACATATGCAAGATACACGCAATCAATAAAACCTTGCCAAATTAGAACAGGCACCTTGATGGGTGAACAGGACAGGCCATCCGCCTTTGACTCCTCGAGGTTAGAATAGTCATTAGGATCATATTCTGAACAAGAATCAATAGGTTGGGAGCGTATGAGTTTCATTGCATCCAGAATGGCACTCAATGCATTGGTGCCAATTTTGTAAGTCATTGCGGTGTTTAGCTTCAAGAGTGGACTACTGCTAGTGCGACACAAAGTAGCTACACAAATCATAGTGTAGATATAACGGGAAAACCGTAAGCGACGGAGTAAAATCAGCAAAGTGGAACTTGCTGGAATATATGTGCTAGTATTGTCGGTACGGCTAGAAAGGCTTCGGATACAAGCTCTCTTCAACTGAAGGTGTGGTACTGTTAGTATCAGTGTAACTCTCAAAGACGACACAGCTCCCTGCATTTCCTTGCTATTCTTATAGGATTCAAGTGGGCAAGCCAATACAAATCCTATTCCCATGTTTACAAAATCCTACGAATCAAAGAGGCCCGAAGAGCTCAAAGTGTCCATCACAACCGACCGTATAGATCTCTACACTGCAAATGTCCCTGCTCATCTTCACTACAAGGAACATATTGTACTACTATCATACTCCCTCCGTTCCAAAATATAAGTCTTGGTAGAGATTTCCACTATGGATCACATACAGATGTATCCAGATACATTTTAGAGTGTAGATTCACTCATTTTGCTCCATATGTAGTCCATGGTGGAATCTATACAAAGACTTGTATTTAGGAACGGAGAGAGTACTTATTAGAGAAGAATGAATGAGGAACATGCTAAAGAAGAGCAAGCAGATTTTGGATAATCAAATGTTCGTTGCGCAGTGCCCACACATGATGAACCAGAGCGCATTAAGAAAGCAACTCCCTGTTGTCTCTCTATATGTGGTGCACGTGCTTTTTCGAAAGTAAAGTAGGAACATTAGCTGACCAATTAAATGTTATCTGTTTTAGTAATATCAGCATCATATCAGATTTGTACTTGAGTATGAGTGGCACGTTGTTTAGCTTGATGGATTCAGGAGCAGTGCTAAGTAGGTACGATGATGGTACTTAATATAAAGGCATGTCTGCATGCAAGTCGCGTGACTTTTGTCATTTGGGTCAGTCAACCATTTAAGGTGGTTGGATGAAGATCCTACGTCTCCTAACCCTTCTTCTTCCTCGACTCTGATTCTTCCCATACAGAACACCGCACGGGCCGCCGGCCGGACCACCGGCCCCCATCGCATGTGTTCCTCCGCCAACCCCACCCCCGCCCCACCCGCATCAAGTTTTCTTCGTTGGGCGAGGCCCCACCACCACCCCCCAACCATCGTCCCCACCCGAGCCCCTTCGTTCACACCGGCGAACTCCGGCGAGCTCTGAAAAATCGACTGACCCAATTTTTAAATTTAGTCTACTGTGATTTAACTAGTGTGGAATATAAAAGGGGAAAACCATAAGCATTGGGAGTATAGTGTTGAGCGTGCCATGGCGGATCTGAAGGTGCAAACCGGACAAAGGCAACTTTGCAACAAATGTTTGCTTTCAACTAGCAAGTAAGTGATGGACACAAAATCAGAGTAAAGCAGTGGCGATCTATTTTCTTGCTGCGATAAATAAGTTTAGCATATACGAAAGAGTACCACCTCTGGTGCGGCGCCGTGTATGCATCTGCTGAGAATTTGACGGTGTTGCGGTAGCGATGGTTGTCGGCGGTGTGGAAGCAGATCTAGGAGGGTAGACGGTGGCAGCGGGGCGCGGTGGACGAGACGGCCGTAGGAGCAGCGCCGGCAAGGTGGACGACAGCGGGGATGAAGCGAGAGGATGGGATTCAAGGATCCCAGTCCGAAGCCGTGGATGAGAGAGGTCTATCTCTTGTAATGGACGGCGGCGTCGGGGTATCAGCCCCGGCATGGTGGAGGAGAATGGCGGTGGATGGGGTAGCGGACGGAGGAGGCTGGGGTGGAGAGGGTGTTTTGGCACCCACGGAGTACGAATGGGGAAATGGAGGTGGAGAGGAAGGGGGAACCATGTCTTCAGGGTGCGCTTGTCTCAAATGCGAGGAAATTTACAAACTTAGCCCCCGTTTCAAATTTCCTACATCACAGCAATATTAGTCGGTTGGGGATAGGATGGTAATCTCGCATACACCGAATATTTGCTGACGAGAGTTTGTTTTTGGGGCCCAGCATGTATGAATCAGGGAGGGAGTCGATTTCGGCCGAGGACACACTGTGTTTTGGCGCCCACCGTGTATGAATCCGGGTGAGAGGTGGTTATGCCACATTTGAGTGAAATTACAAACCTACCCCTATCGAAACCTATAGAAATCGAGCACATAGGCTTTGCTTGGCAGGGATAGGCAGTAGTAATTTCCATCTCGCAGATTTTGGTTTCGGGCGGTTACTGCGACTTTCCCCACTTCGTTTAAATTTTGCAGAGTGCACGTTTACCATGCCAACTCAATTCGAATCCCGTTTGTATTCTATTTTTTTCGGGCGGGATCCATTTTCAATTGGAATAAAATTATATATACATCATTTTTTATATATACTTTCAAAAGCACAACAAAGAATTCTGCTCCTTTATATGTATAATATGATTTACAAATACAATGATCTCAAAATCATAAGGTTGAATTCAAAAAATTAAACCAAATTATGTTCTACTAAAATGTATGGATCAGTAATATCTACATATTAAATAACATAGATGCGCGTGAATTCATATGAGTATGCATGTTTGATAGATCAATTTTGGTCTGAGTATGGATTACATGTATCCTCATCTCGAATTCAAATATTTGAATCCCTTTTATGTTCACTCCTTTCATGCCCATGTCTCTCGCATGCATGCTCCTTCATGTAGCTATCACTCTCTTTTCTCCAGCTCACCCACACGCTCACTTCATGTTTCTCCTATCCTCGCAAACATGGTCTCTCGACGTCTCCCTTGAGAAGTGTCACACTCTCCCTATCATTATACATTACACGGTTTTCATTATCTCTCACGTCTCTACCGTTCTCTCGTATCACTAGGTACCTAAGCTTTCTTTTTCACCGCCACACACACAGTCTCCACTCGTCTTTCACTTTGTCTTTCTCTCTATGGGATTCTCTCACACACCCTATATGTCTCTAGATATGAATCATACCACTAGAATTACTCTCTCTCTCTCTGTCCTATAGACACAACATTTGTTGCGGTCTCCTTTTCATCTCCATCCCAGACTGACATTATTCATTTGTTTACCGATCAGACAAACTCCCCCCTCTCTCTCACACACACACACAACTCCTGCTTCCACTCCCCTTCCCGACTACCGTCTCTCTCTCACACACACACAACTCCTGCTTCCACTCCCCTTCCCGACTACCGTCTCTCTCTCACACACAAAACTCTCGCTTTCGCACCCCGACTCGTATTTCTCTCACAAACATTTATCGACTAGCCTCTAGATAGGTTTATACACCCGCACACTCGTGCTTCCACTATCGCATACATGTCCTTCTCCCGCTCCTTCTATCTATGTAGATTTTTCTTCCCTTCTTGAGACACGCCCTCTCGATCGTGCACACACACACTATCACCTCATTTTAAGCTGATACCTCTCGCACACACACTCTTTGTGTCTTTGTCACACATGCACTCCGTCCTCCTCCTCTCTCCCTCTCTCACACACACATGGGCTTTTTGAAACAACTAACAAGATGCCCATGCGTTGCACGGAACATCAAGATGCATTTGTATGAGTAGTTTATCTTGTGGGAGAAAAGGATGAACAAGGGAAGGCCTTATTTGCAAGTGTGGAGAGGGGTGTGGGTATCTTTTTACAAAATTGTCATAGTTTCTTTCCTATCCGTCAGATATAGATCGGACGGCCTATATTGCAGGATGGCGGGCACATGATCATCACCGACTATGCTTTTTATAAGAGTAGGGATAAAAACAGAGTTGGTGATGATGGTGGGTCTGCCATCCTGCAATATAGGCCGTCCGGTTTATATCTGACAGATAGGAAGGAAACTATGGCAATTTACTCGCACTCCTCTCCACATTTGCAGATAAGGCCTTCCCTCGTTCATCCTTTTCTCCCACAAGATCTTGATGTTCCGTGGAATGCACGAGCATCTTGCTAGTAAGAGTAGAAAACAGACATATACCACTTCTCAAATCTTGAAACCAACAACATTCCTGCCTTATCTCATCAAAACCGCCAAAGGAATATATTTTGAGTGAAACATAACATTTTTTAAGTGATATACGTATTTCAAAACTAGACTTTTTTCTATCAAATCGGCGAATATGTATTAATCTACTCTGATCGTGTGGCAACGCATTGGCACATTTCTAGTAGTTATTATAATTTTTTGGACACCAGACAAACGGTGGAGTACATATACGAAGAGAAGAGGTGCACGCACGCAGTCGGTCTCTCGTTGTCTCGCACACATGAGTGTTACGTAAAGGCAACCTTAACAAATAAACCCTAAAACCCTAGGTGCACGACTGCTGCATTTGCGGGTACCGGGTACGTGGTGGAGCACACCTTTGTAGGAATAGTCAGTTCCCGTGATAATTTTATCCGTAGGAGTTGATGGTCGGGACCACAGGTGAACGACTTGGAGGCGGTGGCTCGCCAGTTGCCAACGATCGAGTAGCCATGTTTAAAATATCATTTTTAGCGGGGTTAAGAGTTCCGATTTCCAATGGTGCATTATAAGTACAAAGTAGTTTTTAGAACAATTGGTATGGAGCAAAAATGGAATTCATAGTACTACATACCTCCTTGGCGTATGGTTGTGTGGTTTTATGTTGCGAGATGTTGAACCTGGTAGTTCTAGGGAAAATACTATGGTTTAGATTTAGATGTTGGTTTTCAGTAATGAAAATCAGAAGGGGGAAACCCTTCTTTGATTAAAAAAAACTACTACCTCCGTTTTGGTTTACTAGTCCCCGTTGTATTTTGGGTCAAAGTTTGTCCACAAATTTTACTTGTAAAATGTGAATGGAAAACGAGATTTTGTTATACCCAAACAAAAAAGGACCAGAGGGAGTGATTGCTCTGACACGGACGTGACCTGTCATAGCGCAGGCATTGAACCGGCGCGCCGGCCAAGAGGGATGTCGGTGTCAAAACCGGCGGATCTCGGGTAGGGGGTCCCGAACTGTGCGTCAAGGTCGGATGGTAACAGGAGACAAGGGACACTTTATTTTACCCAGGTTCGGGCCCTCTCGGTGGAGGTAAAACCCTACTCCTGCTAGATTAATATTGATGATATGGGTAGTACAAGAGTGGATCTACCACGAGATCAAGGAGGCTAAACCCTAGAAGCTAGCCTATGGTATGATTGTGTATGATGATGGTTGTCCTACGGACTACAACCCTCCGGTTTATATAGACACCGGATAGGGTTAGGGTTACACAGAGTCGGTTACAGTGGTAGGAGATCTCGAATATCCGCACACCTAGCTTGCCTTCCACGCCAAGAAAAGATCCTTCCGGACACAGGACGAAGTCTTCAACTTTGTATCTTCATAGTCCTGGAGTCCGGCTGAAGGTATAGTTCGGCTATCCGAACACCCCCTAATCCAGGACTCCCTCAGTAGCCCCTGAACCAGGCTTCAATGACGACGAGTCCGGCGCGCAGATTGTCTTCGGCATTGCAATGCGGGTTCCTCCTCCAAGTTCTTCAAGAAGATTATAAACACCACAGAATAGTGTCCGGCTCTACGAAATAAGTTTCCACATATTGCCATACAGAGAATAATATTAACACAAATCAAATCTGCTGACGTATCCCGCAGTGCGTCACAACACTGAGGCCAAGCCTTCTATATAAATTGTTTTCATTGTTCCACCTCAGCTCGTTTGGCGAGGCGGTTTCCTCAGCACGTCTTGTCGAAGCAGAGATCATGTGCCCCTTTTAACGGGATTCTCATTAATACGGACATGGGTAACCCAACCGCGCCATTTTACCACGACGCTTGGGAGGCAAGCAAGTTTTATTAGGTAGGTGGGGACGCATAACCGCATCCGCCCATATAAGGGGATAAGGATCCACCTTTTTACCTACGCCTTCTTCCTCCTTTGCCAATCCATCTCTTGCGCACTCAAGCTCCAGCGCCCAAGCCCGCTCTTCCCAGCTCTAATGCCGGAATGTATCCGAGCTCCAACGCCGGACTATATCCGAGCTCCAATGCTGGACTGTATCCGAGGTGTTGTAAATCACCTTGGTTCAAAGAAGTTTGAAGGAGTTTAGCCGAGCTTAATGCCGGAAATGCCCTCTATGGAGCCAGCCACTAGCGCCCGAGCTTTATGCCGGACTACTTCCGAGGTGGTGCACCACCCCGAATGTGGGCCGATTTTTATTCAATATTTTTTATTGGTGCAATTTAATCTCTGCCGAGATATATAGCCAGTAGCCCTCAAGGTGGGTATCGGTCTAAAACCCGAGATGCACATGAAGGATGACATAAGACCGCTGATCCCAGTAGCCACTGAGACTCAGGTCGTTTTGCAAAATCGGCCTGAGGATCAAGTCCTAGCTCGGCAGAATACTTCGGGACACTAAAAGCGGCGTGCTCAGTCCTCGAGACTCGGGTTGGGTGCGGCCGACCAACATGAGGATCAAAATCTCCTCGGAAACTACATTGCACATAAAATTTTCTGCATTGGACAAGCAATGCAGTAGCCCCCGAGACACTGGTCGGGTGGCAACACCAGATCAGGGGATCGGTGTGCCCCTTTAATATGTTTAAATAATAAGCCCGAAGCCCAGTAGCCCCCGAGCCTTAATGCGGGCACGGGTGGCCGAATTAAGGATCGATATCCATAGTAAAATCACAAATTGTGTGTAATGACTCTATGTATCCAAGTACTTTATGTCATTTAATGCTCGGATCCGCATTGTACAAAACTTTGTTGACCTGCCATCAGCTTCCACCTCCTCGGCCAGTAGCCGAGGAGTGTTTGCCTTACTTTATGAAGCCTTTATGAGGGTAAAAATTTACGGCAAACAAGGCAATCTGGCCACACGGTTTTATAAACAAAGGTACGCGGAGAGATATGTTATATTATTGTTTAATAGAAGAGATGTCTTCCAAAGAAAATAGTCCCGCTATCGGTTCCTTTCTTTGGGTTGTCATGCTAAGCATGATCATAAAGCCTCAGCTCCCATGTAAGAGCAAAATATCGAGGATTTAGTTTGGGAGGCCAGTTAATAGCCCCCGGTAGTGTTCGGCGACAGTCGAGGTCAAGCCGTAAACACTTCGGCCAATGTTATGAACGGCCCATAGTCATCGGATCGCTGACCAGTTTACGCTTATTGTGACAGTCAGTTTTCGGCTTTCTCCGCTGAGGTGCTTGACCATGCGAGCTAGAAGCACAATTGCAGTGGTTCTCCCTTTGCACACCTAGCCGAACAAAGCGGAATGTAGGAGGCAAGCGCAGGAGCCGGGCAACCCAACTATTGACCGAAGACACAATTCGAAACCGATGCATATATAGCAATATCCGAGAATGTTTTTTGCCGAATCCATAAAGGTGTCCGGCGTTGCACTGCGAGACTAATGCTGGAAAAGCACAAATAGTTTAAAAGTGCCAAAAGCTTGGAAAACCAAGAAACGTCAGTAAAAACATGACGTCCGAACAAGATCAAGTGTTCGGTGCCAATCCAAAAATTGGTCTTTAGAAAAAAGAAGTGTTTCTGTTGTGCTTTAACATGATACATCCTATCTCAAGACTTCGAGCGGGTCAGCCTACGGCTTCAACCTCCTATCCCGAGGGCGGAGTACTTCTCATCAGGCCAGTTTAGCAAACTAAACTCTAGCGGCTTTGAGAGAGAAATTAGGCTCCCCGGCTAGTGACCACACACTCGTGTCGAAAAGAGGAGTGATAAATAATAATAGTAAGAAAAACTTTGCAACGACTAACAAGAAGAACACTTATTATAAAACGGCTCACATAAATTTAAGAGCCCCCAAGTGACTTGGGTAAAAGATGACTATATAATGTAAGGTGACATGTAAAATGCCTTCTAGCCGAAGTGTAGATCGTTTGTCGTAGCGGACCTTTTCGCTTCAACCTCTGGACCCAATAGTCTGGAGTGTGTCCGAATACCATAGCGGTTATATAAGAATCGTGATATGCATGGAGACCAGGCGTAGGGGTCATTAGTGCTTTATCAGACAAGTGCCCAACTAGTTATGTTATATTACATGGTTAGTAAGAAACATCTTCCAGAGAGAATAGTTCCGTTAAGGGTTCCTTTCGCTGGGGTGGCATGCCCTAAAGTGCATGTCTGGACTGCAAATGCAGGAAAATCATCTGGGGGCATGTATATTAGTGAGTAAAAAGGTTCATCTTTAGTTCACCGACCGAATATTCCCTTAAGAACGCTAGCTTTCGGCTTCACCCAGTCTGAGGTACACATCCGGCTTATCCGGCAGTAGCAATCGCAGAGGTGCTCCCTTTACCTCCTAGCCGAACAATCGGAAACGTAGGGGTAAGCACAAGAGCCAGGCAACCCAGCTTGGCCAAAACTTAAGTCATATCGATGCATATAATGGTGAATAAAAGGTACATGCGGAAGTGTGACACATGTGTTGGGCATAAAGCCCGTATTAATAAGCTTCTGTTAAAGAAGCCCCCAGGTATAATGAGCGCGGGTAGCGCGTCAAGTGTGTGCGAACAAAGTTTGGACAAGAAAGATTTTTACAAGCAACTTTTTTCCAAAAAAGTATAATGCTTGGTCGAGCCGAACACAAGTTAAAAATTTAAAACTTTGAGCATGAAGGCAACTTAGCTGGTTAATGTGTTCGGTGCTGACGACGCGGTCCGAGCTTGATGCGGGACAAGGTTCCATCCCCCAAGCCGGTCCCGAGGTGGCGGAGCAAAGAGCTCGGCACTCCGAAGTGGTGACATAGCACGGGCAATGCAGGACGGCAGAGTGATGCCGAAGTCAACGACATGGGGTAATGAAGCCCCCCGTCCAGCCGAGGTGACGTCAAAGGATATAGTCCGGCTAGATCATTTTCCTGTGCACAAAAAATAGTGCAAACGGGAGATAATAGTAATAATGATGATTAAAAAAATCGTTGCAAAATGAATAATTTATGCAAAGTGAGTAATAAAAGAAATATGGCCTGGCGCCGAAGTCAATGCCGATGCAGGGCGGCGGCGTGATGCGGTAAAGGCATGGCAAGGCCTCAATTAACAGGTCGGTTTGAGTTCCGGATGTGGCGTGCGCCGGACTATGTACGGAAACTGACTGAACCATCATGCGGGCGTCGTTAATGCGGCCATCATTTGATCGACCTGTGTACAGATGATGGACAAACCGGAGTAATAATTCCTTGGGACAAATAAACCCAAACAAGAAAAAAAATATTAGGATTTATAGCACCTGGTTTATTTGTCGTAGCAATCCGAAGGAAGATGATGCTGGCAAAGGTTGGCTTGCCGAGGCAAAGCCCTCGGTCCAGCTAATCATGACGAAGCTGGTCGGCTAGTGACGCCGAAGTGTCCGGAGTAGGTTGATGAAGAGATGATGAATCCTCCGGTCCAGCCGAGATGTCGAAGCCTCGAGGCCAGTCGATGAGTCGAAGTAGTCCGGCGTGATGGACTCCGGCTTGAAGGGGCAATAGTGCGGCCCTGCCGATGCAGGTCGTGACGTGGTAGATGCCGGCTTGATGAAGCGACCGTGTCGTGATGCCGGTATGCCCGCTCCGTGTAATCCGTGGGGCGGCGATGTTGGTGATGATTTGTCCTTCGCGATGCCGGACTCTTGTTTGGCTCGCCGAGATGATGATCCGAAGAAGTTGAGCTCGGCTCAACAAAGTGACGACGTGTCTAGCGCAGGTCGGCAGTTGTGGAGCAATATTGCCGGACTGGTTTGACACCAGCATGATGCCGGAGATCATGTTCAAAAGATCTTAAAGTTAGTGGGATGTGTTCGGGAACAATACACAATATCCCATACAAAAGTTCCTTCAAAAAGGATGTCCGAAATCCCGTTCATAAAAAAGATGAACTCGGGTCGGATTCGTTCTCGCGCAGAAAACAGATCCGAAAAGTGATACACTAATCGGAAGGTTCCCGGAGTTCGGACGGTCGGATCGAGCTGAAATTTTGAAGGGTGGTAGATATAGTAATTATGCAGCCGATCAACGGTTGGATCTTCCAAAGGACGCCCGAGCTAGAAGCTGGACACCACGCCCTAAACTCATCCAGATTCCCGTCCAGATTTGACAGGGCTCCGGTATATTATGGATTGCCGGAGATTCCTCCATCGGAACTCGACGAAATTTTCCAGGGTTGTTGTAGACTCAATTCCGCACAATTCCACCAAAGCGATCATCAAAGCGATACTCGAGGAGGTGGCAACAGAAGATACGAGTTCGCTGTCCAGAAAAACAGCACGGTCGCTTGAGGGCAATATTGACGTTGAGCCCCCGAGCTTCATGGATGATTCCTCTGTGATCTTGATTGAGATCGGAGTTGATGTTTGATGAAGGCCCTCGTCCGAACATGGTGATCCGAACACGGGGCGCAATTCTTGGTCGAACCAAGGTGACCAGTCGAGCTGGTGACGAAGATGCCGAAGTCGCAGTTGATCTGCAGGCGAGCCATCGATCCTTTTGTCGATCACACAGCGGAACTCTCAATGAAAGCACCAATGCACTACAAGAAATATGTCAACTTGTGAACACCACTATTGGTCACTGAAAGGTCACAAATTTCCATTTACGACCTTTTTGTGACCAAAAACGGAAGGTCAAAAGTTGGCCGTCGTAAACTGACTATAGCGACCTTTCTTCTGCAATGGTCAAAGACGTTTACGACCAAAATATTCCTACTGTGGCGTTTTGGTCACTAGCAACCTCCCCCAGACCATGTAGGCATCCAGCGTGGCAAGCTGATGTGGCACAAGATTCAGCCCGGTCCATTTCGATGTTTTAGATGGGCCGAGCCCATTAATTCAGCCTATTTACTGTATATTTTTTCTGTGAATTTTGTCTAGCTACATGGGCCTGGCCCAACAATTTGGCCTTTTTTTATATTTTGGGCCATGGCCTTTTTAGTTTTTCAGTATATATTTTTCAATCTGGTCCCACAAGTTAGATGGGTCCCACTTGTCATAATCTCATATATTGGTCCCACATGTCAGAAATGTGAGCATTGTTTAGATTATTTTCACAAATGGGGCCCACTAATCAGGTTTACATTTCACACGTCTTCAAATCACACAAATAATCAATATTTTAAATAGAACAGAAAAAATGTCGAATTTCTTAGGCCTGGAGCTCCTGTACATAGTCTATTACAATCTGTGCATAGTGTATTACAACCCAGATATGCAGTACTATAATATTTACAGTTTATTACAGTCAAACAGAACAAATCTTTGCTGCTAGGGCTACACGCCGCTTTGAACTTGAAATTTCCTAGGCCTGGAGCTCATGTAGGCTACCTTTTGAGCTGTAGATTTTGACATTTCCACCCTGTTACATGAATAGGCTAAGAAGAATCAGAACAAATGGACCGGATATATTATCAACATTCCATTCAAAAAAGGACAGTTCTATATAGATTGATCACACTAATCCAGCTAGTACCATGCTTTTTTATTCATAAAAGAAAACAGAGACTATGAATATGCATGAAGTGCAGGTCCTGTAACCTCACTGCAACACATTGCACCTAAAACAACAATGCCATTCTACTACCACGGCCATCCATTCAATAGGCAATCTAACATAACATAACATGACATCCATTCTACTAGTCAATTCACATACACTAACATGACAAACGCAGGAGAGAATAAAGGGAACCGAGAGAGACACCGTCAATCTGGATTGAGTTAGCATTTGTGAGAAGGTAGATGATCACCATGGTGTGCTTGATGATGCACACGACCATCATCTTCTTTCCACCATTGCATCCGTGCGCTCGATGATGGGGGTACCAATGCATCCAAGTAGAACAAAATATAAGAATAAGAATAAGAATGAACATATAAGAATAAGAATAGGTACAAAACATGTGCAACTCTCTAAACTGATCATAGAAATGAAAACTGTAAGAACGAGTTTTCGAATCCAGGCATGTCAAAATTTAAGCACGAGCAGAATAGATCTAACAAACCAGACCATGATCATCATGCGCATCAGGTTTTATGGTTCTAGCAAAACAGTAAAGAGATGGACATACACGCAGCAAGCATACCAGCTACTACATCACCATTCTCGTGACCACAGACATCACCATTCACTAATAATTCCCATTGGGAGATCAAACTATGCATCCAACAAGCTAAAGCAACAGGGAATGCAGAAAAATTATGACTCGAGATGACAAATCAACTGGGTGCATCTCAATTTGAACAACCACGGCAAGACAACAACCGCATACTAATGCGGCGAATCAAATCTGCACGTAGGAGCAGCGTCGTTCGTGGCATCCACATGAGGACGCGCAACATCAAGAACATGGCGCATGACAGCAACAGACCTAGATATCTAGGACGGAGGGAGGGGGAGCTTACACTTGCGGATGCGAGCGGCCGGGTAACCGCACAAGGAGCAGGTGCTCTTCTGGAGGTGGAAACTGCAGCAGCCGCAACGGATGCAGAATTAAAGAGGGTCCTCATGTAGCTGTAGCAGCAGCGGCATGAAGAATTGAAGACCGACCAACAATGCCTGCAATGCAAACAGAGAGGCATGAGGAAATTGAATCCAATCACATCAAATCAAATCGAGCTGTTGCACCTTGACCTTGAGGAAAAGAAACCTCATCTCATCTCATCTCAGGGAAGAATAAGAAGAAAAAAAATATATGGCTGTTGCTCCATGACCATGACCTTGAATTGTTGCTGCTGCACCAGATCAAGGAAGAAGAAGACCTACAATAAAAAGCCAGCAGGACTCAATAGTTGGAGCTTTCAAGCACTTCTTCAATTTGTGGTTTCTCAAGACAGAATAACTTTGGAGTACTCTAAACTGGAGTAGGCAGAGTAGTTATTTGCTTGATCTGAAGTTTGACATATACGATAGTGAGACATGTAAGAAGCAGAACAAGTCCAAAGCCACAACCTCAAATCAGGAACAAAAAACATGCCAGCTTGGCCATGCTCTGCCTAGAGTTATTGCAGCAAATTATGAGCACTCAGCAAGCATATATGAACATATAAATCCACATACTGGACATTTATGGCAGTTCCAGCAGGGGAAGACAGAACAGTTCAGATCACTTGCTTTTTTCAGACCAAGAAGAAGAAAAGCACACCAAATCATAGAGGCTCTCTGATTGGCCTTGCCACAAACAAGAATCAACAAGTCAGTGCTTCCCTTGTGTCGTACTATATGAGTATAACAGATCTGTCTAGTTTGCCTAACTGGATGCTTTCTGACCAAAAGTAACACTTACAGTGGAGCAAATATGGACAGTTTCAGACAACACTAGCATGGAAGTGGCATACACTTTGGTGAGAAGGTACTGCATGGTTGACTCGTGAGAGGGCCGGTCGGTCGGATAAGGGTAATGTTCTTACCTGCGACGGCCGCGATGCCCATGCCGCGGTAGCGCTCCACGAACATGTCCACGGCGTCCTTGAACATGCCCGGCTGCAGCAGCAGCGCTGTGATGTCGTTGAACATGATCCCTGCACGCACCGCACCAACAACCGAACGACCAGAGCACATCAGACAGGAGGGTTATGGTTGGTTAGTAGTAATGGTTTCGCACAGAGATGGGCGGACGGACCTTGCTTGGGGAAGTGCGGGACGATGCGGATGGTGTTGGAAATGCCCTGGAGGCGCGGGTCGGCGGCGGCCGCGCCGCCGTGGCCGCCCTTCTTGGCCGGAGCCTGCGCCTCCGCCACGTTGCCGCCGCCCTCGCTGCGGCTAGCATATGGAGTAGTAATGTCGAGCGTGGCGGGGTCGAGGGGGGCGAGGGAGCCCTGGACGTTGGCGTCCAGCGCGACGGCGCGGCGCCGCAGCGCGTCCTCGTCGGCGGCGCGGCGCACGGCGAGGGCCGCCACCGCGTCCCGCAGCTCCTGCGCTGCCTCAGCCGCCGCGGAGCAGGGAGCCGTGGCGATGTTCCGAGATTCGGCGATGGGATTGGGCTCGTTGCGGTCATGGCGGTGCACCGGCCCGTCGAGTTAGAGCAGGGAACCGGGGCGAGGGAGGAGGAGGGAGGTGGTGGCGGCGATCTGGAAGGGGAGGGGAGCAGCGAGCCGGGGCGATCTGGATCTGCGAGGGGAGGGGCGGGTGGCGGCGAGGGGAGGGGAGGTGGGAGGGATCTGCGCTCTAGGGAGTGGATGGCTAGGGTTAGCCGAGAGAGCGGAGTGGGTGGATGGATGGACGGATGGATGGATGTTTGCCATGTCACTGATCCATGCCACAGCTGGTTCCACCAATCCGAATTAAGCATTTTTTGTTTTTTTTCTTATAGCTTGTACCCTCTTATTCAGGCAAATATTTAACCTCTTATAGTTAGTTCAAATAAACCAATATTTTGTACATGTGTGTATTTAGGCATGACAAACAATGTTCATTTGGGAGGTTTTCATTTTCTTTGCTCAAAATAACCATTTTTCATTTTCTGAGTGACCAAAATGTGTTATTTTGTGAAGGACCTACCATATGTTTCTTGCAAAACTGGACCAAATAATTTTTCTAAAATACTAGGCCATATTTAATGCACAATTGATCAAATGGTTGGGTGTAAAAAGTTTTGATCCACCTGTGGTAAAAAAGACAAATTTCCGCCGATTCAGCTGGAAGCGGGTCAAATTTGAACTGCAGCTGCCTCATAGTTTGCTATTTATTTTTTCCAAAAAATCATTTCTAGGTAAATAAGTATCTATTTAATCAGAGAAACATCAAAAAAATTCCAAGATTCAACCACTAGCTAGGAAGGGTCAAGCCAGCCGTTTTGACCGCATTTTGAAACGGGCATAAAAAATTCAAAAAAAATCAAAAAATTGGAAAACCTTTGTATTTTTTCATTATATGTGACCAAGTTTCCAGGAAAAATAATAAACTTGTAATACGATAATTATTTTAAAAAAGTATTCTCAGAAATGAGCTATCAAGCGTGAAGATGCATGGCTTTCAACCCAAATGCTCAATCCTATGGCCACATTCATGGCATAGTTTGTTCAAATGATCTCATATTGTGCACAAGGGTGCATCTTGGAATTCCAAACAATGTTGCCTAAGGAAGTTTTCATTTTCTTTGCATGGAAAATTCATTTTTCATTTTCCGAGTGCCCAAAAGGAGGTTTTTTTGTGAAGGAACTACCAAATAATTGTTGCAAAATTGGACCAAGTCATTTTTATAAAATACTGGGCCATATATAATGCACAATTGACAAAATAGTTGGGTGAAAAAAGTTTTGATCCACCTCTGGTGAAAAAGACAAATTGTCGTCGATTCAGTTGGAAACGGGTCAAATTTGAACTGTAGCTGCCTCATAGTTTGCTCTTTATTTTTTCAAAAAATCATTTCTAGGTACATAAGTATCTATTTAATCATAGAAACACCAAAAAAATTCCAAGATTAAACCACTAGCTAGGAACGGTCAAGCCCGCCATTTTGACCGCATTTTGAAACGGGCATAAAAAATTCAAAAAAAAACAAAAAATTGGAAAACCTTCGCATTGTGTCATTATATGTGACCAAGTTTCCAGGAAAAATAATAAACTTGTAATACGGTAATTATTTTAAAAAAGTGTTGTCAGAAATGAGTTATCAAGTGTGAAGATTCATGGCTTTCAAGCCAAATGATCAATCTTATGGCCACATTCATGGCATAGTTTGTTCAAATGATCTCATATTGTGCACAAGGGTGCATATTGAAATAGCAAACAATGTTGCCTAAGGAAGTTTTCATTTTCGTTGGACGAAAAAACCATTTTCCATTTTTCAAGTGCCCGAAAGGAGGTTTTTTTGTGAAGGAACTACCAAATAATTGTTGCAAAATTGGACCAAATAATTTTTATAAAATACTAGGCCATATATAATGCACAATTGACAAAATGGTTGGGTGAAAAAAGTTTTGATCCACCTCTGGTGAAAAAGACAAATTGTCGTCGATTCAGTTGGAAACGGATCAAATTTGAACTGTAGCTGCCTCATCGTTTGCTCTTTATTTTTTCAAAAAATCATTTCTAGGTACATAAGTATCTATTTAATCATAGAAACACCAAAAAATTCCAAGATTAAACCACTAGCTAGGAACGGTCAAGCCCGCCGTTTTGACCGCATTTTGAAACGGGCATAAAAAATTCAAAAAAAATCAAAAAATTGGAAAACCCTCGCATTGTGTCATTATATGTGACCAAGTTTCCAGGAAAAATAATAAACTTGTAATACGGTAATTATTTTAAAAAAGTGTTCTCAGAAATGAGCTATCAAGTGTGAAGATTCATGGCTTTCAAGCCAAATGATCAATCTTATGGCCACATTCATTGCATAGTTTGTTCAAATGATCTCATATTGTGCACAATGGTGCATATTGGAATAGCAAACAATGTTGCCTAAGGAAGTTTTCATTTTTGTTGGACGAAAAAACCATTTTCCATTTTTCGAGTGCCCGAAAGAAGGTTTTTTTGTGAAGGAACTACCAAATAATTGTTGCAAAATTGGACCAAATCATTTTTATAAAATACTAGGCCATATTTAATGCACAATTGACAAAATGGTTGGGTGCAAAAAGTTTTGATCCACCTCTCGTGAAAAAGACAAATTCCCGCCGATTCAGTTGGAAGCGGGTCAAATTTGAACTGCAGCTGCCTCATAGTTTGCTATTTATTTTTTACAAAAATAATTTCTAGTTACATAAGTACCTATTTAATCATAAATACATGGTTTGGTGGCGATACGTCGAGGTTTGGGCGGTGGCCGAGGGCCCCAACTCTAGAGCGCGTAAGTTCGCATGCCCGCCGCGTGGTCACCGCGTGACCGTGGCGTTGCCATGTGTTCTGGGTGGCCTAGACATGTCTAGTGGGTTGGGCACTCCCCATGTAGGTGCTAGGAAGAAAATTACAACATAAGATTCTCACGAGGAGACCGATCGGTGCTCAAACATGAATTAGCAGCCAAGTGTTTGATTAGCGGTACAGGAAATGTACATGGCTAATGGGCGTGAGTTTTGGCTGAGGATGATCAGTTACTAAGAAGACCGTCTTCACAAATTTTCAGCTCAAAAGGAGGAGCCTAGCTGGTACTTGCTTTGCAAACCACCACACTGGACATAAATACGAATGTTGAAGCTCGGCTCAAAATAATGAATGGATTGAGGTGGCATTTGGTGGAGGATGGTTATTTGGGCATAGGAAAGCACTGTAGAAAATGGATACTATTAGGACATGCCAAAGTGGTACTTCCTTCACAAACTGTTACTCGGAACAGAATAGGAAAATGAATATTTTTGAATTATTTTTGAACTAGGCAAGGAAGGTTTTTACATATTTGGCGAAGATATGACCCAAAGAATTTATGAGATTTTTTTGGGAATTTTGGGAATGACAGAAATATAGGTTGCTTCACAACCTAGGGCAAAAACTGCCACATGGACATGCCACATAGGCAAAACTGATGAGGTGGCGCCTAGTCATAGCAACCCACCACAATTTACAAGTCTATGACCATCTATATTGGTCGTTAACAACTAGAAATAAGGCAGCGGACTAGCGCTGTTTGCTTTATGACCTTTTTGTGTGAGGAAATTACGACCTTTCTGACCAAAATGGTTGCAATGCTTTAGGGTTTGGAGCCCCCCGAACAGCTTTTGACCAATTGGTCTGAAATAGTCATAAATTTATGACCAATTCTTTGAGGGTCACTGACAGAAGGTCATAAGTTGACATGTTTCTTGTAGTGATGTCTGTGTCAAAACCGGCGGATCTCGGGTAGGGGGTCCCGAACTGTGCGTCAAGGTCGGATGGTAACAGGAGACAAGGGACACTTTATTTTACCCAGGTTCGGGCCCTCTCAGTGGAGGTAAAACCCTACTCCTGCTAGATTAATATTGATGATATGGGTAGTACAAGAGTGGATCTACCACGAGATCAAGGAGGCTAAACCCTAGAAGCTAGCCTATGGTATGATTGTGTATGATGATGGTTGTCCTACGGACTACAACCCTCCGGTTTATATAGACACCGGATAGGGTTAGGGTTACACAGAGTCGGTTACAATGGTAGGAGATCTCGAATATCCGCACACCTAGCTTGCCTTCCACGCCAAGAAAAGATCCTTTCGGACATGGGACGAAGTCTTCAACTTTGTATCTTCATAGTCCTGGAGTCCGGCTAAAGGTATAGTTCGGCTATCCGAACACCCCCTAATCCAGGACTCCCTCAAGGGCCCCACTCGCTGTAAGCCCGGCTGAACACGCCTCCTCGCCGCATGCAATCGGCTTCAGACTACCCCGCCTGCCATCATTGAATCCGCGCGTGTGCCGGCAACACGTCCTTCCGCGAGTCGGCCGACATTTTAGAACACAAAAAATGACCAAATTATAATTAATTACGCATGGTCTTGACTTGTTGTGCTCGCACTGGTAGCAGAAACTAGAGGTTTTTCTTTATTCATAACTCTCCTCAATTTTTTTGGCTTTGAATCATGGTTGTGGACATTATGTATGAATGTGCAGATATCTGTGAACATGAGTTTGATGTGGAAGTTGAACTTGGAATGTTGGGCTTGCGCATGAACTATACCATGTCCAATGCTTCGTCTGTTATTGTTTGGAAAGTAATTGCTCTTATTACATGACCAAAAAAAATATTTTGTGCCACATCAGTAGATGCACGGACATCACAACAGGCATGCTGACTGGATAAACATTTGAACTTAGATACTATGAAGGAAATTTTGTATTGACAACAGTTTTAGATAGCAGGAGATGCCTAGCCTACTCTGCCTCTGCTAGCTTATTTTTGGCTTGTTCCATCTCTTCTTCGGCATGCGTGAAGACAGCATCTGATTGTTGTTTTCGCTTCTTCAGGAACTCAGCTACATTCTCAAGGGCTGTTGCATGCTTTTTTCAGCCTTTACTAGAGCCACGAGGACACAAACAGCTGACGACTCCACCTGGCTTGTGTGTAATCCAGCATCATCTGGGAATTTGCACCTTGTGTCTAATCCAGCATCATTAGGGAACTGGCACCTTGTGTGTAATCCAGCCTCATTCTGGAAACATGATCTCGAGATTGACCATACTTCCCTCCTCGCAGGAACTGCATCCTGACATGAAGTTACTTCTTTTTTAGGTCAATACTCAGAGCAGCCCAGATCCATTTAGTAGAAGCCAGATAAACAGAACTGGGGGAAGTAAATTCAAAAGGAAAAATATAAAAAACAGACTACAAGGTGATAACACCCACTTCCTGCATCAAGCTAAAGACGAAAGCATTAGGATGATTAAGACTCTTCTTATTACACATCGAAGAACACAAGGCTTAAGAGAAACAGAAACTACAACATATACACATCGAAGAACACGAGGCTAAACGAATGTAATTGAAAGGGTGTTACTTACCAAAGCTCGTTTTACAAGTTCGGTGTAGCTCCTCTTTAACTTGCCACCCTCCTTGAAGATGTCCCCAATATCCTGTGTTTGGTCTTCATTGCTCCTCTGCATGTTCGCACTCGTGGTTTTAAAATCTCAACATGGCAAGAAAAATATACTACTAGTAATACTCGCACATCTTGTGGGCAACATTAAAGCACTCGTCTGCCATGTTAGAGCATCTCCAACAGAATCTCAACGCGCGGCACTTTAAAAAAGCGTTTACAGTGCTGAGATCGAGAAGTAGAGATAGAGAGTAGAGACTAGAGAGTAGAGGATAGTTCTCATCATAGATAGATAAAAAAAGATTATTCAACTACTCCTCGTCGTCCGACTACTACTCGGTGATGTCGTACTCCGACGTATGACTATAGGCGTGAAGATACCAATCGTCGCCGGATTGCCAGGGCGACGCTGCTCCTAGCCTCATGTTGAATTGGGCGTCCGCTTTTCGCCTACGCTTGTCCTCGCGATAGGCGGCTCGCTCCGCCCTCCTCTTATCCCTCTCCGCCCTCCTTTGCTCGTAGAACTCGCACTCGTTGATGATGTCCTGTGGGAAGCGTTGGCGCCACAGCACCATGGCTTCCTCGTCCATATCAACGATGCCGAGACGGTGCTCCCGCCTCCGGTTGTCGCAACGATCCTCGTCGGTGATAAGCCGGGGAAGAGGCGCGATCTCCTGTGCCCGCTTCCGCGTCGGCATGTTGGGGAAGTTCAATGTTCTATGAGGCCACTGGAGGCGCCACGCCGCCGCGTCATACGCGTGGGCGGCCTCGTTGGCGGTGTCGAAATTGCCGAGGCCGAGGCACATCCCGTGGAACCGGATCTCAGCGAAGAAGCCGCTGGAGGGGCGCGCACGGACGCCGTGGTATCCCCAAGTTTCCCGGCGACGCGGTGGCATGGTGGCGCAGCAGCGGCGAGGCGAGAAAGAGCGGGGAGAGAGCGGTGGCGAGGCACAGAGCGGGGAGAGAGTGGTGGCAAGGCACAGAGCGGTGGGAGGGCGTTGGATTTTATAAAGCGCGTTGGACGCCGCGCGCTAAAACTAGCGCATGCCCGACCGCTTTTTCCCCCGCGCGCGCAATCCTTTCCTGACGTCTCTGCTATCTCTACTCTCTTCTCTACTGTTATATTTATTTTATATTTAATATTTATCTCTACTTCTCTACTCTCTATTTTTCTTATAAAATCTTATAAAAAGACAGAGTTGGTGATGATGGTGTGCCTGCCATCCTGCAATATAGGCCGTCTGATTTATATCTGACAGATAGGAAGGAAACAATGGCAATTTTGCAAAAAGATACCCACACCCCTCTCCAGATTTGCAGATAAGGCCTTCCCTCGTTCATCCTTTTCTCCCACGAGATAAACTACTCATACAAATGCATCTTGATGCGTGCACGCATGGGCATCTTGCTAGTACTAAAAAACTTTCCATCATTTGCCACACTACTGGTTGTAGATGAAAAACCTACCCAAGCACAGCGCGATACAGGAGCGACGCACAATTACAAGCTGATATTCTGTTGGGCAATGGAGGCTATAACCAATTGCTTTTACGGGAACAATAGCACCCAGGAAATTTGAAGGGTAGGTATGAACAAAATTGGAGCTGCACATGTACTGCTAAGTGATTCAATACACACATTACCAATCGAGGAGGAGAACGATGGTCGCGGCAACCTCTGTGAGTCATGGTCGGCAACGGGAGTCAGTTCATTGTCCACGACGGTGGTGCTTCTGCGCTTGGCGTCGGCTTCCGGGAAGTAGATCCGAGACCGTGGAAGACGGTGCCGGGGAAGAGGCTTTGTGTATGACGACGACGGTGGACCGGCTCTAGTGCGGCGTACGAGGTCGTCGATGAGGCAGATGCGCTGCGGTGGATGAGTGCGCTGATGTAGAAGGGGAGGAGCACGAAGGCTGCGGTGCAGTGGAGAAGTCTATTTTGCAGTGGGGATAGAAAATGGGGAGTATTCAGGTGTACTACTCTGGGTGTCGGGGTGGGGTTGGCTGGGTAGGGTGAACCTGAAGTTACGAAAACAGCCCCCTACCAACCGTCATTCGTAGGCCTATTCCGAAGGCTATGATGGTAACTTCCCACTGCTCGAATCAGGGTCGCGGGAGATTTTCCCGCCGACCTCAAAATTTTGTGACACTAAACTCCCCGTGTGGCGTGTTGGGTGATTCAGGTAAGCAACTAGCGAGTAGTACTAGTAAACTCCGCATATTAGGTTTGACCGAAGTCAAACTTCCTAAAGTTTGACCAAGTTTATAGAAAAACATAAACATTTACCATAACAGATATGTATGATGTGAAAGTACATTCAATAATGAATCAAATGGTATTTATTTGTTATTGTATATGTTAATATTTTTTGTAGTAAACTTTCTGAGAGTTTACAAAACTTTACTTTAACCAATGCTAATACGTGGACTTAAATAAAAACGGAGGGTGTACACATTTATTTTCTTAGTATGTAGTGAATTAATCATTTGTTGAAATTGTGAAATAAATATATTAGGCTACTGACTTCGAATGTAATGGTCTATACAATTCAATAGTTACAATCATTGTCGAATTCCAAGATGTATACACGGTCTATAGTACTTCACAACATGCTCAAACTCACATAATCCCAGCCAAATGACAATCAAAATGCATTTCATAGTTATTACTTTGTAGGATGCAACAAAACCAATAATAACTCTACATCAGCCATTATAAAAGCAACATTTTGAACATATCCCAATGTGTGAATGAAACGTGCAGAGAGAGAGCTTGCGAAGATTGGAGCAGATAGGGCAGGAAAGATTGTATGTATGTGGACGAGAGAGTAGGAGACAAACCTAACGAAACAGAGAGAGATGGAGAGAGAAAGAGAGAGGAAGAAGTTAGGTCTGTGAGAAAGATGGAGACATGTAATATATGTGAGATGCATGTGCATCCGGATTCTGTACACGTGGAAGGAGAAGAGACAACAGGTTTGATGAGAGAGCTGGAAAAACATGGACGAGAGGGGAAGGATCTCGTGGGTTGAGGGATTGCTAAATTTGTGCGGGGGAGAAAGGGATTTGTAATTTTGTGCGAGAGAGAGAGGGTGGGGGGAGGAGTCAGTCAGCCATCGTCACATCATCCTGCTTCCAAATGGCCCCGCATTCTCTAGCGCAGTCTGGTCGCCGCCTTCAATCTCCTCGATGCCCTCTTTGAAGATTGAGGAGTTGTGCATGCTGGGGTGCAGAGAAGCACAAGCGAGAGTGGTCGCCATATAACCTTGGATGGGGATGAATTGTGTGCTCGAGGGAGGGGGTGTGTGTGTGCTGTGTGCTATGTATATGTGTGTGTGTGTGTGTGTGTGTGTGTCAGATATTGAGAGAAAACACACCTAAGGAGAGAAATGTGTGTATGTGACGGAAAGCTACATACTAAACAGGGTATTCACGAAGAGATTGTGTGTGCGAGATAAAGAGCGATGTGCGGGCCTTGAGGTGAGCAGGGGTCGGGTGAGGGTGTCAAAATGTGCGCGTTGATGCATGTGTTACATGCAATCGTGCGAGGGACGGACGAATCGAGAGAGATGGTTGTTGTGTTACGGATGCTCCTCTCTCTCTCACACACACACGCACACACACACACAAGTAAAATAGAAGACCATTCTCTCATGTATACACAACGTATCGGCATCTGTTTATGTCTCACTCATGCATGATCATTTGCACATTCACACCTCTCTATGTCTCTATCACACGCACACCGTCTCCACATTGCCCTTCCGCCACAACACACATATGGACACATACACACGTTCTCTCTCAGTCACACACACAAAATCAGTATTAAAAAACTAGGGCGCACCTAAAACGTCCAAATCCAAATAAACACAAACTGGAGCTAAATTCAAATATATGGAAATACTGTAGCGTCAAGAACTTTTCCAAGAAAAAAAAGTTGAGTATTATCCAGGGATTGTTTTCACACACACAAAAAGGTTCAGTGGAAGTCCTTCGAGCGCGACACGATGACGCACCGTTTGATCGATCGCGCGGCCGCGGTTCACGCGCTTGCACAGGATTCCGTATCGTGGCTGTGGTAACTAATAAAAGCGATGCCTAAGTCTAATGTTTACGTGTACTAGTACGGTTTTCTTTTACGTTTGACCAACCCAATATAAAACTAAACTAAGCTCCTATACGTGCACTCATCAATATACCGCCGCCGCCGTTGCGCATGCCGGCGCCCGCCTGCTCCGGCCAACAATTTCTCGCCCATCACCGCCGTGTCGCCGCCATCCCTGTGCCATGAAGCCGAAGGCTCGCCGTCTCACGTCGTCTGCAGTCCCTCCTCGCGATGCCGCCGCGCTGCCAAGCACGCGAGCAGCTGGTGGAGCCGCGTCTATGCACACAGCCTAAAAAGAGGAGGACGAGCACGTGCTCCAGCACGCCGACGAGGAGGAACTAGCGTGTCATTGTCATCTCCGCCCGCGTGGAGGAGGCGTGCATGGTGGCTATCGCGGCGGAAGCCGGTCGCGCGCGCGTCGAGCCCGCAAACCGGGTGCGGACGCGGAATCTACCTTCGAGACCTTGAATGCCACGTGGATCCTGCAATCTGAAGGAGCAATTTGGATCAGTCAACTCTTGAGAGCCGTTTGATGCAACATGGATGTCTAGAAGGGCTTCTTCAACCTCCGAAATTATGCACGGTTCATCTTCTCAGCCCGCCACACGCCTAACCGCCTGCCACCGCCGCCACGCCCTCCCCTGAACCGTCTGCCACCGACATGCTCCCCCCCACCCCCGCCACCCGTTTAACCCCGGGCACGATCCATTTTTTTTCGGCGAACTGCATTCCACACCCGACACTCATAACATAGATCATGGGCACCCTGCCACCCTAATATAGATACTGGGGTAGCTTGTCTGTCGTCTTCTTCCTTCGCTCCGTCGAACTTCTTTCACAAATCGACTGACCCAAATTATACTACTAGTACGAACATATTAAGTACAGTAGGAACACGGAGATACGAGCAGTAGTACCAACTGCAAGAAGAACAATAGTAAGACATAGTACTAGTACTACTATACGTACTAAAGAGTTCAAATAACGAGAAAGAACATAAACATAGTTCTTCTGGGGCCTCAGCACAACACACCCTTGAAAATGAACTAAGCAACTAGTCTGGTTGACACTGCAGTAGAACCAGCATGAACGACGGCACTGCCACCTACTCGGAGTCCGAGTCCACGTCCTCGACTTCGTCCTCGTCCCTCTTCCTCTTCCTCTTCACCGACGCTTCTTTCCTTGAACCGAACACTGGGCTCTGCTTCTACGTCCAACCCTTGTAGATATTTAAACAAAGGTAGGCATCCATTGTTGCGTACAGGATGTGATCTTCATCTAATGTCTTCGACTCCCATGCATGGTGAAACTCGTGGTGAGGTTTCTTCAGTTTAGCATACGAAGGATCAATCATGGCTGCTGCCAGGGTCAGTGATGTCTACTACACAACCTTCTTCTTGTAGACGTTGTTGGGCCTCCAAGTGCAGAGGTTTGTAGGACAGTAGCAAATTTCCCTCAAGTGGATGACCTAAGGTTTATCAATCCGTGGGAGGCGTAGGATGAAGATGGTCTCTCAAGCAACCCTGCAACCAAATAACAAAGAGTCTCTTGTGTCCCCAACACACCCAATACAATGGTAAATTGTATAGGTGCACTAGTTCGGCGAAGAGATGGTGATACAAGTGCAATATGGATGGTATACAGAGGTTTTTGTAAACTGAAAATATAAAAACAGCAAGGTAGCAAGCGGTAAAAGTGAGCGTAAACGGTATTGCAATGGTAGGAAACAAGGCCTAGGGTTCATACTTTCACTAGTGCAAGTTCTCTCAACAATAATAACATAGTTGGATCATATCACTATCCCTCAACATGCCACAAAGAGTCACTCCAAAGTCACTAAAAGCGGAGAACAAATGAAGAGATTATGGTAGGGTACGAAACCACCTCAAAGTTATTCTTTCCAATCAATCCATTGGGCTATTCCTATAAGTGTCACAAACAGCCCTAGAGTTCGTACTAGAATAACACCTTAAGACACAAATCAACCAAAACCCTAATGTCACCTAGATACTCCATTGTCACCTCAAGTATCCGTGGGTATGGTTATACGATATGCATCACACAATCTCAATTCATCTATTCAAACCAACACATAGAACCTCAAATAGTGCCCAAAGTTTCTACCGGAGAATCACGACAAAAATGTGTGCCAACCCCTATGCATAGGTTCATGGGCGGAACCCGCAAGTTGATCACCAAAACATACATCAAGTGGCACGTGATATCCCATTGTCACCACAGATACGCACGACAATACATACATCAAGTGTTCTCAAATCTTTAAAGACTCAATCCGATAAAATTACTTTAAAGGGAAAACTCAATCCATTACAAGAGAGAAGAGGGGGAGAAGAAACATAGGATCAAACTATAATAGCAAAGCTCACGATACATCAAGATCGTGCCAAATCAAGAACACAAGAGAGAGAGAGATCAAACACATAGCTACTGGTACATACCCTCAGCCTCAAGTGTGAACTACTCCCTCCTCGTCATTGAGAGCATCGGGATGATGAAGATGGCCACCGGTGAGGGTTCCCCCCCTCCGGCAGGGTGCCAGAATAGGGTCCCGAGAGGTTTTTGGTGGCTACAGAGGCTTGCGGTGGCGGAACTCCCAATCTAATCTCTGTTCTGGAAGTTTTACGATACGTAGGTATATATGGGTGAAAGGAGTACGTCGGTGGACCGAAGGGGGGGGCACGAGGCAGGGGCACGCCCCCTACCCTCGTGAGCACCTCCTTCATCTTCTGACGTAGGGTCCAAGTCTATCCGGTAGGTTTCCTTCCAAAAATAACTTCTCTAGTTGATTTCGTTCCCTTTTGACTCCGTCTGATATCCCTTTTCTTTGAAACACTGAAATAGGCGTAAAATAGCAAATCTGGGCTGGGCCTCCTATTAATAGGTTAGTCCCAAAAGTAATATAAAAGTGGATAATAAAGCCCGATATTGCCCAAAACAGTAGATAATATAGCATGGAGTAATCAAAAATTATGTACGTTGGAGACGTATCAAGCATCCCCAAGCTTAATTCCTGCTCGTCCTCGAGTAGGTAAATGATAAAAAAGATAATTTTTGATGTGGAATGCTATTTGGCATAATTTCATTGTAATTCTTCTCAATTGTGGTATGAATATTCAGATCCGAAAGATTCAAGACAAAAGTTCAATATTGACATAAAAATAATAATACTTCAAGCATACTAACAAAGCAATTATGTCTTCTCAAAATATCATGGCCAAAGAAAGTTATCCCTACAAAATCATATAGTCTGGCTATGCTCCATCTTCACCACACAAAGTATTTAAATCATGCACAACCCCGATGACAAGCCAAGCAATTGTTTCATACTGTAACATTTTCAAAACTTTTTCAATCTTCACGCAATACATGAGCGTGAGCCATGGAAATAGCACTATATGTGGAATAGAATGGTGGTTGTGGAGAAGACAAAAAGAGGGGAAGATAGTCTCACATCAACTAGGCGTATCAACGGGCTATGGAGATGCCCATCAATAGGTATCAATGTGAGTGAGTAGGGATTGCCATGCAACGGATGCACTAGAGCTATAAGTATATGAAAGCTCAACAAAAGAAACTAAGTGGGTGTGCATCCAACTCGCTTGCTCACGAAGACCTAGGGCAATTTGAGGAAGCCCATCATTGGAATATACAAGCCAAGTTCTATAATGAAAAATTCCCACTAGTATATGAAAGTGACAACATAGGAGACTCTCTATAATGAAGATCATGGTGCTACTTTGAAGCACAAGTGTGGTAAAAGGATAGTAGCATTGTCCCTTCTCTCTTTTTCTCTCATTTTTTTGGGCCTTCTCTTTTTTTTATGGCCTTTCTCTTTTTTTTTCTTTTTTTGGGCCTTCTCTTTTTTTATGGCCTTTCTCTTTTTATTTTTTTTTATTTTTGTCCGGAGTCTCATCCCGACTTGTGGGGGAATCATAGTCTCCATCATCCTTTCCTCACTGGGACAATGCTCTAAAAATGATAATCATCACCCTTTTATTTTTCTTACAACTCAACAATTACAACTCGATACTTAGAACAAGATATGACTCTATATGAATGCCTCCGGCAGTGTACCGGGATATGCAATGAATCAAGAGTGACATGTATGAAAGAATTATGAATGGTGGCTTTGCCACAAATATGATGTCAACTACATGATCATGCAAGCAATATGACAATGATGGAGCGTGTCATAATAAACGGAACGGTGGAAAGTTGCATGGCAATATATCTCAGAATGGCTATGGAAATGCCATGATAGGTAGGTATGGTGGCTGTTTTGAGGAAGGTATAAGGTGGGTGTATGATACCAGCGAAAGGTGCGCGGTATTAGAGAGGCTAGCAATGGTGGAAAGATGGGAAAAGTGTGTATAATCCATGGACTCAACATTAGTCATAAAGAACTCATATACTTATTGCAAAAATCTAGAAGTTATCAAAGTATTACACGCATGCTCCTAGGGGGATAGATTGGTAGGAAAAGACCATCGCTCGTGCCCGACCGCCACTCATAAGGAAGACAATCAATAAATAAATCATGCTCCGACTTCATCACATAACGGTTCACCATACGTGCATGCTACGGGAATCACAAACTTTAACACAAGTATCTCTCAAATTCACAACTACTCAACTAGCACAACTTTAATATCACTACCTCCATATCTCAAAACAATCATCAAGCATCAAACTTCTCTTAGTATTCAACACACTTCATAAGAAAGTTTTTACTAGTCTTGAATACCTAGCATATTAGGATTAAGTACATTACCATGCTATTTAAGACTCTCAAAATAATATAAGTTAAGCATTAGAGTTCATCTATTTCTTCAAAATAAAACTACCACCGTGCTCTAAAAGATATAAGTGAAGCACTAGAGCAAACAACAAACTACTCCGAAAGATATAAGTCAAGATCAATGAGTAGTCAAATAATATGCAACTATGTGAAGACTCTCTAACATTTAAGAATTTCAGATCTTGGTACTTTATTCAAACAGCAAGCAAAGCTAAATAAAATAAATTGATGCTCCAAGCAAAACACATATCATGTGGTGAATAAAAATATAGCTCCAAGTAAAGTTACCGATGAACGTAGACGAAAGAGGGGATGCCTTCCGGGGCATCCCCAAGCTTAGATGCTTGGTTATCCTTGAATATTACCTTGGGGTGCCATGGGAATCCCCAATATTAGGCTCTTTCCACTCCTTATTCCATAGTCCATCGAATCTTTACCCAAAACTTGAAAACTCCACAACACAAAACTTAACAGAAAACTCGTAAGCTCCGTTAGCGAAAGAAAACAAAACACCACTTCATGGTAGTGTAATGAACTCATTATTTATTTATATTGGTGTTAAACATACTGTATTACAACTTCTCTATGGTTTATAAACTATTTAACTAGCCATAGAGTCATCAAAATAAGCAAACAACACAATGAAAACAGAATCTGTCAAAAACAGAACAGTCTGTAGTAATCTGTAACTAACAAAAACTTATGGAACTCCAAAAATTCTAAAATAAATTGGTGGACCTGGGTAATTTGTCTAGTAATCATCTACAAAAATAATCAACTAAATATCACTCTCCAGTAAAAATTTCTAGCTAATCTCGTGAGCGCTAAAGTTTCTGTTTTTTACAGCATGATCATAAAGACTTCACCCAAGTCTTCCCAAAGGTTCTACTTGGCACAAACACTAATTAAAACACAAAACCACATCTAAACAGAAGCTATATGGATTATTTATTCCTAAACAGAAGCAAAAAGCAAGAAACTAAAATAAAATTGGGTTGCCTCCCAACAAGCGCTATCGTTTAACGCCCCTAGCTAGGCATTATGATTTCAATGATGCTCACATAAAAGATAAGAATTTGAAACATAAAGAGAGCATCATGAAGAATATGAATAGCACATTTAAGTCTAACCCACTTCCTATGCATAGGGATTTTGTGAGCAAACAACTTATGGGAACAATAATCAACTAGCATAGGAAGGCAAAACAAGCATAGCTTCAAAACTTTAAGCACATAGAGAGGAAACTTGACATTATTGCAATTCCTACAAGCATATGTTCCTCCCTCATAATAATTTTAAGTAGCATCATGAATGAATTCAACAATATAACCATCACCTAAAGCATTATTTTCATGATCTACAAGCATATAATTTTTATTACTCTCCACATAAGCAAATTTGTTCTCATGAATAGTAGTGGGAGAAAACTCAACTAAATAACTATCATGTGATTGAAAATTAAGATCAAGATGACAAGTTTCATGGTTATCATTATTCTTTATAGGATACGTGTCATCACAATAATCATCATAGATAGGAGGCATGCTTTCATCATAGTAAATTTTATCATCAAAGCTTGGGGGACAAAAAATATCATCTTCATCAAACATAGCTTCCCCAAGCTTGTGGCTTTGCATATCATTAGCATTATGGATATTCAAGGAATTCATACTAACAACATTGCGATCATGCTCATCATTCAAATATTTAGTGCCAAACATTTTATTGCATTCTTCTTCTAATACTTTGGCACAATTTTCCTTTCCATCATACTCACGAAAGATATTAAAAAGGTGAAGCGTATGAGACAAACTCAATTCCATTTTTTAGTTTTCTTTTATAAACTAGACTAGTGCTAAAACAAGAAACAAAAAGATTCGACTGCAAGATCTAAAGATATACCTTCACTTACCTAGCCTCCCCGGCGACGGCGCCAGAAAAGAGCTTGATGTCTACTACATAGCCTTCTTCTTGTAGACGTTGTTGGGCCCCCAAGTGCAGAGGTTTGTAGGACAGTAGCAAATTTCCCTCAAGTGGATGACCTAAGGTTTATCAATCCGTGGGAGGCGTAGGATGAAGATGGTCTCTCTCAAGCAACCCTGCAACCAAATAACAAAGATTCTCTTGTGTCCCCAACACACCCAATACAATGGTAAATTGTATAGGTGCACTAGTTCGGCGTAGAGATGGTGATACAAGTGCAATATGGATGGTAGATATAGGTTTTTGTAAACTGAAAATATAAAAACAGCAAGGTAGCAAGCGGTAAAAGTGAGCGTAAACGGTATTGCAATGGTAGGAAACAAGGCCTTGGGTTCATACTTTCACTAGTGCAAGTTCTCTCAACAATAATAACATAGTTGGATCATATAACTATCCCTCAACATGCAACACAGAGTCACTCCAAAGTCACTAATAGCGGAGAACAAATGAAGAGATTATGGTAGGGTACGAAACCACCTCAAAGTTATTCTTTCCAATCAATCCATTGGGCTATTCCTATAAGTGTCACAAACAGCCCTAGAGTTCGTACTAGAATAACACCTTAAGACACAAATCAACCAAAACCCTAATGTCACCTAGATACTCCATTGTCACCTCAAGTATCCGTGGGTATGGTTATACGATATGCATCACATAATCTCAATTCATCTATTCAAACCAACACATAGAACCTCAAAGAGTGCCCAAAGTTTCTACCGGAGAATCACGACGAAAACGTGTGCCCACTCCTATGCATAGGTTCATGGGCGGAACCCGCAAGTTGATCACCAAAACATACATCAAGTGGCACGTGATATCCCATTGTCACCACAGATACGCACGACAAGACATACATCAAGTATTCTCAAATCTTTAAAGACTCAATCCGATAAGATTACTTCAAAGGGAAAACTCAAACCATTACAAGAGAGAAGAGGAGGAGAAGAAACATAGGATCCAACTATAATAGCAAAGCTCGCGATACATCAAGATCGTGCCAAATCAAGAACACGAGAGAGAGGGAGAGAGAGAGAGAGAGAGATCAAACACATAGCTACTGGTACATACCCTCAGCCCCGAGGGTGAACTGCTCCCTCCTCATCATGGAGAGCGTCGGGATGATGAAGATGGCCACCGGTGAGGGTTCCCTCCCTCCGGCAGGGTGCAGGAACAGGGTCCCGAGAGGTTTTTGGTGGCTACAGAGGCTTGCGGCGGCGGAACTCCCGATCTAATCTCTGTTTCGGAAGTTTTCGATACGTAGGTATATATGGGTGGAAGGAGTACGTCGGTGGACCGAAGGGGGGCCACAAGGCAGGGGGCACGCCCCTACCCTCGTGAGCACCTCTTTCATCTTCTGACGTAGGGTCCAAGTCTATCCGGTAGGTTTCCTTCCAAAAATAACTTCTCTAGTTGATTTCGTTCCGTTTCGACTCCGTCTGATATTCCTTTTCTTCGAAACACTGAAATAGGCATAAAATAGCAAATCTGGACTGGGCCTCCGGTTAATAGGTTAGTCCCAAAAGTAATATAAAAGTGTATAATAAAGCCCAATATTGCCCGAAACAGTAGATAATATAGCATGGAGCAATCAAAAATTATAGATACGTTGGAGACGTATCAGTCAGCATCGAAGGCTGAGAGGAGGACACTAGGCTTGCCTTCTGGAGATTGAAGGGCTGGCCTACAACGAGGCCTATCCTACCCAGGACATCCCTGTTGTTCCTAAAGTCTACAGTAACGAATTTCACTCTTTCGTCCTTGAGGAAGTTCTTAAAATCCTGGCACTCAATGTCGGCATGGCATATGTGGTAGACCAAGCACACGTTATGTACGCAAACCTGGATCACGGCAGGATTCTTCTTCCCTGCCTCCTTTAGAATCTTCTCTCTTTGCAGGATTGTGGTGTACTCAACATCTAGCCCAGCGACCCACTCATCCATTGAACTGTTGAACATGCGTAGGAAGCGAGCAAGGCATGCTTTCACCGTCGCGGATCCACGTGTGTAGATGACGATGAACTCATCGCCGGTGATGGCTCTAACCTGGTACTCAGTGGCGACCATGGAGATTTGGGAGGCCATGGATTTTGGAGGAGGGTTAGGAGAAGTTGAACTGGTGTAATGTGAAAGGACAAGACGACTGGGAGCAAACTGTTGTAAGGTACTGTACTAGTAGAAGATGTGGACGAGTAGGGCGTGCGAACGGCGTGGGGTTGCTGGCTTGCCCGGTTGAAAAATGGCTGCAAACCCCCAAAGAGTTCTCGAGAACTATGCGGGACCCACTAGATGTGATGTCTACTAGACCCATATCATAGGCCTGATGGTATAGCTTCTGCCTGTTCGCACGCCATGCCGGCGCGTGGGTAACTTCACTTAATTCCGTCAACCGTCGCGCCTCCCACGACCTTCGCCTCCCTCGCACGGTCGCGCCCTTTGAGACTTCAACCGTCTATAAATGAGCAATTTCTTTACCTACTCCGCATGCATGATACTCCCTCTGATCCTTTTTACTTCCGTCAACCGTTTGCTAAGTGCTTGACCAAATTTATACTAAAAATATCAATATCTACAATACTGATTATAATGAGTATAAGAACTACTATTAAATGAGTTAGATGAGTTAAAGATTCTAATCCTGAACTAACCCTGAAGTAACTCTAGCAAAAGAGGTGTTTTGATGACAGGGTTAGATGGAGCGCGGATACGCCGAGGTGCCTTCATGGGCGGTGCGAGAGGGAGGGAGGGAGGGAGAGGACGAGAAGCTTCGAGGAAGTGGGGAGGGATCTGCTGCGGGGAGAGCGAGAGAAAAATGTGTTTTTAGTGTCCCGAGAAGAACTAACCCAAATAAGCACCTCTTGGGTGGGTTAGATTTTTTGAATGGGTTAGATGCATCTAACCCAAACTAACCCTCCTGTTTGGATATTTTTTGGTTAGTTGAGTTCAAACTAACCCAAACTAACTCTAACACATGGATCCAAATAGGGCCAAGGTTAGCTATTAGAGTACTACTACCTCCCTTCTAGTTTAAAGGGCTTGATTCAAAAATTTCACCTACTCTTAGCAAGATAGAGGCGGTGGAATAGTTTTTGTAGTCTGCAAAAGTACTCAACTAATGTTGTCGTTCTTCACAAAAAATGTGTTTACCAATGCATGAATGAACACTAGTTACTCTAACCCCCTGTCTTCTTTAATACTTTGCCACATCAGCATGTTTGCTGCATGATACCAACTAAGATACCACCATTATGGCCAACCTTAATCATCGCATGCAATAATTTAGTGCACCTTGAAATATGAACATGTGTGGGGCGTGTATGTTTTTAATGACTTGAGACTATACCTAGCCCGGCATGCAAGATGAGACTTATTATGCACCGTTCCCCATACCTGCAGGAAGCCCGTTCGTCTCCAAATCTTTTCCTCTCCATGTGTGGAAACAATATGCCTGCCAGACTCTCCTTCTCCCTCCGGCGGTCCCACCACTCCAGCCCGTGTGGAAAAAATCTGCATGCATGACTCCCCCCCCCCCCCCGCGCTCGTCCAATCCATTGTGACCAGCAATATTTCCACCCCTTCCCTCCCCCGTAATTTACTCCAACAAATATGCCCACATAGCTGTTACTCCCTCCTTTCCGGTTTATAGGGATTAGCTCAAAATTTTAGCTTTTCCATTTTATAAGGCTCAATTTGGTTGTTTCCCATCACATGTTCAGATTCCAAGGTGCATTAAATCATTGCATGCAAGTATTAAGAGAAAATTGACCAATGCATGTAATTTATGCATGCATGCATTGCAACTAATGCATTGGTAAACATACTTTTTTGAGGAAAACAAGAGCATTAATTGGGTGCTTTTGCAGACTACAAAAAGTATTCCACCACTCACCATCTACCTTGGTTGGCGAGATTTTTGAATTGAGCCTTATAAACCGGAAAGGAGGGAGTATGTTAATCACGCAACATATCTTCCGGGACGCTGCTTCAGTTACTTAACTGCAGGTGCATTAGGTCACTGACATATGGGCCCAACAGGGTTCTGGCCCACATGTTAGTGATGCAAATGGACCTGCAGTTAAGTTAGTGCAGCTCAGTCCATATCTTACATAGGTGTGCCATTGCTCGCTATAAATACTGTGCCTCCCACAACATTCGGAAGAATGCTCACGTTCATCGCTATCTCCTCCCCCTCCCTCTCACGTCGACCACCATGGCATCGCCCCTCCCAAGCCCTAGGCGCCCCTTGCTGCACTGCGCGGACGGTCACGCGTCGCCGTTCCGTTCCTCGCCACCACTAGTCGAGGAGGATGCGTCGGCGTTCCGCTCCTCGCCGCGATGCGTCGAGGTGGACGGATCGACGTTCCCAATCTCGCCAGCACGCGCATCGTAGGACGCATCGGCTCCCCGCTACAAAGAGAACACCGCGCTGCCCGCCGAGCCCCCCAGCCTTGAGGAGCTTTGGAAAGAAATCGATGTCGCCTTGTGGGAGGCTTTGCCTCCAACAGAGCGTGCCAAAATAGAGGCAGAGAAGAAGGCCGAGGAAGAGAAGCGCACCGCGGGACAAGCTGCCTGGCAGGCCTATGTCACGTCCGAGAGAGTCAGGCAATTGGCTCTTTGGCAGAAGGCTCGTGCGAGGGCCGTGAGGGTGGTGGAGGACGCTCGTGCCAAAGCCCTGAGTGCAGTCGGGCCCAAGCGCCTCATCTACGCTTGGTGGTACGTGGACCGGGTGCACGCTTCCACCGAGGAGGAGTACCTGTTGGCGCCGGATCACCACACCAGTGAGATCGCGCTCGCCCGCCGGCAAGCCGCCAATCAGCACCTCGCGAGTTGCAAGGCTGGGGAAGAGGCATTGTGTTAGCGCACTGGGAAATGGCCGCGCACCAGGGCACTCGTGGCGCGCCGCAAGCACTCCTGCGAGCGTTGTGGCTTTTAGTAGGAGTATAATTTTTGTTTCGTAAGGCAATCTCATTAGTTTTGGGATGGAAACGATAAATCCAGAACGTTCAGGAATTATTAGCGTCCTTAATTAAGTGTGTAAAAGGGAAAGTTTGGGAACCTTGTGTATTCTTACGCATTTTGTAAGTACGTGCATATAGCACAAACTTTACTATATACTATCGCACTACACGTCTCTCTCTATATATGCTTGCAGACTGTGCTACTCCCTCCATCCAGGTCACTAAGTCATATTTGGTTGTGCACCGTGACCAAGAAGGAGGGAAGACTTATACACCTAGACGGAGGGAGTACTACTATTACTTATGTACGTGCAAATGCATGTTTTAACATTACGATGCGGTTTTTGTAAAAGTAGAAAACAGCACTAGTCAAGCTTGTGAAATGACTCAATGCAAAACAAATGCAAAAATGCTCGCTTGATTGTTTACTTTTAGCTTCCTTCTCTGTGGTTATTTCTATGTCATACTTTGTACAGAGTATCTCACTGGTCGGAAAGGCATGCAAATTCCCAAACCGCTTCCTACACCCTGTATTGAATTTTTTGCCTAACAAGTTGTGCTATGCAATTGGAATTCCCACTTGAGTACTACTACTAGTAGGAGTTCCAGGGGCCAGTTCTTTTAGGCTTCTAGATTAGTAATCCCATAACTACTACCTCCGTCCTGGTTTATTGGTCCCCATTGTAATCTGTGTCAAATTTTCATCATAAATTTAACTAATGAAATGTTAGTGCATGTTACATGCACTAACATTTTATCAGTTAAATCTTTGGTCAAAATTTAGCACGAATTACAATGGTGACGAATAAACCAGGACGGAGGTACTACTAGTAGTAGTTTAGAAGCCCAAATAAATGAGTGAGGAGCCTTAATGTTACTCTCCACTGTGACTAGTCTTATGGGAAAAGCTGGGGAAGCTGCCAAAAGAACTGACACTAGGAGGGATACTAGGAGTAGTAGCTAGGGATCGAGTGTGCGAGATGAACCGAAGAAAGTAAATGCAGAGAGATGAAATGCAAAAAAGACAGAGGGATGTGATGGTTGCTTGTCCGTTTATTTTACGAGGCCACTTATTATTGGGAGTGGTTGGGTTTTGTGATATGACGGCTTTACTGCCGCTCCACGAGCGGGGTGAGACTCCCATGCAGCGCCGCCCTCTACACTAGTACTACATCGGTCGTGGTTTATCCCCCATTGAATTTGACTGAAGATTTAACTGACAAAATGTTAGTGCACGTCAACAAAAATAATATCGTTGGATTCGTATTTGAACATAGTTTTCAATGATATTATTTTAGGTGACATGCATCATCATTTATCATACTATATATAATGTTAGTTCAATTTTTGGTCGTACTAATCTATAGTAAGGTGCCCGTGCGTTGCATGGAAGAGTGAAATGCATTGATCGGGGAGTTGTTTATTTTGACAAAGGATGTGGGGGTCATCTCATGTGTAACGGGTATCGATAGGTTTCTTTGGATATTATTTCATCTCTAGAGCTCACAAACATCTGGGTGAAATAGATAAAAAAGTATCTTTTGCAAACAAAAGCGTTCAACTGTTCAACCTGCATCCAAAACTTGTGAAGAAATAACTCTTATTGTGCTTTGCAAGAAATGATCTTCAAGAATTAGTTTTTGAGTATCCATTGTTATACATGTTGGCTACAGATGACATGGCACTTTCTTATAGTCAACAGTTGGCTATACTATTTAAGTATTAACCATGCCCTTATACACCTAGACGGAGGGATTAAATCAGGATGACTTGGAAGGGGGCAGAGGATATGTAAGAAATGGTTCATCATAAGTCTTTCACCAGTACTATAGTAAAAATTCATACATGGAAGACTCTAGGCTAAACCATAAATGGATACACTTTTATTCATGCGCGATACTCCAATGGAGCAAGATCATGCATGGAAGTCTCCACATGCTTAGACAGTGGATTACATTGAGCGAAGACTAATGATCAACATTTAACTTGGTAATGTAGATGTCCAGGTGAACCTCCTTGGAGTCCCCATGCACATTATTGGCGGTCAAATAATACCGTGCGTCTTCCGTGTCCACATCGGCGGGAAGGTCCCAGCTCGGCAGAGTCCAAGTCAGCTTGACGTAGCCAGTGTCGCCGCCCACGTACCTCCGAGGGGTAGTAATAGTGAGCACGCACCCGTACATCGGCCTCGTCTCAGTGTCAGCATCAGTGGCGTCGCCCCTGACGCACACTATAGAGATGGGGCGGCGGCCTGCGCGGGCCTCGCCAGTGCCCTCGATCAAGAGGAAGACGTTGTCGTCCTCCTCTGAGACTAGCAGGCGGCGGTGATCCTCCAGCTACTCAGACACGTTGAACGGGTAGCACGTCTCGTACTTGATGTTCTTCGCCAAGGGCCAGTAGTGATCACTGCACGCCTGCGTGAGGTGATGCACGATGTCCGCCGGCAAGCCCCAAAACGGCATCGGGCACTCAAAGCAGTAGATGAAGGGCTCCTTGGAGGCATCGACCAGGCCGTCCATGGAAAAATGGGAGTGGCTATAGGGGACGTTCCGCCAGTTGAATATATGAGCAAGTTAATACGAGATTTAGTCTGAATAAGCACAAAATAAATCACGATGGCTATAACAGAGATGAAACTAATCATGCGGACTAGCATAGTAGATGAACAGATCGAATCTAGGACACAGACTAGAAACATGAATTCTATCATGATTTCGAACAGGAAGGACAGAAACACATACGGTGCAACGGGAGCAGCACCATTGGCGTTGAGGTTGTCGCCCATGTCGTTGAGGAAGAGGTTGCCGAGATCGGGGAAGAAGTCATCGTCGGTGAAGCGTCGCTGCTAGCAGTCGCGAGAGTGCGCTCCCCAAATTTCAACAGCGCCCGCCGAATTGAGCGCAGGAGGGAGTGGTTGTAGGGGACGTTGCGGCCGCCGAATGGAGCGCAGGACTAGCCCACGAAGCAGTAGATGGTGCTCCTCCCTAGTCTCTATTCTTATCTCTATCTCTACTACTCTTCTTTGTTTTTATAATATACTAGTTGTAGTTGTCAAATCGAATAGTACTATGCCGTCCACCGCACGCCCGGCTGAACACGCCTCCTCGCCTCCATCAAACCCCTCCGTTAAACCCGCATGCAAACGGAGAAACCTACTCCGGCCCACGGGAGGAAATTTGCCGGTTGCCGTTGGAGAATAATAGAGTCACGTCCAATCCATGTGAGTTAATTGCGTGTATGATTCTCCCTCTATAAAAAGTTAATTGCACCCTTAACCTTGTATTCTAAGTATTATGTGGGTTCCACTGTCAGTACAGTGTACATGACTTGCAGGCTGGCTACAGATTCGTACAGAAAGTTAAAAAGAAACAAATCCATCCTTAATCTTGTATTCTAAGTACTCTATGGGTTCCACTACCAGTACAGTAGCAAAAGAGGTATATATTAAAAAAAGCTAAAGTTTAGGACAGAATTCGAACTCAGGTCATCGCGCTGCGAGCATCCGGCCCAGACCAGTACACTAGGTGTTGGTTGCGGAGAATGCAAGAGATAAACCTTTAAAACAATAAGCCGCTGTCGGCACTGTCCATCCCCATGCCTCTGCCCAGTCCGACCACCAGTCACCACCACGCCCCACTCCTCCGCACCTCTATCATCTTTCTCGGCATATCATTTTTTCGATGAAATGGTCGACATACCATTTTCCGATAAAATTCTCAAGATATCATTAGTTTTTACACATGGGATTACTCCTGCATGGGTCAGTCACAATAGGTGTTTTGTAAAAAAATGCATCTTGATGGTCCGTGCAATGCACGGGCATCTTGCTAATTTTTTGCATATAATTCCAAACACCACGTAGACACGGTCTTTGACCATTTTACAACTATGTTAGTATCATTGTTAGTGGTCAGCCGGTGCAAGTTATAGCCCCGGGTGTTTTAACCATTTTTTAGTAATGATATCTGGTGATTGTTCGGCACGAGCTCAATCATGGCGAATCCCACGTAACCGTCAGATTTCCATCTGACAGTGGCCTGTTTTTAAGCCATAGTATTTGACAAAACCGATACCCTTACACACTTACTGTAATTGCGTCGCGGGCGTTTTGTCAGGACCGGATTTTTGGGATATTAATTTCCCAGAAAATGGCCCTTATGCTCACCAGCCCCAGGATTACTGTTAGCTGATGAGGCACCAACTTGATACAGAAACTCCAAGAAAAATACAAGATACGTAGTACAAGACCATTCTGGTCTATGAGTACAACAAATGGTTTCTAGTGGTTGATGGCGGAAGCGGTTTGTAGATCGTCAGCGTCTATGGAACTCCATTTCCCACGGGAACAGCTCACCTGGATAACTCCTATCTTCGCGAGGCTGCTATCACCATTGCGTAGGTTCCGGGGCTGTCATCGCAACGCTCCTGTCCACGCAAGAAATCTGGCCAAGACAATAGCCAGGGACAAGCCAGTGAGTACTTTGAATGTACTCGCAAATATTATGAACACAGGTATAATATATAGCAATCATGCTCTAAAATATTCTATGATCACACTCAATCACAAAATAAAATCCATGATGCAGGCAAGCAGGTTACTCATGTCAAATATGAATACGCTATCTGAGAGTAGAAATAGTATGCACCGATTGGTTGTCGGAAGCGACGCCTCGAAAGGAAAATAATATAAAGCATGCCTCAGTCGGGCGTCTGAGCGACGTCACATAAAGGGCTTATAGAGGAAATAAGTAGCAAACATGCCACAGTCGGGCGTCTGTGCGACACCACCTAAAGGGCTTATAGAGTAAATAAATAACAAGCACGCCACAGTCGGGCGTCTCAGCGACACCACATAAAGGGCTTTATAAAGTAAATGAATAACAAGCATGCCACAGTCGGGCGTCTCTGCGACACCACATAAAGGGCTTATAAAGTAATCTGAATGACAAGCATGCCATAGTCGGGCGTGTCCGCGACACCACATAAAGGGCTTACATGAGAATAATCGCAGTAAATATCCAGGAGGTAGAACTGTCCCAGGGATAATCAATAATTCAAATAATGTAAATGGTTAGTCCATAATAATAGTAATCATAATCATCATGAGTCACATGTCATGATCCATGTTTTGGTTTAGCCATCTTTCCTCCGAAGACCGACACTAAGACCGACACTTGACCCATCCCAGACTGATGTCCTTAACCATGGACACGGCTATTCGAATAGATATAATCTCTGCAGAGGGTGTACTCTTTACCCACGAGCAACGGATTCCTTTAGTCCATCGGGACTAATTCTGTCTACGGCCTTTTAATCGAAAACACGCCTGACCACACACACCAGCCTAACTTACCGGTGTCTGGAATCACCCACGACACCCATTAAGCGAAACTCTAAGTGGGGAGGCTACAACCTCGATTAGCATGGGATCACAAAATTTATAAAGCGCGCAAACTAGGGAAGCTACCCCCTCGGCTCCAACCGGAAACACCCATGCCCCCGGACCAGGTGGCATGCCTACCGGATGCAGCCGGTATCTTCCACCATGGCCTCTCTGTAAGGTGTGTGCTAGGAAAGGGGTTGACAATTTACAGAACCGTACCCTACCTATGGCAGGGACAAGTGGTAGCACGAAACAAGTATGGGGGTTACTGGAACAACACTCAATCTACGGTCGACTCAGGAGGTTAAAGTATTTCCTGCATGATTAGCATAAGAAATATATTTCACCCGATCAGACAGAATCACCACTCATCATTCCACATCATGCCTTACCGGACACAACCCACTCGACGAATAACTAGAGACAAGCTCGTGTCTACCCAAGACAGAGGCTTTCCCCGGTAGGCATGAAAGGTATACGAGGGTGGTTACTATCACAAACATGTCAACTTCCAACAGTACAGAAAACATCAATATGCACTCAGGAGAATGATCATATCTTCACATAAAATAATAAATACTTCGTGTCAAGGTGGTGCTGCAATCGTATCAAATGACACACAACAATATTATGCCAGGGTTCAGAATGCTTGCCTTCAAGTTGTGGAGAGGCAGGGTGCATTCCAAAACTTTTGAAAGTTTTCTTCTCTCTCCATAATCCAATTTTAAGAAAATTTGAATTAACACATAGTTTCAAAACAGTACAAAGAAGTTGTTTGGAAAATTTTCAAATAAATATGAAAATAAACTAGACATAATTTGAGCAACAACACAAAAAGAATCAAATCGATTGGACTTCTATTTAAAACATTATAGCCATTCAAAATTTAGTCAAAACTCTGTTTTTAATTAAAACAGAAAAAGAAAACGTTTCGAATAAGAATACGTTTTCGAGATGGAGGAAACGTACTTCTGGGTTTACGCCTCCACTTAAACCAGCGCGGGCCGGCTCGGGGTCACTAACAGTGGGTCCCTTGGGCCCACTGGTCAGGTTTGACCAATCGCCCGTGCCTCCTTTCTCCTTCGGCCGAACCAAGGCGGGGCTCCGGCGATCAACGTCGACGAACGGCGGCTCCCCACGGGACTCCGAGGGCAGGAATGGATCCGCCAGTCCAGGGCGGTCCTCCCAGTGGTCACTAGGTTGGCGGGGGTGGAGGGAGTCGCCGGCGGCGAGCTCCGCGGCGGAGGTGGCTTCGGGAGGATTTGGGGGTTTGGGCTACGGTGGTTCCCGGTTGAGGCTGAGGCGTTGGGTGGCTCCGCACGGTCGAGGGGAGTCAGACGGTGGCGTTGGAAGGGCAGGGGAGGCTCTACTTGCGACGCACGGCACCGAAGTGTGGCGGCGGCCGAACTGACCGGAGATGGGGAAGACGGCCTTCCTCCATCGATTGCTAGCTAAGGAAGCTCTAGGGGGATGGCTTGAGGTTGCCTGAGGGCCTAGACGAGCTCGGGGTTCCTTTTTCTAGGCGGCCGAGGTCGGATCCACGGCGGCCGTGGATAGGAACGGCGAACCGCCGTTCTGTAGCTTGCAGCGCGACGTGTCAAGGCTGGGGATGGCGGCAGAGGCTAGCAGACGAGCGGGCACTGCTTCAGGGGCGAGCTGGTGAGTGAGAGTGGCTCGGGCGGCGCTGTCCATGGCAGGAGCCTGCTGTGGCCGGCCGCTAGCTGCCATGGCCGACCTGACGGCGGCGCTGTGGGGCTCTAGGGGCGGCCTGGAGGGTTCTGGTGAGTGGGCGAGGCCGGGGCATGGCTCTGCGGGCGGGCAAAGGCCAGGGGCACAACGCGGCGGCTCGGCCTTGCGCACGTGCAAAACATGCGCTCTGGGCGCGCCCAGAGCACGCACGCTACGTGTTCGGCAAAATGCCAAGGCATGCCAGGGGGCTCTGATCCAGATGAGGTTTAGCAGGGTGGGGCTATAGACTAAGGTAGAGCCATGAGACATGCTGGTTAGGCAAAGCAAGAAGGTCCAATGTGCAAACTAAAAACTATGTCAAGACTGACCATGCACACAAGGTGCTTGACAGAATGCCAAGGGCATCTAGGCAACTCTTGGGGTGGCCAAAAACTCCAGATCATAGTCTCTTTGGATGATAAAGAGGGTGGCAAGGTTAGGTGGGAAAAACCAGAAACTTGTTAGTGCAAGTTTTTGAGAAAACCAAATCTGGACAGAAACTAAAGGGCATTATTGCATGGACCAAAAATACTCCAATGGGTCCATTCTCCTGGACTTAAGGGTTTGGTAGGGAGGACTATAAGCAGGAGAAAGATCATGGGCACTAGAGTAAAATAAAATAGAGTTGCAGTAGAAAACACCCAACTGGACCAGAGAGCAAAAGAGGATGATTTGCTCAAATTTTTCAGAGAACACCAGTGGGTTTTTGCATAAAGTTGAATAATATACTCCTACTAACATCACTAATTTTGGTGGAGGCTTTAAAGAAATATTGAAATAGGTTGTAGTGCAATTTTTACAAACTAGACCAGTTTTGAAAACTTGGGGTAGAGCTCAAAATTTCCAAATGACCAAAGAGATTTTGCATAAAAGTGATGTGGGACATCACATGTCACCCCCAAATTTTGGTGGAAATTTTAAAAGAGTATTTGAAAGGGTTGCAGTGCAAACTGACTCCAAAACTTATGAAAATCCATTTTTAAAGAAATAAAGCTCAGGAAAATAATTATATAAATAATTCCTCTAATAAAAAGAAATGTTTTTCTTGAGAGGGTATACAAGTCCAACAATGCATTTGGAAAGTTTTCACTTGGGGTAAAACCTCCATAATATCAAACAAAAGGGTGGTTCTGAAATCAAAGAAAATCCAGAAAATAAAAAATTTAATTTCCTGGCAAAATTTTAATAAATAAATCATGGTTAAATTTTTGGGGTGTTACAACACTACCCCCCCCCCCTTAAGAAAAATGTCGTCCTCAAGATTTGCTAAGGGCTGTTTTGAAAAGAATTACTCCTACTATCTCAAAATAATTTCACAAAAATAACCATCCTACTCATGCAATAAATATGGCTACAGTGAGTGGGAAAATAAGTGGTGCAAAACTACAGTGTGGAATACTGGCGATGTGCGGAAAAATTTATGGTTGGGGGAAACGAGGAATTTCTACTTTGGTTACAGTAAATTTAGAATAAAATTCTAAATTACTAAAATACGTTGGTCGCACCCGAGAGCACAGTGCTCTCTCTGGCTAACGGGTGGACCAGGGGTCTACTGTCAGTCTCTTCTTCTACCTCTAGCTCTCTCTTCTTCCTCTCTCTCGCGCGCTTTCCCGCGCTTTCTCCATCGGCGATGTCTAGCGCGTAGGGCATCTAGGCCGTACTGCGGCAGTGCACGGCGTGCTAGCTGCCGGTGCAGCGTGCACTCACCTTGCGGGCCAGTGCACTGTCGGCACTGCTCGCGGATTCGCCTCCGAACACCGGTGATCGAGTGACGAGCGGCACTGGTGGACTTCGCCTACCGTACACCGATCTCGAGCTATAAAATGACCGAGGTGCTCCTTTCTTCTTCCTCACACCTGGCCTTGCTTCTCCTTCTCCTTCCTTCTCCTCCATTTCTGTTTGCAGGAGCTCGAGATGAGGCTCTAATGGTGGAGGTGATGCCGGAATGGTGCATGATCCTGGTGTGCGGAGGGCTGGCGGCATTGCTGGGGTTCTCCGTGCTCCTGTGCGCGATGATCATCATGATGCTGCTGCTCGAGTGCTGGAGGTAACTTGCACCCGGATGATTACCCACTAATCTCTCCTTCAAAGACTGTGGTGTGTTAGGGAGGTGATCAGTTAGATGCAACATGGGTACGTGGTTTTGCAATTAGTGCATGTGTTTGAATGGTTGTGGTTGTGAGTCTACTGCCGTGGTGCTGCGTGAATAAAAATCTATGTCGTGAGGAGATATACACTGCTGCAACTCAGGGAAAAGAAATCTCACTTCAGAATTTATCGCGAGTGAAATTAGTTAAATCAAAATTAATAGCAGTAAAAACTACTCACATTAATTGAAACCAAATAATTGATTCATCGCACAAACTCAGGATACCAAGCATAAGTTACAACATATAAATAAATGTTGGAATAATAAACATAACGGTGACGTCTACAATGCAAACGGTAAATGGACAGGGTCCCGTCTCTGGTACTGGGGCACACTCTTCTTCTATCGGGGAAAGCGGATTGCCTAGTCGATGAATGTGTCTCTCCTGGTCGGGCCTCAGTGGTCTGGCGATGGCGATCTGAGGATTTAGATCAGCGAGGCTCTGGAGATAACCCATTACTCGCTGGGTCAAACGCTCTTGAGCGATGACATACTGGGCAAGTTTGGCCAGTACTGGGTCTCTCTCAATGCGTCCACTGGGAAAAGATGCTACTTCTTCGGGTGCTGCACGACTCGGGAAGTAATAATACCCTCGTTCGCTGGCATAGGGCACCGCAAATCAAAGGCGAGCAAGCGCTTCGTACACAGCAGCTTCTATGGCCATCTGCGGAGTCGGCATAGATTTCCCCACGAAGGAGACTTCCTTTGGGTCTTGGTTTGGGTTTGCGGGAGGGATGTGCACTACTGCCCAATATTTCGAGGTGGATGGGGTGATCCTCGATTTGAGTAACTCGTACTGGGGTGGAAGGATAGAACTCATGGTACTGCAGGTAAAGTCCCACAATATTTTAACAAAACTACCTGGGGTGGCATCTGGGGTTCTTAGATAAATACTAGGGCTCGGCATGGCAATGGAAATGGTTGCGCGAGTTGTGCACAAGGTGAGGGATACTTGGTAAGGTCATGAGGTGGCCTTTTATATAGCATCTGGGCTGGGTCATTTATCCTGGTGAGGGGCAACTAGTTTGTCAGTTCTGCCCTTATAAGGTCGGGATCAATGCCACGGATACACATATCTCACAAAAGTGACATATTACTGTGGGGGTCGTCGGGGTTGGTTTTTGGTAGCTACGCGCGGAATTAAAAATGCAACCGTACACCAACACACTTATGCATGGCTACTATTTAAATTAGGGGCGCACAAGCAGACAACATTCAAATTATGGAGATACAAGATCACACAATTACAGGGTGTGGACATACTAAGACTCGGTACTACTCGAGTGACTTAGTCTACCTCGTTTATATCTAAGCGGGCGTGCCTTGTGGACGTCGAGGCTTCTCCACGGGTTTCACCGTCAGGGTTAGCTGGAGGGGGTTGAGGAGCTGCAGGGTCGGGGTAGCGATGATGACCATCGCGGGGGTTGTTGGCCACGATCCCGTTGGAGCGTGTTCCCAAAAGGCGAGGAAGCACTTCTGGGGACACCAAAGCACCTTGGTCGATGGCTGGGGCAGACCTCAAGGATTCGGTCGGTTGTCCGAACAGCACGACTGGGTTGTCGGCGTCGGGCTCATCTTCTCTTCTTGCAGGGGTTCGGCGAACCAGTTCCCGACGAGCTGCGATCAGATCAAGGGTGATTTGATCGAACAGTTCCTCTAGTGCACTTACATAGCGCACCAGATGCAGCAATGCAGGATCCGTCTCATGATCTCCATTGGCAACCTGGGGTGGCCTACCATACCCGTCACGGTTGGGGTAGTAGTAGAACGAGCGACAGTTAACTCTGGGTGACAAGTGTCGGAGTTGAACTATAGCCTCTCGAGCAGCTAGCTGGATGGCTTGTGGCTCAAAGGAAGTTGTCCTTCCGGTGAACCTGTAGGGGCGTTCTGGCGATAGACCCCTACCATAGACGTGCACAGTGGCCCAAAATTGACGGCTCTCGCCGCTCATGGGCCCTTGGTACACAACATATTCTGGGGGCTCTTCTAATGCAAAGGCACGGTGGGTGAGGTTTGCTAGCACGGTCACAAAACTTCCAAGGTTGGTTGCTGTGGTCTCATTGTGAACAATGGGTCCTGGCATTTTAGCTCGGTTTGGGGTAGAGGCGGTGCTGTGCTGGTTTGAGGCTAGCGTGCCCTTTTTATAGAAAAAGGGGACGGAGTCTTCCTTCGCATGCTTGCGAATAAGACATTTTAGGTGTCGGTCACTGGCGCGTGATCGACAGGCTAGGCTGGTAGGTTGGGCACCGACTGCTAAAAGGTGTTGAGGTCACTGTGTGGCTATCTTACAAGAGAAGCTTGGCCAGGGTTAGGTTAAGGTCTGGTGGATTGGTTAACCTAGGTTTTTCGACCTGGCTAAGATAGGATTAGCCAATGGTCAGCTTGGCTCTGATACCAAGGTTGTCAGGACCGGATTTTCGGGATATTAATTTCCCAGAAAATGGCCCTTGTGCTCATCAGCCCCAGGATTACTGTTAGCTGATGAGGCACCAACTTGATACAGAAACTCCAAGCAAAATACAAGATATGTAGTACAAGAACATTCTGGTCTATGAGTACAACAAATGGTTTCTAGTGGTTGATGGCGGAAGCGGTTTGCAGATCGTCAGCGTCTATGGAACTCCATTTCCCACGGGAACAGCTGACCTGGATAACTCTTATCTTCGCGAGGCTTCTATCACCATTGCGTAGGTTCCGGGGCTGTCATCACAACGCTCCTCTCCACGCAAGAAATCTGGCCAAGACAATAGCCAAGGACAAGCCAGTGAGTACTTTGAATGTACTCGCAAACATTATGAACACAGGTATAATATATAGCAATCATGCTCTGAAATATTCTATGATCACACGTCAATCACAAAATAAAATCCATGATGCACGCAAGCAGGTTACTCATGTCAAATATGAATACGCTATCAGAGAGTAGAAATAGTATGCACCGATCGGTTGTCTAAAGCGACGCCTCGAAAGGAAAATAATATAAAGCATGCCTCAGTCGAGCGTCTGTGCGACGTCACATAAAGGGCTTATAGAGGAAATAAGTAGCAAACATGCCACAGTCGGGCGTCTATGCGAGACTACCTAAAGGGCTTATAGAGTAAATAAATAACAAGCATGCCACAGTCGGGCGTCTCAGCGACACCACATAAAGGGCTTTATAAAGTAAATGAATAACAAGCATGCCACAGTCGGGCATCTCTGTGACACCACATAAAGGGCTTATAAAGTAATCTAAATGACAAGCATGCCATAGTCGGGCGTCTCCGCGACACCACATAAAGGGCTTGCATGAGAATAATCGCAGTGAATATCCAGGAGGTAGAACCGTCCCAGGGATACTCAATAATTCAAATAATGTAAATGGCTAGTCCATAATAATAGTAATCATAATCATCATGAGTCACATGTCATGATCCATGTTTTGGTTTAGCCATCTTTCCTCAGAAGACCAACACTAAGACCGACACTTGACCCATCCCAGACTGTAGTCCTTAACCATGGACACGGTTATTCGAATAGATATGATCTCTGCAGAGGGTGTACTCTTTACCCACGAGCAACGGATTCCTTTAGTCCATCGGGACTAATTCCGTCTACGGCCTTTTAATCGAAAACACGCCTGACCGCACACACCAACCTAACTTACCGGTGTCTGGAATCACCCACGACACCCATTAAGCGAAACTCAAAGTGGGGAGGCTACAACCTCGATTAGCATGGCATCACAAAATTTATAACGCGCGCAAACTAGGGGAGCTGCCCCCTCGGCTCCAACCGGAAACACCCATGCCCCCGGACCAGGTGGCATGCCTACCGGATGCAGTCGGTATCTTCCACCGTGGCCTCTCTGTACGATGTGTGCTAGGAAAGGGGTTGACAACTTACTGAACCGTACCCTACCTATGGCAGGGACAAGGGGTAGCACGAAACAAGTATGGGGGTTACTAGAACAAGACTCGATCTATGGTCGACTCAGGAGGTTAAAGTATTTCCTGCATGATTAGCTTAAGAAATATATTTCACCCGATCAGGCAGAATCACCACTCATCATTCCACATCATGCCTTACCGGACACAACCGTCTCGACGAATAACTAGAGACAAGCTCGTGTCTACCCAAGACAGAGGCTTTCCCGGATTCCTTCCGGTAGGCATGAAAGGTATACGAGGGTGGTTACTATCACAAACATGTCAACTTCCAACAGTACGGAAAACATCAATATGCACTCATGAGAATGATCATATCTTCACATAAAATAATAAATACTTCGTGTCAAGGTGGTGCTGCAATCGTATCAAATGACACACAACAATATTATGCCAGGGTTCAGAATGCTTGCCTTCAAGTTGTGGAGAGGCAGGGTGCATTCCAAAACTTTTGAAAGTTTTCTTCTCTCTCCATAATCCTATTTTAAGAAAAATTGAATTAACACATAGTTTCAAAACAGTACAAAAAAGTTGTTTGGAAAATTTTCATATAAACATGAAAATAAACTAGACAGAATTTGAGCAACAACAGAAAAAGAATCAAATCGATTGGACTTATATCTATAAAGTTATAGCCAGTCAAAGTTTAGTCAAAATTGTGTTTTTAATTAAAACAAAAAAAGAAAACGTTTCGAATAAGAATATGTTTTCGAGACGGAGGAAACGTATTTCTGGGTTTGCGCCTCCACTTAAACCAGCGCGGGCCGGCTCGGGGTCACCGACAGTGAGTCCCTTGGGCCCACTGGTCAGGTTTGACCAGTCGCCCGCGCCTCCTTTCTCCTCCGGCCGAGCCGAGGCGGGGCTCCGGCGATCAACGTCGACGAACAGCGGCTCCCCACGGGACTCAGAGGGCAGGGATGGATCCGCCAGTCCAGGGCGGTCCTCCCAGTGATCGCTAGGTTGGCGGGGGTGGCGGGAGTCGCCGGTGGCGAGCTCCGCGGCGGAGGTGGCTTCGGGAGGATTTGGGGGTTTGGGCTATGGTGGTTCCCGGTCGAGGCTGAGGCGTTGGGTGGCTCCGCACGGTCAAGGGGAGTCGGATGGTGGCGTTGGAAGGGCAGGGGAGGCTCTACTTGTGACGCACGGCACCAGAGTGTGGCGGCGGCCGAACTGACCGGAGATGGGGAAGACGGCCTTCCTCCATCGATTGCTGGCTAAGGAAGCTCTAGGGGGATGGCTTGAGGTTGCCTGAGGGCCTAGACGAGCTCGGGGTTCCTTTTTCTAGGCGGCCGAGGTCGGATCCACGGCGGCCGTGGATAGGAACGGCGAACCGCCGTTCTGTAGCTTGCAGCGCGACGTGTCAAGGCTGGGGATGGCGGCAGAGGCTAGCAGACTAGCGGGCACTGCTTCAGGGGCGAGCTGGCGAGTGAGAGTGGCTCGGCAAGCGTCGTCCATGGCAGGAGCCTGCTGTGGCCGGCCGCTAGCTGCCATGGCCGACCTGACGGTGGCGCTGTGGGGCTCCAGGGGCGGCCTGGAGGGTTTTGGTGAGCGGGCGAGGCCGGGGCGCGGCTCTGCGGGCGGGTAAAGGCCAGGGGCACTAAGCGGCGGCTCGGCTGGGCGCGCGTGAAAAAGTGCGCTCTGGGCGCGCCCAGAGCACGCACGCTGCGTGTTCAGCAAAATGCCAAGGCATGCCAGGGGGCTCCAATCCAGATGAGGTTTAGCAGGGTGGGGCTCTAAACTAAGATAGAGCCATGAGACATGTTGGTTTGGCAAAGCAAGCAGGTCCAATGTGCAAACTAAAAACTATGTCAAAACTGACCATGCACACAAGGTGCTTGACAGAATGCCAAGGGCATCTAGGCAACTCTTGGGGTGGCCAAAAACTCCAGATCATAGTCTCTTTGGATGATAAAGAGGGTGGCAAGGTTAGGTGGGAAAAACCAGAAACTTGTTAGTGCAAGTTTTTGAGAAAACCAAATCTGGACAGAAACTAAAGGGCATTATTGCATGGACCAAAAATACTCCAATGGGTCCATTCTCCTGGACTTAAGGGTTTGGTAGGGAGGACTATAAGCAGGAGAAAGATCATGGGCACTAGAGTAAAATAAAATAGAGTTGCAGTAGAAAACACCCAACTGGACCAGAGAGCAAAAGAGGATGATTTGCTCAAATTTTTCAGAGAACACCAGTGGGTTTTTGCATAAAGTTGAATAATATACTCCTACTAACACCCCCTAATTTTGGTGGAGGCTTTAAAGAAATATTTAAATAGGTTGTAGTGCAATTTTTACAAACTGGACCAGTTTTGAAAACTTGGGGTAGAGCTCAAAATTTCCAAATGACCAAAGAGATTTTTGCATAAAATTGATGTGCAAACTGACTGCAAAACTTATTTGAGAGGGTTGCATAAATCACATGTCACAGCCAAATTTTGGTGGAAATTTTAAAAGAGTATTTGAGAGGGTTGCAGTGCAAACTGACTCCAAAACTTATGAAAATCCATTTTTAAAGAAATAAAGCTCAGGAAAATAATTATATAAATAATTCCTCTAATAAAAAGAAATGTTTTTCTTGAGAGGGTATACAAGTCCAACAATGCATTTGGAAAGTTTTCACTTGGGGTAAAAACTCCATAATATCAAAGAAAAGGGTGGTTCTGAAATCAAAGAAAATCTAGAAAATAAAAAAATTAATTTCCTGGCAAAATTTTAATAAATAAAATCATGGTTAAATTTTTGGGGTGTTACACGTTTGCAACTGCCATGTCTCCCAGCGAATGTTTGCTGGGGATTGGAGTTAGCACCAATGGCGGTTCGTAGTCGTTCCACGCTCGGGCATTGAAGTTTGTGACTATTTTAGATTAGAATATACTACTCATCTAGTGCTAGTAGTAGAGCAGAGTCCTACTCCACTACTACTCTACTCAGGAAAGTTAGGGCATAATAGTAGGTACTGTAGGGAGTACTAGTACTGTGATCACTCAAGCAAGTTGTCTGACTTCGATATGACCCTACGCTGCTGGTATGTGTCTCGTAAGTCAAGCGGCATGTGTAGTCCTCATCACTTGTCCACTTCCCGCAGCACATATTCGCTTCTCCATCTTTGTCCGCTCTTCCATCCCCGCTAAGGCGCCTCCCCCCACGTCCAATCTTCCATCCCCGCTAAGGCGCCTGCCCCCCTCGTCCAAAACCCAAACACTAACAATGGCAGAACTGAGCAGCGTCCGCCGAAAGAGTGGCTGGAATTCGCTCCCCACAGAGGTAATCAATCTCATTGTTTCGCGTGTGGACAATCTCAGTACCATACCGCTCGCCCCGTGCTTGTCGGGGCTATACCGTTTACTCAAAACCCTCAGGCCGGAGCTTTTTAAGCCAACTCCTTGCTTGCTAATACCGCCTGATATTCAGAAACGGCGTGTCATGTAGCATAACGATCGTAGGGTGGCGAGCATCAACCCCCTTGACTGCGATCCGATCCCCGTCACCCTCAACTACATTAACGGTATGTACTGGGTCGGCATGAACACGTCTTGGATGGTGCTCGTCGATGGTCGCGGCAGCTAGATGCTCATGGAGGTCTACACCCGGCGATTGATCCCCCTTCCTTCGATTAACACTGCACTGCTTTGGCACCACGGCCCAGAATACTCGGAATCTTACAGTAGCCAACATGATACCAAGTTTGATTTTCTCAAGGTTGTAATCTGCCAAGTGCCCACAAGATATGTGAATTATAAAGACTTCAGGATAATTGCGTTCTTCAACCGCGGTCTCGCCTATCTGACAGGTCACTCCGGTAAGTGGATAAATTTGCACGTCCATCGCAGTGTCATACATCCTCCATGGTTCTCTGATGCCATTGAACACAAGGGCTTCATTTACGCTGTCGACTCCTTCTATGGCTGGACGTATTGCTGGCCTACTCCAGTCATCACTACAAAAGGTTGTTACAGCAGTATGTTACTTTCCTATGATATCATGATGGCTTGCTTATATTATTGTCAACATTTACTGAAAAAATATTCATGCTCATAACATGTTGTTCTTAAGATTGACTACATCAAGAGCCCTTTTTTATTTGACTCCAACTTTTTTTAGGGTTATTTGACTCCAACTTGATATGATGTTGTAGGCCGCCTGGTGTCCCTACCCTTCATAATCCCAGAACCTTTCAAAGAAAAGCGGCATGGCAGTTGCAGGTGGTTCCTGGCTCGATCCGACGACGGCGAACAATTGATGATCGTTCGCACGTACCGGACGTGTTGTTTCGCGGAATACAATCACAGTCACTACAAGGTCTTTGAGAAGGATCCCAGCTTCTCTGGGCCTTCAGGAATTTTTGTCTGGAGGTTGGTAAGTAGCCTTGGTACACGCTCTCTGTTTGTCTGACTGAATTATCTGATTAACCAGGAGATAACCGACGGCAAGGATCATGATGGCAGCGCGGTTTCGTTTATCATGCAAAACTGTGTGTACACAGCGTACCATGCGTCTCTGCATGCACCATACCCTGATATGTGCCGCCATGCTCTACAGCCCAAAGTAGGAGAGAAGGTCGCAAGTATCAGACTTCGACCTGCTGGCTGGAGTTTCCCCCGTCAATCACCCATCTGGTTCAAGCCGTCAGCCAATCTCCACAGCTTAATAAATAGTAACGTCTAACTGAGCTAGTTAGTTAGATGCGTACACTTGGTGTAGTAGGATCTTTATTTAGTTTGATGCATACACTTGTTCTTTTTTGGTAGCCTTTTTGTAATGATGGCTGATGTTTGGTTTGGAAGAGACAGCTGCGTCTTCACTCTTCTGGCCTGCTTACTACTTTTGTTGCACCCCCAGCCCTGGTTGCTGCTGCTACTGTTTTCAATGTACAATCAGTAGTATATTTCATCTGTTGGTTGAATAATTGTGTTGTTGGAACAACAAACACAATGTTTTGGAAGTCGTTGGACGGTTCGATCCTTTAGTGCCCCGTACCATACGTAGCGCATACTATTTTTCATACGGAACACATTTTCCACTTGTTGATAACATGCATCCCACTGATGAAGGCCCAATAGAGAAGCCCATAATTAACTGGAAGGGAGGCTCTCACATGAATCCGGCCCATGTACATGCTCATGGTCCCCTAAACATAAATAAGTAAATGAATAAATAAAGCTAAATGATCGTGCACCAGTTCTTTAAATTCATGATTTAACAGGAGGATATCATTTCCTATGATAGTGTCGTTACATTCAATCGATGTTATTCTTAGCCAAAGATAGCGACCAGTCTTCTTTCTCCCAACATTTACTTCCTGCAACCAGCGGACCCATGCAAATCGTAGTCAACGTCGTAAATAGTTCCAGTCCATATTTATTTTTTAATAAGAATGTCCAACCCAGCCCAGCACATTGGCGACAACACTTTATCATCCGCCTTGATGCGCTCGCCGCGGCGCCACCGTCCGGCCCTGTCAACATAGTTTTTTTCGAAACGGTCCCTGTCAACATAGTGAATCGGGAGATGACTGTAGTTGTGAGTATGACAGTATGGACCCACCAGGTCCACTCCCGAACACAAGCAAGCACCTCTTTTACTACTCAGATGAACCCCTCATTTTTTTACTCTAATCCACCCTGCTGATATCTGGGACCCACATCATTTTCAACATATAGTCAATTAACGACAGAATTGCACAACTTTTTTTGAGTAGTAATTCGAAGGAGCAAGCTATAAACTGGGTTGTGTGGTCTCTGTGGCCCGTCTAACAACATGACCAGCCCAACAGTTTTTTCCTTGGGAAAATAGGTAGCCCAGTATTTATTTTTGAAGAGTACCCAAATTAGGCCTATTTGTTTTCTCCGACTTACTCGGTTGCAAATCTTTCTAAGACGAGAAGGGATGCATTCCGGCCTGGCCAAAGAGTATGGTCAGTGTCTGTTAAAAGTAATATGAAAAGGGGTTCAAAATTCCAAAAAAATTATAGCAAATGGGATATTAGTTTCTTCTTTTGTTTTTGTTCTTCACTGATACCTTATACTCCCTCCATCCGAAAACTCTTGTCATAGATTAGTCTAGATACGGATGTATCTAATACCAAAACATGACTTGATACATCCATGTTTAGACAAATCTAAGACAAGAATTTTGGGACGAAGGCAGTATTTCATTGGATTTAACATGACATAGTACTAATTTATTTTTAAATTTGTTTTAGTATGGCTACTAATTTTTGGATTAAGAATATTTTGTTCCCCAGCAAAAAATTGCGAATTTTCAAAATTTCCCACAAATTTAGTTAATTTTTTTAACCCCGGTACTGACCAGAAAATGGGCAGCAATTCTAAAAATGGAAAACGGGCTGCAATAAATTCCATATGGATTAAAAAATGAGTAAAAATTATAAAAATAATAGCAAATGGGTTATACACGCCACAGATTTCGAAGCTGACTTGTTTACGCAAGGCTTTGTCAGTCAACACACGATTCTAGCAGCAGTAACTGTTGGATGTCCATCCAACAGCCGACGTGCTTCTTCAATCTCTGATCTTCCTACTCCAGCCGCCTAAACTAGCGCCGGCGGGACTGCCTGCTCCCTCCTCTTGTGGCCCGCTGTGATGCCGCGCAGGCTTCCCCGGCCCACCCTACTCCCTCCGCTGGTCTGGCCGCACGCAATCAACTGCCTCCTTATTATGCGAAAAAAATGATTCCTCCCACTGAAATCTGGGGCGCACCGGTTGGGAGGCTGATCTGTGGGCCTACTAAGTTGACATGTACGCAGGGCTTGTCAACTTAGTCAACAAACGATTCTAGCAACAGTAACCGTTGGATTTGAATCAAACGGTCATGCTGCTTCTTCAATCGCTGCTCTTCTTGCACCAGCCGCCCAAACCAACGCCGGCGAGACCGCCTGCTCCTGCCTCCAGTGGTCGGCTATGCTGTCGTTGAGGCCTCACCGCCCCCTACTACTCCCACCGCTAGCCAGGCCCTGCAGCGACGGCAGCCTCACACCGCAGCCGAACTAGTGAACCCTCATACTCCTCTCCGCGTGGGCATCCACTGCCACGTCTTCCCCGGCTCCGCGTCGTCCCCTTCCTAGGCCTCGCCGTTTTCCACCACCTTGGATGTGCTTGGCGCGGAGTGGTCAACGTGGTCAACGAATGAGGCCATCGGAAGTATACTGTGCGTGGAGTGCCTGACAGCTGGGTCCACGGCCGCACGCAAGGAAATGCCTTCTTATTACGCGCAAAATAATGATTCCTCCACCTGACAGCTGGGACCCACCGGAAGGGCCTTTGTATTTCGTGAAAAAAACGTTCCCACCGCTGACAGGTCAGACCCACCAGCTATATCTTCGCACGCAAGGAAGTGCCTCCTTATTACGCACAAAAAAATGAATACCCCCTGCTAGCTGGGACCCATAATAGTGGGAGGCTGACTTGTGGGCCAACTAAGTTGACGAAGACGGAGGGCTTTGTCAACTTATTCAATATGAACGATTCTAGCTCTAGTGACCGTACGATGTCCATCCAACGGCCGTAGTGCTTCTTCAACCTCTGGTCTTCTTGCTCGAGCCGCCCAAACCAGCGCCGGTCATGCCTCGTGCTCCTGCCTCCCATGGCCGGCTGCGATGCCGCGGAGACTTCACCGCCCCCTACTACTCCCACCGCTGGCCAGGCCATCCCTCTGCTCACTCACACCCCCTGTTATTCTACGGCGACGGCAGCCTCACACCGCAGCCGAACCAGTGAATCCTCGTACTCCTCTCTGCGTGGGCATCCACTGTTGCGTCTTCCCCGGCTCCGCGTCGTCCCCTTCCTAGGCCTCGCCGTCATCCACCGCCTTGGTGCTCTCGGCGCGGCGTGGTCAATGTGGTCAACGACTGACTTCCATCGAAAGAGTATTGTATGTGGAGAGGCTGACACCTGGGTCCATGGCCGCAGCTGGGTCCACGGCCACAACCCAGTTTTTTGTGATTTGCCAAGTAAGTCGCTTTGTCAGGCATGTTGGACTGCAAATCTTTCAAGACGAGGAGAGCTTCATTCGGCTGGCCGAGAAAATGGCCTATCAGTATTGAGAAATGGGATGTACATTTTTAAAACACATCAAACCGACAATTAATTTCAAATTTCTTTTTTTCATTCCGAGATTTTAAATTGCATTGATTTTTATGCGTGGACAATTTGTTGGATTTTATATTGATATATATATTTATTTTTAAATTCAGTTTGAATGTGACTCGAAATTTTGGGATTAAAACAGTTCGGACCGCACCGAAATATGCAAAATTTCGTATAATTTTTTAACCGTTGCCACAATATGGGTTGTAATGCTAACAAAAAGAATATGGGCTCCAAAAAAACCTTAAGAATTATCAAATGGGTTGTAAATTATTAGAAATAATGGCAGATGGGTTGTATGCTATTTTCCACAGATTTGAGGCTTTCCTAAAAAAAAGGTTGACGCACAAGCAGTGACTGTTGGATGTCCATCCAACGGCCGTCGTGCTTCTTCAATCTCTGCTCTTCCTGCTCCAGCCGCTCAAACAAGCGCCGGCGGGACTGCCTGCTCCCTCCTCCCCGCGGCCGGTTGTGCTGCCGTGCAGGCCTCACCGCCCCACCGTACTCCCATCGCTGGCCTAGCCATCCCTCTACTCACCCACACCTGTTGTTATTCTCCGGCGACGGCAGACGAACCAGTAAACCCTCATATAGTCGTACTCCCCTCTGCGTGGGAAACAACTACTGAGTCTTCCCTGGCTCCGTGTCATTCCCTTCCTAGGCCTCGCCCTCGTCCACCGCCCTGGTGCTCTCGGCGCGGCCTGGTCAATGTGGTCAACGACCGACATGCATCTGAAGTGGACTGTACGTGGAGAGGCTGACAGCTGGGTCCACGGCCGCACAGAAGGAAATGCCTCCTTGTTACGCAAAAAATAATGATTCCTCCACCTGACATCTGGGACCCACCGAAAGGGCCTCTGCATTTCGCGAAAAAAACGTTACCGACGCTGACAGCTTGGACCCACCAGCTATATCTTCGCACGCAAGGAAGTGCCTTCTTATTACGCACAAAAAAATGAATACTCCCCCTGCTAGCTGGGACCCAGTATAGTGGGAGGATGACTTGTGGTCTTACTAAGTTGACGGGGACGGAGGGCTTTGTCTACTTAGTCAATATGCACGATTCTAGCTCCAGTGACCGTATGATGTCCATCCAACGGCCGTAGTGCTTCTTCAACCTCTGGTCTTCTTGCTCTCGCCGCCCAAACCAGCGTCGGTCGTGCCTCGTGCTCCTGCCTTTCGTGGCCGGCTGCGATACGGCGGAGGCCTCACCGCCCCCTACTACTCCCACTGCTGGCCAGGCCATCCCTCTACTCACCCACACCCCTTGTTATTCTGCGGCGACGGCAGCCTCACACTGCAGCAGCACCAGTGAACCCTCGTACTCCTCTCCGCATGGGCATCCACTGCCGCGTCTTCCCTCGCTCCGCGTCATCCCCTTCCTAGGCCTCGCCGTCGTCCACCGCCTTGGTGCTCTCGGCGCAGCATGGTCAATGTGGTCAACGACCGACTTCCATCGAAAGAGTATTGTACGTGGAGAGGCTGATAGCTGGGTCCGCGGCAGCCGCAAGGAAGTGCCTCCTTATTACGCCCAAAATAATTATTCATGCACCTGACAGCGGGGACCCATCGGACGGGCCACCGTCTTTCACAAAAGAAATGTTTCCCCCTGACTGCTGGGACCCACCAGCTACATCTTCACACACAAGGAAGTGCGTCCGGGCAAAACAAAAACGATTCGCCCCCAGACTGCTGGGACCCACCAGCTATATCTTCGCACGCAAGGAAGTGCCTGACAGTCGGGACCCACCTGGTCGAAGCGTACGTAGCGTTGTCATTCTGGTCGCGAACGTGTATGTACATACTAGTCGATGTAGAGCGTGCACGTGTCGTAGTAGAGGCGTGCATGTAGCATGTACACGTACGTACAGCAGCCAGTGTGCAAGAAAGAAAATACGACCACGTACGTACATATGGGCGGGGTCTCGAATGCCTACTCGCGCATACGTATGACCAGGGCTCGTGTACATGGATGGGTCGGGGTGGAGAAACTGCATCGTCGTCGTGTTCATGGGGAGGCAACAGAATGCGTCGTGTTCATCGGGAGGCAACGGAACGCGTGGGAGCCAACCAGCTTGGACGGAACAGCCGATGGAAACGAGGCATGGCATACCGCAGAACGGAGGAAACGGCCTTGTGTTCGACCGGCCACATTCGAAACGGAATCCTGTTCATCAGGAGGGATCTGGCGTACCGCGAAACGGAGGAAACAGACCTCCTACAGTCGAAATGGGGGTCCTGTTGATCGGGAGGGGTGTGGCATACCACAAAACGGAGAAAACGGACTTGTGTTAGAGCGCTATGGTCGAAACGGGGATCCTGTTCATCGGGAGGGGTGAGGCGTATCGCAAAACGGGACTCCACGGGATACTGTTCATCTCCACCGTCGACCCCTCCACCCTCCACGGGCTACTTTTCATCCACCGTCGACCTCCTCCAGCCTCCACCTGCGACTGTTCATCCATGGGCTCCTGTTCATCCAGCCTCCACTGCGCGCTACTCCACCGGCTACTGTTCAACCATCCCTCTCCACGGGCTCCTGTTCAACCACCCCTCCACGGGCTACTGTTCATCCAGCCCTTCATCGTCTACTGTTCATCCAGCCCTCCACGGGTGGTCCTATTCATCCAGCCCTCCACGGAGCCTGTTCATCCAGAGGCAACACCATGGGGTCCTGTTCATCCACCCCCACCGGGAACTGTTCATCCAAACCCCCCAGCAACGCTAGCAGCACCGATCGACTTCAGTTAGCAATAGTAGCGAAGGAATCGCTCGATCGGGTTCAGTTAATAGCCATCGATCGATCGCTCGGGTTCTGTAACGCGTAGCCTGCATTGCAATCGCTCAGGTTCAGTTAGAGCCCAACGCCTCGCACACACGTGTGTACGTGTACGAGAGAAACGCGCATCGCTCGGCCCCCGACCACCCACCATACCCGGGAACTCCCTGAAATTTTCCTCGTCCTCGCTTCTACCACGGTTTTTTCCGTCATGAACGGCCCAAAGAATGTCATGCAGCTGCGTCTCCAGCCCGCCCAGGACGAAAAGCCCATTTTTTGTCATGATTTTTTGTCATAGAAGTAGGAACCCACTACATCTATGATGCTACCGGGTTTTGTCACAATTATCATCATAGAAGTGTCATAAGTATAAGAGAAAAAAAATGTTCGGCCCAAAATGTCACGGATGTGTCTTTTTTGCAGTGATTGCACCCATGCATGATAGTCCTATTATCTTTTTGAATTATCCCGACTACACTATAACGGAGAAGTTTGCCCTTATTAAGGATTATATTGATGGGTTGCGTTTTACTATTGCACATGATGATTTTGATGAATATAATATGCATGTGCTTGCTGCTCCTACTTGCAATTATTATGAGAGAGGAACTACATCTCCGCCTCTCTATGTTTCCCACACGATAAAATTGCAAGAAACTGTTTTTGCCATGTATTGGCCTTTACTTGATGTTCATGAATTGTTCTTGTATGACATGCCGATGCATAGGAAGAGAGTTAGACTTCGTCATTACATGATATATGTTACTTTGTGCTCCCTACTAAATTACAAATCATTGTTAATTAAAATTGGCTTTGATATACCTTGGGATCCGGGTGGATCCATTACTTGAGCACTATATGCCTAGCTTAATGGCTTTAAAGAAAGCACTGCCAGGGAGACAACCCGGAAGTCTTAGAGAGTCATTTATTTCTGTTGTGTGCTTTTATAAAGTATTATGGAAATAATGTGCCAAGATTTGCCTTTAGGATGTTTACATTGCTTGTTGGTTTGTGCAGTGCAAAATAGAAACTTCGGCTGTAGTGCGCGATTTTACATTTTTTACTGGAACGCCAAACGGTTTTGTTTATTTTTCCTAATTGTTTCAGAATTTTTGGAGTACCATAAGTATGGGGAATGTTCAGATTACTACAGACTGCCCTGTTTAAGACAGATTCTGTTTTTGATGCATAGTTTTCTTGTTTTGATGAAACTATCGATTTCTTAAGTGGATTAAGCCATGAAAAAGTTATATTACAGTAGCTACAATGCAAAAAAATATGAATTGGTTTGCAACAGTACTTAGAGTAGTGGTTTGCTTTATTATACTAACGGATCTTACCGAACTTTCTGTTGAGTTTTGTGTGGATGAAGTGTTCGAAGATCGACGATGTCTTGATATGAGGATAAGGAGGAGAGGCAAGAGCTCAAGCTTGGGGATGCCCAAGGCACCCCAAGTAAATATTCAAGGAGACTCAAGCGTCTAAGCTTGGGGATGCCCCGGAAGGCATCCCATCTTTCTTCAACAAGTATCGGTATGTTTTCGGATTCGTTTCGTTCATGTGATATGTGCAAATCTTGGAGCGTCTTTTGCATTTAGTTTTCAATTTTATTTGATGCACCATGCTGGTATGAGATAGTCCATGGTTGATTTATAGAATGCTCATTGCACTTCACTTATATCTTTTGAGTATGGCTTTATAGAATGCTTCATGTGCTTCACTTATATCATTTGAAGTATGGATTGACTGTTTCCCTACACATAGGAAGCCGCCATTTGTAGAATGCTCTTTTGCTTCACTTATATTTGTTAGAGTGTGGGCATATACTTTGTAGAAAGAATTAAACTCTCTTGCTTCACTTATATCTATTTAGAGAGTTGATAGGAACTGGTCATTCACATGGTTAGTCATAAAATCCTACATAAAACTTGTAGATCACTGAATATGATATGTTTGATTCCTTGCAATAGTTTTACGATATAAAGATGGTGATATTAGAGTCATGCTAGTGGGTAGTTATGGATTGTAGAAATACTTGTGTTGAAGTATGTGATTCCCGTAGCATGCACGTATGGTGAACCGTTATGTAACGAAGTTGGAGCATGAGGTATTTATTGATTGTCTTCCTTATGAGTGGCGGTCGGGGACAAGCGATGGTATTTTCCTACCAATCTATCCCCCTAGGAGCATGCGCGTAGTACTTTGTTTCGATGACTAATAGATTTTTGCAATAAGTATGTGATTTCTTTATGACTAATGTTGAGTCCATGGATTATACGCACTCTCACCCTTCAATCATTGCTAGCCTCTTCGGTACCATGCATTGCCCTTTCTCACCTCGAGAGTTGGTGCAAACTTCGCCGGTGCATCCAAACCCCATGATACGGTACGCTCTATCACACATAAGCCTCCTTATATCTTCCTCAAAACAGCCACCATACCTACCTATCATGGCATTTCCATAGCCATTCCGAGATATATTGCCATGCAACTTTCATCATCATCATATACATGACTTGATCATTTATTGTCATATTGCTTTGCATGATCGTAAGATAGCTAGCATGATGTTTTCAAGGCTTGTCTGTTTTTTTGATGTCATTGCTACGCTAGATCATTGCCCATCCCGGTACACCGCCGGAGGCATTCATATAGAGTCATATCTTTGTTCTAGTATCGAGTTGTAATATTGAGTTGTAAGTAAATAAAAGTGTGATGATCATCATTATTAGAACATTTTCCCATGTGAGGTTACCAAAATAAAACTGGCCAAATAAGCCCCCCCCCCCAAAAAAAGAGAGGCCAAAGAAGCCTAAAAAAAGAAAAAAAAGAAGAAAATGAGAGAAAAGAGAGAAGGGACAATGTTACTATCATTTTACCACACTTGTGCTTCAGAGTAGCACCATGTTCTTCATATAGAGAGTCTCTTGAGTTATCACTTTCATATACTAGTGGGAATTTTCATTATAGAACTTGGGTTGTATATTCCAACGATGGGTTTCCTCAAATGCCCTAGGTCTTCATGAGCAAGCAAGTTGGATGCACACCCACTTAGTTTCAGTTTGAGCTTTAATACACTTATAGCTCTAGTGCATCTGTTGCATGGCAATCCCTACTCCTCACATTGACATCAATTGATGGGCATCTCCATAGCCCGTTGATTAGCCGCGTCGATGTGAGACTTTCACCTTTTTGTCTTCTCCACACAACCTCCACCATCATATTCTATTCCACCTATAGTGCTATGTCCATGGATCACGCTCATGTATTGCGTGAAAGTTTAAAAGGTTTGAGAACGTCAAAAGTATGAAACAATTGTTTGGCTTGTCATCGGGGTTGTGCATGATTTGAATATTTTGTGTGATGAAGATGGAGCATAGCCAGACCATATGATTTCGTAGGGATAACTTTCTTTGGCCATGTTGTTCTGAAAACACATGATCGCTTTATTAGTATGCTTGAAGTATTATTGTCTTAATGTCAAATGATAGACTATTGCTTTGAATCACTCGTGTCTTAATATTCATGCCATGATTAGATTACATGGTCAAGATTATGCTAGGTAGCATTCCATATCAAAAATTATCTTTTTTATCATTTACCTACTCAGGGACGAACTGGAATTAAGCTTGGGGATGCTGATACATCTCCATCGTATCTATAATTTTTTATTGTTCCATGCCAATATTATACAGCTTTCATATACTTTTGGCAGCTTTTTATACTATTTTTGGGACTAACATATTGATCCAGTGCCCAGTGCCAGTTCCTGTTTGTTGCATGTTTTTTTCTGTAGAAAATCCATATCAGACGGAGTCCAAATGGGATAAAAACTTACGGAGATTTTTTTGGAACATATGTGATTTTTGGGAAGAAGAATCAACGCGAGACGATGCCCGAGGGAGCCATGAGGCAGGGGGCGCCCCAGGGGGTCAAGCGCGCCCTGGGCCCTCATGGCCACCCCTTAAGGCGGTTGGTGCCCTTCTTTCTCCATAGGAAAGCCAATATCCGAATAAAAACCGTGTCCAAATTTCAGCCCAATCGGAGTTACGGATCTCCCGGAATATAAGAAACGGTGAAAGGCTAGAATCAGGAAGCGCAGAAACAGAGAGACATATCCAATCTCGGACTCGCCCCTCCGCCACCATGGAAGACATGGACCAGGGGGTAATCCCTTCTCCCATCTAGGGGAAAGGTCAAGGAATAAGAAGGAGGAGGGGGGCCCTCTCCCCCTCTCTCCCGGTGGCGCCAAAACGCCGCCGGGGCCATCATCGTGTGACTGCAATCTACACCAACACCTCTGTCATCTTCACCAACATCTTCATCACCTTCCCCGATCTATCTATAGCGGTCTACTCTCTCGCAACCCGCTGTACCCTCTACTTGAACATGGTGCTTTATGCTTCATATTATTATCCAATGATGTGTTGCCATCCTATGATGTCTGAGTAGATTTTCATTGTCCTACCGGTAATTGGTGAATTGCTATGATTGGTTTAATTTTCTTGTGGTTATGTTGTTGTCCTTTGGTGCCCATCATATGAGCGCGTGCGTGGATCATGCCATTGGGTTAGTTGTATGTTGATAGGACTATGTATTGGAGGGCAAGAGTGACAGAATCTTCAACCTAGCATAGAAGTTGATGCATATGGGATTGAAGGGGGGTCATTATATCTTAATGCTATGGTTGGGTTTTACCTTAATGAACGTTAGTAGTTGCAGATGCTTGCTAATAGTTCCAATCATAAGTGCATAGAATTCCAAGTTAGGGATGACATGCTAGCAGTGGCCTCTCCCACATAAAACTTGTTATCGGTCTAGTAAAGTAGTCAATTGCTTAGGGACAATTTCGCAACTCCTACCACCACTTTTCCACGCTCGCTATACTAACTTTATTGTGTGTTTATCTAAACAGACCTTAGTTTTTATTTACGTGCTCTTTATTATCTTGCAAACCTA